>JALPQD010000107.1:0-1222213 GCA_023101885.1 Typhlomys cinereus
TGTTTGGGGACGATAAACTACTTGCCACACGAGCTTGAGGATCTGAGTTGGATCTTCAAACCCACACTTAAAAAGCCAAGATGATCGGGCTGGAGAGATGGCTCAGGGGTTAAGCCTCTGCCTTGTAGGCGGAAGGTCCTGAGTTTGGATCCCAGATCCCACGTATAGACGTATAGCCCCAGGCGGAAGCGGGGGGGCGGCCTGCGCTTCCTGGTCCTGGTGGGCGGAGCCTGTGAATCCCGGGGCAGAAGGAGGTGGAGGCGTCCATGGTGGTTCCCAATTCGTCCTTGTTCTACACCACAACATACACACATGCGCGCGCAACATACACTACCACACGCACAATTGAATAAATAATAATAATAATAAAAAAATTCACCTGCACATCCCAAAACCCTGCTTCAAATCCTGCTTCATTCCCATGCTCTTAAGATCTTCCTGGTGCTGTTTGAAAGTGTAGTAAGTTATCTTAACTACAGCAGAAACCACCCCTGTGGAAATTGAGATCTGAGGTAGAGAAAGAAATCTGGGCCACTTGGTATCCTAGTGGCTGCCCATTACTCCCTGTAGCCAATGGGAGTTTTAGTAGATGTCTCCTGACTGGAAGCTGAGTAGCATCCTCACCAAAGTAGTTTTGGGGGTTTGAAAGAGGAACATTATTCCAGACTGTGGTAGTATCTTGGTTGTCAATTTGAGTACACCTGAGATTAACTAACAGATTAGCTGGAGATACTTTTTGGGTTAAGATATTTATAACACAAAGACCAACCCTAAATCTGGATGAAACATCCCAGTGAAAGGAATCACAAGAGAGAAGAACTCTGAGGGAGTGTCTTGCCCTGTGCTGGCAAGCTCATCTTCTCTCTGGTGCCATCATGACCCAGCTTCTTCAACCCTTCATGACCAATTTCTGCTCTGTCCTCTGTAATGGTTTATATTCCCATTGGAACTGTAAGCCAAACAAAATCTCCCTTTCTCCCTTTAAGTCGCTAGAGTCAGAGTGTACAGGCTCACAGCAGGAGAAAGAATGATGTCGATAAAGACCTTTATTTTCTTCCTATTTGCACCTACCCTGGATATGGGGAGCTGGTTCCTCTGCTAGCTTTGCTGAACTGAAGGTCTTATCTTTGTCACCCTCATAGCATCTGGTTCTTCATCTTTGCTTCCTTAGCTCCAGTTTTCCAGAACAACCTTCCATTTTCTGCTTTTATCAAATTTTCTCAAGTCAGTGCCAGGTTCTGTTTGTGCACCACCATAAAAGCCTGAACATATCAGAAATATCCTCCATTTTCCTGATTTTTTGCAACTCCCCCCAACCCAAAAAACTCTATTTGAGAAACTGTAAAATAATTTAGGGAGCCATTCAATATGGTTTTAGAACTCAATAAAAACTCAGTAAAGATAAATATATAAAATAAATGAGCAAACTGAGGAACAGAAGGCAAGTATTGTTAGAGATTCAGCTAGACCCCACCTCCTACAGGAGAACAGAATTTCTAAGGTATGATTTTGTAAGCAACATGCTGTTTGAGCTTTTTTTTAGCTTTCAAAGAGTAAAACTCTCTTCAGTACTCTTACCCAGCCTTTAAACTTGAATGTGTCTTCCTAAAAGTCCTTCTACTGTTCCCCTGAGGACTCTAATTTCTAACTTCCTCAGGTGTCTCTCGCCTCCTCTTGAGATTCTCAGCTGCTCAAATCCCAGTCTGTTGCCTTAAATTTAAAAAACTTGAATGTGTTTCTCAATTCCTAAGTTTGTTGTTTAGAAGAAAATCACAATGTACAGTATATAAGTGAGAGTGAGATGGCTTGTGTTGGTCATGGGCAATTATTAGAAGAGGGCTGGTAGATATGTATGGATCTCCGTGCAACTTTTTACAAGTCAAACTTTTAGAAATAGGATGTTAAATGAGTTTGGTAAATTTAGCATAGAATATGCGCAATTGAGAAGTAATTCCTTAGAAAGAGCGTCTATTATCTGTCGTCTTGTTCATGTATGCATATGTTCTATTTCTATAGTCTTAGATATATATTCTAATTATAGATGTTATATAATAAGCAGTGTTAAAAACAGACGCCATTTGTTTTTTTAGTTTAGAAGAATGGTTATGGTTATGTCAGTGCTAATCTGGAAAATGAAGACTTTCTTCCAATAGAAAAGTATATCAAAAGAATTTGTATAAAATTCAATCATCAAGTCTTAGATGGTTCATTCAGTATAACAATAAAGCTTAATATTCTTGATCTTTGAGTCATTTTTGTATATATTAAGAGGAAACCAATTTAAAAATATTTTATTTATTTTGTGTGTGTGTGTGTGTGTGTGTGTGTGTGTGTGTGTGTGTGTGTATGTATCACAGGGCATACTCTGTGTCCCTGTAGAGGACTAAGAGTGACCTCGGGAATCATCCTGGATTGCTTCTACATCCTTCTTGCTTCACTCTGGGATTTCCCAGGCTCCTCCCGTCAGAGCCGGAAGTACAGGCCTAACCACTGTTTCTAACCCTGCAGTTTTTTTTTTTTTCTCATAAACGTGTTTTAATGGGTTCTCAAATTCTGGACAGATTTTTTTGGGTCAAGTTGTGTCCATTTAAAAAGTACTGATTTTAAAAACTAATAACTTAAAACTGCCACACAACAAAAAAAATGGTCCACAAAACATTCTCCTTCCTTCTGAAGGTTTTACGATGCACGGTTATCATAACCATCTTTAACTATTAAACTTAAATGGCCAATTGAGACAAACATTTCTGGAGACCGTTCTTTCACCACTGATTAAGACTGGGGTGGCAGGTGTTAGGGGTATATTCAGTAAGTCCTTCTGAGCTTTCTGGGACAGACTGGTGTACCTTGCCAGCTCCAGCAGCTTCTTGTCCACGGCCTTGATGACCCACAGCCAAGGTCTGCCTCATGTCACGAACACAAAACGACCAAGAGGAGGATAGTAGAGAAGCTTCCACACACATGGGCTGCCGGGAACCATGTCAACAAGGGCAGCATCTCCAGGACGTACAGGAACTTGAGCCAAGTCTCCAACTTTCTTACCAAACGGCGGTCCATCTTTCTTTCACCAGCAAACTTGCAAGCTATGTGAGCAGGTTGACAATCCAGTACAGGGGCATAGCCAGAACTGATCTGGCCCGGATGGTTCACAGGATAATCACCTAGCAGTGAAGCCAGCTCTTCCATTGGTGGGTCATTTTTTTTTGTCACCAGCCCCGTTGCCTCGATAACATCTTTTGACTGACACGACACATTTTTCACGTGAAGCCCACAGTGTCTCCGGAAGAGCTTCACTCAAAGCCTCATGGTGCATTTCAACATACTTTACTTCAGTCGTGGACATTGACTGGTGCAAAGGTGACCCATGCCGGGTTTGAGCACAGCTCCACTCGGCCCACAGGGCAGTACCAATAACCGCCAATTTTGTAGCATCCTGGAGGGGCAGGCGCAAAGGCTGGTCGGTGGGGCCGAGTTGGTGGGAGGAGCATCCAAGCCTCCAGTAGCGTGGTTTCCACGCGCCTGCCAATCTTTCCTAGTGACTTTCCATCCCTTGAACCAAGGCAGAGTAGCACTTGGCCCAGCATGTTGTCACCATTCCACCAGAAATTGGCACAAAATGCTACTGTGTCAGGTTGTAGCCAATTTTCTTAATGTAGGTGGACTTCCTTCCAATCTCCTTGTATCTCTTCTGGCTGTAAGGAGGCTCGGGAGAAGCCATCTTGTTGACACCACAATCAGCTGTGTTCACACCCAAAGGGTAAGCCAGAAGGGCCGTGCTCACGGTCTGCCTGTTTTTTGGAGATACCAGCCTCAAATTCCACCAACTCCAGCAGACAACAATCAGACTGGCACAGTCAGCCTGAGATGTGCTGTAATCATGTTCTTGATAAAGTCTCTGTGTCCTGGGGCGCATATGATGGTCAACATAGTATTTTCTGGTCTCAAATTTCCACAGGGAGATATCAATGGTGAACCAAGCTCACGCTCAGCTTCAATTTGCCCAAGACCCAGGCGTACTTGAAGGAGCCCTTTCCATCTACAGCTGCCTCCTTCTCGAATTTCTCAATGGTTCCGCGTGTCAAATCCCGCCACATTGTAGATCAGGTGACGGTCGTGTGGACTTGCCAGAGTCGACGTGGCCAATGACGACGATGTTGATGTGAGTCGTTTTCCTTCGCTTCCTTTTGCCCATTTGGCTCGGTTTAGCGGTGGTTTTCACGACCATGTGGTCCTGATGGAAAACCCCCGTGCGAAAAAGCACCCGGGCAATTTTTTACCTGGGACCTGGGACCGACTCAGGACTTTCTCTGCTTGTGAGACAGAGTCTTAACCCCTGAGCCATCTCTCCAGCCCTCATTAATTTTTTGCATGTGTGTCTGGAGGCCCAAGGGTGGCTTTAAGAATCACCCTGGATTGAGCTACCTCCTCTTTTTTTTTTTTTTTTAAGTGATACCTGGGATCCGAACTCAGGACCTCTGCTTATGAGGTAAAGGCTTAACCCCTGAGCCATCTCTCAAGCCCAAAAAAACCACTGTTTAATGAAACATGTTTCAAACAAAGGATCCACAACAGTTTTACCTCAGGTTTTGATCTTAGAAATTTAATAACTTTAATTATATTTAACTTAGTCATGCTATTTCCTTAAGATTCGATTCTCACAGCATTTGGCAACATACTTTCACCTCCTAACCTCATCTATTTCTATTTTGGAACAATTTTTACCTTAGATCATACAACTTTTTCTCATAGCATTTTCCTCTTTTAACTTTCCTTACTTAAAATATATTTAATATTTAAAATTTTTGTTATCTCTTCTTACTTGATTGTTTATGTCTTATTTTTTCTTTTAAGTTAAAAGCACAGATATGAGTCATTATTTCAAATACATTACAAAAGAGAAATTATAATTACAATGTGATGAAGGACATTAGGATCATATGTAACCCCTAAGATGCCTTTACATGCCTTTAAGTATATTAAGTAGGTTTTAACTGGCCATTTTTTTTAGTTTAGAAGAATTGATTAAGATTAGTAAAGACCTTGACAATGAACCCTGTTTTTCAAAGGAGTCAGAAGCATTTAAAGTCTTCTCCAAAATATATAAATTTATACACGCGTGCGCGTGCGCACACACACACACACACACACTTTACATTGTAATCTTATGGCCACAGATTTTGTTATCAAATCGTGTT
The DNA here is from genome assembly GCA_023101885.1 of Typhlomys cinereus. Classification (NCBI taxonomy): domain Eukaryota; kingdom Metazoa; phylum Chordata; class Mammalia; order Rodentia; family Platacanthomyidae; genus Typhlomys; species Typhlomys cinereus. The sequence goes on from JALPQD010000107.1 coordinate 5,196, forward strand.
AGGGAACATTAAGGACAAATAATGTTTTTGTCTCACATAAAGACAACTATATGAGCTTTTTGGCATATTGCCTAGGAATTTGCCAAGGGAAATGTGCAATGTGGCCCATTGAGATAAAGTTTTACATTAATAGAAACACAAAACCAAGTTTTTAAAATACACTTTCTGAATTGTTTAATAATTGCAAGTGGAAATTAGTAATTAATTAACCAACTTGGAGTACCAAATGACAGGTTTTTAGAGAAACATTTTTTTCCTTCCTTGAGTCAGATATTGAAGGAGTGTCAGGGAAAAAAGGCTGAATGCCAGCAAATTAACAAACTGAATATTAAAGCAAACAAAAATAAACAGATTATATCAAAACCAAAAGAATATTTAAACAAATAGGATTTTAATTACTGGTTCAGTTTAAACCAATTGTACCATGGGTCAAACCAAGGAAAGTCTGACACCCTGAAAGAACTCATCAATATCTACCATTTTGGAGGCAGTGTTGTACCGTGTATGCTAGTACCTCACAATACACCAGGTGACTTTGCTGCATTGTTCCCCAGCCCCATGGTCTCACAGTAACTGTACAGCTTTCAAAAGGAAGATGAAATAGTTTATTCTTGGGCCAAATATTAATGGCATGGCCAGAAAACACAGATTTATATTATATCAGACTCCCATGTCCTTCATGAAGTTACAGTTTTATGAAACTCTATTATCAACAAAACAAAAAATTATAAATCAAAACACATTTTAAATATATTGGTGGAAACATCAACAAGGCTGATGACAAAGTAGAGAAATCTGTTTTAGGCATCAAATACTTTCTGATGGTTTGGTGAAGCCATTGGAAGGAGAATGGTAAGGGAAAAATGGATTATCATAAATTGTATGCATTGAAAATTAGAGGCTTGAATATATAAATGTCTATATTAAACCCTCTTAAGATAATTATTTATTAATACTCTTGATTCAGCATATAGTATATTTTCAGTTGAAAACAAACTATAGAAATTATATCAATTACAAAAGAAACTCAATAATACTTTACATTGATCCCTAAATTAACATTGAGGAAATTCTTCCTAAATTCACTGAGCTAAACAAAAGTGAGACCTTTGCTCTATAAAGCAAGGAAGCTGCTGTAGCTTTGGGGTGTTTAGTTTTAAATTTCATATGTCCTCGAGTGTATTTTCCCTTTTTAGTAACTGTATAAGGCCATTTGCAATTATGCTAACTGCTTTTGGGGGTTTTGAAATCTAGAGTGATATTTTGATTTCCTTCCCATTCAAGGTAAGGTTTTAAAAATTACTTATTTATGCTTACAGGAAAATAAAATCTACCATTCTTAAAGCAGCATCACTAATAAGATATAAATACAGAATGAAGTAAGTATCCATGAATTAAGTCTATCAAAATGAGATCATGTAACAAACTAATTTTAAAAGAAAAAGGTGAGAAAGAAAGTCAAAAGTCTTTGAGCCAACTGATAAATGCAACAGTTTAAGATAATGCTGTAATTTGGTCTTTTTATTGTCTGAAAAAAACAGAATAGCTGCAAATTAACATTGTCTAAGCAGCAAATGAAACTCAACATTTGCACTCACTTTAATTAAAGGACTGGATATTTGGAAGCATAACAGAAAAAAAAAACTTCACTCTTTCTAGTTTAATTTATAAACTTTATATCTTGGGGATGGCTTCTTCCAGTAATTTAATTTAAGAGTTTATGTTAAACAGGACTTCAAATTGAGTTTACAAAGTGTTGATCTGATTAAAAAATGGTCAGAGACATGTCATGTAAAAATGGGAAATTGCTAATTGACCTTCATAAACCAGACCTCAAGCATCTGTAACATTCTCAGGAAAGAAGAAAATTTACAATCTCCTAAAAAATGCCTGCTTACTCTTAAAATGCTGACTCTGTGGCTGTATATGTAGGATATACATTATGTGTAAAGAACAGGTTATACATTGTGTACTACATGTAGCTACAAAGAACAAGGTATGTATTGTGTACAATATGTGACTAAAAAAAACAGGATTTGGTTGATACAAGGTAACTGCTGGTAATGGCTAAATTAGCTTCTTATTTACTTGCTTGCTTACTGCTTGCCCCCATTTCTGTTACATGACCCCATTCCTTATGTGGAATATAAAGGCTGCCTTTAAAAGCCCCTTTCTTTTTTTTAATTTAAAAAAATTTATTATTATTTATTCAATTGTGTATGTGTGCGTATGTATGTGTGCGCGCGCGCGCGTGTGTCTGTGTATGTGTAGAACCACGGACGAATTCGCGAACCACCATGGACGCCTCCACCTCCTTCTGCCCCGGGATTCACAGGCTCCGCCCTACCAGGACCAGAAGCGCATTTCTTAAGCAACTCAAGGCCTCACATCTTTATCCGGACATTGATGTGAGGACCTGATCAGCTCCAATAAAGCTTCTCTATTTGTTAAGCTTACTCGGTGGTGAATTCCTGAGCGGCCAGACCCCACAACCAAAGCAATAAGCTTTTCATTCATTTTTTTAAGGGGAAAGATTAGATTTGAGAGGAAATGGTATGAAAAATAGTTCAATCATTTGTCTACATACTAAATCAAATTTCTGTCTTTGGGATTCAGTGTTTTATGGCTGTTCTGGCTCCCTCTGTCTGGGAAAGCATGTTTCTATCAGAAAGCCCCAGAGAGCAGCTGTAGTTTTGCATCATCAGAAGTCACCTAGTTTAAACTCCACCTACCTAAGAGTATGAAACATGGGGGATATTGCACAATTGCTGGTCAAATATCAAATACCTATCAAATCATATCAAGTTTATGTAGTCTAGAAGATTTTATAGCCTTGTACCTGCCTTATTACAGGTTATTTCAAAAGCATCTTATGAGTTAGATAAACAAATATTATTACACTTAATAAATAACAAGCTAGTGACTTGAATCCAGGTTTAAATATCTCCTTCAGATAAACATGACTTATTTTACCTCTTCTCACAAGTAAACAATTCTATTTCTTTTTTTAAATTAATTTTTAATTTATTTATTTTTCTGCTCATACAAACATAATAGGAACCCCTGTCCCCTCCCTCCCTCCACCCCTCCCTGGACCTCCCTGGACCTCCCCCTTTGCCCCTTCCTTTCCCCCCTCCCTCCCTTTCTCCCAGTGCCCCCTCCCCCCATCTCTGAAGCATCCTTTAATGGTATATCAAACTTTCCTTTGGGTCCTCCTCTCTGATGAGGTGTAAGGACTCAGTGGCAATTCCTAGAACTCTTTCTTGTGTTCCCCTTAAGTATAGGAACACTATTGTGACTGTTAATCCCTTGCTTCTAAGGATCCTAGTGCCTTTAGTCCATGCTATAATTTGAGGGGTCAATGATATGTTGGTCATTGCGCAGATCATGCAGAGTCCTATTATAATTGCTTCAGCCCTAACTTGTGTGGAATATCTTGCATATCATGACTCCTCTCATCCTTGTGCTCTTACAATCTTACCGCCCCCTCTTCCACAAATTTCCCTGAACTTCATGATGGGGAGAGATTAGGCAGGCCTGATTCCAGGTGGTTGATATAGAGTCTCTGATGTTCTGAATTATGATTTGTTGATTTTTTTTTTCAGTTTTGCTGTTCCTGCAATGCCCTTGGCTCCATCCTGATGGGTATTGGATGTCACCCCCTGGCCAGAGATAAAAACCTGCTTAAATTAGAGTCTTGTTATAAGAGTATATTCAAAGGTAGATGGAATAAAAGTAGGAGGCCGTGGTGAGAGAGGGGTCAATCACCCATTTGCAAAATGGTTACCTTCTATCTGGCAGCCTGTATGCCCTCCCCTTCTGGTGAAATCATACCCCATCAGTTGCAAATGATCAGGAAGGAAAGTTTGTGAACTTAACCAGATGTCTCATTCCTTACTTGCAGTCCTTGATGGTGGCCTATTTTCTAACACTAAATGCTATTCCTCACATAGGTGAAGGATTCTTTTAAGAAATCAAATAAACTGTAAGTAGAGTAACCTGGGTTAGTCAGCACAGAGATATGGAATTGGTCAAAGTCAGTAGGAATGAAAATATAAAATATAAGAGAATATTGTCAACAAGAGGCACTAATTGTGCCTTAACAGAAATGGAAAAGACCTTTTCCCCCTGTAGCAGTTCACCTGCATGGTTGCTGATAAATCACCATCAAACGGCTTAAGGGAACAAGGGATTTATTTTCTCTTACAGTTGTCCAGTTACAGTTCTTTGTCCAGTGTGACAGAAGAGCTCACACCAACACCAGGGCCAAGAGAAATGGTCACACCATCTCTACATAATGGCTGAGAGAGGGACAATCCTTACTTGCCAGAACAGCATGTCTGTCCAGGTGTACACAAGGACGCCAACTCTCTCAACCAGCTCTCAGTATTTTATTCCAGGGCCTAATCCCACCCACCATAGGCTGAGTCTTCCCCATTAGCTAGACAATTTCTTGCAGGTTTGCTCTGGGCTTAACTCAACCACTAATTCTCTACAAATGTGGCCAGAACTCAAGCCCTTAACTGTCAGGTTGAAGCTGAGCCTAAACTATGACACCCACATTTTTATGTGTATATATAGGTGGTGTGAATTTGTGTGTAGGGGTACATGCACATGAGCATATAATATTATATGCATGTTAAGGTCCAAGATTAATATTGATAATCATCCTCAATTGATCTTCTACTTTATTCAAGACAAGATCTTTAATTAAAACAACAACAACAACAAAAATCTCAAAAACAAAAACAAAACTAGTCTGAAAATTCCCAGTCTCTATTTTCTAATGATGGAATTAAAGGCAAGCTGCCACATCTACCCAGCATTTCATGCGGAGTATGGGGATCTGAAGTTCTCTTCTTTTGCTCGTGTGGCAGGCACTTTAACTGCTAAACCACAGTCAGACCTTTCTAATCTCAGCGTTTTCAAAATATTACGTGTTTTATCAAGAAAAAAATTTGTAACATAAAATTCCTAATTACTTATGTTCCAATTGCAAACGCCCAGAAGAATAGTATTTAATATTCTTTTTTTATACATTTTTTATTATTTCAGCTCATACAAACTTAATAGGTACACCAGTTCCCCCCTCCCTCCTCCTCCCCCTGAACCCCCTGCTCTCCCTCCCTTCACCCCTCCCGCCCCATCCCCCGTGCCTCCCGCCCCAATTCCCAGAGTCCTTTCTTGTGCATGCCTGAGTCTCCTCTGGACCTCCTCTCCGATGATGTACAAGGACCCAGTGGCATTTCCCTGAATCCTTTCCTGTGTTCCCCTTAAGCATAGGAACACTACTGTGGCTGTCAATCCCTTGCCTCCAAGGATCTTGGTGCCTTTAGCAGATGCTAGACTTTGTGAGGTCAATAGTGTGCCGGGCATGCAATGTCCAATTATGATTGCTTCGGCCCTAACTTGTGTGGAGTATCTTGCTAATCATTGCTCCTCCCATCCTTTTGCTCTTACACTCTTACCGCCCCCTCTTCTGCAAATGTCCCTGAGCTTCAGGATGGGGAGAGATTAGTCTGGCCTAGTTCTAGGTGGTTGATATAGAGTCTCTGAAGTTCTGGATAGTGGTTCGTTGATTTTCTTTTGCAGTTTTATTGCTCCTGCAATGCCCTTCACTCCATCGTGATGGGCACTGTATGTCACCCCCTGGCCAGAGACAGAAAGCTATTAAACTGGAGTCTTATTATAAGAGCACATTCAAGGGTAGATGTAATACTTATACCCAAAAGTGGAATCGCAGGGTCATATGGCATTTGGCAATGGAGGGGTCAATCACCCATTTGCAAAATGGTTACTTTTTAATCTGCCGGGCTATGTGCCCTCCCTTTCTGGTGAGTTCATACCCCCTTAGTTGTAAATGATCAGGAACGAATTGTGAACTTAACTAGGTGTCACATTACTTTCTTGCAGTCCTTGATGGAGGCCTATTTTTTCTACTGTAACATGGTCACTTCTCTCCTTGTTTCTGGTGTGGCCCTCCAGCCCCATCCCTCCTGTTCATAATCCTTGCAATTACTGTAGGTAATACATAGATTTACCTATGAGTGTCTCAAGATGGGCTGGGTGGGTTTGGTACTAGGAGCCACCTATTAGGGAGTACATACTGGCGCTTAATTTTCTGGGTTTGGGATACTTCACTTAATATATAATTGTTTCTAATGACATCCATTTCCCGGCAAATTCCAGTAATTCATCATTTTTGATGGCTGAGTAGTACTCCATTGTATAGATGTACCACAGTTTCCTTATCCACTCGTCAACTGTTGGACATTTGGGCTGATTCCATGACTTTGCTATTGTAAACGGTGCTGCTATGAACATGGTCGTGCTTGTGCTATCGAGGTGAACCTCTGCTGTATGGGGGGTTATTCCCAAAAGTGGAATAGCAGGGTCATATGGCATTTCAATCTTTAATTTCTTTAAGAATCTCCAGACGGCTCGCCAGAGTGGCTGTATGAGCCTGCTCTCCCACCAGCAATGTAGGAGAGTTCCCCTCTCTCCACATCCTCTCCAGCAGTTGGTGTTCTTTGTATTGTGGATTTTTGTCATCCTGACCGGGGTGAGATGATATCTCAGGGAAGTTTTGATTTGCATTTCCCTGATGGCTAAAGAAGTGGAGCATTTTTTAAGATATTTGTTAGACATTTTAATTTCATCCCTGGTAAAGTTTCTTTTAAGTTCCAGGGCCCATTTTTTAATTGGGCCATTGGTTTCCTTGATGTTTAGTTTTTCTAAGTTCTTTGTGCACTCTGGACAGTAGAGCTCTATCAGATATGTGGTTAGTGAAGATTTTCTCCCATTCTGTGGGTTGCCTTTGAGCTCGTGTTACAATCTCTTTATCTGAACAGAAGCTCTTTAATTTCACAAGATCCCAACTGTTGAGAGTTGGTAGCAGTGACTGTGCCATTGGATGTCTGTTTAGGAAATGTTGGCCTAGCCCAATCAGCTCGAGGGAGTTCCCTATCCTTTCAACTATGGTTTTTATAGTCTCTGGCCTGATATCAAGGTCCTTGATCCATTTGGAATTAAGTCTTGTACATGGTGACAAGTACGGGTCCAGCTTTAATCTTCTGCATGTGGAAATCCAGTTTTGCCAGCACCATTTGTTGAAGATGCTGTTCTTTTTCCATTGGATTCTTTGGGCCCCTTTGTCAAAGACCAAATGGCTGTAATTTTGTGGGCTTATATGTGGGTCTTCAATCCTTATCCATTGATCTGTGTGTCTATTTTGGAGCCAGTACTAGGCTGTCTTTATAACTATGGATTTGTAATATAGACTAAGGTTCGGTATGGTAATACCTCCAGCAGTGTTTTTGTTACTCAGGATTGTCTTTGCTATCCTGGGTCTTTTGTGCCTCCATATGAATTTTGAGATTGTTTGGTCAACTTCTTTGAAGAATTGCTTTGGGATTTTAATTGGTATAGCAATGAATTTGTATATTGCCTTTGGTAGGATGGTCATTTTTACGATGTTGATTCTGCCAATCCAGGAACATGGGAGGTCTTTCCACCTTCTGGTGTCTTCTGCAATTTCTTTCTTTAGGGTTTTAAAGTTTTCATTGTAAAGGTCTTTTACCTCCTTGGTTAGGTTTATACCAAGGTATTTCATTTTTTTAGGGGCTATAGTAAATGGGATTGTTTCTCTCAAGGCTTTTTCACTTCTTTCATTCTGGGTATATAGGAAGGCCTCTGATTTTTGCACATTTATTTTGTATCCTGCCATCCTGCTGAACTTCTCAATTAGTTCCAGGAGCTTCCTGGTGGAGTTTTTGGGATCACTCAGGTATAAGATCATGTCATCCGCAAATAGGGATATCTTGACTTCTTCCTTGCCGATTTGAATCCCTCTTATGTCCCTTTCTTGTCTTATGGCTTCAGCTAAGACTTGAAATACAATATTGAATTAGAAGTGGTGAGAGTGGACAGCCTTGTCTAGTTCCTGATCGAAGTGGGAATGCTTCCAATTGTTCCCCATTGAGCATAATCCTTGCTGTGGGCTTGTTGTATACAGCTTTTATTATATTGATAAAGGTTCCTTCCATTCCTACTGTCTCTAGCGTTTTGATCATAAAAGGCTGTTGGATCTTGTCAAAAGCTTTTTCTGCATCTATCGAGAGTATCATGTGGTCTTGGACTTTGGACTGGTTTACATGATGAATTACATTTATTGATCTGCGTATGTTGAACCAACCTTGTGTGCCGGGGATGAAGCCTACTTGGTCCCCGTGAATAATCTTTTTAATATGTTTTTGAATCCGATTTGCTAAGACTTTGTTGAGAATCTTTGCATCTGTGTTCATCAGAGAGATTGGCCTATAGTTTTCTTTTTTAAGTGAGTCTTTATTAGGTTTTGGGATTAAAACGATATTAGCTTCATAGAAGGAATTTGGTAGTGTTCCTTCCTTTGCTATTTGATGGAACAGTTTAAGGAGTATTGGTGTTATTAACTCCTTACATGTCTGGTAGAACTCTGTGCTGAATCCATCTGGTCCGGGACATTTTTTGGTGGGAAGATTCAAGATTACTTCCTCAATTTCCTTATATGTTATAGGACTATTTAAATAATTCACAACTTCCTGATTCAATTTAGGTAAGTTGTGTTTACTTAGAAATTCATCCATCTCTTTTGTGTTGTCAAACTTCACAGAGTATAAGTTTTTGAAATATGATGTTATAATTCTCTGGATTTCTTGGGTATCAGTAGTGATAACTCCATGTTCATTTCTAATTTTGTTAATTTGGGTTTTCTCTCTCCTGCTTTTGGTTAATTTAGCTAGGGGTGTATCAATCTTATTGATTTTTTCAAAGAACCAGCTTTTTGACTGGTTGATTTTTTCTATCGTTTTCTTAGTCTTGATTTCAGATATTTCTCCCATATTTTGCTAATCTCCTCTCTTCTACTACTTTTGGGATCAGATTGCTCTAGTTTCTCTAAAGCTTTAAGCTGCATTGTTAAGTTGTTTATTTCTGATGTTTCCATTTTTTTGATGTAGGCATTAAGAGCTATGAACTTACCTCTTAGAACAGCTTTCATTGTGTCCCAGAGATTTTGGTAAGTTGTATTTTCATTATCATTCACTTTCAGGAAATCTTGAATTTCCTTTTTAATTTCTTCCTGAATCCAGTTCTCATTCAGCATCATAGTGTTAAGTTTCCAGGAGTTAGTGTATTTTCTCTTGTTTGATGTGTTGTGGATGTCCAGCTTTAGGCCGTGGTGGTCTGATAGGGCACAGGTTAGAATTTCAACTTTTTTGTATATGTGTAGATTCATTTTGTGGCCCAATATGTGATCTATTTTGGAGAAAGTTCCATGTGCTGCTGAGAAAAATGTATATTCTTTGGTATGTGGGTGAAAAGTTCGATAGAGATCTGTAAGGTCCATTTCTTCAGGGTTTGATTAAGTTCCAAAGTGTCTCTGTTAAGCTTTTGACCTGTTGATCTATCCCATGTTGAGAGGGCAGTGTTGAAGTCCCCAAGAATTATCGTTTGGGGATTGATTTCTTGCTTTAGACGCTGTAGGGTTTTCTTAATGAATGTGGAGGGGCCCGTATTGGGCGCATATATGTTCAGTATTGTGAAGTCTTCCTGGTGAATTGTACCTGTGACTAAAATGTAGTATCCATCCGTGTCTCTTATAATTTTCTTTGGTTTGAAATCCACTTTGTCTGATAGCATAATGGCTACCCCTGCCTGTTTTCTGCTTCCATTTGCTTGTAAAATTGTTGACCAGCCTTTTATTTTTAGAGCGTGCCTATCTTTTGTGGTGAGATGGGTTTCCTGCAGGCAGCAGATTGATGGATTGTGATTTTTGATCCAAGTTTGTAATCTGTGTCTCTTGATCGGTGAATTAATTCCATTAACATTTAATGTTATAATGGAGAAACTATTTTTAATTCCAGACATTTATTATGTTTAGTAGTTTTTATAAGTATATTGCTTCGCTTTTAATGGTGTTATACTTGCCTTCTGTTCTCCTGGATATGCCTGTTTTTTTCTTCACGCTTGAGTGTCATTTCTAGCATTTTTTGAAGGCCTGGTTTGGTGGACATGTATCCCTTCAAGTTGTCTTTGTGCTGGAAGATTTTTCTTTCTCCCTCGATCATGACTGATAGTTTTGCAGGGTAAATCAACCTGGGTTGACATTTTTGCTCATTCAATACTTGAAGTATGTCTCACCAAGCTCTTCTTGCTTTTACTGTTTCGACTGAGAAGTCATATGTTATTTTAATAGGTTTACTTTTAAAAGTGACTTGTTTTTTCTCCCTTGAAGCTCTCAGCACAAGTTCTTTATCTTGAATGTGGAGTGTTTTAACTATTATTTGCCGTGGCATGCTTCTGTTTTGGTCGTATCTGTTTGGGGTGCGGAATGCCTCTTGTATATGGATGGGCCTCTCTTTTTTTAGATGAGGAAAGTTTTCCTTAATGATCGTTTGAAAAATTTCCTCAGGGGTGGTATTTTGAGATTCTTGCTCTGGTATTCCATGAATACGCATGTTAGGCTTCTTCAGGGTGTCCCATATCTCTTGGATATTTCTCTCAAGTATCTTTTTGGCTTTAACCACCTCTTCCATTGAGCTGGTTAGTACTCCCACTTTATCTCAAGGTCTGAAATTCTGTTTTCTGCTTTGTTAGTTCTGTTGATAAGACTCTCTGTGGAGCTCTGGGTTAAAGATAACTTGTCTTGTAGCTCAGTTTTAAACTCTGTTTGAGTCTGTTTTAACTGCTCTATGCCAGTTTTTGTTTCTTGCACTGTTTTTCTCAACTCCTCCAAATGTCTGTTATGTTCCTCTTCAAAGCGATTGATTCAATTATGTAATTCCTCCCGGATTTCCTCTTTCATAGTATTGAACATGGTAATGATCATATTTGGAAAGTCGTTATCCTGGGTCAGGCTTTCTTGGCCTTTTTCCGTGGGTTTGTTCTGGTTGGAGTCTAACATTATGGGATTAATTTCTTCAGTGGGAAATTTGTTTACTTGAGTGTTGCTTCTCATGGATTTGCACTTTGACTTTGGCATTGTCATTTTAACTCTTAAGATCTTTCAGTTTCACTAAACTGAATTATTTGGCCTGGGGTTCTGGGGGTGGGCAAGGACGGAGCTTACCTAGGTCGCGGATGAGGCCCGGCTGCGGAGCGGAGTGGGGAAGGGAGGATGAGGGCGTCAGCGTGGAGCTATTTAACCCGACGAGTGCTGGGGCGGGGCCCGGGCGCAGGGAGAGGTCCTCCTCGTCCCTCGGCCCTGCGCGCGGCACCGGCTGGATGGTGGGGTTAGGAGCTGGGTCCCTTTGGGCTGACCTGGGGTTCTGGTGGGCGGGCGCGGGCGGAGCTTATCTAGGTGGCGGGTGAAGGCCTGGCTGGACCGCGCGCGCGTCCTGACGGGCGGAGCGGGGTGGGGAAAGGGAAGTATTTAATATTCTATTACTCTTTTAGCTTATTACTACTTGATAAGTAGTAAATTACATATAAAGTGAAAAAACTTTTGAGTACAATGACAAAGGTTGCAATATGAAGACATAGGAAACTCACTATTTTAGAATCTGAAGAGGTTTTTAATCTACATAAACTAGTTTTTGTCATTACTAACATGGCCATCCAAGAAAAAAATAGTTTTTCTTTGGTTATTTATTGTTTGTTTGCTTTTTTTTTTTTTTTTTTTCGGTGCTGGGGACCGAACCCAGGGCCTCGCGCTTGCTAGGCAAGCGCTCTTCCACTGAGATAAATCCCCAACCCTGTTTGTTTGCTTTTGTTTTTGTTTGAGAAATGTTCTCACTCTGGAGCTCAGACGTATGACTCAAAATCCACCTCTCGGGGCTGGAGAGGTGGCTCAGGGGTTAAGCCTCTGCCTTGCAGGCGGAAGGTCCTGAGTTCGGATCCTTGACCCCACGTATAGATGCAGACGCCAGGCAGAAGCGTTGCATTTCTGGTCCTGGTAGGGCGGAGCCTGTGAATCCTGGGGCAGAGTAAACAAGGAGGTGGAGGCGTCCATGGTGGTTCTCGAATTAGTCCGTGGTTCTACACACACACACACACACACACATACATACACATGCACACACACACATATACACACACAATTGAATAAATAATAAATTTTAAAATCCACCTCTCATTGCCTCCTGAGTGCTCCTGTGTTTGCCATCACACTTAGATGAAATAGTCTAAATGAATAAAGATGAAAAATACTTTTTTTCATAAGATAAACAAAGTAACGAGGCAGGAATGAGCATGAGAAACTACAAAACTGGGAACAAAAATGACAGTCCTTGTGCATATTTTACATATTAAAAACGGAGACTGGAAAATGTTGGTTTCAAAGGTTGAGTATCAGATGCAACAATGCTATGTATGGATTGTTAGGAAATAGTGTTGACAGAGATAAAACAGGAAAAGTCTCAAAATGTGTAGTTTCCTTTTTTAGGGGGGTAGTTTCCTTTGAGCCTTAAAAAAAGAAAAAGGAGTCCAAGGAGGAAACCTGAAGTCAGATTTTTAGTGTGGGAACTCACTGGTATGAAGGCCATCTAGGCTATCCAACACCTCCTTTCCAGAGTTCCAGTTGAAACCTCCAAAAGGAACAGCATTTGCCGTTCAAAGATACACCCATACCAACATCAAGAACTCCTAAATCCATGTATAAACACCCAAGGTCAAAAACACATCACATAGGAAAAATAAAAAAGGACAATTGTAATGTTATTTTAAACATTTCACTGAAATCCACTTTGACCCTATTACAGCTTCCTAAGTGAAATGTAGATAAAATGTGAACCTGATGGTATTCTGCTCAAATTATATCTTAAAGTCTTGAAAGTGTGATTTCTGAAATTTGGGAAAGTGAACCTAAGACAAGGGAATATTGAGGACATATTTTCTATGTCTGTATCTTTGAATATGAGTCATGAATAAGAAACCTTTTAATGAAATAGAGGACTGCTGCCACAGTGGAAGGACACAGTGGAACGCTTCAGGTGGGATGAAGGAAAAAGAACTTCAAAAACTGTCATGATGCAGACAGCTTTCCTGAATTCTTATGAAACCTGACATATGATACATAAATTTTGTTTGTTAATTCAAAACATTTTTATATAGCCCACATCAGAGTCTCTTTCAAGGATGCTGTACTTCTGCCATCAGGTTGTTCTCTCATATATTTTTCTATATACTTCTGTGTGATTTGCAAGGCAACTTTTTCTTGTCTATACCTATGAAGAAATGGCCAAATAACTAAAGATTTTTGGACAGCATCTCACCTCTATATCTAATTGCAAATATGTGTGTGTGTTTGTGTCTGTCTGTTTGTCTATGCACACGGACGCATGTGGGTGTGTATTATATTTGTAAGTAATTTTCACTAGAACAATAATAAATATTTTATAAATCTATTTTATTTAAAATCTATCTTTCGAACAATTCTTATGTGCACAAATGACTATGACTAGTGTTTCATATATACCAGCTTCTATATTCTTAAATATTACATAAATTTAGAAAATTATCTAAAGATAGTTCACATCGAAAGAAGCTAAAGTATACTTGGAAAAACTTTAACAACTGTCATTCATACTGAGTAGAAAAATATAATTTGTTCAGTTAGTAAGTGGCTGATAGCTGTCCACTCTCTGCAGAAGTGTATCTGAGTATCCAGGAGAATAGTACCTGAAAAAGGAAATTTGCTATTAGATAATTATTAAAGGTTTCACAGAGTAAGCACAAAACAATGTAAATAATTTATTGAGTAAAATCTCACATATGTTCTTAGTAATTATGTTTCAATAATGCATAATACATAAGGTTGGAGACTATGAAGAAAAACAACTCAAATGCTTATAAAGAAATAAAATGCTTAAGGAATATGTGTAATGGCAGAGGAAATAATTTCTAAGCAACAGTCTTGAGTAATGTTACTTTTCAAGGATCATAATTAACAGTTTTTTATTACTAATTAACTTATGTATTCCAATTGTCTTAGGAATCATTTTTAATGTATATGTTAATTATAATTTGCCATAATTCACATTGAATAAACATTTAATAAATGATTTTAAAAAGTCATATAGATGTATATGAAGTAGAAAATTTATCATCACTTTTATTGGGTCTTAGGCAAAAATATAGTGCTATAAATTTATATGTTGAACATTTTAAAAAAGATTTAGTATTAAAAATATGAAATATATTAGTGAAATGTAGTGTGCTTTGATATATCATGGAAAGACAACATTAATATAAATCATGTCAAATAAAATTTGGCAGATATTCTAGTATATAATAAATGGGCTTGAAAGTCTAAAAAAGTGTAAGTTATTCAAAACACTCATTCAAAAAAAAACCTCTGAAGTTCTGATCTCTAGATAACATGTAGTACTAGGGACTTGCTTTGCCCTTTGTTAGTTGTTTCTACCTATGCCTACTTAAAAACTCACAAGTTATGTTGACACGTATTTCTTCCACAAATTGTCAAGACAAAGCTATTTTCTATTTACTAGTAACCTTATACATAGTTAGGGTGTGATAGTTGAGCCTGGGTGTCAACTTGACATACCTGGTATTAATTAAGATCAGCTGAAACCACACCTGGAAGGACCAACTGAGACCACCTGAAGGGTGAACCTAGATTAATTTGACCTCTATATTTTGGATATTTAGTAAAGTACGTAGCAAATTATCACAGACATATTTAAATTGCATTCCAAATTGACTTAAAAATATGTATGGCAATAAGAATGTAATTTAATTATTTAATTTGCATATGGAAAAAAGAAAATGAACACGGGTCTCATGTAATTTAAATTTTAAAAGTTTACATTTCGACACAAGCTATAAAAGCTATACTTGAAAACAAAACAAAACAAAAATTCTACTATAATATTGAACTTCTCAAAGTCCATTTTCCTTACCTTACTATTTCTTCCGGGTAACAATTGTTAATACTGTTAATGTATTCTTGAAGAAGAGAACCAGGTTCTGCTTTTATCTCTTGAACTTTTTTAAGTCCACCACTTGTTACAAAAAGTCGTCGAGCTTTGCTATCATGTGGTAGCACCTTGAAAAAGAAGCACACTAAAAGTAATATTTTCTTTTCTGTTATATTATTGCTTCTGAAAAACAATAATGTATTTCAAGTACTGCATGAGAACTTATCCTTAATATACTTTAATAAGCCAATATTTGCTAATGACTGGAAGTAAAATGCACCCATATTCAAAGCATATTAACTTTTATATTGTGGTAATGGAATAAAGATAATGGACATAACCAAAATTAATAGTAATTCACTCACATATAAGCTTATGCACATATGAGATCTCTTCACTCTTTAAAAAATTAAGGGCAAACTTTTTTTTTATTTCCACTCATACAAACTTAACAGGTACACCGGTCCCCTCCTCCCTTCCCCCTCCCACCACCCTGTGTCCCCCCCCCCCATGCCTCCCCCTCCCATCCCCAGAACATCCTTTAATGTGCATGAAAGGCAAGCTTTTTAAAAGATAGAAAAGGTCCTATCAGACCACTACAGACTCCTTAACCCTCAAACTGCATCTTAAGCTTTGTTTTCATAAAATCAGAGCACAAAACTATGGCATTTCTTCCCTTTGTCCAAGCTGTTTCTTTTCCCCAGAATGCCTTTCCACACTACAGAAGCCTTCCCATTTGCTTGGTGTTGCAGTTTCTCTTACTGCTGTTGGTAAATATATGATCAAACCTTAGGGAAACAATAAGTTTATTCTTCCTTATAATTCTCAGTTACATTTCATCACCATGGCAGGAGAGTTCATATTAACACTAGGAGTCATGGGAACTAGCCATGACATAACCACAGGAATTGCTAGAGAGGGGCAAACTTTCCCACTTACCACTCAGTTGAAGTATAATAATATGCCTATGAATGCCAAAACACTGAGACAGCTCTATCTTACCCACCTTCCCAAGGAATTGGACCATTCTCCACGGGCAGGACCTTTTAATATCAATTAAATGATCTTTGAAGCTTGTTTAAGGTTTTCCTTAACTACTAATTCCTCACAGATGTGCTCGAAGATTCAACCTTTATCTGTTTTTTTTAAATTTTAAATTCATTTATTTATTTGACTAGTTCTACAAGTTCAATAGGTACCCCCCTCCTTCCCTCTCCTCCTCCCTTTCCGCTTATTGTCCTCCCATCCGATTCCCCCCTCTTCCCTATCTTTCACTCCTCTTTCTTCCCTCCTCCTCTCTTGGTGTTTCCTGTCTAATCCCTCTCATCCTCCAGAGCATCTGTTTGTATCACCCTTTAATTGTGAACACTTCTATCTAGCTAATTAATACCTGGTTAACCTTTACTCATTGTTTAAGACTCAGCTCAATTGTTACCTCCTTGAAGAAACCTTTAAGAAAATGCAAGCTAGGTGTAGTAGTATAATCCCAGAAGATCCAAGTTAAAGGATCATGAATTGGAAGTCAGCTAAGGCTGACTCTATTTCAAAATATCTAGGTCTGGGAAATGAAGTTCAGTCATAAAACACTTGGCAAGCATATGCAAGTCCCTTGGTATAATCCAAAGCACCAGAGAAAGAGATATCTATAATAAAACATAAAATTTGCTTGCAGTAAGTATTGTGAACACATTTACAAAGATATATGATAATATAAATAACTATTATACTTTATGTTATGAGTTTACTTGACCTTGATGATCTAATTTTCACAAATCTTACTCATTTTTATTTGATTATTTTAAATCTTAAAGAGTTACTCTTAGTTTTCAATAAAATTATAATTCTTGCCCATTAGCCCAAGTGATTAAACAAGATCTGATTTATATAGTGTCAACTACTCATTTTGAAGAGCTGATGACTGTCTATTAATGATACATTCACCTTTTACTCCTCTTTCTCATGTGACTAAATTACCCAGTTACTTTTTACCACCCAAAGATACACAAAAGAGAAAAAATGGATCAACTTTACCCTGCAACAGTTTAGTCTGAATTAATTTGTTTAGTTGGTTTGTCAGAGGACCAAGACCATTGTATCTATTATTTTTCATATAAAGAGGAAAAGAAGATTTCATTATTTCCTTCAAAAAAGGAAGACAAACTACAAGTATCTGTTACACAGAACTTTATCTACAAGTAGTTTCATCCATGGGAAACCTCACTGTGTCTATAATAGACTATCATGGAAAAAAGTAATTTATGCGAGGAAGGGTTTATCTGACTCACAATTTCAGGTTATAGTTCCTCATGACACAAGTAAAGAGGAAGAAGTTTGATGCTTTAAGCCATATTGCAAACATGATTAGAAGCAAAAAGAGACAAATGCTTAGCTAAATTTATTCACTTTTTTTAAAGTTTTTATTATTATTATTATTTATTCAACTGTGTACATGTGCGTGCGTGCGCGCGCGCGCGCGCGCGCGCGTGTGTGTGTGTGTGTGTGTGTGTGTGCAGAACCACGGACGAATTTGCAAACCACCATGGACGCCTCCACCTCCTTCTGCCCCGGGATTCACAGGCTCCGCCCCACCAGGACCAGAAGCGCAGGTCGCCCCCGCTTCCGCCCAGCGTCTATACGTGGGATCTGGGATCCGAACTCAGGACCTTCTGCCTGCAAGGCGGAGGCTTAACCCCTGAGCCACCTCTCCAGCCCCTAAATTTATTCACTTTTACACAGCTTTGGATACACTGCCCCCCAAATGGTGCTACTCACAGTAATAAAGTTTTCAAACATCTTCAAGACAATCTTTTATAGTGTGATCTAAGGTCTGCTTGCCAGATGTCACATTTATAAATGAGACTAACCATCATACTGTTTTCCAGTAGCAATGGTACTTGAGCATTAACTAAGCTTTGGGGGACTATGGAGATGGTGTAGAGAATGTAGAGATAGTAATAGTCTGTCTTCAGATGAGTGTGTTGAATGAGGTCTACTTAATGATAGAGTCTACTTAAAACAAACTGGATATTGTGATATACGCCTGTAATCCCAACTGGTTAGGATGTTTAAGCACTAGGATCATTTTTGTAGGCTAGTTTGGACTATACAGTTATGATACCCCATATCAAAACAAAAAAGTCAGAATATATAGGTTTTTGTTCACTGCTTTTAGAAATACAGTTTACGAGCAACAAGACCTCACATGTAGTGTTTTAAGACTATTGAAATGAAAATTTGTCCTTTTCCTTAAATTAAAAAAGACTTTTCATTAATTGTTAACACCTAAGTGTTTTCTTTCTTTCTTTCTTTTTTATTCAATTGTGTGTGTGTGCATGTGTATGCGTGTGTATGTATGTGTGTGTGTGTAGGGTGAATTCGGGAACCACCATGGACTGCCTCCACCTCCTTGTTTACTCTGCCCCGGGATTCACAGGCTCCGCCCTACCAGGACCAGAAATGCAGGCCGCTCCGTGGAGTCTAGGATCCGAACTCAGGACCTTGTCACCACCATGTGAAGGCAAGCTTTGTCTTTTAGAATTTTGGGATGAACCAGGTTATTGAAATATAAGTCTCTTTCTTTTTTTTTTTTTTGTTGTTGTTTCAAGAACTTAATAGTCCTTTCTTATGACTAAGTCATATAGGAAAATGGATGTGTGGATCTTGCTGTGGAATGAACTGACAAGCACATTTTTTTTTTAATTACATTGATGAGCTCAGAATTTCTTGACCAAACTGACAAGCTGAAAATCCTTTCAGACCCACTCTAGGGTCAATTCACAGTACCAGCTATTATACGAAAAATTTAACATCTCTCCTATGATTTACAGTGTTACTGGCTAGAAAGAATTAAAACATCTGTCCCTGGAGCTCCTAAAAGTAACTGAATAACAAACCCTTGGTCATCTCATTATTTATTTATTTGTTTGTTATCTTTTCCTTTAATTATCATTATGACTTTGGAATTCATGTAACTGTTTCTAGGTGATTCTGGACTGCGTATCTGCTTTTCTCATTATTATTTCTTAAAGATAAAGCTACGCAAAATACAAATTTAAGAGATTTGCAGCCATAAAAAGCTATATTTACCTTAGACTGATATAAATAAAATGTAGAATGATTAAAATACTGACTAAGAGCTTCCTTGCTAGGAGACTATTTGAACGTTATCCTTTCAGATGATAATTCTAGAGACTGAGGCACAAAAGTGAAAAAAAAATCTTTAAATTGCTCTAAAATCTCTCAATTTCAAAAGCTCCCTAACTATCTTACCCCTATTCTTTTTTCTCATATCCAAGCTAACACTTAATAAGTCAATACCAAACCTACTTCTCTACCACTTCTACTTTTATTAACAAAAGTCAAAATATAGACCTTATCAACATCATCTAAGTACTGAAGCTCAGCACCCAATTGAACACAGCCAACACATCTAAAAAACAGTACCAACTGGCTCCAGATTGAATTTAAATCAATATCTACTTATCTAAAAAGCAGAATCGAGACTCTAATTCACCCACTAGGCTAACCAAAAACAATAAAAAATATCAATCACCATGAACAAGTCAGATTCATTCCAGAAATACAAGGATGGCTTAATGTAAATCAATAAATGTAATCCAACACATTAACAGACTCAAAGACAGAAACCATTTCATCCTCTCAATAAATGGAAAAAACCTTTTAACAAACTTGAATAGCCCTTCATAATAAAAGCCCTGAAAAAAAAAAAAACAAGAATGGAGGTAACGGATCTCAACACAATAAAGGCTATATCCAGAAAGTCTAAGGCAAACATCATTCTAAATAGGGAAAAGCTTGAAGAGTTACCACATGGATCGGGAATGAGATAAGGTGATCAACTCTCACCACTTTTATTAATATTGTGCTTGAAGTGTGTTGCTGCTATAAGACAACATTCAAGCAAGGGGAGATTTATTTGGCAAAAGCTGGAGGCAGTTTAGGTTGCTGCAAACGCCATTATGGAGGCTGAAAGACAAGCTGCAGACTGTAAGAGCAGAGTAATAGTAGCAGGATGCCTCGTGCTCGCTTTGGCAGCACATATACTAAAATTGGAACGATACAGAGAAGATTAGCATAGCCTCTGCACAAGGATGATACGTAAATTCGTGAAGCGTTCCATATTTAATGTTAACCATGCACATATAACTTTTAATATTTATCCACATGCTTTTGAAGTAAACCCTAGATTACTATACTTTGTTAAGCTTTGTTCATATGTTCTCATGTTTTCAAATTACTATGAAGAATTTCATCTTCTAGTATATTAAAAATTCCCTTATAAATTCAAATCTACTTTGTAGGTTTATCAGAGACAAATTTTCTCTAAAGTGATCCCCCAAATTTACAAATTTTTTCTTGTTTTTTTAGCTTGGATTGCTGTCCTTGGATTGCACAGTCCTTGGATTGTTGTCATAGCAGTTTAACACATCCCACCATATTCTAGTGTCAGGGTTTTGACTGTAATTTCTTCTTACTGGACCTTTAAAACATGGACTACATTGTTGAGGTTGGCTCAGTGTAATCAGTTACTGATGTGACATTATGAAAATGTGTGAGATTTTATCTCATTTACAAAATGTGTGATTTTTTTTTAGTTTTTAACTTTTCTAGGACAAACAAAAAATTAGACAATATGTACGTACTTGTACAGAAAAACACAATTGTGACTGGGGGAAATTTTATTGTATGAAAAAATTTAAAACTGTTTTAATAGTATTACTTTCAAATAAGATTGAAAATTTGATGGGCAGTCATTCTGGTAGTTTATGTGTAATTTAAATGGAATTAAGCAAAGGAAACTTGCTTTGGAATTTTTTAATATGCATTTCTGAGTGTAAACAAACGTCTCATTTAGGATCATGTGCTTAACTTTTTTTTTTTAAATTTTTTTTATATTTACTTTTTTATTATTATTCTTTATTCAACTGTGCAGGTGTGCGTGTGTGTGTGTGTGTGTGTGTGTGTGTGTGTGTGTGTGTGTGTAGAACCACGGACGAATTTTCAAACCACCATGGACACCTCCACCTCCTTCTGCCCCGGGATTCACAGGCTCCGCCCTACCAGGACCAGAAGCACAGACCGCCCCCTGGCGTCTATACGTGGGATCTGGGATCCGAACTCAGGACCTTCCGCCTGCAAGGCGGAGGCTTAACCCCTGAGCCACCTCTCCAGCCCTCATGTGCTTAACTTTAAAGTGAGTGATTTATACCTCTGTACATATGGATAGATTTAAGTATCCTGTTCTGATTTTGAAAGTTATATGACTTTTGATGTCTTGATAAAAATGGCCATATGTTAAATCAAAACAAACAAACAAAAAAAGCAGCAGAAGGATTGCCCCTTGTGACACGCCTTCCTCCAGTGAGGTTCCACCTTCTAAAGATGTCAGAACCTCCCTAAACATTACCAATAGCTAAGGATGTTAGCATGTGGGGGACAACTCACATCCACACCATGGCAGAATCCTAGCTAGAACAATAAGGCAAGAGGAGGAGATAAAAGGGATACAAATTGGAAGGAGGAAATACCCTGCTTGCAGATGATTGGGAGATCCCAATGGTTCCACCAAAAAACTACTTGAGCTATTAAACATTTTCAGTAAGTCAACATACAAAAATCAGTAGCTTTCCTATATACCAAAGACAAATGAGAAAGGAAAGACTCACTCCTATTTACCATAGCCTCAAAAAATACTTTGGAACAAATTTAACCAAGCAAAAAACCTGTACAATGAAAACTTTGAAACACTGGAGAAAGAAATTAAAGAGGATACTAGAAGATGAAAAGATCTTCCATGCTCATGGATGACCATCCTACCAAAAGCAATATATAGACTCATTGCAATTTTAATAAAAATTCCAGTGCAATTCTTCACAGAAATTGAAAAAAAAATCTTAAATTTTGCATGGAAACACAGAAGGTTCTAGATAGCCAGAAAAACACTGCAGATGTTGTCACCATACCAGATTTCAAGTTATACTATACAGCCACAGTAATAAAAACGGCATGGTGCTGGCACAAAAATGTCATCAATTAATATATTAGAACTGATGACCCAGATAGTATGCTCACATTTTTACAATCACAAGGTTTTTGACAAAGATGGAAAAATTGGATATCTACATGTAGAAGAATGAAACTTGACCTTTACATTTCATCTTGTAAAAACAAATTCCAAATGGATCAAAACCCTCAATGTTCCATCTGAAACTCTGAGACTTCTAAAAGAAGACTAGACTAGAGAGCAGAATCAAATTGATAGACCTAGTTAAAGACTTTCTGAGCAGGACCCTATTTGCATAGGAAACAATCAACAAGTGGGTCTTCAGGAAATTAAAAGCTTTTATTCTGCAAAAGAAACTGTTAACTGAGCAAAAAGGCAGCCCATAAAATGGGAGAAAATCTTTGATAGCTATGTATCTGACAGAGGAAAAATTTCTAGAGTATACAAAGAATTTGAAAAATTAAACATCAAGAATCAAACAACTGGGAGGGAGGGAGGGGAATGGGGTACTTATCAACTTTGTATGAGTGGAAGAAATAATAATAAAAAAAAGAAATCAAACAACCCAATTAAAAATGGGCTTTGGGCTCTGCCTGACTTTGCTTTCCTCTATTACCCGGTCTCCACAGCTCTCAGCCTACCTGTTTAGAGCCAAGGTCCCAAACTCTGCTTATCTTTGCTGTGCCCTGCCCCTGTGCCAGAAACCCACTCCTCACTTCCACCCCTCCCCCCACTAATTACACACAAGTGAAGTAAGTCCAGGTAGAAGATCCTATATAACACCAAACTACAAGAATAAAGAGAGAAAAGGACTCCAATTAACAAGATAGCATAATAGCAATTTCAGAAAACTCATTTGAGAAACAGCAGCACTTTCTTACAGTCAGAGAATACCTTTTGTCTCAAGTAAATACACAAATATTTTGATAAGTAACACAAAACAAAACACAGAAGCTACAAACATAATCTAAGTGCTGAAATGCAGCATCCCAGATAATTTTCTTAATTTTCTTCGTCTGGGATACTTCACTCAATATAATTTTTTCTAATTCCATCCATTTCCTGGCAAATTTCATTAATTCATCTTTTTTGATGGCTTGTTTGTATTTTCTTTTTTCCTGAGTTTATCGTGTTCTTCTTAAAATTTGGTTAGGCATTTGTCTGTTTTCTTAGAGCCATTTGAACGTTTATAATTGATCTTTGGAATTCGTTGTCCTGATTATTGCTTACTTGGGTACCTCCCAATGGGCTGAGGTCTTGGGATTGGTGATTTTGGGAGGAGACATATTTTCTGGCTTCTTTGGGGTTGGACGTATCATTGACCCACCCCCCCAAGTCTAGCATGGATCACAGGAACTAGGATCCTTAGAGGCAAGGTATTAACAGCCATAATAGTGTTCCTATACTAAGGGGGAACACAAGAAAGATCTCTAGGCAATGCTACTGAGTCTTTACACCTCATCAGAGAGGAAAACCCAGAGGGAAGTTTGACATCCACACTATAGGATGCTCCAGGAATGAGGGGAAGGGGGCATTGGGAGAAAGGGAGGGAGGGGGGAAAAGTAGGAGAAAAGGAGGGAGAGAACAAGAGGATCCAGAGAAGAGGGATGGAAGGAGAGAGGGGACCGGGGTACCTATTAAGTTTGTATGAGTAGAAAAAATAAATAAAAAACAAGAAAACACAAGCAAGATGCAATTAGAATGAGAGTAGAGGATCTGTAAGCAGCTCTAGAAATGCTGAAGAAAACCCTAAATAATCTGCAAACAAACATGGAAACACTGAAAAAAGCCCAAACTGAAATAATACTGGAACTAAAAATTCATACAGTTCAGTAAGAAATTTCATAGAGAGTCTCAAAAATAGAACTGCTCTTGTAGGGGGCTGGAGAGGTGGCTCAGTGGTTAAGCCTCTGCCTTGTAGGCAGAAGGTCCTGAGTTCTGATCCTAGACCCCACGTATAGACGCCGGGCAGAAATGGGGGTGGGCTGCGTTTCTGGTCCTGGTAGGGCGGAGCCTGTGAATCCCCGGGCAGAGTAAACAAGGAGGAGGTGGAGGCGTCCATGGTGGTTCCCGAATTCGTCCGTGGTTCTACACACACACATACATACACGCACACATACACACACACGCACACAAGAACACACGCACAATTGAATAAATAATTAAAGAAAAAAGAAATTAAAAAAAAAGAACTGATCTTGTAGAAGACAGAGTCTCAGAACTGGAAGACAAGGTAGGAGAGGTTGATAACTGATTCAGAGAAACTGGTAAATTGAAAAACATGCATGAATGGAACATCCAGGAACTACTGGACACCATCAAAAGACCCGATCTATGGATCATGGGTATCCCAGAAATAGACCCACAAAAAGAAGATTCATTTTGCATAATTAATAAGACAAGAGAGGAAATTTTCTTGACCTAAGAAAAGTGATACTCATCCTGATTCAAGAGGCACACAGAACACTAGATACTCAGGACAAAAAAGAGTCACATTAAATATACATGTTAAAGACAAGATCTTAAGAGCTGCAAGACAAAAGGACCAAGTCACATACAGAGGCAAAGCTGTCAAAATAGCAACTGACTTTAAAAACCAGATGGGCTTAGAGAGACATAATACAAGTTATGAGTGAAAACAAATGCCATACTAGACTATTACATCTAACAAAACTGTCAGTCATAATAGAAGGTGAAAGAAAACTATTCCATGACAGAAATAAGCTAAAAGACCACATGGCCACCAAGTTGGGGCTACAGAGAATACTGGAAGGAATGCACGAGATGGAATAGAAGGATAAACACATTGAAGAGGCTAAAGGGAATAAATAATACCTACACAAGAACTGAATGAAAGACTAAAATACAAATACCATAAGAGTAACAAAATATCAGGAATCATTAAACACTTTTCAGTAATAATTTTAAATGTCAATAAGCTCAACTCCCAAATCAAGATCAAACTTGGATCAAACATCAGGACTTATCAATTCACTGCCTCCAAAAAGCATACCTCACCATGTACAACAGATACTTTCTCAGAGTGAAAGAATGGTCAAAGGTAGTCCAGGCAAATGAAAAGAGGAAACAAGCAGGAATTGCAATCTTAATATCACACAAAATAGACTTAAAACTAAAGTAAACCACAAGAGATACATATGGATACCACTTCTACCAACAGGAGGATCTTACAATCCTAAACACATATGTACCAAACACAGGAGCATTCAAATTCATCAAACAAATACTACAGGAGGCAAAACAATTAATCAGTCCAAGTACCGTGATAGCAAGAGACTTCAATACCCCATTTGTACCACTCGATAAGTCAACAGGTGAAAAACTAAGCAGAGACATCAAAGTTAAATGAAATCATAAATCAAATGGATCTTATAGAAGATATCCACAGAGCATTTCACTCAGACACTAAAGAATGCACATTCTTCTCAGAAGCCCATGGAATTGCTCAAAAAAAAAAAAAAAAAAAAAAGACCACATACTAGTACACAAATCAAGTGTCCATAAATACAGAAAAATTGAAATCATTGTCCATATACTATCTGACCACCATGGAATAAAAGTAGACATCTACAATATAGGGAACAACAGAAACCATGCAAATTCATGGAAGCTAAATAGCACATTTTTGAATATGAGGACTGGATTAAGGAAGAAATAAAACAAGAAGTTAAAAAATTCCTTGCGTCTAATAAAAATGAAGACATAACCTACCAAAATCTATGGGACACATTAAAAGCAGTCCAATGGGGAAAGTTTATAGCATTAAATGTTTACATCAGAAAAGGAAAGATCCCAAATAAATGGCTTAATGTTATATCTGAAAGCTTTAGAGAAACAGGAGGTGCCAGGGCCTGTGACCAGCACTGCTTCCTAGGAAGAAGGCTCAGTCTCTAACCACCTGTCAGACATGAGTGGAAGCAGTAGGAATGAATTCAGGCTGAGTCAGAGGAAGCAAAGATATCATGATCCAAGTTGAGTTTATTTGTAGCAAGCATTTATTTATTTATACCCCAAAACCAGAGAACAGTACCCCTAAAATATTTTTACAGATATTAGAAAACAGGGCATACATTGTGAAACTATAAGAAAAACAGAAGGGACACATAGTGAATATATGGAACAGACATAATGTCTCCAAGGATAGTTAATTATAAACTGTGGTCAGGATCTGTTGATCTACAGGTAATGTGCTTCAGTGGCCTTAAGATAATCGAGAAAGGAACGTGCAGGAAAATACCTTAGTCTACAACTGGTCCTGAGCCAGGTCATAAGTCGGCCTGAGCTCAGGAATGAGCGAAAATAAACAGGAGGTGTTCATCTCTCACAGATAGGCAGAGGTCTCCACCTCCAGCTGTCTATTTCAGTGTGGCCCAGGGGCTTCCATCTCCAGGAAGTGAGTCTTAGGTCTTGGCATTCCCTACAATTCTTCCCTTGTTTTTATTAGAAAGAGACACCTTAGAAATATGAAGCTGTAGGTTACAAACTACACAGTTGAATAAGGCAAGAATTACAATAAAGGTGATTAAACCAACTCCTATTGCAACAAGAGCTGAACGGACCAACCAAATCTTGCTCACAAATCCAGTACTCTGCATCAACTCAACTTGGATTATGATGTCCTTGCTTCCTCTGACCCAGCCTGAATTCATTCCTACTGCTTCCACTCCTGCGCTCACACGTGGTTAGAGACTGAGTCTTTTCCCCCAGGAAGCTAGGGTCAGTGTTGAAGGCTCAGTGTTGGTCTTGGATCCCAGCAAAGAACAAATCAATCTTAAAAATAGCACACAGGAAGAAACAGCCAAGATCTGGGCAGAAATCAATGAATTGGAACTGAAAAAGGCAACGTAAGAAGTCAACGAAACAAAAAACTAGTTCTTTGAAAGGATAAGCAAGATTCACAAACCCTTAGCCAAAACAATAAGATCAGAAATGAAAAGGGGGGAATCACAACAGATACTAAAGAAATCCAGAGAATCATAAGGACATATTTAAAAAATTTACACTCCTTTAAATTGGACAATATAAAGGAAATGGACGAATTCCTAAACACACATGACTTACCAAAATTGACTAAAGAAAAAATAGATACTCTATTTTCATTTTTTATTACTTTTTTATTTTTGCAGTGTGTGTGTATGTGTGTGTGTGTGTGTATAGGCATTGTGCATCTGTGTGTATCAGAGTACTGTGTGTGCTTGTAGAGGTCCAAAAGGTACTTTGGAAGTCACTCTGGATTGTTCTACCTCCATTTTGCTTTTCTCTGGACTTTCCCAGGCTCTGCCTTCCAGGACTGGAAGTATAGGTCACTGCTGTTTCTGGCTGGTGTTTTTACCTGGAATCCAGGATCCAAACTCAGGATCTTCTGTCTGTGAGGCAGAGGCTTAATTCCTGAGCCATCTCTCTAACCCCACTCCCCACCCCCTTACTGCAGTCTCCTACTCCTATTCCATCTACCTTGAATCTACTCTTATAGTAAGACTCCATTTAAGCAGCCTTTTATCTCTGGCTAGGAGGAGACCTCCAATACCAATCAGGATGGAGCCAAGGGCGGTGCAGGAACAGCAAAACTGAAAACAACCAACCATAATTCAGAACATCAGAGACCCTAGATTAATCACCTCGAACCAGACCAGTCAAATTTCTTCCATCCTAAAGCTCAGGGAAATTTGCAGAAGAGGGGGCGGTCTAAAAATGGGGAGGAGCAATGATATGCAAGATAATCCACACAAGTTAGGGCCTCAGTAGCCATAATTGGCTACTTTGCATGACCTGCACAATGACTGACATGTCAATAACCCACCAAAGGCACTAGGATCCTTAGAGGCAAGGGATTAACAGTCACAATAGTGTTCCCATGCTAAAGGGGAACCCAAGAAAGGGCTTTGGGCAATGCCACTGAGACCTTACAACTCATTAGAGTGGAGGACGAAGAGGGAAGTTTGACTTTCACACTAAAGAGTGCTTCAGGGAATGGGGAGGGGGGGAGAGGGAGGAAATGGGAGAAAGGGAGGAAAGAGGGTGAAAGGAAGGGGAAAAGAGGGGGGTAGGTACCAGGGGGACTGGGGAGGCGAAGGGATGGGGTACCTATTAAGTTTGTTTGATTGGAAAAAAAATAAACAGAAAAAAACAAAAACATAAAAACGTTGAAAGTCTTAAAAATGTGATGGAGAAAACAGAACAAGATACATAATCCAATGTTTTTTATTTAATAAAGACCACGTTTAATTTATAAATTAAAAACAACAACAACAAAAACAAGAACAATCACCATTCCAAACAGATGACCATTAATGTAATAGTGATATGAGTATCAAGGAGGCAACCAACAGTTTTCTGATTGGATTTTAAGGCTTGCTTGTCAGAATGGAACACATTCCTCTTATTGCAAACTAGAAGAAAAGCTTAGGAAAGGGAAGGAAATAGGTCACAACCGAAGAACAGACTGTGAACGTTCAGCCAGGAAGACTGCACCAAACTGGTATTTGTAAATACCTGTTATTATACCCACAGATTGGAAGAGCACTCAGCACTCAACCTGGAAGCCCTCTTCCACAACAGAAGGTGTTTATTTCTGAAAAACACAACTTGCCCCAATGCAGAAGGTAAGTGTCTGCAGACTTTTTGGCTACAAAAAGGACATATAAGCCTCCTCTTCCCCACCCCAGGGCTCAGGAAACATTGTAGAAGAGGGGACAGCAAGATTGTAAGAGCCTGAAGTGGGAAGGTGGTAGGTCAA
Organism: Typhlomys cinereus; assembly: GCA_023101885.1. Taxonomy (NCBI): domain Eukaryota; kingdom Metazoa; phylum Chordata; class Mammalia; order Rodentia; family Platacanthomyidae; genus Typhlomys; species Typhlomys cinereus. Next base: position 33,892 of record JALPQD010000107.1, read on the forward strand.
GGCATTGTCTCCTGGACATGACATAGTCGTGCTATACAAGATTTCATGGCAGATATGTACACTTGGAGATAAATTTTATAGGAACTGTCTTATCAACATCTCATCATAACATCTGAAAGATCTCAAGAAGCTCCACTTCTCTTTGAGAGACTGGTGAGGACTAATGATGATGATAAGTAAAGGAGGATGCTGTACTCATAGCATATCCACTGATATAGGATGCTTCCTGGAGCATGAATAAGGTCAGGCATAAGACCAGGTGAAACACAGTGGGCTACACAAGCAAAAAGATTCGAAAATAGGAGGAAGTCTGGCAGGGAGATGAAGGGTTGTAAGGGAAAAGGAGGGGGGATGAGATTTGGGACTGAGGGTTGAAAATACTATAAAGTTACTATATGAGGGGCTGGAGAGATGGCTCAGGGATTAAGCCTCTGCCTTGCAGGTAGGAAGGTCCTGAGTTCGAATCATAGACCCCACATATAGACGCCTGGGCGGAAGCGGGGGCGGCCTGCGTTTCTGGTCCTGGTAGGGAGGAGCCTGTGAATGCCGGGGCAGAGTAAACAAGGAGGAGGTGGAGGCGTCCATGGTGGTTCCCGAATTCGTCCGTGGTTCTACACACATACATACATACACACACATACATACACACACTCAATACACACACAATCGAATAAATAATAAAAAATGATAAAAATTAAAAAAAATTAAAGTTACTATATGAATGTATGAAACATTAAGTAAAAACAATAAAAATGGGCTTAGGAACTTAAGAAAGACTTTTCAGAAGAAGAAACTAAAAAAGAAAAGTTGTTCAAGTAAATTAGCCATGAGGGAAATTCAAATTAATCTACTATGAGTTGCAACTTTACTCCGGCCATAATGCCTAAGATCAAGAATACAAATAAGAAATGCTGGTGAAGATGTGGGGCAAATGGAACCCTTATGAGCCAGCTATACCACTTTTGAGAATATTTCCAAAGGATTCTACAGTTTATTACAAAGTCATATATTCATTACTGTTTTAGTCATAATAGCAAGGAAATAAAATTAGCTTATCAATGAATGAATGTATAATGAAAAAGTAATACATACACATAATGGGATACTAGTTAGATACTAAGAAAAATGAAGTTATGAAACTTGCTGGTAAGTGGATGGAATTGAAAAATATATTGAGCAAGATATCCAAGACACATGAAGACACACACCACGTTGTTTCTTCATTCAGATGTTATCATTGACCTTGTGGTTTGTGTACTTCGTTAAGAATTCCTATAGCAACCAGAAAACTTGAGGGAGGATAGGGTGAAGACCCCACAGAAGAAGATACAAAAAAAAAAAAAAATTGGAGAAGGAAATAGGAGGATTATTCAGTACTTTTAACCTGGAAGCTTCTTTTTGCAAAAGAAAGTGTTTTTTTTTTAATCATTTATTCAATTGTGTGTGTGTGCACATGTGTATATGTGTGTATGTGTGTGTGTGTAGAACCACGGGAGAATTCGGGAACCACCATGGACCGCCTCCACCTCCTCCTTGTTTACTCTGCCCCGGGATTCACAGGCTCCGCCCTACCAGGACCAGAAACGCAGGCCGCTCCCGCTTCCGCCAGGTGTCTATACATGGGGTCTAGGATCCGAACTTGGGACCGTCTGCCTGCAAGGCGGAGGCTTAACCCCAGAGCCATCTCTCCAGCACCCAAAAGAAAGTGTTTTTAATAGAAAACTGCAAACTGGCCAAAGTGCAGGAAAAAAGTGACTACGAATTGCTCAGCCTTAAACAGTATATTTAAACCCTTGCACACAGACATACAACATAAGGCTTAGAGAACATCATGGAAGAGGGGGCAGTAAGATTTTAAGAGTTCACGGGAGTACAAGGGTGTGACAAAATATTATATTCCAGACATAACATGGCTGTTACATCTATGAACTCACTGTGACTATGTATATTTTCACAAGACTGCATAGTATTTGGTCTATCAACATTTCACCATGGAAGTCGAAAGATCTCAAGAGACCCACATCTCCTCAAAAGACTATTGAAAGTTAATGCTGGATGGTGAGGAGGAAGATATTTTCCTTAATGGTACACCCACTGATATATGACTCATGCTTCAGTAAGTGCTCAGGCACATGCCATCAGGAATCAGTCTTTATTCTACACAAGACACACCATCTGGACTCTGTTCCTCTTAATGTCCAGGCCATGCTCTTCATCACCAGAGTACCAGACTCCTATTGAATGGAGAGTGGGACGAAGGAGCTCTGCTCTAACTGATTTTTTTTCAGTATTGCTGTTCCTGCACCACCCTTGGCTCCATCCTGATAGGTATTGGATGTCTCCTCTTGCAGTACTTGATGGTGGCCTATTTTCTCTGCTGTACCATAATCCCCTCTTCCCTTGTTTCTGGCGGGGCCCTCCTTCCCCTTCCCTCCTGTTTATCATCTTTGCAATTACTGTAGGTATTACAGAAATTTATCTTTGAATATGTCACTAAGTGGGTTTGGTACTAGGATACACCTATTAGGGTGTACATACAGTGCTTAATTTTCTGTGTCTGGGATACTTCACTCAATATAATTTTTTCTAATTTCATCCATTTCCTGGCAAATTTCATTAATTCATCTTTTTTAATGGCTGAGTAGTATTCCATTGTGTAAACGAACCACATTTTCCTTATCCACTTGTCTACCGTTGGGCATTTGGGTTGATTCCATGACTTTAATATTGTAAACAGTGCTGCTATGAACATGGTCGTGCTTGTGCCATTGAGGTGAATTTTTGCTGTATGAAGGATTATTCCCAAAAGTGGAATAGCAGGGTCATATGGCATTTCAATCTTTAACTTGTTTAAGAATCGCCAGACTGCTCGCCAGAGTGGTTTTATAAGCCTGCATTCCCACCAGCAATGTAGGAGAGTTCCCTTCTCACTGCATCCTCTCCAGCATTTGGTGTTGAGCTCTGCTCTAACTTTGAAACTGCTAAGATGAAAATAAAAAATCAGTGGGCAACAAATGCAAAAAAGCCATGAAAATAGGAGGTAGATTGGTTGGGAATTAAATTAGGAAATATTATAAATTCACTGTGATCATGTATGAAACTTTGAAAGAATAAAAAATGTTATACATTATAATGAGGTTGGGTTTATTCCAGAAACACTAAGTTGGTTCAATGTATACAAATGAATAAATGTAACTCATCATATAAACAAGTGCAAAGACAAAAATCACACAATTCTCTCAACAGACACAGAAAAGGCTTTTGATAAAATTCAACACCACTTTAAGATAAAAGCCCCGAAGACTACAAGGATGGACAGAACTTATATCAACATAACAAAGGCTATATATAATAAGTCAATAACAAATATCACCCTAAATGGTGAAAGATTTGAAGTATTTTCACTTAGATTGGGAACTAGACAAAGTTGTCTCTCACCACTTCTGTTCAATATTGTACTAGAAATCTTAGCTAGAACTATAAGACAAGAGAGGGAGATAAAATGAATACGAACAGGAAAGGAAGAAGTTATCCCTATTTGCAGATGACATGATTTTTATACCTGAGAGATCAAAAGGGTCCACCAGGAAAAATGCTGGAACTCATAAGTAAGTTCAGTGGAGTGGTGGGCTACATAATTAATGTAAGGAAAATCATTGATTTTCCTATACACCAACAAAATGAGAAAATTCTGAGAGAAACAATTGCATTTACCAGCAAAAGAGAGAGAGACAGAGAGAGAGAGAGAGACAGAGAGAGAGAGAGACAGAGAGACAGAGAGACAGAGAGAGAGACAGAGACAGAGAGAAATGCTTTAGAATAAATTGAACCAAGAATGTGAAAGACCTGTACAAAGAAAACTTTTTTTTCTACTGATTGATTGGTTGATTTGGTTGATTGATTGATTGAGTGTGTGTGTGTGTGTGTGTGTGTGTGTGTGTGTCTTTGTGTATCAGAGGGCACTGTGTATGCCTGTGCATATCCAAGAATGACTTTGGGAATCATCCTGGATTGCACTACCTCCTCTTTGCTTTGTTCTGGAGTTTCCCAGGCTCTGCGTTCTGGGGCCTGAAGTACAAGCTGCTACCATTTCCGCCTAGTATATTTATGTAGGACCCTGGATCCAAACTCAGGACCTTCTGCTTGCAATACAGAGGCTTAACCCCTGAGCCATCACTTCAGCCCTCAATGAAAACTTGAAAACACTGAAAAAGAGTTTACAAAAGGTGGAAAGATCTCCATGTTTTAGGATTGGTAGAATTAACATTGTAAAAATGACCATTCTATTGAAAGAATATACAGATTTAATGACATACCAAACAAAATTTCAATGCAATTCTTCACAGAAATGGATAAAACAACCTCAAAACTCATATGGAAGCACAAAATAAAAACTCTGCAGAAGTATTACCATACCAGATCTTGAAGTATACCACAAAGCCCTAGTAATAAAAAAGCATGGTACTGGCTCCAAACAAGAGATACAGATAAATGGATTAGAACTGATGACCCAAATATAAGCTCATATACCTACAACCAACTGATTTTTGACATAGGTGGAAGAAAACACATTGGAAAAAGGATAGCATCTTAAACAGATGGTGTCAGAAAATTTAGATATCTATATACCTAAATATATCTATATATCTAATATGACTGGCCTATGTTTTGGTTAGGACCCCAAATGCACAGGAAATAGGATCAATACTTAATAAGTGAGATTTCATGATATTTAAAAGCAAAAGAAATAGTGAATCTAGCAAAATAAGGCAACTCACATAATGGACAAAAGTTTCATTAACCACATATCTGACAGAAGATATACAAATAACTCAAAAAATTAAATATCAAGGAAGCAAACAGCCCACTTAAAAATGGGCTTTAGAACTAAGAAGAAACTTTTCATAAGACGAAATTCAAATGTCTAAAATATCTTTAAAGAATATTCTATCTTCCTAGCCATTAAGGAAATGCAAATTAAAACCATCCTGAGATATCATCTCATCCCAGTTAGAATGACTAAAATTCAAAACACAAACAATAAGAAATGTTCATGAAGGACTCTATATCAATCACATAGAACTAGGACAGCCTAATCTCTCCCCATCCTGGAGCTCAGGGACATCTGTGGAAGAGGGGGCGGTAAGATTGTAAGAGCAAAAGGATGGGAGGAGCAACGATTTGCAAGATTCTCAACAATAGTTGGGGCCAAAGCAATCACAATGGGACTTTGCATGCCCTGTGCAATGTCCAGCGCACTGTTGCCCTCATAAAGTCTAGCATCTGTTAAGGGCACCGAGACCCCTGGAGGCAAGGGATTGACAGCCATAGTAGTGATCTTATGCTTAAGGGGAACAAGAGAAAGGGCTTATGGAAATGCCACTGGGTCCTTATATGTCATCGGAGAGGAGGACCCAGTGGAGAGTTAGGCGTACACAATAAAGGACTCTCTGGGAATTGGGGGGGAGGCACTGGGGGAAGGGGAGGGGGAGGAGGGGGGAGGGAGGAACTGGTAAAAAATTTTAAAATGTATAATTAAATTTTTAATAAAAAAAAAGAAATGTTCATGAAGATATGGGGAAGGGATCCCTCATTCATTGCTGGTAGGAGTGCAAACTTATACAACTCCTTTGGAGATGAGTATGAGGGTTCCTAAAAAAGTTAAAAATCAATATACTATATGACTGAGCTATACCACTCCTGGGAATAGTCCCAAAGAATGCTACATCCTACTACAGAGACATGTATATCCATGTTCACTGCAGCTCTTTTCACAATAGCAAAGAAATGAAATTGGCCTAGTGAACAACAGTAGAAATATGGATAATGAACATGTGGTACATACAAATAGAGGAATGCTATTCAGCTCCTAAAAATGAATTGATAAAATTTAATGTTAAATGGATGGATTTGAAAGAAATTATATAGAGTGAAGTAACCTGGCTTCAGAAAGACAAATACTACATGTTCTGCTTTAGAAGTTTCAGAATGATATACCCAAAGGGAAACCTCTACAATACCCACAAACTACAAAGGAACACAAGTTGGGAGTCAGGGAGAAAAAGATCCCAAAAGAGTGGAGATAAAAGAATACAGACACATCATACTAATAGACTCAAAAATCAAAATCATATGATCCAAGATCCCTTCATGATAAAAGTTTTGGAGAGAACAGGAATGGAGGGGACCTATCTCAACTTGATAAAGGCCATATATGACAAGCCTAAAGTAAGTATCATTTTAAATAGGGAAAAACATTATTCCAACTTAGATCTGGAACAAGACAAGGTTGTCCACTATTACCATTCCTGTTCAATATTGTGCTTGAAGTTCTATCTAGAGCAAGAAGGCAAGAGAAGAAAATAAAAGGGATACAGATAGGTAAAAAAGGAAGAAGTTTAAGTAGCCCTATTTGCAGATGATATGATTCTATACTTGAGAGATCCACATGACTTCACCAAGAAACTACTCGAATTAATAAACAATTTCAGTAAAGTGGCAGGCTACAAAATCAATATATGAAAATCAGTAGCCTTCCTATATACCAGAGACAAACAAGCTAAGAAAGAAATGAAGGAATCAATCCCATTCACCACAGCTACAAAGAAAATAAAATACCGTGGAATAAATTTAACCAAGCAAATAAAAGACCTTGCTCATGGATTGATAGGATCAATATTGTAAAAATGACTATCCTACCCAAAGCAATATACAGATTCAATGCAATTCCATTTAAAATCCCAATGCAATTCTTCATAGAACTGAAAAAGGAGGAGCTGGAGAGATGGCTCAGGGGTTGTGACTCTGTCTCACAAGCAAAAGGTTCTGAGTTCGGATCCCAGGTCCCACGTTAAAAAAAAATTAAAAAAAAGAACTGAAAAAGCAACTTCAAAATTCATATGGAAGAACAAAAATTCAACGATTAGCCAAAACAATTTTGGACAATAAGAAGACTGCTGGAGGTATCACAATTCTAGATTTCAAACTATATTACTATAGTAAAACAGCTTGGTACTTACACAAAAACACCAACTAATGGATCAGAACAGAGGACCCAGATATAAACTCCCACACATACAGCCACTAAATGTTTGACAAAGGTGCCAAACACACACTCTGGGAAAAAGACAGCATCTTCAACAAATGGTATTGGGAAAATTGGACATCTACATGTAGAAGAATAAAAATTGACCATTATCTCTCTTCTTACACAAAATTCAACTCCAAATGGATCAAAGACCTCAATATTAGACCCAAAACTAAATTATTAGAAGAGAGAGTATAAAGTGCAGTTAAATTGATATGCTTAACTAAAGATTTTCTAAGCAGAACAACAAATGCCCAAGAACTAAGACTAATAATCAACAAATTGGACTTCATGATTTTAAGAGCTTCTTTTCTACAAAAGAAACTGTTAATTGTGCGAAAAGACAAACCACAGAATGGGAGAAAATCTTTGGTAGCTATGAATCTGACAAAGGATTAATCTCCAGAGTATAGAAAGAGCTCAGAAAATTAAACACCAAAACAGCAAACATTTCAATAAAAAAAATGGATCCTGGAACTAAACAGGGATTTCACTTAAAAAGAAATTGTAATGTCAAACAAATACCTTAAAAGTCGCTCAACTTTCCTGATTATCAGAGTAATGTAAATCAAAACAACCCTGCAATACCATCTTACCCCAGTCAGAATGGCTGTAATAAGATGCAGAGTCTTTTGGGAATATTCCAAGGAGTGGTATAGATGGGTCATATGGCAGTTCCATTTTTAGCTTTCTGAGGAACTTCCCTACTGATCTCCACAGAGCAGTACCAGTTTACACTCTCACCAGTAGTGAATAAATGTCCCTTTTTTTCCACAGCCTTACCAGCAATCTCTGTTGTTTGTGTTCTTGATCTTTTTTTTTTCTTTTTGTGTTCTTGATCTTAAAGACACTTTTCATCTATATTCATTGCACCTCTATTCACAATAGCAAAAAAAAAAAAAAAAAAAAAAAGGAATCAGCCAACATGCCCATCAGCAGAGGAATGGATAATGAAAATGTGGTACATACACACAATGGAATATTACTCAGCCATCAGAAAGAATGAGATTTTCTGGTAAATGGATGGAACTGGAAACTTTAACATTGAGTAAGGTGTCTCAGACACAAAAAGTTAAGCACTGCATGTTCTCTCTAATATGCGGATAATTGAACTGATATCCTTATCAATGTATTTGAATTGGAAGCACTGTAAGAGCAAGAAACTTGAAAAAGACCTAAGAGTAGGAAGGTGAGAAGGATGATTAGTGTGAAATCTTTAAAGGGGAGACTGAGGATCCCAAGACAAGGATGAGAGAGGAGATAATTGAGAAATATACATAGCAAGAAATGAGAGGATTGGAGACAGGGAGGGCATGGGTGATAGAGGGATAAGGGGACTTACAGAAAAACCCAAAGATGATGGAAAGCAACCCCAAAGGAACATTCTATGCTAGTAATATGTCAAAAACAAATGTCTTTAAAGAAAGGAGTAAGAATGAGCAGTCCCTCAGCAGAGGAACATAGAGTGAGGAAAACAGGGAAAAAAAAAATTAAAGTCCTTAGCTGATCCATTCAGAACCCAGGGGCAAAATTATACTAGAAGTAACAGGAATGTGGCATTTCTTGATAAAATGTTGGTCAGAGAGGTCTTAAAGCCCCCAAACAGGCTTTTACCATTGCTCTTGGTGCTCTCCAAAAACTGTCAGTAAGACTCTATTACAAGATGCAACACAATGGATCACAGTACATGGGCAAAATATATCAAATGGAACTGGTTTGAGGACTTTCTCCTCGCTGAATAGCTTACACAGTACCAAGGAATACTGTAGAAGCTGCTGGGGGAGAGACATAATCACAACATAAGATCTGTAAGTTGCAATATAAATCACCATAGCAACAGGTGACCACCAGTGTTAATAGTGGCATGAGTACCAAGGAGACAACTTGCAGCTTTCTGATTGGACTCAAAACCTATTTGTCAGAACCCATTCCTGTTACTGAAACTAGAAGCAGAACCTGAAAAAAGGGAAGAAAATAGATCAATAGGGAAAAAAGTCTAAACCTCTGTAGGCAGTTGTTGTTATACCCATAGAATGGGAGCTCACAGTAGAAACCTTTGGGTCTAAAGATGGATGAGGGAAATGCACCTATCGGTAGAGTAACCTGAAGAGGTAACTTGTTACACTATGAAAGCCTGAACCCCTACAGGTACAGACAAGCCAGAGTGAACCCTGAGGTCCATAGACGCATACAGTCAGAAGAGTGGGAGGGTGAGAGAGGGAATGGTGATAAGAATGGAAGGAATGTGAGGGAGAGGAGAGGGAAGGAAAGCTAGGATGAATACTCAATATGCTTGTAAAAGTAGAAAAAAGCAATTAAAAGAATACAGACAATAGATAAAGTCTTAAGGGGAGGAAAGAAAGGGGACATGACAGAGTGGGCTGAGGTAGCAAAGAGGAGAAAAAAAGCACATGGCTGAAGGGGGGGGGCAAACAATAGCCTCACCAAGCTATAAATTCTGCAAGTTACAGCAGCTCTGGTAAGAATCTAGTGGCCCAGCAATGGTATTTAAACCTAATGGGTAACCTGATTACTCTCTAAATAGGTTCTAACCCCTCACTCGTATTGTCAGAGAAAACATGCTTGGTACTATAAACCTGTTTAAACAACAGTGGAAAGGGAGAAAATAGAGACTAGATAGGAATAGATGTCTTAGTGTTACTATAAATACTCGATAGTGAATGACCATCTAAACACTTTTATTATATCCTTAGATAAGAATAGTCTTATTCAACCAAGATACACCCTACTGCAGTGAAAGATTACTGACACAGAAAACCACAACTGAGGAGAGTGTAGGGTATTAGGGACCTCTGAAATGCTCATCTCTAATGAGGCCATCAAAATCCCCAAATTCAGGGATCCTTTCAGAAGAGGGGGTAAGATTTTAAGAGCCTAAAGATGCAACAGGGCTGTTGCGTCTAGGAGCTCACTGCAGTAAGATCTACTACCATCAGGTCAACATGATGGCTGACATAGCAATATTCTTCCATGGACCAGTGAGTATCTCAGGAGAAACAACTGTACTCAGAGAAAATCTCTGGGGCAAGTACTGTACTGAACAAAAGGAGTAGAGCCTTCCCACTTGTAAGCTTGCCCACTATAGGGCTACATATACTACTACAGAGACCTAATTCCTTACTAGCACAGACACCCCACATGCAGAAGTACTGGAAGGAGTGAGGACATGACTGGATTGGTGGAGAAGGAGAGGATGGAGGAGGAAGAAAGAGAATGGGCAAGGACATAAACTCATTTATGAAAACTTTTCAAAGAAATGAAAAATAATCCAAGGATTAGGGAGGTCATAAGCAATAGGGGACTACACACTAGTATTGATTTGCCAACTGGACCTGACAACAAACTACCTTCTAAATATTTATCTTAAATCTATAAATTAGTATAGTACTGAGCCTTCATCCAAGAAGTCCTCCTCTCCCTCCTTTTTAAACAGAGGGTGGTGGCGAATACAGAGAATCACAACTACTCAAAGTGAGATGCTTACTTAGACAAAACTGTCGGCATTATATTGTGATACTTCCACACTATGACTGTGAAGTATTCAATGCTACACAGGACATATAAATTTTTCTCTGTGCCAAATTTCAGGGAATATTGTGGAAGAGGTGACATAAAGAATTTAAGAGCCTAAGGATGGGGAGGAGTACTTTTAAATACTGTTTTCTGGACATGATAGTGCTAATACATTCATGACTCATTTCAGCCAGTTTTGGCTGTGCGAGGTCTACACAAGATTGGGGCCATCAATATTATATCATAGATGAGGGAAGAGCCCATGTCGTTCCACCCCTTTCTGAGTGAATACTGATGGTTAATGCTGTCTTGGAGAATGGTACCCACTTGCTTTAGTGGTACCATTATTGATATCTCACCAATGTTTAATCAAGCAGCCAGACACAGTCTAATGCAGACAACACTTGTTAAACTCAGTGTGTTACACACAAAAAATACATAAAAGTGGAAGGAAACTTGTTAGTAAGAAGATTATTGGAGAGGGAGAGAGAGATGAGGTAGGGTAATATGAGAAGAAAATGAAAAAAGTCACTGTATACATGCATAAAACTGTCAAAATTAATTTTTTTGGAAAAAAATGAACTTCTTAGCACATAACCACTGTGGCTCATGATTTGCTCAGATCACATTTTCCAAAGTAAACTATACACAACAGTCTTGCCAGTTCTTGATTCTGAGGATCACCTTCCTGTATGTCAATGATTGTAATGCAGTAGTTCTCTTTCAACTCTTGGTAGCAACAGGCAGTTCAATCTAAGTGCCAGATTCTTAGCTTGGCCTTTATACCTATTATTTACTATTAATGAATCTTTAATGATCTAAGAAACTCAAGAGCTACGTTTATTATAATTCATCACAAAAGAAGTCAATATGCTCTAAACGATTATATGAGAGCATCCCAAATAAAGCATATAGACTTCTGAAAAATATTTCAATGACTCAAAGACTTCTATCTTTTTCTCTATAAAAATCTTTGCTGTAGTCTTAGATGAGAAATGAGGTATTGAAAAATATTATTAAAGGATATTTGCCATTATAAATTACCTGTATTGTGAATTTTTTACATTGACATACAATTTACTTGCTTTTTAAATTTTTTTATTTTTTAATTATTTTTATAGTATGAATTTATTTATTTAAAACAGCTACAAAAAGCACAATGAAATAGAGATTAACTTTAGAATTATTAATCCTTTGTTAAAAATCAGTTAGGATTAGAATGTAAGAAAATGTTACTGGATGGGAGAGCACCTGAGTAGTTCTATGGCTTTAGATACAATGTAGTTGATTACATATTAATTCAGTCATTACACACTGGGAATAGTAGTTGGGGATCAGTAATTTATCTACGGGGAACTCCTACACAGATCCATCTAGATCTCTCCAGTGCTATCCTTCTCCACTTTTCAGGACTCTAAAGCCAACTGGATGATAAAATACCCATACTTTTGTCTCTACTCCATTCCCCAAGCATATATTCTTCCTTCCCTTAAGATGTGCAAACTTTTTTGGCTATAGGAATCCTGTGTCATTAGGAAATTTGTAGGGGACAGCTTTATTTTAATACTTCAGGTTAGCCATGAATACAATCAGTTTCTTCCCCAACACAATGCAGATTTTGCCAAATGCATGTATGAAGCAAGTGAGATCAACCCTACCTTCAGCAATCACTGAAGATCACTACCCCTCACTGCTCACAACCAGTGTGGAAATTCCCTGTCCAGGGGGTGGGGGCAGAACCGCTGTGTCAGTTCTATTTCTCTCTGTCTCTCTGAAGAACCTAAGTCCCCCTGACAGTCATAAAGACAGAATAAATATTTGCAAGTTTGACTTTAGGTAATGGCACTTGGGCTGCTGCCACATACACTGCAGACAGAAACTTTTTTTTTTTTTTTAAAGACAGGACAATGACTGTGAAGAAAATGTGGAAAAGAAGGAAGTGTTTATTTAAGCATGGATTTATTAACATGTGTACCTGTATCAATAAAGATTTGTAAGAGTTGAGAGTTAAATAGCAAAATGCAGATCCTATCTCACAGAAAAAAAATATAAAAAGGAAAGTTAGCAAATTGTTTTAATTTTCTTTTCCTTATTATAGATTGTGAGAACATTACTTACCTTACTGAACTGTCCAACCACATGCTTCAGAATATTTGGAGGTGCATCATACAGAAACGGCTCAAGGGCTGGTAAATAGGTGCACTTTTGCAAGATATTCTTTATGGCTTTTTTACTCTATTGAAATACAAAACAAAATACATACAAAAGCTTGACAATTCATATATTTCTGAATTTTAAAAAATAAAATCAGTCTTCTGGTCTAACCTATGGCTCCTCATTTCTCATCTAAGACTACAGCAAAGATTTTTTTAAATTTTTTTATTAATACATTTTTTATTATTATTTCAGTTCATACAAACTTAATAGGTACACCAGTTCCCTCCCTTCCTCCTCCTCCCCCCGTACCCCCTGCTCCGCCTTCCCACCTCTCTCCCTCCCCATCCCCCAGTGCCTCCCACCCCAATTCCCAGAGAGTCCTTTCTTGTGTATGCCTGATTTTCCTCTGGGCCCTCCTCTCCGATGACGTACAAGGACCCAGTGGCCTTTCCCTGAACCCTTTCCCATGTTCCCCTTAGGTATAGGAACACTGCTGTGGCTGCCAATCCCTTGCCTCCAAGGATCTTGGTGCCTTTAGCAGATGCTAGACTTTGTAGGGTCAATAGTGTGTTGGACAATGCACAGGGCATGTAAAGTCCAATTATGATTGCTTCAGCCCTAACTTGTATGGAGTATCTTACATATCATTGCTCCTCCCATCCTTTTGCTCTTACACTCTTACCGCCCCCTCTTCCGCAAATTTCCCTGAGCTCCAGGATGGGGAGAGATTAAGCTGGCCTAGTTCTAGGTGGTTGATATAGAGTCTCTGAAGTTCTGGATTGTGGTTTGTTGATTTTCTTTTGCAGTTTTGCTGCTCCTGCAATGCCCTTCACTCCATCCTGGTGGGCATTGTATGTTACCCCCTGGCCAGAGACAAAAAGCTGTTAAACTAGAGTCTTGTGATAAAAGCACATTCAAAGGTAGATGTAATAAAAGTGGGAAACCACAGTGAGGGAAGGGTCTATCACCAATTTGCACAATGGTTACTTTTTATCTGCCAGACTATATGCCCTCCTCTTCTGGTGAGATCATACCCCCTCAGTAGTAAATGATCAGGAACAAAAGTCTGTGAACTTAATCAGATGTCTCATTACTTATTTGAGTCCTTGATGGAGGCCTATTTTCTCTGCTGTAACATGGTCCCTTCTCTCCTTGTTTCTGGTGTGGTCCTCCTACCCCATCCCTCCTGTTCATAATCCTTACAGCAAAGATTTTTGTAGAGAAAAAAATAGAAGTCTTTGAGTCATTGAAATATTTTTCAGAAGCCTATATGCTTTATTTGGGATGCTCTCATATAATCGTTTAGAGAATATTGACTTCTTTTGTGATGAATTATAATAAACGTAGCTCTTGAGTTTCTTAGATCATTAAAGATTCATTAATAGTCTGGAAAACTATTTAAAATGTTTTTTTTTCATAGCATACTCTGCCAGTTATTTTCATGAAAAACCTTAAAATATAAAGTGAACTGTTAAGCTCTTAAAGTATATCTATGAGATGTCTGGAAAGATGTCTCAGATTAAAGTCTTACAAATAAAAGGACTAGAGTTTGGGTCCTAGATCTCATGTAAAAATGCCAGGCAGAAATGGCGGTGGCCTGCAATTCCAGCACTAGAAGGCAAAACCTAGGAAACCCCAAAGCAAAGCAATAAAGAAATAAATCAATCCAGGATGATTCCTGATGACACCTTGGGCCTCCTCAGGCATACGTACTCAAGTGCCCTCTTCTATTTACCCATGTATATGTAAAACACACACATATTCACACACACACACACTTTATGAAGAAATTAAGATAATAAAACATAATAGATTAAATTACCATGTATTTTAATAGTATAAAATTATAGATATGAAACAAATAGCTAAATTATCCTATTCTAATGAACAACTATGAGAAATAGCTACTGCAGCATCATCTTTAGACATTTGATAGGCTCAGAAAGGTTTTTGTGGCCCATGTCTGTGGGCATTTCTTTAATATTTAAAGATGCTGTCATGGCTTATGGGTAGAAATGTCTGCACTCTTAAAGAGAAGACAAACAGAGTCTATTTAACTTTCCCTTCAAACATCAGGGAGCATATTTCCCTTTACCTAGAGTACCACATGGTCTTCTCTCAACTTTCCCTCAGCATTTTTCCTTCTTCCAAAATAATACCATGTGGTGCTGTTAAATTTGTTAGCCTGCTAAAGTCATCATATTTCTTTTTTTAAAAAGATATTTATTTTCATGGTATGAAAATAAAATGGTCTCTCATTTTAAGAGTATTGTAAAACATTCAGTAACAAAATCAGAAGACGAGGTTTGCTAAAACCTCAGAGAATAAAAATGTGAACAGAACAACATCTCCCAAAATGTGACTTAATGACAGCCCTGTTATTTTTGAAGCATGCTGATAATTGTGTTTCTTTGTATTATATACTGTACTGTTCACTTGGAAAGCTTCACCATTGTGTTTGTCTCTTTTTCCTCTACAAGCATACATCTTGCATGTGTTATTATGTATCTGTGACTCCTTGGAGATGCTGTTCTGGCAGAGGGAGTGAGATTCTGGGAGAGGAAGCAGGGTTGGGTTACCAAACATCAGGACCCATCCCAGCGATATGTTTCCTCCAGCAAGACTCCAACTGCTGATGGTCCCATTACATTTCCAAGCAACACCACTAGCAATTCAAACACATGATCCTGTGGAAGACAATTCACATTCAAACTGTTATCGGTATCTTTACTCCAATGTATATTTTAGCATCTTCAAAAAAGGCATGTGACAGCAGCTGTAAAGAGTTTGCATCTGGTCACTCGCTCTATTTTATTCCATTGATCTATATGTATTTTTAAAGGTATAAATAATCTTTTGTTGCTATGGTTCTTGTTCACCTTACAATTCTATTGTTGTGATAAATATGCTGACCCAAGCCACTTAAGTTGAAAAGGTTTATTATCTTGGTTTATACCTCTGCAGTACATGAAGTTCATCATGGCAGTGAACGGATGGTAATAGGCATATAAGATGAACAGATAGGAGCAGAAAGCTGGCTGTAATTTTGCAGGCATACTGAAGAAGCAAAGAGTGAGAGAGAATAAGGAATTGGGGCTGAGTTATCAAACCTCAAGGTCTTCCCCCGTTACATACTTCTTCCATGTCCTAAAATTTCCGTCTTTCTCAAACAGTTTCACTAGCTGGTAGCAAGTAGTCGAACACATGAACACATGAAACTGTGGGGGATAATCATATTTTAAACCACTTGATCAAAGGCAAAAGGTTTCTGGCTATTTCATGATGCAAACTATATTTAGTTCAACATCAAAAGTCCCCATAGTGTATAACTGTCCTAATAGGGTTCAGTAGTCCAAGGTCTTCTGAGACTGAAGACAATCTCTTAACTGTAAGCTTCTGTAACATAAAAAAGCAGGTTACATACTTCAAGCATACAATGGTACAGAGTAAACACTTCCATTCCAAAATGGAAGAATGACCCAAAATGGAAAAATGAGTGAAAACAAGACTGAAATCTAATTGGGCAAACGACAATCTTGCAGCTTTCTGTCGAGTATCTGGGCCGCCTGTGAAGTTCTCTCAGTTACACTGGCTTTGTGTGTTTCTTCCCCTGTAGTTCACTGCCCACAGCACACATGTCTCTCTTGGGTTGACTCCACTCTCAGTATGCAACCCTCCTTCACAGACATTCCGTAGAAATTCGAGATTGGCATACTCGTAGTACTACAAATTTTTTGATCATGTCGTTTATAGCAATTGAACTATCATAATTTATATCCTTTTCTAAGCAGCTTTAATTCTTACATTAGTAATCATTATACAATGTGGGCACTGAAGAGAACAATTTAATGCAGACCTCTATTTTCTGTTCTATATGCTTGTTGGGTTTATTTCATGCCCACAGCACTAATATGTTTATAACTCATTAGGAACACTAAATATTTTATTAATTAATTGCAAAAAATCTTTAATAACATGACTATGATCTAATATTTTATGACTAATATGTGCTATAGTCTTTAGGCAAAAATAGCTTTATATGGCCTTCATGTTTGATTGCTAAAAGCCCATGTCCAACTTCCTATTGCAAGGTAAATAGTTCTAATAGCCATTTTATTAAAGTTAGGGAACTATGCTATAATATGAATCACCATTTTTCTCAAGTTCCTAGCCAAAACCATGATCTATACCTTCATTGTACCATCTATGAGGTGTAATGATAATCAGAATATTTTGCCTTTGACAGACTTAAATCATTATTTACTATTCAGTAAGTCATATGACTATAGTTACTGCTGCAATCAAAATTCGAGGCCATGAAGCTATACAAGCGCTAGAGCTTAAATAATTGCACATAAATGGACCTTGAGAGTACAGGAGAGCAACTACTTATATCCACTAGACAGAAAAACAGTGCTCCTTTGTTCCAGAAAGGTTGTCCTCTTTGATTGCGCATGCACCTTTGGGAGGAATGCACTTATCTATAACTTCTCACACCCCCTGAAGCTTGAACACTGTGAAGTAGAAGTGAAAACGACCCCCTGGGCTGACCATAGCTGTGTCCTGCTGCATTCCCTTGCCGCCTCTGCCATGCCCAAAGGAAACTGAAGGGGCACAAAAGGAAATAAAAGCCAAGATGAAGGACTAGCCACAGAGAAGATCTGCAAGGTTGTCAGCTAAACCTGCTCCTCCAAAGCCAGAGCCCAAGCCTAAAAGGGCCTCTGCAAACAACGGAGAGAAAGTACCTAAAGAGTAAAAGGGGAAAGTTGGTGCTGGCAAGGATGGAAATAATATTGTCACGGAGATGCCATAGCAGACCAGACACAGGAAGCTGAAGGTGCTGGAGATGCCAAGTGAAGCGTTTTTGATAATTTTGTACTTTTGGTAACTATACAGTTTGAAATACTCTTTTATCATTTTAAAAAATATTAGTGTGCGTGTGTGTGTGTGTGTGTGTGTGTGTGTGTGTGTATTGGAGGGCACTGTGTCTCTATGGAGGACCAAGGGTGACTTCAGCAATCATCCTGGATTGTTTCTACCTTTTTTTGCTTTGCTCCGAGATTTTCCAGACTCTACCCACCAGGGCTGGAAGTGCAGGGTGCCCCTGTTTCTGCCTGGCGTTGTTAAAGTGGAACCTGGGATGTGAACTCTGGACTTTCTGCTTGTGAGGCAGAATCTTAGCCTCTGAGCCGTCTCTTCAGCTCCTAAAGTAGTACTTGTTATAGTGATGCATGTTTTCTGGAGACAACAGATGATGGATCCACCCTTTTGGTTCAATATGCTAGTCTGTGTCTTTTGATTGGGGTTGCAGTCTGCCTGCATGGTTGCTGATAAATGACCATCACATGGCTTAAGAGAACAAGGTGTTTATTTTCTCCTTCGATTACTGCTTACAGTTCTCAGTCCACCTGGACAGGAGAGCACGCACCAACATCAGGGCTGAGAGAACTGGCCACACCATCACATAAAGGCTGAGAGAGGGACAATCCTTACTTGCCAGACCAGCATGTCTAGCCAAGTGTACACAAGGATGCCAATTTTCTCAACCAGCTCTCAGTATTTTATTCATCTGTTCAGGACCTAGTTCCACCCATCATAGGCTGGACCTTCATCATCAGCTACACAATCCCTTGCAGGTTTGCTTTGGGCTTAACCCAATCACTAATTCTCCACAAATGTGCCCAGAGCTCACAACCCTCAACTGTCAGGTTGACACCTCTGCCTAACTAGGACACTTGGGAAACTTAAGATCATTATTATTTAGAGTTATTATTGTAAGGTGTGTATTATTTCCTATAATTGTGTTTATTTTGTAGTGTTTGGCACTTTTCTTATCCCTTTGATTAACTCTTTTTTAGTAGTTGTTTATTCTTTCCTGCAGCATGCCTGTATTTGTCTTCTTCACTCTAAATAACTCCTCCAAGGGAGGACATAGCCCCTAGTGGGGAACAAACTACTAAGGATTAGTTATAAGAATTTAATATCAAACTTCCTTCTAAACATTTATCATTATACCCATAGATTAGAGGAGCACTCAGCACTTGACCTTGAAGCTTCTTTTTGTAATGCTCGTTGTTTAATACAGAGAATTACAACTGGCTAAATTGTAGAAAATAAATGACTGAGGACTACTCAGCCCTAAACAGGACATCTATGAGGGTCAGTGAACATTGTAGAAGAGGGGGTGGTAAGAATGAAAAAGCTTGAAATGGGCAGGGTCCAGCCATACAGTATCTTCTGGACATTATGGGCCTGCTGCATCCATGAACTTACTGCAGCACTGTGTACTTCCACAAGACCTACTCAAATGTTTTTGCCATGAAAAGAAAAAGATCACAAGAGTTTCCACAACTCCCTGAGAGATTACCGAGGGTTGATGCTGGATAGGGGGATAAAAGGTGGCTACTTAGCTCAGTGCTATTCCTAGTGACTTGATCTGTGCCTATGCACACACCATTAAAGGCAACCTAGATGAAAGTCAGTGAGCCACACACACTGAAAAATGACAAGTTAGGAGAAAAGAATATTGGCAGTAGGAAAAAGAGAGGAGATGGGATTGGGTCATAAGGGGTGAATATAACATAAATCCCTTATATTTATGTATGGAACCCTAAAAGAGTAAAAATAAAATTTAAAAGTACAGATCCACAAAGAAAATAATACTTCAAGGGTAGACTTCTTGGTAATAAATTCCTTAAGCCTGTTTTGTCTTAGAAAGTTTTTCTCTTTTCTTCAATTATTATAGATAGCCTTGCTGTGTATAGTAGTCTGGGATGATAGTTGTTATCTTTTTAAACTTGAAAAATGTCATTTCAAGTCCTCTTGGTTTATAAAGTTTTTGTTGAAAAATCTAGGGTTATTTTGTAATGAAAAGAATTTCTTTTCTGGTTTGTCTGTTTAATGTTCCACACATCCTTCTATCTTTGAATTGGCATTCTTTCCCTAATTTAGGGAACCTTGGTATTATGATTTCGTGAACAATATTTCCTATGCTTTTAGAATGGAGTTCTTTATCTTATTTTATGTCCAGGATAATTAGGTTTTCTCATTTTTATTGTGTCCCAAATATTTTGAATGTATCACTTATGCTTATTTTTATTCATCTTGTCATACTCCCATTCCTCTACTTTTTCTTTTTTATTTATTTATTTATTTATTTTTTATTTCAGCTCATACAAACTTATTAGGTACACCAGTTCCCTCCCTCCCTTCTCCTCCCCCCATACCCCCTGCTCCCCCTCCCCACCCCTCTCCCTCCCCATCCCCCAGTGCCTCCCACCCCAGTTTCCTCTACTTTTTCTTCAAGCTCTTCTCTTCTACTGATAAGGCTTTCTATAGAATTTTTACTTGGCTTATCATACTTTGCATGTCAAGCATTTCAATTATATATTTCATATATATATATTACACATATTCCACAGTTTCATTATCTATTGATCATTCGATAGACATTTAGGGCAGCTCATTTCCTTGCTATCATGAAGAAAGCTGCGATGAATATAGATATGCATGTATCTCTGTAATATGCCCAGAAGTGTTATAGACTGGTAATAATGTACTTACATTTCTAATTTTTGAGATATCTCTGCACTGCTTTCCAGAACAGCTGTACTAGTTTATATTACCACCAACAATGATAAGGGTTCCCTTTTCCCTATATCCTTACCAGCATTTGTTGCTGTTTATTTTTTTAATCTTAGCCACTCTGGATGGGGTAAGATGGAATCTCATAGTAATTTTGATTTGCATTTTCTTGATTGTTAGGAATGTTGATAGTTCTTAAATATTTGTATTTCTCTCTTTTCAAGAGTGAAGTGAAAGGAGGATCATTGGGGTATGTTGGCTGACAGCTTAGCTCCAGGTTCTGTGAGAGATACTTTCAAAGGAATAAGGCAAGTAATGACCTGACCTCTGTCTACATGTACACAGACATATGCATGCATATCACATACATATAACATCACACAAATACATTACATATTACATATATATAAGTTTTAAAAAGTTTTCTAATTTGTTTATTTCAGTGGTATTTATACAATAGAACATCAAGTAATTCACTAAAAACCAAAGCAAGAGCCAGCAAAATAGTTCAGTGGACAAAGGTACTTGTGTGTAAACCTGGAAACCTATGTGTAAACCATGAAGCACACATGATAAAAAGGTAGAAGCATCTTCTACATGATCTCTAATCTCCACATCTGTATTGTTTTTTCTTTCTCTATCTCTCAACCTCTCTAAATAAATAAATAAGATGCATATAAAACAATTATATGGGCTTGGTATTTAGTTTAATGTTTGACTGATGACCTGTCCACATATGTAAATTATGGGTTTAATGCACAATTACACACACACACACACAAACTATACAAAAGGTATGTAGTGCTATCTGTTTATTTGCAAAAATTTCTCATGCTATAATTATTGATTATACTACTGATCATTCTTACTATAGCTTATGCATTTACCCTTCCTTTTTGAGAGCGAGAGAGAGAGAGAGAGAGAGAGAGAGAGAGAGAGAGACAGAGAGAGAGAGAACATGCACATTATGAAGCAGGGGATTTGGAAGTCTGAGGATAACTTTCAGAAGTCAGTTGTCTTCTTTTACTATATGTGCTTCCAGAGATCAAACTTAGGTCACTAGGTTTAGTATAAAGCACCTTACCCACTGAGCTATCTTACCAGCCCTTAATTCAGATTTTCCTAAAACCTTTAAAACTAAACACTTACTTTCATTTGTAGATCCTCAGAACTGTCTGTCGACATGTACAGAGAAAGCAGAACTGGCAAAGTGTTTGTGACAGCAACAGCTCGTGCATGCTCAGGAGTATGTCTCCCAAGCTGTCCTAAGGCCCAAGCAGCAGCGGCCTTAATATGGTCTTCTGGTTCTTCGGATAGGCAAATTGATAACTGGGGTACACCCTGCAGTGGTGATCAAAAGAACAAGTGTCAACAATCTTGAACAGGATTCCTCTTACTTTATTTAGAAAAGTCATTTTGGCCTTGATCCTCATTTCCTAAATGATTCAATAAATGAGCAAATCACAAGGGCTTCCATCTCTAAGTCATCAAAGTGTCTAGTATTAATTAGTTGTAGCAACAAAGCAACTAAGAATTTCTCTCTTAGCTTTTACTCTTTGAAATTGAGGCATAGTAACCAAACAACACAGGTCACACACTAGGCAAAACCAGATTCCATTGTTGGTAACTAAAAATGTTTAGGATCTTAAATATTTTACTTTTCCTTGTTTGAAAAAAGTTAACTTAGAACTGAGGGATGAAGCCACAGATCACTTGCCTAGCATGTGCTCAGGCCTGGGTTGATCTTCAGCGACACATGTACAAACACTCAAAAGTTAATTTAATATCATTAAGGAAATCACCTTTTCATCAAGTGCAGCAAATCTGAGAAGCAAACAATCTCAAAATCAAACTGAACACCTGTTTGTCAGAATGGAACACATTCCTGGTACTGTTAACTAGAACAAGATCCTAAAAAAGTTGAAGGAAATACATCAATAGAGAAAAAACAGTAAATGAACCTATAGGCAGGAAGACAGTACACCGAACTGCTCTGTAAATAGCTGCCGCTATACCCAGAGATTTGAAGAACATTTAACACCCAGCCTAGAAGTTTTCTGCATCAGAGGTAGATAATCTCAACACCATGACAGGATGCAGCCTAGAGCAGTAGAAGAACAGTGACGTGGACGGCAAGGGCCAGCCAGAATGCAGGGTACTAGCGACTCAGAAATCCAGAATCAGGCCAACCTGATTTCTCCCTATCCTAAGGCTTGGGAACCTTGAAGGAAGAGGGGGCAGTGAGATTATAAGAACCTAAAAATGTGAAGGTTTACTGTTGGACAAGACATTCCATTCAAGGCAGAACTGTTGCATCTAGGAACTCACTGCAGTGAGATTTATCCTTATCAGACCTGCATAATGACTGACATACCAACATGCCCCTATAGACTATTAAGGAACTCAAGAGAGATAAGAACATACAGTGGAAACCTTGGGAACGAAAGCTGGATGAGTGAAGGGAAATGCCCCAATCAGTGGGGTGGTCTGAAGAGAGGCAACTTGGTATGTTACAAGAGGCTAAACCCCCACAAGAGCAGACAAGCCAGAGGGAACCCTGGGATCCATAGAAGTGGCCAGGCAGGAGGGTGGGAGGTAGTGGGATAGACTGGTGAAGGGAAGGAGAGGGAATAAGAAGGGGGGATACAGGGAAACAGGGATAAGTACTCAATATACTCGTAAAAGTAGAAAAATAAAATAATAAAAAATTAAAAAATAATATGAGCAATAATTTTAAATACATTTTAGATGGACTATATTCCATAATTTTATAAGAAATATAAGTATAAGCTAACTGTATAACAAAATTAATTATTTTTGCTTTCACATTTAATCATGTTAGAATGAGAAAAATTAGAATGAGAAAAATTATAATTAAAAAGTTGACCAAAATGAATAGAAAATTATGTACTATTTCAAGAATGACAATTGTGGAATATAGTGTAAATAATAAAACACACAACAAGAGTACCACAAATAAATCACAGTTTATTTATCTGAAGAAGAACCAAATAAATCAAATTCTAACTCAAGATTATGTACAGGAAAAGTTTTATACCTTAAGATTGTGCTAATTACCTCAGATTTAGTGCCATCCTCTTACATGCACACAAAACCCAGAATTGTAACTATTCCAAAAGTCAAATCATCATACACACTTTACCTCTCCATCTTTTAATATGATTTTAGGGTGAATTTCATGAGACACTGACCATATTTTTTTTATCTGATCCTTTCTTATAAAAATGTGTGCTCATAAAAGATTAGATCTCTTCAGACTGAAGTACATTTATTTTAAAATTTAAAAAAGTTTAATTAAAATATTTTCTTTGCATGGTGTCAAGAACTAGTGATTCCAGAGCCTCATACATGCTGAACTTAAAGGTTAGCTGATTTTTCAATTTCTTGTTTGGTAATTAATTGATCTATATAAACTACATCTAGGAAATTACCCATCTGTGTTTTTTCAAAAATTTCAGTCTTTTCTCTCTCTCTGGTTGTATAGAATTTCTCATTCATCATTCTTAATCTTATTTTTTATCCTTGGCTCCTTTTTTTCTATCAAGTTCCAGAAGCTTTATCTATTTTATTGATAATTTTAGCTATTTGTTTTTTAATTTTTTCCACTTTATTTATTTATTTATTTATTTATTTATTTATTTATTTATTTATTTATTTTTTGCATTTCATTAATTTTATTGAAAGGCAGTTGGGTGAGGTTACCTCTGCCCACTCAAAATGAACACTTGATGTTTCCAAATACTGATATACCAGCCTTTGGAAAAACTGACAAGTTATCCATAAATCATGGTTTATAAAGGTGAAAGACAAAGTACACTGCAGCTCTTTGGTTTATTTTTTCCAGTGGTCATTTATCCATTACATCACGTCAAGACTGGTTTCAGCCATTGTGGATGGACTGGGTTGGGTACTGCTCTGCAGTGCTGACATACAGCACCTCCCTTCCCGCTGCCCCCGAGGCTCCTGAACTCCACCACTAAGACACCTAGAGGTGTCTTGCAAGCATTCTCTGCCTGTTCAAGCAACATTCTACACTGAACAATTGCAGTTTTATTTAAAAAAAAAAAAAACAACCTGTAGTAAAAGAACTTTAGCAGGACAAAGCAAGTTTTCAGAGTGAAAATTCATTAATATTAAGATAAAGGGAGTATTTTATACAAAAGTTTTTTTTTTAATATAATGGATACAAACATTACCTGTTTTCTGTAAGAAGTAGTAAAGATAGCTCATGAATTCGTCAAACTTGTGAGGTCTGGTTTTGTTTTGTTTTGTTTTTTTGCTGTCTATAAAATGCCCACAAGCTCAAGTGTAATTCTTAAGTAGCAACAAAAAACCCATCTCTGAATTATCTATTACGTACTCTGGGTGCCAAGAAGCATTATAATACTAGAACATTCATCCTGATAGTGCCTTAAAAGTGCATTTGTGAATTGTTGGTTTTGATGTAAACATCGCAATTTAAATTGACATTTAAATTAAGTAGTTTACCATGTCAACACCACTTAAAACACATTGATCCAATATAGAAAGTTAGATCAGTGTTGAAAATGCAGATTCACAGCTTACCTTCCCAGGCTAATTATTAATTCATTCACATTTATGTCTTTAGCTTTGACTTGAATTCTTCACAGGTGAATTCAAATTTAACCATAGCTCTGCTAAGCAGTCATAGGCAGCTTTCCCAAGTTATCAATGGCAATCTACTTGTGATGCTCTGACTCCCTAACTTGAATCCACTATAACATGATGGACTCCATAGCTCAGGGTTGTAGAAAAAGGTTTGTTATATTCCTAGCCAAGATTCATAATCATGATTAGATGTATTAATGTTAAGTTAGTTTGGACCATAAGAAGGCAAATCATTAATGAGTTAAGAAATTTAGATGACTAGGATATGTATAGATCAATAATCAAGTTATATTAATTGCTTTCTAATATCCCATCTCCTTTAGTAATGATATGTTAACTATATGATTGGGCCACTCTAGCAGTTTGCAGAAACCTACATTACTGTGTAAGTATATCACCCAAATTCATAATGCTTTTGCTTATCAGCTAAACGATTCAAATGTGTTCATATGTGGGCTAACTTTTGGTCCATGTCCTACTTAGGCTTCTGTGATTTTTAATAAGCTACAGCAAAATGATAAGCAAATTGAAAAAAAAAATTTCAGTACTTTTAAAAAAAAATCAGGTTTGGAGGATGCTATTTCCTAAGCTACTTTAATGAAACTGTTGACATATTTAGAGGATGTGCCTTGTGAATGCCTCCAATACACTAGCTCACAGGACCAGTAATGTCATCTTTCCTTTACTATTCCAATTCCACAGTTCACTTCGAAGATAATATTTCAGGTCTTCAATTGCAGAAGAAAATGATCACCCTGGAAATTTTTCTCAATTGCTGAGAATAACCACTGAATTTGCCCATTTAAGAAACCGTTTCAGGAATTGTTGGAAGATGAGTGATCCTGTAGTAGCTGTGCCTTAGTTGCCGTGGGGTGCGCCCAGACACGATCCATTTCAACTTCTGCACATTTGGTTTGGAGTACTTGTTTGATGAATATTCAGTTAGACACTTGGATACGAGCTCTTGCCAGAAAGTCAAATCTCGGCTATTTACCTTGGAATGTTTCTGCAGACACTCTACTCCTTCAGTTAACTCTACACACTTCAGTGCTTGGATCTCCAACGCAATGATAGACAAGGCCAACACAGAAGGCTTTGCCTTGGAAAATATGATCCTGCAGTGGCAAGCCTTGAGTTGAGCTTCTAGTCTTTCGAAATTAAGGCTACTTTTCCTTTCAGAGGGCAGGTGCTCCTGAATGAGTGAGTAGTACAGTTGTAGAAACTGAAAGGCAGTAGTGGCTTTGACCTTCCAGCACACCTTCTCTAACACAATCTTCTCCATTCTCATCAAATCTGAAACGGTGAACCTGTACTGACTTATTCGGATCAAGTCGGCCGCCAGCGGGACATTCCTTTCCTCTTCTATGGATTTCACGGCCAAGTAAAAGCAGCTGAGCCCCACACACCCCAGATGTTTCGGTTGTACCTTCATTTTAGACAGAAATCTGTCCAGTAAATTCACAGCTAGAGAAAATGTCTCCACATCGAAACCGAAGAACTGAGTGAGACTGAGGAGATCTTTCACTTCAAAGTCCCTGAGTCTGGCAGTCATTCTGAGACCATGATCATGTGCAGACTCAATGAGTTTCAAGCCGCAGACCTCTGGCTGACATCTTGACTCCTGATCCAACAGGACATTCAGCTGGTGCAGCAGTTTCTGAGAGTCAGTTGTCAGTACTTCAATCATCTTGCCAGCGGCTGCCCCTCCGCGGTGGCCCCTCCCCGGGCCTGCTCGCACGTCGCCCCGCGATACCGGATCCGAGTGGCCTACGGAGCGAGCGGGCTGGCGGGCAAGCGTGGACAGGCCCGGGGAGGGCGAGCGGTCCTGCGCCTAGGGCCCCGCAGCGCCGCCGAAGTCACACCGCCGTCCTCCGGGTCCGCTGGGAGCCACACTTTATTTATTTTGCGTGTGTGTGTGTGTGTGTGTGTGTGTGTGTGTGTGTGTGTGTGTGTGTGTGTGTGTTTATCAGAGGATACTTTGCGTCCCTGTGGAAGGCCCAAGGATGACTTTGGGAATCATCATGGATTGCTTCTACCTCCTTTTAGCTTTGCTCTGGGATTTCCCACACTCTGCCCTCCTAGACCTGAAGTACAAGCCACTACCATTTCCACCTAGTGTTTTTCCATGGATTTTTGGAACTGAACTCAGGACCTTCTGTTTGCAAGACAGTCTTAACTCCTGAGCCATCTCTCCAACCAGCTATTTGTTTTTTTTTTTTTTTAACTTATCCTTGTTCTTCTTTTTCCCCTTTCCTACTATAACTTCAGGGTTTATTAGTTCATTTTTTATTTTCTTTAGGTTTAAATGTGTTCTTTACTTTTTTCTTAAAGCATTATACCCTTTTAAGTTTAAAGACAGAGTCTCACTATGCAGCTAAGCTGGCTTTAAACTTTGCTTCAGCCTCCCTCCTGCTGACATTTGGCATGAACCACACCCTGCTTAGGTTTTCCTCTCTGAAGCATGACCATACACTACAGGATCCTTATGATCATAATAAGATGTCTAGCTGTCACCCTACCTTGCTTGTCAGAATTCCAGTCCTGAGAGGTCCCAGTATCCATCTACAAGCACACCGAGCAAGCAAATAACACTGTTCTGTCTCATGGGCACCTACTCTCCCATCTGTCATGTGGTGAACAAGCTAGCATTTGTTTTGTTGGAGCTTAAACTGACAAAGTGACATATAGCAAGTGGTTGAAGTAAGTTGAGGAATGCTCAGGGCACTAGATGTAAAGGACAGGAGTCTGACCCAACCAGTGAATTTGACCTCTGGAAGAAGCAATAATTAAGCTCCTCATTCTTAGAAAAACAGGCATAAAAGTGATTTAGCTTTGAATCCAATTCCTGATCTTCTTGGACATAGGAATTATTCAATAGGAATAGTATAAAGAATGGTCATCAACTGACTAACTTAGAGCCTCTAAGGGAAGTCTGACCACCACACAGGGAGAAAAAGAGAAGAAAAAGAGAGAAGCAGCAGCAGCAGCAAAAATGAAATAGTAAAGTGTTAATGATGGCTATCATACTTTATGTCATTGGTTGTACCAGTATAGACTCATGATTTTTAATAACACAGGTGCAGAAAGAAAACCAAGTATGTATATATGTATGTGCAAACACACATAATTATTCCTAGCATGATATTCTAGAAGGATCTGGAATGACAGTCGAGTACCAATAAGTGTACCTGGTTCTAGAACTTGTTTTCTAGCACCAGGAGATCATGCAGTTTATCCAGTAAAAGGAACCAGGAGCTTCTTGGAGAAATGGTTGACATCAGAGCTGGGACAGGGAAAATTAAATAAGCATGGAATGATATCCTATGGTGCCACAGAGTAAACAAGGGCTTAAAAAGGATGGAAGCAAGTTTTTAAGCAACATGTAGATGCTCCAGTAGCCTCAAAAGGGCTGATAACATGAATGACATGTTATAACCTATGAAATAGATTAGTAGCCATGACTGAAAAAAGGATGAATAAAGGAGTTTTCCTTAGAATAGCACATAGCTGTCTGGAGAATCTTAAATAAATTAAAGATTGAAATGCCATATGACCCTGCAATTCCACTTTTGGGAATAACCCCCCATACAGCAAAAATTCACCTTGATAGCACAAGCACGACCATGTTCATAGCAGCACCGTTTACAATAACAAAGTCATGGAATCAACCCAAATGTCCAACAGTTGACGAGTGGACAAGGAAAATGTTGTACATCTATACAATGGAGTACTACTCAGCCATCAAAAATGATGAATTAATGGAATTTGCTGGGAAGTGGATGAAATTAGAAACAATTATACTGAGTGAAGTATCCCAGACACAGAAAATTAAGCGCCGTATTTACTCCCTAATAGGTGGCTCCTAGTACCAAACCCACTTAGAGACACTCAAAGATAAATTTCTGTAATACCTACAGTAATTGCAAAGATTATGAAAAGGAGGGATGGGGAAGGAGGGACACACCAGTAACAAGGAGAGAGGGGACCATATTACAGCAGAGAAAATAGGCCACCATCAAGGACTGCAAGTCAGTAATGAGACATCTGGTTAAGTTCACAGACTTTCCTTCCTGATCATTTACAACGGCTGGGGTATGATCTTACCAGAAGGGGAGAGTCTGTCAGATAGAAAGTAACCATTTCGCAAATGGGCGATTGACCCTTCTCTCACCGCGGGTTTCCTACTTTTATTACATCTACCCTTGAATATACTCTTATAACAAGACTCTAATTTAACAGGTTTTTTAAATTTTTTTGTTATTTATTACTTATTCAATTGTGCATATATGCATGTGTGTGCGTGTGTGTTTGTATGAGTGTGTGTTTGTAGAACCACAGACGAATTCGGGAACCACCATGGACCGCCTCCATCTCCTGTTTACTCTGCCCCGGGATTCACAGGCTCCACCCTACCAGGACCAGAAACGCAGGCCGCCCCCGCTTCCGCCTGGCGTCTATACGTGGGATCTGGGATCTGAACTCAGGACCTTCCGCCTGCAAGGCAAAGGCTTAACTCCTGAGCCACCTCTCCAGCCCCTAATCTAACAGGTTTTTATCTCTAGCCAGGGGGCAATATCCAATACCCATCAGGATGGAGTGAAGGGCATTGCAGGAGCAGCAAAACTGAAAAAAAAAAAAATCAACAAACCATAATCCAGAACATCAGAGACTCTATATCAACCACCTGGAACTAGGCCAGCCTAATCTCTCCCCATCCTGAAGCTCAGGGAAATTTGTGGAAGAGGGGGCGGTAAGATTGTAAGAGCACAAGGATGGGAGGAGTAATGATATGCAAGATACTCAATGAAAGTTAGGGCTGAAGCAATCATATTTGGACTTTGCATACCCTGCACAATGTCCAACACACTATTGACCCCACGAAGTCTAGTGTTTGCTAAAGGCACTAGGATCCTTGGTGGCAAGGGATTGACAGCCACAGTAGTGTTCCTATGCTTAACGGGAACACAGGAGATAAGATATTTTAACAGCTTCAAGAATCCCCAGAAAACATGTTGATTGCTTTATAACTTCTCTTTTTTTCTTGAGATAGAGTATCACTGTGTAGTCTAGGTTGGCCTGGAAACTTACCGTGCATCCCAGCCTCCTGGGTACCCAGGCTACTGCCATGTGACACCCTGGTTGGCTCAATTTTCATTAATTTCCAAGGGAAAATTCACAACCTATTGTGGTGGAATGGGGTTCAAATCCAGGACCTCATGCATGTTAGGCAAGCTCTACTATTGAGCTGCACTACAGCATGAAAGTTCATAGTGTTGCAGAGGAGAAATTCTTACAGAAGTCATGAGAAAACAAGAAGAAATTGGAGAAGGTGCCACAGACAGACAGAGATGAGTGACAAATAACAAAATGCAATGTGGGATGTCTTGGCTCAGATACTGGAAGAGGACATGGTGGGAGGGGAACTGGTGAGATTCAAATGCCTGCAGACCAGGCAGGGCTAATTCGGTTTTGATTATTATAGTGCAATACCATATCCATATTGGAAGAAGCCAGGAGAAAGGTATATGGGATTTTCTGTAAGGCTAGACCAAAACAATATTGAAATTAAAAAGTAAATAACACAACAACAGAAGAGCATTAATGAGGTACAGAACAGCAGTTCGGGGAGACTAGATGATAACAACTAGAGCTGCAACTGTGCCCAGGCTAAAGTGTTGGGTACCATGCTGTCCTGATGTTTGTCCCATATAGAGTTCTGCCTCATTGGCCTATTTGTTAATAAATACACAGTGAAGCAATTAAATGTAAAGCATTGTCACTAAGCCCCTACACTACATGGAACAAGAAGAAAATGCTACACTGCTATGTGGTTTGCCTGAGACTGCCGTCTGCCTTGATCCTCAAGGAACTGAAAAACAAACCAGATGGAAGAGGATTGAGCTGTATGCATAGGAAGCAGAAGCAATTCCTGCTTCTTTCATCATTTTTCTTATGTGGTAGCTTTTTGATTATCCAAAAAGGAGTTAAGTATCAAAAAAACTCAGTAACATCCTGACATGAACCTAGTCTCTGCCATAGTCTGTGATAACAGAAAAATAAAGAGAAAAAAGACAAGATGAAAAGAATGAAGCAAAGTATCATTGTAAACTAGGTAAAAAAAATTATGAAGATTTTAAAAGCCACATACATGCAGAATTTCTATGCTGATAAAAATCCCACACCCTAAAAGGTCAGCATATAGCTTTTGATGCATTCTTCAGGAAATTCGCTATTTCTATATTAACACATTTCTATATTAACATAACTGTGTTCTTGACTGGACTGCATAGTGGCTCATACAAAGTTGTAAATCAACATAAGACAAAAATCCCTAGAGCAAGGAAATGAAACTATTGTCATCTGTTCTGTGCTCTAATTGCCGACATCTGAAAAGAGAAACTAGTTCATCACATCTCCTTAACCAAATTATAGGAAAGGAAGGAATGTAGAGGCCTTTAAGAACAGCGAAAAGGACTCCCATGTGAGTCATTTATATTGTTCTTGCACAGTGTGCTTTCAGTGTTTGTAAATATGTATAATTAACCATTCAAGATACGTATATACACTTAACCTTTAATTTTTTTATTTTTTATTATTTATTCAACTGTGCGCATGTGCATGTGTGTGTGTGTGTGTGTGTAGAACCACGGACGAAACGGGAACCACCATGGACGCCTCCACCTCCTTCAGCCCGGGATTCACAGGCTCCGCCCTACCAGGGCCAGAAGCGCAGGCCGCCCCCGCTTCTGCCTGGCGTCTATATGTGGGATCTGGGATCTGAACTCAGGACCTTCCGCCTGCTAGGTGGAGGCTTAACCCCTGAGCCACCTCTCCAGCCCCACACTTAACCTTTAAATACAATAGCAGCAATAGCTGAAAGTGTTGTTATTAGACACTGATTAAAACGTCACGTTTCCTGAACTACACCTTTCTTAAAGGTTTTCCCCAGAAAATATCAACAAGTACTGGAATAAATAGTAAATAACTGAAAAAAAAGGTGGTTGAATCTTAGAATGACCTGCTGTGATAACCAGGAGAAATAAAGCAAGCACTCACCTTTGAGATGATCACGGCCATGGCCAGGTTCTCAGAATGAGCAGCTACATAACCAAGCATCATGATGCCAGGCAGCCGTATGCTCCCTTTGCAAGACCCAATACAATCGATCACAGCAGCAACTCCCCCGGCATTAACTATCAGCTGTGAAAGCTGAGAAAAAAACAAGAGTCCAGACAGCAGATCATGACCTTTAAATATGCATCACATTTTATTTAATACTTAAAAACAATTAGTAAAATTTAAATAGGATTTAGAGAAATTATAATATTTGTTAAAAATGTTTGAGTAAAGTAATCCTGATGTTTCAAATGTATAATTCTATTCATTGTGAGGAGTGTTCCTCTGTAGTTCCATTTTTCTCTAATCGATGACATGTTTTATCACTATTAGAAATTTCAAAATTCCTCACCTAGACACTAAAGTAGAGATAGTTCATAACTAGTGCTTAATCACAATACCAGAATGTAAACTTGTTACTAAATCCCCAAATACCACATCAGATTAAAATAATCCAACCTAATTGTCTACCTTTGTTAGTAATTATTACTAGCTGAGTGTACTGCAATTTGGGAAACTTTCAATCAAATAATGATGTTAATTAAAATGAAGATTCTACACTTGATCTTATCCAAAAGAAGTGATAAGCATGAGGACTTTAATGTATAATGAAATGAAATTGATTAGACAAAATATACAAAGAAAAAGGATACAACTTCAGAATCAACACACACTGACTTTTGTCATTTCTTTCATTTCTAAGTTTTCAGAGTATGAAATAACCATGTAAAAACAGTTATTAATGTAATCACGCTAGCTAAGAAGACCTCTGTGGTTTGTCCCATTAGAAGTGCAATATATCAATATTCTCATTGCTCCTAGTCAACATAAAATGATGACGGAGGTCTATAGCACCACATTTCACTTCTAGAAATTTTGTAACATATAAAAATTTGTATGGAAATGTTGTTTTTCACTACTTGCTAGAAAAGATACCATTATCATTGTGTGAACAGAAGTCAGAAACATCCATTCTACCACAACAAAGAATCACCTAATCCAAAATGTTAAATGGTGCTTATGACAAGATACCCTAACATAATTAAGATCATATTGCACAACCTTTAGGCAAAAAAAGCAAATTGATGTCTTATTTAAAAGCTAAAACTAAATATAATTGCATTCTGACCCTTGTTTTTATGCTTGTTTGTTTTGTTTTTACCTCAGGTGTATGTTTTGCAATCTCTCTGATTAAAGTACAAGCATTTTTCTTCACATATTCATCTTTGTCCTTCAGACAGGTAAGCACAACCGGGAAAATCTCTGCTTCAACAACCATTTCTGCCAGATCCACAGAATGTTTTGCAATCTGACTGAGAGCTGACAGGACCTGGCGCTATCAAGTAAAAACAAACAAACAAACATTATGTAGACTCCATTATTCTATCTCAGAGTTTAGATATAGTTTAAACAACTTTAAAGGAACTTTAAGTTCCTTTATTTTTTTTTTAAAGAACTACATTATGATTTCCGAGTTCTGGGACATTCCTATCCTAGTCAGAACCTCAATTAAAAAAAATCCTTTAGTTTATTCATTATTTCCATTATATCCATAGTTTTCTTCCAACTATTCCAAAACGTTACTGATTACAGATGATTGAAGAATATGACTTTTGGTCATAAAAGTGCCACTTTTTAATTGCACGATACCCAGGTAGCTAATTTATGACATACATTATATTTAGTACAATAATAATTTAACATAAATAGCACCTTTTCTTTTTTACTGAAACACTGGTACATTTCAAAGAACTTTCTATTGTTTAATTAACATTAACAATTTTTAATGTTTAAATAAAATATCATTGGTATTTTAGAGAGCTGTAAAAGAAACTATTAGAAATATGACAATTTTCATAAGAATTTAATATTCTAATGATTGGCTGGAAAATCATTAGGCTTTTTCCAACCCTGAGGTTTATTAATATTAACACAATATTACTTCTAATTTTCAGCATTGTAGTTTCCTAACCACATATTAATTATGTAATTTTTACTACATTACATTCACATGTCAAAAGATAAAATTTATATTTTTATCTGTTTTCAGATACAAGTTTTTCCTATATATCATCAATCTGTATACCTTGCTACTTTCTTAGATTTTAAGAGGATTGTTTTTTCTGTCTCTTGACATCTTTTTTAAATACCTTCAATTTTGCATCTGGGTTGAGGATCATCTGGGCTAAGTGAGCAATAGCTCCTGCATCCACTACTGTCTGTGCTAACTCTGGAGAATGCTTTGAGATATCACTGAGGGCTGAGGCAGCAATCCTTTTCAAAGCAAGTTCTGGCTCCTGGATACAGAGAACTAGAAGAGGAATAGCTCCTGCATCCACCACAGCTTGTGACAGTTCTGTGGGTCCAAGAAAAATAACAATGAATATGATGGTTGACTTTAGGGAGGGAACTCTGGGAGAAACGGAGGGAGGGGAGGAAAGGAAAAGGAAAAGGAAGAGGATCCAGGGAGGGGTGGAGGGAGGGAGGGGAATGGGGTGCTTATCAACTTTGCATGAGTGGAAGAAATTTTAAAAAAGGCATTTTTACAGCTTTATAAATACAGAAAGATAAATAGGAGCAGGTTACTTCACTCTCTCAACATCTGCATTTCAAATCAGCTTTCATATTTTCATAAACCATGAGGACCAGTTCTGAACTGAAAAGAACACAGGGTAATAGATGACCTTTGTTTCCATGGACATATTTGAGGTAGATTATGATGAAAAAGTAAGCAGAAGTCAGTTCCTGAAGCTTTGATAATCCTACACTTCTCAACAGTCAAGTATTTTATCCATGATTTATAGTAACAAAAACAAAACTTATCAACTATATTGATTAGACAGTACAGTGCTATTTATGTGACTGAATGAAATGAATACTATGCCAATAGCATTAATTTTCTAATTCCATTCATATTTTAATATTATTATTATATAACTTATTGTTCAGTAAAAGCATTTTCAAAAATGAGGTTTATAAGAGTATCATAATAACTCAGTTAGGAGAGTGTTGAATTGAAAAACGAGGTTTATAACTTTTTTTTTTATTCCCCCCATACAGCAGAGGTTCACCTCGATAGCACAAGCACGACCATGTTCATAGCAGCACTGTTTACAATAGCAAAGTCATGGAATCAGCCCAAATGTCCAACAGTTGACGAGTGGATAAGGAAACTGTGGTACATCTATACAATGGAGTACTACTCA
Source organism: Typhlomys cinereus (assembly GCA_023101885.1). NCBI lineage: Eukaryota > Metazoa > Chordata > Mammalia > Rodentia > Platacanthomyidae > Typhlomys > Typhlomys cinereus. Next base: position 69,226 of record JALPQD010000107.1, read on the forward strand.
GCCATCAAAAATGATGAATTACTGGAATTTGCCGGGAAATGGATGTCATTAAAAACAATTATATTAAGTGAAGTATCCCAGACCCAGAAAATTAAGTGCCGTATGTACTCCCTAATAGGTGGCTCCTAGTACCAAACCCACCCAGTCCACCTAGAGACAGTAATTCCAAGGATTATGAACAGGAGGGATGGGGTAGGAGGGCCACACCAGAAATGAGGAGAGAAGGGACCATGTTACAGCAGGGAAAATAGGCCTCCACCAAGGACCCAAATAAGTAATGAGACATCTGATTAAGTTCACAGACTTTTGTTCCTGATCATTTACTACTGAGGGGGTGTGATCTCACCAGAAGAGGAGGGCATATAGTCTGGCAGATAAAAAGTAACCATTTTGCAAATGGGTGATAGACCCCTCCCTTACTGTGGTTTCCCACTTTTATTACATCTACCTTTGAATGTGCTTTTATCACAAGACTCTAACAGCTTTTTGTCTCTGGCCAGGGGGAATAACCCCACCAGGATGGAGTGAAGGGCACTGCAGGAGCAGCAAAACTGCAAAAGAAAATCAACAAACCACAATCCAGAACTTCAGAGACTCTATATCAACCACCTAGAACTAGGCCAGCTTAGTCTCTCCCCATCTTGAAGCTCAGGGAAATTTGCGGAAGAGGGGGCGGTAAGAGTATAAGAGCAAAAGGATGGGAGGAGCAATGATATGTAAGATACTCCATACTAGTTAAGGGCTGAAGCAATCATAATTGGACTTTGCATGCCCTGCGCATTGTCCAACACACTGTTGACCTCACAAAGTCTAGCATCTGCTAAAGGCACCAAGAGCCTTGGAGGCAAAGGATTGGCAGCCACAGCAGTGTTCCTATACCTAAGGGGAACACGGGAAAGGGTTCAGGGAAATGCCACTGGGTCCTTGTACGTCATCGGAGAGGAGGGCCCAGAGGAAAATCAGGCATGCACAAGAAAGGACTCTGGGAATTGGGGCAGGAGGCACTGGGGGACGGGGAAGAGGGGGGTGGGGAGGGGGAACAGGGGGTACGGGGGGGGGAGGAGGAGGAGGGAGGGAACTGGTGTACCTATTAAGTTTGTATGAGCTGAAATACTAATAAAATATATTAATAATAAAAAAACGAGGTTTATAACTTATAAACACATTTTTATATATTAATGCTCATGTTTAGATAAAGGAATAAATTTATTTTAATACATTATACATAGTTTACATACACATGTTGATTTACTTATATGACAGGAGTAATAGCTACAAAATTAAAAATTTAAATTACAGGAAATGGAAGATAGATTGGAAGGGCCATATATGTAGGAAAATGCCTTTTTGTATATTTCTGACTTTTACTAAATTGCATACACCTAATTTAATAATCTCTCTTCCAAATTAAACTTGCCTTTTTCTAGATTTGTCATGTCTCAATAATACACAAATGACTTATCAAGCTAAAATATTTACTTGCCATGTCTTTTAAAATGTTTAATGTGAGAAAAATGTAATGCCTAAGCTCAGGATGTAGAAAGCTCTGGGTGTCAAGGACTGCAGCATTGCTGGTGGTAGGAAAGATGCGTCACTAGGCAGGGAAGATGAAAGAGCGTTGACTTGAATTGGGAGATGTGACACTGTGCGATATTAATCAACTAAAGAGACTGAACCAGCTCATTTTTCCAGTCAACTATAATAACATGTTCTAGAAGGAGGTGCTGGAGGTTGACGAGCTAGTGAAACTTGCCCATTTCAATGACGTATCTGTAGGTGCAGTGTGTGGCATGGTGAATCATTCAAAGAACCAGAAGAGACTTCACATCATGACACTAGGATGTCTTTCACCTTACCAAAGACTAGAAATGAAAACTAAAATGTTAAATCATGTCCTAAACTTCTGTGAGAAAGATGGCACATTTGACAGCATGTATCTGCATGTTCAGATCATCAATGAGTCAGGAATTGACTTCTAAAGGAAGTTTGGCTTTGAGATGATTGAGACAAAGAAGAACTACTGTAAGAGGATAGAGCCCCCATGTCCTCATGTACTTTAGGAAAACCGCAAAGTCCCCTCTGGGCAGAATGTACAAAAGATGTATAAAAGACGGTCAACTGAATAAATTACAAATGAACTTTCTGCACTAACTTGTTGTCAAATAAAAGAGATTCCCCCGCTCCTTTGCTTAATCTTTCCTTCCTCCTTGTTCTTGCTTTTCCTCCTTTCATCCACAAGTTTTATTACTTTCAAGGAATTCTTAAAAAATGATCATGTTCAGCTCTTCTGAGCCCTGCCCAACCTGGACCAATTACCTCATGACTCTCTACATCAGTGCTATATCCTGGGCTGATCTCCCTGTCCCACTCACAATGTGGTAGTCCCAACCACTAACCCCCACTCCCCCGAACAATACATCCATACACTCACCCTCTCTGCTAGTCATAATAACTCCATAAATAATCCAGGAATAAACTAGACACCACAAAGGGACACACTAGTTTCATCCATTGAGGATGACAAGAATCACATCTTTTGACCTAGGATATCGCCCAACCAAAAGATATATAACCCTTTTTTATTTTTTCCATTTATTCCCAAGAGGCACACACCCTACTTAAGACTTCCAAATATCCCACCCATGCCCCATACACATAACCCCACTGGCCTTGAATCATCACCATAGCACACTCTTAATAAACTTTAATAATTTCATCTCATCATCAACTCCAACTCCCATACTCCTAACTACTCTACCCATCTTACCTGTCTTCTTGAAGCTGTTCTGATCCTTAAGCCAAAACTCATTCTCCAGATCTGATTTCCAATACCAAACTTCCTAACTAAAAAATTAGACCATAAACTTTTTCACCTCCAAACCAGGGCTTACATACACCAAGCTACCACAGCCACAAAACAGTACCAAGTAACCCTAGTCTAAGCCTTAAACAACAATATTCCACCCAAATCCAGGGAAGCTTTTCCAACAATTTCCAAAATCAGGCAACCTAACCTGACTCAGGAGAGCCAGAAACACATACCAAAGAAAGAAAATAAAGATCTGACAAGAGATGCCCAAGTCACATTGTAAAACCACAAAACACACCAAATACCAGGAAAACATGTCTCCTAGGAAAAAACACTAACTCCTTCATGACAGAGTCCAATGACAATAACTTCTCAGAAACTAGTCAGGGAAACAATACTCAACATAATGTATTCCAAAGGATTGGTATTAACATAATCAACAAAATGTGAAAAGAACTACAAAAGAAATTTGAAGAACTTAGAGAGGAGCTGAGTAAACATATGCCCTTATATGAGCAGGAAATTGATAAGCAGCTAAATGAGATGAAAAAGGCAATAGAGGAAAAAATAAGCATAGAAAAGGTAAAAAATACCAAAATTAAATGGGAAACTAAAGTTGAGTGAACTGCAATTAAAAACTTAGAAGAAAGTCTCACCAACAGAACTAGTCAAGCAGAAGACAGAATATCAGACTTGGAAGACAAGTTGGCAGAACAGGATCTTCAATTAAAGAACCTGAAAAAAATTTAAAATACATGAAAAGGATATTCAAGAGATAAGGGACGTCATGAAGAAGCCAAACCTACACATTCATGAAATCCTAGCGTAACAAACCCAAGAAAATATTCCAGCACATGTTTTTCAGACAGCATAAATGAGAACTTTCCACACTTGAGGAAAGAGATCCCTATCCAAGTACAAGATGCATACTGAATGCCAATTAGATATGACCAAAATAGAAACATGGCAAATAATATGCAAAATATTGCAGACATTGGATAAAGAAAATGCTTTGAGAGTTACAAGAGAAAAAAATCAAGTCACCTTTAAAGGCAAACCTATCAGAATGACAACTGATTTTTCTATGAAAATAGCGAAAACCAGAAGAACTTGGAGAGACATACTTCAAGTTATGAATGATCACAAATACCAACCCAACCTGCTCCATACAGCTAATTATCAGTCACAATTGATGGTAAAAGAAAAGCTTTCCATGATAAAAATAAACAGAAGGCTTATATCCAGGTCTGCAGAATATACTAGAAAAAAATACTCAAGGCTGAGGAAAAGGATAAACACCCCCAAAAAGGTGGAAGTGAAAAATAATTCCAGCACAACTAGTAAGCAAAGAAACACACTTATAAAAACCACATACAAGAATGACAGAAATCAACAATCACTTCTCAGTTATGGCTTTAAACTTCAATGGACACAATTTCCTAATCTACAGACATTGGCTACAAGTATATATTAAAAAAATCACAACCCATGTGCAGACAAAATAGCTCAATGGGTAAGGTGCCTGCTTGCAAACCTGGTGACCTGAGTTCAATCCCCAGAAACCCACATGGTACATGTACATGCCTCCCCCCTTCAAATGAATAAATAAAATACTTTAAAAATCATAACCCATGAATTTGTTACCTTCAAGAAACACTCTTCATTATGAAAACTAGGCACTATCTCAGGGTGAAGGAATGGTCAAAGATACTACAAGCAAATGGAACTAGGAAGCAAGTAGGAATAGTCATTCTAATATCTGACAAAATAGACTTCAAACCAAAACAAATAATAAAAGACACAGAGGGATAGATAACACAGACTCATTAAAGAAACATCCATTAAGAAGAATACACAATTGTAAACACATACATACCAAACATAAACTCACCCATATTCATCAAACAGACACTACAATACATACAAGAATAAATCAACCCAAACAGATATTTGGGGATTTCAACTACCTCACTCTCATCCGTATGCAGGTCAATAAGCCAAAAACTGAACAGAGAGACTTTGGAACTAAATCTGACTGACATCTACTAAACCTTTCATCCTAAAGCCAAGTACTATACATTTTTTTCCCTGCAGCCCATGGAACATTCTACAAAACAGACCATCTGTTAGGCCACAAAGCCACCCTACAGATATAAAGAAAGTTGAAATAACACACCATGGAATAAGGCTAAACATCCATAACAAAGTAAAAAATAGGAAGTTCATTAACTCTTAGAAGCTAAACAACATGCTACTGAATAAAAACTGGGTTCAGGCACAACTTGAAATGGAAATAAAAAATTCCTAGAATTTAATGATGACAAAAATACATATACCTGGGGCTGGAGAGGTGGCTCAGGGGTTAAGCCTCTGCCTTGAAGGCAGAAGGCCCTGAGTTCGGATCCTAGACCCCACGTATAGACACCAGGCAGAAGTGGGGGCGGCCTGCGTTTCTGGTCCTGGTAGGGCGGAGCCTGTGAATCTGGGGCTGAGTAAACAAGGAGGAAGTGGAGGTGGTCCATAGTGGTTCCTGAATTCGCCCGTGGTTCTACACACACACACACACACACACACACACACACACACACACACACACACACACACACATACATACATGCACAATTGAATAAAATAATAATAATAAAAAAATTTAAAAAATACATATACCTAAAACTATGAACACAATGAAGGTAGTACTAAAAAGAAAGTTTATAGCAATCAATGCTTTCATGAAAAATTAGAAGGTGGCTCAGGGGTTGAGCCTCTGCATTGCAGGCAGGAAGGTCCTGAGTTTGGATCCTAGACCCCACGTATAGACGCCGGGTAGCGGGGGTGGCCTGTGCTTCTGGTACTGATAGAGCAGAGTCTGTGAATCCTGGGGCAGAGTAAACAAGGAGGAGGTGGAGGCGTTCATGGTGGTTCCCGAATTCGTCCGTGGTTCTGCACACACACACACACACACATACATACACACGCGCACACACACACATGCATACACGCACAATTGAATAAAATAATAAATAATAAAAATTTTAAAAAATTAGAAGCATCACAAGTAAGTTACCTAACAATGAGGCTTAAAGCCTTACATAAATAAAAACAAACCGACCCCAAAAGCAGTACATGAGCAAACATTAGTAAGATAAGGTGAGAAATAATCAAAATTGAGACAAAGAAAACAATACACAGAATCAAAGAATGAAGTCTTCTTAAAAATTAAAAAGATTGATAAACCCTTAATCAAATTAACCAACACTAAAAGAAAGAAAACCCAAATTAATAAAATTAGAGATAAAAATGGAGCTATCACAATCAATACCAAGGTAATTCAGAGAATTATAAGGTCATACTATAAAAACTTATTCTCCACCAAATTTGACCATGGAAAAGAAATGGATGGATTCCTAAGCACAACCAACTTACCAAATTTGAATAAGAATGAATTGAATCACTTAAATTCTCCTATAACAAGTGACAAAACTAAAGCAGTAATTACAAATTTTCCAACAACAACAACAACAAAAACCAGGACTGGATGGATTCAGTACTAACAAAAATTTTTTAACAAAATTCCTCAAATTATTCTACAAACAGAAGAGGAAGAATACTTCCAAACTCTGTGAAACCACGATTACACTCATCACAAAAACAAATATAGACAAAACAAAAAAGAAAATTAGAGGTCAGTCTCATTGAGGAACACAGATGCAAAGATCCTCAACAAAATATTGGCAAACTGACTTCAAAGCCATATCAAAAGATCACTCATAGTGATTTATGGTTGGATTTATTTCAGGAACACAAAGATTGGATTAATAATACAACCAATAAATATAATTCACCATATAAACAAGTGAAAACACAAAAGTCACATGATCCCCCAAATAGAAGCAGAAAAAGCTTTTTTACAAAATTAATACCCCTTTATAATGAAAGTCCTAGAGACAGAAGGAATGGAAAGAACATAAATCAACATAATGAACAAGCTTATAGCAAAAAGCATCCTAAATATTCAAATATTTAGGTGAAATATTCAAAGGAAGCAGACAAAGCTGTGCAGTATCACCACTATCATTTAATATTGTGCTTGTAGTCTTAGCTAGAGCTATAAAAATAAGAAAGAGATAAAAATAATATAAATATAAAAGGATGAAGTCAAACTACCCCTATTTATAGGTAACATGATTCTGTATCTGAAAGACTCCAAAAGTTCTACTAAAAGAACCCCTGAAATTAATAAAAATGTTCAGTAGAGTGTCAGGCTAAAAAATTAATGTCCAAAAATGAGTGACTTTCCTACACACCAAGGATGAAAAAGTGAGAAAATCCTGAGAGAAACAAGTCCACTTATCATAATTTAAAAAAAAGACATACTTTGGAATAAAACTAACCAAGGACTTGAAAGACCTATACAATGAAAACATTAAAACACTAAAAAGGAAATTACTGAAAACATTAGAGGGTAGAAAGACTTCCCTTGTTCCTGGGTCAGTAGACTTAACATTGTGAAAATGACCCTCCTACCAAAAGCAATATACAGATCCAATGCTATACCTATCAAAATTTCAATGAAATCTTTACAGATACTGATAAAACAATCTCAACATTCATATGGAAGCACAAAAGGCAAAGGATAGCAAAAACCATCCTGAGTAATAAAATTATTAAATTATAAATTAAATTATACTACAAAATCACAGTAATAAAAACAGTATGGGACAGATACAGATCAATGGATTAGAACTGAAGACCCAGGTAGACGTTCATACACCTACTGTCAAATGATTTTTGACATAGACGGCAAAAAAATCCCCCTAAAACATTGAGCAAAGGACATCGTCTTCAACAAATGGTGCTGAGGAAATTGGATACCTACATACAGATGACTGAAACTAAACTGTCACCTTACATAAAAATTAACTCCAAATGGATCAAAGAGCTCAACGTTAGACCAGATATGATAAACCTCCTGGAAGAAAGAGTCGGGCATACACTGGAGCTGACAGACCTAGGTCGGCATTCTTTGAACAGGATCCCGAAATGCACAAGAAACAAGATCAATGCTCAGCAAGTGGTGTTTCATGAAATTTAAGTTTCTGTTGAGCAAAACATTGTTAATTGAGCACAAAGGCAACCCACTGAATGGGAGAAAATCTTTGCCAACCACGTACCTTATAGAGGACTGATATCCAGAGTACACAAAGAACTCAAAAAATCAAGCACCAGGAAGCAAACAACCCATTAAAAATGAGCTTTAGAACTAAAAACTTTTCACGGGGCAAAATTCACATGTCTAATAAGTATCTTTAAAAATGTTCTACCTCTCCAGCCATTAGGGAAATGGAAATTAAAACCATCAGGAGGTATCATCACATCTCAGTCAGAAAGGCTAAAATCCAAAGTACAATAACAAATGTTGGCAAGGATGCGGGGAGAAAGGATCCCTCATTCATTGCTGGTGAGTGAAGATTTATACAATCCCTTTGGAGAGCAGTGGGGAGAGTCCTTAAAAAGCTTAAAATTGATACACTATATGATTGAGCTATTCTACTCCTGGGACTATTCCTGAAGAATGTTACATCTTTCTACAGAGACACATGTACATCCATGTTCATTGCACCTCTGTTCACAATAGCAAAGACATGAAATAAGCCTAGAAGTCCAGGTCCAGGAGTAGAAGAATGGATAATGAAAATGTGGTACATATACACAATTGAATAGTATTCAGCTGTCAACAACATGAATTAATGCAATTTTGCTAGTAAGCGTATGAAGTTGGAACAAATGATACTGAATGAAGTGTTCTAGATGCAGAAAGACAGAGTCTCCCTTATAAGTGGATCCTAGCATTAAACCTTCGGTATGATGTACCCAAAGGCTTACTTCTGTAACACCCACAAACTACAAAGAAACATAAGTCGGGGGAGGGAGATCCCAAAAGTGTACAGAAAAAAGTATGCAGGCAAATGAATGAACAGGCAATCAAGGAAGAAAAGTATTAAAGGGGAGGGAACAAGGGGACTGGACTTAATAAGGGATAGGGTAGCAAAAGAAAAAAAAAAAGGCAAGAGGCTGGGAAAAAGAAGTGATCAATGGCCTCATCCAGTTATAAACTCTGTAAGCTACAACAACTCTAGTAAGAAGAATCGAGGGGAGGAATAGAGGTGTGTAAAACACACGGGGTAACTAATTATTCCATGAATGAGTTCTAAACTCCCCCTTATTGGCAGGAAACATATGCCTGGTACTGTAAACCTGACCAAACAATAGTGGAAGGGGAGAAAATAGACATTACGCAAGAATAGATGTCTTAATGTTTAACTCTAAATAACTTCACAGTGAACTACTACCCAAATACTCACTGTTATACCCTTAGATAAGAAAAGCTCTCCTCACTCAACCAAGAAGCACCCCACTGCAATGAAAGATTAGTGAGATAAAAAAACCACTAAAACTGGCCAGAGTTTGGAAATATTGGTGACTCTGAAATGTTCGGCCCTTACCAAGCCATCAAAATCACTCCTTATCCCAAGGCTCAGGGAACCTTGTGGGTGATAAGTTTGTTAAGAATCTAAAAGTGGATAGGTGTACTACCAGCCAAGACACTTTCAGTAATAAGAGGGCTTTCACATCCAGGAGTCTCCTCCACTTGTGATTTTCCCCACTGAAGGGCCACATTTACTACCACAGAGAGCTTGTTCCTTACTAGCATAAGCACCCCAAAGGGTATACCATGTGGTCCACACATGCAGAGGAACTGAGAGGGATATGACTGAGTAGTGAAGGAGAGGAGGGGGAAAGGGGAAGGAGATGGGGCAAGGACATAAACTTATTTTGTTTGTATATGAAAAATTCTTAAAAATACAGTGAAAAAGTATTTGGATCACTTATAAAAAATAATCATATTCATATTGTTTAAGTTTCTCTTCTTTTTGCGAGGTGTTTGGACTGAAGATAGAAGGTAGATCTGTGTTAGTTTCATAATTGGAATGTCTGGTCCAAAAATTTATGTTTTGAATGATTTCAAATTTTTTATCTGATTTTTTAATGTTCTGCTTTCACATTAAAGGGCAGAGCCTACAATAATGTTTATTTTAAAAAATTGAAAGAAACAGTTCTCGAATTCATAAACAAGGTTAATGTAATTGTGGTACCTTGAGTTTTTAAAGGCTATCTGTGGGATGCTAACTTCCTGGCATTGCCTCCACTTTTCCTTTAGTCCTTCTGAGTACTCTCAGAAGTTGGACCATTGTTATCCTTAGAAGAAATACTAAGCTTATTTAGGTTTTAAATTTCTTTTAATTAATTTATTTAGCGTGTGTGTGTGTGTGTGTGTGTGTGAGAGAGAGAGAGAGAGAGAGAGAGAGAGAGAGAGAGAGAGAGAGAGAAAGAGAGAGAAAGCATTGTTTGAACCTGTGGAGGCCCAAGGGTGACCTTGGGAATCATCCTGGATTGGTTCTACTTCCTTCTTGCTTTGTTCTGCGATTTCCCAGGATCTCCCCACTAGGGCTGGAAGTGCAGGCTGCTGCCATTTCTGCCTGGTGTTTTTCCGTGGGACATGGGATCTGAACTCAGGACCTTCTGCTTGCAAGACAGAGTCTTATCCCCTGAGCCATCTGTCCAGCTCCCTTACTTAGGTTTTTAAAAGCAGTCTTTTTTGTCTGTACTTACTGATTTTGGAGTAGTTTGGGTAGGTCGTATTATATTTTGGTCAAATATTTGAGTTAAATTGCTTTTTTAGTTAATGAATGGGTTAGTTTGCTAGTAGATTTAATTTTCTTGCTACAAATTTTGTTGCTAGAATTATTAACTTGTAGCCTCTGAGCTGGTAGATTATTATTTTTTTTAACATCCCAGCATGAACTGACCTAAAGAAGCTTGTTGTGAATTTTCTTTCCTTTTCTTTCTTTTTATAAGTACAATAATAATCTAGCCTTAAAAACAGAGTTATATCTGTTCGATGTCAGCCATGTTTAACACAAAATGACTCAAGTTGCATTCTCTTCCCTCCCCCCTTCGCAGTTTCCAGTTTACTTAGATAAGACAGCTTTGTCCTCCCAAGGGTAACGCTGCAACTTTTCCATAGTCCTCAGTCCACCTGCAACTAAGATAAACTGGCACATTCCTTCAAGTACTCTTTCCCACTGGGGGCGAGTCCCCCTTCTCATCCCAGTACTTTTTGAACTACATGCCTCTGGCCTATAAGCACATACTCCTGGTCACATGACCAAGCCCTGTAAGAGTCCCCAGAAACTAGATTCTCTCTGCCTCTGTCTCTTTCTCTCTGTGTGTGTGTCTCTCTCTGCCTCTGCCTCTCTCTCTCTCTGCCTGTCTCTCTCTCTCTCTCTCTCTGTGTCTGCCTCTCTGTCTCTCTGCTTCTCTGTTTACAGCCATGCTTGCCTATTTTATCCTCCTGCCTGCTTGACAATAAATCTCCTTTATATATTATGTGCTGCTTTTGGTGTGACTTTGTATCCCTGATCATTCCCAGAGCCCTTGGAAAAAGCCCCCACAATATCCTATAGGTCAAGATCCTTAAATAAGCATAAAATGGATACTTTCTCTTGGACATTAAAAATAGATATGAAAAACTTAGCTGGACTTGTGGCACAAAAAGTGTGTTTAATGTCAACTAATGCAGGCTATACGTGTGGGCACTGAGTATTTGATAATATTATTTCTGAAAATAACATACTTATGTTGTTGCTTATTGGTTGGAGAACATCCCAGATTTGCTTACAGCTTTTAGATTTAGATGAACTTTTAGATTTAGAATAAGAGGAATTATTAAACAAATTACTTCTAATTCTTGGAAATGTGGAAAGGTAGAAAAAGTGCTCATGAAAACATCACTGTGATCTACTCACAGGCTTTGTTTATATCAAATCATTTTCAGGCACACACGGAGCAGATTTGACAGGCTGATAACTTTGTAATAAGAGAGATTTGGAAATCTCATTTTCCTCCAATTTTCCCATCTCTAATGCTTACAATTGTTTTAGACTGTCAGTAATCGTCTATGGCTCAAGTAACATTCTCATTTCACTATACAATAAATACACAGGACTTGTGTTTTCTATCATTTGACTTCAAAGGGAGATTTGCAGTATATTTATCTTTATGTAAAACTCGAGATTAAAGTCTCATTTCCAAATAGATTAAATGACAAAATTATTTCACAAGATGTTTGTGTATGCTAAATCTTAAATTTTTATTTGAGAACACGAAAGTACAAAGTAAAGTAAACTTCAGAAGTCTTAATTGAGAGTCAAGAAAAAAATACAGAAAAGAAATATGGTTGATGAATTTGTAGGATTCTAATCTTTTTTTTGTTTTTTTTTCTTTTTTCTTTCTTTTTTTTTATTAGGATTCTAATCTTAAGGCAGTGAAAATGTGAAAAAACTGTACTGGTTTTTTGAATATCAGTCTTTTTTTTTCTTTTCTCAATTTTTGATTATTTGTTTTAACTGAGAATTAATTTTTTAACAGACAAAATGAGTTGTTGTCCCTGCTCCTCTCTACCCATTTCTTTCCTACCTGTCATGGTTTGAAATGTGAATTGTCCCCTATAGGCGCATATGTTTGGGAAGGTCATGGCATCTTTAAGAGGTGGAACCTCGCTGGAAGAAAGTAGTCCCAGGGGGTAGGACTTGGGATTGAATAGCCCCAACTTACTTCCTGGAGAGGTCTGCTCTTACAGCTGGCAGTTTTGCCCATCTCAGCTTCCTTGTTGGTCATGACTTAGGCTGTCTCCAGTTTCTGCCAGCCAGTCATGCCTTTTCTGACATAAGGACTGTATTTCCCCTCTGGAACTGTAAGCTAAATAAATCTCCTTTTCTTCCTTAAGTTGCTTGAGTGGTGTCTCACAGCACCAGAGAAGAGTAACTACTACACCATCCTTTTTTCTTTCCCCAATCCATTCCTGTCCCTCCCATCCTCATGACTCTCTCTGATTGTGTAGATCATAGGGCTCCCTTCAGATTGTCTGTACTAGTAGGAGACCAGGTGTCTGTGGCAATATAAGTAGTGCTTCAGTGGATAAACCCACTGGTAAGGATGCTTCCCTTCACGTGTCTAGCATCTGCTCCTTTAATTCCTACTGCAAGTAGTTATTTTTTTGAGGTCTTCACTGAGCCATGGAGGAATATGATATGTGAACCACTGTGTAGAGCTGATGCGGGTAAATCTCACTGTAGTGAGTTCCTGAGTGCAGCAGCTCCCCACCTTTAGCCTCTTACAGTCTTACCACTCCCTCTTCCACAAGATTCCCTGAGCCTTAGGATGAGGAAGTGATTAGGATAGCCTGATTAGAGCTGAGCGTTTTAGGGTCCCTGATACTCTGCACAATGGTCAGTTATGGTTTTCTTCTTCACTATTCTTCTACTGCAATAGGCTGCATCTTGGTTGAATGTTGAGCTCTTTTCTTATCTAAGGATATAAGAAGAGGTATTTATTTAGATGATGGTTTATCATCAGGTATTTATGGTTAATACCAAGATATCTGATTCTATCTAAGTCTCTCTTCTCCCCTTCCACTGTTGTTTGCACAGGTTTACAATACTGAGCATGTGTTCCATAGCATGGGGGGGGGGTTTAGAAACTAGTTAGCAGGTAATTGGTTATCTGAAGATTAATCCCACTCCTTGCTGCATCCTATCTCAATCCTTGCCTCCCCTGTAAACCTTTCTTTCATAGATGCCTTTATTATTTTGAATAGAGAGCTGCTATGAACATGGTTGTACATGTGATTTTGTAGCAAGATGTAATGTTCTTTGGGAATATTCCCAGAAGTGGTATAGCTGGTTCATATGATATTTCAATTTTTTTTTTGGTCAACAGTGTTTTTATTTATACCTACAAAAGAAAACAAGATGGTATCAAAAGGACAATTTACAAACTAAGAATAGTAACAGAGCTTTCAGCACCCTGCGCCTTACACCACACCCACAAATCGTTCAAGTCTTTCACGAGAGGAATGTGTCGAGAGACCAGCAAGGGCAAGAGCAGAGCACTGATCCCAAGCAAAAGCCACCAACCTTTGGATGAGAAGGCTGCACAATGAATTGTAGGGAGGGGGCGCAGTCCACTGAATACTGAATACTTTCCCTAAGGAGTCTCGACCAGGAATGCAGGACGGGCACCATAGGACCTGCCTGCTCCTCTCTAAGAGCAGAACGGAAGTCATTCTCCAGCTAGACAGGAAACACTGCTAGATTTCTGCTGCACTCAAGCTGACAGGGTTCAAGTTTGGGATGTTACGATTGCATTGCCTCTGGTGGAAAGGGAGGCAAGCAATCCAGACGATGTTCGATTCCCAGAGACTGTCCCCAGATGTTTTAAGAGCTGTTGCAGCATATGACTCCCCATGTGGTGGAATCTATGCTTAAAGTAAGATAAATATGAATTTGGTTGTGGAAAGAAATGCCAATTAACAGACTGTTGGATCAGTACTTAGATGCCTTTTTTTGGCGGAGGGGAGGGGCAGACAGACAGGACAGGACACTTTGGTTTGAAAGCACAAAGCAATTCTGCCACATCTCTTGTGCCTGCCACTCCTGGCCTCACCTGCTCTAAGTTGGGAAACAAAGAAAAGTGAAAAACAAAAAAGGATGCCAAAGTTTTGACAACATAAATTCAGCTTATGCTGACACCTACCTGTAGGTTGCACAATGAACCACACTGTCAGAGCCCCCAGAAATACCTTTTCTCTCCCTGACGGACTTTAATGGGGGAAAAAATAAACCAAGTGTTTTGATACATCCTCAGGCCATAGCCAAGGAATGCAGTGGGCCCTCCCCCTAACTGTGCTGTGAACGAACAGCTTAAAGGAAGTCCCACCACAGTGGATCAAAGAGGCTTCTGGGGTGATGTGATTACCCTATCCTGCCTGGTGAATGCCATAAAACATTCTTCCCAGGGGTACATTAATACTAACGAAGGAGCCAGGACAAACTCACCTACCTTCACATGGAGGAAAAGCAGGAGCTGGGCTTTAGCCTCCAGAATCTTCCCTGAGCACTACCTACCTGTGAGAAGCTGAGTGCCAAGGATGCCCAGGGCAACGTGCACCAGCTGACAAGAGCACGTAGAGGACAGGGTGGAAGAGACCGGAGACGCTAGAGAACCTAGTCCAAAGGCCACGTGGCTGGCAACACACTGCTCTTACTCCAGAAACACTGAGTTGACAAGGAGTCTGCCTACTGGATAACCACTATCACTCAGGTGTTTATAAAAATATGGAACGCTTCACGAATTTGCGTGTCATCCTTGCGCAGGGGCCATGCTAATCTTCTCTGTATCGTTCCAATTTTAGTATATGTGCTGCCAAAGCGAGCACTGATATTTCAATTTTTAACTTTTTAAGGCACTTCCCAACTTCTTCCTTCTCCAAAGGGGTTATATTCATTTACATTCCTACCAGCAATGAATGAGAGTTCCCTGCTTTTACTCAGTTTCTAATGCTACAGAAGTTATATTTTAGTCTGTTTCATTAGAAAATAAAAGAAAGTTACAAATAAATCACCTGCATTTAAATGTCTATTTCACTTAAAATATGAGATAGCTGTTTTTGTTCTAAACATAAAATTATACAGTTATATTACTTCAAAGCCGTTTTGATAATAGAATTCCAAGTAAATCGGCAATTTAGAAATCTCATCGATGAAATTGTGAAAACAAACCCGTAGTCACCACATGATTTTTCTCTCTTCTATTTCTGTTATATTTCTAACACTGTCATACATTTTGTGAGGTTTTCTTTTTTTCAGCATTACTGGGGATTAGTCAATGTAAAATTATATGATATAGTAGTTTAAGTGGACTTGAAAGTCAGATTTAGACACAAATTCTCTAAGTATACTTTATTCATTTCATAGGTAGAAATATCTAATTAAGATAATTGCAATCAATACATGTACAAGGTGTATAACAATTATTCTGCATATAGTTACTGCTGCATACTATGTACACACTGAAAAAATTGGAAGTGAAAAAAGCATTTAAATTCTACAACTATAGTAAAGCAAGCATATTTTTCTTCATAATTTATGTCCACTTAAAAGATTATTTTTACATTATTGTAAATGTAATAAACAATTTTATCATTTTCAACATTGTGGTTAAGAATAAAGACCAAACGAACTTTGAAGGTATAACAAATCAAGATAATCTCTTTAAAAAATTGTACTAAAACATTTGTATTTGATTGGTTGGTTGGTATTTTTGTTTTACTTAATCTGGTTTGGTTTGATTTGATTTGGTTTGGTTTTGAGACAGGACCTTGCTATATCACCTAGGATGGCCTTAAACTTGCAATCTTTCTGCCTCAGTTTCCTGAATACTCAGATTATAAGCATGCACCATTGTGAACGGCTACCAAAGCCTTTGAAAATCAATGTCATTCTTTCACAACAATCTTGTACTTCAAATTTTTCTTCAGACAAGACAAAAAAAACAGGCATTTTGTGTATCCACATAGCTTGGCGATTTATTCAAAACTATCTCTTATAATATACAGAATCATCCCTAAAACTTACAAAATTGAACTAAACAGGGACTGGATATATGGTCTTGAATAAAGGCATGAAAGGCTGATGACATGAGCTTGATCTCCAGAACCCACATGGAAGAAAGAGAAAACTGACTCCCAAAAAGTTGTTTCCTGATTTTCACATACACACTATGGCATGTATGTACACACACATACACACACGCGCACACACACACACACACGCACACACACACCACACACAAATTAACTAGACATACCTAATAAAGCTAAACTTTACATATCCTATATTCAAATATGCTCCATTACCTGTGTTATGTCTTGCTATATATCCAAGTGCCCAGGCTGAAGCCTCCTTGACTCCAGGGTCAAAATCTTCTAAGCATATTACCAATGTGTCCAGAGCTCCACAGTCAACTATGGCCTGTGCTAGCTGAGGAGAATGTTTACCAACTGCTCGTAGAACAAAGGCAGCTGCTTTCTTGTAGAAACGCTACCAGAGAAAAAGAATAAATTGAAATTTAAAACCAAAAGCAATGTAAAGATGGCATTTATTCCATAAGATGTTGCTTTTTTTTAACTTTCCCTCCCTCCCTCCCTCCTTTCTTTCTTTCTTTCTTTCTTTCTTTCTTTCTTTCTTTCTTTCTTTCTTTCTTTCTTTCTTTCTTTCTCTTTCTCTCTCTTTCTTTCTTTCTTTCTTTCTTTCTTTCTTTCTTTCTTTCTTTCTTTCTTTCTTTCTTTCTTTCTTCCCTTCCTTTCCTTCCCTTCCTTTCCTTCCCTTCCCTCCCCTCCCATTCCTTCCCTCCCCTTCCCTCCCCTCCCCTCCCCTTCTTTCTGTGTGTATGTGTCAGAGGGCATTGTGGAGGACAAAGAGCGACTTCGGGAATCATCCTGGATTGTTTCTACCTCCTTTTTGTTTTGCTCTGAGATTTCCTAGGCTCCAGGTTCCAGGGCCCAAAGTGCCTGGCATTTTTACATGTGACCTGGGATCCAAACTTAGGACCTTATGCTTGTGAGGAAGAATCTTAACCCCTGAGCCATCTCTTTTTTATTTTAAGAATACGTGCTAGAATCTGTATCACAATTATTTAACCTTTATTGTATGGATGGAAATATAAAATGATAATAAACTAATGTTATTGCTTTTGAAGCATAAGAGGAGTACAAGTATAATGCAAACATTTTCTTACAGCAGGTGAAACCAGAACTGTCAATAAGTGGAGGTACCATTGCATCTCATTCCTAAATAGCTGCAGGAAGCACAATTAAGGGGGAAAGTATAGTTATAGGATATGAAACTAGAAAGATGATCTTATATGAGAGTAGGAAGATGTGTCAAGGAAGGAGAAAGGATAAAACGACATGGATGACATGAAAGTGGAAAGGAATCCATGGCATGTGGTGGAAGGGTATAAGAGAGGAAGGAGGATGGGAAAAGATAAAAATGGAGAGGAGAATCAGCAAAAACATTTTGTTTGGAAATACAGTGACATTTAATAGTGTGTGTGCTAAACTAAAAATTTAAATAAAAAAGTCAGTACAAAGTCTTCAAAATGTTTAAAAAAACAAAATCACAAGACTTTGCGTCTTATAAAGAGGAGGTTAAATATCTTGAAAGAAATAACATCCATGTTCCTTGTGGTTCTAGTCACAATAACAAGGAAATGCAATCAGCTTAGATGTCCATCAACTGTTGGATGGATAATGAAAACATATTACATATATACAAGGTAATATTCAGCTATGAAGAAAGTAAAATGTTCTGGTAAATTTATGAAGCTGGAAAATAGTATCCTGCATGATATTCCAGACCCATAAAGAAACATGCTGCTTGTTTTCTCTCATATGCAGATGTTAGCACTGAGCTTTCGGATTTGTGTTGATAACTAGAAATTATCTGTAACAGCCAGAAAATATGAAAGGGACCATAAGGTGTGAAGGTGAAAACCAGGGGGAGGATTTTATAGGAGATGTAAAAAAATCACAAGTGGAACACAAAAGAGGGAACAATGAGTGGGGAAGTTTAAGAAGGGAGGGACATGAAGGCATATGGTACAGAGCGGCTGGGGAGTAATAAGTAACATTAAGGATATAAGACATAGCTATACATAAACTTTTTATAACTAATCAAAAACATAATTTTTAAAGAGTGTGAACAGTTACATACATTATAAAAGGAGATGATCTAGAAACAAGAGATTTGCTGTTACTTTCCAGCCATACTTAGGAAGAAGAGAGAGATATAGGAAGAGGGAGAAGGAGAGAAGAGGAGAGGGAGAGAGGGAGAGAGAGAGAGACAGAGAGAGACAGAGAGAGAGAGAGAGAGAGCAGACAGGGGCTCAATTATCAAAACTACTACCTTCCTGTGTTATACTTACTCCAGGAAGGTGCCTTCTCTTAAGGTTCCACAATGTTTCCAAATAGTGCTACCAGGTGAGAATGAAGTGTATAAACACATGAACCTGAAGGGGCCATTTCACATTCAAATCACAAAAGGTGTGAAGTGATATCTCATATAGTTTTTATTTGCATCTCTTTTGTGTGTGGCGTGTTTGTGTGTGGTTTCTGTGGGTGTCTGTGCGGTATACATGAATATACATGAATATACAAAAGGATGGTCCATTCATGCTCACATAAAGACCAGAACAGTAAATAAATTCTACCTTGAGAAAGCATCTCTCACTGAACCAGAAACTTACAGTGTTGGAAAAGTTATTGGCCATTGAGCTCTCAGGATCTGCCTATGTTCATTCCTCCCTTCAGCTGAACTACAATATGCATTGGTCTTTTTTGATGGGGATTCAAAATCAGGTCCTCATGTTTGCAAAGTAAAGCCTCTTAACTTTAGAACCATCTCTCCAGTCACTGATTTTCATCTCTAATAACTAATGCTATTGAATTTCTTTTCCTATACCTTCTTGGTCACTCATATATACTCTTTTGTGAAATATATATTCAAGTCTTTTGCACATTTTTCAGATGTGTTATTCATGTTTGTATTATACAAGTAGGTATTTGGCCTTTAGGATGTTAAAAAGGTATATTACCTAGGTTATGGTAAGCTAACAGAAATGAATGTATAATTTAAAACTGTACTTAGAAAATCCTTAACAAATGTGGAAACCAAAAAGGTAATATTGTGTAGAACTATGGAGTAGCAACAGACAGAAGCGGAAAAATTTGGAACACTTTCAGGGAGTGTGTTTAGAAGAATTGAAATTCTTGCTTACTTAGTAAAAAGTACTTTATAAAACTTTCCACTAAGCACATTGTTTCCCTTCAGTACTATCTCTCACTTTTTTCACTAGTCACATTTCACCCAAATATAAAGATTACATAAAGCAACTATTTATTTGCCTAATGTCCTATATTCTTAAGTATTCTTCATCTAGTTTTGCCCAGCTCACATGTACAAAATACTATTTTACAAATAATTCTCCTAAATATTTTACAGTTCATTTTTAAACTAACAATAATGGAAAAAGCTGCAAGTATCAGCCCCAAAGCAAAATGTCCTAAGAATATTATTACGTTCATTTCAGAAAAATTGAGGTTTATATTCCTTCGAGCCTGCAATTATATCAAAACTGTCATTTTTAAAAACTAAGAAAACATTATTTTTGAAAAATTCTTACATTCTGTTCTGCCAATGAATAAACAAGCTGTGGAAGAATGTCGCCCTTTACAACTGCTTCTGCTAAGTCATCATTATAATTGGCCAGTCTCCCCAGAGCCAAAGCAGCAGTCTGTTGAATTGTTGGGACCACATCTAGAAGAAGAGGCCTCAGCAAAGACATTACACCTGGGTTAAATATGAAAAAAAGGAATCAGCAAATTTTAACTTAAAAGGAAAACATGCAAGATATTCCATATATGCAGAGAAGAGAATTACGGGTAAAAATAATCAGTAAAAACAAAAACAATTAAAAGCCAGGCATGGTGGCATATGGCTGTAATCTCAGCACTTGGGAGGGTTAAGCAGGAGAATCACAAGTTGAAAATCAGCCTGGGAAACATAGGGATACTCTGGCAAATATATATACTTAAAAAATATTAAAGATACAACATAATATGGAAATAAGAAGGGTTTTGATGTTAGATAAGAGTTTAAATTTTGCATCTAGCAAGTAAGTGGCTACATCATTAATAGTATTGTCACAAGAAATGCAAAGGAAAATTTCAGAGAACATGATATAAGGACTAGCACTTGATAGGTAGGAAGGGGAAGAAACATTACAAATCCTTTCAAGGCTCATTTCAGAGCCTTTCTTCTCAGTGAATTACGTCTCTTATTTCCACTGGACTTATACTTTATTAAAGTAATTTTATCAGATCTATCGCAGAGTTTAGAGAGGTACAAGAATCATTTGCTAGGGCCTTACAATCATGAAAGGTATGCATATTATCTCCAAATAAACTTCTTTTTTTTAATTATTATTTTTTTATTATTATTATTATTTATTCAACTGTGTACATGCGTGTGTGTGTGTGTGTGTGTGTGTGTGTGTGTGTGTGTGTGTAGAACCACGGACGAATTCGCGAACCACCATGGACTCCTCCACCTCCTTCTGCCCCGGGATTCACAGGCTCCGCCCTACCAGGACCAGAAGCGCAGGCCGCCCCCGCTTCCGCCTGGCGTCTATACGTGGGATCTGGGATCTGAACTCGGGACCTTCCGCCTGCAAAGCGGAGGCTTAACCCCTGAGCCACCTCTCCAGCCCTCCAAATAAACTTCTTAAGATAAAGAAGTACATATGTATGACCAGTTCTCAAATATTCATTATAAAATTGAACACAAAATATTATAGGTATATCATTACAACAATATTTTTTCCAAATTAACTCATCACCTAACTCATATATGCTATGAAGTGGGCCCTTTTTATTATTATGTCTGTTTTACAGATGAAGAGATTGAGAGAAGGAAAGGACAACTAAATTGTCCATAGTTAATAAATATTAGAGTAGTGTTAGAATTCAGACATTCTTTAACAGTAAATTAATAAACAAACACATGTATTAAAGATTTAGAGGACGAGGAAAGGGAAATCAATAATAATTTTATTGTGATTATTTTATTAGATATTATTACTCGTTGTACCAATTTTGACTTACTATAAAATCTGAAGAACAGTCATCTGTTATTTCTACTTTAGTGCCATTGTTTATGTCTAAGTTAAGAAGAAAGTAAGGCAGAATTCAAACTAGAATTTCTAAATTTCTAAAATTACATAATTTACACATCTATTAAAGTTGATGCTGTTACATCTATCTTTAAAAGTATATATTGGTGAATACATGATTTCAGCTTATACTATAGAGCTATAGCAATAACAACAGTATGGAACTAGTACAGAAACAGACATAAAGATCTGTGTGTTCTAGACAAGAATACTGTATATCCAGACAAGAAGATATGCACATAAATCACTATGGTCACAGTAACATGATTTTTGACAAAAATGCCCAAAACACTGTAAAATCGGAGAGCACATTAAATAAATAGTGCTGGGAAAATAAATGGTGTAGAAGAGTGAGACCAGATTCTTATCTTTCACTGTGTACAAATAATTAGCTCCAAACAGATCAAATATCTTACTTAAAGAACTAAAACTCTGAAATTGCTTTTAAAAAAAGTAAGGAGTAGAGTTGAACATAGAGTTACTGGTAAGAACTTTATGACTACGAAACCAATGTCTTGGAAAATAAGATCGACAATGGACAAATTGTCCCAATAAAACTAAAAGGTTTCTATACAGAAAGAAAACTGAGTGAAGAAGAAGTCTACAGAAAGAGAAAAAAAATTTCATCACCTATACATCTGAGCATTAATATCTATACTACACAAAAAAACTCCTAAGGAAAAAATTATAAAAAGCCTCTCAAAAATGGAACATGGATCTGAACAGAAGGTTTTCAAAAGAAGAAATGCACATGACTAATAATTACTTGCAAAACTATTCAACATCCTTAGTTATCAAGGAAAATAAAAATTAAAACTTCTTTGATATCCCTCCTGTCAAGCTTTGAATGTGGAATGTCCCCCACAAGATCATGAATTTGAATAATTGGTCTCCTGCTTGGTGCTGCAATTTTGAAAGGTTATTGAACTTTTAGGAAGTGGATCCTTTATGGAGGAAGTATGCAACTGGAGGGTGGGCCTTGAAGTTTCATATCCCAGCCTACTTCCTGTTCTTTCCTCCTCCCCTCCCCTCCCCTCCCATCCTCTCCCCTCCCCTCCTCTCTCTCTCTCTCTCTCTCTCTCTCTCTCTCTCTCTCTCTCTCTCTCTTTCGCTCTCTCTGTCTACTGATAGCCAATGCAATGTAACAACGAATTTACTGTTTATGCCAACATGTATTCCCTGGCAGCTACCATACATTCCCCATGTGGCTTCTGTCCCCTCTGGAATCATAAGCCAAAAAAATAAACCCTTTCTTTCTTAAGTCCCTTGAGTCAGAGTATTTTATCACAGCAATGGAAGAGTAATGGGAACATCATCTTATTCCAATAAAAAAGACTGCCATTAAAAAGCAAATAATGGGACTAGAGAGATGAATGAACACAGGTGTTCTTACTATCCAAGTCCTATAGCTCCAGTCTAATCTCTGGAACCTATATAAGGACTAATGAAGAAAACTGATTATACAGAGTTGTCCTCTGATCTCATAGTGATGTAACTGTACATGCACGTTTCTCTCTTATTCATTCTCATTCTCTTTCCCCCATACACAAAGTAATAAAAATTTCCCTTATGAATAAATAAATAAATAACAAGTGCTGATAAGGACGTGAGGGAAGGGGAACACCTATTATCAGTTAGTGGGAGTGTAAACTGGTGCAGTTACTATGGAAATGAGTGTGTTAAAAGTTGAATTACCAAATGACAAAGGTATAACAATCCTGGAAAAATACCAAAATGACTCTGTATCAAACTACAACCCTGTACTTTTATTTACAACATTGTTGTTCTAGTCACAATAGCTAAGAAATTAGATCAGCCTATATGTCAAACAATTAAAGAGTAGATAACAAAAATGTGATATACACATATACAATGGAATTTTATTTAGCTATAAAAGAAAATGAAATTTTAGTGAAAATAGATGGAACTGGAAAACATCATTCTGAGTGAGATAACTCAAGCACAAATTCTATATGTACATCCTTCCTTTGAATTTTCATGTTTATATATTTAATTCTGAATATCTTCAAAGGCCAAGAACTAAAAAGGAACCATTTGGGGAAAGGAAAGTAGAACATATATGACATGAAAGTAGAGGAGGGAATACTGGGAGTGGAAAGAATTAAGTGGGGGGGGGGAGATTGAGGAGAAGAAAATAAGATTAACCAAAACTAAGTATACATGGAAAAGTTACGTGAAAACCTATCTTAAGCTAATTAAAACGTAATGTAAAAATACAGTATGAAGAGATGTACTCTATATGTATAAATAACACTATACCAGAAGTCAATTCAGTGTAAAGATATAGAAGCCTTCAAAACTATACTATTGTCAATGCTATTGATTTCCCACCAGTACTAGATGATAAACCCTATGAAGATGATAATACCTAGATGAAGACACTTCCCCTTATAATTTAGTTGCAGGATACACGGAAATCAAGCAAAAACTGGGATGGATACTTTCTCCTGGCTGGATAGCATTCATAGTGTTGAAAGTGCTGTGAAGACTATGGGGAAGAAAAGATATCAGTAATCTTGCCAGATATGAATCTTAAAATCTGAAATATTAACCTTCTTGGCAATTTCTCACTTGTACAATAGTGCACGCTATACAGGCAACCAACTGGCTTCTGACTATATTTTAGACCTGCTTCACAGGCTGACTTCATGCTTAGTACTGTAAACTTGATTAAAAAAAATGCTTATAGGTAATAAGGTAACCCACTGCTGTTAATTTGCTAAATGGACATGGTGTCAAATTACCTTCTAAATATTAGTGTTTCTTAACATAAATTAGTGCTGCTTTCAGTTTTTGTCAGAGAAGTTTCTGTTTATAAGATACAACAGATACGGGCTGTAGAGATGGCTCAGGGGTTAAAACTTCCTCACAAACAGAAGATTCTGAGTTCAGATCCCAGGCCTTGTGTAAAACTGCCAGGAGGAAGTAGCCTTCTGCATTTCCAGTCTTGGTGGACGCACCCTGAGAAATCCCACAACAAAGCAAGAAGGAGGTAGACGTGATCCAGGATGATTCCTGAAGTCATCCTTGGTCCTCCAAAAGAACACGCGGTACGCTCTGATACATACATACATACATGCATACATACATACACACACATGCACACACAGTAAATAAATAAGTAAATAAATAACTACTTTTGTGTGAGTTAGAACATTATGTTTATTGTATCTTCAGGTGTTTCTAATTTTCCAGAAGGAAGCTGGGATTCTGTTGACTAATGCTGATGCCTCCTCCATAATTTGTACAGTTCACCTTTCACATAGGCCCAGAAACTACAGCCGTCTGAGTCCTTTCAGGGCATTTCGCCCACCCTCAGGTCCTTTTATCAGACTCATTGGCCATTTGTAGAAAGTTAAGATGAAGCTTTTTATCATTTTCCTATTTGAAAGTCAAGTAGACATTTTTTTTTTTAAGAATACAGAGATCCTACAGAAACTCATAACTGACCAAAGTCCTGAAAATAAGTGACTATTTAGTGGATAGGCTATGTGCTCAACATTTGTATCTCATGCAATTCAGGTCTCAAGGAATATCATAAAATAGGGTGCAGAGAAACATAAGAGCTTCTCTCTCTCTCTCTCTCTCCCTCTCTCTCTCTCTCTCTAGCAGTGAAATGCACACCCTTGAATCTTCATGGCTCCACAGGCAGGCTAGTACGGACCTTCTCTCTCTCTTCTCTCCATGATGCCTACTAATAATGACCAAAGACTGCTAACAATCCAACCACCAAGAGAACATGCTGAGAACCTCATCATTTTCAATAACAATGCCAAAGGATTAAAGAGAGGAGGAGTTCTGGTTTAAAAGCCAGCATAGTAACAACTCCAGAGAACTTACCTGAGAAGCACCTACATTCTCCTATAGCCAGAGAATGCTGAGAACTTTGCCCGCTGCTACGAGCCAGATGCCTCAACATATAACAAGGTAGTAAAGATACTAATTTATGAAGTAGACCTAGGTTAACTAAGAGTTTAGATCACAGAAAATACACAACATCCTAACTCCAGATGCTCATGTCATACAGAAAAAAACAACACGAGAAGTCGAAAAAAGTCTCCTCCCCCAAATCGCTGATGGGAAACCACCTACACCCACTGAGGTAGTTGAGCCCATTAGATAGTAACCAAGAGAGCATAAGCATGATATGAAACTATAACATAATTATAAATATGATGAAACTGATGAAAAAGAACACAATAAATGTAGGGAAAAAAAGACCAAGAAAACACAAATAGGCAACTTAGACACAATTAGAAAGAGTTGAAGATCATAAAAAAACTTAGATACACTTAATAAAAACTGATCTGCAAAGAAATATAGAAGCACTGAAAAAAGTCCAAACTGAAATAACACTGGAATTGAAAAATTCTGAGTAGAATTATAAATTCAATAGAGTTTAAAAAATAGTACTGATCACATAGAAGACAAAGAATAAGAACTGGGAGACAAGATGGGAGAAGTTGATAAATCAATCAAATAAACTAATAAATTGAAAAACATGAATGCACAGAACATACAGGAACTCTGGGAAGCAAAGAAAATTTCATAACCTTAGAAAAGAGATGCCTGTCCAGATTCGAGAGACATATATATAGGACTCCAAATATCTAGGACAAAGAAATAAACACCTCATGACATATGATATACCACATATCAAATGCACATTAAAGATAAGACTTTAAGGGGCTGGAGAGGTGGCTCAGGGTTGAGCCTCTGCCTTGCAGGTGGAAGGTCCTGAGTTGGGATCCTAGACCCCATGTATAGATGCGGGGCGGAAGCGGGGGCGGCCTGCGTTTCTGGTCCTGGTAGGGCGGAGCCTGTGAATCCTGGGGCAGAGTAAAAAAGGAGGAGGTGGAGGCAGTCCATGGTGGTTCCTGAATTCGTCCATGGTTCTACACACACACACACACACACACACACACACACACACACACTGCACACACCGCACACGCACACAATTAAATAATAAAAAATAAAAAGATTTTAAGAGCTACAAAACAGAAGAACCAAGTCATACACAAAGGCAAGTCCATTGAAATAACAACTGACTTTTCAATGCAAAATTTAAAGTCAGAAGGGCTTGGAAAGACATAATACAAGTTATAAATTGACACACATGCTAACCAGGACTATATACCCACCATAATGAAGATGAAGAAAAATGTTCCATGATAGAAACAGACTATAACAGACTCTATAGCTTAGTATTCCTTGAGTAAGGACATCAGAGAGGCTACAAGGAATAAGTAAAACTGGAACAAGAATTCAATGAAAACCCACAAGTGGAAACACCACAAAATCAACAAAATTAAGCACTGTAATGGTTACTCTTTACTACTGCTGTGAGAGAGCACCCAAAATCAAACAATTTGTGGGAGAAAGGAAGATTTATTCAACTTACAGTTCCAAAGGGAAGATACATGGCAGAGATGGCATGGCTGAAGCTGGCAGACAGGCAGGCTAACTCACAGCAGACATCCACATAACTGGATCATTCCTGGAACATCACTCTCTCTCTCTCCTATATTCTGTGGTCCCTTTTATATGGTCCTCACTGGGAGGTTCCTATGAGATCTATGGAGGTTCCAATGGGATCTAGGGCTGGTATAATCTCTTCATGAAGTCTCAGCTGATTGTTCCAGGTGTGGTCTCAGCTGATTTTAGTTAATACCAGGTGTGTCAAATTGACACCCAGGATTAACTATCACAAGCATTAAACATCTTTCAATAATAACTGTAAATATGCTCAACTTCCCAATCAGGAGAAACAGGCTTACAGCTTGGATCAAACACATTCCATCACACACACATCAATACTCTGCCTCTAAGAAACACACTTCATAATGAAATATAGACACTATCTCAAGATGAAAAGATGGTCAAAGGTACTCCAAATAAATGGAAACAGGAAATGAGTAGGAGTTGCCATCTTAATATTGGACAAAATATACATCAAACTTAAGCAAACAATAAAAAGTTAAAAAGAATGCTACCTCCTAGTTGAGGGAAGATTCCATCAGGAATATATTACAATCCTAAACATATATGCACCAAACACAGGCACAATCAAACAAATACTACAGGAGATTAAAAAAACTAATCGATTCAAGCACAGTGACAAATAGCAGAATTTAATACCCCACTCACAACACTGGACAGTTCAACAGATCAAAAACTAATCAGAGACCCATTGAAGTGAAATGGAACCAAAAATCAAATAAACCTCACAGACATCTACAGAACATATGACAAATCCCTAAAGAATACACATTCTTTTCAGCAGCCTATAGAAGTTTCTCAAAAATAGAACATATACTAGGACACACAACAAGACTCCACTAATACAGGAAAATTGAAATTGCACCCTGTATATTATCTGACCACCAAGAAATAACACTAGATATCTAGAACAAAGGAGACAACAGAAAAAGCAAAAACTCGTGGAAATTAAATAACACATTCTTGAATGAAGATTGGCTCAAGGAAGAAATAAAACAGGAAATTTTAAAAATTCCTTAAATCCAATGAAGACACAACCTACCAAAATGTGTGGGACACATTAAAAGCAGCCCTAAAAGGAAAGTTTATAGTGCTAAATGCTTACATAAAAAAAATCACAAATAAATGACTTAATGTTATACCTGAAGGCTTTAGAAAAGCAGGACCAAACCAATTCTGAAAGCAATATATAGGAAGAAATGTCAAAGATCTGGGTAGAAACTAATGAATTAGAAGTGAAAAGTACATTTAAAAAAATGAACAAATGAAGAATTGGTTCTTCAAAAAAAAAAAAAAAAAAAAAAACCAAGATTGATGAACCCTTAGCCACATAACCAAGAGAAAAAGAGAGAATGTCCTTATCAATAAAATTAGAAATGAAAAGGATGAAATTACAAGAGAGAATAATCATAAGAATGTATTCTTAAAATTTATACTCTAAATTATGCAAACTAAAAGAAGTAGATGAATTCTTAAACACATTCAATTAACCAAAATTGACTCAAGATAAGATAGATAATTTAAATAACAAGTGATGAAATTAAAACAGTAATTACAAATCTCCCAGCTTAAAAAAAAAGTTCAGAACTACATGGTTCAGTGCAGGGTCCTACCAGACTTTTGCAGAAGAATTAACATCACCAGTCCCCAAATTATTCTATAAAATAGAATAAAGAAGGAATACTCTCCAAGTCTCTATGAGGCCAGTATTACTTAGATTCCAAAATCAAACAAACACACATTAAAAACACAGAATTATAGACCAATCTTATTAGTGAATACAGATGGAAAAATCCTCAATAAAATACTGGCAAACCAAATCCAAATATATACCCAAAAGATCATACACTATGATCAATCAGATTCATTATAGAAATACAAGGATGGTTTAATGTATGAAAATCAATAAATGCAATTCAACAGACTCAAAAACAAAAACCATATGATACTCTCAATAGATGAAGAAAAACCTTTTGGTAAAATTCAACATCCCTTCATGACAAAAGCTTTAGAGAGAAGAAGGAATGGAGAGACCATACCTCAACATACTAAAGACTATATACAACAAGACTAAAGTAAACATCATTCTTGTCATAATTAGATACAGATGTCAACTTGATGGTTGAGGGTTTGAGCTCTGGGCACATTTGTAGGAAATTAGTAGTTGAGTTAAGCCTGGAGAGAACCTGCAGGAGATTATCTAGTTGATGGGGAAGGCCCAAGGCATGGTGAATGGGACCAGTCCCTGGGCAGGAACTAGTTAAGAAAGTTGGCATCCTTCAATTAAAAAATGGGTCTCAGAACTCAAAAGAAACTTTTCCAGGGACGAATTTGAAATGTCTAACAAATATCTTAAAAAATGCTCCACATCCTTAGCTATCAGGGCAATGGAAATCAAGACTTCCCTGAGATGTCATCTCACCCCAGTCAGGATGGCAAAAATCCACAGTATAAACACCAAATGCTGGAGAGGATGTGGAGAGATGGGAACTCTCACACATCGCTGGTGGGAATGCAGGCTTATACAACCATTCTGGTGATCAGTATGGCAATTTCTAAAAATGTTAAAGATTGAAATGGCATATGACCCTGCTATACTACTACTGGGAATAATTCCCTATAATGCAGAAATTCACTACAGTGACACGAGCACAACCATGTTCATTGCAGCACTATTTATAATAGCAAGTCATGGAATCAACCCAAATGTCCAACAGTTGACAAATGAATAATGAAAATGTGGTACATTTATACAATGGAATACTACTCATCCATCAAAAAAGATGAATTAATGAAATTTGCCGGGAAATGGATGGAATTAGAAAAAATTATATTGAGTGAAGTATCCCAGACACAGAAAGTTAGACACCATATGTCCTACCTAGTTCCAAACCCACTTAGTGACATATTCAAAGGTAAATCTCTGTAATACCTACTATAATCACAAAGGATTATAAAAAGGAGGGAAGGGGAAGAAGCCCCCCCCCCAAAAAAAGGAGATAGGGGATCATGCTTCAGTAGAGAAAATAGGTCACCGTCAAGTATTGCATGTAAGTAGCAAGTCATTTGGTGCAGCTCACTCTCACTTCTCTTCCTGATCACTTGCGACTGAACAGGTTTGATCTCACCAGTCGGGGAGGGTATAGGGACTGACGGATAGATGGCAACCATCCCGCAAATGGGACATTGACCCCTCCCCTTACTGCTGTGTCCTACTCCTATTCTTCCATCTACCTTTGAGTCTCCTCTTATATTAAGATCTTCATTTAAACAGTCTTTTATCTTTGGTTAGGAGGTGACCTTTGATACTAATCAGGATACAGCCAAGGACGGTGCAGGAAAAGCAAAACTGAAAACAACAAACCATAATTTAGAACACCAAAGACCCTACATTAACCACCTGGAACCAGATCAGCCAAATCTCTCCACACCCTAAAGCTCAGGAAAGGTTGTGGAAGAGAGGGCAGTAAGATTGTAAGAGCCTAAAGATGGGGAGGAGCAACGATATGCAAGATACTCCATACAAGTTAGGGCTGCAGCAGCCAGAACTGGACTTTGCCTGGCCTGTACAGGGGCTGACATGTCAACATCCCCCCAAAAGTCTAGCAAGGATCCAGGCAGTAGGATCCTTAGAGGCAAAGGATTAACAGTCGTAACAGAATTCCCATACTAGGGGAGCCCAAGAAGGGGCTCCAGGCCTATGCCACTGAGTCCTGAACCCTTACTAGGGTAGGGGATTCAGAGGGAGGTTTGGCATTCACACAAAAGGATGCTCCAGGGGATGGGAAGGAGGAAGGGGGAGGCACTGGGAGAGGAGGAGGAAAGGAGGGAGGGAGAGAGGGTGATGAAAAGGAGTAAGGGAGGAGAGTGCAAGGGGGGATGACTGGGATGGGGAGGAGGGAGAGAGAGGATGGGGGTACCTATTGAGCTTGTATGATTAGGAAAAAAATGTAGGCGATTAAAAAAAAAAAAGTTGGCATCCTTCTGAAAACTTGGCCAGGCTTTCTGGTCTGGCAAGTAAGGATTGTCACTCTCTCAGCAAGAGGATATAGTATGGCTAGTTTCCTCAGCCCTTAGTGTTCATGTGGATTCTCCTGCCAAGCTAGACTAAGAACTATAACCAGACAATTGTAAAAGAGAATAAACTCCTTGTTTCCCTTAAGCTGTTTTATCATGATTTTATCAGCAACAATATAGAGTAACTGTGACAACTCTAAATGGGGAAAAATGTGAAACATTTACATTAAAATGAGGATGAAGACAAGGTTGTCCACTTTCATCACTCCTGTTGGTTGAAGTCCTAACCAGAACAATAAGGCAATAGAGGGAGATAAAAGGGATACAAATAGGAAATGAAAAAAATTAATGTATCCCTATTTGAAGATGATCTAATAAGATCCATATGGTTCATCAAGAAACTACTTGAATTAATCAATACTTTCAGTAAAGTGGCAGTTTATAAAATCAACATACAATAATCAGTAGTCTTCATATAGATCAGAGAGAGACAAACAAGCCAACAAAGAAGTGAGGTAATCCATCCATTTCATCATAGCCTCAAAAAAATATCATGGAATGTACTCAGTCAAGTAGGTAAATGATCTATACAATGAAAACTACAAAACACTGTAAAAAGAAATCAAAGAGGATACTAGAAAGTGGACAAATCTCACATGCTCATGAATTGGTAGGATTAATATTGTGAAAATTACCACCCTACCAAAGACAACATACATATTTAATGCAATCCCACTCACAATTCCAACGCAATTCTCCATACAAATTGGAAAAACAACTTCTATGTTCAAATGAAAACAAAATGTTTTGATTAGCTAAGACAATCTTAAAACACTGCTGGAGGTGTCACTATACCAGATTTCAATGTATACTACATAATCATAGTTATAAAAAAGCATATTGACACAAAAACAAATGCATAAATCAATGGATTAGAACTGAGGATCTAGACATAAGCTCACATACCTACAGCCACTTGTTCTTTGGCAAAGATGCCAACCATACACAGTGGAGAAAAGACAGCACCTTCAGCAAATGCTAGGAAAACTGAATATCTACACATGTAGAAAAATGAAAATTGACCTTTATCTTTCACCTTGTAAAAAATTAACTCCGAATGATCAAAGACCTCAATTTTAAACCTGAAACTCTGAAACTTTTAGGAAAAGAGTAGGGTACACACTTGAATTTACAGGCCTAGGTAAAAATTTTTTGAATAGGACCCCAGTAGCCGAGGATAGAAGATCAGTAATCAACAAGTGGGACCTCATGAAATTAAAAAGCTTCTGTTCTGCAAAGGAAAGTGTTAATTGTGCAAAAAGGCAACCGACGGAATGGAAGAAAAAAAAGCCTTTGCTAACTATAAATCTGATAGTGGAATAGTCTTGAGTATATGAAGAACTAAAAAAATTAAATATCAATAAAGCAAATAATCCAATTAAAAAAGAGACTTATCACAAAAAGAAATTTAAATGTCAAACAAATATCTTAAAAAATGCAGGGCTGGAGAGGTGGCTCAGGGGTTAAGCCTCTGCCTTGCAGGCGGAAGGTCCTGAGTTCGGATCTTAGACCCCACATATAGACGTCGGGAGGAAGCCAGGGCTGCCTGCGTTTCTGGTCCTGGTAGGGTGGAGCCTGTGAATCCCGGGGCACAGTAAACAAGGAGGAGGTGGAGGAGGTCCATGGTGGTTACCGAATTTGCCCATGATTCTACATACACACACACACATACGCACACACACACGCACGCACACATATACATACACACACACGCACAATTGAATAAATTAAAAAAAAATGGTCAACTTCCCTAGTAAACAGAGAAATGCAAATGAAAACTGCCCTGCAACATCATCTCATCCCAGTCAGAATGGCTAAGATCAAGAAAACAAGCAACAATGAATGCAGGAAGGACATGGAGAAATACTTATTCAATGGTGGAAATGTAAACTGGTACAGTCACTTTGAAAATCAGTCTGGAGGTTCCTCAGAAAGCTAAAAATGGAACTACCATATGACCCAGCTATACTACTTGTGGAATTGTTCCCAAAGCACTCTCTATCTTATTTCAGAGATATTTGTTCTTCCCTGTGCACTGCAGCTCTGTTCACAATAGCAAGAAAATGGAATCAGTCATGTATGTACAATATATAATACTATTCAGCTATCAAGAAGGATGAGATTATGGAATATGCTGGTAAATGGATGGAACTGGAAAATATAATATTAAGTGAGGTATTTCAGAAACAGAAAGACGAATGCTGCATGTTCTCTCTTACATGTAGACACTAGTATTAAACTAGTATTTGTAAATGCCAGAAAGTTTAAAAGGGACCAATGAGTGGAAAGGATGGGAAGGGAAAGTTTGGATGAATATTTTGGAGGAGAAGGTATAAGATACTATGGCAGTCAGGGGAAGGAGAGAATAATAGGAAAAAAATACTTGGAATGAGGAAAATAAGGTAGAGGAGAGGCTGAGTGAGTGATAGAAAAATGATAAAAACTTTAAGAGTATGGGATGCAACCAGATAGAAACCATCTATAATATTAATATGTCAAAAATTTACTTTTAGAAAAAGTACAAGAATGGGCATTCCCTATACAGAGCAGCACAGAGAGAAGATAGAATGAATAAACAAAAAATACCCTAGGATACTCTAGAACCCAGAGACAATTAAACAATACTAGAAGTAACAGAAATGTAATACTTCCTGAAAAGTTGTTTGTCAGAAATATCTCAAAGGTCTTCCAAACAGTATAGACTTTTTCCATTACTCTTGGTTCCCCTTCAGAAACTGACAGTTATTACTAAAGATGCAACAATTGTGGACCACAGAACATGGACAAAAAATACCAACTCAAACTAATCCTTTCTCCTTGCTAGTTAGCTTACATTGTATCAAAGAGTACTATGGAAGCTACTGGAGGAGAAAAGCAATAAAAGGTCTCATCATTATGTGAAAGCTGCAAATTGCAATAACAATGACCATGGCAGGAAGTGACCACCAATGTAATAGTGACATGAATATCAAGGAAGTAACCAACCAAAATGGACTTCATTCCTCTTCCCTCAATCTACTGGTAACTTCCAGTATACTGTCTGTCACTATTATTCTGTTTATTCTAAATATATAATTTAAGGAAGCCATAAATCCCTTTTAATATTGGGATCAATTCACTTAGCATATTCTAAAGATGAAACTGCTGTATCAAATT
The DNA here is from genome assembly GCA_023101885.1 of Typhlomys cinereus. Taxonomy (NCBI): domain Eukaryota; kingdom Metazoa; phylum Chordata; class Mammalia; order Rodentia; family Platacanthomyidae; genus Typhlomys; species Typhlomys cinereus. The sequence goes on from JALPQD010000107.1 coordinate 103,481, forward strand.
CTATGCTTAAAATTTTGAGGAAATATCAGAGTTTTCTATAGATATGACTTTTTACATCCCAACCAGCAAAGCACAAGGATTCAATTATCTTCACATCCTCATCAACATTCAACTTCAAGAAAAAAATATTAAATCACATATAAAGCTAACTCTATCAAAGTAACAGCTAACTTTTCAATGGAAACTTAAAAGCCAGAAGGGTCTCAAAAGACAAATACTACAAGTTCTGAAACACCAAAGATGTCAACTCAACCTACTAGATCCATTAAATTTATCTATAAAAATTGAAAAAGAATTTTCTTCCATGCAAAAAAATAGGCTAAAGGGATATATGGATACCAAGCCGTGTCTACCAAAGATACAGGAAGGAAAACTAAAGTTTGAAGACAGGATAATCACATCTTCAATGATAAACATAGCTATCAAGAGTCAAAAATCAAAAGTCTTAGACTAGCAGACTGGGTTGAAAAAAAAGGACTACTCAATTTCCTTCCTTCAAGAAAAACACTTCACCTGCTCCTGCACTGCACATGTGGCATCTGTGTCCCATGGGTGTCAGTCAGATGGTGGCAAAGAGGAGAAAAGACTATTTCTACATTCAGTATTCTGATCTGTGGACAGCTGAATGATAAGTAGCCTGACATACCACACTTCTTGTCAAAACCTTGAATTCCATATCTGAAAGCCTCTTACAACATGAAGGCCTCTCATGGAGTAGGTTCAATGTGGGTTGGGGCTCCGTATGCTCACAAGGTAGATGGCCTCCTGTGCACTAACAAGTGGTATGGTCTTTTGTGGGCTGGGTCTTTGTGTGCTCCCAATGTGGATACCTCCCATGGGCCAGGCTCTATGTGTCTGCAATGAGGACAGCCTCCTGTGGATTGGGGCTCCATGTGTTCACACCATGAACTTGGTTTCATAGAAGAAACAAAATACAGATTCAATGTCAAACTAATCAAAATTCCAATGCAATTCTTTAGAGTAATTGATTAACAATCTCAAAGTACATATGAAAGCACAGGATGGCTAGGATAGCTAAAATAATCCTGAGTAACAAAAACTCTACTGCAGGCATTATCATACCAGACTCTAAATTATACTACAAAGTTATAGTAATAAAAACAGCATGGTACTAGCTTCAAAACAGAGGTAGAAATCAATGCATTAGAACTGAAGACCCAAACATGAGTTCACAGACCTACAGTCAATTGATTTTTTTATATAGGGGGCAAAAACATTTTTAAAAAGACAGCACCTTCAACAAATGGTGCTGGGAAAATTGGATATCTACATACAAAAGAATGAAACTAGACCCTCATCTATCATCTTGTATGAAAATTAACTCCAAATTGACCAGAAGACCTCCATATCAGACCAGAGACTATAAAACTTCTAAAAGAAAGAATAAGAAGCACATTTGAACTGATTGGCCTAGACCAACTTTTCCTGAATAGGTCCTAATGCACTGGAAATAAGACCAACAATCAACAAGTGGCATTTCATGAAATTAAAAAGCCTATGTTTGGCAAAAGAAATTGTCCATCAAGCAAAAAGATAACTCATGGAATGGAAGAAAATGTTCCTCAACCATTTATCTGACAGAGGACTAATATTCAGAGTATACATAAAGTCAACCAAATAAATATCAAAGAAGCAAACAACCCAATTAAAAATGGGCCTTAAAACTAAAAAGAAACATTATACAGAGGAACAGGAGAGCAGTAGAGACATGACTGGATTGGTGAGGGGAAGTAAGGGTAGGAAAGAAGCGGCTGGAAGTGTAGGGGTTAGGATAAGGACATGAAACTCACTTTTTATGAAAATTCTTAATAAAAATTACTGATTAAAATTTCAAAAACTTAGGGGCTGGAGTTAAGACTCTGTCTCGAAAGCAGAAGGTCCTGAATTTGGATCCCAGGTCCTATGGAAAAACGCTAGGTGGAAATAGCAGCGGCCTGCACTTCCAACCATGGTGGGCAGAGTCTGGGAAATCCCAGAGTGAAGCAAGAAGGATGTAGAACCAATCCAGGATGACTCTTGAAGTCACCCTTGGTCCTCCACAAGGACACACAGTGCCCTCTGAATCACACACATGTGCACACACACACACACACGCACACACAAAATAAATAAAAAATATTAAAAATTCAAAAACTTACACATCGAGAAATCAAGCAATCCAATTATAAATGGACTTTGGAACGACCCAGAAACTTTTTTTTGTACATAGGTGTGGGTGTGGATGTGTGTGGATGTGTGTAGACGTGCATAAAATAGTGTTATGTCAGCATGTGTACCTGTGGAGGCACAAGAGTGGCTTCGGGGAATCATCCCCATGGATGTCCTACTCCCTTATTACTTTGCTCTGGTGTTTCCCAGACCCCACCTACCAGGGTCAGAAGTGTACATCTGCCATTTCCATTTAATATATTTATATGGGATCTGGGATCCGAATTAAGGTCCTTTTACTTATGAGGCAAAGGCTTAACCCTGAGCTATCTCTCCAGCTCCTGGAACTACCCAGATTTTTTTTCTTTATTCTATGAATTTTTCATGGACAAACAAAATGAGTTTATGTCCTTACCCCTACCCACTCCTTTCTCATCCTCCTCCTCTCCTACCCTTCCTTCTGTTCACCAATCCAGCCATGTCCTTCCCACTCTCATGACCCTCACATGTGAGTCACAGGGCTCCTTTTTGGGGATACCTGCACTAGTAAGGGCCCAGTCATCTGTAGTAATGTTAAGTGGCCTTCCAGTAGGCATTCCAGTAAGTGGGGAAGCTGACCTTCTTTTGGCTGGTTCCTGCCTCAATAATTCTCTCTGAATCTGTAATTGTTTCTCCTAAAATCTCCAAAGAAGAAATTCAAGAGTCTAAGAAATAGGGGGCTGGAGAGGTGGCTCAGGGGTTAAGCCTGTGCCTTGCAGGCAGAAGGTCCTGAGTTCGGATCCTAAACCCCACGTATAGACGCTGGGCGGAAGCGGGGGCGGCCTGCGTTTCTGGTCCTGGTAGGACGGAGCCTGTGAATCCCAGGGCAGAGTAAACAAGGAGGAGGTGGAGGCGTCCATGGTGGTTCCGGAATTCGTCCGTGGTTCTACAAACACACACACACATACATACACACGCGCACACACACATACATGCACAATTGAATAAATAATAAAAAATTATATAAAAAAGTCTAAGAAATAGCTTTAAAAGTGTTCAGCTTCCTTGGCCATCAAAGAAATGAAATTTAAAATGAAAATTAAAGCTGTGAGATATCATCTTATGCCAGTATAAGATCAAATAAATACTGGCAAGGATGTAAGGGAAAAAGAACCCTCATTCACTATTGGTGAGAGTATGAACTGGCCACTTAGGAAATAAGTATAGAGGTTCCTCAAAAAGTTAAAAATGAACTACCCAGTCATACTACTACTGGGCATAATGCCCATGGACTTTATGTCTTTCCATGGGGACACCTGCACATGTATGTTCATTGTAGTTCTATTTACAATAGCAATGAAATGACAGGAAATGAAACCAGCCTAGATGTCTATTGACTGATAAATAGATAATGAAAATGTTGTATATGCACACAATGTTTTATTATTGAGCTATCAAGAAAAATTAAATTATAAAATTTTCTGGTACATTGATAAAAGTGAAAAACTCTAGTGAATGAGGTATCCCAGACAGAATGATAAAACCTCCATGCTTTCTCTTATATGTGGACACTAACATTGAACCTTTAATATTCTATTCTTAAGCAGAAGTACCTGTAATTGCCAGAAAACTTTAAAATGACCTTCAAGCATGGGTGGGTGTTAAGCTTTGGGTGTGAGAGGAAGTCTTTAAAGAAGGATATGTAAAATACCATAGAGGGTAAGATAATGGAAAGAAAATGCTGGGAGGAAATACTTGGGGGAGATAAGTGGAAAGCATTCAGGAAGAGGTGAGGGAATATCAATTACAGATATAAGATAAAGCCAGACAGAAAATTTCTATAAATTTATAAAAAGTAAGTTTTAAAAAAGTGTGTGAGGGGCTGGAGAGATGGCTCAGGGGTTAGGCCTCTGCCTTGCAAGCAGAGGGTCCTGAATTCGAATCCCAGATCCCATGTACAAACGCGGGCAGAAGTGGGGGCGGCCTGCATTTCTGGTCCTGGTGGGCGGAGCTTGTGAATCCTAGGGCAGAGCAAAAGAGGAGGTAGAAGCAGTCCACGATGGTTCCCGAATTCACCCTTGGTTCTACATATACACACATACATATATACACGCGCGCGCGCGCACAGACACACACACACACACAATTAAATTAAAGGCATGAAAAGGTGTATCCTATACAGAGGAACACAGAAAGAGTGAAATAAGGGATAAGAGAAACTACTCTGAGCTGCTTCTAACAGAAGCCAGAAGCAATTAAAATCCCAGTACCAGGTATGTGATACTTCACAGTGAGCTTATAGTTTGAAATGTGAGTTGTCCCCCACAGGCTGATATGTTTAAATATTTAGTTGTTTGGTAAAGTCATGGCTCCTTCAGTAGATAGAACCTTGCTGAAGGAGGCATGTGAGAGGTATATGCTTCAAGGTCGGTTAGCCCTTCCCTGTTTCAGATAGTAAATTTTCTCTTGCAGCTTGCAGTTTTTGTACTCTGAGCCTCATATGGATGTAATTTAAGGTATACCCAATTTCTGCCAGTCAGTCATGACTTTTCTTCTATAATAGACTATATCTCCCCTCTGGAACCATAAACTGAATAAGTCTCCCCTTCTCCCTAAAAATTGCTTGTGTTTGTATGTTGTCTCAAAGCAACATAGAAAAGTAACCAGTACAGAAATTGGTACCAAAGAAGTGAGGTATTGTTTTTGAGACTTTGAGGATATGGTACCAGAAAGCAAAGTATTTGTGAAGCTCTGAGAAAAGTTGGTACCAAGAAGTATGGCCATTACTGTAATGCAGCTTGTGAGCCTTTGGAATTGTTTATTGGGAGAAATATGGAGAACTTTGGAACTTTATGCTGGGAAAGCCATTGAATCTTGGAGACAGGGCTGAAAGAGCTGTTCTAGTGAGAGCTTGAAAGAGACTGATGCTATTAGAGATGCAGACAGTGGAAACCCAGCTCATGATTGTTCAGAGGGGTGTAGAGACTGTGTCTGGAAATATACAAGGGACAAATTAAATGATGCATTTAGCAAATAATTTGACTACGTTTTGCCCTTGTCCTGTAAGGTTGTCTAAAGTTGAATTCAAGTGTTTGGCAGAGGAAGTTTTAAGGCAATATAGTCTTCACAGTGTGGAATGGCTACTTTATAGTACACTTGTTCAGAGTTATGAAGAAAAACTGTTATGATTTCAGCAAGACGTTCCATCTACTAAAGTTGGAACTGCAGGATTTGGAGTTTGTCCTGTTGGTTTTCAATCTCGTTACCGACCAGTTTTTCCTGGATATGTCCCATTCTTTCCTTTTGGAACATGAATATTTATTCTGTGCCATTATATGTTGGATGTAACTTGTCTTTTGATTTTATAGTAGGCTTTGGACTTTGGACTTTAGGACTGTGCTGCAACTATTGATTAGTCTATAGGGACTTTTGAAGATGGATTGAATATGCTTTGCATAATGAAATGGCAATGAACCCTTGGGAATGGAGGGCAAAATGTCATGGTTTGAAATGTTCCCTACAGATTAATGTGTTTAAATCTTTAGTTGTTTGGTAAAGTCACGACCCTGTTAGGAGGTGGAGCCTTGCTAGAGGAAGGCATGTCAGAGGGGTTATCCCTGCCTTGTTTCAGTTAAGTCTGCTCTTTCATAGCTCCGAGTCTCCATGACGGATGTGATTTAGGCCATCTCTAAATTTTGCTGGCCAGTCATGCCTTTTCTGTCATAATATATCTCCCCTCTAGAACCACAAGCTGAATAAATCTTTTTTCCCAAAAAGTTGCTTGAGCAAGAGGAGGAGTAACTACTACAGAGCCGTTGGCCAGTGATTTCTCAAAGGTTCCCAAAGAGTAGAAGCTAATGCCATTGCTCCTTGTTGCTCTCTAGAATCTAATAGTGGGATCCTACCACTGAAGAAACTATTCATATTGAGCACAGAACACCGACAGCAAGTTGAAACTGGAAGCTTCCTCCTTACTGGGAAACTTTCATAGTAATAGAAGGTACTACCTCTGGGGGAGAAAAGCAACCGACAGTCTCACAAAACTGTGAAAACTGCAAGCTACAATGAAAATGGCTCTGGCAAGAGGTGACAATCATTCCAATGGTTGGGAATGTTGTGGGGCAGATCAATCAACTACTCTCTGGTTGGATTTAAGGCCCATTTTTTTATTAATACATTTTTTATTATTATTTCAGCTCATACAAACTTAATAGGTACACCAGTTCCCTCCCTCCCTCCCTCCTCCTCCCCCCCCCCCGTACCTCCTGCTCCCCCTTCCCACGCTCCTCCCTTCCCATCCCCCAGTGCCTTCCGCCCCAATTCCCAGAGAGTCCTTTCTTGTGCATGTAAGGCCCATTTTTTTAAAACCAGATCCAGAACCTGTGGAAGGGGAAGTAAGTCTGAGGGGGGAGAGGTGAAAATTACTAAAGTTTAACTGTAAGGACATGATACTAATTTTTTTTAATTTTTTTATTATTTATTCAATTGTGCGTGTATGCATGTACGTGTGTGTAGAACCACAGACGAATTCGGTAACCACCATGGACGCCTCCACCTCCTCCTTGTTTACTCTGCCCCGGGATTCACAGGCTCCGCCCTAACAGGACCAGAAACGCAGGCCGCCCCCGCTTCCGCCCCGCGTCTATACATGGGGTCTAGGATCCGAACTCAGGACCTTCTGCTTGCAAGGCAGAGGCTTAACCCCTGAGCCACCTCTCCAGCCCCCAGGACATACTATTATCCCTGCCTTGTTCAGTTAGTAAGTCCCTTACTGTTGTTAGTAAGGAAATAATCTATCATTATAACCTTAGGTCAAAGGTGCTTTCAACACTCAACCAGATGCTTCCTTTGCAATGGAAAGTGTTCGTACAGAGAATCACAACTGACCAAAGTGCAAAGAATAAGAGATTATGAACTGCTCAGTATCAAAATCTAAATCACCCCTACCCCAGGGTTTGGAGAACATCACAGAAGTAGGGGCAATAAAAGTGTAAAAGACAGAGGGTAACTTTGGTAGTCATCCTGGATTGCTTCTATCTCCTTTTTGCTTTGCTCTGGGATTTCCTAGTTTCCACTCAACAGGGCCAGAAGTGCAGTTGCTGCTGTTTCTGCCCGTTTTTATGTGGGACTTGGGATTTGAACTCAAGACCTTCTGCATTTCGAGGCAGAGTCTTAACCCTGAGCCATCTCTTCAGCCTATTATCTGTTTTCTTTTATCCCCATCATTTTGAGCTCTTCCTCTACTCCTTGACTTATGTTACTTTGTAGTTTATGGGTGTTATAAAACTTTCCATTTGATTATATTGTTCTGAAGATTTAAGGCTAGGATCCACTTACAAGAAAGAACATAGAGAGGAGGACCCAGAGGAAAATCAGACATGCACAAGAAAGGACTCTCTGGGAATTGGGGTGGGAGGCACTGGGGGATGGGGAGGGAGAGGGGTGGGGAGGGGGAGCAGGGAGTACGAGGGGAGGAGGAGGGAGGGAGGGAACTGGTGTACCTAATAAGTTTGTATGAGCTGAAATAAAAAAAATAAAAAAATAAAAAAAAAAGAAAGAACATAAGGGGGGCTGGAGAGGTGGCTCAGGGGTTAAGCCTCCGCCTTGCAGGCGGAAGGTCCTGAGTTGGGATCCCAGATCCCACGTATAGACGCCAGGCGGAAGCGGGGGCGGCCTGCGCTTCTGGTCCTGGTAGGGCGGAGCCTGTGAATCCCGGGGCAGAAGGAGGTGGAGGCGTCCATGGTGGTTCGCAAATTCGTCCGTGGTTCTACACAGACACACACAGACACACACACACACACAGACATGCACGCGCGCGCACATACACACGCGCATGCGCACACTTGAATAAATAATAATAATAATAAAAACAAAAAAATTAAAAAAAAGAAAGAACAGGGGCTGGAGAGGTGGCTCAGGGGTTAAGCCTCCGCCTTGCAGGCAGAAGGTCCTGAGTTGGGATCCCAGATCCCACGTATAGACGCCAGGCGGAAGCGGGGGCGGCCTGCGCTTCTGGTCCTGGTAGGGCGGAGCCTATGAATCCCGGGGCAGAAGGAGGTGGAGGCGTCCATGGTGGTTCGCGAATTCGTCCGTGGTTCTACACACACACAGACACACACGCGCGCGCACATACACACGCACATACACACGCACATGCGCACAGTTGAATAAATAATAATAATAATAATAAAAAGTTTATAAAAAAATGTTTATAAAAAAAAGAAAGAACATAAGGGCTGGAGGGGTGGCTCAGGAGTTAAGCCTCTGCCTTGCAGGCAGAAGGTCCTGAGTTCGGGATCCCAGATCCCACGTATAGACGCCAGGCGGAAGCGGGGGGCGGCCTGCGCTTCTGGTCCTGGTATGGCGGAGCCTGTGAATCCCGGGGCAGAAGGAGGTGGAGGCTTCCGTGGTGGTTCGCGAATTCGTCCGTGGTTCTACACACACACACACACACACACACACATACACACACGCACGCACATACACACGCACATGCGCACAGTTGAATAAATAATAATAAAAAAATTTAAAGAAAGAACATGCAACTTCTTCCCTTCTCAGTATAATTTCTTCCCACTGCATCCATTCACTAGCAATTATCATTAATTCATCTTGACAGCTGAATAGTATTTCATTCTGTATATATATCACATTTTCATTATCCATTTGTCTACTGTTGCACAGCTAGACTGATTCAACTTTTTTGCTATTATGGCAGAGCTGCAATGAACATGGATGTATATTTGTCTCTACAGGAAAGATGTAGCTTTCCTTTGTAATATTCCCAGAAGTAGTATAGCTGGATCATATGGTCATGTGATTTTTAACTTTTTTAGGACCCTTCATACTGATTTCCAAAGGGGTTGTATGAGTTTGCATTCCAACCAGAAATCAATACCTTTTCTCCCTCATTGTCTCCAGCATTATTTTTTTGTATTTTGTATTTTAACTATTCTGACCAGGGTAAGATGATATATCAGGATGGTTTTAATTTCCATTTCCAAATGGTTAGGAAGGTGGAACCTTTTAAAAGATACTTGCTAAACCTTTGAATTTTGTCATGTGAAAAGTTTCTTTTTAGTTCCAAGGCCCATTTTTAATTGAGTTATTTCTTTAGTATTTAATTTTTGGATTTCTTTGTGTAGTCTGGATATTAGCCCATTATCAAATGTGCAGTTAGCAAAGATTCTCTCTTATTCCATAGGATGTCTTTTTGCTCAATTACCAATATCTTTTGCCAAGCATAAGCTTTTTAATTTCATGAAATGCCACTTGTTGGTCTTATTTCCCGTGCATTTGGGTTATTATTCAGAAAATGCTGACCTAAGCCAATCAGTTCAAGTGTACTCTTTCTTCTAGTTTTATAGTCTTTGGTCTAACATTGAGGTCTTTGATACACTTGGAGTTAGTTTTCATGCAGTGTGACAAATAAACCATTCTTTTGCATGTAGATATCAAAATTTCCCAGCACCATTTGTTGAAGATGCTATCCTTTCTACAATGATATTTTGGTGAGCACCTATGTAAAAACAAAAACAAAAAAACAGCTAACTGTAGATTATATAATCTGGGTCTCAATTCTAGTTGATTCCAATTGACTGATCTGTATCTGTTTTGGCACCAGTACCATCTTATTATTATTACTATAGAATTGTAGTATAGTTTAAGGTCTTGTATGGTAATACCGCCAGCAGAGTTTTTTTAAATTCATGATTGTTTTGGCTGTCATAGCAACTTTGTGCTTTCATATGAATTTTGAGTTTGTTTTATCAACTTCCCTGAAGAACTGCATTTTAATTTTGATTGGTATTGCATTGAATCTATATATTACTTTTAGTAAAATGGTTATTTTTCTAATGTCATTTCTACCAATCCAAAACCATGAAAGATCTTTCCATCTTCTGGTGTCATCTGCAATCTCTTTCTTTTGTATTTTAAAGTTTTCATTATACAGGTCTTTTATATCCTTGGTTCGATTTATTCCATGGCACATCTTTTTTTTTTTTTTTAGCTATGATAAATGGAATTGTTTCTCTCAGGTCTTTCTCTTTTTGCTTATCCTTGGTGTTTAAAAAGGTCACTGATTTTTGGACATTAATTTTGTAGCTGCCACTGTACTGAACATTTTTATCAGTTTCAAAGTTTTCTAGTGGATCTTTTCAGGTCTGCAAAAGGAGATGTCTTGATTTCTTCCTTTCCTATTTGCATCTCTTTTGTCTTCCTCTCTTGTGTAATGACTCTAGCTAGAACTTTAAGTACAATATTAAACAGAAGTGATGAGGAGCTGTAAAGATGGTTTAGGGGTTAAACCTCTGCCTCAGAATCCCAGATTCCACATAAAAATACCAGGTGAAAATGGTGATGATTTGTATTTCCAGCCCTGGAAGGTATAACCTGGGAAACCTTAGCACAAAGCAAAGAGGATGTAGCACAATCCAGGGTGATTCTCAAGGTCACCCTTAGAGCTCCACAGATACCCACAGTGCCTTCTGATACACACACACACACACACACACACACACACACACACGCAAGCACGCACGTGCACAAAAATAAAATGAAACAAAGCAAAAAACCCAGAAGTGGTGAGAGTGGACAGCCTTTCTGGTGCCTGCTCTAGTGCACCATTTAGGATGATTTTTGCTATAGACTTGTTTATGGCCTTTATTATGTTGATATATGCTTCTTCCATCCTCCTTGTCTCTAGGGCTTTTATCGTAAAGAGTGTTGAATTTATCAAAAGTTATTTTTCTGTATCTATTGAGAGGATCATGTAATTTTTATCTTTGCATTTGTTTATATGATGAATTATATTTATTAATTTACATATATTGAATCAACTTCGTGTTTTTGGAATAAACCTAACTTGGTCATAGCGAATGATTTTTTGGTATGACTTTGAAGTGGTTTACTAATATTTTGTTGAGGATCTTTGCATCTGTGTTCCTCAATGATATTGGCCTCCAGTTTTCTTTTGTGTGTGTCTTTATTTGGTTTTATGATCAGTATAATATTGACTTCATAGAAAGAGCATGGAAGTGTTTCTTCCTTTTCTGTTTTGTGAAATAATTTAAGGAGTAGCAGTGTCAGTTGCCTTTAAAATGTCTGGTAGAATTCTTCATTGAATTCACCAGGTCCTGGGCTTTTTTCTTTGAAAGATTTATAATTACTGTTTTAACTTTGTCTCTTGTCATAGAACTGTTTAAATAATTTAATTCATATGATTCAACTTTGCTATATGTGCTTAGAAATTCATCCATTTTTTGGTTGTCAAATTTGGTGTAGTATAAATAAATTTATGAAGTATGTATGACTTGTGAGTCTCTGAATTTCTTTGATATCATTTGTGATGGTTCCATTTTCATCTGTAATTTTATAAATTTGGGTTTTATTTCTTTTGGTTTTGGTTAATTTGGCTAAGGGTTTATCAGTCTTGTTAATTTTTTCACAGAACCAGTTCTTTAATTCTTTATATTGTTTTCTTTTTCTCAATTTTAGACATTTTTCTCCTTATCTTTCTTTTTTAAAACTTTATTTATTTATTTACTTATCGTGTGTGTGTGTGTGTGTGTGTGTGTGTGTGTGTGTGTGTGTGTGTGTATGAGAGAGAGAGAGAGAGAGAGAGAGAGAGAGAGAGAGAGAGAGAGAACTACATGTCCCTGTGGAGGACCAAAGGTGACTTTGGCAATCATCCTGGATTGCTTCTTCCTCCATGGTGGGTGAGATTAGGCCCTGAAATAAAATATAGAGAGCTGATTGAGAGAGTTGGCATCCTTATGTATACTTGGCCAGGCATGCTGGTCTAGTAAGTAAGGATTGTCCCTCTCTCAGCCATTATGTAGAGATGGTGTGGCCAGTTCTCTTGGCCTTGGTGTTGGTACATGCTCTCCCATCAAGCTGGACTACAGACTGTAACTGGACTATCCTAAGAAAATAAACCCCTTGCTCCCTTAAGCTGTTTGATGGTGATTTGTCAGCAACTATGTGTTCTAACTACTACACCAAGTATGTGGTCTGTTTGGGATAAAGTTCCATGGAGTGCTGAAAAAAAATGTGTATTCTTTAGTATTAGGATAGAAGGTTTAATATGCAGTCAGATCCATTTGTTTGTGGCTTGATTTAGCTTCAGTGCACTTCCATTCAGTTATTTTTGGCCTGTTGACTTATCTATTGGTGAGATTGGGGTGTTAAAATTCCACACTCTTATATTTGGGTTGATTTGCTGTTCTACACATTGTAGTATTGAGTGAATGTGGGTGAGCCTATACATGCTTAGAATTGTGAAGTCTCTTGATGGATTGTTTCTTTGATGAGAATGTAGTGTCCTTCTGTGCCTCTTATAATTTTAGTTTGAAGTCACTTTTGTCAGATATTAGAATGGCTTCTCCAACGTCTTTTCTAGTTTCGTCACCTTGGGGTAACTGGCTAGATTTGCACCCTGATATAATGCCTATCTTTCAGGTTGAGGTGTGCTACTTGAAAGCAGAAAATTGATGGGCTGTGATTGTTAATCCATACTTGAAGACTACATCTCTAGATTGAGGATTTGAGTCCATTGATGCTTAAGTTATGATTGAGAAATGTTTGTTACTTATCATTTTTAGATGTTCTTTGCTTAGTAGTTGTGGTGGCATTAGTTTCCTCTTATATCTTCTTGAGTGTGTTTATCCTTTTCTTCAGTCTTGACCATTTTTTTTTCTAGTATCTTCTACAGACCTGGCTTGTTGGTTATAATGGTTACGCTTAACTATTGCTGTGAGAGAACATTCCATGTCAATCAACTTAAGTGAAATTTATTCAACTTATGGTTCCAGATGGGAGAAATAGTCTTTCATGTCAGAGGCAACATGGCTGGTGGTTGAAGCTAGAGGCAGACTAAGTCACTGCAAACATCCAGTAAGCTAGTGGGTGATAGCTGAAGACTGGAGGATTCCTGGAGAGTCTCTCTTCTTTTTCTGAGTCTTCTGTTCTGTGGTTCCTTTTATCTGGTTTGCTACTGGGAGGTTCCAATCAGATCTAGGGAAGTTTCAATAGGATCTAGGGCTGGTCTTTGTATTGTAAATGTGCTGATTTGGATAATCTCTTTAGATAGTCTGACAGTTGATCTTAGTTAATGCCAGATGTGGTTAAGTTGACACCCAAGATTAACTATCACAAATCCACCCCTTGTCAACTTGACATCAGATCATATTTCCTCAGGCTACTCTTAATCTTCACATAAAAACAGTTAAGACTCATAATTCTGCCTAATATAATCACATATGCATTATTTTTTTCCCAAAGTAAGTAACAAAATTCCTTGAAAATTACTTAGTCTTTAGTGTCCTATAGCACAATATCATGATATAGATTACAACATTTTACCACATAACTACAGATTAACATTGCATTACGTAAATATCTTCTTAGTGCAAACCATACTTAGTCCAAATGTATAAGTGTCAGTATAGACGACATCAGTAGTCCCAAATCAGTTCAAAAGTTCAAAGTCTTCTGTAAAATCAAAAGACAAGTTACATAATTCCAACATACAATGGCACACAATAAACATTCCCATTCCAAAAGGAAGGAATGGGGGCATATCCAGGAAAGATCAATCCGTAATAAGATCAAAAACCAGCAGGACAAACTCCAAATCCTGTAGTTCCAAGTCCAACAGGTGAGTCTCTACTTGAAACCTTTTCAGTTCTAAAGGGCTTCAGTTCCACCCCCTCCAATGCAGCTGCCCGTAGAATACATCACTCTCTTGGGCTGGCTCCTCCCAAGTTATACAGCTCTCCTTGGCAGATGTCCCACTTTGTCACTGGCATCTTTAACATCTTCCTTTCTCAATGGCAAACCAGACTTTAATTTCACAGCATGAACTGCCCTTCTTGGGCTGCTAAAGTGCAGACTTTCTGCCACACATTTCCTGGATTCTGCCATTTTCTGAAACCTTGGAGGAGGAATCCACGACCTCCTTCCTCTTGCATCTTTGATGCCTCTAAAACCAGACCACGTGGATGACTTTGCCAAGATTTGCTATTGCCTTGGGTTAGAAATTGGCCCCCTTGAATCACAGCTGATTCAGCTTCTCTGTGTTGACTGTAGGGGGAAAAAATCTCTTTTTCTCCTGAGCAATTGCTTTAGGGGAGAAACAAAACCTTGCTTTGGAACTCCACCCTTTAGCTCATTCCTTCCAAAAGGTTTTGCATTCTTATGTGTGGGAGCTTTCTTTGAGAATCTTGCCCTCAAGCTAGGGCCTCTCCTATTATCCAAATTGAGAGCAGGCTTTGATTTATTACTGGAGCTAATCTCTTTAACAGCAGACATTTTGTCCTTTGCTTCTTCCTAGTTTAACTCTTTATGTTTGCTATTGCATTTTTCATCATTAGATCTTAGTTTCTGCTTTTTCCCTGATTCCTTGTTCTTTTCATTAATACTGAAGACTAAAAAGTAGCCATATCACATTGTCAAGACTACATTGCTTCAAAAATGTCCTCCACCAAACACTCCAGTTTAATTTCAGGCAAGCTTTCAGGATGAGGGTAAAACTTCATTAAACTCTCCACCAACACATGGTTCCATTTCTCACTCATCCAGTTGCATACACAGTCTCTGTTCCCCTCTGGACCATTACAAGCTGTGCTTCCACTGCCTGTGTCTCTCACAGCGTTGCTGTCTTCAGAGCTCTCATGAGAAAGGCCCATTTGGCCTCATCTCTAAGACACAAAGACTTTCCCAGCACAAAGTTCTCCATCTTTCTCTCAAGAAACAGTTCCAAAGGCACACTACCCACATCACAGCATTGGCCATACTGCTGGGTATCAACTTGTCTCAGTTTCACAAACAGCTTCATGTTGTGGTATCAGATGCTCTTAATCTCACAGCAATATCCCATTGCTCAATACCAATTTCTGTAATGATTACTCTTAACTATTGCTGTGAAAGAACATTCCATGTCAATTAACTTAAGGGAGATCTATTCAACTTAGAGTTCTAGATGGGAGAAACAGTCTTTCATGTCAGAGGCAACATGGCTGGTGGCTGAAGCTAGAGGCAGATTAAGTCACTGCAAATATCCAGTAAGCTAGTGGGTGATAGCTGAAGACTGGAGGATTCCTGGAGAGCCTCTCTTCTTCTTCTGAGTCTTCTGTTCTGTGGTTCCTTTTATCTAGTCTGCTACTGGGAGGTTCCAATCAGATCTAGGGAGTTTCCAAATAGGATCTAGGGTTGGTCTTTGTATTGTAAATATGTTGATTTAGATAATCTGTTCAGGTGGTTTCAGCTGATCTTAGTTAATGCCAGATGTGGTCAAGTTGACACCCAAGGTTAACTATTACAGTGGTTATATGGGCTTTCAGCTTATTTTTATCATGGAAGATTTTTCTTTTGCTTTCATTCCTAATAGTTTAGCTGTATACATCAATCTGATCATAATCATTCATAATCATTAATCATAATCATTCATAACTTGAAGTATGTCTCTCCAAGCCCTTATGACTTTTACAGTTTCTATCAAAATGTCAGCTGTTATTCTAATAGACTTTTCTTTAAAGTGACTTGGTTTTTCCTCTCTTGAGACTCTCAAAACTTTCTCTTTATCCTATATCTGCTATGTTTTGGCAATTATTTGACATAGGGGGGTTATTTTGGTCATATTTGACTAGTGTGGAGTATGCATCTTGTACTTGGATGGGGATTTTCCTGTTTGTATGTGGAAATTGTTCATTTATGATGATATGAAAAGTGTGTTCTGGTGTTTTGAATTTCATATTCTCAAGTCCCATGAATGCTCCGGTATGCTTTCTTCACAGTGTCCCATAGCTCGTGAATATTCCTTTCACATATTTTAAAAAACTTTTTCAACTTCTTTAACTGAACAATTTTGTTCTATAATATTGTCTTCCAGTTCTGATATTCTATCTTCTTGATTAATTCTGTTAGTGAGATTTTCTGCTGACTTTTGGGTTGAACTTAGCTTGGTTTTAATTTCACATTTAATCTTGGCTTGGGATTTTTTCAACTGTTCTATGCTTAGTTTTGAGTTTCCTATTATCTTTTTCATCTCATTTAGCTGCTTATTATTTTTCTGTTCATATTTGCTCATGTAGTTATTCATCTCATCTTGGTGTTCTTCCCAGTCCTTCTGTTGTTCCTCTTGCATTTTTGATTATTTTTTTCTTGACTAATATCCAAGAAGTTGTTCTGGTTGGAATTTATCATTATACGGTTAACGCTTTTTGTAGGAGACTTCCCCGATTTTTGGTGTAGTTTTGGTTTTTACAATGTGACTTGGGCATATTGTGTTACTTCTTTAGTATGTATTTCTGACTCTTTTGGGTCAGATAGAATTGCATGACTTAGTTATTGGAATGGCTTTCTTGGATGTGTATGGGATGGTGATGAAGGGTCAGTCTAAGGTTATTTGGTGTTGTTTTGTGGAACTTCTAATAACTAGGAGTTGTGGAGGTTGAGTTGAGTGGGAAGCAGAAGCTTTTAGTGATTAATAGCAGTGTGTGATGGTGAATAACTAAGACCCAGTAGGAATAAATGTATGGGACTTGCATACGATGTTTGAAAGGCTTAAGTTGGGGTGACTATCACTTGAGAATAAATGGAAAATAAATGGGTCACTTATCTTTTAGTTGAGTGATAAGGCTGTCTTGTGTTGAATGGTGAGATTTCTGGGGTCCTCAGTTGTAAGAGGTTGGTCTGCAGCCTTTGATTTCTGTGGCATCTAATAGATTCCTAGATTTATTGTGAAGAAAGGGTGAAGGGAGGTTGCCAGGGGAGATGAGCATGGGGTCTCTGGCCAACTGTGCAGGTCAACGTTGGGGCAGGTCAGCTAAAGAGTCAAGCACAAGAGTTGCAGGAGTTCTTTGGCCAGCTGCGCAGATGCGGTGGCCAGGCCAGAGCTCACTCTTTACTACATCAACACTGTTGCCATCTATCTGTGAGATTATAAACCCTAAGCAAAAATACAGACAGCATAAAAGTTATTTCGAAACTGGGAAAGAACTGGATCTGATTTTACAGCCCACATAAAAGAATATTTTAAGTTAAATTTGCATTATACTGTAAACAAAATGATTAAAATACTTTTAGAATTGTGTGAGAAATTTTTTAATGGGCTTTTAAGTTTCAAGTGAACATGTACACTCCACATGTTCATACTTTTCTTTCAAACTAAGATATTTTTCCTAAGCTCTACCCCTGTTTCCAAGCTTATTACTGCAGTCATTAATATACCAATTTGGTATATATCTCAGACATATTTCAACCTCCATGTTAAACTAAGATATTTTTCCTAAGCTCTACCCCTGTTTCCAAGCTTATTACTGCAGTCATTAATATACCAATTTGGTATATATCTCAGACATATTTCAACTTCCATGTTGCTACAAAGGGAATCACCATTCTCTTTGTTTTGTGTGTCCTTTATTACCAAATGGTGCTGATTTGTCCAAGCAAACAAAATCCAGGAATCACCTCAAACTCATCTTTCTATTCATCTGATTCAACCCCTTCTCTAAATCACTTATTTCTACAGACTTCGCCTTTTTAATAGCTTTTATTCAACATGACTACCATAGCAAGAATAGAGACTTAGTCTTTCTGATTCTGTTTTACACCTCCAAACTGTTCTTCACATTGCTGCTAAAATCATTTTTCTAAACTCACTAAAATCTTGTCATGATCTAGCATTCATTTCGGGAGAAATCCAAACATCATGATTAGGCCTACTTTGACTATCCTCTCTTCTGTTCTAATACCCAAAGTTCTGCACCTAAACATCAAGTTTTTCTATTCAGTACCACCTTTTCTCTTGTTTTTGTGCCTTCACAGAAAATTTTCTGATTAAATTCAGTAGCATATGACTAACTCCTAAAACACTCAGTATATGTAGTACCAACACTTAGATGTGCTTCTGGAGCAGAGGATCCCTCATTTTCAAATCTTAAGTATTCTTCAAATAAACAGTAACACGATACAGTAGCATATATTGATCCATAATAGTAATATTACAAACACACACACACACACACACACACATTAGTAAGCAGAGACTTAAGGGCAGAGACTATTCCTTTCAGGTTTACACAATCAATATATAAGTTCAGTATCCATCTGGTATTTATGAATGAAATGAACGTTCATTGAATGATGAATAAATCAACTTGTCAAGGTTACTGGGCAATTTTCTCTCCTTTTAGATAAATTTTAGCTCATAAAAGATAATTGTACAAGTTCATAGCTATTTTCTTGTTCAATACAGATACCAGGTAAGATGGCTCAATGGGTAAAGGCACCTGTGCACAAACCACCAGGTTCAATCCCTGAAACCCACATGTGGAAGGATAGAACCAACTTCCAAAAGTCCTCTGGCCACAAGTGTTCCGTGTCATGTCATGTATGTATCCCCTCTTCATCTCCCTCCTTTCCTTCCTATCTCCAATAAATATTTTTAATATTTTAAAATGTCAGGCATATGAACACTTCTATTATAACCTCAAAACTCATATGGTTGTGAAAATGTCACCTAAAATCCTCTACAATAGACATAGTTCTATCTTAATTTGACAGTCATTTAGGGAGTCAAAAAGTCTGAATGTGTTCTTTTCTTTTACTAACATGTTTCCCCTTTTACAACATAGAACTAGTATATTCGTTTATCTACAGAAGACTGTTTAGGAAGGAAACAGCATAGTGAGATACAAGGACAGACCAAACACATTTTCTGTGGAGACAGGCTTCATGAATAGCATTTGAACAAGAAATATTTGTAAGGCAATTAATTTATTAATTTTAGTTAATTAAATTAATTTTAATTAATTAAATCTGATGCTTTGAGGCTTAGCTTAGTGGTAACATACTTGGTTAGGATGTCCAGTATATATACACACACACACACACATACACACACACACACACATATACTTGAGAGAGTTTTCATTTATTAGAAAAAGTTTATCTTTAAAGACATGTGCATATGGTACATGCCAAAGTCCCTGGGTTCAGCACACACACAAAAATGTATGTATAAAAAGAAGACAATTAATGTCCATGTATTTGGAAAGGGAAGTGATAATTATATCAGAAATTTCAACTAAGGATACTATTGCAATTAGGGTGTGAACACAAGTTGCTTGGCAACAAAAGAAAAATAAAACAGAAATACTTTCTTTACCTGAAATTTCATATGTAGAAGCTAGCTTTAATTTGGAATAACTAGTGTATCTTTCTATAAAATATTTTTGATACGATAGTCAATGTCTTCACTGATAGATTTAAAGAACCCCTAGAAGAAAACTGTCTATTTATTAAAATATCTTTTAATTTCTTTTTTGTTAAAGTATGCTGCAAACCAGGTGTGGGAGTCACACAAGGAATCACAATGCAACAACATTTTAAGCACAAAATACCCTAATAAACATTTGTATATGGATGCTATGAGAATTATGAGTGCACAAACACAGAGAGTAGAGAAAATTAATCTACATAAAACAACTAAAGAACAAAACAATTTTTAAGGATGAGATTTTAGAAATTGATACTAGTTCAGGATTACCCAGGGTTAGGCATAGTAGGAGGTATATGTGTGTGTGTGATTATAAAAGGATAATACAAGAGATCTTTGAATATTGATCAAAGTATAGTCTACCTTGACTATGGTAGTGATGGATACACATGGAATAAAATTATGTACAATAGAATACATATGAGACAACTACAATTGAAGAAACATGAATGAGATCAATAGATTTCCAACACTGTGAGCATCCTAAGTTGTTATAATGTATTAAAGATTTGAAATATGCCACAAAGGGTAAAGGAACTCTATTATTCTTTACAACTACACATGAATCTACAATTATCTCAGTATAAAAATTAAAGATAAAAATGTTTTCTCCATTCTAAATTCTTCCCACCACCACCAATGAAAACACACAAGGAATAGGGGCAAAAGATAGTATCAAACAGGCGCAGAAATAGAAGTACTGAAATTAGTTTTCAAGATCTCTCCCTATAAACTGAAGTCTTATAATCGAGCTGTTAGAGCACTCTTAAAGTTCATGTAATGGCATAATCATGTTTGATCTCACAAAAGTGCAATTCCTATCACCGCTTCTTTCTCTATCTCTCCCTCCACCCTTCCTTTTCCTTTTCCTCCTCTTCCTCTTTTTTCTCTCCTTTTCCTCACTTTCCTCTCTGCCCTTTTTCCTACTCTCTCAAACAAAGGTGTAAAATAAGAATTTCATAGGATTTCACAAACCCGGGTCTTTATGTACTTTGAACCTCCTGGAAAAGATTCAAGCACAACTTTCCTTTTTCACTAACGCAAGACAGAAGTACTGTGAAACCAGTCAGAAAATTTCTCTAAGTGGCCAGCGGTACCTGAGATGGTTTGCTGGTTAAAGTGCTGTGAGTTCAGATCCCCGGCATCTATGTAAAAAGTTGGGTGTGGTGGCTAGTACCCTTAATCCCAGCACTTGCAGGGGAAGGCTGGTGCTGGCCAGCCAGTCTAACAGAAATGGCAATATTTAGGTTTAGAGACCCGATCTCAAAAAGTAAGATGGAGAAAAGAGTGAGGAAGACATACCATCACAAGATTGCACATGCAAGAGCACCAACACAAACGTACACACACTGGTAAAAAGGGGCAGGTGGATAAAATTGGCCTGATTAGGTATATTCCAAGCCACATAAAATAACGTCCAGGCATTTCATAGGGTCTTCACTCAACCTGACAACCTGCCTGATTTCAGTGAAGATGGAAATAGGAAACCAGATCCCTCCATTCTGCTGATCTCATACACAAAGATCCTCTAGTACAACTGGAAACACTTGGTGTCGTCTTCTCTGGTTCCCAGAGTTTTCCAAAAGTGTGAGGAAGCAGCTGGAGAAGCAGAAGGGGGGACTTAGAAGCAGAAAGGCCAGGGGCACTGGGGATAAGAGGCTAAAGTCGAACAAGAATTGGAGATGCCAGGGATGAAAACATGGATTTAGTGCCAGAGTTTGCGACGCCAAAGCAGAGTCCGGAGGACCCGGCAGAACGCCGGCTTGGAGCTCACCGGCATTCTGCAGCGTCTCGATGTTTTGGGGTCTGGTCGCCAACTCTGCCACCATCTGCACGAACTGGGTGCGGGCTTTCTGGTATTGCTCGAACACTAGGGAGAGAGATCGAGAGAGACACTCGGTGGAGCGGCCCTCGGGCCCGCGGTGTCAGTCTGTAGGGCGCCAACCCTCCGCTGCCCTACCTTGCAGCACCTGCCGCTGGCTCATGGTGTCCCACGGTCTCCAAGGTGTTGCGGGTCCACTGACAGCGAGATCTCCAACACCCCTCCGCCGCCCACAGGATCCTTCGCACTGTGTATTGGCATCTCCACAGCAACCAACTGCAACTGGAAGGACGCGTTCCTCCGGCAACCTCCAGGGGCGGCGTGACGTCATGCCGCTAAGAGCCCTTTGCAGGCGGCGGGCTGGAGGACTAGGTTCAGTACCAGGCGACCCGGTTACCGGACTTTCCGAGCGGGCGTTGGGAGCGCTCGGCACCCCAGAGAGCTCCGCAGCTGTGAAGCTGGAGAAGAGCGCGAAGGGGGCTCTCTGCGCCTGGACAGCCTGAGAAGCCTCACGCGAACCAGTGTAGCATCTGATCGGTGTGATATTGTCAAAGCAACCTTAAATCAATGGTTTCTTTTTAGTGCGTCTCCAATGTTCATGTCATTTCTGATGTCCGGATCTCTTAAGTTACGCAATTATCCTTTCCATGTACTTAATTCACCGTGTTGACAGCAGTTAAGCATTCCTAAATATGCCACTGGAGGAAGCTAAATAAAGGGACGCTGCATTACTCTTTACAAAATTCAGTGGAAGAAGAAGAGGGAATAACATGGCAAATAGTCTGTCTTCCAGGCTTCCTTCTAATTGCTGTGTCTTCATTTCAATGTACTTGAAATATTTTCTTTTAAATTCTGGTTTTGTTGTTGAGTGCCATTTTGAAAAGAGGGTTTTTACCTGATGACTACAGCTCAAAGCATGAGCTCAAAGAAACCCACTTTCTTGTAACAAATTTTAAGCACTGTACTTGGTCTATTATTAGTTTTTAGCTTCTCTTTGGACATTGTGCACCAAATGTTTTAGTGATAAGTGTCAACTTTAGATATCTAAGATGACACTGTCATTTTTAATAGTTGGTTTACCATGGATTTTACACTTTAAAACTATTACCTTGCAAGCAAAAGAACCGAAGTTCGAATCCCAGATCCCAAGTAAAAACTCTGGGAGAATGTTGGGGGCCTGCACTTCTGGCCATGGAGGTAGGAAATTCCAGAGCAAAGTAATAATGAATTAGAGCAATCCAGGATGATTCCTAAATTCACCCTTGGACCTCCATAGGAGCACACAGCACTCTTCTACACATCCACACCTACACATCAAAAATAAATAAATGTTAAGAGTTCAATAAGGGGGGGGGAACAAATCTAACCTATAAACATAGCATATTCTAATTGTGGAATTCTTTTTAAAACAAATACAAATGGTACTCAAAAGATTTTAAGCTATGGTCTTGATATGTCGTTATCAGTGCTTATAACTTAAATCTCTTGTTTCTGACAAAAAACACATTATAAGATGTTTTCTTAATATTTGAAGAAATTGAACACATTAAAGAAATTAGGTATTTGATAGGGATGCAGACACAACTGAGCTGGATAAGTGCTCTCCTAGCAGGCACAAGGCACTGCATAAATCAGGTGTAGCACAAGCTAGTACTGGGAAGGTGGGAACTGGGAGACTCCAGAGTTTAGAGTGCCCTTAATGAGCTTAAGATCAGTCTGGGCTATGAAAAAAAATGGATTTTAGCTCCTCTAGATTTCCTTTTTAAACTAAAGTTCAGTACAGGAAAGTAACATGATCATAATAAACATGCACATGAAATTGTTCATAATTTAAATATGAAATATAGCAAGCAGGTTAAGGGACAAGACAACTATATTTTTCTGATCTATTTTTGAACTCATTAACTTTAAAAATATGCTGCTCTCTACTTCATGAAGCTAAATGAATGTTTAATAATTACATAAAAACTTTTAGCAAAATAAACAGTGAAACCGTCTAGTGTTATTTGGTAGTGCATATGTGGGTAAATCCCACTCTTTTTGCTTTTAGGAACTCAGAAGAAAGTATGCAGCACATTGCTCATTTGGAAATTGTAGTGTGCCCTCTGTCTTTTTCTGATATTTGCACCTTTATCCATATTCTTTATAATTGGGTGAAGTGGACTTGATACCACTTCACCCAGTCAGGATAGCCATCACAAAGAATACAGATAACAATGAATGCTGGCAAAGATGTAAGGAAAGGGGAACTCTTAGACAGTGCAGGTGCAAACACTTTGTGAATGAATCTGGAGGTTTCTTTAAAAAACAGAAATAGAATTACCGTATGACTCAGCTGTGGTAACTCCTGAGCGTATGTGCAAAGGACTGTACATCTTACTGTAGACATCCTATACATCTGTGTCCACAATAGCTCTGTGCTGTATTCAAAATAGCTGGGAAATGGAATCAACTGAGAAGTTAATCAACAGATTAATGAATAATGAAAATGTGGTATATATACACAATGGAATTTGTTCAACTGTAAAGAAAAGTGAAATTATGAAGTTTAAATGAAAATTATTGGAACTTGGGTAATATATTTACATTTATAATATTGTATTATATCCCCAAAAGTTAAATGATACATGTTCTCTCTCATGTGAGGATCCTAACTTTGAATTTCTAGATTTGTTTAGCTTGGAATGCTTGTACCTACTTGGAAACCACAAATGGATAATGGAGGGGTGATAGAAAAGGAGATAAGGAGGCAGAAGATGAGGTATTAAAATAGAGGTGGTGTGGCAAAATTAAAACAGGAATGATGTGGGGGATGAGGGATAAGATGGGGTACAACAGAAGGGTTAACCATAATTAGGGATGTGTGGGGAAATGACATGTAAAGTCACATTATTCTATAAGCTAATCAGAAGCATAGTATTACTTTTTGCCTAGCCTTGCGAATAACCATGCAATTCGACAATCTTCCCCTCACTCCCCGCTATTAAAAATATTGTTTTTATTTTACAGATTTGAAATTTAATGCATAAAGATAAATGAATTTATGTCATATTTATGCCTTATTACCCAATTCCATTCCCTCTCCTTTTCCCATTGCAAGTCTTCTTCCCAACAGTCCCCCTCCCAGTTCCCTCCCTGTTCTTTTGCATTTGTGGCCCAGTGAGTTTCATCTGGGCTACTCACACTCACCTGAATCCAATACTTCCTATAGAATGACTTGTATCTGTGGGTGTACATACCATTGAGAAAAATCCTCTCCTGTGACATCCCCAACCCTGCATTGGCCCTCGATAGTCTCTCAGGGAGATGTGGTGCTTCTAAATTCTTGCCTCTTATGGTGAATTATTTATACACTGTATCTTGTGCAGATCTTGTGGAAGTAGATCCAGCTGTTGTGGGTTCATGGGTGCAACAGCCCTGCCAGGTCTAGAAAATACTGTTTGACAACACCCTCAACCTTCAAGGCCTTATGTTCTTACTGCCACCTCTTCCATAATTTCCTCTGAGCCTTGGGGCAGATAGGGATTTAGATGTCCTGTTTAGGGCTGAGCAGTCCATAGTCTTCTACCTATTCTCTGCGTTTTTGTCAATTGTGATTATCTGTATTAAATACTTTCCACTGCAGGAAGAAGCTCCAAGGATGAGTATTGAGAGCTTCTCTAATCTATGGGTCTAATAAATAAATGTTTAGAATGCAGTTTGGTATCATGTCTTTATAGTCGAAGCTTCATGATTTGTTCCCCCACAAGAGCCTGTGGTCTCTGCTTTCATATGTTCATGGCTGGTTTCCAGTATCAGGAATGTGTTCCCTGCTGAGAAGCAGGTTTTAAATCCAGTCAGAAAGCAGTCGGTTTCCCCCATAACCTTTGTGTTACTGTTGTGCCAATGGTTCCCTCTTGTTTGAATGATTGTTATTGTAGCTTGCAGCTTTACCAGCTAAGTGAACCTATTGATTGCTTTTCTCCCTCAACAATTTTTATAGTTCCTTTAGTGCTATGAGAATTTACCAACAAGAAGGAAGATTCCAGATCAGTTCCACCTTGTTTTTTCCATGTCTTATGATTAACATGTATGGTATCTTCAGCATTAGGTCTTACTATCAAGTTCTAGAGGGCAACTAAGAGCAATACTGTTTTGGTGGGCTTTTGAGACCTCTCTGACCAATAGCTCATTAGGAGGTAACATAAATTTGGTACTGGGAGATTTTTTTTTTTTTTTTTTTTTTTTTTTTTTTTTTTTTTTGTAATTGCCTCTAGCTTCTGGTATAAGCATCTCAGGGCAGTTTCTGTTATTCCTTATCTTCCTCTCTCTCTGTGTGCTCCCCTTTTAGGGTATGCCTTCTCACCATATTTTTAATAATGTTTTAGCAAAAAAAAAAAAAAACAACTTATAGAGTAGGTTTCTTTCTGTTAAGTATGTTATATCCTTAGTGTTACTTGCTCCTTCCCTGCTCCTTCCTGAATCCTATCCTCTTATCTTTTCTCTCCCTTAAAAATTCCCATTAGTCCCCCTTTCTCCTTGTTACAACCCACAATCTTTTATATCCCTTCCTTGGAGATCTTCCTCTCCACCCCCCGCCTAGTGAATGATACAAATGTCTGCATGCTGCAGTTTTACATCCCTTCCTGGCAGGCAGATTCTTATCACTTCTTTTTTACTCATCTGGTAAAACCCACCTCAGTGTGTGTTGAGACACCATTCTTCAGGTCACACAGCTGCTAATGGCTCAGGAAGACTTTGAATCCAGGCTGAGTGACCCCAGAACTCCTGCACTACACTATGGCATCTCCTTGTCTTATCTTGATCAAGAGACCATCTTTTTTTTTTAACATTTTTTATTATTATTTCCGCTCATACAAACTTAATAGGTAGACCAGTTCCCTCCCCCCCTCCTCCCCCTGAACCCCCTGCTCCTCTTCCCTTCCTCCCCGTCTCCCAGTGCCTCCCCCCAATTCCCAGAGAGTCCTTTATTGTGTATGCCTAACTCTCCTCTTGGTCCTGCTCTCCAATGACATACAAGGACCCAGTGGCCTTTCCCTGAACCCTTCCTCGTGTTCCCCTTAAGCATAGGAACACTACTGTGGCTGTCAATCCCTTGCCTCCAAGGATCTTGGTGCCTTTAGCTGATGCTAGACTTTGTGAGGTCAATAGTGTGTTGGACATTGCGCAGGGCATGCAAAGTCCTATTATGATTGCTTCAGCCCTAACTAGTGTAGAGAATCTTCAGATCATTGCTCCTCCCATCCTTTTGCTCTTACACTCTTACCGCCCCCTCCTCCGCAAATGAAGAGACCATCTTCCCTACTGTTGTCTTCAGCTCAGAGCACTTTCTCATCTGGAACACAGGCACTGTCTAAGAGATCAGTACCTAAGTTAACCAAGACCCAAATTCCTGACAAGATGTTGGGTGTTGATTGTAAGGAGAGAGTTCATCCCCACCTCTCTTGGAAGTAAGTCTTGCAGCTTGGATATATTGGTTTCACTTAAAGCATTCAAATATGCAAAGGTTATGTTATAGATTAGTTTATGTCTGTGCTGAAAGAAAGTCACATGCATATTAATCTGTACAGATATGAAGCCAGACTTTCTGGTCTTTCTAGAATATGTTTAAAGAGAAAATGTCCCATTGATTTGCAATTAGCAGTGGAGTAATATGGTGTATTAAAGCAAGATTCATATTTTGATCAGTGTGAGTTAGGACCACTTTTCATGCACATTATTGGCACCTTTTAAAATAACTATTATTAACTTCAGTGTGTGTGTGTGTGTGTGTGTGTGTGTGTGTGTGTGTGTATCAGAGGGCACTGTGTGTCCCTGTGGAGGACCAAGGTGACTTAGGAAATGTTGCAGTCCACCTGCATGGCTGCTGATAAATGACCATCACACAGCTTAAGGCAACAAGGGTTTATTCTCTTACGATTCCTGGTTACAGTTCTTAGTCCAGCTTGACGGGAGAGCATGCACCAATACCAGGGCTGAGGGGACTGGCCACACCATCACTGCATAATGGCTGAGAGATGGACAATCCTTACTTGCCAGACCAGCATGTCTAGCCAAGTATACAGAAAGATGCCAACTCTCTCAACCAGCTCTCTGTGATTTATCCAGGGCCTGATCCCACCAACCATGGGCTGGGTCTTCCCCAGCAGCTAGACAATCTCCTTCAGGTTTGCTCTGGGCTTAACTTAACCATCAACTGTGCCCAGAGCTCAAACCCTCAACAGTCAAGTTGACATCTGTGATTAACTATAACAGGAAACCATCCTGGATTGTTTCTACCTCCTTTTTTGCTTCACTTTGGGATTTCTCAGGTTCTGACCACCAGAACTGGAAGTGCAGTCTGCCACCATTTCCATCATTCCTATTTTATATGGGACCTGAGATCCGAACTCAGGACCGTTTGCTTGCGAGGTAGTCTTAATCCCAAGCCATCTCTCCGGCCCACATTTTTGGTACCTTAATGTCATATTGACAACCAAAGGAAGATGTTATATAACAATTTGAAGTATTCCATCCTAGAGAAAGGCTAGAAAATAAATAGTTCATTAATCTCAAGAAATTTTCAAAACTATCAAGAATGTGGTGGTGGGAAGGACCTCTCTCCAAGGTAAAGAAAGCAGTAAATAGTTGCTGGAGGAGAAGACTTCCTGGACAATCAGTCAGTCTAAGACAGATTGAGCAATAAAGAAATTTTGAGAGAAAATCTGAGTGGTCAGGAAGTCTGAATGAGACTCTGAGCAACCCAGTAGTCTGAAGGGAACTCTCCAGTCAATAAGCCATACAGAACTACAGTTTTGCAGCATCATGCATCTTACCCATGTTGGAGTGTGCTTTTTGGAGACATAGAGGTCTTTTGAGTCATCCCTGTTCCTTTAAGTAACCTCCAAAAGTCATCAGCTTACAAAATGAACTTTAGTTTAATTATAATTTGGCCTGTCCCCAAATTCCTATTAGCGGAAATAAATTGTGTGGCATCTCCCTAGGAAAAATTGAACACAAAACTTGGTGTAGTTAGCAGGATCACTACATAACTAAAGATCAGTTGGAAAGGAGATAGTGCATGGTCCTGGCTGTGGGTAAAAAGGCATGAAAAAGAGGCTGAACAGTCTGAGGGTGGAATACCCTTGGGGCTATCTCAACATGACTGTCCTTCCCCACGTGCTGTGTGGCATTGTGCCTTTTTTTTACATTTTTATTGAGAATTTTTCATATACAAACAAAACGACTTTATATACTTGCCTCAGATCTCTCCTCTCTCACCATCCTTCTCTCCTACTCTCCCCTCTCTTCACCAATCCAGTAATGTCCCTTCTGTCCTGTTCTGCATACGTGAATCACAGGGCTCCCTTTAAGGTACCTGTGGTACCTCTGTGGTAGTATACGTAGCCGTTAAGTGGGCAAAATTTGGTAGATAATATGTGTTTTAAAATTCATTCATTTTTTTGATCGCCCAATGTTATGAACTATATGTTTTTTTAAATGTCCACATGATTCTCTGAATTTCTTTGTATCCATCATGGTATCTCCCCTTTCACCTCTGATTCTATTGATTTGGGTTCTTTCTTTTGGTTTTGATTAATTTACCTATTTGTTCATCACTCTTGTGTATCTTTTCAATCAACCAGCTTTTTGCTTTATTGATTCTTCCTATTGTTTTCTTAATTTGTGTTTTATTTTTCCTTTGATCTTGTTTCTTTCTGCTCATCTACCGCCTTTGGGACTAGTTTTCTTTAGTTTCTCCAAGGCTTCAAAGTTACATTAAAGTAGGGGTAACAAACAAGACATGGTAGCATATATCTATAGCCCTAGTCCTTAAAAAATAGAGGCAGGAGGACTGGGTTTTCAGGGTTATTCTCTGCTAACTAGTGATTTCAAGCACATTAGATTCTGTCTCAAAAAAATAAAAACAAACCTGGAGATAACAGTAAAGATATTTTCAGGAAATAAGTGGGAGAAGAAATTGTCATAGTTGTACTATCCTTATTCAGTGGTTTTGGCTAGCCAGAAGTTCATTTTATCATGCTGTGTTCTTGAGAGTTCATCTTTGTGAAACAAATATTTCAAACAAAAATCAAATAAGATCTTTAGAGAAGTATCAATTCTATAATAAAAGTAAATTATCCTCTTTGGGTGAGGGATATGGCTTAGGGATTAAAGTCTTTATCTCACAAGCAAAAGAACCTGAGTTTGGATTCCCAGATCCCACATAAAAAAAAAAAAATGCTGGGCAGATATGGTGGCAGCCTATAATTCTGACCCTGACAGGCAGAACCTGGGAAACCTCAGAACAAAGCAACAAGGTGGAAAAGATGTCCAGGGCTCCATAGATACATACACTCAAGTGCACTCTTACACACATACATCTGTACACACATGTAAACCCACACACATGCAACACACACAGTGAAAAGTCATGAGGAGTTTCTCCAACAGATCAAGATGTATGAAAGGACCAGACTAGTCTGAGAGTCACAGCCACCAATGCTTCCCAGAACCATTTCCTGTGTTCCCTTTAAACATAGGAACACTACTATGGTTGTCAATCCCTTGCCTCCAAGGATCCTAGTGCCTTTAGCAAACGCTAGACTTTGTGGAATCAATAGTGTGTTAAACATTGCGCAGGGCATGCAAAGTCCAATTATGATTGCTTCAGCCCTAACTTGTGTGGAGAATCTTGCATATCATTACTCTTCCCATCCTTGTGCTCTTACAATCTTACCACCCCCTCTTCCACAAATTTCCCTGAGCTTCAGGATGGGGAGAGATTAGGCTGGCCTAGTTCCAGGTGGTTGATATAGAGTCTCTGGTGTTCTGGATTATGGTTCATTCATTTTTTTTTTTTTTCAGTTTTGCTGCTCCTGCAATGCCCTTCACTCCATCCTGATGGGTATTGGATGTCACCCCCTGGCCAGAGATAGAAACCTGTTAAATTAGTCTTGTTATAAGAGTATATTCAGAGGTAGATGTAATAAAATTAGGAAACCACGGTGAGGGAGGAGTCAATCACCCATTTGCGATATTGTTACTTTCTATCTGCCTAGACTATACGCCCTCCCCTTCTGGTAAGATCATACCCCAGCCGTTGTAAATGATCAGGAAGGAAAGTCTGTGAACTTAACCAGATGTCTCATTACTTACTTGCAGTCCTTGATGTGGCCTATTTTCTCTGCTGTAACATGGTCCCCTCTCTCCTTGTTACTGGTGTGTCCCTCTTTCCCCATCCCTCCTGTTCATAATCTTTGCAATTACTGTATACAACCTAATATTTTTAAGGTCTCTCTTTTTAATAAAAAACAGAGGGGGAACTGTGGGAGACACCAAGCCCTAAACTTGCTCTCTCAAGTTAGAAATTGGCATATTCTGACACAGATAGTCACAGATAGATTTCTCTCATTGAGAGTTCTAATCACCTCCTGAGATCAGATTTGCCTTTTGTTCTCAGGACTGGGATGCCAAGATATTCTCTACAACTTCTTCTTTGTACATTTGAGACCACAGAAATATGTTAATATATGTATCATGAAGATTATGTATGTATTCATAGCAACTGCCTTTTACTCTACCTAGAGACACCATGTCTGTCCCACATTAGCAAGTAAGTGTTACTTCTGCTTTTTAACAGGCTAGATTAAATAAGTTTTACAGTACATATATTTACATATATGATCCAGTAAAGAATTTCACCTGCTGGTATCTGTGGTTTTTTTTTTCTTTATATACTGGTGTTTGCTGCAAATAAAGTCAGCTTGGATAATTTGGATGATGGACATCCTAGCTCCCTCTGAGTCAGCCTGGTTTTCAATTTCTACTATTCCCACTTCTGTTTCTCACATGTAGCTGGGGTCCATGCTAGTCTACATATCCCACCAGGATCCGGTGTTGCATAAGTTTCCACAGACAGTGCAGTGGTAGAACAGGAATGACCTGTATCTGGAGTGTGACTGTAGGTATTTCCTGGGATGAGCATCCTTGTTTCCTAGAAATATAGAGATCATGATGGGAAATCACCAGTAGAGCACACTCTGAGGTATTCCCCAGGTTTGGAGAATTGCAGACACAATCACATTCCAATAGAGACACAAAAAAAATCCAAAAGTTCACTGTGCCAGTTAGATATAGGTCAGCTGACAATTGAGATTTGAGCCCTTAGGCACATCTATGAAAAATTATTTATTTAAAACAAGCCCCGAGCAAGCCTGTGGAAGATTATCTAATTGATACAGGGAGATCCAGCTATTAGTGTGGGGAGGGGCAGGACCATTCCCTGGGCAGATAGATAAGATAGACAGAGCTGGCTTTGTATTTTGGCAGAGTGGCAAATAAGAAAGTATGCCCCTCTCTCGAATTTTCCTGCGGCCAGTTCCCTTGGTTCTTGGAGTTGGTACGAACTATCCTATCATACAGATGAGCTGTAATCAGAAACTTTAAGCCAAGAATAAGCCCTTTATCCCCGTAAGTTGTTTGACTCCTGCATTCATTCATCAATGGAAAGATGAAACTAAGAGCAGAACTTTCCCAATCCTGGGCAAACCAGGAATAAACAAATTCCCAGATGATCAGAAAATATGTGTCAGAAAATGTACACCTCCCTCAGCTGAGTCCTGTTGTCCAAGGATGCAGAAGTATCTTAGAGTCCAGGCATGTCAGAGAGGGGTGAGGAGAGACAGGTTCAAGAAGCCTATGAGCATGGAGGAGACCCCCTCCTATGAGGCAGGGCAAGGATATGAGGTCTACAAAAGTCAAGCCCCATGCTGGGGTCTCAAGAGGCAATGTTCTTGGGGTGTATCCACCATGGCTTAGGCTCTGCTCTTTCTCACATTAAAATTTTTCTATGAGTTATCTCAAGAGATATTGTGCCACCGTGTGAGATTGTTTGGGACAGATGTCAGAGAAGAGAGGGAGAGCTTCTTTACTTGAGGTTTGCCCATTGATGGGTTGTTCATGCCCAGCAGGTACTTAGGAACTTGCCAATGCAGGTGTCCTGGATAAGGCCAGATGGATCAGACATGCAGCAGGACATGGAAGCAGGAGGGAGATGGTTGTTAGAAAGAAGAATAAGTAGGTGGGATAAAAGGGGAAGGAGTGAGTAAAGGTCTATGGAAACATAAATTCATACTCGTATGTGAATGTTTCAAAGAATTAAAAAAAATGAAACAAAGGCAAAAAACATTATTTTTTGCATTGTCTGTGCTTCAGATTCATTTCATTTCTAATTTTATATCAGTTTCATGTTGCACTCAAGATGAAAGCACCTTTTCTCTGACTGAATCTAGCAACAAAAACTGGGATAGCAGGTATAGAATATCAATGTCACCATCTGGAAATTAAACTGTGGAAGATCACAGCAGTCAAAGGAGAAACTAAATGATAGACTCCAAGGTCCAGCCGCCTGGACCAAAGAAGCCTAGAGGAGTGGTAGGACCTGAGATGTTCCAGGCCCCATAAACCAAGCCAACAGAAGGAGGAGAAGGGTTGAAACAAATGCTTAGTCCAGTTTTTTGTCCATTCCTGATGCTGTAACAATATCCTTGGGATTAAACCATTTACAAGGCTCAAGAAGTTCTGGAAACTTAAAAGGTTTACTAGGTCCTTCCCCAAAGTTATATTAACAGTGATGACTGATAGAAAGAGGAGACCCTCTTCACAGTCCTGTTGCCTGTAAGTTCAGTAAGAAGAGCCATGGATGCAGCTTTTATTTCTTGTCCCCCATGATGAGATGGGATTTGAGATGATGCGACTGCCTTTTAGTCATTGATCCTCCCATAGTAGCCCCAGTAAATTCATTGGGTTTTTGCAAGCTGGATTTTGATAAAAATCATTACTTTGATCTGTCATTGGTGCCCTGTTAAGGGTGAATGATATTTGTTCACATCTCCCATGCAAAAGTCACAGACTGATCAGTAATTCCAATAACCTCCAAGCTAAAGTTAATCAGAACTTTGACCTACATCAAAACTGAGGATGATGAAGAGAAAAATAAAGGGAAGAGAAACCAAGCTGCAGCCAGTGGAATTTGTACCTCAGCACAAACAGGACAGAAAGGCTAGAGGCAGAGATGGGTGACTCAAGGTTGCAGCCAATGTTTGTTCAACCCACACCTTATCTCCTCAGATTCTAGGCCTGATAATGTCCCTAGATGCTCTCCCCACACTTTCCTTGAGTGTTGTACTGGAATCCTGGAACGTCTGACTTGGAGAAAACTCATCAACTCTTCAAAGTCACATTCCACAAGTAAAAGCTAATATTCTAAGTAGAGCATCCTCTTCCTAAGTCTGCAGCCTCTTCGCCTAATCTCATACTCTGACCAATGTATAATGGACACAAGACTCCCAATGAGCAGTTTGAATTGAAGGAAGATAGGGCAAAAGAGGGAGGACGGAGAAAGGGAGGGTCTGGATCAATTGATAGACAGATAAACAATGCACAGATTGATAGATTATGTATAGGTTGGTAAATGGATAGGAAAGAGATATATGAACAGTGAATGTGTGGTAAATAGATGATTGGCAGGTAGGTAGATGGTGGATGGAGAATAGAATGAGTGGAAGATGAGTGAGTGGGTTTGTAGATAGGTAAGTACTTGAGTGATTAATTGGAGAGTTGTAAGAGTAGGGAAATCCAAATAATGAAAAACCCAGAACTCTGGTGCCTGGAAGCTCTATATAAAGGTCTTGGATTGGACTCTAGTTCCAGCTCTGATTTTGACTAAGGTATGACTGAGTTAATTTCCTAATGTTTCTAATACCTTGATTCCTCAAACCAAGGTGGGGACAAAAGGACAGTGTTTCAAGAGGCCACAAGTCCGTCAATCCAGAAAGGAGGTGGGAAATAGAGGAGAAAGTATAAAGATAGGAAAAAGGGAAGAAGCAGATAGAGGGGTTAAAGTGCTAGGAAACATATATTTTCCATCCAATGCCCAAACTATGAACCTCTTTACTAAAGTACTGTTGCACTGAATGCCAAGACTATTTCACCCAATTTGAAGCTCCCAGGTGTGAACATGAAATAGGACACAAGAATCAACAAGGTAGAACAGACTATCTTGTAGGCAATGAGATTTTTATTGAGTATTGAGCACACAGAAAAGACCTTGGGTGGCTAGTGGCAGGAAAAGAGACTCCTTCCTGAGTCCTTCAATTCCAGAACCCTGAGATAGAGGGGTAAAAAGGCAGAATTTAAGAACACTCATTCAGGGACATGCTCTTTTCCACGGTGTTCCCTTCATGGGTGACCTGGCAACTGTATCTGCTGTGAGGTGTCCACTGCTCAGAAGTCAGGATCAAGTAGCTACTGGCCATGTATTTGTTGTTGGTCTGTCTGTAGGTCTTGGTGGTCTCCACACCTTGAGTGATAGGGATGCCATCTGCCTTCCAGGCCACGGTCACAGCACCTGGGTAGAATTCACTCATCAGACACACCAGTGTGGTCCCGTTGTTCTGGAATCTCTTCAGTGAAGGCAGAAACAGTGTGATGGAGGGAGAAGACTTGGGTTGACCTGTGTGGATAAGATGGGAATAAGAGTGGTTATAGGAGAGCCTGTTGGGATAGGAAAGTATCCTACCTCTATCTAAAGTCTCTGCAATCATTCTCACTCAAGAGTGTGTCCCATCCAAAAACCCTTCTTCATTCTCTTCCCACTCTGTACACTTAAATTCCTGGGACAGCAGACAGCCCTGCACCTTTGTTAGATGATGTTAATAAGCTCCTTCTCCCAAATGACCTGGTCTAACGAGTTCTTGAAATCTCAGCTTCCCCACTGAGACGAAGGCTGGATATATTTCTTCCCTCTTTGATTCTGGAATCTGAGTTAGACTACGACCCAGACCTCCTGAGTAATGATCCTGAACAAGCTCCATTCCAATCATTAGTCTAGTGCTCAGAGTCTTTTCTGGGTCGGGCGCCCACGCAGCCTAGAAGGATGGTTGTGGGGGTGATGGTGCAGACCTTAAGCCTGTGCATCATAGAGGAGTGGTCGGAAGAGGCTGGGACCTGTGTTCCAGTCTGATCCACTTGACTCTTCCATAAAGGAATAAGTTGCATTTAGAAGTTTGGGAGTGGCAATGGGGTACTCTGAGGCTCGTCTGAGGCTGGCTCTCTTGTTCACACCGACAACCTAATTACAAGACAATTTGCATTAGCTATATTCCTGGTGCTCTGTCCTCTAAACTATGAGGGTATAGATACCCCCCGCCTATCCCAGTAGTTTCTTATGACTCTTGATTTCACCTGGCAGGCAGATGGTTCTCTGAAATCTACCATTTGCTCCCTAACTCTTCATATTCTGAGTCTAGTGTCCTTTAAGGAAAGTGGACAAGGGAAACAATCCAACCAAGTGACACAACAGCCAAGGTCTCTGAGGTTGTAGGACAGACA
Organism: Typhlomys cinereus; assembly: GCA_023101885.1. Taxonomy (NCBI): domain Eukaryota; kingdom Metazoa; phylum Chordata; class Mammalia; order Rodentia; family Platacanthomyidae; genus Typhlomys; species Typhlomys cinereus. Next base: position 139,105 of record JALPQD010000107.1, read on the forward strand.
GGTGTCTGTTTTCTTCTGCTACCATCCTAGGACAGCCAGGATCTAGTCCCTTGCAATGCTGAACATTTTCTATAACCTCATGACCCAGGAGAAGATTGGACAGCTGGAGTCTAGAGTAAGTCAGATTCCTCTTTCTGACTTTGTGGTTATATACTTGGGATGACTTCAGTCCTTAGAGACTGGGATCACAGCCCTAGTTTTGTCCTTTGGCCTTTTGTGTGATCTTCCCATCTGGATATACTTCTGTGTATGGGATGCAAAGGTCTAGGACCTATTCCCTGGAGATGGAAGCCATGGTGCCACCTAAAATAGGGGTTTCAGGTTGAGACCTCTCCCTATCCATGAGAGATGAACACTTCCTGCTTATTTTTGCTCAGCATTGGGCTCAGGGCGACTCAAAGCCTGACTCAGGACCGGTTGTAGACCATAATATTTTCCTGTATGTTTCTCCCTTGATTGTCTTGAGGCCATTGAAGCATGTTACCTGTAGCTCTAAGGAATGACAAGAATACACACAGCTACAAGATTACACACCCTAACTACAGCTTATAATTAACTGTATTTGGAAACAGTATGTGTGCTCCATAAATGCACTACGTGTCACTTCTATTTTTTTATAGTTTCACAAGTATATCCTGTTTTCACAATATGTACTTAACTAATACCTGTAAAAAATATTTAGGGCATAAATACTATAAATAAATGCTTGCTACAAATAAGCTTGGCTTCGATCACAATATCCTTGCTCCCTCTGACCCAGCCTGATTTCATTCCTACTGTTTCCGTTTGTGTCGTCATGGATCGTTTGAGAATGAGCAACTTCTTCTTCTTATTCTGGGTAGGCCCCACTGATAAAGACATCTGGAACCACTTACCTAGGACTGTAAGCTGGGTCCCACCACCAAAGCTGGGTCCCATATAGGATGATGACCAAGACTTAGATGGAAAGTCACGTGGCCAGAACCTGGGGCCTGTCCTCCGGAAGCTGAGCTGCAAAGGGATCCTGCTGAGTAAAACATGTACAAAGCTGCAGCAGATGGACTATGTCCTTGGTAGAGGATATATAGGCACCCAACCCCTCAAAAAGTCCTTCTCCTTTGTGTAGTGAGCCACCCCATATGTGTCCCTCTTTTTTTTTTTTAACTCAATTTTCTGTAAGGATGTAATATTGAGTTCATGTAACTAGACACAAGAATCTCTACCAGGAAGCTAGACTGTTTATTTTATTTTTTTTTTTTTTGCATTTTCACCATACAAACTGGTACCATGAGCAAGAGTTGAGAGAGAGAGAGAGAGAGAAAGAGAGAGAGAGAGACCAATTACTTTCTGGTTGGCATTAATGACTGTTTCATGGCAGGAAGCATAAGCCTGGTACAGTAAATTAAATCAAGTACCCATGGAAAGGGTGACCATAAGCCTAGGTGGGAACAAACTTCTTAGTGTTAATTACAAATACTTGATACCAAACTGCTTTCTAAACATTTATTATATTCCTAAATGAAAGAAACGCTGAGCACTTAATCAAGAAGTATTCTGCAATGGAGGATGTGCAATTCAGAAAACTATGACTGGCCAAAGTGCATAGAAAAAGTAATGGTGAATAGCTTGGCCCTAAACAACTGTATCACCTCCCGCCCCATGGTTCAGGGAACTTTGTGGAAAAAGGGGCAGTAAAAATGTGTAAGAACCTGTGGGTGAGGAAGGGTACTAGACAGTAGCCTCCCTTCATATCAAGCCTGCAGTATCCAAGAGCACTATGTGGCAATGTTTACTTCCATTTGACCTTCATAATAGTGGGATTTCAAGAGGTACAGTGCCATTCTAAGAGACTGTTTGTGACTGGTACTGGAGAAGTAAGTGGGAGCTTTTTAATTCAATAGCCTGCCCACTGGTGGGTCATTCATACCCAAATAAATACCCAGAAACTCGCCAATGAAGACATCCTGGATGGGACCCAATGGGCCACACATTCAGGGGAACATAGAAGCAGAAGGGAGATGAGGTGGAAAGAATGTGTGGGTGCAATAAGAGGGAGTGAGAGTGAGTCATAGAGGATGACATATAAATTCACTCCAACTATATATAAAAGCTTTCAAAGAATGAGAAGATAAAAAGAGAGAGAAAGACAGAAACATAGAAAGAAAGAAACATGGCACATGTAGAAGTCAGAGGACACTTCTCAGAAGTCAATTCTTTCTACTATAGGTTCCAGAGATCAAACTCAGATCATCAGGCTTGAATGGCAAGTGATTCTGTCTTCTGAGCCATCTATATTTATCTTTTACCAATCTCCTATTATTTAATCAACTTTCATTTTATTTATGTATTTTTTATTATTATTTCCGCTCATACAAACTTAACAGGTACACCAGTCCCCTCCCTCCCAAATTTCATTTTTTAATTGTGATAAAACATACATAGTAAGCCAGACATTATAATACATGCCTCTAATCTCAGCTTGCAAAAATATGAGAAAGAAGGAGCAGAGTTTGAGGCCAACCTTGGCTACATAGCGAAATAGTGCATTTTCCACTTAAACCATCTTTAACTATGCAATTCAGTTGCACACATACATATATATGATAATTAATCCTGGGTGTCAACTTGATCACACTGGCATTAACTGAGATCAGCTGTTAGACTACCTGAAGAGATTATCCAGATCAATACATTTACAATACAAAGACCAGCCCTAGATCTGATTGGAACCTCCCAGTAGCAGACCAGATAAAAGGAACCATAGAACAGAAGACTTTGAAGAGAGACTCTTGGAAGCTATGTTAAAAACCTCTCTTCTCTCCTGCTGCCCGGCTTCTTCACTTCTTTGACTCTCCAGTTCTCCAATTCTTCAACATGACTAAGGATTCTCCAGGAATTCTCCAATCTTCAGCTGCCACTATTAAGCAGCTACTGGTAGCCACTGTTGGACTACTTCATATATAGTAAGCCAATTTAATAAATTCCCTTTTTATATATTTATTCTGTTGATTCTGTGGCTCTAGAGAGCCCTGACTACATACACATACACACACACACACACACACACACACACACACACACACACATAATAGTTAAATACAGGTATCAACCTGATGGTTGAGGATTTGAGCTTTGGGCACATTAGTAGAGAATTAGTAGTTGAGTTAACCCCACAGTGAACATACAGGAGATTGCCTAGTTGATGAGGGAAGACCCACCCCCTGGTGGGTGGAACTAAGTCCTGGACATGTCAATAAAATACAGAGAGCTGGTTGAAGGAATATACTTGGCCAGACATGCTATTCTGGCAAGTGAGAATTGTCCCTCTTTCAGCCGTTACATGGATATGGTGCGTCCAGATTTCTTGGCTCTTGGAATTGCAGTGGGTTCTCCTGTCTAGCTGAACAAACAAATGTTACCAGGAATTATAAGAGAAAATAAACCCCCTGTTCTCTTAAGCCATTTAAGGATAGTGATTTTATCAGAAACCAGGCAGAGTAACTTTTACATATTCCGAGACAAATTCTGTATCCATTAAACAAGAGCTTTGATTGTTCTTTGTATGAATTGCATTTACATGAATGGAACCAGGCAGTATTTGTCTTTCTCCATCACTTAACATGTCTTCAAATTTCTACCATATCATATCATAGAAAAGTTGACTTTTGATTAATGCAAACCTACACAAATGTAAACAATAATTACAACCTAGTTAAGACCTATTAATAGTCATTCAAAATCTATTTCTCAAGAGCAAACAAAGAAGGAAATTCTTAAGCAATGACAAAGTAATTTAAATGATAAAAATTTACTAGAATTCCTCATGAAGGATCTTTTTTGCTCCGTTATGAATTTTAGGACTTTTTTTCTATTCCTGTGAAAAATATTATCAGATTTTGATAGGAATTGTATTGAATACAAATGACTTTGGATCAATATGATATTTATGAATATCAGTTATTGAGTTTCTGACAAAGGTGCTGTATATATGGAAAATTATCAGCAAATTATGTAGCATAACCAGGCAGATATTTCCCTATATTATACCACATACAAAAATTTACTAAAAACCTCAGTGTAAGATCAAAAACTTAAAAATCTAAAACAAAAATAGGTATAAATCTTTATTACCTTGAACTAGACAACAAATTATTAGATAAGAAATAAAATAAAAATAGGTTAATTGGACTGCATCAAAATTAAGTCAATTGCATCTGATTAAGTTCACAGACTTTTGTTCCTGATCATTTACTACTGAGGGGGTGTGATCTCACCAGAAGAGGAGGGCATATAGTCTGGCAGATAAAAAGTAACCATTTTGCAAATGGGTGATAGACCCCTCCCTCACTGTGGTTTCCCACTTTTATTACATCTACCTTTGAATGTGCTTTTATCACAAGACTCTAACAGCTTTTTGTCTCTGGCCAGGGGATAACATACAATGCCCACCAGGATGGAGTGAAGGGCATTGCAGGAGCAGCAAAACTGCAAAAGAAAATCAACAAACCACAATCCAGAACTTCAGAGACTCTATATCAACCACCTAGAACTAGGCCAGCTTAGTCTCTCCCCATCTTGAAGCTCAGGGAAATTTGCGGAAGAGGGGGCGGTAAGAGTGTAAGAGCAAAAGGATGGGAGGAGCAATGATACATAAGATACTCTATACTAGTTAGGGCTGAAGCAATCATAATTGGACTTTGCATGCCCTGCGCATTGTCCAACACACTGTTGACCTCACAAAGTCTAGCATCTGCTAAAGGCACCAAGATCCGTGGAGGCAAAGGATTGGCAGCCACAGCAGTGTTCCTATACCTAAGGGGAACACGGGAAAGGGTTCAGGGAAAGGCCACTGGGTCCTTGTACATCATCGGAGAGGAGGGCCCAGAGGAAAATCAGACATGCACAAGAAAGGACTCTCTGGGAACTGGGGCGGGAGGCACTGGGGGATGGGGAGGGAGAAGGGTGGGGAGGGGGAGTAGGGGGTACGGGGGGGAGGAGGAGGAAGGGAGGGAACTGGTGTACCTAATAAGTTTGTATGAGCTGAAATAAAATTTAAAAAAAGAATGAAAAAAAATTAAGTCAATTGTACATGAAAGTACTATCAAAAAAGTGAATAGACAAATGACAAGTGGAAGAAATAATTAGCAATTAATTTTTTTACAAAATCTTAGTATTCAAAATATGTAGTATGTTATAAATCAACAATGAAAAGACAACTCAATTAATCAATAAACAAAGTTTAAATAGCTATTTATCCTAAGAAGGTATTAAAATAGCAAACAAAATCCAAGCACAAGGATGTGTTGAAGAATAAGAATTTAAACTATCATAGGATGTCATTATACAACCTGTAGGATGAATGCTTTTTTAAGGAAAATAACAAATATTTGCAAGTATATAGAGAAATTGTAATCCTTGCAAATTGCTGGTAAGATTGAAAGATGGCACAGTTATTGTAATGGTTCCTTAAAATTAAGCATAAGTCATCTTATATCCCAGAAATTCTACCATTTGAAGTATTCCCAAAACCACTAAAAACACGTATTCAAACAAAAATGTGAATATTTTGATTATGAAAAAAATTAAGTACTGATATGTTACATGGATGAACCTCGAAATCATTATGCTATATGAAATCAGTCAGATGAAAAAGTCATGTGTGTTTACTTTTTTATCCATGACTCAAACTTAGAACTTTGAATATGCTAGACAAAGTATTCTATCATTAAACTATGCTCCCAATTCTTGGAGTCACTCTTAAAAGGACATAAAAAAAGGGACTTATAAGAAAACCACTTAGTTTCTAATACATACTTATTTATCCAAGTGGAATGGAAACTTACGTTCAAACAAACTAATAATGATTGCACAACTTTGTGAATGGACCAAACATTACTAAATTGTGTACTTAGATTAAGATTATTAAATTTTATACTTTATCAACTTTATTTCATTTTTAGAAACCAGGAGAGACTATAGTGTAAGAAGGTAGGCTTCTGAAGGGGCGGATAACCAGCAGCAATTTCACCCACTTTGAATTCAGTGAGCTACAACCACCACCCTGGCAAAAAGGTGACCATTAATGAAAGAGTAGCAAAAAGATTGTAGGGGTAGTTAACTGCTTTCTGAATGGTGCAAAGGCCTGTTTGTCAGCAGGGAATATATGCCTAGTAATGTAAGCCAGGCCAAGAACTTGTGAAAGAGGAGATCACAGGCCCCAGGAAGGAACAAAATACTAAGATTAGCTCTAATGAAATGATACCAAATTGCTACCTAAACAGTTGTCATCATACCCATATGTTAGAGGAGTTCTCAGTACTTGACACAGAAGCTTTCTTCTGCGGTGGAAGGATGAATGCTTTTTCAAGGAAAATAGCAAATATTTGCAAGTATATGGAAAAGTTATAATCCTTGCACATCATTGCAAAAATCATATTAATGGTTCCTTAAAATAATAGAGGGAATCACAACTGAACAAAGTTTAAAGAGCAGGTGACCATAGACTGCTCAGCCATAAACACATCATCTAAAGGCTCAGGGAACATAAAGGGAAGACAAGCAGTGAGAACATAAGAGTGGGGAGGGGCGCTGTCAGACAGCATTTTCTAGACACAACAGGATGGCGATATCTATGAATTTGTTGCAGCTGTATCTACTTCTATACGACCTACATGATTTGACTATCAATACTTCACGGTGAAAGGGGGACGATCTCAAGAAATCCCATACCTCCCTATGAGAAAACTGATTGTACAGGATGAGGGTAGATAATGAATACTGTACTCATTGATATATCACTGATGCTCCAGCGAGTCCTCAGGAATAGGTCAACGTAGGAAACCCAGACAAAACTTAGGGGGCTGCACACTTAGGAGGCTAGAAGAAGAGGGAGACTGTTTGGGAAGAAGATTTGCAGTAGGAAAAGGAGGGGCATGGATTGAGCAATAAAGGGTGAAATTGGCATAAATTCACTGTGTTCATGTGTGAAACTGTAAAAGAATAAAAATAAAAATTGAAAAAAAACACACGCACACATACACAATTGAATAAATACATTTTAAAAAAAGAAAGCCATTTTGTAAAAAAAAAAAAAAAAAAATCCTGAGTAAGGTAGCCATCCTGCAAATGGGAGACTGACCCCCCAGCACACACAGCAGTCTCCTACTCTTATTCCATCTATCTTTGAATCTACTCTTATAATAAGACTCTATTTTAACAGCCTTTTATCTCTGGCCAGGGGATGATATCCAATACCCGTCAGGATGGAGCCAAGGGATTGCAGGAGCAGCAAAACTGAAAAAAAAAAAATCAACCATAATTCAGAAAATCAGAGACTCTACATCAACCACCTGGAACCAGGCCAGCCTATCTCTCCCCATCCTAAAACTCAGGGAAATTTGCGGAAGAGAGGGTGGTAAGATTGTAAGAGCCTAAAGACGGAGAGGAGCAATGATATGCAAGATACTCCATACAAGTTAGGGCCAAAGTAATCATAATAGGACTTTGCATGACCTGTGCAATGACCAACATATCATTGAACCCCCCAAGTTTAGCATGGATCACAGGCACTATGATCCTTAGAGGCAAGACATTAACAGCCACAATAGTGTTCCTATACTTAAGAGGAACACAAAAAGAGCTCTAGGCAATGCCACTGACTCCTTACACCTCATCAGAGAGGAGGACCCAGAGGGAAGTTTGACATGCACAGTGAAGGATGCTCCAGAATTGGGGGGAGGAACACTGGGAGAGAGGGAAAGAGGGGGAGAAAGGAAGGGGAAAAGAGGGGAGGGAACAAGAGGGTCCAGGGAGGGGTGGAGGAAGGGAGGGGAATGGGATACTTATCAACTTTGTATGAGTGGAAGAAAGAAATAAAAAAATGAAAAAAAAGGAAAAAACAAACAAACAAAAATCCTGAGTAAAAAAAACTCTGTGGGAGGTATCGTCATATCAGACCTTAAACTATACTACAAAGCCATAGTAATAAAAACAGAATCGTATTGTCTCAAAAAAAAAGAGGTATGGACCAATGGATGAGATTGAAGACCCAAATATAAGTGCATACACATACAGTAAAATGATCTTTGGGCACAGATGCTAAAAAAAAACAAAAAAAAACAACTAACAACAACCCACAAAAAGCCAGTAGAGTTCTGGAGCCTGTAAATCACTGCCTGGATTTTCTGGAATTGGATCACCACCCTGCCCACTGTAGTCATAACTTTAAGTCAAACACACCAAGAGAAACTTAAAAATCACAGCCCCGTATTTGACATAAGACTTTAGTATATGCCTGTAATTCCATCCCTCAAAAGGTGTAAGCAGAGGATGAATAGTTCAAGGCCAGTATGGGCTACACCAGACTGTGTGAAGAACAAAACAAAACAAGGGTTAGGGAGATGGCTCAGAAGGGAAAGCACCTGTTCCCAAATCTGGCAACCAGACTTCGATCTACAGAAGCCCATATGGAATCTGAGGAATAAATAGCAAAGTTTTACTCTGATCTCTTGTACTATTGCTGTTTCATGTGCATGCTCTCTCCATCTCTTTTTCAAATAAGCATGATGATTACAGTTATATTAAAATCAAAACTAAAACAAACAAATAAAAAAACCCGCTAAGAAAAGGACAGCATCTTCAACAAATGGTGCTGACAAAATTGGATTTCTACATGCAGAAGAATGAAACTGGACCCTTATTTGTGTCCCTGCATGAAAATCAATTCCAAATGGGTCATGAACTCAATGTTAGATCAGGACTATAAAACTTCTAGAAGAAGAAAAATAGGGAATACCATTGACTTGATTGACCTCAGCCAGCATTTCCTTAGTAAGACCCCAAAGGCGGAGAGAATAAGTCCAATACTAAATAAGTGGGACTATATGAAATTAAAATGCTTTTGCACAGCAAGAGAAACTGTTAATCAAACAAAAAGGCAACCTATAGAACGGTAGGATATCTTTACTAACCACACATCCAACAGAGGACTAATATCCAGAGGATACAAAGAACTCAAAAAATTAAATATTGCCCTTTCACCCCACCCCAGCCGGGCCTCACCCCGCGCCTAGTCTCCACCCGCGCACCACCCACCAGGACCCCCAGGTCAGCCCAAAGGGACCCGGCTCCGACTCCCACCATCCAGCCGGAGCCGCACGCGGGGCCTAGGGACGAGGAGGACCTCCCCCTGCGCCCGGGCCCCGCCCCAGCTGCCCTCGGGTTAAATAGCTCCACACCGATGCCCCCATCCTCCCTTTACACCCCACCCCGCTCCGCGGTCGGGACTCGAGCGGTCCAGTCAGGCCTCACCCCGTGACCTAGGTAAGTCTCCGCCTGCGTCCGCCCACCAGGACCCCAGGCCCAATAATTCAGTTTAGTGAATTTGAGAGATCTTAAGAGTTAAAATGACAATGCCAAAGTCAAAGTGCAAATCCATGAGAAGCAACACTCAAGTAAACCAATTTCCCACTGAAGAAATTAATCCCATAATGTTAGACTCCAACCAGAACAAACGCGCGGAAAAAGGCCAAGAAAGCCTCACCCAGGATAACGACTTTCAAAATATGATCATTACCATGTTCAATACTATGAAAGAGGAAATCAGGGAGGAATTACATAATCGAATCAATCGCTTTGAAGAGGAACACAACAGACATTTGGAGGAGTTGAGAAAAACAGTGCAAGAAACAAAAACTGGCATAGAGCAGTTAAAACAAACTCAAGCAGAGTTTAAAACTGAGCTAAAAGACAAGTTATCTTCAACCCAGAACGCCACAGAGAGTCTTATCAACAGAACTAATGAAGCAGAAAACAGAATTTCAGACCTTGAAGATAAAGTGGGAGTACTAACCAGCCCAATGGAAGAAGTTGTTAAAGCCAAAAAGATACTTGAGAGAAATATCCAAGAGATATGGGACACCCTGAAGAAGCCTAACATGCGTATTCATGGAATCTCAAAATACCACCCCTGAGGAAATTTTTCAAACGATCATCAAGGAAAACTTTCCTCATCTAAAAAAAAGAGAGGCCCATCCATATACAAGAGGCATTCCGCACCCCAAACAGATACGACCAAAACAGAAGCACGCCACGACAAATAATAGTTAAAACACTCCACATTCAAGATAAAGAACTGGTGCTGAGAGCTTCAAGGGAGAAAAAAACAAGTCACTTTTAAAAGTAAACCTATTAAAATAACAAATGACTTCTCAGTCAAAACAGTAAAAGCAAGAAGAGCTTGGAGAGATATACTTCAAGTATTGAATGAGCAAAAATGTCAACCCAGGTTGATTTACCCTGCAAAACTATCAGTCATGATCGAGGGAGAAAGAAAAATCTTCCAGCACAAAGACAACTTGAAGGGATACATGTCCACCAAACCAGGCCTTCAAAAAATGCTAGAAATGATACTCAAGCGTGAAGAAAAAAACAGGCGTATCCAGGAGAACAGAAGGCAAGTATAACACCATTAAAAGCGAAGCAATATACTTATAAAAACTACTAAACATAATAAATGTCTGGAATTAAAAATAGTTTCTCCATTATAACATTAAATGTTAATGGAATTAATTCACCGACCAAGAGACACAGATTACAAACTTGGATCAAAAATCACAATCCATCAATCTGCTGCCTGCAGGAAACCCATCTCACCACAAAAGATAGGCACGCTCTAAAAATAAAAGGCTGGTCAATAATTCTACAAGCAAATGGAAGCAGAAAACAGGCAGGGGTAGCCATTATGCTATCGGACAAAGTGGACTTCAAACCAAAGAAAATTATAAGAGACACGGATGGATACTACATTTTAGTTACAGGTACAATTCACCAGGAAGACTTCACAATACTGAACATATATGCACCCAATACAGGCCCCTCCACATTCATTAAGAATACCCTACAGCGTCTAAAGCAAGAAATCAACCCCCAAACGATAATTCTTGGGGACTTCAACACCACCCTCTCAACATGGGATAGATCAACAGGTCAAAAGCTTAACAGAGACACTTTGGAACTTAATCAAACCCTGAAAGAAATGGACTTTACAGATCTCTATCGAACTTTTCACCCACGCACCAAAGAATACACATTTTTCTCAGCAGCACACGGAACTTTCTCCAAAATAGATCACATATTGAGCTACAAAATGAATCTACACATATACAAGAAAGTTGAAATTCTAACCTGTGCCCTATCAGACCACCACGGCCTAAAGCTGGACATCCACAACACATCAAACAAGAGAAAATACACTAACTCCTGGAAACTTAACACTATGATGCTGAATGAGAACTGGATTCAGGAAGAAATTAAAAAGGAAATTCAAGATTTCCTGAAAGTGAATGATAACGAAAATACAACTTACCAAAATCTCTGGGACACAATGAAAGCTGTTCTAAGAGGTAAGTTCATAGCTCTTAATGCCTACATCAAAAAAATGGAAACATCATAAATAAACAACTTAACAATGCAGCTTAAAGCTTTAGAGAAACTAGAGCAATCTGATCCCAAAAGTAGTAGAAGAGAGGAGATTAGCAAAATAAGGGGAGAAATATCTGAAATCGAGATTAAGAAAACGATAGAAAAAATCAATCAGTCAAAAAGCTGGTTCTTTGAAAAAATCAATAAGATTGATACACCCCTAGCTAAATTAACCAAAAGCAAGAGAGAGAAAACCCAAATTAACAAAATCAGAAATGAACATGGAGTTATCACTACTGATACCCAAGAAATCCAGAGAATTATAACATCATATTTCAAAAACTTATACTCTGTGAAGTTCGACAACACAAAAGAGATGGATGAATTTCTAAGTAAACACAACTTACCTAAATTGAATCAGGAAGTTGTGAATTATTCAAATAGTCCTATAACATATAAGGAAATTGAGGAAGTAATCTCGAATCTTCCCACCAAAAAATGTCCTGGACCAGATGGATTCAGCACAGAGTTCTACCAGACATTTAAAGAGTTAATAACACCAATACTCCTTAAACTGTTCCATCAAATAGCAAAGGAAGGAACACTCCCAAATTCCTTCTATGAAGCTAATATCGTTTTAATCCCAAAACCTAATAAAGATTCACTTAAAAAAGAAAACTATAGGCCGATCTCCCTGATGAACACAGATGCAAAGATTCTCAACAAAGTCTTAGCAAATCGGATTCAAAAACATATTAAAAAGATCATTCATGGGGACCAAGTAGGCTTCATCCCCGGCACACAAGGTTGGTTCAACATACGCAAATCAATAAATGTAATTCATCATGTAAACCAGTCCAAAGTCCAAGACCACATGATATTCTCGATAGATGCAGAAAAAGCTTTTGACAAGATCCAACAGCCTTTTATGATCAAAACGCTAGAGACAGTAAGAATGGAAGGAACCTTTATCAATATAATAAAAGCTATATACAACAAGCCCACAGCAAGGATTATGCTCAATGGGGAACAATTGGAAGCATTCCCACTTCGATCAGAAACTAGACAAGGCTATCCACTCTCACCACTTCTATTCAATATTGTACTTGAAGTCTTAGCTGAAGCCATAAGACAAGAAAGGGACATAAGAGGGATTCAAATCGGCAGGGAAGAAGTCAAGCTATCCCTATTTGCAGATGACATAATCTTATACCTGAGTGATCCCAAAAACTCCACCAGGAAGCTCCTGGAACTAATTGAGAAGTTCAGCAGGGTGGCAGGATACAAAATAAATGTGCAAAAATCAGAGGCCTTCCTATATGCCCAGAATGAAAGAAGTGAAAAAGCCTTGAGAGAAACAATCCCATTTACTATAGCCCCTAAAAAAATGAAATACCTTGGTATAAACCTAACTAAGGAGGTAAAAGACCTTTACAATGAAAACTTTAAAACCCTAAAGAAAGAAATTGCAGAAGACACCAGAAGGTGGAAAGACCTCCCTTGTTCCTGGATTGGCAGAATCAACATCGTAAAAATGACCATCCTACCAAAGACAATATACAAATTCAATGCTATACCAATCAAAATCCCAAAGCAATTCTTCAAAGAAGTTGACCAAACAATCTCAAAGTTCATATGGAGGCACGAGAAACCCAGGATAGCAAAAACAATCCTGAGTAACAAAAACACAGCTGGAGGTATTGCCATACCAAACCTTAGGCTATACTACAAATCCATAGTTATAAAGACAGCCTGGTACTGGCTCCAAAATAGACACACAGATCAATGGATAAGGATTGAAGACCCAGATATAAGCCCACAAAGTTACAGCCATTTGGTCTTTGACAGAGGGGCCCAAAGAATCCAATGGAAAAAGAACAGCATCTTCAACAAATGGTGCTGGCAAAACTGGATCTCCACATGCAGAAGATTAAAGCTGGACCCGTACTTGTCACCATGTACAAGACTTAATTCCAAATGGATCAAGGACCTTGATATCAGGCCAGAGACTATAAAAAACATAGTTGAAAGGATAGGGAACTCCCTCGAGCTGATTGGGCTAGGCCAACACTTCCTAAACAGACATCCAATGGCACAGTCACTGCTACCAACTCTCAACAGTTGGGATCTTGTGAAATTAAAGAGCTTCTGTTCAGATAAAGAGATTGTAACGCGAGCTCAAAGGCAACCCACAGAATGGGAGAAAATCTTCACTAACCACACATCTGATAGAACTCTGCTGTCCAGAGTGCACAAAGAACTTAGAAAACTAAACATCAAGGAAACCAATGGCCCAATTAAAAAATGGGCCCTGGAACTTAAAAGAAACTTTACCAGGGATGAAATTAAAATGTCTAACAAATATCTGAAAAAATGCTCCACTTCCTTAGCCATCAGGGAAATGCAAATCAAAACTTCCCTGAGATATCATCTCACCCCGGTCAGGATGGCAAAAATCCACAATACAAACAACAACAAATGTTGGAGAGGATGTGGAGAGAGGGGAACTCTCCTACATTGCTGGTGGGAATGCAGGCTCATACAGCCACTCTGGCGAGCCGTCTGGAGATTCTTAAAGAAATTAAAGATTGAAATGCCATATGACCCTGCTATTCCACTTTTGGGAATAAACCCCCATACAGCAGAGGTTCGCCTCGATAGCACAAGCACGACCATGTTCATAGCAGCACTGTTTACAATAGCAAAGTCATGGAATCAGCCCAAATGTCCAACAGTTGACGAGTGGATAAGGAAACTGTGGTACATCTATACAATGGAGTACTACTCAGCCATCAAAAATGATGAATTACTGGAATTTGCCGGGAAATGGATGTCATTAGAAACAATTATATTAAGTGAAGTATCCCAGACCCAGAAAATTAAGCGCCGTATGTACTCCCTAATAGGTGGCTCCTAGTACCAAATCCACCCAGCCCACCTAGAAACAGTAATTCCAAGGATTATGAACAGGAGGGATGGGGTAGGAGGGCCACACCAGAAACAAGGAGAGAAGGGACCATGTTACAGCAGGGAAAATAGGCCTCCATCAAGGACCCAAATAAGTAATGAGACATCTGATTAAGTTCACAGACTTTTGTTCCTGATCATTTACTACTGAGGGGGTGTGATCTCACCAGAAGAGGAGGGCATATAGTCTGGCAGATAAAAAGTAACCATTTTGCAAATGGGTGATAGACCCCCTCCCTCACTGTGGTTTCCCACTTTTATTACATCTACCTTTGAATGTGCTTTTATCACAAGACTCTAGTTTAACAGCTTTTTGTCTCTGGCCAGGGGGTAAAATACAATGCCCAGCAGGATGGAGTGAAGGGCATTGCAGGAGCAGCAAAACTGAAAAAGAAAATCAACAAACCACAATCCAGAACATCAGAGACTCTATATCAACCACCTAGAACTAGGCCAGCTTAGTCTCTCCCCATCTTGAAGCTCAGGGAAATTTGCGGAAGAGGGGGCGGTAAGAGTGTAAGAGCAAAAGGATGGGAGGAGCAATGATATGTAAGATACTCCATACTAATTAGGGCTGAAGCAATCATAATTGGACTTTGCATGCCCTGCGCATTGTCCAACACACTGTTGACCTCACAAAGTCTAGCATCTGCTAAAGGCACCAAGATCCTTGGAGGCAAAGGATTGGCAGCCACAGCAGTGTTCCTATACCTAAGGGGAACACGGGAAAGGGTTCAGGGAAAGGCCACTGGGTCCTTGTACGTCATCAGAGAGGAGGGCCCAGAGGAAAATCAGACATGCACAAGAAAGGACTCTCTGGGAATTGGGGCGGGAGGCACTGGGGGATAGGGAGGGAGGAGGGTGGGGAGGGGGAGCAGGGAGTACTGGGGGAGGAGGAGGGAGGGAGGGAACTGGTGTACCTAGTAAGTTTGTATGAGCTGAAATAATAATAAAAATGTATTAATAGTAAAAAAATTAAATATTAAGGAAGTAGGCAGTCCATTTAACTGAAACTGAACTGAAAAAAACTTTTCACAAGATGAAAGTAAAATGAGTAACATACATCTTAAAAAATGTTCTACCTCCCTACTCATTAGAAAAATGCAATTAAAACCACCCTGAGATATCATCTTACTCCAATCAGAATGGCTAAGATCCAAAATACAAATAACAAATACTGGCATGCATGTGGGGAGAAGAGGATCTTCATACATTGCTGTTAGGAATGTATACTTACACAACCCTTTTGGAGAACAATTTGGAGGTTCCCCAAAAAGTTAAAAATTGAAATATCATATGAACCACTCCTGGGAATATTCCCAAAGAACACTACATCCTGCAATAGAGTCACATGTACCATCGTGTTCATAGCAGCTCCCTTCACAGTAGCAAAGAAATGGTATCAACCTAGATACTCAACAGTTGATGAATGATTAATGAAAATGTGGTACATTTCATACAATAAATATATGCTCTTCAGCTGTCAGGAAAAATGAACTAATGAAAATTTCCAGTAAATGGATGGAGCTAGAAGAAACTAGGCTGAGTGAAATATTACAGATGCAAAGAGATGGACACCACATATTCTCCCTTATAAATGGATCCTAGCATTAAATCTTAAGTTTAATGCAATCAAGTGAAACTCTCACAACATCCAAAAATGCAAAGAAATGGAAGCCTGGGAATTAGAAGAAGATCCCCAAAGAGTGGAAACAAAAGAACATGGGCAAACAATTAAATAAGGCTTTTATGTAAGAAAAGTCTTAAAGGGGAGAGAAGAACAGGAATAGGATGGAGTAAGGAGTGGGGTTAGCCTCCAGGTAACCAGCCACCTACTGGTCCCTAATCCTCCTGGATGACAGGGAATACACGTCTAGTAATGTAAACTAGTCTAAACAACAGTGGACAAAGAGAAAATTAACACTAGACAGGGTCAGATGTCTCAGTACTAACCATAAACATTATATCTCATTATATGTTTAGACAAGAAAAGATCCCAACACCCAAACAAGACACAGTCTATTGCAATGGAAGAGCAGTGCAATAGACGACAACCAACCAGAGTGCAGAGTATCAGCAACCCTAAAATGTTTAACCTAAATCAAGCCAACCAAACCTCTTCCCATCCTATGGCTCAGGGAATTTTACAGAAGAACGGTAGGAAAATTGTAAGAACTGGAAGGTGAGGAGGTTCACTGCCAGCCAGGTCAGGCCAGTCATGACAGGGCTGCTACATCCAGTCAGTGTCTCACTACAATAAGACCTACGCTCACCAGACCTGCACCCCATTCCCCCATGGACCAGTGAGGAACTCAAGCAAAATAACTGCACACAGTGGGAACCTTAGGGGCAAGGGCTAGACAGATAAAGGGAATGTCCCTATCTGTGGTCTACCTAGGGAAGGGCCACGTGGACTGCCACTGAGGCCTGAGCTCCTACTAGAGCAGACAACCTGAAGGGAACCATATGGTCTATCCAAGTACACAGGCATGAGGGTGGGAAGCAGCGGGAGGGATTGAGAGTGGGAGTGGGAAGGAAGGAGAGAAAAGGGAAAGGAAGGGAGAAGGAAAGGAGAGGAAGGGGAAAAGTGGGAAGGGGGAAAGAAGGGGAAAAAGACAATCACTTATTATATTTGCATAAAAGGAGATTTTTTAAGAAAAAAAGGGATAAAATTTTTTTAAAAACCCACAAAAACTTCTGACTTCTGGGAATGGCATTGTCCACCAATAAAGACAACTCTATTCCAAGCTCTTCTTTATATTTTTAGTTAGTTTCTAAAATAGTAGGTTTATATATGGATTTTTCATGCATTCTTCATTTTTGTTAACTTTTGTTCTCATACCCACCTTTCTCTTGTCTTCCTATCCCTTCCCTATTCAAACTTTTTCACACCTAGTATTCTCCCCCACATCTTGATATCCTGCATTTTTTATTCTCATCACTTCTTCATGCTTTCCTCACCTCCTGGTTCCTCTCTTGCTTTCTGACTTCTACTCACTTCAGTGCAAAAAAGATGCAAAAAAAAATACATTAATCTTCCATCCAGTTTCCTTCAAATTTCATAATTTTTCCATCTGAAAAAAGTTCTATTGTGTTCGTATACTACCTACACTTTAATTATTCATTTATCAGCTAATGGACAAACTACAATGATTTCATTCCTAACCACTATGAGTAGAGCAAAAGATTAAGCCTTTCAACATCCTATCATGGATGGGGAAGGCAACCTGGGCCCCACCTCTTCCTGAAAAGATATTGGCAGTTAATTGTTACAGGAGATGGGAGTGCCATTTTCTTCAGTGGTGCAGCCGCTAGTGAGTTGACCACATTGTAGAAAAGAGCACCCTACCCATGCTCATAAAAGAAATTTTATTGGGGGAAAAGTCATGAAAATAGGAGAGGGAACTATTTGTGAAGTAGAAAGGGTTCAGAGAGAAAGGGAGGGAGATAACAGAGAATAATGAGAGTGAATATAGTTACAAAACATTGTGATATGTGTGAAATTGTCAATAGAGAAAAAATATTTTCAAAATTTGATTAAAATATATACTATGTGATTCCATTGGTACATATTGCAGATAAAGCAAAGATAGAGGGTGGAAAGGAGACCAATTTTTGCAGGGGCACAAGGATATCAGAGTAGAATTTGATTTTGTATGTACTTAGTTTTGGTGGTAGCTACATAAACCGGTGTTTGGTTGGTTTTTTGTTTTTTTTTTTTGTTTGTTTGTTTGTTTGTTTTTTTTTGTAAGTATACTACTTCTTACTATACTAATGAATAAATTTTATTGTGTAAATGAAAATGCCAATAACAAATGTAAATGCAGGCTGTCTTTAAATCCTTAGTTCACCCCAGCTAGCATAAAAATCACTCTTCAATTTTTCTGTATCACATGTGCTGTAGTTTCATTTTGCCTTTTCCTACTATGTATTTATAATATGTAATGGAAAATTTGAAAATTTCCTTAGGATAAGTTTCTGAAATGGGAAATACTTTCTTAAAAGCAATATAGGGCACTTGGGCAGACGATACAGGCTTTACTTCCAGCTACATTTTGTGCTGTCAGGAAGATGGCAAGTTCTAGGCTCGCCCGTTCTACAGAGAGTGGAGGGTCAGCCTGGGCAATTTAGCAAAACCCTTTCTCAAAATTAAAAAGTCAGGCTGGAGAGATGGCTCAGGGGTTAAGAATCTACCTCAAAGGAAAATGTCCTGAGTTCAGATCCCTGGTCCCACGTAGAAAATCCACATGGAACCGGCCATGGCCTGCACTTCCAGCCCTAGTGGAAAGAAGCCTGGGAAATCCCAGAGTGAAGCAAAAAGGAGGTCAAAGCAATCCGGGATGATTCCTGAAGTCACCCTTGGTCCTCCACAGGGACAGACAGTGCTCTCTGATACACACACACACACACACACACACACACACACACACACACAAATAGAGCTTAAAAAAATTAAAATGTCAAAGGGCTGAAAATGTAAACATGCCAGGTGGAAATGACTGAGGCTTGCACTTCTGGCTCTGGAGGGAGGAGCCTGGGAAACCCTAGAACAAAGCAATGAGGAGGTAGAGCAATTTAGGGTGATTCCCTATGTCACCCTTGGAACTCCACAGGTACACACATCCAACTGCCCTCTGGTATATGCACATAAATACACATGCACACAAACAAACAAACAAACAAACAAACAAATAAATAAATGTCTCAAAAAGAAAAAAAAAAAAAGAGAGGGAGTAATAAGGATGTGACTCACTGGCAGAGCATTTGCCTAGCATGAGCGGGTGGCTGAGTTAAATCCCTACGTCAACAAATATAAAGGCAGGTATATTGATGCACTCTTACAATCTCAGCGCCTGGAGGCCTAGGCAGGAGACTCACTTCCAATTCACAATGCAGACCAGCGTGGGCTGCACAGTGAGCTCCAGGACATTCTGAGCTACAGAGAGAGATCCCATCCTAGAATAAAAGTAAATAATAAGTAAATAAAACAAATATAGAGTAAGATCTGTGTCCCAGAAACTCAGCCCCCAGCTGAGCCTCCATAACTGGTCCACTCCATTCTGCTAGCACATTGGTGTTTTAGTTTTCAGTCCACTGCCCGCATCCTGAGGATGTTAGTTTCTGGTTCCCACAGGGATGGCACCTCCTTCCCACTTCAAGCAGGGCAATAATCCAGTCTAAGCACCTCCCTGGAATCAGCCCTCATCATGGGCCACAGGCCAAAAGTCAGCACACTAAGACCCTCATGGTCTCACTGGTCCTAGCTCCAAAAGAATTCCTGCTGCCATTGTGTTGCCCCCCCTACTCCGTTCACACTGCTGCCTCTGCTAGCACTACCATTGTCACCCTACACTCATGATCTCTGGGGTCAATGCAGGCACCCATCCATGTAAGAAGTACCCCTTCTCTCTTTGCTGCTAAAGTGAGCTATTGGGCTATCTCCACATTGGACAGGCCCCCATAGCTCAAGCTGACCCCTCTCATAACCCCAGGCCTGGATGCCAGTTACTGTTTTTGAACAAGTGCATGCCCTAGTGGGAGACTGAGACAACCTTCCTGGCCCTCTCCTGCACCTTGCAGAACAATCCTCCTCTTGGACTATTTTCTTTAAGATACAGGATATAATCATAGCATTTTCTTTTCTTTATGAATTCTGATCTTTGAATATTTCATACATACATGAATAATTGAATGAATTGAATAATTCATACAGTGAATTCTGACTATTCTTTCCCACCCCTCATTCCTATAGTTCTTCCCACCACATTCCTATCTTTCTGTCGTGGGTCATAGCACTTTCTTAAATGTCCATCAGAAAAACAAGAGCAGGCCTCACTCCATCTTCTGTTCCCATGACTCTGTCTGTCCTCATATCTGTCAAATTCTACTTCAGTCACAACACCATCTCCCTAGCTCCAGTTTTCCACTCCTATCCACCTGTTACTGCCTAATAAACACCCTTGAGACCTCCATATAAAGCTGTACTCCCAGGACAGGATTTCCCTAAGCTGTGTAGGACCACTAGGAGCTTCCTAAGAGATCTGTAACTACAGTGTTCTCACTCAGCCTGTTATCCCTCACGTGTAATCCATCTCTGTCCTTCAGGTATTTCCTAACCTATATTTTCCCAATTTTGTCTTGATTTGAAGGAAGTCCTGCTTTTACAAGAAGCTCAGCCCTGGCACAGCCAGATCCTGAGCTTAGCCACTACTGACCCCCTAGCAGACACCCTACCCTCATCATTTCTGTTTACCTCCAAAGGACTAGCAGAAGGATGATCCCTTACTAATCTGGTGCAAAAATTAGGAGGCTCCAGTAGACTGGGGACTTGATTCAGGACTTGATACTTTAATACAATATTTGAAAATACTAATGATCACATACCAACACTTTAAAACAACATCTGCCCAATCCCCTTCCCTTGGGCTGATCATTACTTCTCATTCCTCTGGTTATCACTGGCACATTCCCCTCAGTGGCCTATTCTAGCCTCCGGTCCATTAAGCCCCCTACATTTCCCCACAAATGAGTTCTTTACCTGCGCAATAGGATCCACAGATTGGACCGTCTGTTTCCCACTGGAGCTTTGGGGTTCCTGGATCTGGTCCCTTCTGCTCCCCTTGGCAACAAATCCTTGGCACTGTCTGCCAGGTTCAGCAGCAGCAGCAACAGTAGCAAGGCTCCATACCGCCTGCAGCGAGCATCTAGACACCTAGGGGCTTCATAGCACGCCTGGCCTCTCCTGAGCTTCATTTGTTCCTCAGGGTCAAAGTTGCCTCTGGTCCTTTGGCTCTTGGTCCTTTGGCAGGTAACAATCACTCCTGTGCACATGGGTCTGTGTGACCCAATCTCTCCTTGAACTGGCTCTGATTTCCACTGGGTGGGTCTAGTATTTTCAAGGTCACAGGGTCATCATCCATGAGGTCTCTCCCCGAAGGACATCTGCAAACTGCCTTGCTGTGGTCAGGATGTGGACTCAACGGTTCCAACCCACAGCCACCTGCCTGGCGTGGTCCACCCCTGGGACCCTGGGTGACACCAACTGTTTGGCACCCAGTTCCCCAAGGATGCTGGGTCTCTGGAGCAACTCCCCTG
Source organism: Typhlomys cinereus (assembly GCA_023101885.1). Lineage (NCBI taxonomy): Eukaryota > Metazoa > Chordata > Mammalia > Rodentia > Platacanthomyidae > Typhlomys > Typhlomys cinereus. The sequence continues at coordinate 160,567 of JALPQD010000107.1, forward strand.
CAGGGGCTAGGGAGAGCAACTGAATGCCCACCCAGTGGGAAAAGAGTCTCTAAAAGCTTGAATTCAGGCACTGTGAGGCAAGGTTGTAATTAACCCACTAGCAGAGGTGGTGGTAGCACTGTTGCTAAAAGGAGACCACACTGTTCAGTAAGAAGCTCATAGTCCAACCCAGGAATCATGATGCAGTAATTAAAATTGTGCCTAATGCAACATGTTCAACATTCTCAATCTCATTTACAAATACAGACACCTCCACATCTTTATAACTAACTCCTTACAGACTGATATGGAAGAAGAAGGATTGTAATGGGAAAATGAAGGAGGATGTACTTGGGGACTAACATGTAAAAATATCATAAATGCACTGCATTCATGCACAAAACTCTAAAAAAATAAAAAATTTAGAAGAAAATTAAAATAGCTGTGCACCCATAAAAACATAACCATCCTACATTTATAAAGGTATAATTAACAAACATTACTGAGTTATGGTTGTACTTGTCTATAACCCCAACACTGAGGAGACTGAGACAGGTATTGTGAGTTCAAGGCCATTTTGGGCCACATAACAAGATCTTCTCTTAAAAAAATGTAAATAAATTACTTGAGGTGTACTATACACTGCACAATAGGGAAAAAATGGTATCAGTCAACTTACCCATCAACAGAGGAATGGATAATGAAAATGTGGCACATATACACAATGGAATATTACTCAGCCATCAGAAAGAATGAGATTATGAAATTTTCTGATAAATGGATGGAACTGAAAAATTTAATATTGAGCAAGGTATCTCAGGCACAGAAAGTTAAACACTACATGTTCTCTCTTATATGTGGATGCTAACAGTGATATCCTTGTCAATATATTTGGATTGGAATTACTGTAAGAGCCAGAAAATTCGAAAGAAGACCAATGAGTGGGAAGATGGGAAGCAATGGTTAGGCTGAAACCTTTTAAAGGGGAGAATTAGGATACCATGATAAGTAGAGTGAGGGAGGGACTAATTGGGAAAAATGTGTGAGAAGGAATGGGGGAATGGGAGATAGGAAGGACAGAGGGATTTACAGAAAAATCCTGATTGTGGGAAATAACCCCAAAGGAAACTCCTATGCTAGTTATCTACACAAACACACACACACACACACACACACACACACACACACACACACGTCTTCTAAAGAAAGGAACAAGAATTGGCCGTCCCTATGCAGAGGAGCATAGAGTGAGGAAAACAGAAGGAAAAGAAAAAAAAAACAAAACCCTGATCTTTGATGAGGAGAAGGGAGGATATGGGAGGGAGGTAGAGGGAAGCAGGGATGAGTACTCAATATACTTGTAAAAGTAGAAAAATAAAATAAAATAAAACAAAAATGTGTAGTACTACACACTAATTGGATACTGTACACATTGTGAAATGATTAAACTTGTCCATTGTCCTACTGTGGTTTTCTGTATGGTGAAACACATAAGGTCTATTCTTTCCTCGGTTTTCAAGTTTGCATTCCATGACCTTCAAGCTTTCTGTCACACAACAGAGCTTCTGAACTCATATGTACAGGTTTCACCAGAGTCCAGGAATAGCCTCCTATGTGAATGGATGCATTCACATAGCCCTCCAGACCTCCCCTTCGAAGCACATTGTGAGATGCTATGACAGGCAGACTTCCCGCTTTCCCACAGAAATCATGAAGGCTACCATCAGGTAGATGGATGAGATTCTAGTTGAATCTCCGTGCCACACAAATACTGATTGAGCTTCTTGAGGGTCAGGCACTGCATCTTGGAGCGCTCATGGTCCATGGAGAGGTGGGCAAAGTATCAGATGATACAGAATGTGGGTTTCTTCAAAGATGTGTGGAGTACAGGGAAATGCTCTGGAAAACCCTGATCCAGTACAGCTTTTCCCCCACTTACGTGTCTTAGTTTCTTTTCTTGTTCCTGCAATAAAATAACTTGCTGGTTTGTTCTCTCCATCTTCATACAGCCTCTGACCTGACACCCATTTATTTTTAAACCAGATCTTCCCACATCAACTAATGCCATCAAGACAATCTCTCACAGGCATGCCCAGAGGCCAATCTTAACCTAGAAAATTCCCCTCAGATGAGCCCAGAAGTGTGCCTCAGGTTAACAACACTTTCACAGGTTACCTGAAGCCTACACACGGCTATAATTTTATAGGGTTCCACTACTGTTTGTACCCACTGTTTCTACCTGTCTATTGCCTCCACTCACTGATGCTAAACACTAAGGGATACAGACCAGCATTTAGGAGCTTTTCTTTGCTATCCACAATTCCCATTCAAGTAGAAAAAAAGGATAAGGCAGTTAATTGGTGACATTAGCTTGTTTCCAACAACCAAGTCTCACTCTGACTTGGAACATAGCTGCCTAAAAATTCTCAAATCAGGGTGGGGAGATGGCTCAGGGATTGCCTTACAAGTAAAAGGACCTGAGTTCATATCCCCAGATCCCGTGTAAAAAATCCCAATGGATATAACAGCAGTGTTGCAGTTCATCTGCATAGTTGCTGATAAATGACCATCAATGGCTTAAGGGAACAAGGGATTTATTCTCTTACGCTTACTGGTTACAGTTCATAGTCCAGCTTGATAGGAGAGCTCACACCAATACCAGAGCTGAGGGAACTGGCCACACCATCACCACATAATGGCTGAGAGAGGGACAATCCTTACTTGCCAGAACAGCATGTCTGGCCAAGTGTACAAAGAATGCCAACTTTCTCAATCAGCTCTTGGTATTTTATTCCAGGGCCTAGTCCCACCCACCCTGGGCTGGACCTTCCCCATCAGCTAGACAATCTCCTGCAGGTTTGCTTTGGGCTTAACTCAACCATTGATTCTCTACGTATATGCCCAGAGCTCAAACTCTCAACTGTCAAGTTGACACCTGTGCCTAATTATGACAAGCAGCCTGCAATCCAAAGCCCTGGAAGGTGCAACCTGAGAAACTCCATAGGAAAGCAATAAGGAGGTAGTGCAATACAGGATGATTCCCGGTGTCATTTTTGGGCCTCCATAGCATACACACTCAAGTGCCCTCTTGTACACACACACACACACACACATACACACACACACACACGCACACACACACATGCACTCAAACAAAAATTCTTAATACAATTTATGTCAGTAGGCTAGATTTGTCAAATCAGATACCAACAGCTTATGACTGACAACTTTTTGCCAACAGGAGAAACTTCATGGACGAATATTGTGGTTGCTGTTTATGAGTTAGTGATCCTGGATTAGATCATAGAAATCTTCACCTACACAGCTGGTACCTCTACACAAAAAGTTAAAGTGCCCTAAGGTTTTACATCCATACCAGAGAAAACAAGTAATTATTTACAATGATTCTAAATATGCCATAATGATAGTGCAGTTCATGGAGATGATTGTAGAGGGAGGATTACTAACTTTAAGAAATAAGGACATAAATACCCAACAGAAATATTTAGTTCTGCTACAGGCAGTTGCTTTAATAGCTCAAAGATCTATCACATTCCTTCCAGGGCACCAGCAGGATAACTCCCATTAGCTAAAGGAACCAAAAATCAGATAGAGCCCCAAACAAGCCGCTAGAGAAAAACAACTTACTGGCACTTTTCTGCCCCACTTGAACTTCTCTAAATTCCAACTAGACAAAACAGAATTTGGAATGGACTTTAAAATGAGGCTTTGCCAATATCCTCTCTTGACCAAGGAGTGATTTTACTACCTGAAACTCTCGTCTATCCAATTTTAAAATACTTATATGGAAAAGATACATTAACAGAACTAATATGACCTATTTAAAATGGTCCCTCTTAAAAAACTGTTTAAATGAATTAATTTATGAGGATATCGTTATGTGCTAAATATAACCCATGACTAAACACAGTCCACCTCAAAAGGTAGATCAATTTAGAAAGGATATACTCAAGAAACTAGTAAACTGACTTCATTCAGAGATCTTAAACAAGTTACTTTTAATTTTTGCTTTTCACTATTGTTTGTGGATATTTTTTTCAGCTGGGTAGAAACAATCCTATTAGGAGTAGGAGAATTTTGATAACATTTTAGCCTAAGGAAATTGTTCCCAGGTTTGGACTTCTAAGTTCTCTTCAAAGTACCAATAAGCTGTATTTTGTTCTTGTAGCCACCCAAAAGGTGAGTTAAAACTTTGCAAATAACTTAGAAGTTGCATTTGTCATAAAACGCTAGTGGAACCATAAGTTTATAACTGTTTTCATTACCTTTTTCATGATTGTCACAAAATGTCTGATAAAAACAACTTAAGGGGCTGGAGAGGTGGCTCAGGGGTTAAGCCTCTGCCTTGCAGGCGGAAGGTCCTGAGTTCGGATCCCAGATCCCACGTATAGACGCCAGGCGGAAGCGGGGGCGGCCTGCGCTTCTGGCCCTGGTAGGGCGGAGCCTGTGAATCCCAGGGCAGAAGGAGGTGGAGGCGGCCATAGTGGTTCCCGATTCGTCTGTGGTTCTACACACACACATGCACACATGCGCGCGCACATACATACACACACACGCACAATTGAATAAATAATAATTTTAAAAATTTTAAAAAAACAACTTAAGAAGTAGGAAGATTTATTTTGATTCATGGTTTAAGAGCATTCTGTCTGTGGTCATTTGGTTCCATGTTTCTGATCAGTAACGGGGCAGAAGATTATGATGAAAAGAGACAATTCACCTCATGACAAACAGGAAGTTCAGAGTGAGAAAGGGACCCTGAACAAGTTAGCCCCAGAGGACATGCTCCTGAGTGAACCACTTCCTGCAGTTAGGTCCTATCTCGTACTGTCTTCAGAATCTCCCAAAATAGCACCACCATCTGGGACCAACACTTAAATACATGAACCCTTGGAGGAAAGCTTCACATTGTTTAAACTATAAAGACAGCCCTTTTGAGACTTGTTCCCTTTACATAGCATTCTGTACTCAAGATTCACCTACATCTACTATATTTCAATTCTTTTATATGACTCAGTCCTATTCCATTCTTTGAACATATCATTGTTTGTTTTGGCTCAAATAAAGAACACTTCTATTTATAACTTTAATAGTTATGACATTTATTATGTTAAACATTAAACATAAACATGTATGTTACAACGAAGAAACACAGTAACACTATTAGTGAATTTCTTAAGAGAAACCCTGCAATCTAAGGGAAAAGTAGGGTAAAATATTCAAAGCACTAAAACTGAAAGGAAAAAAAACCCTATAAATCAAGAGTTCTCTGCCTGGAAAAACTACTTTTTAAAAGCAAATAATATACTATACCAGGAAAAAAAATGACTCAATAGGTAAATCCACTTGCCACTAAGTCCAACAACTTGAATTCAGACAGGAACCCACACAACAGAAGAAGAAAACCAACTTCTGAAAGTTTACAATGAAACTAGAATTTTTAGTTAGATATTTGGGTATCTACAGAAAGGGAATATGTATCTTGGAAGATGCCTACGTCATCTTTCATTATATGGGAATGAATAATAAAGCAATCTTCAAAATTCTATTTTATGGGAACTGCGGAAGCCCAAGGATAACTTCAGAAATCACTCTGGGTTTTTTCTCTGGAATTTCTAGCTGGTATTTTTGGCAGAGATCTCCATGGTCTCTTAGATAAAAGAAAATTTGAATGTAACTTCCTGCCATTTGCTTGTCATTCAGCAGGAGATCTAATTCTAAGACGTACTGAGGCCATGTCTGAGAACAGAATATCAAAAGTTGGCTCTTTTTCAGGTTAGTAGAATTAAACATTCTCCAGTTAGTCTCTGGATTTGGGATGGGGAAACCTCTCCTTAGCTAGTCTAGGGTACCTGGATTTGGGGAATGACACACAGCTGGGCAAGGTCCCACCAGCACCATAAACCCAGCAGCTAGCCTGGTCAGCTAGTGTTATAAGCCTTGTGGCTAGCCTAGTCAGCTAGTTCTATAAATCCAGTGACTGACCTCCCCGGTCAGTGCCATAAACTTGGCTGCTGACCTGGACAGTCAGCACTGACAGTGCCTGACAGAGGAGGATTCCCCTTTGCCAGTGCTAAAGGAGTATAGGGTATATAGTCCACCAATGACTGAAGCTTCCTGAAATTTGAGTTTCGTGTTCTGTTTAGACAGATGGATGGCCACCATCCCAGACAAAGAACGAATGCCACTAGAAAGTTCCCTCCTTTAACTAACAATACATGAGGCCCAAAATTGATACCACCATCCAATGCAGACAAAGGTTGGGCATCCCTCCATGAGAGATCATTCACATATGTCATCATCATGGAACTGCAGACCAAACCCACTGTGACCTTGTGGCTGTGAAAAAATCTTAAGGACCACACTGTGGGGTTACACATTCAAGTACTGAGGCATTGTAGGCCTCCCATCTCGGATTGCCACTCATTCACATATTTGCACGGAGTTTATAAATGTATACCTTGAAATCTAAGATTTTCTATGTCTTGTTCAGGCTTATTATTTGTTAATTAACTTAGAATAACAATTTATTTATTTATTCTAGCATTAAGGCAATCTTTAAAATTTGTACCTTTAAAATACAGGACCCTTATAAATACAGTAGAAAACTTTTGACTTAGTATGAGCCTAATATGACTACTGATAGGGTTAAGCAGACCAAACAATTTGTACTTGTCTTTTAAATCACCATTTGAAAGAAAAATTAATATAAACTTATCTATCATTTTATATTATAAAATTTTACACTCAATTGTAGTACTTTAAATATCTTTTAGAGCCAAATGTACAGATAAGTAATGAAACAACTTAGTAAAAATTCTTTTAACTTTGCTTTCTCTGACTTAGAGGATGATTATCTAAGTAGATACCAAGACACTATCAAATATCAAATGAACAAGCAGCATATGGTGGTAGGAGAATCTTTTAAGTTTTCCTTAGAATTCCGTAGGGACATTATATAAAATAACATCTAAAAATTAGGAGAATAAGCTTATCACATGACAATAGAAACATTCAGAAACTATTACAACTGAATTAGGCTAGCAAGGTTGTAGCTAAACATAAGTACATATGGAGTAACGTAATTAGAAAAGCAAATTGGAGCAAAGAATTTGTTGGTCTCATCCCAGAAAGAGAGTCCAACAAGGAGAAGGAAGAAATTCCAATAAATTAACCAATATCCATAGTGGCTTTGCTACTCTGGGAACACATGGAAAATATCTTTAAAGGAATTACAAAAGTGGCACTTGAATATTGACAGTAGGGCAGAAGTCTGGAGGAATCTGCCTATCTCCATCTCCCCAGCACATGCCATCATGCTTTCTAAATGGATGCCAGAGACTGAACTCAGATCCTCATGACTGAGATATCTCATTACTCCTTTTATAGCAATTTTAGGAGAATATTGTCGAAATACAAGGAAAATCTTTCTTGGGCTAACCTTTTACCTGTTAACCAAATTGTCATTGCCTTTGTACCTTTCTAGAGAAGTGCGGGGTTTGCTAGAGAATCTTAACAAATAACACAATATATGCTGTTTACTTTACTCGATGTCAAGACCTTATTTTGGCCCTAATAGATTTACAATAATAAAAAAATACTTTCCCTTTGCAAGTGTATTTGCTTCTTCAGATTGTCCTCAGCCTTTAATGTATGATTATTGTCATAGTAACATACAGATGTCAACTTGACAATTGAAGGTTCAAGTTCTGGGCACATTTGTAAAAAAATTAATAGTTGAGTTAAGCCACAAGAAAACCTAGAGGAGATTTTTTTGAATTGATGTGAAAGGCATAGCTCATGGTGGGTGAGACTAGGTTCTAAATGGATGGATAAGATGGAAGGAGCTATTTAAGGAAGTTGGCATTCTTTGGCATGCTTAGCCAGACATGCAGGTCTAGCAAGTGAGAATTGTCACTTCTCTCAGCAAGGATATGGTATGGCTAGTTCCCTCCCTCATTATTAGCATTAGCTCTCCTCTCAGGTTGGACAAGAAACTGTATCCAAGAATCAGAAAAGAAAACAACTTGTTCCTTATTAAGTTGTTTGGTAGTGAATTTATTGGCAGCATGAAGAGTAACAATGACAATTACTAAATATAATTATCACATCATTTCACTAATACCAACTCCATTTTTATTTACATCTGAAGTAAAAAGTTGGTCAGCATCTGCAATTTCATTTACAGCTGAAGGCTTCCAGTATATTTACTGTATCTTCAATCAAATTAGTATGCTGTTTAGAATTAGATGAACTAATGTCTTTTTGTATGTGTGGCTCACTGAATTTCATCTGGTTTTCCTACATTGGCATGTGCCTGAGCACGTGCCAATCATGGATGGAATATGGATGATTTAGATATTCTATTTAGGGTGAAGCAATCTGTAGTCATTTATTCTCTACAGTTTGGTCGTCTTCCATTGTAAAAAGAAGATTCTAATCTGAGTGATGAGGAGCTCATATAATCTATGGGTACAATGATAAATGTTTTGATGGCAGTTTGGTATCATGTCCTTTATAGATAAACCTTAGTAGATTGTTTCCCTTCTAGGGCCTATGTACTCTCCTTCCATAGATTATTAGCCTAGTTCCCAGTACCAGTAATGTGTCCCTTCTGAAAAGTGGAACTTACATCTAATCAGAAAGCAATCAGTTACCCTCATCACATTTATTACACCAGTGGTTACTTCTTGCCAGAGTTAGTGATACTGTAGTTCTCAGAATTCACAGCTGTAAGACTGCTGATTGCTTTTCTCTTCCATCAGCTTGCATAATACCTTCTGGTACCATGAAGACTGGTCAGCAAGGAGAAAACTTTCAGATCAGCTTCAGCTTGTTTTTTCCATATCTTGTAATCCATGTGTATGGTGTCTTTAGCAAGAGTTTTTTTGTTTTTTTTTTTTATTCAATTGTGCCTGTGTGTGTATGTATATGTGTGTGTGTGTGTGTGTGTGTGTGTGTGTGTGTGTGTGTGTGTGTGTGTAGAACCACGGGCGAATTCAGGAACCACCATGGACCTCCTCCACCTCCTCCTTGTTTACTCTACCCTGGGATTTACAGGCTCCGCCCTACCAGGACCAGAAACACAGGCCGTCCCCACTTCCACCCAGTGTCTATACGTGGGGTCTAGGATCCAAACTCAGAACCTTCCACCTGCAAGGCAGAGGCTTAACCCCTGAGCCACCTCTCCAGCCCCAGCAAGAGTTTTATTATCAGTTTCTAGAGAACAACCAATAGCAATAGTAAAAGTCTATAATTTTGAGGTGCCCTTAGAGACCCCTCTGACCAACAGCTACATTAGGTGGCATTGAATACCTGTTAAGGAGAATCGTATTCAACTGTGTTGTCCATAGCTGCTGGTAGAAGTATCTCAAGAGAGTTTATATTGTCCTTTATCTTTCTCTGTTTCCCCTATGTAAGATATGTCTGTTCATACTCCTTTCTTACTTTTTAAAATTTATAAACATATATACATTTTAATTAATTTCTTTTTGTGTGTGTATGTGTATCAGAAGGCACTGTGTCCTCCTGTGGAGGACCAAAGGTGACTTTAGGAATCATCCTGGATTGTGTCTACCTTCTTCTTGCTTAGCTCTGGAATTTCCCAGGTTCCACCCACCAGAGTGGGAAGTGTAGGCCACTGCCATTTCCACCAGCATTTTTACGTGGGACCTGGGATCTGAACTCAGGACCTTCTGCTTGTGAGACAGAGTCTTAACCCCTGAGCCATCTCTCCAGCTCATACTTTTTGATAAGCTTGTAGATTTTTGTGTGGCTATATCTTACTTGTTACTCCCAGGCCATGTCAAATGCACAGGCTCACATGTTTGAATATTTAGTTGTTTGGGAAGGTCATGGCACCTTTTAAGAGGTGGAGCCTTGTTGGAGAAAAGAAATCACAGGGTTTGGGCCTGGAGGTTGAGGTAGCTCCACCCTATTTCTAGGAGAAGTTTGCTCCTGCACTTAGCAGTTTCGTAGCTGTCTGCATCCTTGATGAGCATGACTTAGGCCACCTCCAACCAGTCATACCTTTCCCATCCATGAAGGTCTGTATCTCCCTTCTGAAACTGTAAGCTGAATAAATCTCCCTTTGTCCCCTTAAGTTGTTTGAATTTCAGTGGTGTCTCACAGCAACAGAGAAGAGTAACCTGAACCTCCCTCAACCCTTCCCCCTTAAAATTTTCCTACATTATCTTCCTTTACATCTTCTTGCTACTTGTAGTCTCTTACATCCCCTTCTTTGAAGTCTCCCCTCTACCCTTCAATGCTGTTTAAAATTTACTTTCAAGTTTTCTGGTGAGAACCAATTTTCTGTCACAGACATAATTCCAAGAACAGCTTCTCCTGCTTCAATAAATTTTTTATATTTTCATGTTAGTTTACTAATGAGAAACATTAAAACAACTTTAACAACTGTTAAAACAACTTTAGCTGTTCCTTGAATATCATCATTGAAAGTACAATGTTTTTCTTGATGTCTGCATAAGAAATGGCTCAGGGGTTAAACCTCTACCTCACAAGTAGAAGGTCCTGAGTTTAGATCTCAGACTCCATGTAAAAATGCCAGGCAGAAATGGCAGCAGCCTGCACTTCTGGTCCTAGAAGGCGGAACCTGGGAAACTCCAAAGTAAAGCAAACAGAAGGTAGAAGCAAAATGTGAATATTATTTAATTTTTAAGTCATGGATAACTAATATAGAAAACCCTAAATGCTTATTTAGTCAAGGAACATTGGCTCTTAAGATATAAAATACCATGAATGTTATTAGAGGCTAAATTTTTTCATTTAATTTGGATAAGAAGAGTTGAGCCAAAATCTCTAAGCACAAATATAATGTTTTAATTTCTTTTCTGTTAATGATATAAATACACAGCCAAAACAACTCAGGGGAACACAGGTCTTATTCTTAGCTCACAGTTTCTAGTTACAGTTCATCATCATTGCAGAAATGTTCTTATTAACATCAAGAGCCAAGGGAACTGACCGTATCACAACTACAGGATGCACTGAGAGAGTGGTAGACTTTCTCACTTGACATCGGGCCAGTCTTCCAAAATACCAAGCCAGTTCTCTCCCTCTTACCTACCTTCTTAGGGTATGGTCAAGGCTTGCTTCGGGATTGAGCCCGGAACTCACCAGCATCGGAACTCACAGACCGCCGATTTGTATCAGCATCGGAAAACAGATGCTGAGACACCACCAGCGGCCGGACCCGGAAGTGATGTTGCGGGCGGCCACCCGGAGACCCTCGCACTAGCGATCGCTGCAACGCTACTGCGGGTGAGCGGTGGGCGCTAGACCACTGGAGGAAGCGAAAAGAATGGTGGCGGTGCTTAACCCCCTGGCCGGGGCTTGGGGGAGGGTCCCTGCAGGGCTTCGCATGGTCGCTGTCTTCCGCGGTCAGGGGCGCCCCGCCAGCCTGCGCTCCCCGTGGCGCTCAGGGGTGACGGTGGGCCAGCGCTTGGGTCGCCGTGGAACGAGCATGCACCCCCACTAAAGCTCTCCATCAAGCGCGAGAGCGCCCCGCGGTTCTGAGGTCAGGGGTTTCTTGATCTCACGGGTAGGGAAACTGAAGCTCCTGGAGGCGCGCAGCTGTCAGAAAGTCAGGTTCCCACCAGTTGCTTTCCACTCGCGGGCGCCCGTTGGGCCCTTGTTCCCTGTTGTGATCCCAGTAGAGGAGGGATCTTGGGGGAACAGCTCATCTTTGCTGCTTTGTCGCTCCCGCCTTTGGAAACGGGACCTGGAATAGGACTGAGACTTGAGCTTGATGGCCAGCGAGGAAAGGAACTCACGCTTTAGCAAGATCACCTTTCAGTCATCTGAATTGTTCTGAATCGTGGTTTTCTGGGATTTTTCAAACGTAACATCTGCCATGTAGAGCTGCAAGTAGTGTTATATCATGCCTAGTAAAGGGGCGCTTAAAAGATAGGCATTTTTCCGGGTTCTGTGTTCGGAAAAGTGAGTGAAGTGACAAATCTGAAACTCTCAATGCTTTCTAGACTCCTACTAGGCCTCCTGCACAAGCTAATTCCACTGGTTCATAATACACTGACGCGAAAGGAAATTTCCATATTTACAATGTTTCCCAAAGAGACGTAATGATGGTGGCATTGCCGGTGAGAATTGGCAAGGTATCAACAGGCTTTTCCTTCTTTAACTCACTTTCTTTCTTCCTAACTACAAGCCCAATTTGGAGTGTTTGTAGTCAATATCTGATTAGCAAATTGCTTATCTGTCTTTTTTAATATAGGACAACTATGGTCGCAGAGATTTGGCAGATAACGATTGACTTTGATGTACCATGTAGGTTACCATTAGAAAAACCTTTTATATATTTTTCAGATTTTTTAAAAAAATAAAAACAGCCTGACTAGGGAGATGACTCAGTGGTTAAATCTTTTGCCTTTTAAGCAAAAGAACCTGAGATCAGTCTCCCAGATCCCACATGAACGCAATGGATGAGAATTGCAGTATCCTGGAAAACAGATCCTGGGAAGCCCCAGAGCAAAGCAGTAAGGTGGAAAAGCAATCCATGATGATTCCTTATGTCACCCTTGGGCCTACACATTTAAGTGCCCACTTGTACATTCCCCCACACATGCAAAAGAAAAAAAATGAGTGAGATTTTTAAGATGGCAGAAATCTTTTTAAAAAGTAAAACCTGGGCTGGAAGAATGTTTCAACTGCATCTTAACAACTTTCTAGATAACCTAGCTAGTCACTTCCTCTGAAACTTAGTGCCTTTTTCTAGTGGCATGACTACAAAGACAACTTTCCCAGGATTCATTGATTCCCATACATTTAATGGAAGCCTTTTTTTTTCTTTTGACAGAATCTGGATGTGTAGCCTACTATGACCTTGCATTCTTAATCCTGCCTCAGCCAACTGAGTGGAATTGCAGGTATATGCCACTACTTAACCCTGGGAAATGATTTTTTTTTTCCCTAATGAAACAGTGATAGAATATTACAAAGTCACCATGCAATACTGAAGTGCTAGAACTTGTTACATTTTCTCAGAGTTAAAGTTACTAAAGACAAATGCATTACCAAAGTGAATAACAGTTGTAATCTGACAGGTAGACAAGCAATTTGAAATTAAATATGTCGCATATTTTTTTATGTATGCTGTCTGGTTGTATTCCTTTTTCTGGATAAAATGACATAATTTCCTTTATGATAATAAGGGAGAGTGTTTCTAAAGAAACCTGTCAATTTATTAATTATCCAAGAAGCTAGGATCTTAGGTGTGAAGTAGATATATTAAATTCCCACACTTTGACACCATGGGGAAAAAAGAATTTTAAGGAGCAGAGTATTTGCAATACTCTATAAATTTAAAGTCAGTTTTGGGGGGCTAGAGAGATGGTTCAGGGGTTAAGACTCTGCCTTGCAAGCAGAAGGTCCTGAGTTCAAATTCTAGGTCCCACTTAAAAACACCTGAAGGAAACAGTGGTGGCCTGCACTTCTAACCCTGGTGGGCACAGCCTGGGAAATCCAGAGTGAAGCAAAAAGGAAGTAAAAGCAATCCAGGATGAATCCCAAAGTCACCCATGGTCCTCCACAGGGACACACAGTGCCCTCTGATACATACACACACACAAATAAATAAATAATCACTTTTTAAAATTTAGGATTCTAAAACATTTTATTCACTTTGCAGATAAAATTGTTCTTTTATGTATTCCAGACAGTCATTTAATCCATGTTTGCTCACTATCTACTACTTCCCATTATAATGAGAAAGGCAAAGCCCCTCTTTTCTCAGAGCTTGTTTATGTTCTAGGAGTTGGAGGACAAGATCCTCACAGATAGAGTTCATGTCAGGGTTAGTAGAAGTTGTACAGGTGGTAAAACGGATGTTTTAGAGGCAACAAGATAAAGGCTTAGAGTACAGGTTCTAGAATGCACAGGTCTAGTTTTCAAATCTAATTCCTTTGACTCAAGCTCTGGTCTCTCTTACTTGCATTCCAACTACAGAGCAATCTAGTGGCAGTGCCCTGCTCCCAACAGCACTGACAGGACTGTCTGGTACCTGTTTCTACTTTAGAGGAGACAAGCAACTCAAAACCTTCACAAGATGCTCTCTGCTTCTAGATTTGCTCTCTGGCCTCTGACTTCTCTGGGTAGGTGAAAGGGAGGCCCTGGGTCCTCTTTAAACTTTGCTCTTGGGCCTCTGAACCAAATCCCCAGAATGAAGAGCAGAAACTATGGTTATACATACCATTCATTCATTCAGCCACAACATACATCGCACACTGGAGGCCAAAAATGCAGCAATGAACTAAGTACAATTCATGAGAGAAACATTTGCGATGACAAGAGTGGTTTTCAGGAGATAAGAGCAAGTAGACTAGTTAGAAAAGGTAACTGGGCAGAGATCCAAGCAAGTGCAGCCATGACCTAGGAAAGGGCAAACGGGCCAGGTAGCTTACCTACAGATGTCTGAAACTATCATTTTTTTAAAACATTTTTTTTCTCTAGGAAATGATTTATTTAAGGAAAACTTCCAAGTGTTTATTTACAGGGGTTGAAAATAGAATATTTGGGGCAAGTTTTATTTCATTGAACCCTACAAGGGCAGGGGTGGACAGTCCAGACTGACCTTGGCTTGATCTGCTTACACACATTCTTTTTGTGAAAAGATTTTCATTGACATTTTGCTCTCCATTGTTTCTAAACATCAACCTTTCTAGCCCTGTTAAATATTCTTTTTTCTTTTGTAATACGTGTGTGTTTGTAAGAAAAGGTGTATGTGTATATGCATGTTCATATGTGAGTGTGTGTTAGCGTGCATGTACATATCTGCATGTGGACGTTGTATGCTTTGATCACTTTTGTTGAGATAAGGTCTTTCAGTTGACCCCATAGCTTACAAACCAGGAGTATTAGCTGGCCAGCTTGCCCTGGTGATTTCCTGTCATCACCGAGTCATCACCTAAGTTCCACTTCCATAGTTTTCTAAAATCCATTGTCTTTGTTACTTTGGATCAGTTACATATATCTGAGGCACCTGTGGCAAGGGAGAACCCCCACTCCCACCCTGACCTCCGCATCCTAACAACCTTCCCAGGCAACTGCCTCCGAGTTGGTTACCCATACTGCCTTCTGCGAACAAGCACAAGCGTGCACACTGGCAACAATGTTCTGTGCACACAGTTTAATTGCCTATGTCATTAGTCTTGGTGGTTTGATTCACATTAGCATTTATAGAATAGATTCATTCCTTTTTAACTTCTGTATATGTTCTGCTGTACATAGCTATTTCCTATTGACCAGTAGGTTCTAATCTTTTACTTTGAATAATGTTGTAGAGAACTCTCCAACAGTGTATTTTCTCATGAGTGGTGCTTGGTCCAGTCCACAGTTCTTCCATCATAGTCCTAGGTACATCTAAGAGACTCGTTATCCACACTAACAGTCTCACCCAGACACCTTCCCTCCCCAGGTCACTACTTACTACTCACCCCTATCCATATTTCCCCCTGGGGATCTGCCAGCCAATCATTGTTTCCCACTCCCATCCTAGTGACTAACTTCTTACAGTTAGAGTCCACAGAGCGTGTGAGTGTAGACCCTCCCCTTACCTTCTGCTTACTCTTGACCATGCCCCTAAAACTCCTACCCACCCTTCTCTCATACTCACTTGAATCTTATTTAAATCTCAGCCTTCCTTGCTCTCAGTCCATCCAGTGCCTCCTTCCCTCCCTTGTTTCTTCCATCAAGAAGGTGTGACCCTGTCCTAGCTCCACAGTCTAGGCACTCTTCTAGCCTGCTCTCTATGCCCTTGACTAGCTAGCTGCCTCTTACTCCTTTGTGAATCCTGGTGTCACTTGAATAATTCCTATACTCTCTCGTGTTTTTTCTCTTGCTCTATTGGAACAGTTGTCATCACACTTGCTTGTCATTCCTCTAAAAGAAAATAAAGATATACTGTCCCCTCCACTTCAGGCTTTCGAGATTCCCACTTCCTTTAGCCTGGGCAGTTGTTTGTATATCATATGTCTTTTACATACCCCAGGTTTTCTTTTTCTTGTCTCAGGCTTTTAAGTTGGTTGGTTGCTTTAATATTGTTTCATAAAGCATATTTCCTTAAGGTTGGAGATATAGCTAGGTGGCAGAACATGTTGAGTCCTTGGGTTCCATTTCTACCTCAAAATAAGAATGGAAGTTTCCTTGTTAGTAGCATAGATCTATTGAAAACATTGTTATTTTCTAAGTGTCTTTAAAGTTTGTATTAGCATATATTAATTACACATGATAATTATGTTTCATTATGACATTTTTATACTTGTATATAGTATACTTTGATCATATTCATTTCCCCATTATCCTCTCTTGTTCCACTCTCACTGTTCTTCTTCTTCCCAACTAGTCCCCTGTATTTTCATGTCCTTTTTGAAGGAAAACAGAGGTATCCAGTGAATTTTATTAGGGTTGCTGACAGGAACATGGTGGAACAGGCACATAGGCACCTTATCAGTGGCGGCCCCACTGAAGAAGATGTATCTCTTCTTTAGCAACTACTACTTACTATCAATCCTCAGAGAAGTGTGGGGTCTTGTAACTACAACTGTTCTGAGTTGAAAAATGCAACCTTTACATCATGCATGAAAGACATCATTCCATAACATTCTACCATTTCCTCCAACTCTTCTTTTATGTCCCCTCTTCCTTGATGTTGCCCAAGCTTAGAGGGGGATATAGGCATCCCATTTATGGCTAACATTCACCCTTCACTTATTCTCAGCACTTCAACCAGTTATGAGTCTGACTGTCTTTTCTTCCTTTTAGGAGTCAGCATTGACTGTTGTGTTTAGCTGAAAGGAAAACATTTCTGAACTCTTTCATTGCTGTTGTCCTGGGCCTGGGTGCAGTGGACTGAGGTCCCTGACAGTCTGGAGCAGGAATGAAGACAGTGCTCATGGTAGCAGAGAAGCCATCCTTGGCTCAATCCATTGCCAAAATCCTCTCCCGAGGTAGGAAAGAATTTTGCTGCTTAATCTATTAGCATGATTATGATATTTTTAAGGACATTTCTTTTTCCAGATCTAATGTTGGAGTAGATTTTGTTTGAAATGGTAGGTTTTCGGGAAGTATTTCAATAGCAGTTACTTGGGATTTGTTTGCTTCCACATGGAGTATCAGGACTAGGACATCTCTGGGGGAAAAGGGGTGGTTCAGTAAAGTATACAGTACATTGCTTGTCAGAGCACTGGACCAGATAGGGACATTGATCATAAGCAACAGAATTCTAGAAATTAATAGATATGGCCATGTGATAGGCATCATCACCCTAATGCTACCATTACCTGCTGGGTTCTTGACGTCGTTGCATTTACACACTCTGTGCTTCATCTTACTCAGAAATGACCAATTCTCTGAGACTCAGGAAGGCAGAAGAAACCTTTGCCTACTACCACTGAAATGGTTTATAGGAGGTTGGTTTAAATGCTGGGTCCCCGGAAGGACAAGCATGTACCTTGACCTCACTTGGTTCAGCAATTGGAAGAGGAAGAACCTCTAGTCCAGCAGAGAATTCATGGTCCAAAGGTCCAGAGAGACTCAGAAGGCAGAGTTTCATCCCCAAAAGTCAAAAACATTTAGCTGAGGAGCTCTCAGTGGACAGAGGTAAAAGATATAATAATTAGGGGGCTTCTGATAACTTTAAAGTTTCAGCAAAATTCAAATTGAAAAATAAAAACAGAAGTGCAAAAGAACCAAGAATGCTGCTGTCTTCTAGACAAGCTGAGACTCTATGTTGGAAACCACTGTGTTAGTTTGTTCACAGACACTTTTGTCTCTGAGAACCATTAAGTTACTAGTACCTAGTTACCTGTAGTATTCTGAGGAACATTATCACTGACCACTCTGAGGAAGGAAGTCTCCAGTCTTCTGAAAGGTAGCATCTAGGCCCAGGGACAGTGTTTGAAGTTCATTCTCACAACCAGGTCCACATGCTTCTTTTCTCACTCCTCTCCAGGGAACATGTCTTCACACAAAGGAATGAATGGGGCATGTTCAGTTCACAAATACACAGGAACCTTTGCTGGCCAGCCTGTTTACTTCAAGATGACATCTGTCTGTGGTCATGTGATGACCCTGGATTTTCTGGGTGAGAGCCCTATCCCTCCTACTTATTAAAGGGAGCCTGAACACACTGCCCAGGGTCCAATTAGATCCTATATTCAATAGATCATTGAATTAGGAGTCCCTGGGTGAGGTATTCATTCATCCCTGAATAATGGTGTCTGGCTGTCCTTCCTATGGTTTGAAAGCTCCAGAAGCCAAACCTTTGTGAGTTGCGAAATGTAATTCAATATCTTTATGGATATGGTTTATAGGAAAGTACAATAAGTGGGACAAGGTGGACCCTGCAGAACTATTCAGCCAGGCTCCAACAGAGAAGAAGGAGGCTAACCCCAAGCTGAACATGGTCAAGTTCCTGCAGGTGCGTGAGGAGATGGGAGTCCAAGGAGCTCCCTGCATCACAGGTGGCCACAGCTGTCTTGTCCCATTATTGGAGGCCTTATCTTCATTTTGGACACAAAGACCTTTGCTAGTAGCCTGGAGCTCATCTACCAGACATTTTTAGTCCTAATTCCTACCCTCATCCTTGTCACTGAGTTCTGAAGAGTAGACATTCTTTTTTTATAGTGCCTGATTATAGGTTTTTCCCAATTTTAAGACAAATACACACATACTATGAAAAATTAAATATAAGTTGGTAGGAGACAAATTTTCATAACCACATAACCCAGGACAACCATTGTTAATATTTTTAAATTTATTTATTTTTTATTCTTTTAAAGTTTCATACATGGATGTAATGAATGTATATTTTCACACTTTAATCTCCAGTCCCAGTACGTCTCCGCCTTTTCCCATTACAACTTCTCTTCCATGCTCTTCTCCCTCCTGCTTTCATGTCTTGCATGTGTGACCCACTGAGTTTCATCTGGGTTGCCATTGATGGCATGTGCCTGAGCACTTGCTGGAGCATGAATCATGTGTATGAGTAGGTACACCATTGAGGAGAGCGTCTCTTCCCCCTTCCCCATTAGCCTTACCTTTATCACTCTCTCAGGGAGGGGTAGGGCCTCTTGAGATATTTCCCCTTCCACGGCGAAATGTTGATAGAACAATTCCCATACAGGTCTTATAGAAAAATACATAACTGCATTGAATAACCATTGTTAATGGTTATTTCATTATTTAGGTTTTTATATTAAAAGTATACTGTAGGAAAGGAAGAGGACCAATGGAAAGTGGGAGGGATTCAAGAGAAGATAATAGGGAGTCTGAATATGATTAAATTACATCATGTAAATGTTTGAAAATCTAAAAAAAGAAAGAAAAACTCAGTAAATCTGCTTTGATCACTTATGCCCTCTGGAAATTATAGAGTACATGCCATATTCTATGGCCATATATAGTAAAAGTAGAAATTTTAAAAAGGTTATATTGCAGTTTTTAATTTTTTTATCTAAAAATATAGCCATTCTAAACCAAATGCTTTTCTGAGTAGCTGAGTTAACCTCACACAGCCAACTTGTCGCTCCACTGGAGCTCAGTCCTGCTACTCAAGTTTAGGACCCAGCTGGACCTCCTGGCCCAGATAGGATTATCACAGGGATGTGTGTCAATGTGTGCTATGTGGCAGGTGGAAGGCAGAGGCTGCGACTATATCGTGCTGTGGCTGGACTGTGACAAAGAAGGGGAGAACATCTGCTTTGAGGTGAGTTGGAGCTCACTCTGGCTTGTTAGGGGTATTTCTCCCACCTACCGGGATCTGATACCTCAGTCATTCCTGAGGGTAACATGGGAAGTATAGTGCATTTAAAAAGTCTTCTTCCTCTCCAATTATTTTGGAAATTTCATAGCTACTTTTCAAAAATATTTATAAAAAGAAAAAGTGTGTGTATATATATATATATACTTTTTTACATATGAGTGGAGGTCAGAGGACAGTTTTTGGAAGTCAGCTCTCTTCCTCCGCCATATGGGCTTCCAGAGGTTGAACTTCGGTCACTCAGTTTTCAAGCAGGAACCTTACCTACTAAGCTCTCTCCATGCCTTTTGGGGACCTGCAGTTGATACGATTGATCACCAGGGCCCCACACTCCCAGGCCTTTCTCACTTCCTACCCTCATGAATCCTGTGCATCACTCCAAGGAGTCTCCGGGAAGGCAGGTAAAGCTACCCTCCCTTGGCTGTGGCATCTTAGTGCCTACAGGCTATTGCCTCTGTGTTCCTATGCCCTAGTTCTCACCTGAGGTTTGGTAATCTCAGTGTAGAGGATGGTTCTAGTGAGATAGTAACTGGCGGCATCCAGCCTTCTCACTTAGTTCTCTTGACAATTCAATTTCACATTGTCCCTTCATAGCAGCCTCTTCATTCCCTCTCTCCTTCCCATCCTTGAGATTTCCCTTGAGGTTGGGGGTCTTTGTCTCCGGGAGTAGATATGATGACAGTTCATGGGACTTCTCCCATCAGAATCAAAACTACTTTCCACTAAGTATGCTCCTGCATGTCCAGCTTTGGCGATTTCCCTTCCCTTGTACAGCCATCTTAGAAAATCTTAATTCCTATCTGACACCCACCCACATGATGAACTGGGCCCATCTATTAGTACCTTTCCATTTTTGCCTATTTCCTCTTCTTTTTCCTTCCCTGTCTTTTCCCAATAATGTGAAAATTCCACCCACCTTCCAAACATTCCCTGTGTTCAGAAGGAGATGAAGGTGGGGGTGGATTGGGGAAGTCTCTCGTACACTTAGTTGAAATAAGAGAAGGCAGGTTAACAGTTGTAGCAAGCAGGGTAACTAGATGCATATACAAACAAAGGAAAGAAAGCCTGGTAGCAAAAGGTCAAAGGGGTAGAAGAAAAACTGATAGGAATGGGGGAAGGTTAGCCATGAAAGAGAAGAAGCCTAGCAGTAGAAATACAGAACATGAAGCAGAGATATTGGGATCATTCACAGTTAGGAGCTTTCCTCCTAGATTCTTGATGCCGTTCTGCCTGTCATGAATAAGACCCACAGTGGTGAGAAGACAGTGTTCCGGGCCAGGTTCAGTTCCATCACCGACACAGATATCTGTAATGCCATGACCTGCCTGGGTGAGCCAGACCACAATGAGGCACTCTCAGTGGACGCCCGCCAGGAGCTGGACCTGCGCATTGGCTGTGCATTCACCAGGTGCTGACACTCCCACGCGCATGCACGTACACTCGCCCTTTAACTAGGACACTGCTTTTCCTGGGCTGTACCTGGGACCCCTGAGCCTTTGGGAACCTGCATGAGCAACAGAAGATGCTGCCCACATTTTTAAAACTCTGAAAAAAATTACATATTTAGTAGATGTGCATCATACTGGTCACAATTTGATAAACAAAGTGTTTGTCTACACTCAGGGTCTTGAGAACAGTGTGCAAGGGATGGGCCATAATAAAAGGGCATCCTGGCCCCAAATAGTCTGAGACGTACTCCTTAGTCACTCTATTGTGTATACATGCCTAATACTCTGCCGCATACACTAACAGCTAAGCAGGAAGCAGCCTTTTTATATGATTTGCACATACCCTCAGCCCCAGTCTAGACTTACATGATACTTGTCTAAATGAATTATTGACTATCCATCTTTCTCTCCTTCCTCCCTGCCCCTTCTAGGTTTCAAACAAAGTATTTCCAAGGAAAATATGGTGATTTAGACAGCTCTCTCATCTCCTTTGGACCATGTCAGACTCCTACCTTGGGATTTTGTGTGGAGAGACATGATAAAATCCAGTCCTTCAAACCAGAGACCTACTGGGTGCTGCAGGCCAAGGTTCTCTTCCCTTCTCCATTCCTACTATGTTGTTCCAGATTTAGGGTATGGATTGTGGGGATTTTCTTCCTTCCTCATCAGTATCCTTCAAACTTCAGGCTGAGAGCCCAAGTGTGAACTGCTGTATCCAAGAGTGGTCCTTGATGCATGGAGAGGGGAGCCTAATCTTCAAGGGGGCAGTGGAACTAGACTGAACCTCGATGCAGTGAATTTAGATAAATTGGAATGAGTTTGCTTCTTATAATATAAGGTGAGGTCACCATTGGGTGCTAGTAACTGCAGTGGATTGAGGTCATTGGCTTTCAAACTTTGTTGAAGACTTTAGACCTTTTCTCTACAGTAAAGCCTCTTAAAGCTTAATATAAACTTTAAAACATAACAGAGTCGTGTGGTTAATCCAGGGCTAAGGACTGGAGAAAGCACCTCTTGATTAACCAGGACTAGTAGAGAGGAATATCATGAGCATCTCTATTCAGATGTTTAAGGATCCAGTTTTACTTGAAATATCTACCTGGCTT
Organism: Typhlomys cinereus; assembly: GCA_023101885.1. Lineage (NCBI taxonomy): Eukaryota > Metazoa > Chordata > Mammalia > Rodentia > Platacanthomyidae > Typhlomys > Typhlomys cinereus. Next base: position 182,913 of record JALPQD010000107.1, read on the forward strand.
CTCTCAGGAAATTAGAAGAACTGGGTGTCAGCTCAGGGATCTACAGCCCAACATATGAGATGTTAGAACCAGACCATTCTGCTCCTGGACAAAATTACCAGTCTCTTCTGCCACAGTTCTCTTCCCTGCAGTGTGCTTACCTTGTGTCCTTTTGCAGGTTCATACTGATAAAGAGGAGTCTCTCCTTCTGGACTGGGACCGTGTGAGAGTGTTTGACCGAGAAATTGCCCAGATGTTTTTAAACATGACAAAATTGGAGAAGGAAGCCCAGGTATGCCTTTTCTGCCCATGCCTGTCACATTTGTCCTAAGTGGGGTGACCCTAAAAGCCTCTGACCAGAAAAATCTTTGTGACTGACCCTCTGCAGTGTCTTTCTCTACTTTCTGAAACTTAGATGACTTTTTGGCTAGAAAGTAGTTATTCACACATACATTTCTAAGATACTTTTGTCACTACTGTAACTGTGAAACACTGCCTCAGGTATTGTCTGTACCTGAGAGACTTCTGGGCCTTTCCACTGTCTCTCCAACCAGATTAAGTAGGATTCCATTTCATATATATGCCTCTTTTCTACAATATGCAAAACTGCAAGCCACAAAGACATCTTCACATAAATTAACTTGTCTGAGGTCACACAGCTATCATGGCACAGGTTTACTATCCTACCTTCAGTCATCATTCACACTTCTGTAATATTGTGTTTCTTAATCAGGGTTTTTATGAATCAGGACATGCTTCTCAGCTCTTGGGAAGAAGAGTCATTTTGGCAAAGACTGACAGCACAGGGTGGGGCAGGGTCCATGGTCATCACAGCAAAATCCTTGCAGGTGTGACAGCTGTCAGTCATACCTGAGGTACGACCACATTCTACTTACCCTTTCAAATCTTTCTTGGGTGCCATTTTTCTTAGGCTTTAATTGATTAAAACTTCTGGGAGTTTTTATAAATCTGTTAGTACTGATAATGTACTCCACCAAAGTGACCCTATCTCCTAATGCTATATATAAACCAATGTGCTGGGCATTAGCACCCTTGTTTGTTCTAAAATCCAGAATATTCTGCCCTAGTCAATCTGCATGAATTGCCAAGGGCAAGGACCGGGCCAGGTTGTTTGGTTTCAGTTTTTTTGTTTTGCTGTCTCCCTCCTTCCCCCAACAAAACAAGAGTCTTCTTCCATAAGTATGACACCCAGAGGTAAGAACCACAGTATGTCTCCCATTTAACCAACAGTGTTTACAAAATTTCAAAATGATTACCATTTGAAACTTGTGAGATTTTGCATAAAATCTTAACTTGCAGCTTTCCCTTGAAAACTAGGAAGGTTTAAGAATGCTAAGGATCTGGGGGCTGGAGAGGTGACTCAGGGGTTAAGCCTCTACCTTGCAAGCGGAAGGTCCCGAGTTCGGATCCTAGACCCCATGTATAGACACCAGGCAGAAGCGGGGATGGCCTGCATTTCTGGTCCTGGTAGGGCGGAGCCTGTGAATCCCCAGGCAGAGTAAACAAGGAGGAGGTGGAAGCGGTCCATGGTGATTCCTGAATTTGTCCATGGTTCTCCACACAGACACATACAATACACACCTGTGCACACACACATACACACACAATTAAATAAATAATAAATTTTTTTTAATTAATTTAAAGAATGCTAAGGATCTGGAGAGATGACTCCAGGTTACAACACTGCCTCAAAAGCAGAAGAACCTGAGTTCAGATCCTTAAAAACTTAAAAACACCAAACTCAAATGACAACAGCCTACACTTGTGGCTCTAGAAGGCAGAACCTAGGAAATCCCAGAGCAAAGCAAAAAGAAGGTAGAAGCAATCCAGGATGATTCCTAAAATCACCCTTGGGCCTCCACAGACAAGAAGAATTTAAAAAAAAGAATGCTAGTGACCCAGTTGGCAGCATTCAAGCAGTAGTAGCCATTGCCCTGACATGATCCACAGCCCCGGGGTCTGGCCAATGTTGACTTCTATCGAATTTGCATGTACAGCCCTTTCCACATTCTTCCCCATTCCTCTAGATTTTCTTTTTCCCTTTTTACTTTCCTGGTTCTAAATAAGCCACTCTTCAAGCTGCTATGAAAAGTGAATTTCAGAAGCAAAGAGACTAAACTAATCTAGACCCTTTGCCTACACATCTCAACTCTATTATGACCTCTTTTCACTCCAAAAATTACTCCCTTTGTCCGGTCTTCAGGTGGAAGCTACAAGCAGGAAAGAAAAGGCCAAACAAAGACCGCTGGCTCTGAACACTGTGGAGATGCTACGTGTGGCTAGCTCAGCTCTTGGTACGTTGAGTCATTTCTCTAAAGCCTCCAGAGATGTCTTGAGGCAGATGCACAGAACCCCTTTTCAGTCCTGGTAGAGGACATAGCCAACACCCTTAACCATGCTGAGCACCTCTCATGCTGTGATACCTGAGGGGACTCTGAAGCCCCTGTTGGTTTCATTTCTAATTAAGTTCTAAAGTAAGAACAAATATCATTGCCTAATAGCCTCTTTGAATTTATACGAGGAAAAGAAAATAGGACAGTGCATTCCTTGTCTTGAGTCTCAGTTTACTGATAAGAAAGTAGGGCTACATTGCCTATCTGTTCACATTGCTGTAGAGATTAACTGGTATGAAGTAACACACTTTAATAGTAGAAATAATGATGTTAGCCAGAGGATCTTAAGTATGAGCATTGTCTCAGTTTTGCTTAGAAATTTGTTGATGTAGAAAGCCATAGCCATTGATAGCAGTAACCTCACAGAGCTGGTACTTGAGTGTCAACAGTGCCATCAAGTGGTTGCTGCACAATTGTCAGCTACCAGGTCAGAGAATAGAGCAAGCTCTTCCCCATCCCAGAGTGTTGTAAGGATAGAAATACTCAGGAGCACAAAACCGATGCTGTGTATTTTATTGGACTAAGCAGCTCAAAGACTTAGTTACAGCTCCATGGCCAGAGTGTTGGAAAAGTTGCTCTGAAGACTGTAATCACTACTGCCATGAACAATGTGAAGGAGACATTGTGGAGTAGAGTGAATGGTGTTTCTCATTGGGTCCACCTTTGCAGGTATAGTACCTTAACTTTGGACAGGCTGTTTAGCTCAGACATGCATCCTACCAATACTCATTCAGAGCCTTCCCTGCCCTCTCAGAGGTGCTTGCATTCTTAGAAGAAGCAGAAGTGGACAGGACAGGCCTTTGGTTACCTTCCACACCCTGAGCCTCCTGTCTTTGACAGGCATGGGACCACAGCACACCATGCAAATAGCCGAGAGGTTATATACACAGGGCTACATCAGCTATCCACGGACAGAGACCACTCACTACCCTGAGAACTTTGACCTGAAGGGCTCTTTACGACAGCAGGCCAACCATCCCTACTGGGCAGACACGGTAAGTTGAATGGTTCCTTCCCCTGTACAACCCTGCTACTATGGCCTTAGGACAAACTTAAGCACTTTGACTCAGCTAAGGACCATTGATTGAGAGACCACTCAACTCTGCTGCTACCTCCTCTCCCTTAGGTGAAGCGGTTATTGTCAGAAGGCATGAACCGTCCACGGAAAGGCCATGATGCTGGTGACCATCCTCCTATCACACCCATGAGATCTGCCACAGAGACCGAATTAGGTATCGAGTACTCCTCCACTCTTGCTGATAACTTCAGATAGCTTCCAGGGCCAGGCCTTCCATCAAAATGGAGTCTCCTCAGTCCCAGCCTCTGGCTTGGTAATGTTCATCCCCATGGACATATGACAAGAATGAAGCGTAGCATTAATCATAAACTGTTTGCAGACAGCTGAGATATGAGATGGAATAGAGTGACAGAGCTCAAAAGTGGGCCTTCCCTCCTACCTAGCCCAAGGCTGTGCTGGTAGCCTATCTGTAAAGAAGGGAAAGCACCAGGAGCCGCTTCACATCTGAGTGCAGAGCAAGAGTAGACATAACCAAACAGTAAAAGAACAGCTTTGAAGCAACCGCTCAAGCATGGTGGAGGCAGCTTTCTCTTATATTCTCCTTCCTTTTAGGCTTCAGAGTTGGAGATATAGCTTAGTGGAACAACATTTGTCTAGCATGTGCTTATTAAGATCTTGACATCAATCTCTAACATCACAAGCGTGTATACACACACACACACACACACACACACACACACACACACACGGCTTTCTATGGCTTGGGAGAGGTTTCTTTTGGCATCCATGTGAAGATCCTGTTGCTAAAAGAATGATACTGGGGATCCTAAGAGCCTGAACCTGAACAGGACACCAAATGATGGCCTTTGCAGGGGGTGATGCATGGCGACTCTACGAGTATATCACCAGGCACTTCATCGCCACAGTGAGCCATGATTGCAAGTACCTCCAGAGTACTATCTCCTTCAGGATTGGGTCCGAGCTTTTTACCTGTTTAGGAAAGACTGTTATCTCTCCAGGTAAAATGGTGGGTCTTGGGGATTCCTCTCTCCCTGCCTTCACAGATGGATATTGTATTCCTGGATATAGACTCAAGATGGGAACCAAATGGCAGTAGGTATCTCTTTAGGCTTCACAGAGATCATGCCCTGGCAGAGTGTCCCCCTGGAGGAGAGTCTGCCCACCTGCCAGAGAGGTGACACATTTGCTGTGGGTGAAATGAAGATGCTTGAGAAGCAGACAAGCCCACCTGACTATCTGACTGAGGCTGAGCTCATCACACTCATGGAGAAACATGGAATTGGTGGGTGCTCCTGCTCATACCCCATATCCAGAATGCCTGTCTTCAGGGTTGGGAGGCAGTGCTTGTGAAACTGCCCAGTGACCTCATTCACACCTGATCCCAGTACTGGTCCATAGTCCAGCATCTGGTTACTGATGGCCCTGTGTATAACTTGTATATCCAGTAGACCCCACCATTGTAAAAATATTAGCAAGCCTTTCTTGTCAGGATCTATCCCCGCTTATGAAGGCTAAGGAATAGCCTTGTGCATCACAAGACCAGTATATACTGACAAGTACCCAGGGCTTAAGGTTGGCCTGAAGTCTTAGAAGAGTCATCCGTCAGATCAGCAGCCTCAGTAGACTACATAGCTGAGCAGCTTGTCCTGGAACTAGAATCTGCTTCTCACCAATATGCGTATTTGTACTGGATCCAAACAGCAGCCTCAGCCTGCTATGGAGAATGCTGCTCCTCAATATCTCCACCCCTTCTCATTTATGAGACAGCTGTATTTCAGAAACTACATCCATGGTTTCTGAAAGCTATGCCTGACGTGTGCTGGACCCAATTATCAGCATAGGCTTGTTTGGAACAATGAACAGGTAAATATGTTAGGGCAGTCTTGTTGAACAAGGGCCACAGAGAAATATTCAAAATGCCCAACTAGCTGGCATAACGACTTATGCATATAATCCTAGTATTTGGGAAGCTGAGGCAAGAGGATTACCATAAGTTTAAGGCCAGTCTGAGCTACAGAGTAAGACCCTATCTTAAAAGAAAAAAAAAAAAAACCTGACTATAAGAGCTACCTAAAAGAGCGAGAGGTCCTGTGTCATCATAGTATCATGTGCAGGGTTGTTGTGAAGGCCAAGACCTGCCCTTCCTTGGCTATGAGCAACAGGACTTCAGCAAGCTCTTAAACCAATGCCAGTTTCTTTCCCTGTGAAACTTCCTCGAGTAGTCATGAAATGATGCATAGTCCCTCCAGCTCTCACTGGCAAGTATACGATAGATGTACAATTCCTTTCTACTCTTATGACCCAAATCCCATAATCAGAATGTCTTGTCTTCCACTTTGCCTTCTTTGCCAATGCTCTGTAAGGTGAAGGGAGCTGCATCCCTGGAGTGGGAAACCTGCCTTGGGGATTTTGAGGGGCCCTGGAAATAGAGAAGAGGTGGGAAATATGAGATAGACAAAAATATCATCTTAGCATCACTGGGGGAGACTGGACCTTCGTTCTGAGAGGGGGTTAATGCCATAGTTTGCAAGTGGGAGAGGTCGTGGAAGTTGCATTTAAAGACTGCAGAAAAATGTTCTATTGTGATCTTGGCAGAATCCCTTAACTTCTGGGAGCTTTGCCAGTAAAGTTAAACATCCCTCTAGGACTGCCCTTGGCTTCACAAGGCCGTACAGCAGGGTGCCCCCCTACTCTGTCTTAGGAACCTTTTCTATGTCAGCCATTCACCATTTGGGAGACAACAGTTTGGATCCACTGGCCAAAATGGGCTTCAGCTAGAGAATTATACTTCCTGCTGTAGGTAGCAGAGGTGCCAAGAAGCACCTGTGACAGGTGGAATGAAGTTAGATGCATAGTTCAGAGCATCTAGTGGAGGATGCTGAGGAACACCCAGGGTCATACTGTGCATTCCAGGTACTGATGCCAGCATCCCTGTGCATATCAACAATATTTGTCAGCGCAACTATGTCACTGTGGAGAGTGGCCGCCGGCTTAAGCCCACCAACCTCGGCATCGTTCTGGTGCATGGCTACTACAAGATTGGTGAGTTCCTCCATCTGCCTCCTAGCACCTGCTGGACTTCTCAACTCCTCCCTAGGCTGAGGCTCTGCTGTTGTGGCTCTGTAGTGCCACATACTGTCATTCTTTGCCCAGTTGCCACAGCAAGAGTGCTACCCAGAATAGGAACTCAGGCATTTGATGGATGAGCAGATACATAGTAGGTCCAAAGGGGAAGTGGAAAACTCTAACTACAGATCAGAAGAAGTAGGTTCCTCATGAAGGTACCCACCAGTTCTGTTCCCTAGAGGTGCCCATGGGCCTATGGAAAATGGAGAAGAACAGTACAGACCTGATCTGAGTATGGCCATATGTGATATTCTAGACACAGGACATCCATGACCATTCTAATGTAAGGTTTCTACCTACAAGATTCCTGGAGGGAAATCAGGAAAAGTCTGCCCTCCAACTCCGTAAAACCAGTCCAGGAAAGACTGAATAGAGCTGAAAGGGAAAATAGGACAATAATCCTTGTCCGTCTAGTGGAGTGATAGTATTTCCAAGAACATTTACCCACTTGCCTACAGATGCAGAGCTTGTGCTCCCCACCATCCGCAGTGCAGTGGAGAAGCAGCTGAACCTAATTGCCCAAGGCAAAGCTGACTACCGCCAGGTTCTGGGACATACCCTGGACATCTTCAAGAGGAAGTTCCACTATTTCGTTGACTCTATAGCTGGTAAGACCTATCTTTCCTGCTTCTCACCACCCATACGAGGCAACTACCTGAGGTTACTCCCATATCTGGGCTCCAGACTTCTATAGACTGGCAGTGATGCTTCCTTAATGACTGTCATCAGAATTAAAGAGCAGGTGAGTTAACACTCACACAGAAATACATGACACTGATGAACAGAGCTACAGCTCTCTACTGTGTCACGAATAGGAACAATACACTCATACTTGGACCACATGTGGTGGCCTCTGCCTCCAGCTCACCCAATTCCAACAAGATGCCTGTTGGAGGGAGGGCTGCCAGAGACCAGAGGGCCATGACTGTCCTGTATACCGCTGGTTTTCAGGCATGGATGAGTTGATGGAAGTGTCCTTTTCACCACTGGCTGCCACAGGCAAGCCCCTTTCACGCTGCGGGAAGTGTCATCGATTCATGAAGTACATCCAGGTATGTGGTGGTAAGGGACTGCAACATGACTTAAGCATATCACCTCAGACCTCTGCTTTGTCATTAGTCACACAAAAATGTTCGTTGTGTTGGTTGTCACACAGAATGTTTGAAATGTCTAAATCAGCTCCAGGAACACATAAACCATCAGGCCACATATACCGCTGTCCATTCCTGCCACTATTTTCTTGCTATCATGGATATTGCTGACATGCTGGAACTTTTGAATCCCTCCCTGACCTGTCTGAAGAGCAGATGTCCTGAGTCTTATGTCAAAGCTTGAGTTCTTTCCTAGCAGTGCATCCCACATGCTATATAACCTGTTAGGTGCTCTGCACTGCCTATCCTGTGCTCGTGGGAGGAAGAAGAGTGGACGGGAGAGTCAGATCCAGCAGCCCTTTTCCCCCTGTCACTGCCATAGGCCAAACCAAGCCGCCTGCATTGCTCCCACTGTGATGAGACTTACACACTCCCCCAGAACGGCACCATCAAGCTCTACAAGGAGCTGCGGTGCCCATTGGATGACTTTGAACTGGTCCTGTGGTCCTCAGGCTCCCGGGGCAAGAGCTACCCGCTATGTCCCTACTGCTACAACCACCCACCCTTCCGAGACATGAAGAAAGGTAAGTATGGTGCCTGGCCGCCCCCAGTGTCACGCTTGCCAGATGCCTCACATGAACTGATGGAACCCCAGGGAATACCCAGGACACTATTCCATGTGTTGGTCAGCCTATCCAGCCATCTGCCTGGGTCATAGTTGAGCAAACAACTTGCTCACTTAGAATCTGGGCAGAGTGACAAGCTGTGCCCCTCATGGGCTAAGCTAAGTGAGAGACAGGCAGCAGCAGATAGGGCCACCTGGCAAGCAGTACCTTGGCATCACTTGGCTGTTGCTCTTGTACTTTTTCTTTGAAAAGGAGATATGTGCCGAGGCTGGATAGAGAGTGCCAATGACACCCACTCCCAGGTGTCACCACACCATGACAGACTGGGGACCAGCACTTGTGTCACCCATGAGATTTGAAGAGAGTCCTTGGGGTCTTTCAGTTGACATCCAGACTGCTAAGGTAGTAAGGCCCCAATCAAATGTCAGGTAACATGAGGACAGCACAGAGTGGTTAGTAGAAAACTATGGATGTAAGTAAATGTAGGGAATCTACTGGAATCACCAAGAAGGTAACGAAGACAGAGATTTTAGATAAGCAGAGAATAAGTTGAAGCAGTTGGAGACTTAAGGCCTGTGTGAACAGCAATGTCACCAAGAGCTGACTAAGAATGCTACTTTATGTCGGGACAAGGCTCCAGCAGTTTGAGTCACTGGTAGTAGACCAGGAACGAGGAAGCTTGGGCAGATTACATTGTGGAACTCCTCTCCCTTCAGGCATGGGCTGCAACGAATGCACACATCCCACCTGCCAGCACTCTCTGAGCATGCTAGGCATTGGCCAGTGTGTAGAGTGCGAGAGCGGGGTCCTGGTGCTGGACCCCACCTCTGGTCCCAAGTGGAAGGTGGCCTGCAACAAGTGCAATGTGGTGGCACACTGCTTTGAAAATGCACACCGCGTGCGGGTGTCTGCTGACACCTGCACCACCTGCGAGGCTGCCTTGCTCGACGTAGACTTCAACAAGGCCAAGTCCCCTCTCCCAGGCGATGAGACACAGCACACAGGCTGCGTTTTCTGCGACCCTGTCTTCCAAGAGCTGGTGGAGCTGAAGCATGCAGCTTCCTGCCATCCTATGCACAGAGGCGGGCCTGGAAGGAGGCAGGGCCGGGGGCGGGCCCGGGGGCGGAGGCCTCCAGGAAAGCCCAACCCCAGGCGCCCAAAGGACAAGATGTCAGCTCTGGCCGCCTACTTTGTATGACAGCGCATCCTCATTCCCAACTTCAGTTTGGTACAGACACATTATGGTGATTATCTTTGAGCCACTGAAACCATTAAAATGCTTTTTGTGTTCTCTGAAACAAGAATCCTGGAGCCTTTTGCTGTTGAGCGTTTTCTCTCAAAGAGGATTTCTGACAACCTGTGAGGTTTTCCCCTTTCTCCCTCCATCTTGTGCATATCCAAAGCGCACCCTGTGCTCCCCTATGGGAAAGCCACCAAGTCTGGAGCCATGGGAAGCAGTCTGCAGCTCATACCTTCTCAGTATATACATGTTGACGTGGCTGTGTACATGAGCAGGAGGTAGTGTAAAGCAGTCAAGAAGGTGGGTATCAGTGGCCCAACAGCACATAGGTGTCTTGGAGATTCAGATGGAGCTTGTGGGGGACTGGAAATACTTAGTGTGTTTCTGAACCTATTAGTTTGGTGCTTATGCTATACCCCAACCTTTGTGCTTAGGACTCCCACTCAGAAATCCCATCCAAGATTGGCATGTGAAGGCTATATGACTAGTGACTTCCTGGGCCTGTTAGGATTCCACATGATGAACCTGTATTGTCTCAGACAAGCAGCTGGGTAATCCCGTCAAAACTGGTCACATGTCAAGTGTAGAAAGTACTCCATAAGCTAGATGTCTCCATAGTGGCCAGATAGAGGTGTGAACCACATCTCTTACTGCAACTCCTTCCTGTGCTTCAAGCTTTGGCCTCCCAGTATTGGGGTTCCTGTTTTGTAAACTTACTTTAACCTCTAACCATGCCTCACCATGATATTGCAGGAACTCAGCAAAACAGCTATCCAGACTGTATTGCAGAATGCTTGTTTGAATGATGCCTGTAACAGTCCTCACATGAATCCTTACCTTTGCAGTAGATTCACAGTTACACAAGGATGAGTAAACTTTGAGAGAGCCATGAGAAAGTTAGTAGATAACAGTACACATAACCCAGGGACCTCCCACACAGGTCCAAATGAGCCCTGGAGAGTTTGAGACACTCTAGAAACTAAAAGAATATGCAGCAGAAGGAAAGGTAACATTTTGGGAATACTGCCCAATGGCAGGCTCTCAAGAAGCTATACTAGAATTGCTGGGATGTATGAATGCAGAAATGTGAACTACTGGAAAGAAAGCACACTTAAACTCTCTGTCCCATCCTTTCCGTTCCAGTCATATTCTGGGACCTTAACAAGAACACATTTCTTAGTGAGTACAGCATCTAGTATAAGGCTGTGGCTTTGATATTCTATCCGTGTGGCCCAGTTATACCACAAGTAGACCCATGGCCTTTACAGGGAAGCAGCTTGGTCTGATATTTAAGTATATTTTTAGTGAAAGCAGCTCAATTACATGGTTAATTTGGGCTTAGGGACAAGACTTTCCTAGGCATTAAAACCAGATCACCCATTACATTCTTAAAATTCTGTACTAAGGCTTCAACCATATAGGACTACTAAAATTTCCTTTGCTTTTCTCTGCAATCTTCCCTTATGGAAATTCCTCCAAGAGACCCCTTAACAATCCAAGCTGAATTTTACACTCCTGGCTGTCATCTTATACCATCAATGGTGTCCAACTCCATTATCACTGCTAACCTGGTCTCTGGGAACAATTAAAGCAGGGAAGAAACAAGGCCTGTCTTAAGGCCTGTTTGTTGGAGCCATTCTCCTGAATACCATCTCTTCTGCCCTAGAGGTTAATAAGGTTCATGGCTATAGAGCAGTCTACTCTGGGGGAAGGAGGTGACTCGTTTTTGCATTTGGCTCGAAGTGGCAGGACAGTGACTTACCCAGCAGTTCCAAGGGGTGGCACAGTCCAGCAGATCCCATCCCTGTCATTTTGAGATTGTGGTACACATTGATACCGAGAGCTCTGACTATGTTACATCAAGTGTAACACTCTAGGAATTATCACGGATCTGTAGCTATAAACTTCCCATTCCCTATATTAAAACCAAGAACCCTTTGTTAGTCACCTTTCGTCACTGTGACAAAACACTTAGGTGAATAAACTTAAAGGGGAAAGGATGGATTTGTTTTTTTTTTATTATTATTTAACATTTTTTATTATTATTTCCGCTCATACAAACTTAATAGGTAGACCAGTTCCCTCCCCCCTCCTCCTCCCCCTGAACCCCCTGCTCCCCTTCCCTCCCTCCCCGTCTCCCAGTGCCTCCCCCCCAATTCCCACAGAGTCCTTTATTGTGTATGCCTAACTCTCCTCTTGGTCTTCCTCTCCGATGACATACAAGGACCCAGTGGCATTTCCCTGAACCCTTTCTCGTGTTCCCCTCAAGCATAGGAACACTACTGTGGCTGTCAATCCCTTGCCTCCAAGGATCTTGGTGCCTTTAGCTGATGCTAGAATTTGTGAGGTCAATAGTGTGTTAGACATTGCGCAGGGCATGCAAAGTCCTATTATGATTGCTTCAGCCCTAACTAGTGTAGAGAATCTTCAGATCATTGCTCCTCCCATCCTTTTGCTCTTACAATCTTACCGCCCCCTCTTCCGCAAATGTTCCTGAGCTTCACAATGGGAGATTAGGCTGTCTTAGTTCTATGTGGTTGATATAGAGTCTCTGAAGTTTTGGATTGCGGTTTGTTGATTTTCTTTTGCAGTTTTGCTGCTCCTGCTATGCCCTTCACTCCATCCTGATGGGCACTGTATGTCACCCCCTTTCATCTGCCAGACTATGTGCCCTCCCCTTCTGGTGAGATCATATCCCCTCATTTGTACATGATCAGGAACGAACGTCTGTGAACTTAACCAGGTGTCACATTACTTACTTGCATTCCTTGGAGGCCGATTTTCTCTGCTGTAACATGGTCTCCTCTCTCCTTGTGTCTGGTGTGGCCCTCCAACCCCAAAAGGATGGATTTGGACTTACAGTTTCAATCTATACTCCTCTTTTAGGTCTGTGACAAAGCAAAAAACATGTGGAAGAATGGCAGAAGGTTGCTACCTTATGGTAGCCAGGCAATAGAGAAAAAGTCAGTAGGACTTCATGTGTGCTTCCAGGTCACACATACTTGTGACCTACTTCTTCCAACTAGGCCCCAACTCCTAGTTTCTACTACCTCCTTATAATGCCATAGTTTAACTGATCTATTGATAAAGTTAGAGCCCTTGTTACTCTATCACTTCTCCAAATCCAAAAGAGAAATTCAAATTCAACTCATAATAGCTGCCTTTAAAAGGCAGCATTGGTGCTGGAGAGAAGGCCCAGGGATTAAAATTTTTGTCTCAAAAGCAAAAGGTCCTGAGTTCAGATCCCCATTAAAAAAAAAAAAAAGTCTAGTCAGAAATGGCAGTGGCCTGCAATTCTGTCCCTGGAAGATGGAGCCTGGAAAACCACAGAGCAAAAGCAATGAGGTAGAGCAATGTGAGATTCCTGAAGTTACCCTTGGCCTCCACAGGCACAAATGCTCAAGTGCTCTCTTCTATACATGCACACAAGATAAGTAAATAAAAGGCAGTATTGCTGAGTGGATACCTCATTGATAGCCTAGGAAGTCAAGACTGAGGCCATTGCAATTTATGAGGTTAAAGGGCATCGCTGAGATTTGCTTTTGGTGTGGGTGTGTGTGTGTGAAAGAAAGAGAGAGAGAAAGAGAGAATCAGAAAGCACTATGTGCCCTTGTGGAAGCCCGAGAGTGACTTTAGGAATCATCCTGGATTGCTTCTTTCTCCTTTTTGCTTTCCTGTGGGATTTCCTAGCCTTCCTGAGCGAGAATGCAGGTTTCCACATTTTCTGCCTGGCATTTTTATATGGGATCTGGGGTCAAAACGTAGGTGTTTTACCTTTTGCGGCAAATCGTAACCCCTGAGCAATCTCTCCAGCCCCATTAGTGAGATTTCGTAAAGTTCAAATAAGCCCTGTTTACTATCTCTGGGACTGGTAATGTGGGTTGCTGTGTGAAACAGGTGTTTGCATCCATCTGCAGAGAGCTCAGAGTAAGCTATGGAAGAAAGGTATTTGGGCGTCAGGGGTGAGTCCAGCCAGAAGGTCAGAGGTAGGAAGACCTGGGCAGAGCACTCGAGTGTTTCTGGCCCTGTCCCCATAGCCAGGAGTATGACTTGCTAAGGAAGAATGTGTTACTGAGATTCCTTTCACAAGAGTGAAGGCCAAGGGGAATGTGGCTTCGGAGGCACTGACAATGCTGACAGCAGCCCCAGGATCCAAAGAATGTCACAGGCATGTCCTTGGCTGAAAGTCCAACAAGGGCAGGTACCTGATCCCAGTTTTGTCATCTCTGAAGCACCAACTCAAATGAAACTGATGCTTGCCTCAGTAAGTGCTTATAACAAATGGACTCAAGCCTTGCTCAGAGTTGGGTGAACCAGGACCCCAGTTCTTGCTCAGACAGCCCTATCTAGTGTACACATACACGTAGTTTCCTTTCAAATCAGCCATTCAATGAAGCCTATCGCTGGGACCTTTGGTTAGGTGAACAGTTCCACAGTGAGACTTCTGAGGATTTTTTCCCCTAAAAGATGGGTGGGTTTGGAGTTTTGAGTTGTCCCCGCCCCGTTCCCCCCATTTTCCTCCCTTCTTCAAAGAAAACACTTTTAGGAGCCAGGTTACTGTTCCTCCTGCCCCTGAAGGATGGGCGGTGCAAGGTCGCATCCCCGCTCTGCAGTTACCACCACACAACTTGCTTCATTTCTGGGTGGTGTGAGGTAAGGCTCGCTTCCCGCCTCCTAGCCACCCACTTCAGTTTGCAGAAGTGAAACAACCCTAGACAGCGGGGCGCAGGTATCCACCTAAAAAAACCCCAAGGTCGTGAGGCCGCCAGGGGGCAGCAGAGGCCCCGCTCGCTACACTGCGCCTGCGTGGGCGCCGGGGACGGGAAGTGGGCGGGACCCGCAGAGCTGCTCTGGACGCCCAGCGCTAGAGCTGGCAGGTGAGACTCCCGGGGACCTGGACCAGCGGGTAGGGGACTCGTGCGTAGGGGGCTGCGGTCAGGAAGGAGCCTGAGGTGCACGAGGGTGAAAGTGGGATTGAGGGCGGGACTGGCGGGGTGGGGGTGGACTCGGCGCGCGGGCTCGAATGCACGGGGTGCGAGGGTGGGCTGAGGGACCGAGAAGCGGGGCAGGCGGCCACCGCTCCGAGAGCCCAAGGCCAAGGGTGGAGATAGGTCTGTGAATGTGCTGAAGGACCAGGAGGCATCGGATACAGGCAGAGCGGAGTTCCAAGAGGCGAGACACTCCCATTTTAAAGGGGCTCCCCATCCCGCGTTCCTTCCTCTGGAAAGTGTGGACAGGCCCACGGCCCAGCCCTCTGCATTGTGGATGCAGATCACATCGCTGCCCAATCTGGCCACGCCCCTATCGTATTTTAAATGATTGTTTTCAGTTATTTCTCCGCCTGAACTGCTTTAGCTGGATCGTGTTGTAGATCCAGGCATTGGGGTCTGGGACTGCACCACTGGATCCGTGTGAGTTCAGCCAAACCCCTCAGTTCTCTAAGCAGTAGGAAGAAATGACTTCTGACCTCAGCGATTCCCTTCCCCTTGCCTCCCACCCTTCCCTCTTTCCCCACTTTCCCTCGTCCCTGCACAGGGCCTAACGATAATGAGGCCCAGTGGATGATAGTGGACTGCTTAACCAAAACATTCTACCTTGAGACCCTCTGAATGATAGATATCCTCTTGTCCTGGGACAAGTTCAGCGGGCCAAGATGTATTCCCTCCAGAACGGACTGTAAGACCATCCCTCTCATTCACAAGGCCTTGACTTTAATCCCCAGCACACATACACACAGCTTAAAGTGATTTTTGTTATTTTTGTCGTCGTCGTTTTGAGCTTGCTGAGTTGTAGCTGAGATTGACTGAATTTGTGATCCTCCTGTTTCCATTTCCCAAGTGCTGGGATTACAGGCATGCACTGCCATACCCAGTCTGTGTAGTGCTGGAGATCAAACCTAGGGCCTTGTACATGCTAGGCAAGCAATGTACCAACTGAGCTAAATGCCCCACCCACCCCCTTTTTTTGAGACAAGTTCCACTCTGTAGACCAGGCTGGCCCCAAAATGGTAATAATTCTTTAGTCTCAGCTTCGCAAATGCTAGTATTACAGACATGAGTCACTACACCCAGCTAAAATGCCTCACTCCCATTTCTCCCCAGCCTTTTTGTCTAGCTGCTTCCTGTCACTGGCTATTACCTCTCTTCTGAATCTCTCCTCCAGTGACCTCAGGAGTACAGTGTCTCTTGCAGATGCTTCCTGCCCCAGTCTGTGTACCTATCTTTCCAGGTCATAAGTTCCTAGGACAGGGTTGTTTTGCTTCTATTAGAAAAATGTGCATCTGATTCAGAAGTTTATTGTAAAGGGAAAGGACAAGAAAGAGTATTCTTCTTTTCCTTTACCTCAGCTGGCCTCCAAGGAAGAAAAACTGTGGCTTGATTCTTTTCCTCACCTCGGACCCAAGCCACAGGAAACAGAAACAAATCTGAATATTCATAGCAAGCAACACTGCTCTGGACACACTGCCTTTCTAGAAAAGTGGGCAGTTGGTGCAGGTCCCAAGAGCAGGCCAGCAGATGTGAGCAAAGCTTTGTACATGAGCCTGGTATCATGCTGCATGCCTTACCACCCCACCCCACTTCACATGCATAGTGTAAATGCTCTTGGAGTCCATGCCTGGTCCTGAGTCTTGGGCACAAGGCTAGGCACACAAAGGACCTGCTAGAATTGGATCTGTAGTGCTACAGTACAAAGGGGAGATACCTATATTCTAAAACATCTGGCAGACAACAACAGGTGAAGATCTTGAATTCTGTACCTAAAAGTGATGCTTTACACTGTCAGTAGCATTTTGCCACTTGGTGTTCTCTGGGATATATGCCTGCTGTCCTTTAACTTTGATCCTAATCATAACTCCTATGAGTCCACTTGACCCACCAGAGATTTTTGTGCCTTTAAGTTTTACAGAATAGCAAAAGCAAGTGTAATTCAAATGTTGGCAGTTAAATGAAGCAATTAATTGTGTTAATCATGCTTTGTTCTTGCATAATGGAAGGCCAAGCAGTTAAGAATGGTGCACAGTGTGACACTTGGGCTGGCCTTTTGCTTCAGGGAACTGAGCTTGCTGGGAAACTCACACCATCTCTTTTTCGTCATACTCATGCAGAAGGCCCTCCCTTCTTCTTCTTGTTTCGCTTACCATCACGAGCCCAAAACTCAAGTCCACATACAGTTCTTTTCGTAGCCTTTCCTTTTGGTTAACATGTATCTGTCCTGTACCCATCCTGATTATGTTTACTTCTTTGCTTTTCATTATCTGTTTACCTGTTTGTCTTACGAAATTCAGGCTACATTTTATTTACTTTTAAGTAAATGTAAGAGTTGACAACAGCATATAAGTCTAGCCCCTTTATAGTTTGAGGAGGTGGCGTCATAGTTAGGCACAGTTGTCAACTTAACAGTTCAGGGTTTGAGGTCTGGGCACATTTGTAGAGAATTAATAGTTGAATTAAGCCCAGAGCAAACCTGCAGGAGATTGTCTAGCTCATGGGGAAAGTCCAGCCCATGGTGGGACTAGGCCTTGGAATAAAATACCAAGAACTGATTAAGAAAGTTGGCATCCTTCTCTACACTTGGCCAGATATGCTGGTCTGGCAGGTAAGGATTGTCTACCTCTCAGCTGTTACGTGGTGATGGTGTGGCCAGTGCCCTTGGTCCTTGTGATGGTGCCTGTTCTCCGGTCAAGCTGGTGCTCAGCTGGTTTCTCCATTTATTCAGTCCAGAACAATGTGTGCCACTACCAGGCTATATATTGTTTATATGTATGTTTTTAAAATAAATTAGCTTTTGCTTCCTGTCTCTGAAAAAAGAGAGAGGTTTTACATATTTTTTAACTTGCCACCTATATGAGTTACTTTTCTCATTGCTGTGCTGACAAAATACCTGACAACAACAACAACAAAAAAAATCAACAAACCATAATCCAGAACATCAGAGACTCTATATCAACCACCTGGAATTAGGCCAGCCTAATCTCTCCCCATCCTGAAGCTCAGGGAAATTTGCGGAAGAGGGGGCGGTAAGATTGTAAGAGCAAAAGGATGGGAGGAGCAATGATATGCTAGATACTCCTAACACACGAGTTAGGGCCGAAGCAATCACAATTGGACTTTGCATGCCCTGCGCAATGTCCAACACACAATTGACCCCACAAAGTCTAGCATTTGCCAAAGGCACTAGGATTCTTGGAGGCAAGGGATTGACAGCCACAGTAGTGTTCTTATGCTTAATGGGAACACAGGAAAGGGTTCAGGGAACTGCCACTGGGTCCTTGAACCTCATCGGAGAGGAGGACCCAGAGGAGAGTTTGGCATGCACATTAAAGGATGCTCCAGGGATGGGAGGGGGAGGCACTGGGGGATGGGGAAGGGGGGTGGGGGGTTGGAGGGAGGGAGGGGACTGGTGTACCTGTTAAGTTTGTATGAGTGAAAATAATAAAAATAAATTTAAAAAAATACCTGACAAAAGCAAACTTAAGGAAAGAAGGTTTTATTTGCTTATGGTTTCAGGGGCTGCAGGCTATCATGGTGGGAAGTCATGACAGCAGGAGCTTGAGGAGGCAGCTAGTCACGTTAAACCATAGTCAGGAAGCCAAGAGAGATGGATGCTGGTGCTCGGTTGGTTTCTCCATTTACTCAGTCCAGAACCTTAGCCCATAAGGTGGTGCTATCCGTAGTTAAGATTGGTCTTCCCACTTCAATTAACCTAATCAAGATAATCCTTTGACATGTCCAAAATCTTGTCTCGTGGGTAATTCTAGATCCTGTCACTATGACCTAGCTCCGCAATACTTGGGGCAATACCCAAGGCCTGGTAGCCGCAAAGCCCTCAGGATACCAGAAAAGGCCAGAGCCTGTGTCCCTAGCTGGAGCTTCAAAAAAAAGTGTTCCAAGCTTATGAGTCACCTCTGTTGGAGAGCACTGAACCAGTTCGTCTACATCCCAAAGGCTAATCTACTGTTTCCCGATCAGATAGCTGGGGTAGGATTTGAGAGCCTTTCTGATTCAGCTTTGTTCCATCTCCCAAATAGCCCTGCATTCACTGCTCCTGTTCCGTGGCCCTTCTTCCTCCCACCATCCCTATAGCCTAACACATGGCCTCATCTCTTATCACCACAACTAAGGACATAGACCTAGCATCATTTTTTTTTTTTTTTTTTTACCCTAGAGCTCTCTTGGTTACAGCATCTTAGGATCCATTTGAGCCACTTTCCCTGAATCGGTGATCTGACTCTGGCATCTCTCTTCTGTTTGCTTCTGGTCATGCTAGCCACCCTCCATTGAGAATACGCCTTCTGTCACTTTGAGATGTCTTTATGGCCTCTGCTCTCAGCACTATCTCCTGAGGCTGTTCTCTAGGTACATGTGTGTCTCTACTTAGACCCATGTCAGGATGCTAGCTGGGGTTAGCACCGCTCTTAGTTTACTCCCTAAAACTGTGAGGTGTATACCTCACTTCACTGGTAGGCGAAAGGGTCACAGCAGAGCACCTGCTGTCCACATTACTGGACTCCTGTCATCCTATGATCTTGCTAACTCTGACATCTCTTCCCAGAGTGAAGACTAACTGGAAATCATCTCACATACCCCCTTCCCCGGAATGCACTGGGCATGGCTTCTGGAGGCCCACAAAACAGCACTCAGATGGCTTGTGGCACAGAGATCTCAAGCTTCCTGGATATGTTCCTCCAAGACTTCCCAGCTCCGTTGAGCCCGGAGAGCTCTTTGCCATGGAAGACCCCAGGGACCATAATAAGCCAGGAGGAGGTAGAGGCGGAGCTGGCCGAACTGGCCATAGGCTTCCTCAGAAGCAGGTAGGCCTGAGCTACATCCGAGGGGAAAACTAGATAAGGAGGAATGGAGTGCAGCAGTCTGTTGGATGCTGACCTTGAGCCTACCTAAGCCCCATGGCAAAAGTGTGTTCATTTACTTATCCACAGGCAGTACATTTCAGGACCGCTAGTAGAGTTCTAAAAGCTTAGAGAGTGCTGAGCCATGCAAGCATCTTTCCTCCTGGGTTAGCACTTCAGTATCCTGGGGCTGGAGCTTTTGCAGTTTTAGATGCTACAACAACAAAGCTAGTATAAAGTGTTTTTTTCCTCTTCTATGGTTTCTCAGATAGAAGATCTATTCTTATATTTATTTTAGCAAGTTCAGTGCATGGGGTTTCTTATTAAGTAAAGAAGTTTCACCTTTTCGCTTAAAGGAAACTATAGCTTCTCTTTGCTGTTCCGAATTACTACCTTTGTACTTTGGGACTATTGCTAAATAAAGTAAGGGTTTCTTGAACACTCTTACAAAGACAGCTTCTAAGTGACTAACAGATCACAAAGCAAAGATAATTCTCTTTAACATGCTACCCAGAATGGCATACAATTTAAAAGTTATGAATTGTTTCACTTTTGAGATCTTTTCAGTTAATGTTTTCAGACCACTGTTGACCATAAATAGCTGAAATGCCAGATTACAAAACCTGGGAGCAGAGGTACTCAGCTCTGTTGTTGTCCTATGGCTGCCATAGCAGAATACCATAATTTGGGCAATAAAAAACAGAAATTGGTGCTCTGACAGTTTTAATGGACAGAAGTCCAAAAATCAAGGTATAAACAGGGCCTAGCTGCCTCAAAGCCACACAAAAGATTATTCTAGACTTCTCTCTGGAGGCGACAGCTTAGTGTTTCTTGGCTTATAGTATCTTCTTTCTAATATTGCCTTTGTCATCACATGGCATTCTCCATGTCTGTGTTCATGTGACCTTTGTGTGTGTGAGTTGGGGGGGATATAGAGAAGTCAGAGGATAACTTTAGGTGTCAGTCCTCGGTACCCTCTACCTTTTGTATGACCCAAAGATTGGTTTTGGCCTAGAACTTTACCACGCAGGCCAGACTAGCTAGCTCCACAAGCGCTAGGTATCTACCCGTCTCTGTCTCACATTTCACCATTTCTGCAATTGTAAGTGCTTATTACTAAGCTAAGATTTTTACATGCGTTCTATAAATCTGAATTGATTCCTTTTTTTTTTTTTTTTTTTTGGCCTACCTTCTTGCAAAGATACCAATCATATTGGATATTGGATTAAAAGTCAGCCTTCTTCAGGATTATCCCATCTTATTATAACTATATGTATAAAAAAGACTGCAATTCCATGTCAGATCACATTTTTGAGCCACAGAAGGTTAGGACTTCAAACATGCCTTTTAATGGGAGGGTCAATTGAATGCACTCCAGGTGCTAAAAAGTAGGTCCTGTTTCTGTCCATTTAAAAGGGAGAACTAAGTAGCCCGTAAGATTGGCCACACAGACTTTGTAAACAACCCCCCTTCAAGTCACTACAACCCAAGGGACAACTGATACTGTAAATTCACAGATGAAGGACATGCAGGCAAAGATTATAGAGAAGAGCAGTGGTTTCTGTAAACAGCTGTGAGGCTGTCTTCTAGATGACCTTAGTGGTATCTTTCTCAGGAGAGCTGTTCTGAGTCTTGTAGCACATCCCTTTCACTTTATTCATGCATTCTGGAAGTTTCTATCCCATGAAAAAATGGCGAGGAACAATCCTTTCTCTCTGTTCAAACAACTACAGGTTCTTGGAGTTAGACTACTCCATCATAAGGGTAGCTTATGAGAGTTAGAGGGCTGCCACACTATATAGTGTCCACATAAGCCTTGTCCTTCCCCTAAGGATTAGGCTGTGGTCCTTAGTGTCAACATGAGCATCATTCATGGGTCTTCTATAGATACAAGAAAGGCAATATGCCACTTTCCACTTCCCTAGATAACTGTCAGGCTCAGTGTGCTATCACCTCAATGTCTCCTGAGCATATGCTTTCATTGCCCCCTTGTTGCCTATCAGCTCCACCCCCATCCACCCTGCCAGGATCCAGCACAGTGGCGACTCAGGCAAACTGCCCTCCACATCCACCTTGGACCTCATAGTCCCATAGCTCAGGAGGCAATGTTTCATGACCATATTCCATGAGCATGAGACATGTGCAAAGGATATTGCTGACTAGTTTGGGGGAAATACATTAGAGACAGGTGGTATAAAGAAACTTATTCCGGGCTGGAGAGGTGGCTCAGGGGTTAAGCCTCCGCCTTGCAGGCGAAAGGGCCTGAGTTCGGATCCCAGATCCCACGTATAGATGCCAGGCGGAAGCGGGGGCGGCCTGCGCTTCTGGTCCTGGTAGGGCGGAGCCTGTGAATCCCGGGGCAGAAGGAGGTAGAGGCGTCCATGGTGGTTCACGAATTCGTCCGTGGTTCTACACATACATACACACACGCGTGCGCACAGTTGAATAAATAATAATAATAATAATAAAGAAACTTATTCCCCCAAAGAGGGGTAAAACTGGCCATGTTGTGGTCACAGGGCTTGGGTACAGGAAGTGAAAGATGGGCCCCTGAATTCTGCCTTCTGAAGAGAAAATATCAATGCAGCAGCACTTAGTAGCCAGAGTTAAGGCATTTCTGAGGTCGTGGGAAAGCAGCCACTAGGTCTTCTAAGGAAGTGACAATGAGCCTTGCTCCTTCTCAGGACTCAGGGACATTCATGAAAAAGCCAGGCCTAAACTGGAGTGGGAGGAAACTGACTAAGAAAGATAATCGGATAGGATGTCAAGGAAATGGCCCAAGCTAGGGATCAGGCCCTGGAACCCAGTGGATCACAGAGGCTCTAAACTGGAACAAAGGTACAGAAGGATGAACTACAGTAGCAGGACCTGGAAGGTGTGAGCCTTTAGCTCACAGGTATGGGTAATATTGGAGAGACCCAGGTGATAGAATGGACTGATACTGCTTTACAGGAGTGAAGCAGGAATAGGGAAGGGCATGGAAGACATTGGTAGCTGCCTGCAGCAGGGGACTTGTGGTTGAGGGGGATGAGTTAAGTTAGGGTTTAGGTGAAGGGAATACAAGAGAATACAGAGTTAGGTTGGTGATCATGTGATGAGAGAGGGACCAGAACGTGTTTAAAGTACAACACTAATGGTTAATGACAGAGAAAGGGCAAAAAACCCGGGGTTGGAGACCAGGGAGGATGACACAGAGCTCCTCAGGGGCCTAAATAGGTCCCTGGTGCATCCATGTAAACGAACTTTAAAATGTCATAAAAATTTAGTATTTTAAGGGATTCTATTCCCATGCCATCACAATGGACTGATTTCTTTTATAGCATTTTCTTTTACATTTGAACATGCATAGGTGTCATTATCACTTGAGTGTCTGGGCCTCATATATAGTCTACATCATATGAAACAATTCACAAGCACTCACTTTTACACATGTGCCACTTGTGCATCACACACTTTCATTCTCTACTTCCTGTCCCCATGGTCCAAGTTTAGCCTTGTGGGAAAAAGGATTTTTACTTTAGCCCATAGGCTCTTTTGAGTGATTTCTCTGAGACCGTACAGACCATACAGAAGTTAGATTTCTAAATGCTGGATTCTGCTCACTCCCTGTCCTTTCTTTCCTACTTGTTAGTAGTTTCATTGTCATATCTTTGGGTCAGCACACAGTGTATAATTTACACTGTAACTATCTAGATGTGGTTTTTCCCACATCTAGATATTGTAAACTCCTTATAAACCCCAAGGTAGATGGTTCTTCAGAACTAAGCCACTCCATAAAGCATCCTTCTGGCAAGTAGGAGTTCCATTCCTAGGACAAGGATCAGAGTTGACATTCATGGTGTGGTGACAGGACTGAGGTCCTGTAGGACACATCCATGGGTGGGACCCTGGGGTGAGGTGCAAGCCTTTTCCAGGAAGGGGATGCCAGTGGCTGGAAGCCAGGCATTGTCTGTGTCTCTGTGTCCGGAAGTTGCCTCCCTGCCCCCAACAGCATTAGCAGCTAACAGACAGGAAGCCTAAGCATGACCTCACCGGGACCAAAGAGCTAGAGCAAGCATCCTCCTCCTATTGAAAATCCAGTGGGTAGCAGGAAATGCCTAAGGGGAAAGAAACTCATAACTTATATCATACTTATCTTGCACATACACACAGTGTGTGTGTGTGTGTGTGTGTGTGTGTGTGTGTGTGTGTGTGTGTGGTGGTGGTGGTGGTGGTGGTGGTAAGGAGGAAGCAAGTGCTGCTAGGGAGTCAGTCTAATGCCCCAGCATAATAGGCTAGTATTATCACTGAGCTGTACTCCATTTCAGCTGGTTGTTTTCCAAGTGAGTTCCAAAGATTTCTTCCTATGTCACTCTCACTGAAAAAAAAAAAAAAAAACAAGAGTTCATTCTGCAGTTTTAAAAGCTGTCAGTGACTTAGCCTGGCAATGCAGGCCTATTAACTCAGCTACTTAGGAGATTGAGGTAGGAGATCAAAAATTTAAGACCCATCTGGACTATAAAGTGAGTTCAAGGCCAGCCTGGGTAATTTAGCAAGACTCTATCTTAAAAAGTAAAAAGAGAACCGAGGGTGTAGACCATTGGTAGAACACTTATCTTGCATGTTCGAAGCTCTATGTGCAATCAACAGTACATCCAAAACAAAAAATTGAGACCATTGGTAGATGCAGCACATGCCCAGTCCCCACAAACATGACCCATCCTCCAGGCGCTGGGTGGACACTGCAGTGTGATGGCACACTACCATAGTCCCAGCACTTTGCCAAAGAAACAAAAGCAGGAGTATTAGTTCAAGGTCAGGTTCAGCTACAAAACAAGTTTGAGGCTATCCTGAGCTACATGAAACCCCATGTCAAAACGAAACGAAATAAAATAGGAGGCTTATGTCTATAATCCCTGCTGAGACAGAGGATCACAAATTTGAGACTTGTCTGAACTAAGAATTCAAAACCCTGTCTCTAAAAAATGTTTTTAATCTTAAATAAATTTTAAGACCAAATAATAGTAAAAGAGTATCACCTACAAAGACTTACCCAGCTGCCTTTGGGCATGCCCCTACCTTCAGAGACAAACAGGAACAAAAGCACATAATCCAGCGTCTCAGGCTCAATGGATAGAAAGGAAGATTCTGGAGGTTGGATGCATCCTGGAAGACTTTGGGGCCCCAGAATAACTTTTTCTATTCAGAGAGCTAGGGAAGGCTTCAGCAGCAAGATTCCCAAAGTTCAGGGTCCTGTGGAAAGGGCGGGCAGTCATGGAAAGATACACATGTCACTTTCGAGTCATCTTTCTCCCTGTCTCTTGCCATAGCAGGCTTGTCTCTCACCCAAACTCTTCCCTCAATTAGTCACTCATCCCCATTTTGCAGCTACCTACTTTTTCAAGGCTCCAATGTGAGGTCAGCATTTCCTCTCTTCTACCTGACTTAAGCCTGAGACAATCTTCCTCTTCACCCAATCTGTCTACTGAGTCTCACTTCTTAGCATCATTGTTTTTCCATTCCCCAATTCCTTAACTCCTTTCTGGCTGTCCTCCTGGGTGGGTAAAATTTGACACACACCCCCAATCTTCATTTCTTCTACAACTCCATCTCCTGCCTGAACTCAACAGAATCTGAGAACCTGTAGAAATAGAACCCAGGGGTAGTACCATCACCCCTTCCCCTCCCCAGTTGCTTAGAACAGATTCCCTATTCTTTCCTCTGCTCCACCCAAACCAACCCAATATTGTTCTGCTCTGTTCCTTTCTATTACCAAGACTCCCTGACCCCTGACCAACTCAGTCCTTGGCCTCTTTCCTGCGACCCACCAGCATTCACCATTCAGCCTATCTTCCATGGGCTCAAAAAAGTCTAAGAACTCAATGTGATTCTGCCATGTTCCTCTTTAAAATAGACCAAAGCCAGTGGCTCCCTATGGCCATAACCTGGTTCTTCCCTAGGTCCCTTCCTCATACCCCAACTAACAGCACTGTCTCTACAAAGCGTGCATGGATCATCTGTCAAAATATACCACTGTGAACTCGCACTCCCAGAATCAGCCTCCTGGGGTGTTGTACTGTCTTACAGGGTAGACACGTCAGTGGGGCCAAGTGGTCCTGGTGACCTGCAGACAATCATTGTCATTGTTTAATATGTGTAGGTTCAATCCTATATCCCTGGCTTTTGTCACATGTCTTCTCCCCATGTGCATATCCTATGTCTGCATTTCTCCTTCTCATAAATAGCTCAATCATATTAAAGCAGGGGCCCATCTACTTATCTTTACTAATACTGCCACAATCAGCTGGCCTCATCATACCCTGGCCTCAGAAGCCCCCAGCTAGGACTGGTGGTACTCACCCTTCCTGAGGTACATAGGCCAGGAGCGTGTACCTTACACGTAAACTTAGGGCCTGGACCACTGAGGCTTACATGCATCAGGGACACCGTCTTCCCAGGAGATCCTACTGGGATGGTGTCCATCAGTTCTGGGTGTTGTATAAACATCCATTCCAGCTCTCTGAGGGCAGAGATCATGACTTTCACAATGACATGAGCTATATATCATCTCCATCTCCATTTTAGACTGAGCCAGGTCTAAGCTTCAACTGGGAGTTGTCCTAGCCCCAACTCTTATGTCTCTTCCATAGGAATGCTCCACCAACGTTTGCTGCAGCTCTAACCCATGAGGCGATTTCCCGGATGCTACAGACAGACCTTTCTGAATTCAAGAAGTCGCCTGAGCAAAAAGAGGAGGATGAACAAGACGAGAAGGCTCTTGTGACTTGTGAGTTCCCTTTTCTCTCATATGGCTCCAGGGCTGCTTAGCAAGGAACAGATTCAAGGTTACATTGTGGTCAGCATGTTGATCAGGGTGCTGACAAGGCAGCAAAATCAAAGTAAGGATAAAACATGACATGGCAACAGGAACCCAGGAATGGAGGCTGTGACCACAGAGTCAGCATTGAGATGGACATCTGATGGGTACTAGACAGGCAGCACCTATGTCTTAACTCATTTAAGCTTGAGAATTCTTGGAAATGAGTAACGTAGTCTTGTTTTACACATGAGGAATCTAAAGTGCTAGTTCAGGGTCAAGTAGCCAGCCTCATGTGTTCTCACTTCTCTCCCTCAGTTAACATGAGGACAGTCAGTGGGGCAGCATGTGAGCTCATCCATGTGATAGAAAACCCCAGAGGCAGGGGTTTTCCGACCTGACCAGACTTACCTTAATCAGAACCGTTAGGTGGCAATACTGCATAATGAGGGTGGCAACCTCAGAGGCTCATCTATCCAGTGCTCTTGGTACAACATCAGTGGCACAGACCCTGCAGAAGCACAGAGAGAGAAACCTAGAAACAGGAAGTAAAAGAGGCCTTCAAGGCTACTTGGCAGGGAATGTTTATAAGAATGCTAGGCTTTGGTTCTGTATGACTGTCTTTCCTAATTTCGGGATTTTTTTGATTTTTAGTTTTTGGGTTTCTTTCTTTGTTTGTTTGTTTCTGTATTTCACTAAGGTGTCAGTTCATGTTAGACCAAAACAACTAGAAAGGAAAGTGGCAGTCTGCATGGGAAAGGCCATCATAAGAGCCATGCAGATAGTTTTCCAGATTGTAGAAAGCAGATTTTCCTTTCTTTTGTCATTTCCTTCTGTGTTACTCTAAACTCAGCATAAGCATGTAGGTAGGTAGAGGGAAAGCAAGAACTGAAAAGTTCTTGAAGAAAAAATTCCAGCACCCATTCATGTCAGTCCTTCCCCTTCCTCCGCCTTTTCCTTCTCAGCTCCCTCCCCACCCAGCTGGCCTGTCTTCCTGCCTGGAGACACTGGCCCCAGTGACAGTCAGCCGATTGTTCTCTGCCAGTCAGGGCCCAGAAAAGGAAAAAAACCCATCCATCTCCTGCCCTGCCCTGCCCTCAGGCAGGAGACAGCGTCACCTGCTGGTAGGAATAAGAACTTCCACAAGCCAAGGCCCACCCCAGAAGCCACTGAAAGAGAGCGGTGCACATTCATGGCCAGTCTGTGACTCCAAGCCAAGCTTGCCCAGCTGTGTCAGCACCGTCTGTGAAGCTCACTGCCACTGGCAAAGATACCAAAGCATCTCTGTGCCCACCTGCCAGCCCCTCCCAGGTGACTGCAGTGAAGAAGGTTGTGTCTCTTGGACAGTTCCTGAGGCTCAGGTCTATGGTTCTTGATTAGAATAGCAAGTCCAGGCTTCTGAGCTGGAGGACCAGGCATCGCTGTGGAGCTTGTCATCCTCATTTGTATTTGTAGCAATTGCCCCTTGCTTGAACAAACTCACTGATGAAACCAGAAGCAATGTGACTTAACACAAGAGAAGAGAAGATAGCACAGGTCCAGATACCCTTGCATTGTCAAGCTTAATAAGCATAGGCGTTTCCAGGAGTGAGAAAGACTCCACAGTAACCTCAAGCAAATTTTAGTACAGCTTTTGTCAAGGTTTGAATGTGAGTTGCTCATGTGTTTGCATCCTTAGCTATTGTTAATGTTTGACAGGGTTGTGGCAACTTTGGGAGGTGGAGCCCTGCTGGAGGAAGGGAATAGTCCGTGAGGTTGGTTAGTCCCTCCCCGCTTCCACTAGTAGTCTGCTCTAGCAGTCTGCTGCTTGCTTTCTCTGTCTCCTTGCAGTAACCTGAGCCGCTCCATCTTCTACTGTCAGCTGGGCTTCTTCCACCATAATGAACCATGTCTCCCCTCTGGAACAAATCTCCTTTTCTCCCCTAAGTTTAAGTTACTTGAGTCTAAGTGTTTCACAGTAATAGAAAAGTAACTGTGACGGTCTTTTAGAGGAGAGAGTGGAGGACCTGGGAAGTGGTACAGTGGAGCAGCTAACTCTGAGCTGTGCTTCAACAGTCAGTTCCGCAGCCTTTCTATACCCACAGCTCCTAAGCCTAGCCATGCCAGCCCAGCAGTTCTGGTCAAAAGCTCGACCGGCCCTCCATGCTGGATGTGATGGCAACAGCCAACTTCAGACTCCCCTCCTCCACTTTTGATGAAGAATTCCAATCAAACTCATCCTTCTGTAGCCTCCCTGCTCACAACCCAGCTCTCCTCTGCGATTCCCTTTGCCCTCATCTCTTGTCCTTTTCCTCCAGTTTCCCATGTCGTTGCGGTATATCCTGTGATTTGAGCTCTGTCCTGTTTTCAGTTACCTGACTTTGAGATTCCTTCTTGGTGATGTTGGCTGTCAGTCACATAATCTGTCATGTGCCCCAGGGCTGGAAGGAGTCTCAGAAACAGAGTAAAGTCTGAAAGCATAAGCCCTAAAATCTCCTTTGGACTTGTTCTTAGTGATCTTTTCTTTAGAAGCTAGACTTCATGTGACTTTTTTCTTCAAGTCAGTCTTGTACTGTATTTTATTTATCGTTACATAATAAGCTGCCCCCACATTTAGTAGCCTAAAGCAACAGATACTTTTGCATCTAGAAACTTACTACAATGAGATTTGTCCCCACCAGACCTGCATTATGACTAACATTTTAACATTCCCCCATAGATTAGCAACGAACCCAGGAGAAATAATTATATGCAGGTCGAACCTTAGAGACTAGGGCTAGACAGGAGAAGGAGAGTACCCCGTCAGTGGGTCTACCCAAGGAAGGGTCACTTAATCTGCCACAGAGACCTGAGTCCATACCAATGCAAACAACCCAAAGGGAACTCCATGGTCCACCAAGCAGATAGGCAAGAGGGTGGATGGGAAAGGGATAGATTGGTGAAGGGAGGGGAAGTTAGGAAGTGAAGGGGGTAAAGAGGAGATCAGGGACAACCACCCATGATATTTGTAATTAAGAGGACTAAATAATTTAAAAAATAATTTATGAGATGTTTTCCAGAATACATGTGTGAAGACATCTGCAGTTTTATAATTTGAATTTTTTTTCTTTATTATTTAGTAAATATTATATTAGTTTCTGTAAGATAAGAACTTACATATTTAATACAGTGTCAACTTCAAACAAATGGAAAAAATAATCAGGTTTAATATTTCTAGACCAACATGGCTTTTCATTTTTGTAGAGTATCAACACATTAAACTGGGATACTTTTTCTCAAAGTTGATGACACATTAAAAGTTTTCAAAAATTCAAATTATATCTATGTACATATATGTATATACACACACACACACCAATAATAGCAGTATGTTACACATCAATAGCAACAACTGTTTTTTTCAGGTTTTGCATTCAGCTGAATAAAATCTTAAGACATTCCACATGTTCCCTTAAAAAAGAGAAAAAGGGCTGGAGAGATGGCTCAGAGGTTAAGACTCTGTCTCACAAGCAGAAGGTCCTGAGTTCGGATCCCAGGTCCCATGTAAAAAAAAAAAAAAACTCCAGGTGGAATTGGGGCAGCCTATAATTCCCACTCTGATGGGCGGAGCCTGGGAAATCCCAGAGTGAAGCAAAAAGAAGGTAGAAGCAATCCAGGATGATTCCCGAAGTCACCCTTGGTCCTCCACAAGGACACACAGTGCCCTCTGATACACATACACACACAATACATAAATATAATAAAGTCCTTAAGAATAAAAAGAGAAAAAGCCAAATCACAGAAAATAGCAAAGTTCTATTACTGTTGGAATAGCTTTAAAATTAGCTTTTCAGCCATCATCTGAATGAAAACATTCTAGAATAATATTAAAAACAGTTCTTACAAAGCATAATCATTACTGTAATCTTTCTATTAAGAATCACTAGAATAGAAATCGTATGCATATAACTTGCTCACAGAATTTGTTAATTAGTATTTGAATACTTGTATCATCAAAGATAACACATTTCAAGTGTTTCTACTTGAACAATTTAAAAAATATTTTAAATATTTTCCCAGGAATTCAACAGACTGGTTTTCTTGCTCTCACTACCCCAACAGAGTCTCATGTATCCCAAGCTGGCCTTCAACTTATTATATAGTCAGAGATTACTCTGAACTTCTGATCTCTCAGCCTCTACATCCCAAGTGCAAGGATTAAAAGCTTTTAGCTCCACGTCCAGTTCGGAGGGCTTCATGCCTATTAGGTAAGCACTCCATCAACTGAGCTACAGCCCTTGTTCTCAGATTAAGATTTCAGATTAAAATCCAAGGTAGTAGACTAGGAATGTACTGCTCAGTGGCAAAATGTTTACGATCCCCGGTACCAAGGGGAAAAAAAATCCAAAGCTTTGTTTTTGCTGTTCTCTAGAAAGCCTCTATAGGGCAGGAGTGGGCAAAATACCCAACAAAAGCTAGTAAATGTGTCCAACTTTTCTTTTCCTTCATGATATAGCTCCCTAGCACCTTTTGAGCGATACATCCTTTTACCTCATAAAACTAAGTTACACCAGTAAAATAAATTTGAACATGTAATTCCCAGGGGCAACTGCTACAAAAATTCTAGTCTACTTTTGATTTCAGTTATTCACGATATGAGGCATTTGTTTTTTTGTTTTTTAATTTTTTTTAATTTATTCAATTGTGCATGTGCACATATGTGTGTGTGTGTGTGTGTGTGTGTGTAGAACCACGGGCAAATTCGGGAACCACCATGGACCGCCTCCACCTCCTCCTTGTTTACTGTGCCCCAGGATTCACAGGCTCCGCTTCCGCCGGGCGTCTATATATGGGATCTAGGATTCGAACTCAGGACCTTCCGCCTGCAAGACAGAGGCTTGACCCCTGAGCCACCTCTCCAGCCCCAGAGGCATTTGTTGTTAAGTGGAAGAATTTTTACAAAGACTATTTTTTGAGTGATACTAAGCTCTAATAGTGCATTTTACATTTTTCAGTTCTATCATAACACTGAAATGCT
Organism: Typhlomys cinereus; assembly: GCA_023101885.1. Taxonomy (NCBI): domain Eukaryota; kingdom Metazoa; phylum Chordata; class Mammalia; order Rodentia; family Platacanthomyidae; genus Typhlomys; species Typhlomys cinereus. Next base: position 214,067 of record JALPQD010000107.1, read on the forward strand.
TAAGTAGATGACTATATAAGTCATAAAAAAGTGTAAACTAACTTAATATGACAAGACTTTCAAGTCTTACTAAACTAATTATTATGGAATCATGTTTATAAATGAAAAAAAAAAAAGATAGTGAACAAAAACAGCCAGCCAGAATGCAGAGTACCAGTGACCCTGCAACGATCACCCAAAATCAGGGAAGCTTGCGGAAAAGGGGGCAATAAGATTGCAAGAGCCTAAAAATGGGAAGATCCACCATTGGACAAGACACTGCATTCAAGGCAGGGCTGCTACATCCAGGAACTCATTGCAGTGAGACTTGTCCCCCACCAGATCTGCATAAAGACTGACATACTAACATGTCCCCCATAGACTAGTGAGGATCTCAGGAGAGATAAGTACATGCAGTGGAAACCTTGGGGACTAGGACTGGATGAGTGAAGGAGAATTCCTCTATCGGTGGGGCAACCAAAGAAGGGGCCATTTGGTATGCTATAGAGTCCTGAACTCCTACAAGAGTAGACAAGCCAGAGGGAGCCCTGAGGACCATAGAAGTGGATAGGCAGTAGGGTGGTAGGAAGTGAATGGATTGATGAAGGGAGGGGAGGGGGAATAAGAAGGAAGGGGGAAGGAGGGATAAGTACTCAGTATGCTTGTGAAACTAGGAAAAAATTAAAAATATTAAAAAATAAAATACTTCAAGAGCAATGAAAAAAAAAAAAAATCCGTAAAGAGTAATTACCACCAGTGGGGGAAGACAACCAAATTGGAGAAGTAAAAAGTGATGCTAAAAATGCAACTTAACAAGTCCTGTGGCTAACATTCTAATGTTATCAAAGAAGTATATTCCTTCTTGACCATGTCTCTTAGGCCCTTTCTCTGGATAGACACCTTCAAGTATTAAAGTGATGGATTACAAATGAAAAAAAGGCCACTAAAGTATATACTGTCCTCAAGGCTCTGCACCATTCTGGGTAATGTGGCAAGAAGAAAAGTTCAATGTGCAATGCTATTCCTAACCTATTATTACTGAGAGTATGACTTCATTGAGTCTTTCAGAAAAAGGGATGTTTCTGAAACATGAAACATGAAAACAAAACAGGAGCCATACTACTAACTAAATTAAGGTAGTCTGGTTTGGTTGGACTACTTTCTGGCAGAGCAAAGCCCCACCTGACCCTTCCCCAGGCTATGAAACAGTACAGCAGAATAATGAATTTTGTGTTAGAAATGTATACTTAGTAGCTTCCACAATACCAGAAAGTTCTATGGAAGCTACTGGGCAAGAAAAACAATCAAAGGTCTTATCAACCTGTGAGATCTGCAAGTTATAATAACAATCACCATGGCAACAGGTGACCAGCATGTAATAATGGCATGAGTATCTGATTCTGATCAGATTTAAAGCCCGCTTGTCAGAATGGAACACATTTCTGTTACTGTAAACTAGAATAAGAACTTACAAAAGTGAAGGAAATAGGTCACAATGGTTAGTTAGGAAGACAGTACACCAAACTGCTTTGTAAAATACCTGTTATTGTGTCCATTGATTGGAAGAGCACTCAGCACTCAACCTAGAAGACCTCTTCTACAATACAAGGTGTTTAGTTTTGAAAAGCACAACTTGCCAAAATGCAGAAAATAACTGTCTTCAGACTGCTTGTCCCTAAACAGGACATACATGTGAGCCTCACTCACCCCCACCCCCACCCCAAGGTTCAGGGAACATCTCAGAAGAGGCAGTGGCAAGACTGTAAGGGTCTGAAGTGGGAAGGTGGTGAAATGCACCCTTTGCTGGGAATGGTGGTGCATGTCTGGAATGCCAGCATGGCAAGTCAAGGAAGCAAGAGGATCTGAAGTTCAAGACCAGCTTTGACTACATAGTGAGTTTGAGGCCAACCTGAGCTAATGAGATCCTAACAACCATTAAAAAATTGAAAAGAAGAAGAGAAGGAAGAAGAGGAGGAGGAGGAGAAAAAGGAGGAGAAGGAACCATCACATGGGGCAAACACAAAATAGTACACATACAGAAAAAGAAATTGCCCCCAGAAACAGCCTCTGTGTATACGTACTTCCTATTATCTTGATTGTGAAAATGCCATCTCTGCCTTTTTTTTTTTCCCTTGGGCCTTTTTTCATGCATTTGTGATTAGTTTGCATGTGTAATTTTCAATCCTGTCCTCAGTTATAATCAGAGCATAACCATTTTACATTCTTGTGAGCTTCGTAAAAGTCCATTTCTATGTTATCCTTCAGGTTTGGTTTGGTTTTGCTTAGCATGTATGTGATGTGTGAGTGAAGCATGTGTGTGCCGTAGAGGGAGTGTGGAGGTCAGAGGACGACTTTCAAGTGTCATTCCTCACTTCTCCACCTTATTCAAAACCAGTCTTTCCCTGCGTATGCCAGGTTGACTGGCCCACTAGCTTCCGGAGATTCTTGGGTCTCTTCTTCTAAGCATCCCACAGGCACACCGGTATTGCATATGTTTACACTAGTGCATCCAGCTTTTATGTGCAGTTTGGGAATCTGTATTTTAGGTTGGCTTGCATAACAAATACTTAACCTGATGAGTCATCTCCTTGGCCCTGCCCTTTAGTTTTTTTGTGTATAGTGCTCAAACTCAGGGCCTCAAGCATGCTAAACAATGTTCTGTCACTGAACTACATCTCCGGTCCTTTTTTTTTTTTTTTAAAGTAATTGAGATTTTTTTAAGTAATTCAGATGTTCTTGAGATAATCATAAGTACATATGTAATTGTAAGGAATAATACAGAGAGGTCCCAAGTCACATTGCCAAGTCTTCTCAAGTAACATCAACCATGAAAAACTGGAGTAGAGTATTACAAGCAGAATCTCAACTTAGTTCAACATAACTGTAAGGATCCTTCGTGTAAACTTTCTACTGGCTACCCCCATCCCAGGTTCTTATGATTGGAGGTGACTAATCTTTCCATTTGCATATCATTGTCATTTCTAAAATACCTCTCAGTGGAATTACATAATATGTAATGTTTGGGAATTATCATTTTTTCATTCAAAGTAATTTTCTGAAAATTGACCTAGGTTTTTTATCAGTAATTTACTCTGTTTTGTTGCTGAGTTATAATCCAAGGTATGGCAGTTCGTTTAACCATTCGTAAATCGAAGAAAATCTGAGAAGATTCCAGATTCTGGCTATTACAGATAAAATGCTAGAGAATATTCATGTGCAAATTTTTTGTGATCAGTCTTCATTTTTTTCTGGAATTAGTGCCCTAGAGTATTATTGCTAGGTTATATATAGTTGTATGTTTACTTATAAAGATCACTTTAATGGCAGTTTAGTCATTTATGAAGATAACAGACCAGAATTTACTTATTCCTCTATTATTGTGTATACAGTATTTCCAATTAATGAGCAATTAACAGACACTGCTAACTGCTAGCAACAGACCGTCATTCATCGTTTATTAAGTTGGTATACAGGCAGGTAGGAAGGGCCATTCCGAAAGCTAGGGACATGGTGGGACACAGGTACAGGAGGGCCAGTGAAGCCTCAGTTGTATCATTTATAATGTCCTAATAATTTGTCCATTGTGCCCATCAGTACTAGATGCCAAAGGTCTGGCACGGAGTTTTTTTAACTGGCTCTGGAAGATATGTAGCCAGTGGCAGAAACAAGTGCCGTTGACTGCCCAGACCCCACATCGGCAATGGCTGGTCTCTATCCACTGCCATCCGGAACACCCGCCGCAAGATGGAGGATCGGCACGTGTTCCTGCCTACCTTCAACCACCTCTTCGGCTTGTCTGTGAGTGTCTCTCCTTGATAGTCCATTCACCCAGGAGCAGATTAATCCCAGTTACATCTCTAAGGTCCACCTTACAAATATCATTAAAAGAACACTTCGGGGATTAGGTTTGAAATACATGAATTATAGGGACACAAATTAGACCATAGTACTTCCCTAATTATTGTCTGGGCCACACTCTTCCCCCAGATGAGAGCAACTGGCTGAGGATCCAGCCCCAGTAAGGTACAAGGCCAGTCAGTCTGACTCCCTGTTCTTCTAGCAGGACCCTGTAGACCGTGCCTACTTTGCTGTGTTTGATGGTCATGGAGGTGTGGATGCTGCAAGGTATGCTGCTGCTCATGTGCATGTTAATGCTTCTCACCAGCCAGAGCTGCTCACAAACCCCACAGGAGCCCTCAAAGAAGCCTTTCAGCGCACTGATGAAATGTTTCTCTGGAAAGCCAAGCGAGAGGTAAGAACCGACAGCCAGATCTCAAGTACAATTTGGGGAACGATATTTATAGCATCAGAGACTCCTAATCTCCACAGAGGGAGAGAAACCAAAGTAGTCGTTGGTGCAGAAAGGATTTCACCAAAGTCTTCTGGAAGTCGTGCATTTTATTGCTTCTGAAGAGGGACTCGTTTTTTATTTGAATAGAAACAGCATGAAGTTTGCTTCCTGTGTTAGTCTGTTTCCACTGCCATAACAAGATAACAGGCTGGATCAATTAAGATATATGAGGTTTATTTTAGCTCACAGTTCTGGAAATACTTGTAATGGTCTTACTGGCAGGATCTTGACTGAAAGTATCATGTCACAAGAGATAGGGGAAATATGCATGTGCAAGTGTGTTCAAGCACATACGTATATCTTCTGGCCTCTCTTCCTCGCCTTATAAAACTACCAGAATCCTACCATAGGGGTAGGGGTTTTACTTAGATGACTCTATCCAATCCTAATCACCTCTTAAAACTTAACCCCGACAAATCCCCACCCTGTATACCATACCACAGAGTTGGATTTGGTTCTTTTTTTTTTTTTAAGCCTCAGATGGGTAATGTGCCAACAACGTAACAAGATTCGTGGGAGGCACATGTTGTTATTCAAGGGCATGGGCACCCAATCATGATGCTTATGAACCAAAGAAGGATCTGCATTAGATTTCTACCCTGTTGATACTTCACAATGGAAATTATATTTGAGCACAAGAAGTCTGTGGGGGCACTCAAGCCATCTTCAAACTATAGCACTCCTGAGCCATCATGCTGTATCCCTAAACAATATAGATCTTCAGACAGTCGGCCTTCCCAAGAAAGGACAATTTGATTTAAAATGTAAGCCAAACCTTCAAACAAGGATGGTGGTACAGAAGCCAAATAGCTTGAAAGAAAAGTTCATCACTTATAGTTCCTACAAGCAGGAGGAACAGAGGAAATGAGCAAATATACATTTTAGGGAATTTCAGGTCTGACGAGCCAGGCAAGTCCTGACAAATTAAGAATTCGAATAACCTCTGGCACTCAGCTACAAGAGTAGCCCCCAGCCATCTGACATCAGACCTAAAGCTACTAAGGCTGGGAAAACTTGGACACTGTAAGTTGAGGAAAAAGGTCTTTGGAAGCACTGACTCCAGGCTGTCTGACTTGCCTGAGAAAGATATACTCACACATCAGGTATTTGTGTCTCTACAGATTAGCTGTAGGTGCTACAGTTTCTCCAGAATCAGCAGACCCCAGCTGTTTATGCATTACAAATGCAGAAAATGTAAAACATAATTAACACACTGTCCCACTGCCCTTTGGTTAGCCTGATATCAGCAGACTGCCTACCATTGAGAAATAATCTTGGAATAATAGCCATATGTAGGGATGTTTCAGAAAGAAGACACCAGGTGTCTCCTCTGTGAACTTACCCCACTTGAACCTCACTTCCCTCTGGCCCCTGCCATTAGCTCCAAGGGTAATACTGTACTCAGTTTTAGACATTGAGACACTGAGTCTCAATGGCTTAAGAAACCTGTGCCAGTGAGGAGACATCTGGAGAGAGAGACCAAATCATAGTACGCTGACCAAGACTTCAGTGGAATCCAGCAGAAGTGGATTTCACATCTCAACTGAAAGTCATAGAATATCTGAAGTTGTAAAGAAAAGTGTAGTGGGCACTATTATACCCAGCAGTTGAAGCAAACTGCTGAGCTCAGAGTAGAGAAAGAAATCTGAAAAGCAGGTGTGTTTAGTTTATTTCGGTCACTTCCTTATTTCTCTAGGATTGGTTCAGACCAGCATGTGCCTTCTAGGTTGCACCTCACCCTCACATGGCTCTCTCTCTCTCTCTCTCCCTCCCTGCAGCGGCTGCAGAGTGGCACCACTGGGGTGTGCGCACTCATTGCAGGAAAAACCCTACATGTTGCCTGGCTTGGAGACTCACAGGTCATCTTGGTGCAGCAGGGACAAGTAGTGAAGCTAATGGAGCCACATAAACCTGAGAGACATGTAAGGGGCTTCCTCTGTCCACATTCCTAGGCCCCTGTTGTACTGCAACTATCTGAACAGATCATATCCCATCCCTAGGCTTAGTTCAGTCCAACTGACATTTAGTTCCTCTTCTGATACTTTGCTGAAGCAGTGGGATGATAAAACAACCCAGTGTCCTCTGCCTAAAAGCAGGACATAGCAGTGAGGGTGCAGGAACCAGGTCAAGTGCTAGGAAGAACATTGTCAAAGCAACGGGAGTGAGGTGTGGGCTGAATCACGAAGGTGGATGTGACCTCAGCAAGTCAGTGGTGTTTATGAGAGAGCAGGTTACACTAGAATTAACTGGAGGGCTCAACTGGAGGGACCTACTATTTCTCCAACTTTCTCTTTGAAAGAATTCTACAGGGAATCACAAGAAGGGATTCATCCTACAGGGAATTGATAGAAAAAATTCTACAGAGCACCACGTGATGTCCAGATCATGAGCAAGTAAACTGAAGACTACTCACAAAAGAATAAGACTATGAGAGTTGTCGGTATTGTGCATAGTTACAGGTCACGGGAGGTTAGCTACAGCAAGGACCCACCTGCAAGTAGCCTCCAGGGAAGAGTCCAGATTTGGGGGGCAGAGATATGAAAAGGGTTTTTGGCATCTAAAAGGATGGTCATGCTATAACTGATCCTGATACCAGGGTAAGGGGCCAAGTTGCTGTTAATGGGAACTGCTAGGCAATCACCTGAGGCTTTAACTGCAGAAAAACTGTCAGGAAGAACAAAGATTGTTGTCAGTAATGTGTGGATGTCTGAGGAGATTCAGAAAGATGGGTGCCTTGAAGTCTCCCACTATTACTGTGTTACAATTGACCTGTGTCTTTACATCTGGTCTTACTTATTTTATAAATCTATGTATACCCATGTTTGGTACAAACATGTTTGTGGTTAAGATGGATTGATCCTTTGAATGAAATGATCTTCTTTATTTCTTCTAACTAATGTTGGTTTGAAGTCTATTTTGTCAGATATTAAGATATCCATATCTGCTTATTTTGTGGTTCCTTGTATTTGGAGTTCAGTTTTTCATCTTTTTCCCTTAAGGTAATGTCTGTCTCTGATTATAAGGCATATTTCTCGGAGGCAGTAGAATGTCTGGTCTTGTTTTCTAATTCAATCTGCTAATCTGTCTTTTAATTAGGGAGTTAAGATGATTAATGTTCAATATTATCATTGAAATATGTGTATTGATTCCTGGCATTTTTGCATTTTCCAGTTTGTTTCTTTCTTGGTTTCTGGGTTATCTGTTCTAGGGCCATTTATTTACCTCATAAGTTCTTTTGGATTTGTTTGCCTTTCAATCTGAAATATTTCTGGCAGTATTCTCTGTAGAGGTGGATTAATGTTCATATATTACTTAGTTTATTTTTATCATGAAAAGTTTTTATTTCTCCTTCAATTTTAATTGATAATTTGGCTGGACAGAATATTCTGGGTTGGCAGTTGTGGTCTTTTACTATTTGGAATACATCTTTCCAAACCTTTCCGGCTTTAAAGGTTTTCATTGAATATTCTATTGTTATCTTATGGACTTACCTTTTTTTGTGCTTTGGCCTTTCTTTCTTGCAGCTTTTCTTTGACCTGAGTTTTTATAGTTTTAACTATAATGTGATGAAGATCTTCTTTTATGGTCCTGTCAGGCATTCTCTATACTTGAGAAGTTTTCCTTTATGATTTTGTTTTAAAAAATGTTGATCACACCTTTGGCCTAGCCTTCTCCTTCTTCCATACCAGTGATTCTTAGATTTGTTACTTTCATGGTATCCCAGAGTTGTTATATATTGTGTTTGCAAGGATTTTTTGTTTCATTTAGGTTTGGTTTTGGTTTTGGTTTTTGCGATTTTTAAGTTTCTTTAATTCAGTGATCTAATTTCTTTATCTTTTAAAATTTAAAATACAGATGTGTGTACCACCCGGCATATGTGGACATCGTAGGACAACTCTCAGAAGTCAGCTTTCTCCCTCCACCATACATGTTCTGGGGATTGAACCAAGATGACCAGTCCTCCACACAGTTTCCATTACACACTGAACCATTTCTCTGACCATGTTCCAAACCTCTAATACAGTAAATAAGTGACTGTGGACTGCCCTAAGTAGGACATCTAAACAATCCCCCATTCCAAAGCTCAAGAGAACATCACAGAGGACAGAGATAGGAATATGACCAGATAACATCCTTTAGAGATGACAGGGTGGTTGCTTCCATGAGCTCACTGTAACTGTGTCTACTTCCATAAGATCTGTCCAAGATTTGGCCCATTATCAGTTAGCCATGCAAGGGGGATGAACACATGAGGTACCACACCTCCCAAGAGACTATCGAGGGTTTATGTTGGATGGGGGAAGGGAGTGACTTCCCTCAGTGGTACACCCATCAATGTAAGTCCTTGCTCCAGCGCATTCCAGTATAGGCACATTCCAGTATAGGCAACCCAGATTAAAATCATTGGGCCACACATGCAAAAAAGACATGTAAGTAAGAAGGAAGGTGGGTGGGATTGGGTAATATAGAATGGAAATTACTTAAATATCTTTTATTCATGATGAAACTGTCATAATATATATGTGTATGCATATATTTTTTTAAAAATAATAAAATATAATGTAATCATGCCCCAATAGTTTTGTAGGTCAGGCACAGGCCTCTCCAGGCTAAAATCAAAGTGTCGGCAATGCTGGGTTCCATTTCAAAAGCTCTAAGGAAGAATCTGCTTTCAGGCCAATGAATTTGCAGACAGAACTCGGTTCCTCATGGACATAGGGTCCAACAGAAAATTTCCATCTTTTGTATGCTCCCCTTTTCCCTCTTCAAAGCTAGTAATTGTGATTGGTCTAGTTTCCTGTACACTTTGTTTCTCTTCAAATCACTCTCCAATTATCTTTTGGCCTTTACGCGCTTGTCTTCCACATGGTCCGTTCTGCTAGTGAAGCATTCTACTGAGGTTTTTGTGTGACTGCTTGTGTTTTTCATCCCCAGCTTCTTTTCACTTTGTTTTTTGAGCATTTCCATCTCTGACTTCATATCCTGAAATTATCTTACTCATTTCATCTATTTGTTTTGTTTTTGTAGAGTTCCATCTGTTTATTCTTACCTTTTCTGAGTTCATTCAGAAGTTTATCAGTATCTGTTTACATTCATTGTACATGTTTATAATTGTTTTGGGGGTTTCTGGGTTTTTTATATTTTATCTAGGTGGATCTCCATGGGAAACATTAGTACGGGGTTGGTCATCTGGGGTAGAAACCTGCTATCCTGGTTTGTGGGTTTTGTTTTTTGTTTTTTTTTTTTTCCTCTGAGATATTTGGATATCCTTTGGATATTTAGATTTGTGTTGTTGGTTGTGCTTCTGATTTACATTATAGGATCACTGGTGGGGTATCTCCAGGTTCCACAGTTGGGCTTGGTGGGACTCAGGGGAAGGGCTTCAGGATACATCATGCCAAGCACTCGGGGATGGAGAAATCAAGAAGCCATATTCATCAGTGGCACAGTACAATGGGGACGTGAGGGTGTTATTCCATTTTTAATGATGTTTAATTTGAGTGTGAGGCTGAGCCTCCTGGTATGAGTCAAGTGCTCTGGCTTCAGATGTGTCTTAGAAATCAACTCAGCCTCTGCATACGTAGTGGTATCAGGGCCTTTGCCTTTTGGACTCACACAGGACACTCATAGCTTTCTCTCTGCAGGATGAGAAGTCACGCATTGAAGCACTAGGAGGCTTTGTGTCTTTCATGGACTGCTGGAGAGTCAACGGAACCCTGGCCGTCTCCAGAGCCATTGGTGAGAAGAGAACAGAGGCTTTTGTGAGATGAGGTGGAAAGCTACAGGCATACTTAGTGACTTAGGATGGAGCAGTCTTCCTACAGGATTGTAGAAGATAGACCTAAATGTACAGTGATTCCCTCCACATAAAACCATGACAGACTAAAAATATTATACATTCAGAATGCGATCCACTTACACCTAGCAAACACCCCAGCCCAGCAGCAGTCTAGGGTAGTGTTTGCCGTTGTCTCTCAGTATCACCAGCTGTGAGCTGCAGTTCCCTGTTGCTACCCAAACATCGCGATAATCGAACTGCAGAACTCTAGCTCAGAAAAGAGCAAGAATTCAAGGTTCACTTTCAACTGTATATCACTTTCACACATTATAAAGTCAAAAAACCAAGTAGAAATTGTAACTCAATTGCTAGAGTGCTTGCCTAGCGTGCACAAAATCCTGGGTTCACTCTCCAGGACCTCATGGGTTGAGCATGGTGGTTTACACCTATAAATCCCGGCACTTAGGAGATGAAAACAAAGGGATCAGAAGTTCCAAGTCATCCTAGGATAAGTACATGGGGAATTCTAGGCCAACCTGAACTGGAGATCTTTTCAAATAAGTAAATAAATAAAATATATATGTATTACAAAGTAGAAGAATCATGAATCAAGACTCCTTTGCACTAGGGTTATGTTTGCGACTGGTACAGGACTGATTTTAGAAATACAGCTTTGAACAGCTAAGAATTTTCCATTTTCAACTAATAATTAAGTGTAGGATTATCTAATTGGAGGTCAATGCTTGCTACATAAGCCTGACAGCCTGAGTTGGGTCCTCAGAATCCACATAAAGGTAGATGGAGAGAACTGGCTCCACAGAGGTGTCCTCTGACCACACACACACACACACACACCTTAAGAAGCAGCAGCAGAAGCTGGGGAGATGGTTCAGTGGTTCAAGACATTGCCTGACAAACAAGGATTTGAGTTTGAATTTTCAAATCCAATATAAAAATGTTAGGCAGGTATGGTGGCCCGCCTGTAATTTTAGCTCTGTGAATTTAACGTGTGAATTCCCAGAGCAAGCTAACTACTCAGACTAGCCCTAATGGTGTGCTCTGGTTTAATTAAAGACTCAGGATCACAACGGTAAGGTAGATGAGCAATCAAGTGCATTCTGTACGTGCATCCACCCATGCGTGCACACCCACATGCAAATACACACACACACGTGCACATACTATACTCACATATATGTGAAAGGAGAAAATAAGAATTTTTTTAATATTTTTTTATTATTTATTCAATTATGCGTGTGTGTGCGTGCACTCGTGTGTGCATGTGTGCGTGTGTGTGTGTGTGTGTGTGTGTGTGTGTGTGTGTGTAGAACCACGGACGAATTCAGGAACCACCGTGGACCGCCTCCACCTCCTCCTTGTTTACTCTGCCCCGGGATTCACAGGCTCCACCGGCTCCATTCACAGGCTCCACCGGCTCCACCCTATCAGGACCAGAAACGCAGGCCGCCCCCGCTTCCGCCCGGCGTCTATACGTGGGGTTTAGGATCCGAACTCAGGACCTTCCGCCTGCAAGGCAGAGGCTTAACCCCTGAGCCACTCTTCCAGCCCCAAAAATAAGAATTTTAAAAAGATTTATGTTATTAACTCTTCTTTAAAACAGATCCCCCTGGGGCTGGAGAGATGGCTCAAGGGGTTAAGACTGCCTCACAAGCAGAAGGTCCTGAGTTTGAATCCCAGATCCCACATAAAAACGCCAGGTGGAAATGGTGATGGCCTGCACTTCTGGCCCTGGTGGACGGAGCCTGGGAAATCCCAAAGTGAAGCAAAAAGGAGGTTAAGCAATCCAGGATGATTCCCAAAGTCACCCTTGGTTCTTCATGGAGACTTAGTGCCCTCTGATACACACACACACACACACACACACACACACACACACACACACACAAAATGAATAAATGAATGAATAGTAATAAAGACAATAGGTCTTCCTAAAATATAATAGGAAACCCTCAGCTATTTACTGTATGTACTAAAAGAAAAGTTTTAAATATTTTATAAATGAAGTTTTCTGTCAGCCCATTCACATTAACTTTTCTCCAAAAAAGGAAATGTCAAAGGTCTTTTTTTTCTTTATGGAGAATAGCTTTCCATTTTCCCAGTAATCTGATCATGGGAAGTACTTTAAAATTACCTGTCACTCTGGGGCTGGAGAGGTAGCTCAGGGGTTAAGCCTCTGCCTTGTAGGCAGAAGGTCCTGAGTTCGGATCCTAGACCCCACGTATAGACGCCGGGCAGAAGCGGGGGCAGCCTGCGTTTCTGGTCCCGGTAAGGCGGAGCCTGTGAATCCCGGGGCAGAGTAAACAAGGAGGAGGTGGAGGCGTCCATGGTGGTTCCCGAATTCGTCCGTGGTTCTACACACACATACACCCATACACATACATACACACACACGCACATATGCATTATCCGCACAATTGAATAAATAATAATAAAAAAATTAATAAAAAAAAATTACCGTCACTCCATCCCCAGCTAACCCCGTGGGGTCTGGCATCTGCCCCTCTCACTCTCTTGAATGCCCGTCGTATTGGCTCCTTCCTCACAGTATAGCTTCATGTTGCCACCACCGTTGTATCTCTGGACATGCCAGAGGAAAGGATGGAAGGAAGAGGTAGCCATTGCAGGAATAAGATGCTCTCTAATGGAGCTGGGGAAAGAAGGTTGGAGGTTTTATTATTACAGGTTTGAACACAGGACAAGAGACTCCATGAGAGCCACCTGGGCTCTGTACCTGTATGCCTTTGGTAGTAATGATGGACAGTGAGGTTAAGGCTCTGCTTTCTATTCCAGGTGATGTCTTCCAGAAACCCTATGTGTCTGGCGAAGCAGATACTAGCATCCCGAGAACTGACAGGTTCTGAGGACTACCTGCTGCTTGCTTGTGATGGCTTCTTTGATGTTGTCCCCCACCAAGAAGTTGCTGGCCTCGTCCACAGCCACTTGGTTAGGCAGAAGGGCAGTGGGTTCCAGGTCGCCGAGGAGCTGGTGTCTGTGGCCCGGGAGCGCGGCTCCCATGACAACATCACAGTTATGGTGGTCTTCCTCAGAGATCCCAGGGAGCTCCTAGAGGGTGGTACCCAAGGGAAAGGGGATGTCCTAGCGGATGCAGGAAGCCACAACTTGCCCTTTGGTTTCTCAGAGCTCGAGACCAACACCTCATAGAGAAGCTAAGTAATTCAAGACTTTCCTTGCCCCATCTTGCCCCTCCCCCTGCTCTTGTGACCCCCTTGAGAGATCTTAGGACCTAACACTGGTAATGAGTAAAGGTGCCCACCCTCACAGCACTTCCCCATTATCCCCAGCTTCTTGTGGTGTCTGCTCAGCCTTCCTGACAGCTGCAGAACTGCAATAGGTAGCAGACTGTATCTGAGAAGGAAGCATAGGAAAATGACCTCACCAAAGAGAAGACAGTTGGGAAGTGACCCGCTTTTACTCCCACCTCCATCAAGGTAGGGCTGGGACTAGAGACCACAGGCAAATGGTGGCAGCCTGACCAAGACACGATTGTATTGGGTGGGATCTTCTAAGCCTGTCTCAAGGTTGCGCTTGGCAAACAGGTGTTCCCGCCCAGGCTTCTGGTGGCTTCTCACTGCACCCATACTGGGAAGGATTCACATCGACAGCTAAAGCCTGCAGTCCTGCTTGACCATACTAGCGCCCAAAGGGGAGAGATCGACTTTCTTGGAAAGAGCACCGGGGCCAGCCCACTGCTGCCACCTATAACTGTGACGTGCTGGGGCCACCATCCTCCCAAATCTCTCTTCTTCCCTTGAGCATTCTGGGGAGGCGAAGTCAGAATCTATAAGGACAGGACAGACATACAAGTGTGCTTTGTTTGTGTGTTCAGAATTGTTCCAGGGAAAAGTCTAATCCAGAAGCAGTATTCAGATTTATCTTATTTTTGTCAGTGCCAAAAATAGTGTCGTGTATTTAAGTAGAACTTAACATTTATTTTATTCCTTAAAAAGCTTAGATATTTTACCTTTTTTTAAAACTATTATGGAGAGGTTTTCAGTATTACTGATTTTTTTTTCCTACATCAGGATTGAAGCAAACTTTTCCAGGTGGTATTAATAAGCCATTTAAGTGCCTTAAACAATTTTGGGGAGGTGAGAATCGCTGGACCCACCAGGGGTCCCTATGGCAGATGTGTTGCAGATCTCGCAGAGGCAGCGTTTGTTGTACTTGGAAAGGCATGCTTTGGTAGTCTTTCTGGGAAAGTTCCTTTGATTCTGGGCATCTCAGAACTCCTTAAGGTGATCTGCAGGGCGCCTGAGGTAACACGACCCCTGAACCATCCTCAGATTCTGATTGATCTTACTCAGGCAGAGGAACTCATTACTCTTGGACTGGAATGTTCCACAGTATCTCAGTGTATTTGTAATCACATTATGTCATTAGGAAAATGCTTAATCAAGGGGCTTTGGCTAGCTCAGCCACCCATCTCTTGGGGCCAGCAGTGCCACAGTCTCACCTTCTCTCTGGGTCTTACGGCTGGTACCCTTCCCTTCCGGACTCTGTCCTGTACCTGAGCATCATGTACCTAGAGCAGTGGGTAGGAAGCTCACGGTGATAGTGCTTAGATATCTTCATGAACTCCATGTGTCAAGTCAGGCGAGGAGCTGGGAAGAGGAGTGAAAAGAACAAGCGGTCCCTAAGGGACAGCCTCTGAGGAAAGGCCGAGCGCGTGGCAGAGCTGCTCCTACACTGGTAGGCCCAGAGGGTGACAGGTGGCTTAGCAGAGGTTTAGGGAGGGCAGCAGTGGTCCCCACAAAGGTGGTCCTAGCCCATCTGTAGAAAGCAGGGCCCCAGAGAGGCCTGCAGGTCTGTGCTCAGAGCCCCATGGCCCTTCTCTTAATTCACAGAAAGGACAGGGATTCCAACACCCCAACCTCCACTTGAGGCAAATTCATTGTCCCAGAGGAATGCAAGGAGTCAGCTGTAGTAGGGGCACACCACCTGGATTCTTGGCATTCACTCCCTTTCCACTGCAGAGATGAAGGACTTGGAGCCCTAAGGTCAATTCTTTGGTTAAAGTGTCATGATATAAATGGTCACTTATAGGGGCTGGAGAGATGGCTCAGGGGTTGTGACTCTGTCTCACAAGCAGAAGGTTCTGAGTTCGGATCCCAGGTCCCACGTTAAAAAAAAAAAAAATTTAAAAATAAATGGTCACTTATAGAATGGCCACCAGCAATCACTGGGTATTGCGGAACTTAACTTGAAGACTCTGCTGCCCTCTTGGGGGACAGAAACCAGAGAGAGAGGGAGCTATTGGATTCTGTGCCCCCCCCCTTTTTTTTTCTAATCTTACTCTGTTCCTTGCTGCTGAGTGAAGTTTTGGCCCACATCACTTGGTAGTCTGGTTCGTGTCCATGATGAAGTTGAGCCATATCTCAGGAACTCAGCATAGACGGAAACTCCTTCCCCAGGCTTATCTGAGTGCCTCCCCCAACCTCTGAGCCCATAGCACCTGCCTGGCAGAGGCAACGTTGAACACTGTTGCATCTTTACCTTCTGGGCAAGTGAACCTGTGCTCTGTTTGTACTAACGCCTGGACACAGAAAAGGACCCTTCCTGCTTGACTAGAGCTGAACCAGGAGCCACCAGTTTCCAACTTTCAAGACTCCTTGGCCACCTTTGTACTGTCATCCCAAGAGAATCCCTAACCTAGGACACTGGTCAAAAATCCTAACTCCCCTTTATAAGTCCCAGCTTTGACGTTCTTGCATTTCTTTGGGCCTCTTTCCTCCTTTGAAGATAGGGGTTGCATAGCATTTCTCCAGCCTAGCCACAGGAGACACAGGTGTCAAGGTGACCATCCTGGGGAATGTTTTCTAGCACATAGGGGACCCTCCCCCACCATCAACATGGAGCTAGGATTAAGTATTATTAATGTCTATTCTTAAGTGGGCTGAAAAAGAACTGCATTACAGATGCCAGAATTTTACATGAAAAGCTAGAATGATCAGACTCTGCCTTTGCAGATACGCCTACACTTAGCTGATGCCTGTGGGGGTGAGAGGGGTAGGAGGGGCACAGCCAGTCTTTAAGGATGTTTAGTCAGAATCCAGGATAGGAAGCAGTGTGTTTTAAGGGGAACGGGAACAAGTATTGGGAGTATAACCACTAGGATCTCAGGCCCAAGGATGAGGAAAGCACAGGTGCGCTGAGGTCTTGGGTAAGCCATTGCATTGACCAGGGTATGCTCCTGACCCCTTAGGGTCAGCATGCAGCATACACCCTCCTACCCCCATCCCCCCTTGGTGAGTTCTAGCATGGGCATTCTGGCTACCTCAACAGTGTTTCCAGGGCCAGGGAGACAGTTCTGACCAGTGCCTGGCCATGGCCCACACTACATGGAAGCCAGGTCAGCCTATATAAAGTGAGCCGTGCTTCTGGTTTGATTCTGCCTCCATAACCCCCCGGGCTCAACCCCCGGAGTCCTGGACTCCACAGCTTTGCCAAATACACCAAGCTTTGCCATTCACATGCCGTGTAGGCCTTGCCAAGGGTTTACATGTACCCATCTCAGTGGGATTCCTGGGAGTTATGTTCCAAATGTTTCTCTGGTCTTAGGGACAAGTCCCAAGGTGAAAGGCCCAGAGGGCAGTCTTCTGGGGCCCACTGTGCTGAAGTATCAATAAACCATGAATTCTGACACACCTGAGTCCTGCTTGTTTCTCTCACATTAGACTGTATAGTGATTACTTGTACATCACTGATAAAGCAGAAGCAATTGAAAAGAGGAAAGATTTAGAAATTCAATCCATGGTCCTCATTTATAGAACATCACTGTGACTGAAGCATGTGGCTCCAACTGGCTCACTTCATAGCCAATTGGAATATCATAAAAGAAATGGCCAGAGATGGTACACCTCCAAATACTCATCCCCAGTAATCTACTTTGCCCAGCAATGTCCTAAGTCCCAGTTACTACAACTTTCCAAAATATGTCACCAACTGGGTAGTTCCCTCAGATTTCCAGGGTGTATTTGGAAGCTGCTGTTTTGATGGGCTATGTGCAAACCTCTCTGCTAAGTCAGCTGATCGTAGTTTTCACCTTGAGGCTCAGACCATCTCACTCTCAGTAGGACTACGTAGCAAGACAGAGGGCCTCTAGTTCCAGGAGCCTAAAATGCCTCGGGTGCTTTGCTGCCGAGCAGACACTCCAGAACAGCAGCTGGTCTTGGGCCTGTCTATGAACATATGGAAATCTGTCCCATTCCTGTTGCTTGCCTGGCGTTCTATGCTTTCTCCATAAAGGGCTGCTCTTCCTACCTGGCCCAAAGTCAGCAGTCTGCCAGACCAAGGACAGAATTGCCCTCACAAGACCTAAGTCCACATTGTGGCTTGGCTTGCAGCTAGGGCAGGCCCAGGAGATAAAAGGCCTGAAGTGAATCATCTAAAACTTCACTACCGATAATTCCTGAGACAGGACGATGGGTCATTCATTTTTCTAGTTTGGGTTTTCCTCTAAATTCTAATTTTTAATTCAATGAACATGCTTTTATCAAATTTAATTTTAATAAAGCAGCAGATCAAGATTAAAATTGTACCAAATATGTTATCTCTAAATACCCAAATAATTTTAAACCACCCTATTTAGGTATTTCATCACAAAAAAGGAGTCATATTTATTGCTGTGAAATAAGGATATAGCTTAAAAGCTATATTCCACCAAACTGTAAAATCTAAGAGAAAAGATGAATTTCTAGATCCATATACTCTACCAAAGTTAAACAAAGATGAAATAAACAATTTAAAGACCAATAACACGCAATGAAATTGAGGCAAAAAAAGAAATCTTCCAACTAAAAAAAGCCCAGGTCCAGATAGATTCACTGGAGAATTTTCTTCACTTCTTTCATGTGTACGGGGTCTGTGCATGTGAGTATGCATGTTTACATGTGCGCGGGCACACGTGTGTGAATGTGCATGTGAGTGTGCATGGCTGTGAAGGCCTGAATGTGATATTAAGAATCATCCTCCAGGCTGGAGGGATGACCCTGGGGTGAAGACTGCCTCACAAGCAGAAGGTCCTGAGTTCACATCCCGGGTCCCAGGCAGAAATGGCAGTTGCCTGCATTTCCAGTCCTGGTGGGCAGAAACAAAAAGAAGGTAGAAGCAATCCAAGATGATTCCAGATTACCCTTGGTCATCCACAGAGACACACAGTACCCTCTCACAGACACATAGGCACACACACACACACACACACACACACACACATAAATTAAGAAATAAAAATAATTTTTTTTAAAAAAGAGTCATCCTTCATTGCCCTTCCTCCTTATTTTTGTGAGCCTGGATTTCTAATTAAACCCACAGAATGCTGCTATTAGGGCTAGTCTGGCTAACCATCTTGTTCTGGAGATTCCCAGGTTCCATCTTCCTGGACTGGTGTTATAGGTAGGCAATACCCACCTGACATTTTACATGGAATCTGGGAATCCAAACTCCATCCTTTTTCACTTTAACCACTGAACCATCTCAACCCCTCCTTGCAGAATTCTGCCAGGTTCTTAGAGAAGAGCTCAAACCTGTGCTTCTCAAATTATTCCACAAAATAGAAAAGGAAAGAATGCTTACAAACTCTTTCTACAAAGCCAGCATTACATTGATAGTAAAACTAGAAAAAGACACATAAAAAAGAAAAATTTATAGACCAATCTCCTTTGCTATACAGAAGCTTTTTAATTTCACAAAGTCCCATTTGTCAATCTTTGGCCTTATTTCCTGAGGGACTAGAATACTATTTAGAAAGTCATTATCTACTCCTGTATCTTATAATGTATTCCTTACCTTTTCCCCTAGTAATTTCAGAGTTTCAGATTTTACTTTGAGATACTTGATCCATTTGAAGTTTTTAGTGCAAGATGAATAGGAAGGACTCATTTTAGTCTTTTACTTGTAGATGCCTGTTTTTGCCAGTGCCATTTGTTGGAGATGCTGTCTTTACTGAAGTGTGTATTTTTTCATCTTTGCCAAAAATAATGTGGGTGAAAATATGTGGAATTAAATCTGGATTCTTGAATCTAGTCATTTATATATGTGCCTGCTTTTGTGCCAGTTATGACACTATCTTTTTGTACAAACACAAGGTATTTTTCTTTAATTGGGTACATCAATAATAGACTGGTTAATGTATTATAGTAATGTATGCAATTTAATGGCATAATTATATCATGAAGCATTTCTACATGTAGGGGTGTGTGTGTGTGTGTGTGTGTGTGTGTGTGTGTGTGTGTGTGTGTACAAGAGGGCACTGAGTGTATATGCCTGTAGAGACCTAAGGGTGATAGCAGGATTTATCTTAGATTGCTCTGTCTCCTTACTATTTTGCTCTAGAATTTCCCAGGCTCTACCTTCCAGGACCAGAATTGCAAGGTGCCACCATATTCATCCAACAGTTTTATGTGGAATCCAGGGATCCAAACTCAGGTCTTTTTGCTTGTGAGGCAAAAACTTTAACCCCTGAGCAATCTTCCCAGCCTATACCCTACTATTTTTAACTGTGACTCCATAATCTAACTTGAAATCAGATATAGTGATACCTCTAGCACTGTTCTTTTTGCTCAGGGCTGCTTTGGCTATCCAGGGTCTTCATGCTTCCATATGAATTTTAAGAGAACAATAGCACTGAAACTTTGATTGAATTGCTTTTGTAGGATGGTAATTTTCACAATATTAATTCCTCTAATTCATTAACATGGGAATTCTTTATATCTCCTAGTGTCTTTCTCAATTTTTAATTCATTGCCTTAAAATTTTCATTGTAGAAGTCTTTTGTTTCCTTGGTTAGGTTTATTTCTAGGTGTTTGCTTTTTTGTGTGTGTGGCTATTGTGAATGTGATGGTTGTCTGATTTCTTTTTCAGTGTGTTTTTCATTCATTGGTATATACAAAGACTGATGATTTGTGTGTGTTGATTTTGTATTCTTCTACTTTGGCAAAAGTGTTCATCAGTTCTAAAAATTTCCTAATAGAGTCTTTTGGATCTCTTATATACAGAATCATATCAATAGCAATAAAGATAGATCGACTTCTTTTTCTATTTGTATCTCCTTGACTTCACTTATTACTATAACTAAAACTTCAAATACTATATACACTATGACTGAAGAGAGTGAATATCCTTGTTTTATTCCCTATACTAGTGGAAATGCTGTGAGTTTTTCTCCATTTAGTATTATATTAGCTATAGGTTTATAGTACATATCCTTAATAATGTTGAGATATGTTCTCTCTATCCCTAGAGAAATGATTTTCTTAAAGACCTTTTCTGCATCTCTTGAGATGATAATGTAATTTCTGCACTTGAGGTTATTTATGTGATGAATTATATTGATTGGTTTACATGTGTTGAACCATCCCTACATCTCTGGAATGAAGCAAATTTTATAATGGTGGATAACTTTGTATGTATTCTTGAATTTGGTTTGCAAATATTTTATTGAGAATTTTTAATCCATGTTCATCAGTGAGATGGGTCTATAGTTTTCATCTTCTAATGAGTCTCTATTTAGTTTTGCTATCAGTATACTGACTTTGAGGAAGCTTTGCAAGAATTCCCTTCTCTTCCACTTTATAGAATACTTTGAGAAGCATTGCTGTGAGTTCTTCCATAGAGATTTGGTAGAATTCTTCAGGCAATACATCTGAACCTGGGTGTTTTTTGTTTTGTTTTGTTTTGTTTTTTAGTCGAGATTTTTTTTTCAAGTTTAAGAGATTTATTGTTCAGTGTATTAAACTCCAAAAAATTAACATGACTTCATGCATTCAGAGGAGAAATATTTCCTGGTTAAGTGGAAAATTGTGCGGATGGCTTCTGAAAACCTTCATTTTAAGCAGCTTTATGGTGAAACATTTGACTTAGAAGTCAGGACCTTCTTTCTTCAGTTTGCTGTAGTCCACGTTCACTGAGTAGAACTTGTACTGATCATTGGGACCCAGTTTGTTCCAAGGTTCTGGGTTGTTCTTCTTATCCCAACTGACATCCAGATTGAACAATGCCAGACGAAGCACATATAGTGTTGCTCCAGTGCCTCCTGCTCCAATAAATACGAAGAGGGGAATTAAGCTTGGGTGCTTCTTGGCTTGACCGAGGATCTGGCGCAGCATGTTTGCAATGGAGGCCTAGACCCAAGGAGACGGATGACACCAACTCAGCCGCACACCGAGCAGCCTCTAGTCGAGATTTTTTAAATTACTGTTTCAATCTTAGTGTTTGCTATTAGTCTATTTAGATTGTTTGTGTCACTTTGGTATATCAATGGTAGGTCATATGCATCCAGAAATTCATTTTTTTTAGAACGCCCCACCATGGTTCTCCACCTTGACACAAGGGTCCAAATCATTGGAATCAAGTCACCAAGAATTTAAACTTCTGGAACCAAGAGGCAGTAAAATCTTTCTTTCTTAAGTTGTTTGTCCCAGATATTTTGCCACAGAGTTGGAAGGCTGAAAAATTCATGCACATACATGCATAAAGAAGTCATCTCTAGAGCCAGCAAGATGGTTCTGCAGATAAAATTTTTTGCAAACCTGGCAACTTGGTGAAAAAAAAAAACTTCTAAAAGTTGTCCTCTGATCTCCGTGTGTGTACAGAAGTGCTTGCCCCACCTCCAACTAAATAAAAACTGAAGAAAAAAAGGATCACTCTCCAATTTCTTAAGGTTCTTTATAAGCCTACCTGCTCTCTGTATTTATAATTCTTTTCAGCAGTGAGAAATCTGGTTTGCATTATTCTCAATATATTTGCCTGATTTTCCAACCACACCAGCTGCCTCCTTGGCATCCAGCCAAGTTGCCATTTCCAAGGAGAAAGCAGAAAAGGAAGGAGAGAAACAAAGTGGAAAAGGATTGCAAGGTTTCTACAGTCCAGCTCTAACTCATCCACTGTACCCCTGCCTCCCATGATCAATCCTGACACTGCCTATCTGGCCTCTCTCTGTCAAGCAATTCTTTCATCGTCTCAGCTTTTCCTTGGCTCATTAGCTCCTTGTGGCTTCTAAGAGGATTTCTTCTCTTTTTTTCTGTTTTGCTTTATTTTTTTTTTTCAGACAAGATCTCATGTAGTCCAGCCTTTAACTCACTACATAAATGGGGTGACTTTGAATTCATGACCCTACTGCATCTGTCTCCCAGGTGCTGGGACTATATGCTTGACTCTTTTCCTCCTCATTTTTAATTGAAGAAGTATTTTTGTACCAGGCTGGAGAGATGACTCAGTTAGTAAAGTGCCTCCTATGCAACTATAAGTCTTGAGCCTATGTAAAATGCCAGTCACAGGAGTGTTCATCTACAATCCCTGCACTAGAAAGATGAAGATAAGTACATCCGGGGCTGGAGAGGTGGCTCAGGGATTAAGCCTCTGCTTTGCAGGCGGAAGGTCCTGAGTTCGGATCCTAGACCCCACATATAGATGCTGGGTGGAAGCGGGAGTGGGGGGGGCTGCACTTCTGGTCCTGGTAGGGCGGAGCCTGTGAATCCCTGGGCAGAGTAAACAAGGAGGAGGTGGAGGCGTCCATGGTGGTTCCCGAATTCGCCCATGGTTCTACACACACATACATGCACAATTGAATAAATAATAAATAATAATAAAAATTTTAAAAAAGATAAGTACATCCTAGAATCTCATTAACCACCCAGCTTAGTCAAATCCATGGGCTCCAGCTTCAGTGAGGGTCCTTGTTTCAAAAAAAAAAAAGGTAGAAAGAGACTGAGGAAGACATCTAACATTGACTCCAGTCTTCTACATATATGCACACCCTGCTGTCCTGCAGACACCAAAAAGTAAAAATATTTCATAGTCATATAGCTCCCAGGAAAATATTTTACAAAGTCAAATAGTGTCATGCATGGCATAAAAATCCATAGCCATCCCATTCATACTACCTGAAAGACATAACCAGACTTCTTTTCTATGCTTTTCAGAGCATACATATATACGTACATACATAATTGATGAAATTCATTACTTTTGGGGCTGGCGAGATGGCTCAGGGGTTGTGACGCTGTCTCACAAGCAGAAGGTTCTGAGTTCGGATCCCAGGTCCCACGTTAAAAAAACAAAAATCGAAATTCATTACTTTTTTACATGCTAGCCTAAAAAAATATTAATAATAACAAAAAAGAGGACACAGGCTGTGAATAGAGCTCAGTGGTAGAGCTCTTGCCTTACATGTGTAATGTCCTATGTTCGACCTCTATTACTGCAAAACGTATGTACATGCACATGCACACACATGCATATAAATCATTTTAATGCCGAAATGAGGTAGTTTTATATGCTATCCTTGCTTCCTCCTGTCCATGTATGAGCATAATCAATTTTCCATCATCTTTTAAGCAGGCACCACAGGAATCTATTATGAGCATTTATCCTTTTACCCATAGACCACATAGTTGAAGGGCACTTCTGTCTGTGTCAATGCCCTTCACAATCCGGTCATCCTTGAACCTTACTGTGCCCTTTCGGTTGACTCTCAGGTGGGCATAGCAAGGAGTCTATGGCAATAGATTGGTGGGTAGAAGGAAAAATGCAGTTAGGTCATGCACGGTTATATTTGGCAATCTGCTTCCCATCTCAAAGACTGATGGAAGATCATAATGTGTGTGACTGACCCTCTTCATCTAGTCCTTATGATTTCATGTGAGGGTAAGGCAACAGTCCCCAGCTTCTACTGGCACAATGCTTATGGCTTCCTGACCTTTCTGATTCCTTAATACAGTTCTCTCCCTTTATCCATAGTTTGCTCTCTGTGGTTACCTGTAATCGACTGCAGTATTAAATGGAAAATTGCAGAAATAAACTACTGATAATTTCTAAATTGTGTGTCATTTTGAATAGGGTGGTGACATTTTTACTAACAATCCATCTCACTCAGGATGTGAGTCCTCTCTTTGTTCATATACTACTCATAATAAGTCATAGTAAGTCTTAACTCTTAAGTGGAATGTTGCAGTACTACAGTCCAGGAGCCTTTATTTTACTTAGTAATGACTTTAAAATATAAGAATAGTGATGCTCATGTGGATCACAGAACATGAACAAAAAACACCAGCTGGAATAGGACTAGAAGCTTCCTCCTTGATAGACAGATTACAATGTACCAGAAAGTACTATGGAGGCTACCAGGAAAGAAAAGCAATCAAAACTCTCATTAATCTGTGAAATCTGCAAGTTGCAATAGCAATCATCAAAGCAAGAGGTGACCAGCCATGTAATAGTGGCATGAATAACAAGGAGGCAACCATCAATTTTCTGATCAGATTTAAGACTCATTTGTCAGAAGAGACCACATTCTTGTAAATTAGAATAAGAGCCTATGAAAAAAGAGTCCAAAAAAAAAAAAAAAAAAAAAAAGAATAGTGACACTGATGACTCAGATATAGGAAAGAGTAGTTATAGAGTGCTTCCTTTATATAAAAAGGTAAAGTTCCTGAGGCCATAGAGATGACTCAGAGGTTAAGCCTTTGCCTCACAAGCGGAAGGACCTGAGTTCAGATCCCAGATCCCATGTAAAAACTTCCAGCAGAAATGGTGGCTGTCTTCACTTCCAGCCCTGGTAGGCAGAACCTGGGAAAACCCAAAGCAAAATAATATGGAGGTAGAGCAATCCAACATGACTCTTGGAATTACACACACTCAAGTGCCTTTTACACACACACACACATACCAAAAAAGGTTAAATTCTTAACTAAATTATATTCTGGGTTTGCTAAGATCCACAATATGAACAAATCTATCTGTGAAATGATGAAAGAAAAGAAAATTTGTATTTATTTTTCTGATTCCTTCAGACTGCAAAAAGACAGTACATAAGTGTTTAGTTAAGATGAAAAAGGCATTAAATTTATAGTTTCTGTATGGTCCTTGTCTTCAAACACATGTTGGAAGTCTTGGACTGAATCCCTCAAAGCTAAAGTGACTGCTGTAAACAGTTCCTCTTTCTCAGATGTGGTTTCAGGTGTGACCTCCCTATGTAGTCAAGGTGATCTTGAACTTCTTATCCTTCTGCCTGCTGGAATTATAGTGTATCAACACCCCTGGTTTATATAGTACTGTGGATTGAAACCCAGACCTGAATGTGTACATGCTAGTAAGCACTCTACCAACTGAGTTACATTTTCAGTGTGTGTGTGTGTGTTGTGTACAAGAGGGCACTTGAGTATGTGTGCCTGTGGAGGCCTGAGGATGATATTGGTAATCATCCTGGATTGTGCTACTTCCTTATTGCTTTACTTCGTGGTCTCCTAGGCTCTACCTTCCAGGGTCAGAACTGCAGGCTGTACCATATCGACCCTGCATTTTTATGTAAGCTCTGGGAGTCCAAATTAGGGACTTTCTGCTTGCAAAGCAAAGCATTTAGCCCTGAGCCATCTTCCCAGTCCTAATAGGCCCATTATTAAGTCCAGATGGTACTATTTACATATGTCATCCATTTGTATAAGGACAAGCATGGATGTGTAAAAAAATGTGCAAAGCACTCTCATATTACTCTCAGTCAGTCTCACAGCCCAGAGAACTGTCCTAATACATGGGTGCTTTTCCTTCACTGCTCTCCACAGAGGGATTTGTTTCAATACCCAAAACAAACCCTTAGCTGCTACCTTTAAGGCCCCTGGCCTCCACACACTGTCTCAGCCACCACTGGGGATGACTGCACACCCTCTGTGCCAATTCTTTATTTACTTTCTAAACGGAGCACGGGATCATCTCGAGACACAAGAATTCAGCAACGCTTGCTGAAAGCCAACTGCTGACACACATGTCTGATTTCTAAAAGATTAGTTCTATTTAAATCTATTCAGCTACATGGGCAGCTGTGTGGTACACACACACACACACACACACACACACACACACACGCAAAACGCAATCACACTTACTACCTTGAGCCACGCAGAATACACAAATACAACTCACATATACATGATCACATATATGCTCATACGCTCACACACAGGCATACCACAAACTACCACACATTCACTCCTCATTGTTCACAGACACATTCACAACCACATAGATTTACCCACACAGGCCCACACATGTGTTCACACACACATACACTCACAGCCTTGCACACATCTACCATCCTAGATATATTCCAGGTGCAGCAGATGTTGACCAGAGGTGGAAATTCTCAGCGATGACTCTCTAGAAGGAGAACTGAACAAACTCTACCTGTTTAACCCTGGGCCAGGTACACAGGAGGCCTGATTGAGTACCACCTCCAGCTCCCACTCTCCAGGGCCCATTCAGGACCCTGGTATCTTAGAATACGCTGTACAGGCATCTGAACAGTAGCTATGGCATCTAACCATTACGTCTGGTGACCACCAGCTCTCTGATCACCCTCAAACATTGCCAGTTCATCACCTAACTGTGGCCTGCCTCAGGGTACCTCTAAGGAAGAACTTTAGATGCCACTGCTTTGGTTACCAGAGTCTGGCCTAGGCGATTTACTCTTGAGACAGGATTTCGCCATTCTTTAAACTTGAAATCCTCCTGCTTCAGCTTCTCAAGTATTGGGATTACAGGCTATACCACCACATTTGGCATTTCATCCAGGTGAATTTTATGCAAACTTCACTGATCTTAGGAGAAATACCTAACAAATCAGGACGAATATGTTCATCTATGTCACTAAGGCCCAAATCAAGATGAACAATGTTTATGTCACCCAAGAATATCCATAGATAAGCTTTGTTGATCTCTAGTTTAGCATAGATAGAACCTACACATACGCTTCAGTTCCTGATCAAGGCATCTCTGCACTTTCAGCCTGGAGGCTGAGCCACTGCCAGGGAAAGCCAAGTTGCAGACACACAGCTCCCACCCACCTTCTGCCCAGATTGCGTTGAAGCTGATGTAGTGTCTGAACCATAAAAGAACAGGAGGGTAGCCAACTGTATCACCTACAATAGTTCCAACTTGATGTTCCTTCTGCTGAGGATGCTGTCCCAGCTCCCTTTCTCAGAGGTAAAATGGTGACTTATCTTCATGCATACTACCCATGACCCTTCCTCTTCTTTTTGACCTGTTATTTCCTGTGTCCAGCTCAGCTCTTATCTTCAGCTCAGTATGAATGGACATTTGTTGAGTGTACAGAATGGGTGCTATCTCAAACTCTAGTACACTTATGACTAGAGTTCAGGAATGCATTTACATTATTTGTAGACTCTAGCTGTGTAGCCCAGGCTGACTTTGAATTTTGAGACAATCCTCCTGATTCTACCTCCCAAGTGCTGGAATTAGACTTGAGCCACCACACTTCGTCTTGACTTTTTCTTAATTCTGTCAGGCCCACACCTTCCCCAGACCCCTGGTCCTATCATTTTCTTCCATTCTTAAAGAAAAGGATCTCTGAACTAGAGCAATCTGATCCCAAAAGCAGTAGAAGAGAGGAGATTAGCAAAATAAGGGGAGAAATATCTGAAATCGAGATTAAGAAAACGATAGAAAAAATCAACCAGTCAAGAAGCTGGTTCTTTGAAAAAATCAATGATTGATACACCCCTAGCTAAATTAACCAAAAGCAAGAGAGAGAAAACCCAAATTAACAAAATTAGAAATGAACATGGAGTTATCACTACTGATACCCAAGAAATCCAGAGAATTATAACATCATATTTCAAAAACTTATACTCTGTGAAGTTTGACAACACAAAAGAGATGGATGAATTTCTAAGTAAACACAACTTACCTAAATTGAATCAGGAAGTTGTGAATTATTTAAATAGTCCTATAACATATAAGGAAATTGAGGAAGTAATCTCAAATCTTCCCACCAAAAAATGTCCTGGACCAGATGGATTCAGCACAGAGTTCTACCAGACATTTAAGGAGTTAATAACACCAATACTCCTTAAACTGTTCCATCAAATAGCAAAGGAAGGAACACTACCAAATTCCTTCTATGAAGCTAATATCGTTTTAATCCCAAAACCTAATAAAAATTCACTTAAAAAAGAAAACTATAGGCCGATCTCCCTGATGAACACAGACGCAAAGATTCTCAACAAAGTCTTAGCAAATCGGATTCAAAAACATATTAAAAAGATCATTCACGGGACCAAGTAGGCTTCATCCCCGGCACACAAGGTTGGTTCAACATACGCAAATCAATAAATGTAATTCATCATGTAAACCAGTCCAAAGTCCAAGACCACATGATACTCTGGATAGATGCAGAAAAAGCTTTTGACAAGATCCAACAGCCTTTTATGATCAAAACGCTAGAGACAGTAGGAATGGAAGGAACCTTTATCAATATAATAAAAGCTATATACAACAAGCCCACAGCAAGGATTATGCTCAATGGGGAACAATTGGAAGCATTCCCACTTCGATCAGGAACTAGACAAGGCTGTCCACTCTCACCACTTCTATTCAATATTGTACTTGAAGTCTTAGCTGAAGCCATAAGACAAGAAAGGGACATAAGAGGGATTCAAATCGGCAAGGAAGAAGTCAACCTATCCCTATTTGCAGATGACATGATCTTATACCTGAGTGATCCCAAAAACTCCACCAGGAAGCTCCTGGAACTAATTGAGAAGTTCAGCAGGGTGGCAGGATACAAAATAAATGTGCAAAAATCAGAGGCCTTCCTATATGCCCAGAATGAAACAAGTGAAAAAGCCTTGAGAGAAACAATCCCATTTACTATAGCCCCTAAAAAAATGAAATACCTTGGTATAAACCTAACTAAGGAGGTAAAAGACCTTTACAATGAAACTTTAAAACCCTAAAGAAAGAAATAGCAGAAGACACCAGAAGGTGGAAAGACCTCCCTTGTTCCTGGATTGGCAGAATCAACATCGTAAAAATGACCATCCTACCAAAGGCAATATACAGATTCAATGCTATACCAATCAAAATCCCAAAGCAATTCTTCAAAGAAGTTGACCAAACAATCTCAAAGTTCATATGGAGGCACAAAAGACCCAGAATAGCAAAAACAATCCTGAGTAACAAAAACACAGCTGGAGGTATTGCCATACCAAACCTTAGTCTATACTACAAATCCATAGTTATAAAGACAGCCTGGTACTGGCTCCAAAATAGACACACAGATCAATGGATAAGGATTGAAGACCCAGATATAATAAGCCCACAAAGTTACAGCCATTTGGTCTTTGACAAAGGGGCCCAAAGAATCCAATGGAAAAAGAACAGCATCTTCAACAAATGGTGCTGGCAAAACTGGATCTCCACATGCAGAAGATTAAAGCTGGACCCATACTTGTCACCATGTACGAGACTTAATTCCAAATGGATCAAGGACCTTGATATCAGGCCAGAGACTATAAAAACCATAGTTGAAAGGATAGGGAACTCCTTCGAGCTGATTGGGCTAGGCCAACAGTTCCTAAACAGACATCCAATGGCACAGTCACTGCTACCAACTCTCAACAGTTGGGATCTTGTGAAATTAAAGAGCTTCTGTTCAGATAAAGAGATTGTAACGCGAGCTCAAAGGCAACCCACAGAATGGGAGAAAATCTTCACTAACCACACATCTGATAGAACTCTGCTGTCCAGAGTGCACAAAGAACTTAGAAAACTAAACACCAAGGAAACCAATGGCCCAATTAAAAAATGGTCCCTGGAACTTAAAAGAAACTTTACCAGGGATGAAATTAAAATGTCTAACAAATATCTGAAAAAATGTTCCACTTCCTTAGCCATCAGGGAAATGCAAATCAAAACTTCCCTGAGATATCATCTCACCCCGGTCAGGATGGCAAAAATCCACAATACAAACAACAACAAATGTTGGAAAGGATGTGGAGAGAGGGGAACTCTCCTACATTGCTGGTGGGAATGCAGGCTCATACAGCCACTGTGGGGAGCCGTCTGGAGATTCTTAAAGAAATTAAAGATTGAAATGCCATATGACCCTGCTATCCCACTTTTGGGAATAACCCCCCATACAACAGAGGTTCACCTCGATAGCACAAGCATGACCATGTTCATAGCAGCACTGTTTACAATAGCAAAGTCATGGAATCAGCCCAAATGTCCAACAGTTGATGAGTGGATAAGGAAACTGTGGTACATCTATACAATGGAGTACTACTCAGCCATCAAAAATGATGAATTACTGGAATTTGCCGGGAAATGGATGTCATTAGAAACAATTATATTAAGTGAAGTATCCAGACCCAGAAAATTAAGTGCCGTATGTACTCCCTAATAGGTGGCTCCTAGTACCAAACCCACCCAGCCCACCTAGAGACAGTAATTCCAAGGATTATGAACAGGAGGGATGGGGTAGGAGGGCCACACCAGAAACAAGGAGAGAAGGGACCATGTTACAGCAGGGAAAATAGGCCTCCATCAAGGACCCAAATAAGTAATGAGACATCTGATTAAGTTCACAGACTTTTGTTCCTGATCATTTACTACTGAGGGGGTGTGATCTCACCAGAAGAGGAGGGCATATAGTCTGGCAGATAAAAAGTAACCATTTTGCAAATGGGTGATAGACCCCTCCCTTACTGTGGTTTCCCACTTTTATTACATCTACCTTTGAATGTGCTTTTATCACAAGACTCTAACAGCTTTTTGTCTCTGGCCAGGGGGTAACATACAATGCCCACCAGGACGGAGTGAAGGGCATTGCAGGAGCAGCAAAACTGCAAAAGAAAATCAACAAACCACAATCCAGAACTTCAGAGACTCTATATCAACCACCTAGAACTAGGCCAGCTTAGTCTCTCCCCATCTTGAAGCTCAGGGAAATTTGCGGAAGAGGGGGCGGTAAGAGTGTAAGAGCAAAAGGATGGGAGGAGCAATGATATGTAAGATACTCTATACTAGTTAGGGCTGAAGCAGTCATAATTGGACTTTGCATGCCGTGCGCATTATCCAACACACTGTTGACCTCACAAAGTCTAGCATCTGCTAAAGGCACCAAGATCCTTGGAGGCAAAGGATTGGCAGCCATAGCAGTGTTCCTATCCTAAGGGGAACACGGGAAAGGGTTCAGGGAAAGGCCACTGGGTCCTTGTACGTCATCGGAGAGGAGGGCTCAGAGGAAAATCAGACATGCACAAGAAAGGACTCTCTGGGAATTGGGGTGGGAGGCACTGGGGGATGGGGAGGGAGAGGGGTGAGGAGGGGGAGCAGGGGGTCCGGGGGGAGGAGGAGGAAGGGAGGGAACTGGTGTACCTAATAAGTTTGTATGAGCTGAAATAAAAAAAAAAAAAAAAAGACTACATTGCTTTGAAATTTCCTCCGCCAAGCGCTCCAGCTTAATTTCAGGCAAACTTTCAGGACAAGGGTAAAACTTTACTAAACTCTCGGCCAACACATGGTTTCATGTGTCACTCGTCCAGTTGCAAACACAGTCTCTGTTCCCCTCTGGACCATCACAAGCTGGGCTTCCACTGCCTGCGTCTCTCACAGCTTTGCTCTCTGAGTTCTCACAAGAAAGGCCCATTTGGCCCCCTTGCTCAGGTGCAAAGACTTTCCCAGCACAAAGTCCCAAAGTTCTCCACATTTCTCCCAAGAAACAGTTCCAAAGGCACACTAGCCACATCACAGCATTGGCCATGCGTCTGCGTTATAAAAATTAATAAAATTAAAAAATTTTAAAAAGAAAGAAAAGGATCTCTGAAAAGCATCAGCTGGCCCAGACCTGTCCAGCAGCTTCAAAGCTAACTTGATGTGTTGCTATGAGGTCCATTGTCTGTTGTGTACCTCACTCTGCAGCCATGGGCAATTGTTCCTAAGCACTCAAGAACACAGAACACCACATTTCCAGGTCTCCCAGGCCTGCCTCCCTCTGTAAGATCTGATTCAGAGGCAAAGCTTCTGGCTTCTTTCTACCTGCCTGGTTCTTCCCATCCTTTCTGCTTGCTCCCAAATGCACAATCACAGAATGGAAGTCCAAAAAGGACTCAATACCTACTCAAATGTCCACATCAGGATGTGATTCAAAACAGCGCTCAGCAGACACTGGTGAATGAACGAATCCATTTTTGTTTCATGACATAATATAAATTTTTCTCTTTCCAGTCTTAAAACTCATTATCTTAAGTTTGAAAAATGGGGTATAATTCTTTCCTTGAAACATTTTACCTTGAAGTTTTCCTCAAAGCTTTACATGAAGACCTGAGTTTGAGCTCCAGAACACATGTTGAAAAGGGGGTGGGGGGGCTGGGAACTGGAGTTATGGCTCAGGGGTTAAGACTCTGTCTCACAAGCAAAAGTTCCTAAGTTCAGATCCAAGGTCCCACAAAAAACGCCAGTGGCAGCCTGCACTTCCAGCCCTAGTGGGCAGAGCCTGGGAAATCCCAGAGCAAAGCAAGGAGGTAGAAGCAATCCAGGATGATTCCCAAAGTTACTTTTGGTCTTCCACAGGGACACATAGCGCCTTCTGATATATACACACACACACACACACACACACACAATAAATAAATAAAATATTTTTTTAAAAAATGGCATCATTAACTTGCAATCCCAGCACTGAGGACCTGAGGGGATGGAGACAGGTGGATCTTTAGAGCTCACTGGCCAGTTACAAGCCAGTAAGAATCCCTATTATAAAAACAAATGGGGACTGGCAAGATAGTTAAACAGGTAAAGGCATTGACGCCACAAGTTTGATCCCCAGAACAAATATAAAAGTGGATAGAATTAATTACACAAAGTTGTCCTCTGATTCCTACATATGTACCATGGTGTGCATGTATGCACACACACGTTATACACACATGCACACTCAGACAATAGTAATAAATTTTTTAGTAATAAACTTTTAAAGGGTAGACAAATCCTGAGAAACGACCACTGAGATTGCCTTTGGGCTCCATATGCAAATAAACACAAACTTCCACTCAGGCAAACAAACACATACACACGCTAGAAATATAGCCAGGTCTGTAATCTTGGCAACTGGGAGATAGAAGCAGGAGTTCTTCACTATATAGTGAGTTTGAGGCCGAGGCTACTGACAACCTGTGTCATCAAACAAAAATCAGTTTGGCAAGATGATTCAGTAAGTAAAGAACCTTGCTACCAAGTCTGACCACTTGAATTTGACACCTGGGACTCAAGTGGTGAAAAGAGAGACCAACTCCTGAAAGTTATTCTCTGATCTCCACACATGCAGTATGGTACTTGTGCGCACATACACACACACATACACACTACACATAATAAAGAAAGAAATGTTGAAAATTTTTTGAAAAGCAAAAATTATATAGGCTAGAAGTATATAGTTCACTAGTGTTTGACATTGGTAAAACCTGGAGTTCAATCCCCAGGAGTAAAATAATACTAATGAAGAAGGAGAAGGAGGAGGAGGACGAGGTGGAAAAGGAGAATGGGGATGAGGAGATGGAGGACGAGGAGAAGAAAGAAGAACATACACTTGAGCCATGCATGCTGGCCAGCATGTAGGAGGGGGGGATGAGATGATTAGGAGTTCAAGGCCGTCCTCCACTACGTAGCAAATTGGAGGCCAGCCTGAGATAAAAGACCCTGGAAAGAAAGAAAGAGAAAAAGAGAGAGAGAGAGAGAGAGAGAAAAGGAGGGAGGGAGGGAGGGAAACAGCAATACAAATGTCAAAATAGAATCTAACCCATAAGTAACTGTGTAATTGTTGTAGTGGGCACTAGTTTCTCCATCCAAGGGAGACTACACCAGGAAATCCAGTGGATATCAATAATCTATTTACTGTGCTTTCCCCTGCACTTCTATGTTTCATTCCCTGGCTGCTCTTGTGCTCTAGGCCACTATGAAGTAAAATAACTTTTTATTTCTTTTTGATTTGTGTGTCTGTATATGTGTATGTACTGTGTGTGTGTGTGTGTGTGTGTGTGTGTGTGTGTGTGTACCACCATGCATGGCTTTTTTATGGGGTTCTAGGGAATCGAATTCAGGTCTTCATGCTTGCAAAGCAAGCACTTTACCAATCAGTCCCTATCTCCCATCCACCTGTTTTGATTTTTTGAGACAAGGTCTCTATATGTAGCCCAGATTGGCCTTGAACCCCTTCTTTGGCCTCCCGAGTACTGGGATTATAAGTGTGTGTCACCAAGCCTAACTCATTATTAAGAAATATAAAGGTATAAACATTGCAAGTCTGGGATGGCTAATCTGATAAAGGGTATGGTTGAGTTGCTAAAGAGTAGTATCACAGACAAGGTGTATAGCACTATGAAAGGTTACAGCTCAGATAGGGAGGGACAACATGAAATTTTATCAAAATTTCTTAGTAAGTACAATTTCAAAACTGGGTTGCGGGCTGGGGAAATGGCTCAAACGATAAGAACATTTACCATGCAAGTAACCCAGACATAGCTATGTGCACCTGTAATCCCAATACATAGTGGGGTAGAGACAGAAGGATCACTGGGGCTTGTTGGCCACCAACCTAATTCAATATTCAGTGAGAGACTTTGTCTTAAAGTTATATGACAAAGAGTGATAAGACAGCAGGACACTCAGCGTCTTCCTCTAGTTTCCATACAGGCACAGATGTGTGCACCCCCACACACACACAAAGAAAAAAAGGTTGTAAATTAAACTGGGCATATAAGTGTGTGCCTATAATCCCAGCAGCTAACCAAGGAGGTTAGCCTGGTTTATAAAGTAAGTTCCGGACCAGCTTGAGCTACATAGAGAATGGAGCTGTCTCAAAAAAAAAAAAAAAATGTGAATTGCTTACTTTTAAAATTTTTCATTTGATTTTTTTAGGTTGCAAAACTCTAAAACTTTTTTGAAGCTGCTTCTTCCTATCTATTTGTACATTTATGTACATAATCAGAATGCATTTTCTTTTTTTAATTTTTTATTATTTATTCAATTGTGCGTGTATGCGTGTGTGCATGTGTGTGTATGTGTGTGTGTGTATGTATGTATGTATGTGTGTGTAGAACCACGGGCGAATTCGGGAACCACCGTGGACGCCTCCACTTCCTCCTTGTTTACTCTGCTCGGGGATTCACAAGCTCCGCCCTACCAGGACCAGAAACTCAGGCTGCTCCTACTTCCACTCGGTGTCTGTACGTGTGGTTTAGGATCCAAACTCAGGACCTTCCGCCTGCAAGGCAGAGGCTTAATCCCTAAGCGACCTCTCCAGCTCCCAAAATGCATTTTCATATATACTGCATTTTGAGTTTTGTTGCTTACTTCATTTAAATTTCTCCCTACTTCACTTTTTCAAATTTAGGAAAGTTTTTGAGTTAGGAATGATAGTTCAGTTCAGCTGATAAAGTACTTGCCTAGCATGCTTCATAGATTTAATCCCCCAAACCACATAAATCAAGCATGGTGGCACATGATTATAACTCCACTACTTGAAGGGAAAAGCAGGCATATACTTCAACACCATACACAGCTACATAGTGAGTTTGAGACCAGTGTAGGATACAGAAAACCCTGCTTCAAAAAAATTAAAAAATAGAAACTGAGTTTTAATTAAGCTACTCTCTATAAGAACGTTTCTCAAGACAAAGTTTTGCAAATGTTCCTGTTTATTTTATGAGTAAATGACTTACATTTTTCCTCTATACATACCACAGTAATTATTATGGAAACTATAAGCATTTTTTCAATAAAGATCTTTAATATCCAACAAAACAAAAAGAAAACTTCATGTTGAGGCTTAACTCTCTGACATAATAATACAGAGGTGATGAGGTCTTTAAGGGAGATAACTATATGACTTAGGAAGACACCACCTCAGAAAGGAATAATATACGTCTTAAGGGAGTAGGTACAGTCTCTTAATATTGAATTAGTTACTGTAAGAATAGGTTATAAAGCAAATCTCCTCCATATGCTCTGTCATAGTTAGAGACAGATGTCAATTTTACATTTGAAGGTTCTAGCTCTGGGCACATTTGTAAAGAATTAGTAGTTGAGTTAAACCCATCATAAGCCCAAGCAGGAGATTGTATAATTGACAGGGAAGGCACGGCCTATGGTGGGTGGGACTAGTCCCTAGACAAGTAAACAAAATGGAGGCAACTGGTTAAGGAAGTTGGCGTTCTGGTCTGGCAAGTGAGGATTGTCCCTCTCTCAGTAACAGATATGGTGTATCCAGTTTCCTTGGCCCCTGGAGTTGGTATGAGCTCTCTTGCAAGCTGGACAAGGAACTGTAACAAAGAATTATAAGGTGACTGAATAGATGGCTAAGCAGAAGGTCCTGAGTTTAGATCCCGGATTCCACATAAAAATGCCAGGAGGAAATGGTGGTGGCTTACACTTTCAGTCCTGGAAGACAGAGTCTGGGAAACTCCAGAGCAAAGCAATCCACAGTGATTCTTGAAGTCACCCTTGGGCCTCCACGGACACACAGTACCCTCTGATACACATACACAATAAATGAATGAATGAATGAATGAATGAATAAATAAATAAATAAATAAATAAATAAATGATAAAGAGGAATAAAACCACTTGTTCTCATTTCAACTGCTTGGTCATGAATTTATTGGCAACCGTGCAGGCAAACTACTTAATTCTCCATGTGTTTTGCATTTGCTCTTTCATTCTGGCTTTTCAGGGTACCCTGGACAAATGCTCTTGAACCTTGAGAAATATGAATCAAATATATTGCTTGTCCTTATAAAGTACCTGACATCAAGAATTTTGTTATGGCAATATAAAATAAACACAGATGCTAGTATTAACCAAGGAAAGGCAAGTTGAAACCACAAGATTCTATTTTATCCTATGTTGACATAAACGTAGTCGGGATAGGGGGAGCAACAGATACACAACCAACTACACAACCCTCTTGCATGACCTAGTCAGGTGGGGATAAAGACTCAGTAGCACCCACCATGTCCAGAGTAGAATATAGTTCAGTCATAGGAAATGTTCAAGTAGGGTGAGTAGATGCTTTAGGGGTTAAATCCTTTGCCTTGCAAGCAGAAGGACCTGAATTCGGATCCCCACATCCCCCATAGAAATGCCCAGTGGATATGGTAATAGACTGCAATTATGGCCTTGGAAGGCAGGGCCTGTGGAAAAAACAGAACAAAGCAATGAGAAAGTAGAGCAATCCAGAATGATTACTGATGTCACCTTTGGGCCTTAGCAGGCACACATACGCAGGCCTCTTGTGCACACATGTACACATAAAAAGAAAGAAGAGAGGGAGGGACGGAGGGAGGGAGGGGGGGGAAGGAGGGAAGGAAGGAAGGAAGGAAGGAAGGAAGGAAGGAAGGAAGGAAGGAAGGAAGGAAGGAAGGAAGGAAGGAAGGAAGGAAGGAAGGAAGGAAGGAAGGAAGGAAGGAAGTTTCTGTGTGCTTTTAAGACTGCGTTGTAATTTTGGACTTTGCATTCTTTCTGCTGGTGTGGACAGTGGTTGTCAAGTTCCTGGAATGTAAAGTGATCTGTGACCTCCTTCTCAGGGAATGCGCGTGGCAGGGCAGGGAGTAACCCCGGGGGATAGCTGAGAAAGGTTTGTCACTAAAACCAGAATAACTGCCCAGGGCAGTAGTCTGGAGAGGGCCTAGCTGGGATGCAGACAGGGTCACGACTGGCCCACTGCACTGTTCCGAGAGCTGCCATCTTCCCAGGACCTTCTGCTGGGGCCGAACAAACCCTCGGGACTGCCTCCTCCAGCACTCTGCTCACTCTGGTTTTGAGTTATTCGCAATAGCAGAATACTGACAGTCTGAGTCCTAGGACCCAGTTGGCCTATTTGTCTGGGGACTGAAGTCCTCTCCTTGATCAACTGGTTCAGAGGTCAGCCGCCAGGCCCGAGACCAGCTAATGAGGCTGAAAGGGGTGTGCATAACTAGAAAGGGGTGTGTGGATCCTCCAAGGGAAGCTCTGGAGGGATCAGCCTTCTGGTCAGGATTCCTGCCACTTTTTTTCCTGGCTCTGCTACACCCTAGACCCAGCCTGAGGAACCTGGTCCTCAGGTTCTCTTCTCTAGGCAGACACTCCTATTTGATGCCCGCCAGTCCCAGTCCTACCTGCCCTAGCAGACTGTAACCTCAGCTCTCCCTTGGTTGTCCGTCAAGTCCCACCCTTACCTGGTGGCTCTAAGAGAGGGCATCACGCTTCCATGTAATTGGGGTAGGGAAAGTGCAAACTACCATCTGGAGATTCAGACTCATGAGCCAACTCGTCAGGGAACAGTAAGACAGCATATACTTAAGGAGGCTCTGCCAGGTGCTCAGAAGGAGCTGTGTGGGAGTGGAGAGGGGGAGGACAGATGGATGAGTGGGTGTCAGGAGGCAGATTCTGATCAGAAACTCTCAGACTTGCATTCCAGCAGATTCACCTTACAGCTGTATCCCACTGGGGGAGTTCTGGGGTCAGGCTAAGCGTCGGCCCACTAGTCAGAATCCCTGTTACCTTCACGAGTTGCCCCCAGTAGTGGCAGGTAATGCTGCCTTTATTGCAGCATGGTTTGGAGGGTCATAAGCATCACTGGATGACTTGGGAAGACTAAGAGAAACAAAGGTTAGGAAGCAGGAAAAAGGAGGGGCACCAAAAAAGTACAGTAGGCAGACCAAGTTGGGGAAAAAGGGCACAGAAGGCCTGCTAACTCTTGCACGCCCAAGAACACCCGCGTGCTAGGATCTCAGTTCTAGGGAGCCAGGTCAAGGAAATTTTGTTGTTGCTTTGCTTTTATTTTTAGCAGAATTGCAATGTATTAAAAGACATTTATTGCTTTATTTGAAATTAAAATTTCTTAAGTGGAAAGATGATTCAGGGATTATACCTCTGCCTCATAAGCAGCAGGAACTAAGTTCGGATCTTAGATCCCATGTAAAAGCACTGAGCAGAAATGTCAGCGGCTTGTACTTCTGGCCTTTATTCATTTATTTTTTGCAGGTATGTATACATTGGAGGGTGTATTAGTCAGGGTTCTCTGAAGAAACAGAATCTATAGAATGCAATATATATATATGCGGGAATAGCAACAACATGGTGGAAAAGACGAAGCTCGGAGTCAGCCAAGGATAGAAGCAGCAGCAGCAGCAACAAAGGAGGCCACGACACCTTCAAAGTGTACGAGGCTTTCAAATTGGACTCCTCAGCAAGTCGACACAAGATAAGGGAAGAGCAAGTCCCTCCTCCTTGCACCTCCTATTATCTGGTCCACCACTGGAAAGTACCATCCACTATGGGCTGGGTTTTTCATAGCAATCAATCAAATACCTGTAGACTTGTTCAGGGGTCATTCCAACCATTAACTTCCACAGCTGCGCCCCAAACAGTTTGCAACTGTCAAGTTGACACCAAAATGCAACCATAACAGAGGGCATATACCATAGCATACATTATATACCACCGCTCCCAGTCCTCTGGCCTGTAAATCTTTCTGTCTACTCTCGATCCTCAGAGGAGGTGAGGTGCTATAGATGCCTTGTGGTTGAGAAGTGAACAGTCACTTATTCTCAACATTTTTGATGAGTTATTAATCTTCGCGTTGATTAATTAATCTTCCCAAAGAAGTCTCACTAGTCCAGGCTGAGAGCAGATAAAGGAATAAGCATAACTGTTTAGAAGGCAGTTTGACTACATATTCATTTAGCAAAGCATTGGTAGTAAATTACCCCCTAAGGCCAGTGACGACCTTAATCATAGGTTTTTGACTGGATTTACTGTACCATATATATATTTCTTTCTATAGAACAGAATTAGAAAGTGATTACTCCCCAAACAGCCATTCCATTATGTACCAGTGTACATCTATTGCCTGACAAGTTGGTATTGTAGCATGCAGGGTTCACAGCTAAGTAAGACCATTGATGACTTTTCTCTCCAAGCAGCATACATAGGACCTTCCAACACTATGCTTAGGCAGCCAGGATTCTATCTCTATACCACTTAATTTCTTCTTTTTAAATTGTTAACTGTTTGATTTTTTTTAACACTTTTATATAAACACAATGAATTATGTCACTTTCATCCCTTACTACTTACTCCTATCACCTTTCCTGTTCTACTTCATACTTTCTTCTTTCCAATCTCCTTTTCATGTCTTTTTAGATGTGTGGCTCTTTGTATTTCATCTGGGATGCCAAAATACTGAAAAGTGCTTGATTATTCGCGAGGGCATGGATGATTTATCAGTGGGTAAATCATTGATGAAAGTAGCTCCCTGTCTAGCAATAACCTTCAATAGTCTCTTAGAGGGGTGCAGTGTTTCTTGAGATCTTCCATTGTCCATGGTGAAGTGCTGATGGATCTTGTACAGGTCTTGTACAAATAGACATGGCTGCAGTAAGTTCTTGGGTACTAGCCCTCTCATGATCAGAGTATATTGTCTGGCATCACCCTCCCTACCCTCGGGCTCTTACATTCTTACCACCCCCTCCTCTGCAAGGTTAGCCTCGCAATTAGGAGTGATTTTAATCTCCTATTTAGGACTGAGCAGACCACAGTCACTTATTGTCTGCACTTTGACCAGCTGTGGTTTTCTGCATTAACCACTTTCCACTGTAAAAGAATGCTGCTTGATCAAGTGTTGGGAGCTTCTCTAATCTATGAACATAAATGTTTAGAGGAAGCGTGTTATTAAGTATTTATATCCAAACTTAACAGTTGGTTCCTACTGAGGGCCTAAGGTCTCCCTTTCTACAGTTACTTAGCTTAATTAACAGTACCAGGCACATATTCCCTTCGGAAAAGTAGGCCTTAAATCTAATCAGAAAGCAGTTGGTTACCCCTGTGGCATACATGTCACCATTGTACCAATGATCACCTCTTGCCAGAATGGTTGTTATTGGAGTTTTCAGCCCTCACAAGTAGGTGAAACTGATGATTTTTCTCTCTCCTAACAGTCAGAATCACATCTTCTGGTACTCTAAAGACTGGCTAGCAAGGATGGAGCTTCCGGGCTCACTACAGCTTACTTTCTCTATGTCCTATGATCCACATATGTGGGTGCTTTCAGTAATAGGATATTATTATCAGTTTCTGGAGAGAAAATAAGAATGATGGCAAATGCCTATATTGTTTGGGGTGTTTTTGAGACTTCTCAGACCAACAGATAATCAAGAAAGTATCACATACCTGGTACTGGGAATTTGGTTTAATTGCCTATGACTTCTGGTTGGGAGTATGTATCTCAAGGAAGTTTTTGTTTTCTCTTTTCTTCCCCTTTCTGTGTTTTTCTGTGCAGAGCATATTGGTTAACACTTTTTTTAAGCCAGGTTAACTTCTACATGCTGGATACAAAGTATGTAATATTTTCAGCCATAAGGTCTTATTCTATAGCTCTGGTGAATGACCAGAAGCAATGTCAATACCTCCATTGTTTTGGGAAGCTTCTAGGAGACTGCCTGGCCAACAAATCATAAGAAGGTATCCTACATCTGACACTAATCACTTAAAAGCCTATGACTCTAAGAGCAGTATCATCTATTCATGCAGAATATATCCATTCAAACTTTCCTTTCTGTCTCTCATATATATATATGAATGAAGTAGAACTGTAGTAGTATATAACTTTTTCATACATCTTGACTTTTAGCTAACCATCCCTACCTGACCCCCACTTTCTGCTATCCTCTGTTCCCATTCCCATTGAAACCATTCTATCCCTAGGATTTCCTCCTTTATTTTCATATCACAAGTGTCTTAATATTGCCCCTAGGACTTCATATCACTATGCTGCAATTCTCATGGCTCCTTTCTTGCTTCTGACCTCTGTAGATACTCATTCCAACTTAAACACAGAAATTTAAAAAACTGAAGCTAGGATCATCATATAAGAGGGAACATTTGGTCTGGAGAGGTGGCTCAGGGATTAAGCCTCTGCCTTGCAGGCAGAAGGTCCTAAGTTCGGATCCTAGACCCCACATATAGACGCCAGGCGGAAGTGGGGGCCGCCTGCGCTTCTGGTCCTGGTAGGGCGGAGCCTGTGAATCCCGGGGCGGAAGGAGGTGGAGGCGTCCATGGTGGTTCCCGAATTCGCCCGTGGTTCTACACACATACACACACACACAAAACACACATACATACACGTGCACACACGCACACATGCAGAATTGAATAAAAATATGTTAAATAAAAAAAGAAGAGGGAACATTTGACATTTGTCTTTCTGAGCTTAGGTTACCTTGCTCAATGTAATATTTTCCAGTTCCATCCATTTTCCTGAACTTGTCATAACTTCATTTTTATTTATATCTGAATAGATTTCCATTATATATATGTACAACATTTTCATTATCAATCAATCTACTGATAGACATCTAGACTGACTCTTTTTCCTATCACGAAAATAGCAGCAATGAACATGGATGTGCAAGTATCTCTGTTGCAGAATATAGAGTCCTTGGAGTATATGCCTACGAGTGGTTTAGCTGGGTCACATAATAGTTGTATTTTTAACTTTTTGAGAAGCCACCACACTGATTTCTATAATGGCTGTACATAAACAGTAAGGGTTTCATTTTCCAAACATCTTCAACATTTGTTGTCTTTTTTTTCTTGCTGGTACTAGAGTACCAGCAAAGTAGCTTTAATTTGCATTTTCCTGATAGATAATGTTGTAAAATACTTTTAAAAATATTCATTAGCCATTTTGAACTTCTTTTGAGAACTCTGCTGAAATTCATAGCTACCTTTTTATTAGATTGTTTGCTTTCATGATGTTTAATTTTCTAGTTCTTTGTATATTCTACTTATTAATTCTCTGACAGATGGATGGCTAGCGAGGTTTTTTTCTAATTCTGTAGGATGCCTCTTCGTTCAATTGGCCATAGCCTTTGTTGTAAAGAAATTCTTCATGAGGTCCCATTCGTCAATTGTTGCATTTATTTCTTGAAGGATTAGAATCCTATTTAGAAAGTCCTTGTCTGTGTCTACGTCTTATAGTCTATTTCCCTACTGTTTCCTCTAGCAGTTTTAAAGTTTTTTAGATTTTATGTCACGGCATTGACCCATTAGGAATTCTTTAGTGCATCATGAGAGATTCTCATCTAGTTTCATTCTTCTATGTGGAGGCATGCAATATTCTCAACACAATTTGATGAAGATGCCACTTTTATCTAATATGCATTTTTGTTTTTTGTTTACTTTTTTAATTATTTTTTTAGTTTTACTCTTTTACAATTTCATATGTGTAGACAATGCATTTTGATCATCTACCTCTTCCTATTTCCTGCTTCCCCTAGCATGTCTTCATCCTGCCTATATGTCCTAATTTTTTAAATTGGACAATATAAAATAATATGTATGTAGATAATTATGGTTGAGCTCCCAGTTCACCATGGTTAAGAACATATGATAAAGCTGAAGAATAGCAGTCTTGTCCATCTTCTATGAGACTAAATTCATGATATGAACACATGGAGTCCTGACCCATTGGAAGCCATCGCCATTGTGAGCACATGCAGCCCTGGCCTATGGCAGACCATCCATATTGTAAGCACACGGAGACCCAGCCCACGGGAAGCTGTCCACATCGTGGGCATATGGACCCCCAGTCCACAAGAGACCATCTACCTTGTGAGCATACAGAGCCCCGATCCAGGGAAGCCATCCACATTATGGGCAAATGGAACCTATCTCATGAGGGGCCTTCATGTTGTGAGTACACAGAGGTGAAATTCAGGGATTTAGCAGGCAGTGTGGTATGTCAGGCTATTATTCATTCAGTTGTCCGCAGGTCAGAACAATGAATGTAAAAATAGTCTCATCTCCTTTCTGCTACCATCTGATGTACATGGGACAAACTAGCCACATGTGCAGTGCCTTAGGGGCAGTTAGTATACTTTTTTATATTTGATTCTTTTAAACTTTATTTATTCATTGTGTGTGTGTGTGTGTGTGTGTGTGTGTGTGTGTGTGTGTGTGTGTGTCTCACAGGACTCTCTATGTTCCTGTGGAGGACCAAGGATGACTTCAGACATCATCCTGGATTGCTTCTACCTCCTTTCTGCTTCACTCTGGAATTTTCCAAGCTCTGCCCATCAGAACCCACCTCCCCCGAAAGTGCAGGGTGCTGCCATTTCCACCTGGTGTTTTTTTATATGGTACTTGGGATCCAAATGCAGGACTTTTCTGTTTGCAAGGCAGAGTCTTAACCCCTGAACCATCTCTCCAGTCCTAGTATGCATTTTTTAATCTTTGTTTAAAAAAATAGGTGACTGAAGATGTAAGTACTTATTCTGGGACATTTATTCTATTCCACTGATCTATGTCCTTACCATGCTATTATAACAATGATTCTATATTATAACTTGA
Organism: Typhlomys cinereus; assembly: GCA_023101885.1. Taxonomy (NCBI): domain Eukaryota; kingdom Metazoa; phylum Chordata; class Mammalia; order Rodentia; family Platacanthomyidae; genus Typhlomys; species Typhlomys cinereus. Next base: position 258,394 of record JALPQD010000107.1, read on the forward strand.
AATCCAGCATTTTTTCCCCTCACATTTGCTTTGGTTACACAAGGTCTTTTGTGGTTTCATATGGATTTTAAGATTGTTTTCATATTTCTATCAAGAATATCACTGGAAATTTGATTGGAATTGCATTCTACTTTTAGTGCAGAATACTGATTCTTCTGATCCATTAAACATAGAAGACTTTCATCTTACAATGTCTTCCTCAATTTATTTCTTCAGTGTTTAAAAGTTTTCATTATACAGGCTTTTTCACTTTCACAGTCAGGTTTATTTCAAGGTAAAGGTCTTTCCACACACATCAATTGACATAATCCTGTGATTACTGTCTTTTTTTTTTTTAATTTTTTTATTATTATTTATTCAACTGTGTGCATGTGCGTGTGTATATGCGCGTGTGTGTGTATGTCTGTGTATGTGTAGAACCACGGACGAATTCGCGAACCACCATGGACGCTTCCACCTCCTTCTGCCCCGGGATTCACAGGCTCCGCCCTACCAGGACCAGAAGCGCAGGCCGCCCCCTCCTCCGCCTGGCATCTATACGTGGGATCTGGGATCCGAACTCAGGACCTTCCGCCTGCAAGGCGGAAGCTCAACCCCTGAGCCACCTCTCCAGCCCTGATTACTGTCTTTTAAACCATCTATGTCATAAATTACACTTATTGATTTACCTATGTTGAATCACCCCTGCATAATTGGAGTAAAACCATCTTGGTCATGGTGGATAATCATTCTGATATGTTCTTGAACTTGCTTTGTAAGTATTTATATTTTTAAAAATATCTGTATAGGGCTGGAGAGATGGCTCAGGAGTTAAGACTTTGCCTTGCAAGCAGAAATTCCAGATTGGATCTCATGTCCCATGTAAAAAACGCCAGGAAGAAATGGCGGTGGCCTGAACTTACAACCCTGGTGGGCAGAGCCTGAGAAATCCCAGAGCAAAGCAAAAAGGAGGTAGAAGCAATCAAAGGATGATTCCCGAAGTCACCCTTGGTCCTTCACAGGGACAAATACACACACACAAATAAATAAGTAAATAAATAAATAAAATATCTGTGTGTATGTGATAGTTAATCCTGGGTGTCAACTTGACCCCTCCTGGCATTAACTAAAGATAAGCTCTCAGACTACCTAAAAAGATTATCCAGATCAATACATTTATAATACAAAAATCAGCCCTAGATCTGATGGAACCTCCCAGTAATAGACCAGATAAAAGGAACCACGGGACAGAAGACTTTGAAGAGAGACTTTGTTTCTTCAACTCTTCAGGAATCCTCCAGTCTTCAGCTGTCACCCACTGGCCTACAGGACCGAGCAGCTCTGAGCCTCCAGGATGTTTGCAGTGACGTAGCTGCCTCCAGCTTCAGTCACCAGCCATGTCGCCTCCGCCATGGAAGACTGTTTCACCCCTCTGGAACTGTAAACTGAATAAATATCCTTTTCTCCCTTAAGTTCTTGACTTTGAATGCTCTCTCACAGCAACAGTTAAGAGTAACTATCACTGTGTGTGTGTGTGTGTGTGTGTGTGTGTGTGTGTACACAATGCAGAGCTGGGGGGTATAAGTATCACAGCACATGTGTAAAGACAAGAGGACAACTTTGTGGAATCAGTTCTCTCCTTCCACTGTTACAGGATTTCTATGGATAGAACTCTGGTGTTCAGGCTTGTAGGGCAAGGGTCTTAACCCACTGAGCCATCTCACCAATTCTTATTTTGTAAGTATTTTATTGAGGATTTTTACATATACATTCATTAGGCATATTAGTCTATATTTTATTCTATTGCAATTTATTTAATAGGGCCACCATTATCTAGCAATGCTGGGCATCTGCCCTCAAACTCTGTTTTATGTGTTTTAATTGGGTTACAAGATAGTAGGTTTCCAAGTAACTTTTTATACCTCCTTCATTTTGATTTACATCTCCTCCTATCTCTACCTTTATTTAACAGTATATGTTACTCTTCCCTTTCCTTTAGGCATCCCCATTTCCCTCTTTCTAGCTTCCTAGCTTACAGAGGCGTTTCATGTTGTACATGAAAAACTAAATAGTGAGGTTAAAAGCCACATATGAAAGACAATATGCAGTGTTTGTCTTTCTGGCCTGGGTTATCCCTCTTAATATAATTTTTGACTTAAAAATGTTCAACATTCTTAGCCATCAGAGAAATGCACAATGAAACTACTTAAAGATTCTACCTCACTCCAGTCGTAATGGCCACCATCAAGAATACAAATGATGACATTTGGTGAACACAACCAGGAGACAGGCAGGAGAGGTAGATTCCACCAGCTAAGGTAAAAGAAATTCTGAGACTATATTTCTACTCACCTCTCCAAGCAGGCTTCTCAGGGGAGGGGGACAGAAGGATGCCTTCGAAATGGAGGAGGGAATGTTTTAACTCTGTCTGAATGTATGAGTGATGCCAGTCTGAGGGGGGAGCCCCGCAACACATCAGTGTTTGAATCTGTAGTCCTACAGTGAGGTCCTTAAGATCTCTTCATAGCCATGAGGTTCGAATGGGCTAATTCTGTGGTTATGTAGTTTCAGCATCCAGTCTAAGGTGGGATTGGATTAGAATGTGATCACAAGCCAAACAGCTGAACCCACTATGACTAAGTCACACTCAATTGGCCCTGCCTGGGGCGTGTGATGATTGGGGATTGATTCTGCTTCTTGTTAGTTAAAGGTGAGAACTTTTAATGAAAAAACACTTTTTCATATCTGGGAGGGTGGCCATCCATCTGTCTAAACAGAACAGGGAATTCATATCTCAGAAAGCTTCAGTCATTGGTGTATTATGTACTCTGTACCCCTTTAGCAAACCCTTGGGCACCAACTGGGCAGAGCTTTCCCTCCGTTGGCGCCGGCTGGACAGGGCATTTCCCCTTGTCAGGCATCATTTGGCACCAGCTAGGTGGGGCTTTCCCCCCTGCTGGGCACTGGTTTGTCACTAACTGGGCCCTGTCCCATCCAGGCGCTGTTTCCCAAATCCAGGCCCCTAGACTCTTAGCTAAGGCGAAGTCTCCCCATCCTATATCCAGGGACTAACTAGTGACAGGCATGATATCCTCTGCTTAAGATGAGAACTTCCAATTCCATCCCTCAAAAGAGTCCCCTCAAATGCATCCTCAAGAACTAGAGAATGTTTAATTCTACGAGCCTGAAAAAGAGCCAACCTGTAATACTCTGTCCTCAGACATGGCCTCAGTACATCTTAGATGATGTATAAAGATGGCCCCTGGGAGGATCTTTAAATTATAATACTATCCTCCAACTAGATTTATTCTGCCGAAGAGCAAGCAAATGGTGGCAAGTTCCCTACATTCAAATTTTCTTTTATCTGTCCTCTGACCTCCACACACTATCCAACATGGCATGTGCATGCTCACATTATCATGGGGGGATGGGAATAAAGAGAGAGAGAGAGAGAGAGAGAGAGAGAGAGAGAGAGAGAGACTACCATCTCTACTTAGGAAGCTACCTGCTTTCTAGACTGTCAACTTCAGCACTATCTCTTGCTCTGAGAAGTACAGATTTGTAATAAAAGTGTAGAATTTCTTGCTTTCCATAGTCCCAATTCTGACTGGCTTTAGGGAAATCTCTTACTCTCTTGAATTGCCAGTCATTTGAGAGCAGGAGACAAGGTTGTAAGGACTAAAGATGTAAGGTCAGGCAATCAATAGAACTATTTAAAGAACAGGTCCTATTAGTTAATGTGTATTTCTTAATGCAATATTATTACTGCAAATGAAGACATTTTCAAATGCAATTAAAATCTTCTTGGGAATTAAAATACTAAAAAAAGAGAGAAAAACAAGTTAAATTTTGATACTTCCCAAACTTCTATTTTACATTACAACTTTAATTTTATTTAGCAAATGACCTCTTAGCATCCTCAAATTATTTTCAGACCCATTTGATGCTGAATTATAAAATACTTGGCAATTTATTCTTATGAACTCAAGATTTTGACCTTTTTAATTTTATTTATTTTTATATTTATAATTTTATTGTTCATTTAAATATGGCTTAAAATGGTCTTTTAGAGTGAAAAGTTGATTAAAAATTACCAAAGTCTAAAGATTCCATTTGTCCATTCATATCAAGAGCTAAAGCTTCTGTCATTTGTAAAATTAAGTTGGAAATTCAACAAGATCTATTTGGCCTGCATTATATGTACTGTCTTGAGTACAGTGTAAAAAATGTGTTCATGACCTTGTTCTTTCAGGTACTTGATTCACAAAGAAGAGAAAGATTCAACATCATGTACTCCAAGGATACAGGCAAAAAATATAGCAAAAAAAAAAATTAAATATGAGCAAAGCTTTCCAAACAGATAGAAGGCTTCCAAAGACTCCCTGATTCTAGGAAGGGTGTGTGTATGTGTGTGTGTGTGCAGGGGGCCACACGCATGTGAGGAGTATGTACTCGTTAATGAATGTGCACACGTGAGCATGTATGTTGCAGGCAGAGGTCAATATCAGGTGACTTTCCTCCATCTTTCTCTATCTTTTTTTTAAGACAGTATCTCTAAACTTGAAGCTTGTGGATTTGGCTGGACTGTCTGACTAAGGAGCTTCAGGAACACATCTGACTCTGTCCCCACCTCAGTACTAGGGTTACAGGTGGACACCACAATGCTATCTTCTTATGTGTGCTCTGGGGATCTGAGCTCAGGTCGTCCATGCTCACACAGCAGGCACTTTACTGAACTGAGCCATCTCCCCAACTTTCTGGAAACAAACTCCAAGCTTCTTGAACCTAAGAAATTGTAGCCCTGGGGCCCAGGATCTTCAAAGTCTTTCTTGTCTATACTAATCTTTGCTTTTACACAAAACTGGCATTTTCTGCAAAGAATGTTTTCTCTTGAACAGACTGCTCTTTATAAAGAATAAATGAGGTTCAAAAATTTTATTTTATCTAAGAGACCATAGAGATCTCTGCCAAAAGTACCAGCTAGAAGTTCCAGAGAAAACTTGACCTCCCAATAAAGAAAGATGCCCTTAAAACTCAGAATAGAGATTTTATCCCTCCCATCCAGGACCTTCCACCTTAGCCAAACCCTCTTCTCAGAGACTAAGCAGGATCCATATAATCTGGCCACAGCATTAGTCTGTCCTCTTCAAATTGGATCAACTCGGGTCCATGTTCCCTTTTTCTTGCAAGACCTGAGCCTAACTAAAAAGGACTGAGGGAGTTTTCTCTGAGGACCCAGATAAATTCATAGGTATTTTTCAAACTGAAAGGGAAGAAAGAAAAAAAAAAATCGAAGTTTGAAATTGGCCTAAGGCAATGAAATAACAACAGAATCAAGACATGCCCAAGGAAAAGAGAAAAAATGCTTTAAATACAACAAACAAAAATAAAAAACAAAACAAACAAAATTGTCCCAAACACAAAAAGCCTCCATATGGCCTATGCTCTGACTGAAGGAGTCTCCATTAGCTAGCAGAAGGATTGCCCCCTGAACCTCAGGGCTCTGCTTCAGACCAATGACAAAGCTTGAGGCTCTTAGCTTCCCACCAATGGGAAAAAAGGAAACTTGCCACTCATACAGTGAAGGAGAGCCCAAATGCAAGATTGATATAGCATCTTGTGAACCTTGGGTTAACATGCAAATGGGAAACCAATTTGCTCCTTTTAATAGACATGGGAGCACAGTTTTTCAGTGCTCAACTTTCTTCCTCAGCCTTTGTCAACCTCTGATTTAACTGGAACTGTTAAGATTGGGGGAGTGACAGATTTAGCAAAGTAATTATTGAAGTTTCTTGTATACTAAATAGTACGGTCTTTAGGTGTTCTTTTGTTTACATGGCTGAATGCCCTATAAATATCCTAAGTTTATACTTAACGGAGTGTTTTAGCACTGTTTTAAAGTTCTCCGTGTTATGGTTAATCAGGCTATTCTGGAGGAAATTTTAATATAAACTCCACCTCAGGTATGGGCCTCATCCCAAAACATGTGTCAAATTATAAGTCTCTCCAACAAAGATAATGCTCAGAGAACTGTTTTGTGTCAGAAACAGTGTTCCCTGCAATCAGAGGCTAGAACAAGACTGATTCAGACTCTCAACAACTTGAAATTTAAAAGATGTGTTCTTTTACATTCCTTTGGTCCCAAAAAGCCAATATATTTTTGCTTTTAAGAAACCAGAAAGGGGGCTGGAGAGGTGGCTCAGGGGTTAAGCCTCTGCCTTGCAGGCGGAAAGTCCTGAGTTCGGATCCTAGACCTCCGGTATAGACATCGGGTGGAAGCTGGGCGGCCTGCTTTTCTGGTCCTAGTAGGGCGGAGCCTGTGAATCCCAGGGCAGAGTAAACAAGGAGGAGGTGGAGGTGGTCCATAGTGGTTCCCGAATTCTCCCGTGGTTCTACACACACACATATACATACGCATACACGCATAATTGAATAAATAATAAAAAATTAAAAATTAAAAAAAAAAGAAACCAGAAGGGAAAGGAGAACTAACTTGGATTGTTCAGCCCAAGGATTCAGAGACAGTCCACATATTTTTGGACAGGCTGTAGAATGTGACCTTACAGATTTGCAACTGCCAGAGAGAAAGGTCTCCTCCAATATGTATATTACCTGCCGCTCTTCGTTTCTACACCAGACAAAAGTAATGAACACCAGACAAAAGAAATGACTGTTCCAGGCAAGATAACAGGTTTTCTTTACTAACTCGTGCCTGTACCCACAGTAAGACCTCTAAGTTCCTTTTGCTTATCCCATCTGCCTGCCTAGCTACAATGGTTTAGTCCTTGTATTTGGATCTTGTAGGCTTAATTTATCTGTTATCACACTTCCGTCGCCACAACTAAACAGAAAGTAGTTAAGATTGTCCTCGCCCTTCATCCCCTGAGCAGTCAAATCTCATAAAGATTAAGTGGGGAATTAGGCATTTTTAGAGCATTTTAAACCATCCCATGTTGGGATGGTTTCTGAAGGTCTTCAAAAGTCATCCCGCACTGCTGGGATTACCCTAAAGGAGCACAGCCTATTGATTTAGAGGAACTGACTGTAATTCTACACAGAGAGAAAGTTGCCAACTTCCCCCAACCCTCTGTTCATGAAAGGATATAGAGACTAGCTCTCCACTGTAGATAAGCGCTACTAAGAGGTAGAAAGCACAAGATCCACTGGGTTAGGCCCCAATATGAACAGACCAATCAGATGTGGAGGACCAAAAGCTCCAATCAGGTTTGCAGAAACTGGAGCTTTTCCAATGAGGAAAAGCCACTTTTCTTAGCCTGACTAAAGGTATAAATATTTCAGATCTTGGCAGTTATCTTTGGCACCCTTGCCCCTCATGGGATTCTATGTCTGGTCCATGAGTTCCCACCTACTTTTCTCTTACCCCTCATGCCTGGAAACCTGAATTCTCCAGGGCTCTCTTATCACTCATGGATTCATGTCCATGAGTTCTGTTCTTTCTCTTCTCTAATAAACTTTGCCTTAATCCTCAAAAAAAAAGGGTGGAGGTCACAAAACTTTAGCCAGCAAGATGGCTCAGAGGGTGCCTGCATGAAAAGTGCCAGCTCGGATTCAATCTTCAAAACCCACACAGTAGGAGAAATCAGCTTCTAAAAGTTGTCTGATTTCACACGTGTACACTTTCTCTCTTTCCCTTTCTCTTTGTATCTTCTCTGTCCCTCTCAAAAATAACTAATAGATAAAATATTTTTAAAGAATGTGTATTTATTTAAAAGTCCATTTTACTGTGAATTTAAAGTTCTTAATGTGGGAGAGGGAACATGACTCTACAGGTGAAAATGCTTTCTTTGAAATTTAACAATCTTAATTCCATTCTCCAGAATATACATTGTCATAGTTTGGCACAAGTATCAACTTGACAGTTGAGGGTTTGAGGTCTGGGCACATTTGTAGAGAATTAATGATTGAGTTAAGCCCAGAGAAAACCTGCAAGAGATTGTCTTGCTGATGGGGAAGGCCCAGCCCATGGTAGTTGGGATTAGGCCCTGGAATAAAATAGAGAGAGCTGGTTGAGAAAGTTGGCATCCTTGTATATATTTGGGCAGACATGCTGGTCTGGCAAGTAAGGATCATATCTCTCTCAACTGTTATGTAGAGATGGTGTGACCAGTTCCCTCGGCCCTGGTGTTGGTGCATGCTCTCCTGTCAAGCTGGACTATGAACTGTAACCAGACTACTGTAAGAAAATAAATCCCTTGTTCCCTTAAGCCGTTTGATGGTGATTTATCAACAACCATGCAGGAGAACTACAATATACATTTAAAAACAAAAACTGTATGAAGTCACACCCATTTTTAATTCCAGCACTCCTGTAATACAAAAGACAGTAACAAGAAAATCAACTGGAAACTCATGGGCCAGCCAGCCTAGAGTACACCCTGCAGCAACTGAAACAAGGTTAAATGTGAGAACTAACTCCCACAAATTGTTCTCTACACATGTGAGTTATGGTACACATGTGACCAACACACACAAATTTTTTTTCATTAAAAATGTTAGCGTAGTGTAGTGCAATAGTTTAGTGGGCAAGACATCTGCTCACAAACCTTACATCTTGAGTTCAATTCCCAAAAGCCCACATGGTAGCAGAGAACTGATTTTCAAAAATGTTGCCCTCTGACCTCTACCTGTGCACCACAGCATACATGTGTTCTCTCTCTTTTTCATATGTACACATTTATATAGTTATTTAAAATATTTTTAAAGCTGTAACACAAAATTTTAATGTGAAAGCTAGGTGTAATAGCTCATGTCTTTAATCCCAGCACTTGGGAGAGTGTGTCAGAAGGATTGTCACAAATTCTAGGGCAATCTGGGCTACTGAATAAGATCCATTTTTAAAAAAGCCAGGAAATTATGTAAATTTTAGAAATAAAAATTCATTTAAAAATCAAAATAACGGTTTGGGATATAAAGTGGCAGGGTGCTTGCTTGCTTAAAATACCTGAGATTATATGTTCAATCCAAGGAGGGAAGAAGGGAGGGGAGGGAAGGAGGGAGGAAAAGAGGGAAGGAAGGGAGGGAGGAAGATAGACAGACAGGGCATGAAACTATATGTACGGTGCTAGCTATTGAGGAAGTTGTGCCTAGGTATTTTGAGACCAGAAACTCAGGAACAGTCTCCATATAACATAATAAGATCTCGACTTAAAAAGAAAGAAATTTTAGAATCTATTCAAGTATTAAAAGCCAAAACACTTTTACCAGTAAGATGGCTCAGTGCGTAAAGATTGCCTGCATAAAAATTGACAGCCTAGGACTGGAGAGATAGCTCAGGGGTTAAGCCTCTGCCTTGAACGCAAAAAGACCTGAGTTCAAATCCCAGATCCTATGTAAAAACACCAGGCAGAAATGGCAGTGGCCTGTATTTCTGGCCCTGGAAGGCAAACCTGGGAAACTGCAAGGAAGACTGAAAGATCAATTAAATTAAGACTTACAATCTAAGCCAGAAAAATAAAAGGGGCATACATTGTGCAGCAGATATTGAGGATTTTTTTCAGACATAGTTTTATTGGAAAAATATGGAACACTTAATGAATTTGCGTGTCATTTTGCACAAGAGCCATGTTAATCTTCTCAGTATAGTTTCAGTTTTAGTATATGTGCTGCCAAAGTGAGCACCAGATGTTGATTTTTAAATGGGTCTGTGGCTCAGCTCATAGTGTTGTATTAATGTTTATTCCATGCCTCCTTCCTTCCTTCTTTTCCCTCCTTCCTTCCTTCTTTTGCCTCCTTCCTTCCTTCTTTTGCCTCCTTCCTTCCTTCTTTTGCCTCCTTCCTTCCTTCTTTTGTCTCCTTTCTTCCTTCTTTTGCCTCCTTCCTTCCTTCTTTCCTTTCTTCTTTCGGAGACAAGTTGTTCCGAGCTTGCCCTGAATTCGAAATATGTAGTCCAGGCTGAAACATCAGCTCTTCCTGTCTCTACCTGTCAAATGCTGAGATTACAGTGATGCTTTACCACACCTAACTTAGGAGGCTCTGGGGATGAAACTGGAATGACCAAGAGAGCCTAAAAGTACTATGATGTCTTAGGTGAAATCATGGAACAAAAAGGACCTAAAGCAAAAACTAAAAAAATCTGAATAAATCATTCTTCCAATTAGCTATATCCTCGGTCCATTCTCTGATTCTGATGTGCTTGCCACACCGATGTGGGAAGTTATCTTGTGCTAGGAAATACCTACAGGGTACTGACAGGATAACAATTCTCAACTCTCCTTACCATAAATCAGAAAAAAATCATGATAATGATTAAACAGTATATATATACAGTAATATATAATCATTATGTGCATATATTCAGACATGTCCTGGTGGCAGAAGTGGTTCTTCTCAGTGGTGACTGTGAAGTGATTTGTTCACATCTCAGTAACCAATAAGAAACAAAGACTTTAGACTACAACTATGTTGGACTATAACAATACACCACGATTGCCAGTCAAGCCCCATATCCAAAAGATTCCACGATCCCCCCAAATGGTGTCACTATCCAGTGACCAACTATTCAGACATATAAGCCCATTGGGAATAATAAGGAAATCCCCAGAGACAGTTCCTTGTTTTCTGTAAGGACGAGTCCTTACTATTTATGCAGCTTTGCTTGACACAGCCAGGACTAGGTGAGACAATGGGTCACCTAGGTCAGAATATTTACAGAGCTGCTAACTCTCAGATGCTGATGCCTAGGTTTTTACTACCCTGAGAATGAGGGTTTCCTAAAGTGTTGTACCTCTTCCTTGTCTCACTATTATTCATGCCACGTTTGTTCTGGACTGATGGCTGAAAGCTTCTAACTGATAAGAGGAGGAAAACAGAATTTAAAGAATGAATAGCTAACATAGATAAACCCAGGGAAAAAGAGACTGCCTGTTTTGACTACAGGAGTCACATACAAAAATGGTGCCCCAAGATCCTTGGAGGCAAGGGATTGTCAGCCACAGTAGTGTTCCTATGCTTAAGGGGAACACAGGAAAGGGTTCAGGGAAATGCCACTGGGTCCTTGTACGTCATCGGAGAGGAGGGCCCAGAGGAGAGTTTGGCATGCACATTAAAGGATTCTCAGGGGATTGGGGGGAGGAGGTACTGGGGAATGGGGAGGGAGGGGTGAGGGGAGGGGGAGCAGGGGGGTCGGGGGGAGGAGGAGGGAGGGAGAGAACCGGTGTACCTATTAAGTTTGTATGAGCGGAAATAATAATAAAAATGTTAAAAAAAAAATGATGCCACTGACTAGCCCACTCATCATCCTGATGTTAAAAGAATTGTCCTCTAAGTTTGGGTTAGTGCTTATCACATTTTCATGATTTCCTAAAATGTGTTACCATGTTATTATGCCCTTGCTGATCAAAACATTATTTAATATAATGTTTTAATTATAAAGTATTTAGCAGGATGTTTATGAGTATTAAAATTGGCTTTATTTTTGTTAAATTGCATCATATGTAGCTTTCACCAGAACAATTTTTGCTTATTTGGTTTATTAAAACTGACTGTGATCCGGTGAAGGATACATTTTTTAAAATACCTCAGAGATGCAACACATATGGATCACAAAACATGGGCAAAATTCATCAACTGTACTTGGTCTGAGAACTTCGTCCTTGCTAGATAGATAGTAGGAGCTACTGGAGGACAGAAATAATCACAGGCCTCATCACCTACAAGATCTGCAAGTTTCGATAAAAACAACCTTGGCAACAGTAATAATGTAACAGTGGCATGAGTATCAAGGAAATAATCGACAGCTTTCTGACTGAACTCAAGTCTCCCTTGTCAAAATGGAGCATATTCCTGTTGCCATTAACTATAAAAGAAATTATAAAAGCGAAAAGAAATTATAAAAACAGCCTATGAACCTTTTTGCAGTTACTCTGCATGTTGCTGATAAAATCATGACAAAACTGCTTAAGGGGTTTATTTTCTCTTACAATTGCTGGGTTTCAATTCTCAGTCCAGCTTAGCAAAAGGAACCAAAGAACTAAGGGAACTAGTCACACCATATCCACATAATGGTTGAGAGAAGGACAATCTTTACTTGCCAGACCAGCATATCTGGTCAAATATACACAAAGATGCCCTCTTTCTCAAACAGTTCTTTCCATTTTATTCACCTGTCTGGGGACTAGTTCCACTCTCTATGGGCTGGGCCTTCCCCATCACATTAGACAATCTCATGCAGGTTCATTCTAGGCCTAACTCAACTACTAATTCTCTACAAATGTGTCCAGAGTTTGAACCCTCAACCATCAAGTTGACACCTGTACCTAATTATGACAAGCCTATAGGTAGGAGGACAGTACACCAAACTGCTCTGCAAATAGCTACTATTATACCCATAAATTTTAAGAACACTTAGCACTCATCCTAGAAGTCGTCTGTAACAGAGGTAAAGGATTTCAACACCCTGACAGGATGGAGCCAAGGCCAGTAGATGAACAGTGAAGTGGACAATGATGCTCAGCCATACTATAAAATACTGACAGACCGGAAATGCTCACCCAGAATCCAGCCAACCTAATCTCTCCCTATCCTAAGGCTTAGGGAACATCGAAGAAGGGGAGGGTAAAATTATACAAACCTAAAGATGGGAAGGTCCATCATTGGGCAAGACATTTCATTCGAGATAGGACTGCTGCATCTAGGAACTCACTGTAGTGAAACCTGTTTTTACCAGACCTACATAATGACTGATGTACCAACATATCTTCATAGACTATCAAGAAACTCAAGAGAGACAAGAGGGCTGGAGAGACGGCGTAGGAGTTAAGAATCTGCCTCACAAGCAGAAAGTCCTGGATTCGAATCCCAAGTTCCAGGTAAAAATGCCAGGTGGAAAGGTCTGTATTTCCAGCCCTGGTGGGCAGAGCCTGCAAAATCCCAGAGAGAAGCAAAAAGGAGGTAGAGTTAATGCAGGATGATTCCCAAAGTTACCCTTGATCCTCCACAGGGACACATAGTTCCCTCTTTCTCTCTCACTCACACACACACACACACACACACACACACACACACACACACACACATGAGAGAGAGAGAGAGAGAGAGAGAGAGAGACATACAGTGGAAACTTTAGGGATGAATAAAGGGAAATGCCCCTATCAGTGGGGTGGCCCAAAGAGGGACAACTTGGTAGCCCAGAGGCCTGAACCCCTAACAAAAGTAGACAAGCCAGAGGGAACCCTGAGGTCCATGGAAATGGCCAGACAGGAGTGTTGTAAAACTAAAAAAAAAAATAATAATTAATATGGGGCTTGAGAGATGGTTCAGGGGTTAAAATTCTGTCTCACAAGTAGAAGATCCTGAGTTCAGATCCCCCAGGTCCCATGTAGAAAACGCCAGGCAGAAATGGGGGAGGTCTGTGTTTCAGGCCCTGGTGGGTGGAGCCTGGGAAATCTCAGAGCAAAGCAAGGAGGTAAAAGCATCCAGGATGATTCCCAGAGTCACTCTTGGTCCTCCACAGAGACACACAGTGCCCTCTGACACACACACACACACACACACACACACACACAGAGTTTTTTAAAAAATTAATCGATAAAAAATCAAATAAAAAATGCCTCAGATATTAAGAGCTGTAGTAGCAATGATGTATTTTTTCTAAATATAGAATTCAGCATGTGCTTTTGTTTTGTTTTATTTGAGGCACTGGGGATTGAACCAAGGACCTCGTAACATATTAGGCAAGTGCTTTACTACTGAACTACATCCCCAACACATGTTTTTGTGTTTTGTGTTTAAGTCATAATTACTGTTACATTCTGATGTGTTACAGTCTGATACCGAAGCATAGCCTGTTTTACTATAACTCAGTTTCTGTACTTAGTAATAAGCCTAAAGATTTTTGTTTCTTGCTTTGTGTTACTACATATGTGGGACGTTTGGTTTCATAACAACTTTTCAAGCAAGAGTACATCATTGAAATTTACCCTTGGATATGATCTGAGATTTTCATGTTTTACATATAAATTTGAGCTATCTACATATTTTTAGCATACATTTGGTTTATTTGTAATGCCCAGTATAACCTTTTCTTCTCCAGTTTTCTGGTGTGTGATATTATTGTTTCTGATTTCTTGCCATTTCTTTTCCATAAAGCTGTCATGAAATTTGTTTAAAAATGTTTTTATTAAAGAGAGACAAACAGACAGAGAACACGCAGGCATGCATGTGCCACAGCACTCATGTGGAAGTCAGAGGACAACTTTCAGATGTCAGTTCTATCATTCTACTATGTATACTCTGGAGATCAAACTCAGATCTCCAGGTATGTGTAAGTACCTATAACCATCCTGATGGCCCAGGAAAAATGTTTTACATGCTTTCTAGTGTAAGACTCTTTATTTTTGACATATGAATTACATTTCTTTCTTCTTAAATGTACTTATAATTTTTTTTTTATTTATTCAATTGTGTGTGCGTATGTGTGTAGAACCACAGGCGAATTCAGGAACCATCATGGACCGCCTCCACCTCCTCCTTGTTTACTCTGCCTCGGGATTCACAGGCTCCGCCCTACCAGGACCAGAAACGCAGGCCACCCCCGCTTCTGCCTGGCGTCTATACGTGGGGTCTAGGATCTGAACTCAGGACCTTCTGCCTGCAAGGCAGAGGCTTAACCCCTAAGCCACTTCTCCAGCCCCACATTTCTTTCTTCTATCCCCTGAAATAATATGAAACTGGAGAAGAATTTGAATCTAACATTCAACACATCATCATAGGAGAAATGTCCTTTGAGTACAAGACAAGATAGGGGAAGCAGAATTAAGAGACAGAGACAATTTCCTGGGGCTGGAGAGGTGGCTCAGGGGTTAAGCCTCTGCCTTACACATGAAAACTTTTTATTCTAGGAATTTATATAAATTATATTTCATCAGTTTTTATACTTTTATATAAAACAAAAGTGCCTTGCCTTTATTGCTTGTTTCTTCCCTAGCATTTACTGCATAATCTGAAATTAAAAACCTTATTTTCTAAAGTCCTTTTTCTCACATTTTCTTTCACATTAGCTTGTTACCATAGTAACAATTATTTCAATTTACCAGTATCAATCTGTGCTTAATAGTGTTCTTATTCAAATGACTCTCTATCTTTAGTTTCAAGGCTAATTGCCAGCTCTTTCCTTTCACTTCATCGTTTATGAGTTTCTGATTCATGTCTAGTGATTTTTTTAATAATTCAGAGAAATTTTGCAGAAAAAAAATGGAACAATTAAGTGGCATGTTGGAACTTCATGTTTTCAAGTAATAGAAAGTTAGCTCAATTATCTGGACTCCTTATCCTGGAAAGTCCGGGCTTAACAAAATACAGTCTCTGATTCTGGCAACAGGAAATTATCTCTGTCTCTTTTTTTAAAATTTTTTTTATTATTTTATTCAATTGTGCGTGTATGCGTGTGTGCACAAGTGTGTCTGTGTGTGTGTAAAACCACGGACGAATTCGGGAACCACCATGGACGTCTCCACCTCCTCCTTGTTTACTCTGCCCTGGGCTTCATAGGCTCCGCCCTACCGGGACCAGAAGCGCAGGCCGCCCCGCTTCCGCCCGGCGTCTATACTTGGGGTCTAGGATCCGAACTCAGAGACCTTCTGCCTGCAAGGCAGAGGCTTAACCCCTGAGCCACCTCTCCAGCCCCAGGAAATTGTCTCTGTCTCTTAATTCTGCTTCCCCTATCTTGTCTTGTACTCAAAGGACATTTCTCCTATGATGATGTGTTGAATGTCAGATTCAAATTCTTCTCCAGCAGAAAAGTAACTCTGTTTTCCCAGTAGTTTCTTTAAGTCTCAGCTGACCATCATTGTCCTAGAACAGATCACATCCTTACTCTTAGAACTAGTGGGTATTATCACTCCTTCAAACCACATAGTATTCAGATGAGGCAGTTTATCAAGAAAAACTGAGTTATTGCTAACAGAAAGAGAAGCCATCTATGAGAAACAAAAACCGGCTATCTATTATTTTTTAAAATTTTTGTACTTCTTTGAATTGTTCCCATTCTGTACATACATTCAGGTAGCAACATGGGCAGTTAAACAGGGCCTTATGCCTAAATGGTAGCTTGGTATAGCCTCATAATGTGTTAGATCTGATTCTCAGATTTGTGCTTTCAGAAATTGGTTGTTGTCAGCCTGACTAGATAATCATTCCCTACAGACCTGGTTTATGCTACCCTGACTCAACATACACTGATTAAATTTCATCTTAAAATGAATAATAATTTGCTACAAAACCTGACTGGTGCTTTCTACTGGTCAGGGGACTTTGTTTATCAGAAAAACCATAAGTTAAGCCAATTTCTAATCATAAGATTGCTTAGTGTTCATGGAATCAGGCAAGGGAAGTTCTTTAGAAAAAAAAATTAGTGGTCAGAGAAAAATGTGGTACCTCTTTTTTTTTTTTTTTTACTTTGGAAGAAAAATCACATTATACTAACTCAGAAGCAATGATAACACAACAATTTGTTTCATGAGGCCAGGAACATTTGCCTAGTCTAAAGCTCTGTGCATCTCATTGAAAATCTGTACAGTAAGAACAGTTAGGGCTGGAGAGATGGCTCAGGGGTTAAATCTCTGCCTTATAAGCAAAGTCCTGAGTTTGGATTCCAGATCCCACATAAACATACCAGGCGGAAATGGTGGGGGCCTACGCTTTCAGCCCTGGAAAGCAAGAGTCTGGGAAACTCCAGAGCAGAGCAAAGAGGGGGTAGAACAATCCAGAGTGACTCCCAACATCACTCTTGAGTCTCCACAGGCACACACAGAGACACACAGAGAGACAGACACACACACCAAAGAGAGAGAGAGAGAGAGAGAGAGAGAGAGAATAGCCTTTAGTGGTTCTGAAGGAAGACCTTTTAATTTAGCAATAATAATATGTAGCTATGTAGCTCAGGATGACCTTGAGCTTCTCTGATCCTTCTGCTTCCACCCCCAACCAGTGCTAGAATATAGGTGAGCGCCACCATGCCCACTTTATGTCTTCCTGGGGCTCAAGCTCTAGGATTCGTGCGTGCTAGGCAAGCACTCTACAACTAAGCTACATTCCCAGCCCTGGAAGCTGTTTAAACCAAAATTTTATGCTTTTTTTTCTTTCATGTATGTTTATATAGGGTGTGTATGTGTGTATGTGTTTGCATGTGGGTACATGTATGTGTGTATGTATGCACACACATGCACTTGAATGTTTGTGCCTGTGGGGGCCTAAGAGATCAGATATTGGGAGTCATCCTCAGTCATTCTTCTATCTCATTGTTGTGAGCCTGGGTCTCTAATTAAATCCAGAGCACACCATATGGTCTAGTCTGACTAACCAACTTGTTCTGGGCATTCCCAGGTTCTGCCTTCCAGGGCTAGAATTATAATCAGACTGTTATACCCACCCAGGGATCTGGAGATCAGAACTCGGGTCCTTTTGCTTGCAAGGCAAACACCTTAATCATTGAGCAATCTGCCGAGCTCTCAAAAATATTATGCAACAAATGGCTTTATACTTCATACATTATACTTTCCCTATCAATTACATTTTCATTGGCCCCCCCCAAGAATCAATTTTCTATTTCTCTCTTTTTTTAAAATTTTATCTTAGGGCAAGTGAGATAGCTTAACTCAGCTCATGAAACTGATAGCCTGAGTTGAATACACAGACGGATAACTCTTTCGCTCTCAAATTTTAAATTTTTTTTATATTTGATAGTTTCATATATAAAAACAATGAATTTAAGTCATTTTCACCCCATATTACTCAATCTCATTTTCCCTCCTTCTCCCAGTTAAAATCTTCTTTTTCCCAGTCTCTGGCCTGCAAATCTTTTTGCAAGTGTGGCCCACTGATTTTCATCTAAGTTGACTGTGTTACAGTGTGCCTATGCCTATGCCCTTGCTGGAGACCTTACAATTGATATACCGTTGAGAAAAGTGGTCTCCCTTTTCCTCTATCCAACATAAATCCAACAGTCTCTCAGGGAGGCGTGGTGCTCCTGCATTGTTCCCTTTTGTGTGATGAACTGTTGATGGGTCAAAGCTGGGCAGACCTTGTGGAAGCAGATTCCATAAGTGAGTTTATGATGCAACAGCCCTGTCAGGTCTAGCGGATGCCAACTGACTATAATTCTCTCCCCCCACACTCTCTGATCCTTTCATTCTTATCAGCTTCCCCAATGTTCTGGATCTTTGGCTAGTGGTTTGATCACACTTAAGCTTTGTTAATAAAGCTTACACTAGCATAATAATGAGATTTCAATAAAATATTAGTGATGAATAGGCATTCAGAGCATCAGATAAGAATAAATTTAAAATAACAGATAAAAATACACAAAACCATACTGACATCAATGGCTACTTGTTTCCTTATTTTGGACAAAAGAGGCCTTAAGAAGAAAAAAAATCCCTGCCTTCCAAATTACCTCTGCACTAAAACTGTGTCTGAATCTGGGGTGTATTTTAAAAAGTGTTCTCCTGATTCTAATAGTAAGAACTGAAAATCAAACACTGTACACGTGTCAAAATTTTCTATAGGCTGAATCAACCACGTATCACATAAACTGTTTTCCAAGCTAGGAAACTACCATATTGTTATGTGAACATTTTTAAATAAGAGAATTGGGGCTTGAATGAAACCTTACAGTATTATCACTATGTATTAGGAGAGATAAGGCAGAAGAAACAGACAAATGGTCAAACACAACATTGCATTTGCCAGCTGGGCATGGCGATCGCCATATCCTTTCACCCTAGATAAGAATTGAACAGTTATGCCCAGATCCAACTTGATGAACACATTTATTTGGGTTTCTTAAAGGACCACTCAAAGGCAGCAACATCACCAGAATGCCCACACCATCCTGACTGACGATTTCCCCAGGGCTGCAGAGATGAAATTCCCTTCAGTTAATCTTCCTCAGCCTGTATACCCTAGTGCCCTCCCAGACCTCAAGGCCCACAGGACATGTGTGAGGACACGTGCAATTAGCACAGAATCATGTACTAAAGGCTGGGAGGTGATCCAGTCAAGGCCAGAATCCCATGTGAAGGTCCAATGACCCTCTCCATACCCTCAGTCTTTGAATGAGTGGCAATGGACAGCAGAAGCTATCTTAATGGCCTCAGACAAAGATGGTGGCTGTTTATTAGGAAGAAAATGCCCAACAACACAAGTAATTTATGTATTTCTTAATTTTTAAAAATATTTAGAACAAGATAAAACCTGCGATTAACTAAGAACTACTAGACTGTCAGAGTTTTAAAGTTTTTGTGGATTACATGTTGTGGTAATAAAAAAAAAAGTAACTATTGAGTGTCACATGACATACACACTAATCATTTAATCCTCAAAAATATCAAGAATTTAAGATTTGTTTTTACTGCCATGTGGTATAAATTAGGCATATAAATAAACTTGTTCAGAGTAAGAAACGCTGAAGATTTTTTGTTTTGATGTTCATAATTAACCATTATTGTCTCCCTGGAACTCCACACTCTGTGCTTTTTGCCTGATTCCTTGCTCAAAACTATTACCTGGGCAGTGGGGAAGGAATCTATCTTCATCTCTATATCAGGTCTACCAGACACAGGTGTAGAGAGCCAGGGTTTTAGCCTTCTTCCCTGAGCAAGCGGATGGTGCCTCTCCAGCTCTCTATGGCTCAATTATACAACGAAAATGTCCTTCTCCTGAATTTCTTGATTAGACAAATCCATTTGCAAGTCTGCATCATCTTGCCACTTCACTGAAATTTTCAGTGTTTGACATCATTCTATTTATGGACACTCTAAAAATTATTATATCTCATAGATTCAAAGACCAAAGTGCTGTGTGCTTGCACACAATTTAGTTTCCTGAGGCTTCTGGTAAATGATGTCAGATCTTGAGGACTCAGCATTATTTTCTCCACTGGATCATGAAGTGATGGCGTGATCACCATAGTAACTGCCATCTGGGCCATCAAAACTGGTTACTAGGATCCAGAACAAGTGATCCCAGTCAACTACTGGTGCTGGCTTGGGCATAAACCTCAACTGAGATGACAAGATGACTGGAAGGGCCATGTGGGAAGTACAACTTTGGTTTCTACAGAAATTGGAAGTATATAGTAGTTTGAGCTACAAGTGCAAAACTACCAGTGTGTTTATTTGAAAATGTCTACAAATGCTGGACAGGTGGAGAAAGAATGTGTTATACAGAGAGAGACTGCTACAAATTATAATCAAAAGACAAGAGAGAGCTGAATCTATTCTGACTGGTTCATAGAAGGCAAGAAAGGTCGAGGAAGAAACTGGGTTAGAAGAGTGATCAGCAAATGCTTTATCGAATGTAACAGAGGCCACTGACTTGATTTGAGAAGCAAATGGATTAGATTGAAGATGTAGCACAGTAGCAGAGTATGTGCTTAGCATATGTAACAGTACTAGGTTCAATCCCATCAGCAAAAAAGAAAAAAGAAGCCAGGGATGGGGGATGAACATGATTAAATTTGTTTCAGGAAGACTGATTCTGGTAGAAAAAGCAATTGAAGATTGGCAATAGAGAAAGGACTGAAGGTATTGTAGTCTCTGTGTCATGATATTACAGGTACTAGACAGAAGAGTGCTAGGAGTGATTACATATAAATAAAACAGTACTGATTGGACCAGTGGGTTGGCTCAGAAGGTAAAGGTGCTTGCCTTGAAATCCTGAGTTTGATCCCCCAAACCAATGTAAAGATGGATGGAGAGTACTGCCAAAGTTGTCCTTTGATCTCCCTAGAGACACAGTGACATGCACAGCCCCCCCACCTTCTCTTTCTCTCATACACACAGTAATAAGCAAGTAATATTCAAAAATTAATATAAAAAACTTCTCAATGTAAATATAAAAAAATTTTTAAATTTTACATGCATACTAACAATCTGGGGACTTTGTTGAAATATGAGATCCTTATTCAGGTTCGAGAACGGGACCTGAGATACTATACTTCTAAGTGACCACATTTAAAGAGGAAAGGTATATTGATAAATATTATGGATAGAGAGATGGCTTAGCAGATAAAGTGCTTGCTGAATAAACATAAGGATCTTAGTTTGCATGCCCAGCACCCACATCAAAGCCAGGTACGGCAGCATGCTTCTGTAACCCCAGTGTGTAGAAAAAGGCAGGTAATGGACAGGTTGCTGGCTAGCCAACCTATAGAAATCACCAGCTCCAGTTCCAATGATTGCCCCTGTCTAAAAAAATAAATAAATAAGATAGACAGTGATAGAGGAAGATACTTAACTTTGACCTCTGGCTTCCACCAGAGTACACACTAGTGAGCACACTTGTGCACACACATTTTCCCAAAGGAAAAAATATCAAATATGTTAATATACATCAAATAAACTTTATAGGAATTCGTGACTGGTGAGGAGGATAAAGTACAGGTCAGATAAACACTATATCACCAAGAAACACTTCCAGCCTAAAATATTTTAAGATCATAGCCAAATTTGCAGCTTAATTATCTATTCATAAATACAAGGGAAGGAACAGGTTTGGATGGGGTAAATAACAATAACTGATAACGTGTACCAAGCATACAATGTACTATGTGCAGACCTTTTATGTGTTATTTTATTCAGCCTACAACACATCTGCGAATGGTATTATTGCAGTCTTCATTTTAAGTCTGGAGGAAACTGAGACCAAAGTCTCACTAGTCATAAGCGATTAGTCAAGATTCAAACTCTCGGGGGCTGGAGAGGTGGCTCAGGGGTTAAGCCTCTGCCTTGCAGGCGGAAGGTCCTGAGTTCGGATTCTAGACCCCACGTATAGACGCCAGGCAGAAGAGGGGTGGCCTGCGTTTCTGGTCCTGGTTGGGCGGAGCCTGTGAATCCCTGGGCAGAGTAAACAAGGAGGTGGAGGCGGTCCTTGGTGGTTCCCGAATTCGTTCGTGGTTCTACACACATACATACACACACACACGCATACATGCACAATTAAATAAATAATAAAAAAAATTTTAAAGTTTCAAACAGTGTTTGTCTGTGTGGAATTAATGCAAATGTGGGAAGTCACAGGGAACTTTCTAATATGCAATAGTTATGATAACCTGGAGATCAAGAGAGTTAAACAATAAAGGTCTAAGAAGAATTAAGACATTAAAGTGAATGAAATTAACTAAGAAATACAACTTATCTCTTCCAGCTGCTGCCTGTCGTTTCATTTTCCTTTAGCACTTAATTATTACAGAGGAGGGTTTATTTTGAGACAAGATTTCATGTATCTTAGTTGTATAGCCTAGGTAATCCAGTTGATCTTTTGCCTACACCTCCTTAAATGCTGGAATTACAAGTACCATTCTCAGTTTAGTTTCCAACTTTTTAAAAAAGTAATGTTAGATCTTACTGTTAGCCGAAAAAGATGTGGGATCTGCCATTCCTACTTCCCCTTCCAGAGACGAGGGGAAATACTTTAGAGGCTGGATCATCTATCTTATTATCTTTGTCTTTCTTAGATTCCACCTATTTTAGGATTCCAATTTTTATTTCCTTTAAAATATTTATTTATTTGAAAGAGCAAGAGGGGGGGGTCATACCATTGATGCACAGGTAGAGGTCAGAAGACAACTTTCAGAAGTTGGTTCTTTCCTTTCACACTTTGGGCGTTGAGTTGGCACTGAACTCAGGCGCCAGGTTAGCAAACAGGTGCCTTACCCTATTGACTATCTTACCAGCCCTCAATTTTACTTTTTAATCTCTGGTGATTGTGACTGATTCTTCAGCTTCAGTATCTTTTCCAGTTTCTCTCTGCATTGCTGATAAATGCATGATCGAACAATTTGGGGAACAAGGGGTTCTATTCTTGCATATCATTCTGATTATAATTTCTAGTCCAGCTTGGTAGAACAGTTCATACCAACATCAGGAACCAAGGTAACTGACCACATCATATCCACACAAAGAGCTAAGTCTTGTCAGAATGCCTGCATGCCAATATGCCAACTTACTTCTCCATCTTATCCATGTGCCTAGGAATGGTCCCATTCACCGTAATCTGGGTCATCTCTCATCAGTTAGACAATTTCCTACAGGCTTGCTAAGTTTGCTTTAACTACTAATTCACAAATGTGCCTAAAGGTTTAGTCCTCAGTTGTAAAGTTATAAAGTAACTAGCCAGAACAGCGTTTATCTACAGCAATTCACAATCTTTGCGACTTATTTCAGCACGCCCCAACCAAGGTTTTGCTCACACCATCCTGGGTCTCAGTCTGTGTTTCAGTGCTTTTTTTTTTTTTTCAAGCCTCTAATCCTATTCTCTTTATTTCTTCACAATACTTTACAACTTGAGTATTTTGTCTCTCTCCTTTTTTCTAGAAAGCTGGCTGGACTCAAATGTTTGGTGCTCAGAAAAAAACCCTTAAATTAGCCGTTTCACTAGGTCTTGTGCTTTAGTCTCTTGTGCTTTATGCGTCACACTTCACAAGTTAGAAAATACATTTGCAGGTCTCACTCGCACTTTTTGGTTTCATTTCCGTCTGGAGGTCTAAGTTCACCACCAGTGTGGGGGCCACAGGTTCCCGGAGGCCTTCCCTGAGTCCTGTGGCTGGTGAGTCCGCGGATCTCATCGCAGTCCTGGGTTCTCTCTCTGGTGTGGTCTAATACCTGCTCGGGAGCCCGCGCTGCCCCTGGCAGCGGGTCAGATGCGGCCCGGTGGTCCCTGGCCCTGCTCCCCGCTCTCTGGCCCTGGCAAGAGGCTGCAGGCTCACCGCGCGCCGCGGACGCACGTGACGCCGCCCGCAGGGGCGGAGGCGCCTCCTCCGCAGCCGCAGTGCTCCCTCCTGATCGCGCCGCTTCCTCCGGCCGCGCGGCCCCGCCCTCGCGGCGTCCAGGAGCCAATCGTCGCGCACGCTTCCTGACTCCGCCCCAGCGCCCTCCTTGGCGCGAGCCCCACCCTCAGTCCGCCCGCCGACCCGCCCGTCAGTCAGGCAGGCAGTCGTCGGAGCGACCGTCCGCTCTGCATCTCCGCGGAGCTGCTTCGTCCTCCTTCCTCTTCTCCGATCGGCGGCGGCGGCGGCGGCGGCTGCACGAACGGCGGCGCGTCCCCGGAGGAAGCGCTGCGCGAGCGGAGAGGCGGCTGCGGAGCGTCGAGCGCGGCGGCGGCGGCGGCGGCCCGGCAGCCAACATGGCGGCGGCGGCGGCAGCGGCGGCGGGTGCGGGCCCCGAGATGGTTCGCGGGCAGGTGTTCGACGTGGGCCCGCGCTACACCAATCTCTCGTACATCGGCGAGGGCGCCTACGGCATGGTGTGGTGAGTGCTGGCGCGCGCCCGGCAGGCCCGGCCTCGCCCGGTCCCCCCGCCGCCTGCGGCTGATCGGACGTAGCCGCGGCCTCTCCCTGGCGTGGGCCTCGCGCTCCGCGGCCGCCGGGATGCGGGGCTCCTCCTCGGACCTGCCGCACAGTCCTGGGGGGCGTCGCGGGGCCGATCGATCGCGGCGTAGGTGTGGCCGGGGGGTTGCTCCGCTGGCGGACCCTTGCTGTTGTGCCAGGGGAGGGGTTCGGGGGGCGGAGGCCGAGACTTAGGGCCTCGCGTCTGGGTCTTTAGACTTTTCGAGGCTGCTTCCTGGGAAGGGTTAACCCCAACACGCACCGCGTCCCCTCGCTACTAGCATCGTAGCTGCCTTTTTGATAATTCGTATGTAAAAATCAAGAATTCCATCAGGTGGAGGTTACGGCTTTAGCGGCCGTCGTTTTCAAAGCTATTCTTAGCTTGTGTGCAGGACACCAAAATAAATGGCTTTTCTTCCCTCGCCTCTGCAGACGGCGAACAATTTTCATTAAATCTCTCCCGCAGAGCTATCGGTGCCCTCTGTGCAGGCTTTCTAAAAAGCTTCAGTGGCAGCGGTGCTGGTGGTGACATAGTTCGATCTTGAAGTTTTAATTGGATTTAAATATTGTGCTGATTGTGTTGCAGGAAGGGGAAGCCCCCCGTCTCAAGTTATTAAAGGTGTGTTTGGGGTTGGACCTCATTTGACTGTTAAATTCTTTCAATCTATTGGAAGCAACCTCCCTGAACAGTATAAAATGTATCCAGAGGTTTTAGCCTTGTGGACTTTCCCCACAAATGTTTGGTGGTCAGTGTCTATACAGCCCTAATAGAATTGTTGCACAATCACACTGCAGCTCCCTTCTTGATTCAGACCCCTTAGAATTGTTTGTGGAATGATGGTGGCGGTTTGTTTTTAGTAGAACAAACCCGCTGTAGTGCTTTGCACTGGTGAATTCTTGCGGAAGTAGATTCTGTTACACTTAAACTCGTGTGTCTTTTGTGCTGAGAAAACTGGTTTTGTTCTTTACTACCCATATAAATTAATTTTACCTAGTAGCCACCTGAAAGACAGAAAAGATACCCTCTTTCAGATAAGGTATAGGAGGGAAGTCATTTCTCAAGGTCGCAGAATTCAAGAGTCATATTTTGCTTACGTATAGATACTATTTCGAATACTGCGGCTGTTCAATCATTACACACTCTTAATGTTATTTATAATTTCAGAACTTTAATGTATTTTACTTATGAGCCGGTCTGTTTCACAGATGCGTTCAAATTGGAATGATCCTAATTTTGGAAATACCAGTAAAGACATGTTTTACTAAAAGTTTTAACTAGATAGGTTATATCCTTTTAAGATTTTAATTGAATCATGAGTGTTTCATTTTCTTTAGGAGCAAAATGCTTCATGGTGTACAATCGTGAAATGGAATCAAAAAGAAATTAAAATTAAATAAGATTACTCCTAAAAGAATGATCTTAAAAAGTAATTGAAAAGTGCTCTCCATATCACATCTCTGTCATGCACATACTATCACTCTTGTACCTACTGTAAACATAACAATACCTCTTGTTAAGGGATGTTCATGATCACTCTTTATTGTCTTATTTACTTAAAAAAGAAATAGTGTATTTAGGGCCAGTGAGTAGTTCAGTGGGTAAGGTGTCTGCTTGCAAACCTGGCCACCTGAGTTTAATCCCTGTAAGTCCACATGGTGGAAGGTTATCCTCTAACACCCACCTGTGCACCACGACATGCACGTGTACTTTCTGTCTCTTTCTCTCTCTATAGAATAAATGAATAAGTAAAACTTACAATTAGCTTATTTAAAATAGGGACCAAAAATACCCCCCATCTGATAAAATAGATGATTTAGATCTGGGTACTATTGCTGCTGCTATTTGACCTTTGAAATTTCCATCACATTTACAAATAAGAATTTTAACTTCAAGGAAAATGCAAATATAATTGGAATTTGAATGTTGGAATCAATATATTATTGGTTATTAGTATTAGTTGAATCTTCCTTGTACATTATTGGCATAAGATCACTGTTGATTAGTATTTGAACCATACTAGGTTTATGGAGGGCTCTTTGGCTCAAAACTTGAATAGCAGTCTCTGAAAAACTTATAACTTACTGAAAGATTTAAAGATTTTTTTAAAGCTATTTAGTTTTCTCTTTTTTTCTGTGTGTGTGTGTGTGTGTGTGTGTGTGTGTGTGTGTATGTTTCAGTGACTTTGGGAGTCATCCTGGATTGTTCCTGTCTCCTTTTTGCTTTGCTCTGAGACTTCTCAGGCTCCTTCCAGAGCCAATTCAGGCTGCTGCCATTTCCACATAGTGTTTTTTACCTAAGATTTGAACTCTGAGGGCCTTCTGCTTTCAAGACAGAGTTTTTAACTCCTGAACTGTCTCTCTTGAAGCACAATAGAGGATTGTATCTAGTTTGTTCAGGTCCCCTTCCTTAAGATACAAAAATAGGACTGGGGTTTGAGTTGGTCCTTTAAGAGTGGGTGTGATTTTGATAGGCAGATAATAAGGACAAGTGACAGCTCAAGCTGAGGAATCTAATCCTGGAAAGATACTTAGGTGACAAAAGTGAGTTTGACTCTATTTGTTCATTTGGAAATCATTAATGTGTTTGAAAGAATCAGGATCATTTAGAAAGTTTGGTGAAAATACAGCAATACTGGTAAGATTGACAGGAACTCAAGTCAAGGAATTAGGCTATTATAGCCACCTAAAATTGCAGCAATTCAGTGTCATTAGAGAGGAGGAGTTTGAGTAGAAATAGGAGCTCTTTTGAGAAGTGGTTCAAAAACAAGTATGGAGACAAAATAGAAATCAAAAACATGCCATTTAGATTTGAAGATTGCTAAGTAGAATGAGAGAGATTTAGTTTTGGTGCCATAATGAGAAAGGGGGTATTGTAGACAGCCTACCATTGCCAGGAAAGGGTAGTGATATCTGATGTTGCTTTGTTAAGTGTGTGATGTCCATCGGCCATTCATACCTATACAGCATTTTGAAATTTTTAACAAGGAAACAGGAAATAAAACAGGAAACAAGAAATAAAAATTTGGTACATTAAATGATGGTTGATATCTACTAAGTGTCTATTTTGCATAGGTTTAATTTGAAAGGAGTAGGGGATTAAGTAAAGGAAATAATCTGAATATAGAGACAAAGGGTCTTTAGGTATAGTGGAAGGCAAGTTATGGTAAAGGACAGAACTGTAGTCAGAGACCAGAGAACCAAGAGTGCATATTTTAAAGAAGCCCAAGGAGATGGTGATTATTAAGGGATTGGTCTATAGAGGGCAAAAAGAATGCAGCTGAAGACAAGATATTGTATTTACTAACTTCTTCACACTCTTAAAAAAAATGCAATTCCAACCAAAATTTTACCATATTCCTGGTAATACAATATTCTGTCCTTTTAGGATTTTTTTTAACAGTGTGTGTGTGTGTGTGTGTGTATCAGAAGGCATTGTACATCGATGTGGAGGGCCAAGGGTGACTTGGGGGAATCATCCTGGGTTGCTTCTATTCCTTTTTGTTTCATTCTGGAATTTTCAAAGCTCTGCCCACCAGGACAAGAAGTGCAGACTGCCATTTCATTCAGCCTGGTATTTTTTACATGGAACCTGGGATCCTACTCAAGACCTTCAGCTTACAGAGGCAGTCTTAACCCCTGAGCCATCTCTCCAGGCTTTTCAAGATTTTTCTGATTGAAGTATTTGTGTCATTTACTCTTTTTCTGTTTGCATTTTAAAGAAACTATTTTAATCTAACCTTCATCATCCACTTGCAAAGATGGTTAACCCCTTTCCTGCCTTCCTTTCTTCTCTTTTTTTTCTTTCTTTTTGAATCAGTGAGGAAATTTGACAGCATTAGAAAACTTGCTCAAGGACACACAACTGGAAAGTAGCATAACAAAGCAACCCATTCTTTTAGTTCCTGAATGATACTCAAAGATTAGAGTTGAGTGTTGACTGAGGGTATAGTTCAATGATAAGTGTTTACTTGGCATGCCCTGGGTTTTCTTCCATGGTTCTGAAAGAAAGAAAATACTGGAGAGGACAGAGTTAAGAAACACATTTTTATGAGATATTTTAGCCTTACTTAAACTATTCCCAAAGTCATTTATTCCCAAAGTCCTATACTTGATAATCCTGATTTTTTTTTTCCCTTTCATGACTGTGGACTTTCTTTATATCAAGCTACCTAGAAACATGTTTGCTATGTCTGGGTTTATCCGTTGACACTTAATGTAGAAAATTATTGTTTTGGTTGACTTGGACCTGAATAATAGGTTGGATGAGGATAAAGCTGAATAACTGAGATGGGTAGGATTTGTAGCAGCTTAGTTCTGGTCAGAAGGGTGATGTTGATTTCTAGTCTTATTTACAGTTATTATATATTATTAAACATAGAACTGACTTACATACCAAGTAGGAACGAAGTGGTAAACAGCAGCAACCCATGTTCTCTGGCGCTTATTGTGTGTAATAGGGAAGTAATAATAATCACAGAGAATAAAAGGGTCCTGAATGCTGCCAGAGGATATAAAAAGTGAAGCCAGGATACTGTGAGTAGTTAGAACTTCCTACAGGCTGTAAAGCTGAGGCCTGGAAGAAGACTTAGCACTGGCAAGTAAAAAGATAGGGTAGGATGTTGAAGTGTTTTAGACACTATTTTGTAGAGGATGGATTATAGAAAATGAGTTTATGGTTAAGATCTGGTTTTTTCTATGGTACTGCAGAGATAGGAAATATAATCTTGTATGGTTGGAAGCAGGAAGTAGAAAATAGACAGCTATGACCCTCTTTACAGTTACAAAATCTTGCACATTACATCTTTACAGGGCTGCTTTGGTTTTCTTTTCTTCTTTACTATTTCCTTAATGTTCTGTTCTTGTATTTTGTTTTGTTTGAGACAGGATCTCTCTCATGTAACCTAGGTTTCAAACTCACTGTGTAACTAAGGATGACCTTGAACTTCTGATCCTTCTATCTACACCTCCCAAGTGCTGTGACTACAGTTGTACATCACCACTGTTGGGTTTATATTGTTCCAGCGATTGGATGTTAGGCAAGTACTCTGCCAAGTGAGCTATGTCCCCAGCTTCCATATGCTCTTGACAGAACAGAACTAACCTTAATTTTTGAAATATGTTTTTTCAGTTTACATAATGACAAGACTGAAAATATCCTGAATTTGATTTCTCATGGAGCAGGGAGAATGTTCATCTCTAGCCTGAGGTTCATAGTCAAGTCATTTAATCTGGTGAGATATCTCTGAGGTCAGAGTGGGGTGAAGTAGAAGATGTCAAAGAGGTTTCTTCATGTAGGTTATTTTTAACTTGCCAGTTAAAAATTCTTGATGTCCCCACGAAAATTGTAAGAGTTTAAGTGAGTCAGAGTTGCAACCAGACATTGTCTTTTGGGCATGACAGGGCTGTCGTATTTATGAATTCTTTGCAGTTATGTATATTCCACAAGACCTGTATGTACCAACATTTCTCCATGGAAGGAGAAAAATCACAAGAGGCCTCCCACCTCTCTGAGAGACTGAAGAGGGTTATTCTTGTAGAGGTAGGATGGATGCTTTCAATGGTATATCCAGTGATACATGATTCATGCTCCAGCAAGTACTCAGGCATATGCCATCAAAGGCAATCCAGATGAAACCCAGTGGCACACATGTGAAAAAACTTGAAGATGGAAGGGCATTTGGCAGGGTCTGAGAAGGAGAGGGATGAGATTGGGGATTAAGGTATGAAAAGTCATAAATCCACTATATTCATGTCCAAAATACTAAAAAAATATATAAATAAAAAAATTATTGCTTTGGTCTTCCCTGTTTTATTCCAGGTTGAAGTTTTCTTCTTTTTTTTAATGTTTATTTGTGTGTATATATATGTGGGAGCCTGAGTCTGCTTGCATGGATGCCGGTGGGGCCCAAGAGTAACTTGCAGGAATCCTGGATTGCTCTATCTCCACTTGTGTTGCTCTGGGGTTTCCCAGGCTCCACCTGTTTTGTTTTGTTTTGTTTTTAACTTGGGATTTGGAATTTGAATTTAAATCATTCTGCTTTTGAGGTAGAGTCTTAATCCTTGAGCCCAAAGTTGAAATTTTCACTGCTATTGGGCAAGGATATTGGGTTTCTTTTAGGGTTTCTGTTTGCATTCCTGTCTCTGGCAGTATGGAATGACAGCAAAATGAGGTGGTATCTTTAAATTTTGTAATATTTGATATATGCAAGCATGAGATATACATATAGCTGGAACTAGAATCTATGGGTTCTGCATACAGTCATAGATCAAATATAATTTAAAAGTTAACATTTGTACTAAACATGTACAGACTTATTCTGTTATTTTTAAATGAATAGCAGTTTATATAGCATTTAAACAGGATTAAATATTTTAAGTAATCTATACATAAAGTACCACTGATGCTAATTATATGCAAATACAGTGCCCATTTTTGATAATCTTTTAAAAATATTAGAGAGAGGGGCTGGAGAGGTGGCTCAGGGATTAAGCCTCTGCCTTGCAGGCGGAAGGTCCTGAGTTCAGATCCTAGACCCCACGTATAGACGCAGGTTGGAAGCGGAGACGGCCTGTGTTTCTGGTCTTGGTAGGGCGGAGCCTGTGAACCCCGGGGCAGAGTAAACGAGGAGGTGGAGGTGTCCATGGTGGTTCCCGAATTCATCCGTGGTTCTACACACACACATACATACACACGCGCATGCACACATGCACACGCACAATTGAATGAAAAAATTTTTTAAAAATACTAGAGAGAGAGAGGAAGAGCAAAGGTATGTGTACATCACAATGCATGTAAAAGTCAGGACAATTTAGCTCTGTCCACCATGTAGACTTTAGGGTTTGAAGGTTTGCATGAAGGTTCCTTTCCTGCTGAGCCATCGCGTGGGCCATACTATGCCATTTTATACAAAGGACTTCTGCATGTATGAATTTTGATATCCTAGATCAGTCTCAACATCCTGGAATTTATATGTCAAAGATCTGAGGGACAACTGTGTTATGCAGCCTGACATTAAACACCTAAGAATCCACTGTCCCTTAAGTGACACTCTTTAAAGCATGATTTGCTGTCACTGGCCTGGAACTCTACATAGTCCAGGCTGATTTCAAACTTGTATAGACCATCCTGCCTTCTGAATGCTGGGATTATAAGCATGCTCTATCACATCTAGTTTGAGATTTGTTTGTTTGTTTGTTTGTTTGACAGATATTTTTCTGTATTACTCTTTACCTTAGTTTTTGAGACAGTGTTTCTCACTAAACCTGGAATTTGCAACTGGCCAGCAGGCTCCAGGGATCTTGAACTCAAGTTCTCTTGCTTGTGTAGCAAGCACTTTACCAGTTAAGCCATGGCCCCAGCCTACTTAAGAGGCATTCTTGACCAGATTTTCCTTATGCCTGGCCATAACCTTTACATCAGTATTTTTCTCATCTATAGTATTCCTATAATAGAGTCAGAAATAGTATGGATTAATCTACTTATAAATTATTCGAGCCTTTTTTCCTCATCTGCAAAAAAGTAGTGTAGTTCATATATACTTTACAGTATTGTGAGGAGTCGTGAGAGTGTAGATGAAGTACTGAATATCCTCTGTATTAGTTTCATTTCTCATTGCTGCAACACTATACTTGATAAGAAGCAATTTTCCAGAGGACATTCCAGGGGATACAGTCTACCATGCCACAGAAGATAATGGCAGCAAGAATAGGAAGCATGGTCACATTTTGTCTGCAGTTAGGAAACAGAGTAATGAATGTTTGTATTCAGCTTGTTCTTCTTTGATTCTACTCAAAGAGTATCTTCAGTGTCAAACCTAGGGCTTGTTCCTACTTTCCTAAAGAATAAATGTTACACTCTTATATTGGGGCAAGTCTACAGAAATAAATCCATGTGTAACATGGCATGTGTTTTGTTTTGTTTTAGAATTAGGAAAAAAATCCTTCTGGACAGAATATATAACAGCACCTGTGCTTTTGATAAACTCAACAAATAGAATATGTGCCAGGTAATGTTCAAGGTGCTGCAAAACATGTAACCTTCAAGGAGCTTATGGTTTAGGGTGCCTAGCCAGGTGGGAGTATTTGAGAGTTATAAAAGCTTGGTCATGGTACGAGCTTTGAGTTTCTTCTTCTGTTTAATTCTCTTTTTATAGCACTTACCATACAGTTCTGAGATATTTCTCTGAACATCACTTAATTTATAAAATTTGCTTTTTATTATCACTGGATATTTCCATCCATACAATAAAGGTTAAATGACTTTGGTACATATTCTAGCAAGGATCTTTTAAAAAGTAGTAAAACATTAGATGTATTCACTAGAGAGATACACACATTGGAAAATAATTCCATACTAACTATTGTGATGGTAGTAAGGACACTACAAAGAAGTTTTATCCTTGATCTATTTAAGAATGAATTTCTGTTAAAGTTCACCAGAACACATTAGGGTCCAAACAAGGATATGACTGTATCATCATAACAATCATTGCCAGAAAGGAATTCGCATGAACTATTATTTACACATTACTGTTTACTCTTGTCATCTAGTAGTCATTTAGTTGTCCTGTTTCTTTTGTCATCTTCAAGAGTTTCACACTTTGACTTTAGTGACCTTAACACTTTCTGACATGCGTGTACATGTACAGGTGTACATGAAGACCAGAAGTCAACTTTGGGTATTGCCTCAGTCACTTTCTACCTTATTATTTGAGGCAGTCTCGCTGAATCCAGAGGTCATTAATTCAACTAGATTGCCTGGCTGGCAAGACCCAGATAACCCTCCTCAGTGCTGGGATTATTAGGAGTGTAGTTTGCTGCTTGCCACTGTGCCACCCTTTTTTTTTTTTTTTTAATTGGGGGTACTGGGAATCAAACTCAGATTTGCATGCTTGTATGGTAAGCTCTTAACCAACTGAGCTATCTACCCAGTCCTGTGTTTTAACTTAGGATGACATCAAACAATTTTTCAAAATCTCTGTAGCACTTTATATTTCTGTCAGCAGTGAGTTGAAAGGTTACCAGTTTCTCCACATCCTCAGTAGCACTTGTTTAGTCAATTTTTTTGGTTATGTCTCATCTAGTGGGTTTATGCTCATAACTAGTGATGAGCAACTGTATATGTGCTTACTTCTTTGAGGTGCCCAGTCATATCTTTTGCCCACTTTTAAAAATCTCTTTCTTGGGCCAGTGGGATGGTTTAGCAAGTACAGGCACTTGCTGCCAAGCCCATTGACTTAAGTTTGATCCCTGGGACCAGATGGTGTGGACAATTAGAATCAACTCCCACAATCGTTGTTTGTTTTCTTGACCTCCACTTACACACTGTAGTGGCAGTACATGCACATACATGACAAATGTAAAAGTAAATAAATATTAAAAATTTAAATTTTCTTCCATCTTAATATAATTTATCAATTGCCAAGTATTCTTTAATAACAGGGACAACCAAGAGTTTATTTATAAAATCATAAGGCAACGTTGACTGAATCCTAATTTAGGGATATTCCACAAAATAATTGTAGTCCTTAATAAAAGACGTCAATCATAAAACTTAAGACAAGGCTGAAGTATACGGACATAACTATTCATAGCATATCATGATTCTGAATTATTACAGCAGGTTAGACTAGTATCTGAGGATTACAGATTGTAATAATGCATCAACATATTTAATGGTGGCATTTTGATTATGTAGACTTTTCGTTGGTAAGAAGCACGGTAAACATACTTTGAAAAATTGTATTTAGTTTCTTTTAAATTAAAAATTAGTGAATTTGAGGGGGAGTCATTAAAAGCAACTTTCACCTAACTGAAGGAGCTCTGGCCTAGCAGTCAAGAGATCAAATGAAGGCTCCAGCTGACATTGATAATGTTGCATGGACCTGTGTTAATCACTTGGTTTCTGTAGGTTTTGGTCTCTTATTTGTAAAATAAGGGATTATGGTGGTCTCTAGGATTCTTTCCAACCATGATCTTGTTATTACCTTCAGGCATATTACATGAAATTAATATACCTGTACACATGCAAAATAAGAGATTTTATGGATTGTTGTTACTGATATCTCCCTGATACCAAAGGGCTGTTTGTTTTAGTCCAACTTACCTAGGAAATATTTGATAGCTGGGTGCAGTAGTATACACCTATAATCCAAAGTAGAGGTCGAAATGCAAGAATTCAAAGCGAGCCTTAACTACTATGTAGCAAGAGCCTGTCTCAAAAAAGAAAAAGAAAAGAAAAGGAAAAGCAAGCCTGGAAGCCTACATAATCATTGAGCTGGTTGTAATGAAAGGAGAAAAAAACTTGGTTACAAATTAGCAAATAAAAATGATAATAGCTCAAAATTAAACTGTTAAGGAAAATGACTACATTTGTATACTATAAAAGTAAAATTGATAGCTTCCTAATACTGTAAGAGAATAGTAGTGTGATTCAAAAATTATCTTCTTGGCTTAACTAGAGATCATACATACTGATTGAAATGACTGCTCATACTGCCATATTAGCATTGTGGAAAAATATGTAATGAAAAATGTACTTTCAGAAAGAGGGGAAAATCATAGACATGATTAAAAGGAATTCTAAAAAAAAAAAAAAAAAAAAAATACCACTACAGTCTTTGCAAAGGTGAAACGGAAGCGTGTCATTGGATAAAGTGCTTGCTGTGCAAACATGAGGGCCTGAGTTTGAATCCTCAGCACCTATGTAGAAGCCTGGTACAGCTGTAGGTGTATTTGTGTGTTTGTAACTCCAGCGCTAGAGGTGGGGAGACAGGTGAACCCCAGGGGCTAACTAGGAAGACAACATGGGTGAAACTACAACCTCCAGATTCAGTGAGAGGCTCTTTGTAAGAAAACTGAGGAGAGTAATAGAAGCTTACACTCAACGTCAGCTTGTAGTTTTCAAATGTAAATGAATGGGCAAATGCTCTGTCTGTCTGTCTATCTATCTATCTATCTATCTATCTATCTATCTAATCTATCTATCTTGTATCACACAGTACCACAAAAAGAGAGAAAGAAAAGACTGTTGTACAGGTAAAACAAATAAGGAAAAACTAATACATTTCCCCAGGTATGTAAATTGACAGTTAAGCCAGACTTGCAAAGTAAAGCTTATTGCCTACAGAATTTACCTTGGCTACAGGATTTATCTTCAGAATGCTGCTACTCACCACTTCAACAGAGGTATGAAAATGTTTGCTTTGGGGTTAAGTCTAGCAATGCTGACATCCAACAAATGAATGTATACTTTTTCTAATAGATCATTTCTGTTTGTGTCTGAGTTAGATACTTTAAAAAGCACATATGTAAAATTGTAGACTTTTCCCACAAATTGGTTTTTCTTACAGAGACACATAAGCATTTAAAAATATTTGATAACACATGCCTCAGCCTGCAATTGCTGGCAGGAGAACAGCCTGCGCAACAGATAAGATACTCAAAAGAAAAAGTTTCAGATCAGTGAAAAACTAGCTAATTGCTATGTTAAGACTGTAGCTGGCAGCTGGGGATTTAACTTTTGTAGTAGAGAATTTGCCTAGTATGTGAGGCCTCTGGTTGAATCCCCTGGACTATAAAAGAAGTCACCAGGATTATTCACCCCTTTACTGAACATTCTAAGATATGTTTTCCTGATATTTTCAAGTAATCTTTCTGGATAATCCTAAATAATCGCTTATATTTAAGTAGTAATAAAATTGGCATTTTCAAATAGTAGTATATATTATTATATTATACATTCTTTAATTCAAAGGGAACTAGAAAGAAAAAAGCATTTGTGATTCTGTGTCAACTCATACATACTTGCTAGAAGAGCCATTTTTTTGCTTATACCTGGAAATATGACAAATAGTTGTAAAAAGATGAACAAGCAGTACCAAGTAGTTATATTCATTACATAAGAGTAGAGACAAGAGGGGCTTCTAATTTCTATTAAAAAGTGTGTATGACAACAGCGGGGGTGGGGGATGGAAATAGGACAGGACAGGATACACCTCCCCAAAGAATATAAGCAGGGACTGGTGAGGTGGCTTAGGTGCCTGTTCGCAAACCTGGAACCCAAGTTTGGCCCTGGAAGCCCATATGGCTTTGTTTCATTACTTAGCTTTCTTACTATTCTGCGTGTGCTAGCCTGCCCAGACCCCCTCCATCACAGAGATGAAGAGCAGTGGTAGAAGGGGACTTCCAAGTCTCATTGTGTGTGCGCGCGTGCGTGTGTGTGCGCGCGTGTGGAGGCCCAGGGGTGATTTCAGGAATCATCCTGTTTTTACTTCCTTTTTTCTTTCTGGAGTTTCCTAGGCTGCACCTTCTAGAGCTGGAAGTACAGGCTGTCTCCATTTCTTTCTTTTTTTTTTTTATTCAATTGTGCGTGTGTGCGCTTTTGTGTGTGTGTGTGTAGAACCACAGGCGAACTTGGGAACCACCATGGACGGCTCCACCTCCTCCTTGTTTACTCTGCCCCGGGATTCACAGGCTTCGCCCTACCAGGACCAGAATCGCAGGCCGCCCCCATCCCACCCTCCCACCCCACTTTCGCCCGGCGTCTATACGTGGGGTCTAGGATCTGAACTCAGGACCTTCCGCCTGCAAGGCAGAGGCTTAACCCCTGCGCCACCTCTCCATCTGGCTGTCGCCATTTCTGCACAGCATTTTTACATGAGTTCTGAGGGCTCAAACTCAGATTCTTCTACTTATGAAGCAGAGATTTAACCCCTGAACCATCTTTCCAAGTCCCTCATTCTTACATTAAAAGAGTCATGGTGATTGAAGTTTTTTTGCAGTTTTCTATTTTTTTTAACTTTTTAATTTACTTTTTATTATTTTGTGGATGTATGTGTGTGTCAGAGGACATGTGTGTCCCTGTGATGGCTCAACGGTGACTTCAGGAATCATCCTGAATTGCTTCTGCCTCCCTTTTGCTTTGCTGTGGGATTTCCCAGGCTCCGCCCACCAGGGCCAATCAATAGTGCAGGCTGGCACAGTTTCTGCCTGGAATCTGGGACCTGGGATCCAACTCAGGACTTTCTGCTTGAGAGGCAGAGGCTTAATCCCTGAGCCATCTCTCCAGCCCCTATTTTTTTTTTAACTTTCTAATCCTGAATGATTGAATCTTCACTGGTGATTTTTAATTGCATCTATAGAAATCCTCATGTAACTTTTTAAATCTGTAAACATTTCAGATTAGTAGAATTTCTAATATTGAACCAATTTTTCATTCCTGGGATTAAGCCTATCTTAGTTATAATCCATTTGGATTTGGTTATGGATTTGAGTAATGCTGTATTTGGTTTACTAGTTACTGTGTGTGTGTGTGTGTGCGCGCGTGCACACGTGGTGCTGGGATGAAACCCAATGCCTTGAACTTACTAGGCAAGTGTTTGTTATACCACCAGCTAATTATTGGGTTTTTCCCATGTGCTTTTGTTATCAAAATTAGACCACTTTACAGAATGATAATATAATCTCTTTTTCCTAGTTTTCCATTTAAAAATGTAATGGATTTATTCCTTAAAGTTTGGTAGAACTTGCCTTAAAACAGTCTGGACTCATCATTTTGTGTGTGCATTATGATTTTGGTATGAAAATGTTTCTGATCAAAATTCTTTTTAAATGATTGTCTGTTTCAACTTTTTGTTTCTTACAAATTGCTTTTCTAGAAGGTCATTTATTCCACTTATTCTTATATTGTTGAAGTAATTTTGCTTTCTTTTAGTTTTATTTTTTAATTGTTTACTTAAATGTATTTAAACATACTGTTTAAAAAATAAACTACATACTTGCATGAAATCCTTGTACAGATTACAAAATAGAACAGTGTCAATACTTTAAAAATGCCTGTTCAGTGACTGGAAAGATACTTAGAAAGCACTGTCAAGCTTATCGTGGTATACACTCTTGTATTTCTAGCACTGAGCAGAGACAGGACAATTCCTTGGGCCCATTGGCCAGATAGGCTAGCCTAGTTGGTGAGCTCCAGACCCTGTGTCAGAGGAGCGGGACGTTGTGCCTGAGGAACAACACCCAAAGTGCTGGAGACTGAAAGTCTGACGAACACTTTGTTGATGGACACCTCCCCTCCTTTTAAGGTTCATGTATTCCAAGTATCTCTTCCATTCTGAGAGTGACTTTCTTTTCTTTTCCTTCTTCCTCTTTCTCCCTCTCTCTCTCCCTTCTTCCTTTTCCTCCTATCCCTTTTCTTCTAAAGGCATATCATTTATTAAATAATATAATTTTTATAATCTGTAATTGTGCATTTGGCTTAGAAAAAATGTTTTTATTATATCACCACAATACAGATTTACAACCATAATTGAAAGGGGCATGTTTAAACTTTTCACTGTATTCAGGGAAAAATATAAAGTAGAAAAAGGAAAAAGCTATGTTTTTTGAGTTAGAACTCAAAAAAAATGGACAGGCGTAGCAATGAAGGTTTGCAAGCATCTGCGTCAAGAACTTCTGGGAGATATAAGTTCATTATCTCATTAAGGAGATAATTCTTCTCATTTCCTTGCATGCAGGTCTTCAGGTAAGTCTTTCCTGAGGGGTGATCTCTTGGCCAGGGGATTGACAGGCTGAGTTGTATTAACGCATAAATAAGTAAAGAGACAAAATGTGATGTTCTGAAAAGCTATGAATGTTGTTTCCTCCTAGGACCATAGGCAGAACTCGATTCCACTCTTTTGATCAGGAGGAAGTAGATTTCCCTTAATAGGTTTCAAAGACATCCTAACTTCTACCTTTTATATGGTATTTTAAATCTATTTTATTTGTGTGTGTGTATCAAAGGGCACTGTGTGTCCCTGTGAAGGACCAAGGGTGATTTTGAGGATCATCCTGGATGCTGCTTCCTCCTTTTTGCTTCTCTCTGAGAAGTGGGCTCTGCCCACACGCACTGGAAATACAGTCCTCTGCCATTTCTGCCTGGCATTTTTACATGAGACGTAGGATCCAAACTCAGGACCTTCTGCTTGTGAGGTACTCTTAACCCCCTCAACCATCTCTCCAGCCCAGTATTTTAAATCTTGGGGGGGAACTGTCACATGTTTTGAGGCTGATGTGTTGTTGTTGTTTTGTTGTTGTTAAATAAATTGTTGGTGTTAGAGGGAAAGATATTCATGGGAAAAGACCCCAGAGAAGGAAGAAGGAACCTGGTCTCTGGCTGGTATTGTACCTCCTTAGTTTGATGTAGTTGTGTATGTTACAAACTCACTGGTGGGAAAACAATGGTACTCTTCTCCCTTAGACCCAAAGTAGAAAGTGCTATGAGAACTAATAGTACTTGTTGAGCTAAGAACGTGGCCCAGGAAGAGAGTCTCTGGTTACTTCAAACAATATATTCCAATGTGGAAATATTTTTAAAGCATACTAGAGGGACATCAGGAAGGTGGATTTCTATAAAACTAGGAAATACGTTAACATTTTCAGTTATTCTTACTAACCTTTGAGCTGGTGGAAGCTAGTGGCTAAATTAACAACATTCAAAGGTTCTATTTAATAGACAAAAGAATGTTAGGTCAGACACAGAAGTTGGCAGTGAGTAACTATTAAGGAAACTAAAGGTATCCTAGATAATTTGGATTTTGATCTGCAACATTCTGATTCTCTCCTTAGTCACAATCTTCTGTGTGTACACATGTATGGTATGCTCACATAGCAGCCAGAGGCTGACGACAGATATCTTCCTTATTCTTTCTCCATCTTATTTTTTGAGACCAAAGTCTCTCAACTGAAACTGGAATTAGAAGATTCAGCTAAGCTAGCTGACCAGCAAGCCCCAGGAATCCTCCCTCTCTCCAATGCTGGTATTACAGGCGCACAGTGACACTCCAAGCTTTTTTATATGGGTGCTGGGGGTGGAACTTGGGTCCTCATGCTTGCATGGCTTGCACTTAATAATTTGGTGGCAAATACTTTGCCATCATTCCCAAAATCCCAGAGTTCAAAAATGAACCAGACTTGGGCTGGAAAGATGACTTAAGGGTTAAAACTGCCTTACAAACAGAAGGACCTGAGTTCCAATCCTGGATTCCACATAAAAATGCCAGGCAAAAATAGTGGCAGCCTGCACTTCTGGCTCTGAAAGGCAGTCTGGGAAATCCCAGAGTGAAGCAAAAAGAAGGTAGAAGCAATCAAGGATGATTTCCGAAGTCACCCTTGGTCCTCCAAAAGGGGCACACAATATGCGTAAATGAGTAATGTGAACCAAACTTGAAATCTGTAACGTGGGTGGGTTTGTTTGTTTGTTTGTTTGTTTGTTTTCTGGAGACTGACTGACACTGTAAAATCTGGCTGAAGTGAGTAATGTAATGAATATTAATATTAAGGAGCTTTAACTTCCAGGTCAGATAAGAGGTGAGATTGGGTACTTGACAAGAATGCATGGGGAAAAGTGGTGTTCTTGATTACTCTGGAGTTTTATCTCTTTTAAGCTGGTGCAGTTTAGAGCTTTTTTTTTTTTTTTTTTTAATTAGAGCTTTAAAACAAAAAGAATGCATAGAGGAGTGGAGTTTTCTAAAAGGAGGAAATTCAGGGGGGGGGGTCGCCATTGTGTGCTTGAAAGTCAGCTAGCTATGAGTCAAAAGAATGGACTTCTACTTCTTATCAGTTCCTTAAGTAAGTATTTATCGCTGTTGTATCTCCATGCAAGATATACATAAATGTTCAGTGAATATTTGTCAACTCAGGCAGATATAATACTTTGATGGTGCCTTGGGGCTGATTAATTCTCCTATTGTCTCTACCTTTCCTGATACTTGTGTTTACTTCCAGTGAAGCCTTTTCAAGAGCAGCAGGAAATATATTTCTTTTATCATTTTAGAAATATGTATTTGAAGTCTCAGCTGTGGCATTAAAAGCTGTACAACTTGAAGACTGTCGTTAATTTCTCAGTTTTTCCTTTATTTTATTTATATTTATTTATGAGAAAGTGCAAACAAACATACATATCATGGCATATAGATGAATGTCAGAGACAACTTTCAGAGTCACTTTTTGGGTCTCCAGATTTTCTAGCAGGCCCCTTTTACCCACTGTCTCACTGACATTTGAGACAGGGTCTCTTTATGGAGCCCAAGCTGGCCTCAAACTTTCAGTGACCCACCTGCCTCTAAGTACTGGGATTACAGGTATTTACTACAATAGTCTTCTAAGTTTCTTTCCATGCCGTAAGTGTTGGAGTGAACTCCATCAACTAAATCACTGTGTAGACTTAAGACTAGAGATCAAAGCACTGAAGCAGATGACTTGGAAGCATATTTTGGGTATCTACAAACACACAGCTAACTTCATGGAACTTTTTAAAAGGGATATTAAGGAATATAATTTAACTTTTTTTGTTAAATTATATATAACAAAATTTGCCGTCTTTGTGTGTGTGTGTGTGTGTGTGAGATACAGAGTTCCACTTTTTCAAAACTGGCCTTTAACAGAACTCCTTTTGCTTCAACCTGTCATGTGTTGGAATACAGGTGTGCAGTCCCCTGCCTGGACATCTTAGCTAATTTTTAAGCATACTGATCAGTGGGTATATTTATGTAGTATAACCAATCTCTGGAACGCTCTTCTTTTTGCAAAGCTAAAATCATATATTTGTTAAGCACCTACTTTCCATTCTTCCCTCGCTCTTAGTCTTTGGCAACCACTATTCTATTTTCTGTGGTTTATGTCCTCATGATTCATCCATGTGTAACACATGTCAAAATTTACTTTTTAAAATACAAATAGAGATAATAATAGTAAGTAAACTATCAAATAATATTGTATTTTTTTCTCATTTGTGGTTATTAGGTTTTATATAGGTTCAGGAAATCATGTATACATCTATAATAATGATAGGTGGAATTCATTCCTAGACAGACGAATAAAATGGAGGGAACTCTTTGAGAAAGGTGACATCCTTC
Organism: Typhlomys cinereus; assembly: GCA_023101885.1. NCBI lineage: Eukaryota > Metazoa > Chordata > Mammalia > Rodentia > Platacanthomyidae > Typhlomys > Typhlomys cinereus. The sequence continues at coordinate 300,613 of JALPQD010000107.1, forward strand.
TGTATATTCAGCCAAGCAAATAAAGATCTCTCAGCCATTATGTGAATATGGTGTGACTGGTTCTCTTGGCCCCTGTTGTAGGTCTGAGCTCTTCTGCCAAGCTGGACAAGCAACTGTAACCAGGAATCATAAGAGAAATTAGACCTTGTTTCCTTAAGTTGTTTTGTCATGATTTTATCAGCAATAGTGCAGTGTAACTGTAATAGGAGGTACGGTGGGGAGAATTTGCTCTGTGTGAGCTGTATACTTGCATGAAAATGTTCCTATATAACATAATACCATGTACAGTAAATGCATACATTGAAAAGTTTAAAAAAGAATTTCCTTTTTTGTGTGTGTTGTACATGAATATAGTGAATTTATAACTTTTTGCACCTTAATATCCCATTTCCCATTCTCTTCCCATTGCAACTCCTCCCTTTCCAGACTCCCTCCTATTTCAGTTCTTCACATTTGTGGTCTACTAGGTTTCAACTTGTTTGCCTTTGATATCACATGCTTGAGTGATTGGTGGAGCGTGAGTCTTATTGGGTATACCATTGAGGAAAACATCTTTTATTTCCTCCCTTCTCAGCATCCATCAGTTTCTCAGGGAGGTGGGATGTCTCTTAAGGTCTTTCACTTCCATGATGAAATGTTGTTAGGACAATTCCTGTGCAGATATTATGGGAATATACATAGATTCAGTGAATTCATGAATATACTAGCCCTATCATGTCTAAAAGATAATGTCTGGCTGTGGCCCAGTTCCACTTCAGGCAACAGTCTATTTGAAATTGTTTTGGCTAAACAGGGCCTTTTCTGATTTGAAGTTTGATTTTTTGTTTTTGTGGGTTTTTTTTCAATTTCTGTGAAAAGTTGCATTTGGATATTGATTGAGAGTGTATTGAATTTATATATTGCCTTTGGTAGGACAGTCATTTTCATGATACTAATCCTACCAATCCAGAGCATGGAAAGTTCTGCCTTCTAGTATCCTTTAATTTCTTCAGTGTTTAGGTCTCTCACTTCCCTGGTTAAGTTTATTCCAAGGTGAGGCCTTTTGTTTGTTTTTGTTTTTGACACCGTGGTGAGTGAGATTAATTCCCTTATTTCTTTCTCAATTTGTTTGTCTCTGGTATGTAGGAAGGTTACTGACTTTTGTATGTTGATTTTTGTAGCCTGCCACTTTGCTGATGTTTATTAATTCAGATAGTTTCTTGGTCGAAGTCATATGGATCCTCAACTATAGAGTCCTTTCTGCAAATAGGGATGGATACCTTAACTTCTTTCTTTCCTGTTTGTATTCCTTTTATCTGCCTCCTTTGCCTATTGCTCTGGCTAAGACTTCAAGTAGGATATTGAATAGGAGTGGTAAAAGTGGGCAACCTAATCTAAATGCTTCAAAATTTTCCACATTTAATGTTTGCCTTAGACTTGTTGGTACAGCTTTCATTATGTTAAGATATTCCCCCTCCATTCCTGTTTTTTTTCACCAGAACTTTTATCATGAGGGGATGGTGAATTTTGTTAAAAGCTGATTCTACATCTGTTGAGAGGGTCATATAGTTTTTGTTTTTGAGTCTTAATATGTTGTTAAAATTGATTTGCGTATGTTAAACCATCCTTGCATTTCTGAAATGAATTCAACTCGATCATGGCTTATAATCTTTTGGAAATTTTTTTTGGAGAGTTTGCAAGTATTTTATTAAGGATCTTTACATCTGTGTTAGTGAGATTGACCCATAATTTTCTTTCATATGTCTCTTCTTGGTTTTTGGAATCAATAATACCAGCTTCATAGAGTTTGGGGAGTATTCCTTTTTCTATTTTTTGAAATAATTTGGGTAGAGTAGTGCTATTAGTTTTTCTGTGAAAGTCTGGTTAAATTCTGCATTGAATCCATCCAGTCCTGGGTTTTTGTTGTTGTTGGGAGATTAGTAATTGCTTCTTTAATTTCATCACTTGTTATTGGTCTTCTTAAATTTCATTTTGAGTCAGTTTTGTAAGTCATGTTTAGAAATTCATCCATTTCTTTTAGATTGTCCAATTTCATGGAATCTAAAGTTTTAAAGTAGGTCTTTATGACTCTGAATTTCTCCCGTATCCATTGGAATTAACCCCCTTTTCATTTCTAACTATTGATTTAGTTGTTCTCTCTTTTTCTTTTGGTTAATGTGGCTAAGGGTTTTTCAATCTTGTTTTTCTTCTCAAAGAACCAGCTCCTCATTTCATAGATTCTTTGTGTGGTCTTTTTTGATCCCAGTTCATTGATTGCTCGGTTCTTGGATATTAGTTCCCCTGGACTGCTTTTAGAATTGGTTTGTTCTTGTTTTTCCAAAGTCTTCAGGTGTAACATTATTTATTTGTGATCTTTTTTTTTAAATGTAGACATTTGGGGCTGGAGAAGTGGCTCAGGGGTTAAGCCTCTGCCTTGCAGGCGGAAGGTCCTGAGTTCGGATCCTAGACCACACGTATAGACGCCAGGCGGAAGCCGGGGTGGCCTGCGTTTCCGGTCCTGGTAGGGCGGAGCCTGTGAATCCCCGGGCAGAGTAAACAAGGAGGAGGTGGAGGTGGTCCATGGTGGTTCCTGAATTCGTCCGTGTTTCTACACACACACATACATACATACATACACGCACAATTGAATAAATAATAAATAAAATTTAAAAAATAAATAAATGTAGGCATTTAGCATTATAAACTTTACTCTTAGGATAACTTTTAATGTATCCCATGAATTTTGGTATGTTGTGTCTTCATTTTATTGGACTTGAGGAATTTTTTAGTTTCCTGTTTTATTTCTTCTTTGATCCATTCCTTATTCAAAAATGTTATTTAGCTTCTATGAGTTTGTGTGCTTTCTGTTTCCTTTGGCTGTATCTATCTAGCTTTATTCCATTGTGGTCAGATAGTATGCAAGGTGTGATTTCAATTTTCCTGTATTTGTGGAGGCTTGCTTATGGTCTTTTTTTGAGAAAGTTCTGTGGGCTGCTGAGAAGAATGTGTATTCTTTAGTGTTGAGGTAGAATGTTCTATGGAGGTCTGTCAAGTTAGTTTGATTATGGTTTCATTTAATTCTGTTGAGTCTCTGCCTAGTTTTTGACCCGTTGACCTGTCTAATAATGAGAGTGAAGTACTGAAGTCTCCTACTATCACTGTGTTTTGGTTGATCAGTTATTTTACATCCAGTTGATGAATTTAGGTGAGCTTATGTATAGGTATATTATGTTTCGAATTGTGATATCCTCCTCATGAATTGTTCCCTCAACTGTTTTTTTATGGTTTACATTAATTTGAAGTCTTATTTTGTCCAGTAGTAAGATAGCAATCCTGCTTGTTTTTTGTTTCCATTTACTTGGATTACCTTTGACCATCCTTTCACCCTGAGATAGTGTCTGTCTTTCATGGTTAGGTGTGTTTTTTAGAGACAGAGAATTAATAGGTCATGATGTTTGTGATCCAAGCTGCAAGCCTCTGTCCCTTGATTGGAGAATTGAGCCAGTTGACATTTAAAGTTATTATTGAAAAGTTGTATTGGTTCCTGTCCTTTTTTTTGATCTTTTGGTGCTTGTATTTCTAGTCCTTCATTTAGCCCTTGTAAGATGTTGCTTATTCCATGTGGTCTCTTTGGTGTGTTTATCCTCTTTTTTCATCTTACTCTTCACAGCTAGGTTCACTCAGGCAGAGTCTGTATTGCTTCGCTTCTAAGCTTGGGCTTTTGCTTGCTGCAGCCTTGTGTGTCCCCACATAGATTCTCAATTGATACTGTGTACACTTCCTAATATATGTAATCTTTTTACCTTTTATTCCACCCAAGCCAATGATCTGAGTTTGTCATTCCCCAGCAATTGATGTTTTAAATCATTTTCCTTCTAAAAAGTTGTATGTGTCTTTGCTTACACTTCTCATCTTTCCAAAGTCTTTGACCTTTTGTGGGTGTTTGATTAGTTAATTAATTAGGATTATGTGTGTGTGCGCGCGTGTTATAAACTTGCATCTCCCCAAATGTTACAATTATTACAAGAGTAAGCAATCCAGCTGACCCACTGCTTAGTGCTTGGGTGCATTTGTATTCAATACAATTTCTAGGTGACTACATGTAAATCATGTAATATCAATATAAAATTAATTTTTTATTACTTTGACAGTCTTTTTATCTTTATTTATTCAAGTGTGTGTGTGTGTGTATGTGTGTGTGTGTAGAACCATGAGCGAATTTGGGAACCACCATGGACTGCCTCCACCTTCTCCTTGTTCACTCTGTCCCAGGATTCACAGGCTCCACCCTACCAGGATCAGAAATGCAAGCCTGGGCCCCCCTTCTCCCCCCGCTTCTCCCCGGTGTCTATACGTGGGGTCTAGGATCCAAACTCAGGACTTTCCGCCTGCAAGGCAGAGGCTTAACCCCTGAGCCACCTCTCCAGCCCCCAAATTAATTTTTTTAAAACAATTTATACTTCATTTGTTAGGCATTCTTACTACTTCCCTATTTTTATTTATTTATTACTTACTCAATTGTGCGTATGTGTGCGCGTGCGCGCGTGTGTATGTATGTGTGTGTAGAACCACAGACGAATTCAGGAACCACCATGGACCGCCTCCACCTCCTACTTGTTTACTCTGCCTCCGGATTCACAGGCTCCGCCCTGCCAGGACCTGCTGCCCCTGCTTCTGCCCTCTATACGTGGGGTCTAGAATCCGAACTCAGGACCTTCCGCCTACAAAGCAGAGGCTTAACCCCTGAGCCACCTCTTCAGCCCCTACTTCCCTATTTTTAAATGATGCAGCTATAAGCATTTTTAGTACAATATTCCTCCCTGACTCCACTCCCATTCAAGTAACTTCTTACAGTCTTCTCCAAAATGGCATGATCGGGTCAAATAAAAACATGTTTACAGTATATGGCCAAATAATACTTCTGTCCTCCCCTTAGTCCATCTTACTATGACTACTTGGTGTGCTATTCAGTTTTCAATTGAAGGATGAGATATGGGGTCATAACTTACTTGATAAGCCACTCGCTTAGCAAATCTGTGGGTTTGATCCTCACCTCTGCATAAACCAACCATAATGGTTCATTGCCTTTGTTCTCAGCACTCAGGAAGTAGAGGCGTGAGGGTCAGAAAATCAAGGTTGTCCTTGGTTACCTAGTGAAGTAAGACTAGCTTGAAAAAAGTGTAGTAGTAACTTACAAAAACATGTAGAATCATGAAGTTGCCTTATTTGTGGTTTATTTATAAGCCTAAACCTTTTTCTGTTTTACATTTTTGTCTGATATTTTTATTCGTTTCTATAGTTAAGCCATTTATCCATTAGAAGTGAAGCATTCTTTTCTTTATCGATCTTTATTGTCTGAACATTATTAAAATATTTATATAATCAAAGTCAATTCTTTATTTCCTTGCTTTAGAATTGGTGAATATGCTAAGGCTTTTAACCTTTAACTGAGTCTTTTATAAATTTCTGTGTAGAATTTATGGATATGAGCGCTCAGTTTTAGTGCTTTGTTTTGTTTGCCCCATATTAGTAAGCTTTCATTAGTATTTCCTGGTTGCTTTCCATATTATCTAATTTAACTTTATCATGTTTAGCATGTGTAGTTCTGAAATCTGTTCCTTTGGTCTAACTTAATTACACCTAGCATTTTCAGTTTTTCTTTGTTCTAATTTATAGCCTTTATCACGGCCCTTTTGCTTGTCTCTGAATAGATTCCCTTGTGCCTGGTTTGTCTTTGCAATTTTTGCCTTTAGTCTAGCTCTCATTACACCTCATTTACAACCTTTTATTTCAGTAGTACACATTTTATCTTATCCTGTGGTGGAGGGGAGTCTAAATATCTAGAACTTTCTTAATGGATAGCCTACTTTAGGGAGTAACATGTCTTCTGTGTTTGTTTTGTTTGTTTTTGTAATAATAATTTTTGTCCTCAGTGCTTTTCCCTCTACAACTTGTTTCCAGTGGACCTGTCATAATCTCAATCGGTTATGAGTCTTACTGGTTCATAACCACAAAGAGAACATGTCTATTGAAAGATAGTTGGTTCTTGCATGATACAGTGAGACGGATGTTGACTCATAGGTAAAATTGCTTGCTTGCTACATAAGTCTAACACAAGTCCGACTGCCTGAATTCACTCCCTGCAATCCTTATAGAATGACATTCATATATGCATTGTGACTGCATATTCTCACCCACACTTAATCCACATATATACAAAATAAGTAAAATTATTTAAATCATTATTATATGTAGTTAATTAATTTTAAATAATGTTTTAAATTCTTACAGGTTGTAGTGAAGATAATACATAAGGATTTCTTCAGGATTTTTTCTTCTTTTTTAAATTTGTTTTTCTAGTTTCATAAGCTTCCATCCATCCCCATTTCCTCTTATCCTCCTCCCTTCCCTTCTCCAATCCATTCCACTCTCTCCTTGCTTGGCCACTTCTATGGACCCCAGGGTTCCCTCTGCTTGTCTACTCTTGTGGGTTCAGGCCTCCATGGCATACCAAGTTGCTTCTCTTTGGGCTACCATTGATAGGGGCATTTCCCTTCACTCATCCAGCTCTAGTCCCAAGGTTTCCACTCTATGTTCTTCACTCTCTTGAGTTGCTTGATAGTCTATGGGACATGTTGGTGTGTCACTCATTACGCAGGTCTGGGAACGTCAAGTCTCACTGCATTAAGTTCCTGGATGCAGGCTCTTTTTTTAAACTTTATTTAGTGTGTGTGTGTATGTGTGTCCTCATAGAGGACCAAGGGTAACTGAGAATCATCCTGGATTGCTTCCTCCTCTCTTTTGCTTCACTTTGGGATTTCCCCGGTTCTGTCCACCAGATCTGGAAGTACAGACTTCTGCTGTTTCCACCTGATGCTTTTACATGGCACCTGGGATACGAGCTTCTGCTTGCAAGGTAGAGTCTTAACCCCTGAGCCATCTCTCCAGCCTTCACAGGATCTTAAATGAATATGACCATTATAAGTAATTAGGACTTTTCTCATTTTCTTACTCCTTCTCTAAAGACACATGGGATGCTGTTGCTGCCACCTTTGTATATTTGACATTAGAAAATACTTGACAAACTTAGTCTTTGTTGGTTTTCCAATCTGTTTACATACTATTACTTGCAGCCAACTCTACCTGGCTCCTTCTAAAGTTCTTACCCAAAGAAGGTAGAATAACTAATGAAGAAAGAAATGACAATAAATTATCAAGATCAAGAAGTAGATTACTCATTTGCTTCATCATATTCCCTTTCTCATGACAAGTTTAGAATGTACATTGTGAAGATTATTTCTAAATAATATTATTGTAGATTTTAGTGTTTCTTTGGAATGGCACAATCTGACATGCTGCTCTAGAGTGCTTTAGGGTGTGTGGTTGTAAGCAGAATGGTCAAAATATAAAATCTTGGGTATTTTAGATCAAGAAAAACAGCAGTTTTCCTTTTTGTGAATACAAAAAGGTTTTTTTTCCCCCTACATTTGTGTTTATCCTGTATAGACTCATACATCATAATGTATGTGTGGAAGTACAAGACAACTTGCAGAGTCAGTTCTCTCCTTCCAGCATGTGCGTTCTGGAGATCAATCTCAGATCTCTAGACTTGGTAAAAAGTATCTTTACCTGCTGAGTTATCTTTTGCCAGCCTAAGAGAAATGTTTCCTGTACTTTTTCCAGGGTAGTAATCTCTATGGTTCACTAAAACCTGTGAAACCTGTACAGAATGTAAGTTACCACAAGTTTTTCATTTTTCTGTGTCCATGCCTACATTTATATGACTGTGTGTGTGTGTGTGTGTGTGTGGGTGTGTGTGGGTGTTGTTGTTGTTGTTGTTGTTGTTGTTGTTGTTGTTGTTGTTGTTTCCCCCTCCCCATACACATAGTTTTTCTCTTGTCATTCTTTAGTTTGGAAGAATCCTGAGCATGGAATTATGGAATCTTTTTTTTTTTTTTTGTAAATTTAGCTACCACTGTTAAAGCATATATGTAAGGCTTGACCAAGTTAAGGTTAAAATTAGACCTCCTGATTTGAATAATGGTGTTCTTTTCTGATACTACTTCCTTTCTAGGACATCACATGGAAAATGTAATAAATAATATTAAAATTGTCAAAGTCGGGGCTGGAGAAGTGGCTCAGGGGTTAAGCCTCTGCCTTGCAGGTGGAAGGTCCTGAGTTCGGATCCTAGATCCCACGTATAGATGCCATGCGGAAGCGGGGGCGGCCTGCGCTTCTGGTCCTGGTAGGGCGGAGCATGTGAATCCCCGGGCAGAGTAAACAAGGAGGAGGTGGAGGCGGTCCATGGTGGTTCCCGAATTCGCCCATGGGTCTACACACACACATAAACTCACAATTGAATAAATAATAAAAAAATTTTTTAAAAAATTTATCAAAGTCATACCACCTTTTTAAAATCTTTTTTTTTTTTAAATCAGTTTCATGTAGTACAGCCTGGTTCAAACTTGGTTTGAAGTCAAGGATAACCTAGAACTTTCATCTTCCTGCTACCACACTCAAGTTTAGCCTGTTTGTTGCTGCTGTTGGTTGTAGAAGTTTTAGCCAGCAAAATTTGTTCATGCTCTGGGCTTTCCAGAACATCTTTCTAGAGAGATTACATATGATACAATTTTAAGTTGTATTACCTGCAAAATTTGTGAACATAGACTTAGAATAAAATTAGAAGTAAGTCCAAAGCTCTCATTACTTTTGGTTTCATAGCCAGAATGACTTTAGGCTAGTTTTTATTTGCTCACTTAATGTGGTAAATTATGAGAGAACCAAGTTAAAGTAAGGAATACATTTTCTTTTAAAGTAGTTCCTCATCATTATCTTCGTGCTTATTTTTAGAACATTAATTTGGATCAGTCTAACTTACTTAGCATATGAAGACAACTTAATTTTTATCTGTGAAATGAAGTACTGTATTTTTGTGTTCGGATAATTAAAGTTCACCAAAATGGGTAGCTTAGAGAACAGCTTAATAGCTTCCTTTAAAAATAACCCATTCACAGTTGACAGTTGATAGGTAGCATTTTAGTTGCTTAAGAGTATGTGGTACTGTTACATGATAGCTTTATTTATACATACTTTATTATCTACAAATATTAAGCCTCTACTATGAGATATGAGTACATGACAGATAGCTAGAGAAGATAGGAAGAAAACCTAGCCTAGAAAGAAAGGTGTAGTTCTAAAAATCCTGTGGTTACTCCAAACCCATGCTGGGTGTCTCTCTTGGAATTGCCTTTTGTATCAGCTAATGAACTATGAAAGGAAATCAACACCATTATTCTGTGGCATAGCTCAATGTGTGTGTTTGTGTATGTGTGTAGATATACCTGTATGTAAAGGTCTGAGGTCAACTTAAAATGTTGTTCCTCTGGAGCTATCCACCCTGTATTTTTCTAAATAATAATACTATTTCTCAATGAGACCCAAAGCCTGAAGATTAGTCTGTACCTGTCCTCCATGTTGAAATAGCACTACTGCTACTACCTAACTTTTTTATTGTGTGTGTGTGTGTGTGTGTGTGTGTGTGTGTGTGTGTGTATCTCAAAAGTTATAGTATGTCTCTGTGGAGAACCAAGGATGATTTAGGGAATCATCCTGGATTGGTTCTACTTCCTTCATGCTTTACTCTGGGATTCCCTAGGCTTACCAAAGCCAAAAATGCAGGCTGCAGTCATCGGTCCCTCCTGGTGTTTTTATGTGAGGCCTGGGATCCAAACTCAGGAATTTCTGCTTGTAAGAAAGAGTCTTAACCCCTGAGCCATCTCTCCAGCCCCTATTTCTAAATTTTAAGCCATAGAATTTGCCATATTCATATGGGAATTCCAGGCCAAATACTTCAGTCAAGAATTTAGTGCTAGTATCCACATACAAGAGAGAATATGTAGTATTTGTTTTTCTGTGTCTGTGATATCTCACTTAATGTATTTTTTTCTAGTTCTGTTTACTAGCAAATTCTATAATCTCATTCTTCTAGATAACTGAATGTATTCCATTGTGTATATGTGTATAGTTTCATTACCCATTTCTCTGTTGATGGGTGTTATTTTCTTGCTATTGTATATAGAGTTGTAGTGAACAAGGATATATAAGTTTTTTTTGTAAGATGTAGAGTCCTTTGTAATATTCTCAGAAATAGTATATCTGGGTCATATAGTAATTCCATTTTTGTTTTCTGAGGAACTTCTATACTGATTTCCAATGTGGATATACCCATTTTACACTCCTACAGCAATGAGTAAGTGTTCCCTTTTCTCTACATTCTCACCAACTTTGATTGGTGTTTGTGTATTTGGTGTTAACCAATCTAATTAGGATAAGGTAGTATCTAATTTGCATTTCTCTCATGACTAGGGAAGTTGAGCATTTTTAAAGATATTTATTTGACATTTGAGTTTTTTGTTAGGAAAGCTTTTTTTTTTTTTTTAACATAACCTAGGTTAACCTAGAATGCATCCCCCAAAATTTTAAAGGCGGGGACTGAAGAGGAGGCTCAGAGGTTAAGCCTCTGCCTTGCAGGCGGAACGTCCTGAGTTCAGATCCTAGACCCCACGTATAGACGCCAGGGCCAGGCGGAGGCAGGGGCGGCCTGTGTTTCTGGTCCTGGTAGGGCAGAGCCTGTGAATCCCAGGGCAGAGTAAATAAGGAGGAGGTGGAGGTAGTCCATGGTGGTTCCCGAATTCACCTGTGGTTCTACACACATACATGCACAATTGAATAAATGGTAAAAAAAAAAAAAAAAAATTAAAAATTTTAAAGGTGGCTGCAGAGATGGCTCAGGGTTTAATTAAGCTTCTGCCTCACAAGCAGAAGATCCCGAGTTCAGATCCTAGATCCCACATAAAAATGCCATGTGGAAATGGTGCAGGCATGTACTTCCAGCCCTGGAAGACAGAGCCTGGGGAATTCCAGAGTAAAGCAAAGAGGAGGTAGCATAATCCAGGGTGATTCCCAAAATCACCCTTGAGCCTACACAGACATACATACTGCCCTGTGATACACACACAAATAGAAAAATTTGAAGGAAGGTATTAAAGTACTTAATTATTTTTAATGTACTTTTAGTTGCTTTTAAGCACACATCTGCCTTATATAAAATATAGAAAAAGACTTAAAAGTGTTAACATTTGCTGGGTTAGTGGTATTTTGCTTTTTTTTTTTTAATATGGTGCAGATAGTGTTGAAAATCATAAGTTTGTATAGTTCGTGCATACCAGTAATCCCAGGACTTGAGAGGCTGATGCAGAAGGACTGTCATGGGTCCAAGGCCAGTCTGTATTACATAGTGAGTTCCATTCCAGTTTCAAAATAAAGGAGATGTGATCCAAAAGTAAGTGGTATGAAAAGTACTTAATATAAGCCAGTGTGGAGGTGACTGGTCAAACCCATAAAGACAGCTCTTGCAAGAATGAAATACCAGGAAGCTGGATGTGGAGACACAAGCATAGTCCTAGCATTTAGAAACAGAAGCTGAAGTATCAATGAAAGTTTGAAGCCATTCTGGTCTACATTATGAGTTCTAGACTAGCCAAGGCTACATAATGAGACCCTGTTTCAAGACAACAAAAAAGAAAGAAAAGAAAGCAGTGTTATAATTGTTGGAGAAATCTTGTTCATTCACTTACATTCTGGAGAATGATAATAGTATTTGATGTCATATATAGAAAAGAACAAGTATATTCAAGGATTATACAGAAGGAACTGGCATTATAAGAAAGAAATAAAGCTGGGTCAAGATGTCTGTGGATAAGATGCATACTGCCCAAGTGTGAGGATCAAAATTCAGATCCTCAGATCCCACATAAAAGCCAGGCAGTAATTGCAACCACTTGTAATCTCAGAACTGGGGAGTCAAAATCTGGCTCTTCAGAACAAGTTGTCTAACTTGGTAAGCTCTGACAATTGGGAGACTATACCTTAGTCAAAGAAATGATTCATTCTGAGCATTCCTAGGTAAGTCCAGAACAGCCTTTAGTTACTTAGGTAATCATCTGAGGACTCAATTTTATTCCTTTAAATTCATCTACAGTTTCTCATATTAAAATAGAGAATTAGGAAATGATAGGGCTAACATGATAGCTCAACAGGTAAAGATTTTTGCCCCCAAGTCTAGTGATCTGAGTTCTCTGAACCCACATGGTGGAAGGAAAGAACTGACTTCCGCAAGTTGTCCTTTGACTTCTACCTTCATAACATAGCACGTGCAAGCCCACACCTACACAGGCTCAGTAAATGTGAAACAAACAAGCAAAAATAAATGTGAATGACTGTCTCCTATTTATTAAAGTAAATTCTAGGTAAGGGAATGTTGCTCATTTGATAGAATGCTGCTCATTTGCTATATGAACTATAATATATGTTATATGTAGCTTGCAATATATATTATATAAATATATGAACTATATGTGCATATAGCTATTTGATGTATGAACAATGCCCTGCATTCAATACCCAGTACTGCTGGCCTAAACATCTGTGATGCCATCACTTAGGAAAGGAGAAGCAGGAGCAGTAGTTCATCATCAGCTACTTAATAGAAAAGTTTGAAAGGATTTCAGCTTGCTCCTCAACCTGTTATTATATTGCTGTGGAGGGTATATCAAAACTAAGATGTCAACATTAATATGTCAATAGTATGTTACTATGCTGTTATCCACTAAACTCCAGATTCATTTAGATTTTACCAGTTTTCCACTGATTCTTTTATTTTGTTCCAGTAGCAAATCGAAACTATTACATGAATTTAATTGTTATATCTACTTAGCCTATTCTGGTCTGTGATAGATTCTTCTCGATCTTGACAGTTTTAAAGAATATTACTACTACGTTAGATGTTTTATAGAGTGTTCCTCAATTTGGATTTGTCTGGGATTTTGAGTTTGGGAAAGAGTATTACATAGGAATATGGAGGAATGCCTTATCCTATCATATTGGAGGATATATGTTGCTTAGATCACTGGTAATGTTAACCTGTAATCACTTGATGGACTCTAGTTTTTACTAGGTTTCTTAGCATTTTTTCAGTTGGCTTTCAAGATTTGGGAGTCAGCCTTAAGGCTGCATTTGAAATCTCCTTAGGCCATTGGGAAAGATTTAGACCTGGGCTCAGTTTAGGCATCTGGATGGATGGGAGAGAAGGGTTCAAGACAAGTTGTCAAGGCTGATAAAGATTATTCATTCCTTAAGGCACTCATGATTTCCTGCAAGACTTTTGTTAGCAAATCTTCCATTGGAAGACATTATTGGCATTGTTCCTTTTCCCCTGGCAAATTTGGTTACATCTGCTATGAAGAAAACATGAACAAGTTAGAACATACATGTCTGCCCCTTGAGGAATAAGTGGATAGAGACCATTTGAGCAGAACACAGCTGAGAAGCATGAGACTTTAGAAATAAGGTGCCCACTTCTTCCAAATCTGCTTAATACTTAGTGTGCCATGACACACAATGTTAAATGATTTTGTTCCCGCCTACCATGTAGGTTCTGGGGATTGAACTAAGTTTGTCAGATTTGAAAACAAATACCCACTGAACTATCTTATCAGACTCCTGTTCCATTTATTTAGAATATTATAACTGGAAATGCTGCCAGGTCTACATCACTTAACATACTTCAGTAAATTTACAGGTTAAAATTATAGATATAGGTTGACCCTTACTTCCATCTCTAATTTCAACATCTACCAGACCTCTGTGTATCCCATTTACTGCTGGTACTCCATTGCCCAGGCCTTTGTACTTTTTCATGTTTACCTACTCTTCCCTAACATCGACTTTCCCTTCCCATCCTTAGTTTGCCATGAGGATCCTTTTCACAACTCCTAGTCCCCAACTCCAACACTCCTAATTGTTTCATAACACCTTTTCAGTTTGCTTACATGGGTTTTCTAGTCATTCTTCCCCTGCTGTATTATCATTATTAAAAAAAAAAAATGTCTGGAGAGATAGCTCAGGGGTTAAAACTCTGTCTCACAAGGAGAAGATCCTAAGTTCAGATCCCAGATCCATGTAAAAAGACCAAAGGTAAATGGTGGCAGCCTGTACTTCTGGCACTGGTGGGCACAGCCTGGGAAATCCCAGAGCGAAGCAAAAAGGAGGTAGAAGCAATCCAAGATGATTCCCAAAGCCACCCTTGGTCCTCCACAGGGACACATAGTGCTCTCCCTCTCTCTCTGTCACACACACACACTCTGGTTGGTTGGTTGGTTGGTTGGTTGGTTGGTTGGTTGGTTGGTTGGTTGGTTGGTTGGTTGGTTAAAAATAGTAGTCATCTGGGGCTGAAGAGATGGCTCAGGGGTTAAAACTGGTTGGATCTCCAAGTCCCACATAAAAATGTCAGATGGATATGGCAGCAGCCTGGGAAACTACAAAGCAATCCAAGATGAGTCCCGATGTCACCCTTGGGCTTCCACAGGCACACAGATTCAAGTGCCCTTTTGTACACATGCCCCCATGCATACATGCAAAAAGGGGAGGAGGGCATCTGTTCTTGTTCCTCTCCCTTTTCATTTTCTTGCTAAGCTAAGATCACACACTTATCTCATCTCATTGTACAATCAATGAATGCTGTCCAGTTCTTTGCCTTCTTAGCCTTTTGTTTGAAACTTTTTTCCTTCATTGGCTTCTGAAACACCACTCTTAGCCTCAGTTCTTCTGTGTGGGTAAGCATAGACTTCAGAACTGGACAGTAAGGGGGTTTTAGTTCATTATTGACTATTGCCATGTTTAACACAGTCTCTCAGATGGGAAGTACTTAGCTAGTGGCTTGAATTCTTCAAAAGTTCTAGCCAACACTCTCCTGTTGCTGTGGTAACCCTATCTAAACAGGAAGTTAGTTTAGCGACTTGTTTATAATTGATTCATGCTGATTTCCTTTCTTCCCCCAAGTAACAAAGCATCTGTTAAATCTCTAGAAATTTGTGGGGGTTTACTTTCATATTCATTGGCCATTATGCATCTAGAATTGTCCCACCACCACCACCTCAGCCCTGCAATAAACCGTGTATCTAGAGTCCTGATTCTTTATTGTATAGTTGTAAACATAAAATACATTGCATGTATTTTAAGTCTAAAATTTGGTAAAAGTTGACAGATACCTGTGAGCTCAGAATTGAGTGGTCCAATTAAAGATAACTTAATATATCACCTCCACAAGTTACTGGGTTTCCATGTGTGATTCCTTTCCCCAGCTTCAGACACACCTACTGACTTTGCTGTCAGTTCTAGGCTGCCTACTATCATGGTTTGAATGTAACTCCCCCTTACCCCTCCCCCAAGCTCATATGTTTCAATTCTTAGCTAGTTAATATTTGGGGAGGATGAGGTTTTAAGAAATAGGCCTTCCTGGAGGAAGGCAGGTCATAAGTGGGGAGCCTTCAGGTTAATCTGCTTCCTCTTTTCTTGCTTTTTATGCCTCCTGATAGCTATGGTCACTTGAACTGACTTCCTGCTTCTGCCTTCAGCAATGCCTTCAGCTACTTGATTCATACCATGAAAAGACTGTATCATTTCTGGAAACCCTTTCTGCCTGTGTTTGAGTATTATCTCACAGCAGAGAGAGAGACTGAGACCGAGACCATAACACTCACTGTTACCTCAACAGTCATATTTTTAGTTTTTAAAATGGAAATATGTAAGTAGATGTTTGTAGATTTTTTTAATTCTTTATTTAAAAAAATCATATTATATCTTGCTTGATTTTGTTGTTTTATTTGGCTCACTAGATCCTGAAGACCTTACTGTATCATTCATTCCTTTTTAAAGCTACATAGTATTCTATTATGTGGAAAAGCTTTATTTTGAGATAATTATGAATTTACATGTAGTTGTAAGAATAATACAGAAATCTCAATTAACATCCAATAGCAATGTCTGGTGTGACTGTAGTATAATACCACAACAGGGAAATTAGCATTAACACAATCCACAAAGTTCATTCATACATCACTAGTTTTTAAATAAGGCAGTGTATGTATTTGCATGTGTATATGCATGCACATGCACCAGTGTACTCTGTCCATTTCATCACATTTTAAAGTTCATGAAACCACTATCGATTCTTTTTTGTTCATTTTGTTTTCCTATTTTTGCATGTGTATGAGTGTATTAGAGGGCACTGTGTGTCTCTATGAAGGACCAAGGGTGACTTCCAGAATCATCCTGGATTGCTTCTACCTCTTTTTTGTTTCACTCTGGGATTTCCCAGTCTCCGCCTACCAGGGCTGGAAATGCCGGCCACAGCAGATTCTGCCTAGTATTTTTACATGGGACCTGGGATGTGAACTCAGGCACTTCTGCTTACGAGGGAGAGGTTTAACCCCTAAGCCATCTCTCTGGCCTCTGTGGTTGCTTTTTTAACATCTACCGTTTTTTTTTCCCTGTGTTTTCTTTTGGGGATATGGGAAATACTAAGAATTTAACGTGTCATTATCAGCATTCCTCCATGGATTAGCAAGAAACTCAGAGACATAACTACAGGCAATGGGAACCTTAGCAGCAAGGGACAAGTGAAGGGGGAGTATCCCTATCTGTGGATCTACCCAAGGGATGACCACTTAAACTGCCACAAGAGGCCTGAGCCCCTACTAGAACAGACAACTTGAAAGGAACTGTGGCCTACACAATCAGATGGGCAGGACTGTGGGAGGGGGGAGAGATGGATTGGTGAAGGGAGGGAAGAGGGAGAGTGAAGAGGCAGAGACAACCACTCACTATGTTTGTATAAAAGAAAAATTCTTAATTAAAAGAATTTTAAAATGTCATATTCACCCTTGCTATGACTTGACTGTTAAATGTACACTAAAGTCTAGAGTGCAAAAGATTTTACCCCAGCTGATGCCAATATGAAAAGTGGTGGAAGCTTTAAAAGATGAGGCTTAATGGGATGAAAATACATCAGTAGATTGTACCTTTGAAGCAAAATTTTGGAATATTTTCACTGCTTATGATATTAGCTGTGAGTTTGTCATGTGTGGTCATTTTGGGAGTATAAGTTACTTTGTTTTAAGGCAGGGTCTCTGTGTAGCCCACCCAGGATGGCCTCAGACTTACCTGGCCTCAAACACAAAACACAAGTTGGCCTCAAACATAATGATCCTACTGCCTCAGCCTACAGAATGCTAGTTGATTTTTTTTTTAAGGCTAAGTATGACTTTGTGTGTTTGAATTGTTTTCTATGTCTTAGTTATGCATGAAGCTGTAATCATTATGGGTGTATTAATACCTCTTTGGGATTCCATTTTGAATAATTGTTCTGGGTGTATACCCAGGAGTGTAGTTGCTAGCTCATATGGTAATGGTATTTTTAATTTTTTTTTTTTTGGTATTTTTAATTTTTTGAAGACCCTGTATACTGTTTTCCACGGTGACTATAACATTTTACATATGCAACAGTAGCGAATGAGGCTTCTAGTTCGTCCAGATCTTTGTGGACTGTTAACCTATTTTTCTTTATAGCGATGATTCTGATGAGTATGAGGTGTGAATTCATTATAGTTTTGATTTATATTTCTCTAATGAGTAGTGGTACTCACCTTTAATTAAGATTAATAATGTTGAGCATTTTTCCATGTTTCTTATTGTAAGAATCTCCTTTGGAGAAATGTGTATCTTAACATTAGATGTATTTAACCATTCTTGCATTCTTACGATAAACATCACTTGATCATAATGGATTATTTTAATGTTCTGTGTTTTTTTATTGATGTTCAAACTTGGTCTTTAGTTTTAATTTTAGTAGCTTTTCCCTCTCTAAATGGTATTCTTCCTCTTTCCCTCCTCCTTTGCTTCCCCTCTCTCCTCTTGTTGTCCATCTTGTTTTTAGAGATAGGGTGTCTCTTTGGCCAGGAACTCACCAAAGTAAGTTATATTGGCTAGTGAGTTCCAGGGATCTACCTGTTTCTACCTGCACAGTACTGAAATTGCATATATGTACCATACCAGATTATGTATGTGTGTGTACTTGCCCATGACTGCATAATAAAAGACAGAAGTCAACAGAGTGTCTTCTTCAATTGTTCTCTGCTTTATTTTCTTTTTCCATTTTCATGTGTATCAGTGGGTGCATGTTCACATGTATGTGTGTAGGCATAGGTTCATATTGGGAATCATCTTATTTTGAGACAGGGTCTCTAATCAAACCCAAAGCTTGCTAGTAGAGCTCTGGGAATTCCTAGTTTCTGCCTTCAGAAACTGGAATGATAGATAGGCTGCCACACCCACCTGGCATTTTACATGGGATTTAGGGTTTCTGACTCTGGTCCTTTTGCTTGCACAGCAAACGCTTTAACCATTGAGCTATATCTGTCCAATCTTCTCTCCCTCCCTCCCTTTCCTCCTTCCCTCCCTCCTCTCTCTCAACTCTTTAGCTAGACTAGGTGGCTAGTGAGACACAAGATTCTCCTGTCTGCTTCTCAGCATTGGGATTACATGTACATACTGTCATACCCAGCTTTTTACATGGGTGCTGGGGATCTGAACTCAGGTCCTCAGGCTTGAGTAGCAAATACTTTATCTATTGAGCCATCTTCTCAGCCCTCCTGATTTTTTTTTTTTTTAATGTGTGTCCTGGAGATTTAAGTCAGATCCTCAGGCTTTTTGCATGACAAGCACTTTTGATGGAACTATCTCCCTAGCCCATTTGTTTATAAAGATTACTGGCCTTTGGGGTGAGCTATGGAACTCTTTATTTAACCTTGAGAAATTTGTTTAACTTTTGAACTTTTGTTTTTGAAAAGAGAATTTTTATCAGTTAAAGGAAAATATATAAATATCTAAATTAACCATTCAGTGTTTAGTCACAAACTGGATAAAGGTCCCGCAGTGCAATCACAAATTACAGAAAAATAATTTAAAGTAAAATGCAGTAATTGAAAAGAAAAGAAGATTCAAGAGAAAAAGCAGGATTGGTAAATAATAATGTTAAAGTGATTTTCAACAAACTATTAAGGCACCCAAAAAAGTTCGTAATAAAAGATATGCCAATGAAATATATCTCAAGAATCAGAATAGTAAATTATGTACAACAAAACTGAGAAATCCAAAGAGAGAGCCAGTAAGATGGGTCAGTGGGTAAAGATGCCTGTGTGGAAACCTGAAACTTAGGTTTGATCCCCAGAACCTATATAATGGAAGAAGAGAACTGTAACGGTTACTCTTTATATTGCTGTGAGAGAGCACCCAAAGTCAACCGACTTATGGGAGAAAGGGAGATTTATTCAACTTACAGTTCCAGAGGGGAAATAGATACAGTCTTTCATGGCAATGGAAGTGTCATGGCTGAGTTGACAGGCAGGCGGCAGGCTAAGTCACCGCAGACCTCCACATAGCTGCAGCATTCCTGGGTTGTCTCTCCTCCTATATTCTGTGGTCTCTTTTATATGGTCCATTACTAGGAGGTTCCTATGTATCTAGGGCGGATATAATCCCTTCAAGTGGTCTCAGTTGATCCTTCCAGGTGTGGTCTCAGCTGATCTTAGTTAATACCAGGTATGTTAAGTTGACACCCAGGCTTAATTATCACAAGAACCAACTTCTGAAAATTGTTGTCTGAATTCTACAGGCATACATGTCTGCTTACCTCTCCCCTCAACTGCAGCTATAAATAAATGAATTTTTTTAAAAGAACAGAAATTCAAGAAGAAACTAACAGATAAATAGTTGCTATGAAGCATATGTGTTTTTTGTGCTGTTATGATTATGTGACCCAGAAAGACAATAGAAAATGGGTAATATACTAGACAGTAGATCACCTAATAATCTCCTTTCAACAGTTTTGTTAGATTATAATTCTTTAATTTATTATAAGTATATGTGCACATGGGTAGAGGTCAGAGAACAACTTTACGAAGCCAGTTCTCTTTCCAGCTTTATATGGTTCTAGGATTGATCCCAAGTCATGTGTGTGGCAAACACTTTTACCCACTATGCTCTTTCTCTAGCCCATGTAAGATTATAATTCTGTAAAGCAAATGTGTGATCATGCATGGCTACAGTATTTAATAAAATGAAAATTTTATAATGGTGAGTTTTAAAAAGTATTTTATAACTTAGTTTTACTTTTTAATTTTTGCAATACCCAAGGATTAAACTCCAGAGCCTTATGCATCTACTAGGTAGGCACTCTACCATTGAGTTATACCCCCAAACTTTCAACCAAATTTTTTAACATTTATTGAGAGAAAGTTGATCCGCACAGGTTTGTATGCATATGCCAACGCACACGTGTGGAGGTCAAAAAACAACAAGCCTCTATGTCTACCATGTGGGCTCCGGGAATCAAGCTTAGCTCATCAGGTTTAGTGACACATGCCTTGCTCACTAAGCCATCTTGCTGGTTGCTTTTATAACTATTTTAATATTTTCTCTACTTTACTGAATTTATTAAGTACTTATTGCCAATGTAAAAAAGCTTATAAAACTACTGATATGGGCCTTACTGTACCAAACCAAAGCAAAATAAGATTTAAATAATACTTTTCCTTTTAAAAGTATTCGGGGACAGTGCAGCATATTAATAGCATTATAAAATTATTGACATCAAAAAGGTTATTCCAATAGTATAATCTTGTGGTAGAGTCAGACAAATGCATTAACATTTTTTTAAAGTAGTAAAATATTTTAGAAACTGATACTTTAAATTATTGTAGTGTTTCATGTTTCTAGCACTTAGGAAGAAACAAGAAATTAGATCTTACTGCTGGTCAGTATTTTCATTGTTTTGATCTTTGGATGTAATGGTGACATTTATAATATGTTTTGTAGAAAATATTTTTGTAGAATATTGGTCAAGAAAATATAGGGGTAATATCTAAAATTGAAAGTGCTTTCTTAAATAGCTTCTGCTCAGAATTATGTTATTAGGTCTTAAGAATAACTTGAAAATAATTGGACCCTATCTTGTAGCTATGAAAGTGGATTTTTGTTTGTTTGTTTATTTTAAGTCTTGTTTCTGTAGGTTTGCTTGTAAAACAACTCCATCATCACAGTTTAGCCTTTTTATGCATCTAAGAAACAAAGTTTGATAAAAGCAATCAAATTGTTTAGATGTTTTTTAGAGGTAAAGATGTAGTCAGTGGTAATTGAATGTTTCTGCTGAGTTAGCACAATAGGTAACGGATTTGGAGGTAGAAATATTTTCTCACTGAAATATATTTGCTGTTTAAACAATGGGACACCATCTTGGGTTTATACAAATAGACATTCTTACTGATTTGCTTAGTGAACAAAGTAAAACCTGCTCTTAATCGTAAAGTTCGGCATCTGTAGTTTGTCATTTTTCTGCCAAGATAATTATGTGGGCTATTTTTAATTCCATCTCCTTTTTACTCTTTTTTTTTTTAGCTCTGCTTATGATAATCTCAACAAAGTTCGAGTAGCTATCAAGAAAATCAGTCCTTTTGAGCACCAGACCTACTGCCAGAGAACCCTGAGGGAGATAAAAATCTTACTGCGCTTCAGACACGAGAACATCATTGGCATCAATGATATTATTCGAGCACCAACCATTGAACAAATGAAAGATGTGTATCCTTTTCTAACAAATAGCTTGTGCCAAAACTTGGTCACCGTGTAGAATAAATTAACTTGAAATTTCCTGGACTTATTAAAGTCAAGAAAATGTGCATATTAAGGAGTTATTTTAATCTGCATTTATAGTTGCATCACTTAATTTTTTTTGATTTATCAGTTGGTGGTAATTTATTTTAGTGTCTTTGTAAGTCCATTATTGGCATATAAAGATTTGCTTTAGTTGTAAAAAATCTTGGTAAATGTAATTTTCTGACTTGTGATTTCCTTCCAAGAGATGTTTTGTGAGACAGTGAAAAATGAAAGGAAAGAGCATTCGTGTGACAACGTTGGTATTCCTAGATAATCACCTGACTCAATCATTGCCACATAAATCTGGGATATAGTTCTAGCTTGTGCCTCTTCAGGTCTCAGGATCCTTATCTTTAAAATGAATAAACTGGGCCTCATGGACTTGAAGGTTGGCCTAACTCTGGTACATGTGAATAATTGGCCAGCTTTACAAATCTACCAGGTCCAGAGCATGCCATTTGGTTAATGGTTGCAAGTGACAGGTATAGGCTTAGAGTATCTGTCAGAAAAGAGATTGTTGGGACAGAAAGAGAGCTCCATGGGTAAAATGCTTGGTATACAAGAATGAGGACCAGAGTTTCAGTCCCTGTTACCTTTATAAATGCTGAGTGGTAGCATAGCAGCCCACATGTAGATTCAGTGTTCAGGAAGTAGAAACGGGAACAAGCTGGCTAGCTGAATGAGTGAGGTCTGTGTTCAAGTAAGAGCTGCTTCAGTACATGAGGTGGAGAGTGATTGAGGAAAATTGACATCAACCTCTGGCCCCCACATATATGTATTCCATATATACATGCATGTATTCATACACATATGAGCACATACACTTACTATATACATGTGTTTTTTTTAAAAAGAAAGGAAAAAATGGCTCTTCATACTAGTGCAGTTTTGTCCAGTTTGCAGTGTGTGCCTCTGGGGAATGACAATTCATTGTCTCTGAACAGCTTTTCCATTTTTAACAACTCTTAATAAGTGGTAGTGGTATTTTAATTGTCTTCTGCTGCTACTTGTTCATCTTGTTTTGCCTTTTTTCCATAAAAGTAAGCCTCTTATAGATGCCAAGTGTTTTTCTTCTGTTCTTTTAGTTTTATGCCTGTCTCAGCTAGCTTGAATTTGTAGGAAACAATATTATAAAGCCAGCAAGATGGCTTACCAGGTAAAGATGCCTGTGCACAAACTTGGAGATCTTGGTTTGATTCCCTGAGCCTACATAGTGAAAAGACAGACTTCTGAAAGCTTTCTCAGACCTCCAGAGGTGTGTTGTGCATCTGCTCTGTTTTTCTCCCTCCCATAAATAAATAATTTTAAAACAAAAAAAAATGGTATTATGTATACATGAATAAAAGAAATGCAAAAATAACCAATGAAATAATAATGTTAAAATGGCTTATGTAATTTAATTTTCATAAAAAATTAGGTAGATTAACTAAAGTTTTAGGTGTTCAAATAACAATAATGGCAAGAAAAACAAGCAAGTATGAAGTCATGTGAAGAAGCATACACACTTCACATGACTTTAACAGTAATTAAGAATTACAAAGATAGACTGAGGTGGATTTTAGTGGCAGTGAGTTGTACTTGCAGGTTGATTATAAGGAGATAGGAAAGGATAGAAAGAAGGGCGGAAGACCAGCATTTGCAGATTGCTGATGGATCCGAGAGGTGCTGGCTACCATTTTCCTCAGTTTTAGAGAAAGTTGGTTGATGGACAGTTTGGAAAATCAGGAAGTTGAGACTCTAAGATTGACTAGTATTTGTTTCTCATCTCTAGCTTCATCAGGCAGATATAATACCTGTGTCACAGGATCTAAACAAGGAGTTAGCTACTTCAGATTCCGTCCATGAAACTATACCATGTTGTTTTCAAGTTCTCTTTTCCTTTGAACAAGGATTGTTTGAGAACAGGGCTAGGAAAGGTTGAATGTTGTTTTTTATGTTTTGTTAAATTGTGACCAGCTGTTTGGTGTTTTTCCTTAACCTATCAAACAGATACATAGTACAAGACCTCATGGAAACAGATCTTTACAAGCTCTTGAAGACACAACACCTCAGCAATGACCATATCTGCTATTTTCTTTACCAGATCCTTAGAGGGTTAAAATATATCCATTCAGCCAATGTTCTGCACCGTGACCTCAAACCTTCTAATCTGCTGCTCAACACCACCTGCGATCTTAAGGTCAGCCAGATCATTTATGCTTGAATAATATATAGTTAAAAAAAAAACATTGAAGCATTGTTATTCATGTTTAAAATTATACCAGAATACCCACTGATATATCATTCATGCTCCAGCATGTATTCAGACACATGCTATTTTAAAGACATACCAGTTAACCCAGTAAGACACACATGCAAAAAGACATGAAAATAGGAAGGAGACTGGCAGAGAAGAGGGATTGTAATGGAAAGGAGAGGGGAATGAGATTGGAGATTAAGAAGTAAAAGTATCATAAATTTTTCTATATAAATAAATATTGCATATTCATGTATGAAACACTAAAGGAATAAAAAATGTTCAAGAGCAAAAAAAGAACAATTATACCAGAAATGTATGAAAACATGTTTCATTTCACTGATAAGCATTCTAATGGTCAGACTGACCCCGTAGATATAATTTAGGATTGTTTTCTCTTTTCATTTGATACTGTAGTATATTAATTACCAGATTCTGAAAATATGATATGGACATCTTTGGGAGAGAATTGTTGTGTATACTATGAAAGGTGATCACTACCTCAGATCAATAAATGTTAAATAAATTATTGGTTATCAAAACCAAAAAAAAAGTTTCAGCAAAAATACTACTTATTTTTTACATTACTACTTATTTTACACATTAGGAATTCTTGTTTCTTCCTTCCTCTTTAGGGATATTCATTGAACAAACGAGTATATTTTCAAGCATCATTTATACTTTTATATGTATGTCTTAATGTTTTAAATGTAGTTTCATACGCATTTTTAATCCTATTTCACTGATTTTTTTGTTGTTGTTGTTATTTTGGTGTGCACACGTGTATGTGTGTATGTATCAGGGATTAAGTCTCTGCCTCAAAAGCAGAAGGATCTGAATTCTAATTCCAGGTCCCACATAAAAATGCTGTGCAGAAATATTATAAAATAATCATTTTGTAACCTCCACTGAAGGAGTTGATTTAAGATTGTAGCTCAGATTCTAGATAGTCCTGTGGAAGGGCTGCTACTCTTTCTCAACCAGACCCCTTGTTTACATCACATCTTGATCAGGACCCAGTCTTGAGTCTTCTACGTCCTTTTGTATGCTGCATTCCCCACCAGCTTGCTGTACATCTCCTACATTAAATGAATCCACTTAATGGCAAAATAGCAACTACATAGTTAATTTTAGTTTTAAAGAAGTCTAGATAGATTCTGTGTTCTGTATCTTTTATACTTGTCCCTATTTTTAAGGCCTGGGTTTCTTGTCTGACTTAATACAATCATATTACACTGTCTTCCAGTCTCAGGCCCATTTGTTAAATATGATTGTCTCCCTCCCTCTTTCTTCATGTACATTGGAGTCTGGTAAGAGAACCAACCCAAATAACATGACAGTTATTAGATAACCAGATTACGAAAGTCTCTAATAGGTTTTGTAACTCAAGAATTGTCATTACTGCCTTTCAAGTAGTTGGGAGAATTAAACAATGAGTTTATAAAATTTCTAGCAAAGTATCTGATAGTAATATAGCATCTGCTCATTACTCTTATTATTGCTGTTGTCTTTATTTTTATGATGTTTTCATGTTAAACTGGTTAGAATCTAAGAAAGAACCCACGTTTTTCTCATAGATCTGTGACTTTGGCCTGGCCCGTGTTGCGGATCCAGATCATGATCACACAGGGTTCCTGACGGAATATGTAGCCACACGTTGGTACAGAGCTCCAGAAATTATGTTGAATTCCAAGGTAAGAAAATGAAATCAGGAAATAAGAAAGTTTCTGAATAGTAGCCATAATGTCCCTTTCCTGCCTCGGATTGCCACTTGTAACCAGAACCATATTGCTGTCCTAATCTTCCTCAAACATGGAACTTTTGGGCCCTGGGGTTCATCATCTCCATCGCAATGACTGTAAGTGGTATTTGTTAGCTAGGGAGATGCCACACAAGAAAAAGAATTAAAATTCAATAACTCAGATCCCATATAAAATGCCAGGTGTCATAGCGGCCTATCTATAATTTCAGCTTCAGAAGGCAGTGACTAGAAATCCCCAAAGCAAGGTGCTAAGCCAGACTAGCCCTAAGACAAGCTCTTGTGTTTGATTAGAGACCCTTTCTCAAAAAAAAAAAAAAAAAGAATAATGCAGAACAGAATCCAGGATAATTCCTGATAGGAACCTGAGTCCTCCATAAAATGTGTGCCCTCAGACATGTACACATGAAAATGGAAAAAAGATAAAAGTAGCAGGTGATCTGTCTCCTTCTCATGTCCATCTTCCATATGCCCTGCTTATTTCAACTTCCAGGTGCAGACTATTTTTGTGTGAGCAGTTACCAGTAATGTATGTTTCTGTGAACATGAATCAGAACCATTCTATAAAGGAATATGGGGTAATAAAGAATGCCCCTTCAACAAAGTTAATATAATTTGCTGTACTTGGAAAAAAATAGGTATAGAAAGAATAGGAACCACTAGGGATACTTTTGGAATTATTCAGTAGTTCTGCTTCCACATGAAATACTTCTCTGCTTTGCTAAGTGGCTTTGGAAAGTACAGGTTGCGTCCAAAACTCTACTAACAAAATTTGGATCTTGGTAATAAGAAATGATTAAGTAATCAGGAAGATTGATGCAGTTCAAAGCCATCCTGGTCTACATGGTAAGTCTCAGACCATTTAGAGCTGTATAGTGAGACCCTGTCTCCAAAAAATAAAAAAAATAAAAAATGACAGGGAGATGGGAGAGCTGGAGGAAAATTGGAAAGGAGAAAAGATGGGTTGGTGTGGAAAAAAGCATGAGAAAATATAAATTCATTATATTTGTATACGAAAGCTTCAAAGAATACTTTTTCTTAAGAAAAATGAGTATATTAACAAAACCCAGAAAAGAAATAAAGTATGAGTTCTTTGTTAGAGTTACTTAGTCAGTAATCAAAATTAAGGGCTGCTATGGAAATTGAAATTCAGTGTTTTTAACTTATCATTTGCAAATAGCAAAAAGAAGTTATTGGTATTGTGTACTTTTAAGTAGGTTTGAGATATTGCCTATATCTAATACCTCAAGATTATGGAAATACAGCTTTACCTACTACAGTGTAATATTAGGATAAATAAAGAAAGTAGTATAAGTAGACATTGAAAATTGTGTTTATTGCCTAGAACCATAGATAATCCTGGGGACCAATGGAAATGAGAGATTATAGTTGTCTTCTTTCTCCATTCCTTGCTAAATTGCTTTTTATGGGGAAATGGGATTTGTGTAAATCATTAAGTTTCATCATAAAGGAGGATTTGATATAACAAATGTTTCAAAGAAGAGAATCTTGTGTTGATTTTCTTCTAATTATGTATTGCAAATAAGCCCACATAGCAGGCTTTTTCTCTAATAACCCACATGCCATTCTAGACCAAAAGTATTAACATACAGGTCTACAAATGGGACTTGCCCATGAGGTGGTCTTTTATTCTGGTGATTTCTTGGTCAAAATGTCCCTACTGCTTTCACCTCTCCAGATATAACGAGAGACTCAATCTTCATTCAGTAGTTCCTTTTACTGCAGATTTTCATTTGTTTGTGATATAATCTTTTGAAGTTTTTATAACTTTTTTTTAGTTTCTTTTAAATTTTTTATTTTCCTTTACGACCCTTCTATCCCCTGCCAGACTCCCTCCTGTTGCAATCAGCCTGCATGGTTGCTGATAAATGACCATCAAATGGCTTAAGGGAACAAGGGGTTTATTTTCTTACTGATAGTTCATTACAGTTTATAGTCCAGCTTGATGGGAGAGCACACACCAACACCAGGGCCGAGGGGATTGATGGCACCATCACCACACAACAGCTGAGAGATGGATAATCCTTACTTGCCAAACCAGCATATCTGGCCAAGTGAACAGAAGGATGCCAACTCTCTCAACCAGCTCTCCATGATTTATTACAGGGCCTAATCCCATCCACCATAGGCTGGGGCCTTCAGCTAGACAATCTGTTCCAGGTTTGCTCTGGGCTTAACTCAACCATCAAATCTACAAATGTGCCCA
Organism: Typhlomys cinereus; assembly: GCA_023101885.1. NCBI lineage: Eukaryota > Metazoa > Chordata > Mammalia > Rodentia > Platacanthomyidae > Typhlomys > Typhlomys cinereus. The sequence continues at coordinate 328,423 of JALPQD010000107.1, forward strand.
GAGCTCAAAACCCTCAACAGTCAAGTTGACACCTGTGCTTAACTGTGACACGTCCTATTCTCAAATCTTTTCATTTGTGCTAGCAAAATTATTGTAGCGAAAACTGAATATAAACTTTTTTATTTGCAGCACTTCTAGCCTGAGACTATTGCTTTTTCAGTGTATTCACTTTTTTTGTTTTTTTGAGACAGGCTATCACTACAATACCCCAGGCCAGCCTGGAACTTGTCATCCTCTTTCCTTAGTCTCTTGAGTGCTGGGATTATAGGTATATACTATAGTCATTGCCCTGTCTTCTTTTCTGCTTTTTAGTGTAAACCATTTTAAATGCAGAAAAGTTGAGAATTCAATGAATACCTGTATATCCTTAACCTTGTTAACATTTTGATCGTCTGACACTTCACCAATATAACCAACACTTTATTCATTGACCATTTAGGGCATTTTAACACTTCTAAAGGGGTGAAAAATGGTCTTCCTTCCCATTACTATGACACTTCTGTGTCCCACATAAGATAAGTGCTAATTCAGTGCTATTTATAAAGAGTGCCAGCAGTTGCTTTGGAGGATACCCTTCAGTTTTGTGGCACATGTTTTCAGCATGAAAACCACAGGAGCCATCCTTCTCAGTGCCTTGTATCTGAAGACAAAGTTGTTTTGTTCTGATAACTGGTGATACTCATGTCACATTTTTGATTATCATTTCCAGAACACCTTAATTAATAGTATTTTGTGGGGAAATAGTTTGACTGTATTAATTTCATCAAACATTCACCCACTTCTCGTATTGCCATTGATGACTTCATAATTCATCTTTCCTGCTGTGTTTTAGCTCTGTTCATTGTGGTCTGATTTATAATTTAGTGTCTCCCAGATTTGGCTGGAGAGTCACTTTGGACATTCCTACCCCCAGCATCAGGCACTTCCCTACTCTGACATTGACTGCTCCAGACTTAACCTATGGGTTCCCTGTCCCAGATGGAAAGCAGCCATTTCTTCCAGGAGTCCTGATTCTCTATGTGTGTGTGTGTGTCTTTGTATCTGTGTGTCACTCTCTGTGTCTCTATGTATGATTTCAGTGTTTTTTTTTATTTAGCTTTGGTCCAAAACAAAATCTGTATAGATTACAAGAGTTTTAGAAAGAATTATTTTAAAATTCAGATTATTTTATTATAACTTCAAATTTAGTCATTGGTTTTCTTCCAAAATATAAAGTTTCCCCTAAATTTAATTGTTGACTCAATATGTTTTTCTCTTCCACTTTGTAACTATACCTAACATTTTCCATAAAATTTAACTAATGTTACTTGGAGAAATACCTTTTTTACACTACTGTTATGATCTAGACAAAGCAATCCTATAATTTTTAGCAGACTTCTTTGAAAGAAAATTTATACCTAAGAAATAGAAAAGATGAGACTATTGGAGCCAGCACCACCACCAGAGATCGAGGTTTTTCAACTTGACTTTTTTCAACTGACAAGGTAGTTACTCTAGAAATGTAACAGTCCCCTTATTAAATTGATTTCCAGGATTCTGAATATATTACTATTGTTTCCTTTTGCTAGCTCCAATATGTAATAATTCAAAATCTCTAAAATTGTTTGAAAAAAGATATATACTTCAGAAATTCTATTTTAATAATTTAATCAACATTAAATAGAGTATCTCTTGTGTTTTAGCATCCCATAAACCAAATTGCTTTACAGTACTGTGCCTGTTCCTGAATGATAAAGAGAAGGTCAAAGTCTTACCCACATGCCTGCCATGTAGAAAGCGATCATTGAGTTGTCATATATGCCATATGTCATTCTGTCTTTTCTCCCTTTCTGTTGTAGGGCTATACCAAATCCATTGATATTTGGTCCGTGGGCTGCATCCTGGCAGAGATGCTATCCAACAGACCCATCTTTCCAGGAAAGCATTACCTCGATCAGTTGAACCACATTCTAGGTAAGATTCCTAAGCATGGCTTACATCAAAGTCACTTGATTAAATGATGAAGAGTTCTAATAACTTCATGACTTATGATAGATGTGATCTTTTTTCTTTAATCTTTTCTAATTAAAATATAAAACCCTTTTTGTAAAAACTCATAAAGGTAAACGTAGGGTGATGGTAAGACATTCAAGTTCAAGAGTACATTTGTTTCACAATTGAGGTATATAGTCACTGGATCTTGTCTTGATAATTAACAATATTTTATCTTACAGGTATTCTTGGATCTCCATCACAAGAAGACCTGAATTGTATAATAAATTTAAAGGCTAGGAACTATTTGCTTTCTCTTCCACACAAAAATAAGGTGCCCTGGAACAGACTGTTCCCAAATGCTGACACCAAAGGTAAATCTTACTTCATTGATGATTTTTTTCTTAAACATAACTTTGTTTGTTGTATTTGTTGACCATTTAGGCCACTAACCTGAAAAATCAACAAGTTAGCTTATTGGGTAATGCCTTTGAATGTGCTCAGGGGTATGGGGATAAAGCTCCAAGTTCTGGGAGAGACCATGTCTAAAAAAATGAAGTGCAAAAGTGCAACCCAACATCAACTTCAATCCTACACACATGCCATTAATTATCTGTAATTAATTTTAAAAATACTGAGGGCTGGAGAAATGGCTCAGGGGTTAAGACTACCTTGAAAGCAGAATGTCCTGAGTTCAGATCCCAGGTCCCACATTTAAAAAAAAAAAAAAAAAGGCCAGCCAGAAAAGATGGCAACTGCACTTCCCGACTTAGTGGGTAGAGCCTGGAAAATCCCAGAGCAAAGCAGAAAAGGAGGTAGAAGCGGTTCTAGGATAGTTCCTGAAGTCACCTTTGGTCCGCCACAGGAACATACAGTGCCCTCTGACATAAACACACACACACACACTAAATAAATTAAAGAAAAAAAAAAGAGTCTTTTCTTCATTACTGTTCTTCTTTCTTATAATGTCAGAAATCAGGCCCAGAACCTGAATTTTGCTTTGTAACAACTGGCCTTGAGTCTCAGTTATTTTACCTTAGCCTTCAGAATGTTATGATTGCAGGTATAGATCACTGTGCCAGCACATGAAATAAATTTTAAGATCAGCTTTTATTATTGAAGATGAATTATTATATAAATTTCATCCTTAAATAGTTAGACTTCTTATTTTTTACAAATGTAAATTGTAGTGTAACCACTAGCATAATTAAGACATGGAATGTTTTTGTCATTCCTAAAAGTTGCCCCCTTGTAGTTTGTCTGTCTCCCAGTCTCTTGACAGTCACTGGTCCGATTTCTTTTTTAAATTTTTATTATTATTATCATTTATTCAACTGTGTGCATATGCGTGTGTATGTGCGCGCGTGTGTCTGTGTGTAGAACCACGGACGAATTCGCGAACCACCATGGACGCCTCCACCTCCTTCTGCCCCGGGATTCACAGGCTCCGCCCTACCAGGACCAGAAGCGCAGGCCGCCCCCGCTTCCGCTCGGCGTCTATACATGGGATCTGGGATCCGAACTCAGGACCTTCTGCCTGCAAGGCGGAGGCTTAACCCCTGAGCTACCTCTCCAGCCCACTGGTCCGATTTCTATCCCTACGCTTTTGCCTTTGCAGAATACCATTTTAATGGAATCCTAGAATATGTTGTCTCTCATATCGACATTCTTTGATTTGTCATAATGCATTTAAAGGTTATAAAATCTGATATTACTGCTTCTGTCAGTCTTTTCATAGACTGATGCTGGATAGATACTAGTATTATCCCTTCCCCCACCAAAAAAAGAATACACTATTTAGAACACTTGCCTAGCATGTATGAGGCCCTATGTCAGCGTTGGGGAATGGGGGAAGTTCATTAAAAATAATGCTTTAAATTACCCTAGGCTATGAGTACAAAGTCAATGTGGTAAATATGAAACAAATGAATCTCATGTTTAGATGTGGGTCTCACTCCTGAGATATCTCATTATGCTTATAGAAATACTCTAGAATTGCTAAAAAATTCAAAATCCCTAATACCTCTAGTCCCAGGCATTTCAGATAATACTTAACCTGTAATATGCTTTTGCAGATTCTTAGACTTTCTGAATTCCCTAAATGTGAATTAAATAGAAGTTGCCAAGAAGCCAAGCTAGTCGCTCATAGGTTCCCTCACTTTAATGCTCCCAAATAAAAACCAAAAGGGAGAACTGAGATTAGCTCAGTAGCAGAGTGTGACAAATGTGACTATTAAGCTTCAAGGGAAAAAAATCACTGGATAGAATAGTACTTTTTATTCTCATTTAACATATACCTTAAGTATATTAGGCAACTATTTTTTTTAAAACTTCATTATAATTACAATAGATAAAATTGTGATTCCCTCTTCATGCTAATATGTCCATGTTTATGATCTAATCCCCAGAGTCCTTGAATCTGTTAGTTTGTGTAGCAGAAGGGAAGATACATATGATTACATTGTTCATCTTTAACTTTTAAAACAGTAAGATATCCTAAATTATCTAGGGACTTAATGAGAACACAATTTAGATTCTAAATCTAAAAGATGGTACCTTCAGAACACAACATTGCTTATATCTTTTTTTTTAATTTTTTATTGTTCATTATTTATTCAATTGTGCATGTGTGTGTGTGTGTGTGTGTGTGTGTCTGTGTGTGTGTAGAACCACAGATGAATTCGAGAACTACCATGGACCACCTCTACCTCCTCCTTGTTTACTCTGCCCCGGGATTCACAGGCTCTGCTCTACCAGGACCAGAAGCGCAGGCTGCCCCCGCTTCTGCCCGGCGTTTATATGTGGGGTCTAGGATCCGAACTCAGGACCTTCTGCCTGCAAGGCAGAGGCTTAAGCTCTTGAGTCACCTTTCCAGCCACAACATTGCTTATATCTTTTCATGTCTTTATCTACCTCTGTGTGTGTGTAACTTTTATAAATATTTTTAAATCATAGGAATATTTTAAAAGATAAAATTTATTTAGAATTAGTCCCCAAATGTTACTATTAAAAGAACTATTTCTTATCTTTCCTTAGGTGCCTGTATGTATATGTATGTATGTTATATGTACTTTCAACCTTAGTGGCCAGTTTAGTGAACATGAATGGAGTCAAAAGGACAAACTCAGATGTTCCTTCTTAGACAGTATCCACCTATCTCCAAGGTTTTTGTTTTTTACATGGATTCTAAGGTTCAAACTCAAGTTCTCATGATTTCAAGGCAAGCACATTACCCATTGAACTGGTTGCCCAGCCCAATAACTGCCAGTTTAGATGGTCAGTTTATACATGGGCCCAAATTAAGGTTCCCAAACAGTTATTTGTAATTGAATATCTTTTTAATATAGGAGAGACTGCTTTTTCAACTGATATTTAAATAGAATGTGTTATCATTACAGATAGTATAGAAGTACTCAGAGAGGTTGGGGTAAGGAATAGAGAAGGCAGGGGGAAGACACAGGAGCAGGTTATCATACTTTAAGGCAGCCTCCAGGAGATACTTCTTTCAGCCAGGCTGTAACCTCAAACAGTACCACCTGCTATGGATCAAGTATTCGAGCACATGAGTCTGCAAGGAACATTTGACATTTAGACCAGTGTCACTCATCTTTCTTCATACGAGATATAAACGTTGAAAATACACTTTTTAAACCCAGCTTATCACAATAGAAAACATCAAAAAGTTTGATAGCTCATTGTGTGTGGTCCAGACTGTGAGAAATGGATGTTCTTGAGATAGCTATTGTAGATTGCAGTGTAAATTGGATGAATTTTTATGGAGAGCAATTTTTCAGTTCTGTCATGAGTCTTTTATCCCAACAATTCTAGGTATTGAACTTTTGAATTGAATAGGGGCTGGGTGTGGTGTTTACTTTAATAATGAAAGTATTTTTTTCATGTATTTGTTGGAAATTTTGCCAGTAATGCTCTAAGTTTTTGTTCAAGGGAGCCTTAGTTTAGAATTCGTTCCAAAATGACTCCAGTAAGTGGGAAGAAGTGCTTATTATTCAGCAGATGGTTCTGGGTTACTTGAATCTCTGTTTGGAAGAAAATCAATTTAAATCATTACTCACATGAAAATGAATTCCAAAAGACTCAACAATTAAATACATTTTTATATCACTGTTAAAAGAGTAGTAATATTTGGAGTATTAAGTGTTTCTGATTTCATCAAGAATTCTCTTCTTAAATTCTAAAAGCCAGAAATGAAAATGGATTTCATCACGTGAAATTTAAGATGTAACAAATTACACTGCTAGATGTGTTCAAAATGTTGTAAACTGAATAACATCTAAAGGATGCCAGTACAGCACAGTGATTACACAGAGATCTGGAATTAACCTCTTGAGTTCAGCCTGAGGACTCCGGAATTTCATGATGACCTCATCTCAGAAATGATACAAATTTGGGACTGAAGAGATGGCTCTCCAGTCTGCCTTGCAAGCAGAAGAACCTGAGTTCCAATTCCAGATCCCACATAAAAATGTCAGGCAGAAATGGTGGCAACCTACACTTCTAGCTCTGGAGCAAAGCAAAAAAGAGAGCAGTTCAATCCAGATGATCCCCAAAGTCGTCCTTAGACCTACACAGGGATACAGTGCCCTGTGACCCATGGTCGGGTGTGCCCGCATACACAGGAAATGATACAGATTTAGCCCAGCAACGGAGACATAGCTCTGTAATTAAACACTTGCTTGCTAATCTAATGACCTGAGTTCGATCCCCAGAAACCCACATGGTGGGAAGAAAGAATTGACTTTTGAAAATTGTCCTTTAACAAAGCTCCACCATGCATGCACACATCTTCTGTGCATGTGTCTATGTGTGTGAAATAAAAAAGTTTTTAAATGAGAACAGCGTTAGGTTGCTGGTTCAATACTTAAAGCCCTTGCATCATAAAATAAAAACAAAATGATGGATTCATTATGTGTGTTATTAGTATAAAAAGACAAATCTGGGCTTTCAATGGATAAATAGGCAAAGAACAAGGACATACATAATACGAAATACTGAGATGAGAAAAACTGTCAGAAGAGCAGTTTGGAGGCTAACAATTGAGAATTTGGTTTGGGCCATGTTAGGCATAGAAACCACTTAAATGCTAACTATTGCTCAAGTTATTGGGCAAACTACTATGTCTCCTTAAAGTCATTCTTTAAGTTTTAATAAACAATATTTATTAAAGTAAACTAGTACAATATTTGTTGTACAGTAAAACTTCAAGTAATCAAAAGATAATGTAGAGAAAAAAGAGAGGACCTAGCAAGATTCAAAAAATACTCAATGTGATTTTTTAAAATATTTCCCTTTTTTAAAACTTTGTGTGTGTCCCTGTGGAAGACCAAGAGTAACTTCGGGAATCATCCTGGATTGCTGCTTTCTTCTGGGACTTCCCAGACTCCAGCTGCCAGGGCAGAAATATAGGCATTTTTTTCCACCTGATGTTTTTATACAGTATCTGGGATCTGAATTTAGGACCTTCTGCTTGTGAAGCAGTCTTAATCCCTGAGCCATCTTTCCAGCCCTCAGTGTAATTTTATCTGTTTATTAATTAGCTGCTTTTTTTTACATAGATTCTCAGTAATTCTTTTCCTTCGGAAATGGTATCTCTTTACTGTCTAGGCTAGCCTTGAACTCAATTCTACATCAGCTATCCCGAAGTGGCAGGTCCTTACTAATTCTTTTAAAGTGTAAGGGGTTCTGAGATCAAAAGATTTGAGAAACACTGCTATTATGGCACAGTATAGAGTAATGTTTTCTCTGGCTCTGTCCAGAACTCACGTTACAGATGAAATGATAGGTTGCTGCATTGATCCATGATGAGAATTTGACTACATAAATGCGGTGGGCTTGAAGAGATGCTACTGAGAATGAGGCCAGTGGCCTGCTCAGCGTCTGGGTTAGGACAGGGAGGAAAGGGTGCAAACCAGGTTGCTATGCATAACTTTTAAAGGTACTAGAAAATACACAATTCTAGAAGGGTACAGGGAATCTTAGGACTCTGGTGAAATGTAATTCTTGCCTTCAAAGAGGTTTCCAGTCTTTCAAGGGAAGATACATTGTGTCCAAATAAGCAGCGGTGATTCATGCCATCTGAGTGGTAACAGATCTTTATAGTGTGGGAAGATTGGGGGCTGAACTCTCTGGCTGTGGAATCAGCGCCTGCCAACTGTTTCCTGCTTCTTTTCTCCTTTGGTAGCTGTGATTAATGCACATTACAACACATAGGTTACGGAAGCTAAAATCTAGTTATTTTTAAAATAGGAAGGGGGAAAAATCTTTTGAATTGTTACTTGGTAGTTTTAAGGCCGTAAAATTTAGCTAAAAGAAATTAACAGATCTCTTTTAGAACTGGATTAAGTTGCAAGATACCCATTTATCTAGAAGTGCTTCCATGCTGAAAGCTTGAATGCACTCAAACTAAGTATCCCATGGCTTAGAAATAATGCTGTTACAGTCTAACCATTACCTCCTGAGTTTTTCCTAGCCCAAGTAGTGTCTTTTCAAATGACTTTTCATTGTGGCAAAGATTTTTTTTAAGACAGTTTATCATTGTATGTATCCTAGGCTGGTCTCAAATTCACAACCCTCCAGCCTCAGCCTCCCAGGCACTTGGGATTATAGGAGAATCCCATCACACATTGTCCAAATTTTTTTTTTCTTTCATGTATAAGTATATGACTTAAGTGTATGCCTGTGTGCATGTGTATATATGGGTAGGTGGAGGTAGGTGTGCAGGTATATATAAATAAGTGCACTTGGGTATGTGTACCTGTAGGGCCCATCAGGAATCATCCTCTTCGATCCTACTGTTAGGAACCTGGATCTCTAATTAAACCCAGAGCATGCCATTAAGGTTGGTTGCTTATCTACCTTGTTCTGAGAATTCCAAGCTCCATCTTCCAGGGCTATAATTTACAAGTGTACCACCACACTTGCGGAATCTGAACTCAGGTCCTTTTGTTTGGGCAATAAAGGCTTTAACCACTGAACCATCTCCCCAGCCCCGAGTGGTTTTAATTGCCTCTCCAGAAAAACATTTGGGAAATATCCGTGGATCTCTTTGTGATAAGGAATATTAGGAGCAAGAAATAAAACATCTCTTAATATCTCTTTTAGAAACAAGAATTTAAAAACTCAAGCTCTTGTACATACATATATACTTAGATGTAATAAGTTTTCAATGTAACTAACATTTGAACTGGAGGTGTCTGAATTTTTGGTCATGCAGTAGCTGTCCTGACCATTGAGGACCATCTCTTCAACTTCACCAGCCTATAGATCCCGTGACTCAGCCATAGACATGAACATCATCTCTTTTGGTTAGAATCTGCTTTAGACAAGATTTTCCACTGCTTTAAAATATTCTCTAGCCTACAAAGCAGTACCATTCTTTAATTTTCTAAAGTATGAGTACTTACTGAAAAGATTATAGGCAAATAATAAATTTGAAACATAGATATTATATGGGCTTTTGAAAAGAACTGTACATATCAGATATGAGTAATATTCTATTATGGCATTCTTTCTGTGTATATCGTGTGATTGCCCATGTTTATTCTTCCTTCTTCCTTTAAAGATTGGGGCTTAGCCCTGTGGTGACAGGCAATGAAAGATGTGGAAAGTAGGATCTAGAACTCAGTGTGAGCACAAATACATACAGGCATACATATTCACAGCCTTTGAGTAGCCTCAGGCAGCAGGGGTACCTTGCCCCCACCTGTCAAACAAGCAGTTACTTCAGAAGACTTTCTGCTCTCCGGTCAAATAACACTTTGTAATGAATAAATGATTTAAACTTATTTCTTGGAAGTAAGCTAAAACTGATTCCTTAAGTTAATCATGAATATTGTAGCAATGTATTCTGGTTATTAAATGAACTCTTACAGCTATTATATATACTAACTTGCAAGTGGGCGAAGTTGATATTGTCAATTGCAAGTAACCTAAGAAATATCATTGTATGGAAAGAGACTTTTTAAAGTAGATACCTGTATTTTTTGTTTTTGCCTTACTTTAGTGTTATATTATCTTTAAAAAAAAATGTATTCTCCCCTGTCTATGAATTTTTCAAATCTAGATTCTTTTAGATTTAAGCCTTGGATTTTTTTAGGAGTACTTGAGACTGAGCTAGGTCCCAAGAGAAGATAAATAGTTCTTATCTTTCTTCCATAGGTTGAAGGTCCTGTTAAGGTTTAATTTGAAGAAAGGACATACTACTTAAACTGAAAACCATTGGTCATATTATCATTAAATAAAGGAAGCAAAAAATACTTTCCAGCACACGTTCTTTTCTTCTGTATATCTGCCCCTACTAAAACAGGAAGTCTTTGTCCTCTCTTACCTTTGTACCAGGCACACCATTAGCTTTGTCCTTTGGCCATCATCATGATTTCAACATTATCTGGATACTGAGTTTATAGACCTGCAGAGTATGGTGTTCATTAGTTGTACCAGTCCATTCCATTCCTGATCTATAGTTGATCCTACTGCTGAGTGCCCGGTGCAAGAGAAACACTCAGCTGTTAACAGCAGCCAGGCCAAGAGAGTACTTTTAAATTTGGTCCTTGGGGAGAGACTCCAGATTGCAAAGTAAGCTGGAACCTATAGGTCATATGTCCCTGTTAGCCAGAGCCTAGGGGAAAAAAGATTTTCTTCTGTGACTTTGGATGTCTATGTGTTGAATGACAAATGACAACTGAAAAAAGGATTTTAAGTGGTGGGTGTAGGTTTATATATGTGCTAGCAGTGTGTTCTTCAAAGCTGTGTACACAAGTACATGAAACTAGAGGTCAACACTGGGTATCTTTAGTTGTTCTCTAGTGGAGTTGAGTTTACATGTGAATGCACTAGCACATGTACATATGTGGGCCAGAGTTCAGCATTATTCATCTTCCCCTCTCAGTGAGACTGAAAATCCACTTGTCTGACAGGGATTATGTGCCACTGCACCCAGCTTTTACATGGGTACTAGGAATCCAAACTCAAATCTACCTCTTGAGTCATCTCCCTATCCCACAACCTTAGTTTTCGGGACAGGGTCTCTTACTGAGCCTGGAGCTTGCCGATTCAGCTGGACTGGGTAGCCACCAAGCTCCAGGGATATTCGTGTGTGCCTTACTTGCACTTGGATTAAAGGCATATACCAATCGTTTCTATGCTGGTGCTAAGGATCAAACTCAGGTTCTTGCGCTTGTCTGGCAAGCATTTTACAACTGAATCTCACACACACACACACACACACACTGGTCCAATACTTTTGGTACCTACAAAGCTGAATAGCAGTGAGGAAAAGTCCAGGTTTCGTAGATTGACCTAAATTTGGACCTTCACTTCCAGCTAGCTATTGCCTCTTTCTGTCTGTTGTGCTCTGTGATTGTCATGTGGCACCTACATTTTATCTAAGAAGACTCAGTGATACTTTTACGCTCCATTGTCTTGTGTGTCAATTGAATAGGAAATAGAAACTATTTGGGTTAGTAGTCCTGCCTCTCATCACTGCATAAACCTTTCTTTGTAGCTCTGGACTTACTGGACAAAATGTTGACATTTAACCCTCACAAGAGGATTGAAGTTGAACAGGCTCTGGCCCACCCATATCTGGAGCAGTATTATGATCCAAGTGATGAGGTAAGAGTCCCTACTCCAGACTATTGCCTCGAGGATGTTGAATAGCCAGCATCACCCCCAACCATGTCCTGTGATTTTCCTGAGGTCCATGAAGGCATAACTGCCTCTTCTACTTTGAGGACAAGAACTGTGGCACAGTGGGGCATAGCTTGTACATCCCTCACACCCTGCGTGTCTGCCTCAGAAGAGTTCATCCAGGCCAGCCACAGCAGGGTTAGTACATGAACAAAAGGGAACATCTACGTCACTATAGAGCATGGAAAGTGTAGGGGTCCGAGGTAAGAGATTGTTGGTGATGGTCTACAGCCGTACCAAACTGAACGTGTCCAGTCTTGTCTGATCTCAGAAACTAGGCTTGGTTGGGTCTGGTTAGTGCTTGGATGGGAGATTATTTGTGATGGTCCATGGCAGACAGAGATACCCGAACCACATGCTGTTCCAGGAGTGTGAAGGTAAAAAGGTGTGGGGACAATAAGCAGAGTGAGAAATTAGCCAGATGGTTCATACTGTGGCTTGATGATTCTGTGTTGGACACAAAACATTCCTTGAAGACAGGATTTATGAACCTTTTGTGGAACGAGATAATGAATTCACATATAGGTGTGGTGGCTCCTTGGAGCTTTCTGCACATACTCTGTAACGGTCTGTCCAGGACAGTCCCAGTGCCTTGTTTCTCTGGTTCCTCCATAAGTTCTATTTTAACCTTTATTCTCGATAGCAAAAATGCAACATGAGCTAAAAATTTAGATTGTTATAGGTTGAGGCTTATGTACATAGTAAATAAGGCCTTTACTCTATGTTCCTCAAATACAAAGAAGCAAGTGGAGTTAAAATTAAGGTACACAGTCAAAACAAAATCAAAGCTAAAAAGCTGATAAAAAGAAAAGAAATAGAAATTAAAATGAAATTTTTTAAATTGATAACCCTTCGATATCAAAGTCCTATCCCCAAGCACTTGAAATATCTTGCAAAATGCCTACAGTGCAGTTTATGGTATGGAAATGGTTGGGAACTCAAGGGTCTCAGTCTCAGCCTCATTAGCTGGGCATTGGGCATGTATTTCCAAGGCTCTGGTGTTACAATCACCAAACTTGAGGCAGTGGATGACATACATAGAATACTTGAACATTGTGCATCCTTCAGAGTAGTTTAGTTGTTCTCTTGTATGGACATAAATAATACAGTATTTAGGATCCATGCCACCTCCCCCTTTTAAATACCTTCCATGAAAATAGTGTTTGTGAGATTTGGGGATCTAGGCATCCACTGGTTGACAGCTGGTATTATTGTCAGCTTAGTCCTATAGTATCTTAGTTTTGGGCATTTAAAAATCAAAATGGGGGCGATCTAGCCCCTCATGGCACTCCAGTGCCAGGAGTCTGTTTCTTGTTCCTTGCTCCTCATGAATTCCAGGCCTAGGCACTGTGAGTTCTCATGGGCTCCCTAGCCCCTCATGGCATGAGCTCTGTTTCATTTCTGCTTCTCATGGAAGCACCCTAGCTCCTCATGGCACTCCACGTCTGGAGTCTGTGAGTTCCAACCTTTCTCTTCTCTAATAAACTCTACCTTAATTCTCAAAAAAAAAAAAAAAAAAATCAAAATGGGCTGGAGATATGGATCAGTTGATAGAGTGTATGCCTCACATGCAAACAGTCTTGGGCTCAATCTCCATCGAGGTATAAAGCTGATTAAGATGACATATACCTGTAATCCCAGAACAGGGAAGGTGGGGGCAGGTGGATCAGTTCAAGGTCCACCTAGAATACAGGAGGTCCTGTCTTTCCAAATAAATACCTGTGATCCCAGCACATGAGGAGACTACGGCAGGAGGATTGTAAGTTTAAGATCAGACTGAGCGACCTGTATAATGAAGCCTTGTCTCAAAAAACATCTTTAAAAGACATTTTTCTGTATCCACATTTTTCAAGTAGGGTTCATTCTCTTATACAAACATAGGCATTTCTCCAAATATTGTTCTTCCTTATAACATTACTTTAATAATTTTGTGTGATTATGGTAACAATATCAATATATTTATTTTAGTTTCACAGATTTATTTTGTGGTACTAGGCATTGAACCCAAAATCTTACGCACGCTAAGCAAATACTCTACCACTGAGTTAGCATCCCTATCTCTTTTTTACTTTAAGACAAGGTCTTGTTAAGTTCCTTAGCTAGCCTCAACCTTGCAGTCCTCTGGCCTCAACCTCCCAAATAGCTGGAATTCTAAGTGAGCATCATGCCTACTAGTTTTACATTTTTTAATTATATAAACATACCATCTCCTCCAACTTCTGTTACTGCAACATTTGAAAATTAAGAGTCAGCAAGATAGCTCAGCAGTTAAATTGCCTACTCACACGATGGAATAACTGACTTCCAGAAGTTGTCCTCTGACCACCACCAGTACTCCGTGGAATGCATGAGTGCTGTTCTGCATGTACTTGCGCTGTCGCTCGCTCTCGCTCTCTTCTCTTCCAAATAACGATTTTATATAATGGGGGGGCTATTTTGGGCCAGGGCTATTTTTTGGTGATGGTAGTGTTTTTGTTGGTTTTGTTTCTGCTTTTTGTTTTTGCATGTGCATGTATCAGAGAGCATGTGAATGTATATACCTGTGGAGGCCCATAGGAATCACCCTGGATTGCTGTATTTCTTTACTGCTTTGCTGTAGGGTTTCCCAGGCTCTGCCTTTCAGAGCCTCTGAAGTATAGGCCACTGCCATTTTGCGCCCAGCATTTTTGCATGAGGTCTGGAATTTCAGGTCCTTTTGCTGATGAGGCAAAAATTTTTAATTCTAAGTCATCTCTCCAGCCCCAAATAAATAAAATATTGTTAAAATTTTTTGAAAATTGGACCACTAGAATAGCTCAGCAGGTGCCTGTTTGTAAACCTAGCAACCCGAGTTTGACCTGAAGATTACATGGTAGAAAAAGAAAATTGACCAGAAAGTTTTCTTCTGACCTCTACCTATGCACCAGGGCATGCATGTGCAACCTCTTGCTCACAGCTGCATATTCATTCTTTCTCTCTTTCTCTCTCTCTCTCTCTCTCTCTTCTCTCTCTCTCTCTCTCTCTGTCTCGTAGATAAATAAACCATTCAAAAATTGTTATGGAATTTGTGATAAACTCAGTAGAATATTCTTGATAATAGTTCCCATTCTATTTTTGTTTTTTACTGAGCACATGCTACCATTCCAGCTACATTTCCAGCCCAGGGCTCTTCAGTTTTATGAGAGATCAATGTAATTATATAAACTTTAGAATCAATAAATTATTCCCTTAATTATAACATTTAGCTAGTAAATGCTGTGTTTTCTCTTAAAGCCCATTGCCGAAGCACCATTCAAGTTTGACATGGAATTGGATGACTTGCCTAAGGAGAAACTCAAAGAACTCATTTTTGAAGAGACTGCCAGATTCCAACCAGGATACAGATCTTAAATTCGTCAGGTACCTCAAACTTACCCATTCATTTTAACTCTAGCAAGAAAAGAGAATACAAGTTTTAAATATCATTAGAAAGACAATGGAACAATTGGATTTAGCTTTTATTCAGATTGCTTCGTGATTTGAAATTAGAGAAGTCATTCTTTATCTTATACCAATTCTTTAATAATTTCTAGTAGTTTTATTGGCTTATAAGTTTACGATATGAAGTTGAATTACTGATTGGTAATTTTTAGATTAATAGCAGTGATATCGATGTTTATACAAATAACTTGTGGGAAGAAAAATGTTTTAGCTGTTCTAAAATTTTTTTTCATCATTATGGTATGTTAAATATATAGAAATTCTAACGTGCAATTTTATTGGCCCCGAAGCTTGTGGTGTAATTTGGTTTGGTTTGGTTGTTGTACTAAAGATTGAATCCAAAGTTGGAGAGATAACTCGAGGGTTAAGATTCTACTCTGATTCACAAACTGAAGGACCTGAATTCAAATCCTAGATCCCACATAAAACCGCCAGGCAGAAATGGCAGCAGTCTGCATTTCTGGCTCTGGAAGGGAGCCTGGGAAATTCCCAAGCAAAGCAAAAAGAGGGTAAAAGCAATCTAGGATGATTCCCAGAGTTACCCTTGGGCCTCCACAGCCACACACAATGTCTTCTGTTGTCTTTTCATCGTCATATATTAGGATTTCTGGGTGTCTTTGCCAGCGCCCAAGCTGGAAAGCAGGAACTGCCCCTAGTGTTTCCAGTGGAGATCATAAATTGTATGGAAAGGGGCTAGATGGGCCAGAGAACAAAAAGGGAAAGCAGAATTATCCCGGTTGCTCACTTTGGGTAGCTGTCACTGATGTTTAGCTGAAATACCAAAGGAGAAAGGGGTGTTAACCGTGTTCTTAGCAAGGGAGGATGCTGGGGAATACACTAACTGCAGGTGTAGCGCCTCCGTGAACACCGCAGAGGAAATGGGGTTAGAAACCTCTACCCACTGACCTGGGAACTCAGTGGTTCTTAAGCACCCTCATCATTCAGAACATCTTCCTGAACAGTTAAAACTGGTCCTAGAGCCTACACTGCAGGTGTCACAAGGAGAGAGAGAGAATTCCTGACTTTCCTGGAGCCTATACTTAAGTTATCAAAGGAAGGAGGGGAAGTGGGTGCATGACTTTCCCTGTCACTGTCCGCCATTAACAGAATCTCACCCGAATCTAGATCCCAAGGGAGACATGACCAGCACAACTTCAGAACAGAACTTTGAAAGCCAATTAACATGAGAATTTGAACTCGTACAGTTGAAAGGGAAGGAAAGGAGGGAGGGAGGAAGAAGGAAGGGAAGGAAGGAAGGGTGCTTTCAGAAGTCTGATCCTAGAATAGTGCACACCTGTAAGAACCCAGCACTCAGTAGGTTCAAGGAGAAAGATCCCAAGTTTGAGACCCTCGCCCTTAACTACATAGCAAAATTCTGTCTCAAAAAAACTATGAAAAGAAAATGTCTGACACCGTATTAGATGGGGCTAAAATGAGGGAAGACCAGGTGGTAAGTCAGCTAAAACAGTCTGTAAGGCCAGTGGGATGGCTCAGTGGGTGGAGAGAGTTGTTACCAAGCCCAGTGACCTGAGTCTGATTCCCAGAACCTACAGTGGTAGAAATAGAAAACTAACTCCTGCAATCTCCACACATATGCCATACTGCACATGCACACAAATAAATGTGCAAAAAAGGAACAGTTTGTGCTTTCCCTAGCAGTAAAAGCTTTGGATGACAGCCATGTCAATGAGAAGCCATTGATTTCAGGATACAAAGTGAGGAAGATAACTTGAGTTTTCTAATTTAGTACCTAGAGGAGGGCTAAGAGTGCTGTTAAACCTGTGCACACCTTATTAGACAGCTTTCACCTCAGAGCTACCATGAAGAGAGCGCATGCCATGCCCACAGGACAGGCAGAGAATCAAGTGTAAGTACTTGTGTGATCTCTCTCACTGATGCAGGCAGTCCCCACAAAGTTTCCTTCCTGGTTCCTCTACAAGGCATTCTGTGCAGTGACTTGTCTGTGTTACCTCCAAGTCATTCAGGAAATTTTTTTCCCTTCTAGTTTTACAAATACTTGGTATTCATCCCTGCTGCCCTCCATCCTCGCTCCCTTCCATACAGGAAACTCTTAAGACTTGTTTTCCCAGTGTCTGCACAAGGTCCGATTGATTAGACCTAGGTCACCCTGATTGTTCTGATAAATAAACTTGTGTCTGCACATAGCCTTCTATGTGCTCTCATGAGTTTTGCCTTTTGACTTTACCACAGGAGGGGTGGTTGTGACAGAAACCCAAATGTCATATAAATTCAAGAAAAACTCTAGCCCTATACCAAACAAGTTTGCCAATCCCATCCTCTGAGATTTCATCACAATTCCTTTTATAGGCCATTTTCCATAAGCCCATCAACAGCCTCCAGTCCCCATCTTCCTTTTCTTGATTCAAACATGATGCCTGCTAATGGGTTGAGGGCTAAGCAGAACCAGTCTAGCAGATATACATATATACAATATATGTGAACAGGCTTCTGAGGTTGACATGAGAATCCGTTTTGGGGGTTGGTTGTTTTCACATTTTTGTTTTATTTAGTCAGCATTGAGTATTTTCTAGTATCAGTTAGGAAGGAGAAAAAGATAAGAAGACCTAGGCTTTATTCAACAGCTTGATAGCAAGAAACTGGTAAGGAGCAAAGGAGTGTGCAGAGTGTCAGAGGTCCTGGAATAGATGTGAGTTAGGGTACGACAGTCACAAGAATCAGGCAAGGCTGAGTCCTGATAATCAAGGGCTCTTTGCTAATAAAGAAGGTATCAAACTAGGAAGTCAGTCAGATTGTGTACACAGGCTAGAGCTGGGTAGAAGTCCACAGAGAAAACGTAGCCCGTAATGTAGTTTACATTACTAAGGAGCTTGGTTTTTTTTTTTCCCCTCATAAATAGTTACCCATTCTGAAATGTTGGCTTAGGTGACTAGGGATAGCAAAGATGTGGGAAGACCTTAACAAGAAGTAGCCAAGGAACATGCTTAGGCCACTGATCAGAACAGTGATGGAGCAGCACTGAGGGGAGCCAAAACAGTGCGGGTTACCTACAGTGCTACAGTGTAGGTGCTTTCTGAATGCTGCCTGGAGTCAGCCTTACAAACAAACTTCTGATTCCCAACAACAATTGTGTATGTTGTTCATTTGCTCGAAGGACGAAGATGTTCATGATGTACATGGAACTTGATTTTTTTCCCATTACTCTTTCAATAACAATTTTTAATTATTCTGAAAAGTTGAATTTTAAAGTAGACACCCATATTCCTTCTTTTCTTCTTTAGCTCCCTTCCATCTATTTCCTGTATTTCAAAGATAATTGCCAACATCTAAACTGTCTTACAATTTAGTCTTTTAATGAATCCAGAGGAATATGGCACTGGAAGAATTTGCTAACTTAAAAGTCAGGCCCTTTCATAATCATTTTATTTTGGGATACAGTGGTATATGTGGTTGTCAGGCACATGCATGACAACGATTCAGGAAACCAAAGTTTGGAGAATCTGAACAAACATTTTGCTCAAAATGATTTGTCAAGCCAGAGTGTCATTTACATGTTGCCATACTGCCTAGAATAGGTTGGAGAACCCCAGAACTTGTGGTAGAAAAAAAAACATAAAGCCTGAATGTGCTTTGTGACTTGTGAGCAACTATTGGATCTTTCATGCTAGCAGCACATTCAGATCAATAACGTTTCCAAAGGAAAGAGTGTGTCCTTGATGATGCATTTTTATTTTTTTTATTTTTTTAAATTATTTATTCAATTGTACGTGTATGCGTGTGTGTGCGTGTTGAACCACGGATGAATTCGGGAACCACCATGGACCGCCTCCACCTCCTCCTTGTTTACTCTGCACCAGGATTCACAGGCTCCGCCCTACCAGGACCAGAAACACAGGCCGCCCCCACTTCCGCCCTGCGTCTATACGTGGGGTCTAGGATCCGAACTCAGGGCCTTCTGCCTGCAAGGCAGAGGCTTAACCCCTGAGCCACCTCTCCAGCCCCTGGTGAAGCATTTAATCACTGCACTGACCTTCATCAGAACCACAGGACACAACATGCTGTGTGTGGCAGTATGTTCATTCCTCAAGGGTGGTACAAAATGAGTAGATACTAGTGAAGCTGTTTCATATTACAGTGGTTGCCTTGGGACAGTAGCTCTCCCATATGTAGTCCATCTGTTCCCACAACTAGTAATAAGAACTTTTAACAGACCCTCCAGGGGCTTTTGATATTCAGGGCAGAGAATCACTAGCCAATAAATGATGAGAACAGATTTGGCTTAAAGTATAATTTCTCCAAGTGAAAACAGATCTCAGGAGAAAATGTGTGACCTGTGCTTTTCCTGGGATGACACTGTAGTGTCTAGAACTCATGAGAGCAAGTAAACATAAATAAATATAGGCTTGGCAAGAAGATAGCTGGCAAATCCTCTCTGACCAAAATGGTACATATGTCTTCCAGCAGTGGAAATCAGCTCTAGCTCCTCATCTTTCCAGAGTTACAGTTCACCACCCTCACTGCCCACCAGGGATTGGTTTTCTCCCAATAAGAGAAAACTTGAACAGTATTACAACATACAACTCACTGAATGTACGATTGAGTTTGTCTTCTTACCTGGTCATCCAGAGAATGTGAGACTTACTAAGACTAGGAGGAAGCAGATTTTTGTCTCTAAAACAAAGAGACAAAGACCTTTAAATCCTAATTTTGGAGCCAGTAAAATAGCTCAAAGGGTAAAAGGACTTGCCATTCATGCCTCACCACTGCAGCTTGATTCTCAGAACATATGTGGTAGGAGAAAATTATCAGAGTTGTCCTCTCATCTCCATGCATGTGCATGCACGTACATCCAAACAAATTTTGAAAGGAAAGAATTAATTCAAATTTTGACTGTTGGGGTGGTAGAAACTGTTAATAAAGACTATTTTGGGAATATAGAAGCCAACCTAAAGTGAATGTCAGTATGTGTGCAGAATATCTTCTCTGAAGTGTTATAAAGCAACCTTTAAGAACTGGTGAGAAAGGTGCCTATGAAACGAGAGCAAAGCTCTGGCCCCTTCAGGACTAGCATCACTAATGCAAGATGTGTGCGAGCACAGTGACCTTTTTCAGTCCTTTATTCCCATTACATTTTCACCTTGCCGTTTTGGGATGTTGCTGCTTTTATGGTTCTGATATGACTTATTACTTACTCCTAGGTTTCTATGTTTTTGTTTTTGCAGGACAAGGGCTCAGAGGACTGGACGTGCTTGGACATCAGTGTTCTTCCCAGGTCTTGATCCCTGGCCCTATCTCCAGCCCATCTTGACTTATCCACGTTGACTCCTTTGAGCCATTTGGAGGGGAAATTTCTGATAGTAGTGACTTTTATGCTTTCAAAAAATCCATTCAGTCCAGAGAATTCCTCCTGGCACCCCTTTGTGTGTCACCCACCAGTGACCTACAGCAGTATGTACTTTCAGTGCACCTACTGCTAACCGTTGCTTCAGTCACTTACTACTTTCTGGTTTGAAAGATGCAGTGGTTCCTCCCGCTCCTGAATCCTTGGTGTATGTTGGCCTGCCACACCATGCAGCCACACTAGAATGAGTCTTTCCAAACTGGATGCAGTCACTGGCATCTTACTTTATGATAGGGAAGGCTATTACCTAGGGCACTTTAAGTCAGTGACAGCCCCAATTTTGCACTTCACATGTTAAACATAACTGTCTCCCCAGAGCAGGAGCTTGTGGAAATACCTTGAATGATGTTGCAGCCTGCAGCAGGTGCCTCCATCTTAGAAGTACTTTGGGAGCACTTGTCAGTATATATCATATTAATCACTGGCATATTTAAGGTATGTGCTATCTGCCTAGCTTTTAGAAAATTCATTTTTCTAAAAAGGAAGCATTGCATCCAACAATGTTATTTTGAAGATTTCCTGTGGTTACTGCCATTGTTGTGGATGTTTAGCAGTTGCCAAGATGTGTTGCATGTTGTCCTTAGTGTTTGCAAGGCCTACAGAGAGATTTAAAGTGATAGTTGTGCTTGGCGTTCGGTACAAGATGTGTAAATGACTGCAGCACTGAGCTGTGGAAGTTTGTGGAGCAGTAGCAAGTATGCTGACCCAGATGTCCAGGGCTGACCCCTTGTATCTGGTATGTACATACATACGGTTGTTTTACACAAGAGTCTGAGTAACCACATTCAATGCCTCAGGATTTAGCACAGAGGAACACTGCATCTTTAAATGAGAAAGTGTACAGTTCTTTTCCTTCTGCAGCATGTCAGCATCTCAAGTTCACTTTTCAACCTACAATATGATGATTTGTAATAAACTGTCATGAGCTCTTGACATGAAGCACTGTTCTGTAGCCTAGTACTTTCAGATATTTCTGGTACTGCTGAGTTACTGTCAGAAAAAGCTAGCACTAAGTTGTGTTCAGAGCTCTCCCTATCCTGATCTCTAATATCTGTCCCTGCACTGTATGCTGTGGAGTTAATGGTGTTGTCCCAGTGCGGTGCCTCCTGACTCCCCCACTGCTCTGTGGTGAGAAGAATTTGCCTTGTTTAATACTTCCTGTGCCCTCGCATGACTGTTACGGCTTTCTGTGCAGAGACCACTGTCCAAGTGCCACACCTATGATTGAGCAAATCTGTTGTTACCTCTGAGTTGTGTTTCTCAAAGAATGATAATCTAGAAGAAAATTTAAGAACAATTCTATTTTAGCTTTTCATTTCTCAGCTGTCCTCTTTTCTTGTTTGATTTTTGACAGCAGTGAAAAATGGTTTCTATATAAAGACTGCCTGGTGACATGAACAGCAGTGCATTGTAATTCATAGAAATAAATGTACACCTTTATCTCCACATCCATGATACAATTCAGTGTTGATTTCCTCCGGATCAGCGTGTCCAAGTAGACAATCATTTAGTTTGTACTTCAAATGGAAATGCTCATGGGCCTCACTCCCCCCCCCACACTACCCCACATATTAGTTTACATAAGATGGCTTACAAAGGTCTTTTTTCTGAACAACAGGTAATTCTGACATGTTTCCTTTTTAAAATCACAGATCTCAAATAGGCATTGATGATGAAGCCCAAACATAACAAGTTGAAATACCTAGTTTTGCCTGGAGAAAGGCCTACCTTTCTGTGTGCTCCAGAGCTTCTGCTGGGTAGCAGAGTGTACGGAAGGCTCCTCAGCATCCCGTGGCACCTGCCACAAGGCCGAGGGTACTGACTCTCACCTCATGTGATAAAGGACAGATGACACACATTCTTAGAAATCAAGAGCATGTCTTAATTCTTGTCCTAAAGTTCTTGCTTTTCACTTCCATACAAGAATTAACTTGAGGTCTCCCCACATTGATAGAATAGAGGTTTGACTGTTATTTGATACACTGGTAGTCAGGTTTCATTAAAAAGCATTCAGTTTTGCTACTTGTTTCTTTATATTTTTTAAGTGTAATATTCGTATTATGGGGATAAGATCTTTGCTATCCCCGTTTTTGGTACTGAGGAGTGAGATTGGCATGAAACCGCTCACTGCATCCTAGAATCACTGTACTACAAGTCATGTACTTCATTAATACCATGACAAAGGTAATTAACAAGTCAGAGAACCATCATAAACCAAGGTACTTACAAAACCCGCTAGCTATTATATGTAGTATACTCATAATTTTGGATTTTTTACATTTCTAAAGATGTATAGATTAGGTCTTCTCAATTCACACTTGTGAATTGAGTGCTTCCATTATTTATATCCATAGATAAGCTTTCAGATAGATGACTTTGATGTCTTAAAATGTAAGCAAAAATAATCTTGTTAAACTATGCCAGGGACCAGGGAGAGGACTAAGCAGATAAAAATGTTTACTGCACAAGCCTGACAACCTAACTTTGGATCCAAAGACACCATGTAAAAGCTGGACGCAGTGATGTATGGCTATAATTCAAACACTCCTATGCTGAGATGAGAGGTAGAGATAGAATTCCCCAGAAAATGATAGTTCAACTTGCTTGGGATATATATCATAGTAGTGGCAAACGAGGACCCTGCCTCAGACAAGATGGAAGGCAAAGACTGATGCCCGAGATTGTCATCTGATCTCTACATGCACAGTATGGCTTATACAGTAACACAAACATGTAACACAAATAAACATTCCAGTGCTTTCATTTGGTGTGAAACATACCAAATAAGCCATTGTGATAGATGAAAGAGCCCTTGATGTGGACTCAGCCCCAGCAAAAATTTTCAGACCTAACAGTGACTTACAAACCATTGAGGCATTTACATAGAAGATGATCACGTTTCAGGTGCAGTTGATGGTGTGGCGTATTTACACTTGCCTCACACATTCCTCCTCCTCTGGGTACGGGCAATGGGTGTAGAGGTAAACATTAGTTTTGAGAGGCTACAGGCTCACCAGTGGTTGTTTCTGAGGACTCACAGGTGGACCCCTTACACTGCATGCCATATAGTATTCAAACCATTCAAAAGAGATGTTTATCTTTATTTGCTTATGTTAATATGATTTTGAATTGGTAACTTTTATATAGTATGATAACCATATGTTAGTATACATGCTTTGGGCCCTTCCATGATACTTTTATATTTGTAAATCAATGTTTTGGAGCAGTCCCAAGTTTAAGGGAAATATTTTTGTAAATGTAATGGTTTTGAAAATCTGAGCAATTCTTTTGCTTATACATTTTTAAAGCATTTACGCTTTAAAATTGTTATAGCAATGTGTGTAACGTGCTACCCTATAGCTATGAGAAGCAAGTAAGTATGGAGTAGTTTCTCCTAAGTTTGGAATAAATAATGTGATTTCTCATACTGTTGTTCAGCTTAACATGAAGGATCAGCAAAAATGGAAATCCAGAGTGAATCTTCAGGGTTGCACAAGATTTACCCTTAAAGCTTGTTGCCTTTTTTTGTGCTGTTTTATCAATGTAGAGCACTCCAGAAAAGTTCTGACATTGCTTTGTATCTGCTTTGTACTATTGGTGCCTTTTTGGTATTGTACCCCAAACTCTGCATAGATTATTTAGGATAATGGTAAGTTTAAAAAAAAAAAGTTAAAGGAAGATTTTATTAAGAATCTGAATGTTTATTCATTATATTGTTAAACTTTAACATTTATTTGTGGTATTTGTGATTTGGTTAATCTGTATAAAAATTGTAAGTAGAAAGGTTTATATTTCATCTTAATTCTTTTGATGTTGTAAACGTACTTTTTAAAAGATGGATTATTTGAATGTTTATGGCACCTGACTTGTAAAAAACAAAACTACAAAAAAATCCTTAGAATCATTAAATTGTGTCACTGTATTACCAGAGTAACAGTATTGTGCATGTATAGCTTAATTGCAATTTCATACGTGAAAGAATGAAATCATCTAGTCTTGTATTACAGCAAGTCTGGATTTGACTTGGCCGGTAACTGTTAGATGGTGGTAGGGTCATAAACCCGTGCTCTGGGGAGACGTGGGGATCTTAGTTTCTGTCAGGTATTCCCGGAAGTTCAAACTTGTCCCGTCCTTCAGTAACTCCTGTGAGAGCCCAGAGTGACACACAAGGGCCAAGCGCAGAATAGTAAGGGAGAACGATGAAACAGTGAGGAGACAGGTCAGATGGACAAAAGAAAGGCTGTGGTGAGTAGGTAGCGAACACATAGTGGGACAGCCACTGCAAACACAGAAAGGACATCGTGAGATTTCCCTAGGGTCCACGTTCTCTAGGAGCAGGGATCTCAGCGGAACAGGAACGTGAACTGAACCTCTGAAAAACAGAAAAGTTGTTAGTTGGATAGTTCAGGGAGTTTGCATTGGATATATTACCCTTGTCGATATGACATTAAAATGGTGACCGTGGTAAGGAGGAAATGAGACCTTGTCTCATCTCATTTACTAATCACCCAATAGAACAAGTTTGTCCATGTGACTTACCATTATTTTACTAAGCTCAGATGAATTCAGCAAGCGCTGACTTCTTGCCATATACCTGCAAAGCCAGTAGCTGACTGACCCCAGGACTGTCTCTGCCTTCAGGAAGTAACCGGAGTTTCAGGAAGAGAACATTTTGGCCATATAAAGTACAAGATATATCTCCAAAAAGAAAAAATACTTATATCCAGTAGGTTTGGTTCTCCTTAAGGATCGATGAAGCATTCATTTAAAAGCTTAAAGGTTGTAACAAGAATGTGCAAAGCCTTATCTCTAAAAATCTTTTTTCTGAGAACATCGATAGGGCCCTGTTTTACTCCTTTCCTCACAGCTTTAAGAGTCACTGTGGTTCTGTGAGCATACATGGAAAATACGGGCTGCTTTGAAATGCAGGGTATCTTTAATCACTGATAATCTGAGAAAATAGTTTCCTGTCCATATTTTTCATTTCTAACTTCCTAGAGTAGTCTTAAGAGGAGAGGAAGGATAGACTTATTTTTGATGTTTGCAGCGCTAGGAATTGAATCTAGAGTTTTTTTACATAGTCGTGAGCCAGTACTCTACCATTGAGCTCACAGCCTTAGGAGTGTTTGAGTAATAACTGCTTGCACCTGCATGTGAACCTAGAAATTATTTTTCCCTCAACTGACAGAACCTGTGGGCACCATCCATGGTTTTGAATTGTAGCCTGTGGATGAGCTAGGGTGGGCCAAAGGCAGGAAGTCCATTATTTTAGCCCAGTGAGGTACAATAATCATAATGGGGACACAGACTTGGGAAAGAAATAGAATTTAAGGTCAGCCTGGGCTACATAGTAAGTCTGAGTCTATAATGATGACAGATAAATAGATGAGTGAAAGTTGAGTTACTCTTGAATTTTCTGGCCAGAAGAAACAGAAGAGCCAGTATCCCTTTTGTATAGATAAAACCAGAAGGTGACATCTAAATGTATGCTGCCCATTGGGCCAGGGAGAGCACATCTGCATAACGGGTAATCTGGCACTAAAAGCCAACCATGTGAAAGATCAGATCTACATCCCCCCAGAGTACTTGGACAAGCTTAAAAGGACAGGAAGAATTAAGACACACCCCCCCCTTGTCTTTAGAAACTACGATTTTGGAGCAGACAGGCAATAGTTAATCCATAAGGCAGTAAGTACAGGAAGCTGGGCTTTCCTTGGTCCAGTAAGGAAACCAAGCAGTTTACTTACTGTAATTGCAGAATATCAAAGTGTTTAGAATGCTACCCTACAGTAATAAGGGAGACTTAAATCCCACCTTAGAAGAAAATGCAGTGACTGCCAAGTTGGAAAAAAAAAAAGTCCATCTGTGACAGCAGCTACCGCCAAAGGAAAAAGTACTGTCACTGGTGGCACTATTTCAACCACAAGAAAATCTGAGGAGCAGTGTGGCCTCAGGGCCACGTGGAACTTGTGCAGATGTCCCTTCTTGGCACGGCTGCTTACACATCCAGAGCTGACGTCTTAAGAATTGCACATACGTGTGCATGCCTTTTCCCCTTAAAAACAGGCTGTTATTATGTGATGTCCATCTGAGATCAGAGAAAAGGCACTTCCATACAAAGGAGCGCTCGGAGGAAAACAGTGCACCCCTCAAGACCCACTGTTTGGACATCTCAGTTGTCACAGGCTGGAAGCCTATGTACTGCTCTGCTACCTCACCTTAGGAAAAGTTCCAGAGAGCAGCTGAGTTGCTTCTCTGGAATGCACAGACAAAACCTAGCTCCAGGTCCAAAATGTAGCTTGCTACCAAGTGCCATAATATCCCTTCACCTTGTCTTCCCTGTGTCCTGCTTGCTTTTAGTTTCATTTTTCCGTGGAGGACGTGAGGTGTATGTCTCTGGTTCTACAGGGCATATCGGGTCTTTGGTCTTTTGAGAGACCACTAACCTTGATATCAGGGGCGGTAACAGCCACAGCTTCCCCAGGACATTCCCACCTCTATTCTACCTGTAACAGCAACCACACAATGGTAGTAGCCACATCACAGATCTCTCTACATAAAACCCTTCTGTAGTAGCCCCTGCATGTCCCCACCTGCTGTACCACTCATACCTCTACACAACCCAGGTCCCTTTAATAGGACTCCTTGACTGGCCCCACGGGTGAATTCTCAGGATGTCTCTCCCAGGTCTGACTCCTATGTGGGAACAGTGGGTAATGGAGGAAAGACCCAAGACCTTCAGGCCAGAGAAGGAAGGCAAGACTTCTTCCATGGGAGCTCTGCCTCTGAAGTTGATCTGACCAGAACTGCCCCCCCCCTCAGCCCCCCACCTCAGTCTCCTGGGTTCAGATAGCACTACTGGTACAAGGAGTTTCTGAAGACAGCATCCTCTGATGGTTATACCAAGAGTTACAGGGGACAGAACCTAGGGCCTTTGCATACAAAGACTCTACCATTAGCTATGTCTCCAGCCTAACCAAAAAGCTTAATATAGTGCTTTATATAACTCTGGTATCCAGAGACAGAGAAAGTCTTTTGAAGGGTATGTGCTAAAGAAAAATTGGCAGGTTCCTTTGGAGGCTTGAGGTGGTAGGATCCCAACTTCCAGACAGTCTGGACTATGTAATGAAACCTTGTCTGAAAAAAGTTATATATGTATGGATGGGTGGGGGCACTTGTATTACATTTATAATTGCAAACAGGCCACAATTTTGGCTTGCAAATTTACAGTACTATTCAGGTGATACATACTCAGTAAAAACTACACTTTATCTTTTCTCCGGGATAGTAAGTGTGGTATCATTCTCTTACAACACTGGCAACCATAAGAGAGAAAAACCAACCGGCTATAGCATACTGTGCCACTCAACTACAGAGTTCAGTAGATTATATAGTTTGTTTTGTTTGTTCATTTGTTTATCGAGATAGAATCTCACCATGTAATCTAGAACCACCGGTGTTCACTAAGTAGACCAGTTTGCTTTTGAACTTGCTATGATCCCTCAAGTGTTGGGGTTTCAAGTATACATCTTCACATCCAGTTCAATTTTTTTATGTTACTTTCAATGTATAAAAGTATTACCATAATCTCATAGTAAATAGAAGAGGACCTGTAAATTGTTTTCCAGGACTGGAATTTAACCCTGAGATCAACTGAATTCCTTAGATAAGATCCTCCAAGGTCCCAGAGAGCCTCAAATCTCTTCATGAGATAGCCGCTTGGAGGATTTATTGTGGAAACAGTCTTGTTTTATTGCAAGAATTTTCTCATCTTTCTGTAAGGTTTCTCTCTCTCTCCCTGCCTCCCTCCTTTCAGTTTTTTTATGGCGGTGTTTTATGTAGCCCAGGCTGAACTCGAACACAATGATGAAAATGACGTTAAACAACTGGTTGCCCTGCTTCTGGCACCAGTGTGCTGGAGATGTAGGCGTGTGACAGGATGCTATGCTCCTGAACGTTCCCACCTCTGCTTACATTGCCAGCTCGCTCTTTGTTTTTTCCACTAGAGCCTTTTAGTAAGCTAATCAGAATTATCTAAATTTTCCAATGTGTTTCCAAAATCTCCACTCCATCTGTGTCTGGCTCTGGCTTTGTCTTTTTAGATGGTATTTTGTTTTGTTTTTAATCTTCTTTTAGCAGGCATGCCTCACAATTTTTGGCTGAAATCAGGATGTGATTGATATATTAAATAGAAGCTGAAGGGGGAGGATGAAGGAGAATAGAATAGATGGGCCTTTAGTATAAAGGATTTTTTGTTATTTTTGATGGTTTTTTTCTGGGGGGGGGGTTGTTTTGTTTTACCGCAGACACGGGGGAGGCTGTTCTATCCAGTCAGGCAGAACAAATACAAAACATTAAAGGACTGGTGGGAAGGGGCAAGCTTCTGGCAGCTGCTCAGTTGCCTAGGGGAGAAAGATGAATGTTTCTGGGACCCTCAGCATGGGGAGCATGGAAGCTGGGTACACCCCGGAATTGGGAAGATGAACCCCAGGAGGCTGGGGGTTCACCCTTGGGGTCTGGGTGTTGACTGGAGGAGCCAGTGGATGTACTCCTGAGGCTGGCGGGTGGATAGCCGGGGCTGGTGGATGGATGGCTTGAGCCAGGGGTATGGACCCCAGATGTTGATGGGCGGACCACTGGTGTTAGTAAATGGACCCCAGAAACTGGTGACAGTATCTTGAGAGGTACAGTGGGCCCTGAGGGAGCAGGACCCATGGGGAGTATGGGGACAGCGGCAGGTCTCCTGGCCGGGGTGAGGGCAAGGCATTAGGCAGTGAAGGCAAAGGGGGAGGCTGTTCATTTGGAGAGGGAGAGAGGGAAGGGGACTGCTTCACATCGGAGGGATCCCATTGGGAGGGGCCGAGGACCTTTCCATCTTGATACAGAACCAGAGGAAAACCCTCCTGGCCTCTCAGTTCCAGTGGTCCAGAACTTGCCCTCAGCTTTTGATCTCCTTGCTGCGCACCCTTGAAGGCCACAGTCTCATCAGGTCCGACAGCCGTCAGCAGGTGCTGCCAGTGACAGTCAGGAGGCTCAGTCCTTGTAGACGTGAAGTGGGGCTAGGCATGATGCCTGGCGATCTCAGGAGAGTCGATCTGGATCATGTCCCTCTGGTTACTTTATAGCCAGGGCGGCTCATTTTACGAACTTCTTAACTTCTACCATGACGTGGGGTGCTGACTGGGGCCGGGGCCCCCTTGGCGACTCGGCCCCCTTGGCGACTCGCCGAGGCGGGTTGGTCCGATGTTTGCCTTGAAAGTGTGGGCCAAGTAGCGCCCCTCAATGTAATGCAGTGTCAGGCAGAGCTTGCACTCATAGGATCACAAGCCATTTTTCATGAAGTGTGGGTCCTTGTTGATGTCGGTGGGCTCCAGCCCTCGCAGCAGTCGGGGTTGCTCTCAGGTACAAATCCACACCCAAAGGTGGCCTGACCAGGCTTAGCTCGGCCAGAAGCCAGATTTTGCTGCACCTTTTTTTTTTGTGTTTGTTTTTGTTTGAGACAAGGTCTCAGTGTATAGCCCAGATTGGCCTCAAATTCATAATCTTCCAACCTCTACCCTCAGATCTTTGGGACTGCAGGTATGTCGCCATGCCTGCTGAAAAGACTTAACTAGAACCTGAGTCTGGCAGAACTCTCTGCTGTAATCCTCTATGCTGCGCAGGATTCCTACT
Source organism: Typhlomys cinereus (assembly GCA_023101885.1). Lineage (NCBI taxonomy): Eukaryota > Metazoa > Chordata > Mammalia > Rodentia > Platacanthomyidae > Typhlomys > Typhlomys cinereus. The sequence goes on from JALPQD010000107.1 coordinate 358,610, forward strand.
GATAGGTTGATAAAATGTGGGGAGAGATGACAGGCTATACAATTGTTGTGAGGGCTCAGGTTTATAGTGAGTCTCTACCCTTGGATGTGACCCTCATCCTGGCACTGGCGGTGGGTACATTCATGTTAAGACAAGGCTTTGATAATGCCTTTTCTTTTTTTTGCTCACCATCTTTGTGTAGAGAACACTCAGAAATTACTTCGGTATGATTACTTTTCTCTCCCACTGATCACTATAAAAGCCTGATGAAGCTCTGGGATAATAAAAACCCACTAAATTTTTTGTTTTTTGTTGTGTGTGTGTTAAGTATGGGCATACACTTGACACAGTGCAAATGTGGAGGTCAGGTGACAACTCTCAGGAATTGGTTCTGTCCTGTCACCTGTGAATCCTGGGATTTGAACTCCTTGCCAGCACCTTTACCCACTGAGCTGGCTTACCAGGCTCTCATTGATCTTTAGCTATCAAGTCCATCTGCGCTCAGCCTGTATCTTCTTCCCAAATTCTTAGCTTCAGAAATTTTTATTCCCAGTAATCTGTGATAGTATAGTTTGGATCTTGAATGTCCCCAAGGATATTAAAGAATTGGATGGAGCCTTTGGTACTATTGGGAAGTGGTGGAGTCTTCATAGCCTAGTATAAGGAATTAAGTTATTGGGGAGTGTAACCCTAAAGGGATATGGACTCCTCTTACAACCATACAGTGACCACCTTTCTTTGCCCCATACGTCCTATTATCACAGGTGCAAAGCAATGGAGTCAAATAACTGTGGACTGAAACCTCTGAAGCTGTAAGCCAGAAGATGTTTCGTCCTTATATCTTATTTGGCTTAGTTATGTTATTGAAGTGAAAGGAAGCTCACACATAATTCCTGTCTTTTTCTGTGTCTAATTTTGGGGGTGAATGATTTGTCCTGTAACTTCAACTCTGATGGCACTTTGGAGGGAGAAGGATGGATTGGTTAAGGGAGGGGAAGGTGGAATAGGAAAGGGGGAGGGAGGGAACAAACAAACAAACAAACTCAATGTTTGTATTAAAAGGAAGATTCTTAATTTTAAAAAAATTGTTTTTTCATTCCTTTGCTTTCTTTCACTTCTTGTAATAAGGGGATGGGTGATGACTTCCAAGCTTTTCCTTTACATGTAAGAGCTGAAACTAGAAGTCACACACCCATTGTCATTTCTGACAGATGTATCTAGATGGTCAGGTGCTCATACCAAGTGTGATGGAAGAAATTAACTAGCTCCCATGTCTTAACTCCATGTCTTAGGAGGCCTAGAGAAAAGTATTTTCCATCTGATCTTACACAAGCTAATACAGGCAACTTTGAGAAGGGTTGAAAGAACTAGCTACAAAACACAAAAATTAATCTTAAAAATAACCAAACGCCTTGCCTCATTCCCAACTAAATAGCCAGTGAGGAATATTGCCTGTTTGTAGGAGCAAACATCTGTCACCACTAACAAGCAGAAAAATACAAATGGAAAAGAAGTTGAGGTGTCCTTTAGTGAGTCACCCTGCTTTATTGTTGGCTCTGCTTTTAGCAAATGGAAATCATAAAAACCAGTGTTGTAAAGTCATACGGCAATATGTACCATTGGCATACTGACAGTACTAGAAATAGATACAGGGCAGTTGGCGAATGTGATGAGGTCCAATGAGAACCGAGTTTCAATCCAATAATTCAGTCACTGGAATTTTTCTCCCTTGACAATAATGAAAAAAGAGAAGGATGGCAAATAGAGATATTAATACTAGCATTATTATCACAGCAAAAAGAAGGTTAAGTCACTCCAATTTTCCGACGTGAGGGGACAGGTTGGCATCCTTAGTAAGTCAATGCTTAGCAAGTCCATTTTGGCTTTCAAATAATTCAATGCCACTGACTGGATAAGGTTTAAGGAAAAAAAAGGTTCATGGTTCTGAGGGTTCACGGACTTGCACTCTCATGATGATTTCTTTCTGCGTAGTCCCAAAAGCCACGCACAGCGTCATGCAGCAATAGGTAAAACTATATGCCTATGTCTGTCTGTCTGATAAGGCCCTCAGGAATCTCCATACATGAAGCCTTGATAGACAAGCAAGCAGTGACCACTGTGAATTCCTTCACATGATCATATGTTGATCCTCCTCGTACCATGCAGATCCTAAGAGGCCTGTTGTAGAATCCTCTAGAGTAACATTGTTCTGGTTTCCTACTTACCTGGAAAGTATAAGCCATTTTGTAGCTCACCCATATCATAATACCTGCCACCTTCCTCAAGATCTGGGAAAAAAGAACAGCTCTAAATAAAAGCCTGTTGTTCAAAATGTGGGACCACAGAGCAGCAGCCGTACCTCACCTGGTCTCCAACGCAGGCTGAGAGGGAAGGGCTTTAATGGGAATGGTTTCAGTTTTATAGGATAAAAAGTGTTTTAGAGGGGCTGAAGTGTTTAGAGGGGCAAGCCTCTGCCTTGCAGGTGGAAGGTCCTGAGTTCGGATCCTAGACCCCACATATAAACCCCGGGCGGAAGCGGGGGTGGCCTGCGTTTCTGGTCCTGGTAGGGCGGAGCCTGTGAATCCCAGGGCAGAGTAAACAAGGAGGAGGTGGAGGCGTCCATGGTGGTTCCCGAATTCGCCCGTGGTTCTACACGCACACACATACATACACGCACAATTGAATAAATAATTAAAAAAATTTTAAGTGTTTTAGAGAAGTTGGAGATATAAGCCAGTAGTAGAACACTTGCCTAGCAGATGAATACCTGGATCATCCTCAAAACTGGAAAGGAAAAAAAAAAAGATTGCCAAGTATCATGGAGATAGTGTGAACAATGTAAACATGCTCAATACGTCTTCATTAGAAGTAAGTCATGTTGCCGGGACTACATAGCAAGATCCTGTCTCTGAAATAATAGAAAAGTTTATGATGAGGCTGAGATTACAGCTCACCTGATTGGAGACCTGGGTTTGAGTCCCCCAACCTAAGTCAGATGTCATGGTGCACACATAACAAACCAGCACTACAAGGGAGAAACGGGAGGATCGGATAAGATTATCCTTGGCTACCTATCAAGTTTGAGATCGGCTTGGGCACTATGAGACCCTCTCACAAAAAAAAAAAAAAAAAAAAAAAAAAAAGCTTATGATGGTAAATTTTGTGTCAAGTACATTTAATCACAGTTTCAAATAATACAGAATCTTGGCTGCACTGCAGATTTACCATTTTAGTATCTGCATTTTAATAAGATCTCTTAGTGATTTGTTTAAGCTTTGAGAAGTCCTATGCCTTCACTGCATAGCTACACAAAGGATATAAATTTCCATCATTAGCTAACTATTTCTAATTAAAACATGTAGTTTATTTTCCTCTCTCCCTGTGGGAGGCAGGTCTTTATCTTCTCATGTACTCCTTCATTTGCATGAAAAAAATGGGGAAATCAAGTGGCAGCTGGCAGTTCCCAGGATATGCTGCCATGACAACTGCTTCCATCAGTAACTTAATTTCATCTCTGCTCTTACATCTTTCTCTTCTCGGTCCTAAAGTTAGAGTTTTTTCATTTGGAAGGAACAAAAAGAGCATAAGATGGGGCGTTGTAGCAGTAGCCCTCCATTGTTGCCAATAAATCCACAACTACATGGCTTAAGGGAACAAGGGCTCTATTCTCTCTTAAACTGTCCAGTTACAGTTCTTAATCCAGGTTGGCAGAACCCACACCAACGCCAAAGGCCAAGGGAACTGGCCACATCTAGTCCACATGATTGCCGCTGAGAGGGACAACCCTAATTTGTCAGGCATGTCTGGCCAAGTATATAGAAAGACGCCAGCTTCCCAAACAGCTTCCTCCATCTTGTTTCCTGCCCAGGCCCCGTCCCGCCCACTATGAGCTGGGCCTTCCCCATTAACTAGACAATTCCCCGCAGGCTTGTCTAGGGCTCAACTCAACTACCGATTCTTCACAACTGTACGCAGAGCTCAAGCCCCTAAATGACAAGTTTAAAGAAGGTATCTAACTATGACAGGTATGGTTACTGTGTCAGTGAGACTTTCATACCATACATGAGAATATCATACCAAAAACTTGGGTTATCAGAGAAGTTCAGAGAAGCTGAGGGAGCTTTAGAAAGTCTGCATTTCTGATCCTTACCTGGCTAAAGAAACCAAAGACATACAGTAAAGGTTAAGTCCTCTGTCTTCCACAGATATCTGGACAGCAACCTAAAGGTTTTGAGATGGAAACCAGGCTGAGCCACTTTTTAGAGAAATTGATTTTGATGATCTTTGTCTCTAAGACCCAGGGCTGCCATGACACACTTGTGGCTTAAACCATGAATTCTCTAGTGGAAACAGAACTGACAGAATGAATATATAAAAAGGGATTGGCTTACAAGAGAAGGTGTAGGCAGAGGTAGTCCAACAGTGGATGTCTGCAACTACTCAGTTCAGCAGTCTCAGTCTGGCGCTGAATGCCTGAGGAATTCCTAGAGAGTCACCGGTCTTCACTTTACCTTGGAATTGGAAGAAGCTGGTTCTAATGTTAGCAAAGAATGACAGCAACAGGAAGGATGAACTCGCCAGCACAGGGCAAGAGAGAACTTTCCTTTCTTGATATTCCTTCTATCTGGTCTTACCACTGGACAGTATGGCTCATATTTAGGGTGGTCGTCAAATTTCAAATAACTTAATCCATGTATTAAGGTATGTCTAAGAGTTGGTCTGTTATTAACTCCAGGTCCAGTCCTCACCCTGACCCTCACATGGCTAAAGAAACCAAAGATACCTAGTAATGTTGACAACAAAGATTAACTACTGTGCAGCACTGGAAGTCAGATTCCAAATCCAAGGTGTCAGTAGGGTTAATTTCCTCTGAGCATCTTTCTTGCCAATGCATGTCAAGTGATTTTCTTCCAGTATATGTCTGACAGAATGCCTGAGTCCCACCCTAATGATTCCATTTTAACCTCACTACCTTTTTAAAGACTCAACAAACTAGGCGCCATTAGTACATGTCTATAATTCCAGTACCATAGGAAGCTAAGGAAGATGGAAAGTTTGAGACCAGATTGAGCTACACAGCAAGACCTGTCTCCAAAAAAAGTATGTCACATTTGGGGTGACCGTCCAGCTCCTGGAACCCAACCAACCTAGATCCTCTGAGGAGTCATTTTTGTCTTCACCACTGGTGTTCACAGATCCATGAAGGCCCATCTCTAGCTCAGCCAGCACAAACTGGCTGGTAGGGTAGGGGAACATAGAAGCACGAGTGCGTGTGTGTGCGTTTGTGTGTGCGTGTGTGCGTGTGTGTGTGTGTGTGTGTGTGTGTGTGTGTGTGTGTGTGTATGTGGGGTCAACATTGGGTATCTTTATCAATTGCTCTGTACCTTGCTTTTTGAAACAGGGGCTCCATACTGGTCAGTGTATATGGGTGTGGGAATGTGGGCGTGTGGTATGCAGCATACACCTGTGGAAATTAGAGGTGGACATTGCATGTCTTCCTTAGTCACTCTTTACTTTAGCTGTTTGTTTGTTTGTTTGTTTGTTTGTTTGTTTGTTTGTTTGTTTGAAAGAGAGTAAACACATGCACCAGGTGGGCTGGTGAAATCAAACTTAGGTCCCCAGTTTTGCAAGCAAGCACCTTACCTGCTGAATTATCCTCACCACTTCTTGTTCTGATTTTTAATGTAGATTCTGAGAATGTTGGACTTTCAAAAAAAAAAAAAAGATGAGGATGATTCCAGCTGCACTTAACCTGGGGCTCTTAGGTCAGAGAGGAGTCTTTGAGTTCAGCCCCCTGATCTTCAGAGTCCAAAGGGCTCTAGAACACCAGGACAGGAGGGAACCAGATGTGACCTAATCTTGGGAGACTGGGTGGTCCCCTGCCAACCATAAGACATTGAAACTGGAAAGTGAGAAGAAAATTGGAAACTGCGGTTTGGCTCTGTAACTGCAATACTAAGTACAGTCATTTGTACAAACTGTTTCCCATTAATGCTTAACTATTTGGCACACAGTATAAGAACGATTGCGCATCACATGAACTGCACATCAGATTGAGCTGAGCTCTTTTTTGCCTCCATGCAGCCAGGCTTCGTTTTGATAGTCTAGGTTGTGTGTAGTTAGAGCAGCGGGGGCTACATTACAATTTAAAAAGATGGAGGAGGAGGAGGGGGAGAAGGAGGGAGGAGCTGAGAAGATGACTCAGAAGTTAAAGTCTTTGACTGCAAGCAAAAGGGCTTGAGTTTGGACCCCCAGATCCCATGTAAAAATGCCAGGTGGCTATAGCAGCAACCTCACTTCTGGTCCTGAAAGATGGAGTCTAGAAAACCCCAAAGTAAAGCAAAAAGGAGGTAAATCAATCCATGGTGATTCCTGAAGTCACCCTTGGCCCGCTACAGGCGCACACACTAAAGTGCTCTCTAGAGCACATACACATACACACATTTGGGGGGAAAATAAAAGAAGGGGGAAGGGATACACTTTTATTATATGGTTAATTCTTAGTGGGGACTCATTGCCTCATGATGATTCAGATATCTAGTCTAGATGGCCTAGTCTTTGTGGCCTGGCCAAAGAAGGACAATATGAGTTCTAGCGTTTCATGTGTGTTCAGTTTTTTAAATCAGGTGAGCAATAAAGTGTCTATCACTGAAGCAGTAAGATTCCCGCGCACCTCTAAAACAGAACCCATATAATCAATCCCAGCCAAGATTAATTATCTCATCCTAAATTCACATTTTAGAGGAGAGGATGAAATGTGGAAACAACTCCTCATGGTCCAGCTAATAAAGCCAGTGGATAAAAAGCCTTTTTGGTATCTTCCTATAAAAAGCAGCTGAGAAAGGAAGGTTATTTCTGAGATAGCACCTCCAGCAACCTTTCACACTCTGCCCAGTGGGATGCCAGGTTATATGCGTTGTGATGACAGAAAAGACATGGGGGTCAATCAGAAAATACTAAAGCTGTTCCCAGGAGACGGCAAGAGGGTTGGGTGAGACACTGGAGATTAACAAAGGATCAAGCGGTACAGACAACAGCACAGCAGCTTTCCTCTCCAAGACTTCTGATCCAGGGTGAGTGTGTACCTTTGTTTGCACCTGCAGACATGGAAGCCAGGTGTGTTGGTGCAGAAATGGGCACGGTTGTGCTCCAGGGTGTCGCACATGTGGACTGTGCACAACCTTTTCCATAACACCAAGGTTTGTGATTCATCCTGGCTGAGGCTGGGCCCAGAACTACATGGTCCTTGTGGAGCTCGCTCCCAATAGCCTTCCGAATGCTGAGGTCCACCTGAGACACAAACAGAGCAAAGGTCAGGATGTCTGTGCCCCAGGCCACTACCTTTTTTTTTTTTTGAGACAGAGCCTACCACTGAATTTGGAGCTCACCGATGAGGCTAAACTGTGCAGCCAGCAAACTCAAGGAATCTTCCTGCCTCCACCTTTCAGATTACATGTATACACTGTCATGCCTGGCTTTTTACATGGTGTTGGGAATTCAAACTCAGGTCCTCAAGGAAGCAACATTCTTTCTACCTACGGAGCCATTTCCCTAACCCCCACTATTTTTTTTTCCATCTGTTTTAGGGCATCTGGGAATAGACCCAAAGCCTGACACGTGCTATCCAAGCATTCAACCACTAGGCTGAACCCCCTTGCCTAATGTGGTTTCTTCCGGGGCTGCCAGAGAAGGAAAAACTAAGTATCTGAAGGAACACTAACAAAATTGAGCATCAGCTTTGTCAGGCATCTTGGATTTCACTGACATCTCCATCACATTGCAACCCATTCATTCGGCAGAAATACCCAGCACTGACATGACGTCTAGAAACAAATGAAGTCCTTGCCCTCAGGGGTGCGCATCAAGACAAAGAGAGACAGGCAGTAAACCTAAGAAAAGCCAAACTAAGGCAGAAGGAAAGGGCTGGAGGGATGGTGCAGGGGTAAAGACTGTCTTACAAGCAGAAGGTCCTGAGTTCAGACCCCACGTCCCATGTAAAAACACCAAGCTGAAGCAGTAGCGGCCTGTACTTCTGGCCCTGGTGGGTGGGGGAAATGAGCAAAGCAGAAGAGGTGGAAGCAATCTAGGATGATCCCCACAGCCACCCTTGGCCCTCAGGGACACACGTACCCTCTGGTACACCCATAAAATAAATAAAATGTATTTTAAAAATTAATTTTTAACAAAAAAAGAATGAAGAGATGTGGAAGAGGAAAAATTGAATGAGGAAATCTAGTGGAGGACGAAAGCACTGGACTTCAGAGTGGGGGTAAAGAAAGCTGCTCCAAAGGCATATAGATGAACAGAATACTAACGGAAGAAGGGGGCTGGCAAGTGAAGAGTCCTGAAAGAGAGCGAGCAGGAAGCAGGAAGCAGGAAGCAGTGCAGTAAAGGCTCAGCTCTCAGCACTGGCCTCTACCCTCAGCTGCTTTAAGCCCTAAAATATTTGGCCTGGCAGGAAACTCTGTGTTCACATGGATCCCCGGTCATTGCTTGGAAATGGCTTCACTGTACAGCTTAAGGTGAGGATGACCACACTAGACAGTATTCAAGGTAGGTCTGACCATCTCAGAAAGACCAACACTGTGCTTCAGGGTTGGGGCTCGAGGTCGCACTTAGAGACGCTGGAGACAAAATTGACCACATTGGCACCAATCATGACTAAAACGGAGCATAGATGTCTGTCTGTCTGTCTGTCTGTCTGTCTCTCTCTCTCTCTCTCTCTCTCTCTGTCTTTCTCTCTCTTTCTCCCTTTCTCAGCCTGTCTTATGCCTGCACAATACACATGCGCATGCACTGTATTAGGGTTCTCCGAAGAAACGGAATCTATAGAATGTAATATATATATATATATATATATATATATACATATATATACATATATATATGTATATATATATACATAAACAAGTTTATTAAAAAATAACTCACAATAAAAATAGTGTCCTTCAAGGTAGCTGCCCGCAGCAGCCTCTTTCCTGGCTGGAATGTTCAAAAGATCCCGAGAAGGTCTCAAGCCTTTGCTCCTCTGGAGAGTTGAAGACACTGGGTTCCGATGTCGTTGAAGAGCAGCTGGGCTCCAACGTTGGCGATGAACAGTGAACAGCAGCAAGGCCCAGAGACCAGGCTTCAAAGGCAGCGGGACCAGCAACAACGTGGCGGAAAAGACGAAGCTCGGAGTCAGCCAAGGACAGAAGCAGCAGCAGCAACAAAGAAGACCAGACACTCTAAAGGCGAATAATGTGCACGCAGAGTGGACTCCACAGGCAGCGACACTGGATCAGGGAAGAGCAAGTCCCTCCTCCTTGCATCTCCTATTATCCGGTCCACCACTGGAGAGTACCACCCACTGTGAGCTGGGTTCTCCACAGCAATCAGTCAAGTACCTGCAGACTTGTTCAGGGGCCATTCTAACCCTTAACCCTCCACAGCTGCCCCCAAACAGTCTGCAACTGTCCAGTTGACATCTAAATGCAATCATAACATGTACACATATATACAGAGAGAGAGAGATGCCAGAATAGTGCTGTTCTGGGTTCCACAGGGAGAGAGAGCTAAGGACACAATGGGACCCTTTCCAGATCATGTCCTATATGCTGTCCTCGTATGCATCCATGTATATACTTTCCTTTGCAACAAAGTGGAATCATGAGTGTAACAGCTTCCAGAGAATCCTTCTAAGGTGGTGTTCAGGTCTCCAAATATATAGCTGTTAAAAGTGAGGTTAGTCTTTCAAGGATCACTCTTTCTTTTTTATTATTTATTATTTATTCAATTGTGCATGTATGTGCGTTGTGCATGTGTGTATGCATGCGCATGTGTATATGTGTGTGTGTGTGTGTGTGTGTATGTATGTGTGTGTGTAGAACCACGGACGAATTCGGGAACCACCATGGACACCTCCACCTCCTCCTTGTTTACTCTGCCCCAGGATTCACAGGCTCCGCCCTACCAGGACCAGAAACACAGGCCACCCCTGCTTCTGCCCGGCGTCTATACGTGGGGTCTAGGATCCGAACTCAGGACCTTCCGCCTGCAAGGCAGAGGCTTAACCCCTGAGCCACCTCTCCAGCCCCAAGGATCACTCTTTCTAAACTTCACAGGTAGGTAAACTCTAGCAAGAACAGATGTAGGAAACTGGATATGGTGGCACATACCTGTAATACGAGCACTTGGATGATGGGGGCAAGAGGATCGAGAGTTCAAGACTTGGCTACATAAGGAGTAAGACCAACCTGGGCTACATGAGACCCTATCTCAAAACAGAAACAGTTGTAGGAAACAAGGTAGGGAGAAACAAGGATTTGCCAGGTCATATGGGTTTATTTGAAAGACTATTTTTGGGGAGGGGTGTTTGTTTCGTGGTGCTGTGATTGAAACCCCAGGGCCTTGTTCAGGATGGAGAAGTGCTTTATCGCTAAACCGTGGTCCTTGATTTTAGAGTGGCTTTGTTTTCATTGCTAAGTCGTTGTGGTGACGGTGATCCTCCTGCCTCAGCATCCGAGGGCTGACGTGCACCGTCCTGCGTGGCCAGATTGGCTTTTGCTGAAGAACAGCTTCTCGCACAGCTTGCAGCCTCTGAGCACTGGGCATCTGGTGATGATGGACATGAGAGAGTGAGTGTGGCTCAGCCCTAGTGTGGCTTCAGGAATGAAGCCCGAGAGACTTGCCCCAAGTCAGCTGGGAGCTAAGAAAGAGCGAGGAGGGAGAAGTCACCACCTCAATGATGGTGACAGACTTGATGTGAGATACACTGAGCTGGAAATATCCTATGACCCTCCAAGTGGCTTGTAGTGGCAACTAGACCTATAAAGTAAGGATAGGGCTGATGTGCGCGTAGGATGTTTTATGAGGCTGCAGATGGTCTCCTGAAGCAGGTGACCTTGAAGGAGGTCGCCTATCACAAGACCAGAAGAAAGATCCGCAGACTGAGCCTCGGGGCCTCTATCATCAAGAGGGTAGAGAGATGAGGGACGGAGAGAAGTCCTGAAGCAGGATGAAGAAGCATCAGACCATCTCTAGGAACTACATCCAGTAAGATGTGAGCTGAGCCCTGGTCTGAGATGGAAAACTGAAAATGAGGCCACTCCTGAAGAACCTTGACCACGACAGTGACAGAAATGGAGAAAATGAGTGCGTGTGCGTGTGTGTACAAGAGAACACAAGTATATGTGTGCCTGTGGAGATTCAAGAGTGACATTGGGAATATCCTACATTGCTCTACCTCCTTATTGCTCTGCTCTAAGGTTTCTCAGGTGCTGCATTCCAGGGCTGGAAAGGCAGGCCACGTCTCCCCAGCCACTGTTGTCTTTTTTAATCTTTTTTTTAATTTTTTAAATTATTTATTATTTATTCAATTGTGCGTGTATGCGTGTGTGTGCGCGTGTGTGTGCACATGTGTGTGTGTGTGTGTAGAACCATGTACGAATTCGAGAACCACCATGGACACCTCCACCTCCTCCTTGTTTACTCTGCCCCGGGATTCACAGGCTCCGCCCTACCAGGACCAGAAACGCAGGCCGCCCCCGCTTCTGCCTGGCGTCTATACATGGGGTCTAGGATCCGAACTCAGGACCTTCCACCTGCAAGGCAGAGGCTTAACCCCTGAGCCACCTCTCCAACCCCCTGAATTTTTTTTTAATGCAGGATTGGCCATGAACTCTTGATCTTCCGGCCTCCATCTCCCCAGTGCTGGGATTCAGGCATTCACCGCCAGACAGTGTCTTAATCCATCTCTGCTGCCATGACAGAATCTTTGAGCCTGGATGATTTGTAAAATAATAATAATAATAATAATAAAGAAGTTAGGGGCTGGGAAGATGGACCTACTGTGAGTAACCTCCATTGTTCAATCTCTAGAACCCACATGGTGGAAGAAAAGTGACTTCTGAAAGTTGTCTTCTAACCTCCGCACACACATTGTGCTCGCTCTCTCTCTCTCTCTGTCTCTCTCTCTCACACACACACAAATTTTTTTTTATTATTTATTCAACTGTGCACATGTGCGTGTGTATGTGAGCGTGTGTGTGTGTGTGTGTGTGTGTGTATGTGTATGTGTAGAACCACGGACGAATTCGGGAACCACCATGGACGCCTCCACCTCCTTCTGCCCCGGGATTCACAGGCTCCGCCCTACCAGGACCAGAGGCGCAGGCCGCCCCCGCTTCCACCTGGCGTCTATACGTGGGATCTGGGATCCGAACTCAGGACCTTCCGCCTGCAAGGCGGAGGCTTAACCCCTGAGCCACCTCTCCAGCCCCGCAAATATTTTTAAAATGAGGCTATTTTTGACTTTGGTTCTGGGAAGTGAAAGATCTGTCAAAAGCATCTAGACAGGACCTTGTGCTACTTCAACTCTGGACAGAAACCAAGAAGGTAGGAGGGGTGGACTCTTTTTCTAGCAACCTACTTGCTGAGAAACTAATCCAGCTCTTTCATAATGAGAACCCACTGACAGGCATTAATCACCTCTTAAAGGTCTCACCTCACAACACCATCACAATGTTGATCATTTCAACAGAAGTTTGGGAGGGGGACAAAACATATTCAAACCATGTACATAAGACAGATGTAGTTTATAACATACCTCCTGTCCCTTTGCGACAACCCAGAAAAAAACATGATCGAGAATGCAGGACAAGAGAGGCATTGGTTAGTGGTGTGAAGGGAGGACAGAGTTATCACAAGGGAGGAGGAAGTAGAAGATCTCTAGCAGGGTGAGAACCGGAGTGAACCAGAGAAGTGATGTAGCTCCAAAGAATTCCGTTCTCTCGAAATCTGCTCCACAAGGAAAGGTCACAGTTTTGTACACTGACATGCTTCTAGGTGGAGGGAGAGTCACATTTATCTAGGATCTATCTATCTGTTGACAAACATGTAGTGGAGAGGTACTGAGGTAGAAGTGGGGGACCACAGATCTTAGGAAGAGGCCCAGTGAATTGGAGGGTAGGGAGCTGAAGTTAGGAACCGCGGAGTGGGAAGGGGGGCATTCAAGCCTGGGCACGGGAATGAGTTATGGACAGTGTGATGACAGAGGCAGCAGTAGGGGCTGCGTGGCTTGCAGGCCGTGGAGATAAGCACCTTGTAAGATCACTTTCTGGATCACATTCTGGACTTTATTACTGGCATCAATTAAATACCTGAGGAAATCATCTTCAAGGAGGAAAGATTACTTCGGCCCACTGTTTCAGAAGGTTCAGTCTTGGTCACTTGGCTGTGTTGTTTCTGGACCTGTGGTGTGAAACAGAACATCATGGTGGAGAACATGTGGCAAATAAAAACTGTTCATTTCTTGGTGGCCTTGAAGCCAAAGTAGTGACAGAAAAGGAGTTGGGCACAAAATATTCTCTTCAAGGGCATGCCCTCCAGGGATCACTTCCTCCAACCAGGCCCCACCATCTCCCAATAGTCCTTTAATCTATGAATCTATTAGTGGATTCCTTTACCGATGGGATCAGAGCCCTCATGACTCCTTCACCTTCAAAGACCCCCTCCTCTGAGCACTGCTAGATTAGGAGCCAAGTCTTCAACACATGAACATTTGGGGGAACATTTTTAGATCCAAAAAATAACAGAAATCAAAACAGAAAATGATAGAAAATGTTAGGTCATTGCACAAAATTAGAGTAACTTGTGTATGCTATTTTTTCTTCCATTTACATTGGATCATGACATAATTTTGCCATGTTTTTAAATATTCTTTATTTTTTGACAATTTCATATATAAATAGACATCCACCCCTGCTCACCTTCTGACCCCTCCCAGGATCCCTCGACATGCTCTCTTTTCCCACTTTTATTTCTATAATCCACCTAGTCCCATTAGTAATACCCACCTACCATACATGAGTATGGGGCTAGTCACTGGAGCATGGAAAACCTACCAGTAATCATACGTGAAGAAAAATGATTCTCCCTCCCTAATCTGGCAGGTCAGTGTTGTAGTAGTGTGCAGAGTGCAATGCTGAGTAAGAGCACGAGTGTTTTTCCCCCACTACAGCCTAAATATAATGTTCTGATACTATGAAAACTAGCAAGCAGAAAGTAAGTTACCTAGTCACCTCCAGCTTGATTTCTCTACAAACAAAGTGTAGTGTATTCAGTAATAGGGTCTTACCTCCAGTTATGGCAGGCAACCAAGAGCAACAGGAATATCCTATGTGTTGGAGCACTTCTAAGACCTACCTAACCAGTAACTCCTGGGGAGGTACTCCACTGCTGGCATTGAGATTTCCTTTTAAAAACCCATTGATTTCTGGGAGCAGCATTGTTCTTCCTTGCAGAGATACCTCTAATCAAATGCTTTGCTTTGTATTTTTCAGTTGGCTTACGTAGTTAGGCAGAGGTGTCAACTTGATGATTGAGGGTTTGAGCTCTGGGCACATTTGTAGATAACTGGTAGTTGAATTAAGACCAAAGCAAACCTGCAGGAGATGGTCTAGTTGATGGGGCAGACCCAGCCCATGGTGGGTGGCACTAGGCCCTGGACAAGTGAATAAAATAGAGAGAGCTGGTTGAGGAAGTAGGTTTCCCTGTGTACACTTAGCTAAACATGCTAAATAAGGATCGTCCCTCTCTCAGCTATTATGTGGAGATGGTGTGGCCGAAGGGGGCTTGTTTGGAGACCTCCCCCCTCCGATGTCCAGCATGAGCAAAGACCACAGGCCACATGCACGCAAGAGACTTACTGCAGGAGCAGAGTAGCTGTCCCAACACAAGTGGAACAGCAACAAAGTGTGGTTTTCTCAGCTTACACACGGTACAACCAGAGGGGCATTAGGGGAATGGGCAAGGTAATGGACACTCTGGATTTTTCCCTACAAGAGAAGAGATCCAGTTATCTGACAAATGCACAAGGGAGCTGGAGCCTGCTAGCAAAAAGGAAAAAGCCTGGAGGTGCCATTTTGGGTGGAGAGAAGAGCATGTGTGTGCCTGGAGGTACCTTTTTATGAAATGGCGCTGTTTTGTACAGGAGGGAAAGGTCCCTACATGATGCGGTAGCCCAACAGTGGCCAGTTCCCTTGGCCCTGGTGCTGGTGCATGCTCTCCTGCCAAACTGGACTAAGAACTGCAACCAGACAATCATAAAAGAATAAAGGCTTGCTTCCCTTAAGCAGTTTTGTCATGATTTTATCAGCAACATGCAGAGTAAATGTTACAGCTTATGTCAGTTAACCTACCCTTTCAATCCCCTCCTTCTCACCATCCCTCTGCTCCATCCCCATTTAAACCTTTAGCCCCTAAAATCCCCTCCACTTTCATATTCCTTGTTTTCTACTATCCCCTCCCTCAATTAAGACCTTTTTTCCTCATTCTCATGGATCTTTTCTAGCTCTCTGACCTCTACAGACACTCAAGATAAACACACAAATCTAAAAATTTTAGCCTAGGATCGATATATTGAGAGAGAACATGTGGGCTGGAGAGATGGCTCAGGTGTTAAGACTCTGCCTCAAAAGCAGAAAATCCTGAGTTCGGATCCCAGGTCCCACATAAAAACACCAGGCAGAAACGGTGGTGGCCTGCACATCTGGCTCTGTGGGCAGAGCCTGAGAAATCCCAGAGCCAAGCCAAGGAGGTAAAAGGGAACCAGGATGATTCCTGAAGTCACTCTTGGTGCTCCACAGGGACACACGGTGCCTTCTCTCTCTCTCTCTCTCTCTCTCTCCCTCTCTCTCTCTAACACACACACACACACACACGAAGTAAATAAGATATATATATTAAAAATGAGAGAGGGGGCTGGAGAGGTGGCTCAAGGGTTAAGCCTCTGCCTTGCAGATCCCTCTAAGAGTGATCTATATTCTCTAGGCATGTCTGTAAACAAGAAGGAGGTACAGGCGGTCCATGGTGGTTCCTGAATTCGTCCTTCATTCTACACACACACACACACACACACACACACACACACACACTCACACGATTGAATAAAAAATAATAAAAAAAGATTTAAAAAAGAGAGAACATGTGCCATTCATGGTTCTGGACCTGGGTTATCTCATTTACATATATTTTCCATTTCCATCCATTTTCCTATAAATTTCATAATTTCATCACTACATTTTGAATATATATACCACATTTTCATTATCTGCTCATCCACTGATGGACATCTAGACTGAGTCCACTTCCTAGCTATTGTGAATAGTCACAATGAACATGGATGCACAAGTCATAGAATATGGAGTCTTTGAAAATATGTCCAGGAGTAGTAGACCTGGATTACATGGTAGTTCTATATTTAGTTTTTTGAAACACCTGCATTAATTTTTATAATATTTGCACAATTTACACTCCCGAAAATATGTAAGGGTTCCCCTTTCCCTATATTCTGGGTAGCATTTGTTTTCATTTATGTTCTTTAGGATAGCCATTCTGAGTAGAGTGATGCGGAATCTCAAAGTAGTTTTCATTTGCATTTCCTTGATAGCTAATGATGTTGAACGCTTTTTTAAAATGCGTTTTTATTCATTTATATTTCTTCTTTTGAGAACTAAGTTTAGTTTCTGTAATGATTGAAGTTGTCAACCTGACACCTGGAAGGAAGTCTTTGGGCTCCTCTGAGAGGGATCTACATTCTCTGGGCATGTCTGCAAAGGACTTTCTTGATTGTATCCTTGATTGCATAAATGATAAGGAAGATCCAGCCCATTGTAGGTTGGACTATTCCCTACGTAAGGAGTTTGGAACTGAACAAAAATTGGAGAGAGTAAGCAGCAATTAAAAAAAAAAAAAAAAACTAGGGTGGTATTCCTGTTTCTACCCCTTGATTCCTGGACCCGTGAATCCTGGCTATAGGAGACACAGTAATATACTGGACACTGGTTCAAAGTATATGCTGCCTCCTGAAGAATCCTGTCCCATCCCTCCAGACTATTCCCACCTAATTGACACTGTAACTGTGCCTTTAAAAGGCCATTCCACTGTTCTATTAAGCCAGCTGCTTCAGGATGATAGGGAACATAGTAAGACCAGTGATTTCCATGGTCATGAGCCCACTGCCATACTTCTTTAGCTGTGAAATGAGTCCCTTGGTCAGAAGCCATGCTTTGTGGAATACCATGATGGTAGATAAGACTTTCTGTAAGTTCATGGATGGTGATCTTGGCAGAAGATATGGTAAATCCATATCCAGAATAAGTATCTATCCCAGTAAGGATAAAGAGTTGCCCCTTCCATCTTGGAAGTGGTCCAATGTAGTCAACCTGCCACCACATTGCTGGCTGGTGGTCACCCTGGGGAGTGGTTCCATGTTGGGGACTCAACGTTGATCTCTGCTGCTGGCAGATTTGGCACTCAGCAGCAGCTGTAGCCAGGTCAGCCTTGGTGAGTGGAAGTCCATGTTGTTAAGGCCATGCATGACCTCCATCTGTACCACCAGTGCCCACTTTGTTCATGAGCCGATTGGGCAATGACAGGAATGGCTGGGGAAAGAGGCTGGCAGTCCACAGAACGGGTCATCTTATCCACCTGATTATTAACTGTTTCCTCTGCTGATGTCATCTTTTGATGAGCATTTACATGGGGCACAAATATCTTTTGTCCTTTGTCCTTTGCCCATTGGGAGAGATCTATCCACATACCTCTTCCACAGATGTCTTTCTTGCCAATTTTCCAATTATGTTCCTTCCAAGTTCTCTTACCATCACCCCTAGTGACCCATTAGGAAAATTTTTGCTTCCTGTTTCTGAGAGTCTATGTTGTACTGGTCTAGAAGTTTTGGTAGAGCAGGGAATGCTTCTGCCAGGAGGCACAGCAACTATTCCTTTGAACTGGAAGCTAAGGCTTCCTCCTGGTTATTTTGAACTTCTGATGCTCTTGAGTCAACAGGCTAAGAAAGGAATAACAGTGTTAGGAGGGGTAATTGACCACCAAGGGGAAATTGGATTGGTTCTCCACAATGGTGGTAAGGAAGAGTATGTCTGCAGGAGATCTACTAGGGCATCTCTTGTTATTACCATGTCCTGTGATTAAGGTCAATGGGAAATTTCAACTACCCAATACAGGCAGGACAATAAATGGTCCAGATCCTCCAGGAATGAAAGTATGGGTAACGCCTCCAGATAAAGAGCCAAGACCTGGGAAGTGCTTACTGGAGGTGGAGAAAATACAGAATGGGTAGTAGAGGAAGGTAGTTATAAATATCACCTAAGGCCACGTGACCAGTTACAGAATGGAGGATTGTAATTGCTGTGAGTGCTCCTGGTCTAGACTGTTAAGAACATGTTTGTGCATGTGCATATACACTAAGAAGGTATTTATGTTATGTAGTTTAATGTTATGTGGTAAAATGTTGTAATCTACATTATGATACTGTGTTATGGGACACTAAAGATTAAACATTTCTTAAGGGACTTTGTCACTTATCTTAGGAAAAACTGTGTGTGTGTGTGTGTGTGTGTGTGTGTGTGTGTGTGTGTATGGTTGTACATGGATAGCTATATTATGTTAGGCAGAATTATGAATCTTACTGTTTTTATTTGGAGATTAGGAATGCCTGAAGAAATGTGATCTGGTGTCAAGATGACAAGGGGTGGACGTAAGATAGTTGATCCTAGGTGTCAACTTGACACACCTAGCATTAATTAAGATTAGCTGAGACCAGCTGAAGAGATTATCTGGATAATACAAAGATCAGCCCTAGATCCCATCATCCATCAGGAACCTCTATAGATCTCATTGGAACCTCTTAGTAGTGAACCAAATAAAAGAGCCACAGAACAGAAGACTGAGAAGAGGAGAGACTCTCTGTAGCTGTGCTAGGAATCGCTCCAGCCACCCGGTGTCTTCACTTCTTCGACCCTCCAGCCCTCCAATCCTCCAAGTCTTCAACGTGACTAAAAACTTTTTAGGAATCCTCCAGCCTTCAGCTGTCACCCACTGGACTATTGGACCAAGCAGCTTACTAGCAGCCATCATTGGACTACCTCAGCCATATCTCGTAAGCTAACTCAATACATTCCCTATTTATATATTCATTCTGTTGATTCTGTGACTCTAGAGGATCTAAGAAGCTTGCCCTTTGCTATGAATTTAGTATGACCAACTATTTAAAATCCTGCTTCTGTAACTCTCCTGCAATGATGAGTTGTAACCTGGAATTGCAAGCCAATTCATCCCTTTTTCCCTAAGGTACTTGGATATTTTGTTCCAGCACCATGTAATAAAGCTAAAACAATTCCATAGTCAGTTTCTGGGGTTTTTTATGTTTCGTTTCTTGAGTTCTTAGTAAATTCTAGGCTCCCTTTGCCAGATATGTAACTGGTAGAGTATCATGACTTATGTTTAGAATTTTAGTCACTTGGAGTTAAGTTTTGTGAAATATAAGGATCTAATTTCATTCTTCTACATGTAGATACCGAGTTTTCCCTGCACCATATGTTGAAGATGCTGTCTTTTCTCCAATGTGTGTTTTTGGCATCTCTGTGAAAAATCAGTTAGGTAGTTGTAGTTGCATAGCCTTGTAACTGTATCATCTATTCCAGTCCATTGATCTACATACCTGTTTTATGTTTACAGAATGTCATCCTGGACCCTGTGTTATAATTTAAAAGCAGGCTTGGTGATACCTCCAGCAATACTCCTTATGCTCAGGGTTGCTTTGGCTATCAGAGTTTTTTATGTTTCTATAAATGAATTCAAATATTTTTTCTTGAGTTGTGTTTATTTAATGGTTATTACATTAATCACCTCAGAAAATTTTCTCTTCATGTGCTTGTTCTCCTTGCAAAAAATTTTGTCTCTGGGCATGAATGTGGAGTTTTATTTAATCCATTGATAATATGATTTTGCTATTGTACTGAATTCTGGACTTTTCTTGTGAAGAAAATTGAACCCAAATCATACATCTATGAAAGTCAGTATCTTTGTCAAAAGGTAGGGTGCACTTTTGTAAATGGCCAACAGTGATCAAAGTGTTCTCTCAGCTCACTTGACCCTGTGGCTGTGGACCAAAGAATTTTTGACAAAAGCAACAGGCTGCCCACAACTGGTCTGTAGTGCAAAGGCACCCCTCACTGCCAAGGCTACCATAGATAAGACCGAAAGACAACCATATTTTCTTCTTTGAGACAGAATGAGGGGGGATGTACATATATGCCATGGGATGGAGTTCAGAGGATAATTCTCAGAAGTCAGTTCTTTCCTTCCACCATGTGGGCTTTCTGGGGATCAAACTCAGGTCACCAAACAAGAATCTTACTGAGCTACCTCACTGGCTCTTAATAATTTTTCTATTTCTATATAGAATGTCACTGAAATTTTGATTGGAATTGTACTGGATCTGTAGATTGTCTTTGGTAGGGTAGCCGTTTTCACAGTATTTATCCTATCAATACATAAGCATGGGAGCTCTTTCCATCTTCCAGAAGCATCCTCAATTACCTTAGTGTTTTAAAGTTTTCATTACAGAGGTCTCTCACTTCATTAAATTTATTCTAAATGGTTTTTAACTTTTTATGTACTTGCGAGAGATAGACAGAGAGAGAGGGACACATGAATGTAAAGAATTGGTTCTCCTTTCCTCATGTTGTCTCCAGGGATGAAAACTGAGGTTTCCAGGTTTGTACTCTTACAGTGTTTTATTTGGTGTATTATTATTAAATAGCACTGCTATTTAATAATATTTCTCAGTATGATTTTTCAGTATGATTTTCATTGATTTTTTTTCCATTTTCATGTGCATATGTGAGGGGTGGGGGGATGTATGTGTTTGTGTGCATGCATGTTCCCATGTGTTGTGCATGTGTGAAGGTTCGAAGTTTATGTTAGGAATCATCTTTGATCATTATTACCTTATTCCTTTATTAGTGTCTCTAATAAAGTCAAGCTAGAACTGAGCCTAAAGGTCCGTCCCTCTGCTGGTTAGCTTTCATAATGGTGGAAGGTGCTCTGCAGGCTGCTGGGGAGAACGTCATCAATGATTCTACACAGCTATGAATCCCGTAAGCTACAAATACTAACCTGTTAGGCAAGATATTGGTTCAATAGTGGTGTGAATGCTATGAGGGTAACCAACAACTTTCTAATTAGACTTGAAGTCTGCTCCATGGGAGGGAATTTAGGCCTTGTACTCTAAAAAGACTTGGTCAAAAGTTCTAAGACTGAAGAGCTCAGGGTCCCCAGCAAAAGAACTTTCCAAATGGACATAGTGTCAAACTGTTGTCTGAACCTCAGAGCAAACTAGTTAGCCAGTTTAAGCTGTAATGCATGCTCTGGGTTTAATTAGAGACTCAGGGTCATAACAATAAGGTGGAGGAATGCCTGAAGATGATTCTAATACTAATGTTGAACCTCCACAGGCACACACACTCAAATACACTCAGGTACATACTCACATGCATAATACATACATAGACACACACACACAAATGCATCCCATCTACACACATACATGAAAGAAAGGAAAAATACTCATTTGTATCCATAAATTACTGTTGCTCTCAGCCTTGGTCAAAGAAGCTTCTGTGTGTACTGGGTAACAGTTAATACTGAGATTCAGCTGGTCAAAATGCTAAGAATGACTGTTGAGTGCTTACCTCTAAATAGGACATCTATATCACTCCTTCCAAGGCTCAGGGATGAAGGGAGGATAATGAGGAGTGAAAATAGCTGTTATGGTTTGAATATAAGTTGTCCCTCACAGGCCCATGTATTTGAACCCTTAGTTGATGCCTGGAAGTTTATGGCAACTTTAGGATGTGGAGCCTTGCTAGAGTAGGGATGAGCCTTGAGGTTTGTCAGCCCTCCCCTGCTTCCACTGCTCTTAAAGCTTGCAGTTTGCTCTCCCTTCCTCCAGGATGTCTGCAGTAACCCCAACAGCCTCCAGGTTTTGCCAGCTAGCCATGCCTTTCCTGCCATAAAGGACTATGTCTCTCCTCTGGAATTGTAAGCCAATAAATCTCCCTTTCTCCCTTAAGTTGGTTGTGTTCCAATACTGTTTCACAACAGCAGAAAGAGTAACTGCTACAATAGCCAAAATATATTAGCACATTATGTACAAGTATGAAATATCAAAGCGTTATTAAGAATTAAATCTACATACAATTCAAGTTCATCAAGGTCAGCCTGGATAAGGAGACGCTGACTCAAGGGGATAAAAATCCTGAAATTCCCACCTTCAAGACAAGCTAATGAGTATATAGTAGGGAGTCAGTTACTATGAAGTAAGTAAGTACATGGATACAAATGGGTAACATGGAATATCAACTGCAAGCTAACTGATTCACCAGGTGCACCATCGGTGACAAAGAGCCTTATAAAGGTTCACAATAAAGAAACAACACATTTTAAGGGACACTAACATGTATTAAAAATGTATAGACTGACCTTCAGCAGTGTGTTTTAACTGTGCCATTTAAAAATAGATCTAAAAGAATCCATAAGATGCCAAGAAAAAAAAAATTAAGAGCTATATAAGGGAGACAACTGGGATCAGAGATTCATGTTTGTTGGGTTTGGGGTAGGACTGGTGGTGGCGAGGACCACATTTCGAGCCCACGAATTGTGGACTCGAGTAGATCTGCAAGTTCTTGCGTGGCAAGGCGGTCACAGGGTAACTTGAGGAGCTTGGTCAGGGAAGTCAGGATGAAGAGCCCTAGTACCCAGCTGCAGAGGGCTCCTCAGGGCTCAGGGCCAGATCGCGCATGCAATCTAAAGCGTGGACGTGATGTGAGTACCTGCGGCCCCGTACCCACGGGCCCCGAACCCACCACAGATCTAGCACGTCCTTCAGTCCATTCACACTCACTGGTGCCCACCGCCTTCCCAGACGTGGCCCTCCACTCGCCAAGACGCAGCGCACCGTCCCCGGCCACCTGCCCACCTGCCCACCTGCGCCTGCGCCCTGGACTCGTCGCGGAACCCGACCCCCGCCACACACACCTGGCCGGGCCTCACGAGACCCCCTCTCGGGTATCTCAGCTCTTACGGGCTAGCTCCGAGACAGTGCCCACCGACCAACCAATGGAAATGCCGCGCGCCCCGCGGCACGTGCGCACGGCCCCGCCCTGGCGGGGCGCGGGGCGGGGCGAAGGAGGAGGGGCGGGGCGAAGAGGAGGCGGGGCCCCCGAGCGCCGACAGACGCTGATTGGTCGGCGTCGCGTTCCGCTGCCGTTTATGGCGGCTGGGCCGGGCCTCCGCTCCAAAACAAAGGGCAGGCGGCCCGCGGGGCGGCGGCGGGAGGATGTCTCGCGCCCTGTTAAGGCGCCAACGGCCGGAACGTATCCTGGGCCGCGCCTGGGCAGCCTGAGAGGCGAGCCCGCGCTGACCGAGGCCCGGGCCGGATGGGCGCTGCGGGCCGGGCACGGACCGCCGGGCGGCCGTGAGTACGGGCGGGCCGCGGTCGGTTACTTGGTGGCGACCCACGGATCTGTGGCTTCGGGAGGGTCTGGGAAGCACCTGTTGGGCGTCCGAGGGCGGGGCAGGAGCGCCGAGGACCTCCTAGACTTTTGGTCCTCATCTTTTTGATGTATCGATGATCTGGTTCGTTTCGTTTGGGGAACCGAACGCAAAACCCAGTCTTTGATTTTTACCTCCCTTTCTTCTCTCCACCTCCCCCACCCCTTCCTTCCCCGCCTGGCAGGAATACGAGCGCTGTGCCTACTAATTATTGTTTGTTTGGCAAGGGAAATGAAGACAAAAGAGGTCTCCAATCAAGGAATGTTTGCTAGGTTGGAGGGATGTTTTTAAGTTATCCGCACAATAATCCTAAAATGAACAGTGCTCATTGTTTACCACTTACGTATGGCACCAGGCTTTTTTTAGTGCAGAGACTGCCAGCAGTAGCAACCAAACAGGATCCTCTCTTCTCCGTGTCGGTGCAAATGGACATCTTTAATGTTCAAATTATGTGCAGAGTTCTAGGCTAGAAAGGGGCCAGAGTCTATTTTCAACAGATAATAGTCATGGAAAAATCCATTTTCCACAGCAAGCCCTTTCTGTTCAGTTGCCTTCTGTCTCTGCCCACTTTAACCTGCTGGGACATGGCCAAGAATATTCTTTCCACCCATCAGCCCCTTGTTTGGCTGAATCCCTCCCCAGTCCTCAAAACAGGAATACCTCCTCGAAGGGACATTTCCAGCCCCTTCACCTGAGCAAGCCCCCCACACCTATCAAGTCTGTAACTTAGCATCTGCTGTATTCTGTAGGAATTAACATGGGTTAGCCAAGTTATTACTCCTTTTAAGAGCTGTGCTCCGTCCTGTTACCATTTCAACCTGTGATATGCACTGATTCCTTTCCTGTGGGCACTTAAGGAACAGAGGTGGCATGTTTGAAGAATGTTGATGCTCAGAATCTCAAGACCTTTGTGCCCCTCCCCAGTTCCCTGTGTGGTTACCATGCCTTATGGATTAGACCATATTCCTTTCTTATCAAAGACATAGTGACCAGGGAGTGATTCAGGTGAACACTAAAAAATAAAATAAAATCAGTAACTGAACTACATTAGTAACCAATCTGAACAATAGTCTATATTTTTTTTGAATGGAGGGCTTCATAAATGTCAAGCAAGTACTCTACCACTGACTCTACCACTAGCTCCAATTTTTAAAATAAACTTATTTTAGAATAACTTTAGAACATAGAAATTCCAAAGCAGCTGAGTGTTAGAACATATGTCGAACAAACATGGGCCCTGGGTTCTATTCCCCAGCACAAAAACAAAAGTCTCAAAGACAGTAATGACAAGCTTACCATACCCCACACCCAGTTTGCTCTCATCTTCTATTATTGTGACATTTGGTCAAATTAAGTGACTGAGAAGGATCTGTTCTTTAAACTCCGAGCTTTTAGTCTTTCCATTCTAAAGTACTAAAGTTGGTAAAGCTGTTTCTTTTTCTTAGCACCAGCATTCCTGGAACATGGGAACGTGTGTGCTAAAGAAAAAGAGCACACAGGAACAATCAGGAGTCAGTGTGTGCATAAACCAGGAGTCAGGGTGTGCATACCATGGCGTGGGCATGGAAGTCAAATGATAGCTTTCAATTGCCATTTTCAAGTCTCAGGGCTTGCACACACATTTACCTGCTGAGCATTTGTCTTTGATTCCTTCCTGTCTTCACTAAATTCTGCAAGCACCTGTGTTAAGAGGGAGGCATGGGCGCTACAGAGATGGCTCAAGGGTTAAGCCTCTGCCTTGAAGTAGAGAACCTGAGTTTAGATCCCAAATCCCACATAAAAAACACCAGCTGGAAATGGGAGTGGCAATTCAGGATGATTCCTAAAGTCACCCTTGGGCCTCCACAGGCACATGTTCACTCAAGTGTCTTGTATTACACACAGACATTCACCCACACACAACACACACACACACATACACACATGCTATTTCCTCCTCTCATTTCCCCCTCCCCGCCTCAGGAAAAAAAATCAGGAATATAGAAGACAAGTTAAAGTAGTCTAACTGTATTTTTTCTGCTGGAAGGTTGATAAATGTACTAAAAGTAGCTTAAAATATGAAGAAGTTCGTGGTGCTGAAGATCTAACCTAGGGTCTCACATATGCTAAGCAAGGGAGGTACCTAGCTGCCCCAGAGCTACACTCCCAGCTGAGAGTGGGAATTTTAACAAGGAACATGAGCAGAGGATACAGAAAGTCCCGAACAACCGAGAGACAGAGCAGTACGGGATAGGCCCAGGAATGAAGTCAAGGGGAGAAAATCATTTTTACCTCCAAAGTATGTTCCTTCTGTGACAAAGCTATTGGGGTCCTGCTGAAAATCTATCAGTTGATGAAAATACAGGGCTAACCCTCAGCTGTCCACGCCTCAAGAAGTCCTTCAGAATCTTCTGGCATCTGCAGGGTCTCGTGACCAAGGTCAGGATTCTTGGTGGGGTTGGCGAGGCATTGGCTTAATGGCCCTCTGCCATACTGTGACAATGACATGTTAAGAGACACTTGCCAGAGCTTGAAACCATGATTAAGGATCATTTTCCACACATAACCCTAGTATGATTGTCTGGATTGCCTTGTGAATTGCCCTGTTTTACAGATCAAGGTTTTTAATCAGACCTTGGGAGCCTCTTTTTATTTTTATTTTTCTCTGACAACTGAGGATGGACACAGGTCCTTGTGCACTTTATCACTGAGCCGCATCCTCAGCCCTCTTCTCAGCTTTCAAGGTTTGTTTTGTTTTGAGACAAGGTCTCACTAAGTTGTCCATGATGACCTCAAACTCACTCAGCAGCCTGGGAGGCTGTGAACTTGTGGTCTTCCTTCCTCGGCTTACCCAGTGACCAGGATTATAGGACTTCACTGCCAAACCTGTCTGGAAGACTCCCTAAGCGAGACAAACTCCTTTTCAGTTTTGGCTCGTTAATGGCATCATGTCATCCCAACACTTAACCACTAACCCCCTGGTGGTGCACACGTCTTCCCAGTATCCTGGCCTATGCTCCGCTCGGTGCTGGGACCCTTCTACTTCCCCTTTGGTCTTTGGTTGTCTCTTTCCCACCCTAAAGCTGAGCTTTGAATGTCTAATTTCATTTTATTCTGCATATGATCAAATAAAATAGATTGGCCGGGCATATTAAAGAGGGATTAGGAATTCAAGGTCATCCTTAGCTGCATGGTAAGTTCAAGTCCAACTTGGGCTACATGAGACCCCATCTAAAAAAGGGGGGGCAGAAGTTTAAAATTCATCTTTTCCTCCACTTCAATCATCTCCTTGAAATACCTATATGCTATTCCTATATTTTCCATCTTGGCATCTGCCAGGAAACAAAGTAACTTTGCCAGCCTGTATTGTGAGGCCAATGCTGTAAAATACTATCACTAGTAGTAGAAGTTACAGTATACTGTAGGATCTTCAAAAAGAAAGTCTGATAAGAATGTTTGAATGATTAAGTACATAACATATAAAACTCTAGGGATGGTAACTGCAGGTTTCCCAGTAAAAGGTAGAGAAAGCATCAGGGTCCTTATTTTTAGCATTTTTTTTTTTAGTGTTAATCAGTTCAGCTAGCTTTTTTTTTTCATTAACTTTGGATCAGATATAAGATCATGAAGATGCATTTGAACAGGTAATCTTTCTATTAAATCTGTACACATAGCTTGTCTCTGTTAAGATCTATAGCATCACATACACCTCCAAATAAAACGCGCTCAAATAGATAAAAATAAAAGGAAGTCTTGAGTGCAAACACATTATCAATAGTTTTGTGGGACTTGAGCATGGCAAGAGAAGAAGATGAGGGACTGAGGAAAGGGTGTCTGGATCTCTGAGAGCAGGAGGTGCCAGATCCCCTGGGGATCCTGAGAGGTGGGAGCAGGTAGCAGTGTTTAGCAGTGTTACTGGAACTACTAAGGGTCTTGCCTTTCTTTCCCAGGCTGCTTGGGGGAAGGCTTGTCATCCCATGATTCAAGTAGAGGAAGTGGGTGTGTGGAAAGGGAAGCTGGTGCTACCAAGGTCCAAGTGCACCTGTGCTATGATTCCTTGATGTAAATTCTTCTAGACCTTTCCATGCCAATGAGTGGCAGGTACTGTAAGTTCTAATAGTTTAATATGTTTTTAGCATCCAAAGTATAAGGTACAAAATAGCATACATTGAAAAGGAAGCCACCTCTGCCTTTTCTTGCCCCAACCGTTGGTTACACTTAGAATGATTTTTAAGTTGGGATGGGTCCCTCCATACAAGGATGTGTGCAGGAATAGTATGAATGCTACCAAAGAGCTGTATGACAGTGTGCCCTCATCAGTAGCCTTAATACCCTACTAGTATCATGCCTTAAGAAACAGGTCTAGCTATATCTCCCAGCCTTGGCTTCAGACTTTGGGATTCAAGCATTCCTCCTTCCTCAGCCTTCAAGTAACTAGGTCTACAGACATGCACCATCATACCTGACTCAAATTCTTTTGCCTATTGCCAACCTGCTAGATGCCAGTGTGTGTCTCTAGTCTGTATTGATGGGTAAGGCTACACAGCTTCTCGTGTCTTTGCAGATACAAGGTTCAGGTTGTGCCACCTTGGATAGGTTGATGATTCATCTTTCTGGTCCTGTCCTCCCATCTGCACAGTAGACCAACAAGAACGTGTGTCCCTCCGAAGCTTTTACAACATGTAGTTATCAGTAAATGTTGCTGTCCTGGGTGGTTTGGTTTTTTAGGGGGAGTTGATACATTTGCTGTTCCCTGGACTTTAGTTTAACCTATTGTCCCTCCCTCTGTAACAGCTGGCAGTAGCCCTTCCACCTTTTAAAGCTTTAGGACAATGTCTCAGCAATGTGAAACACAGTCAACAATAGGAAGGCCTCTTCCATGGAAAGGAAAAGGGGCCTTTGCAACAGGAGCTGCTGGGACAGGTACACTCTACAGGAAGTAGGGAGGGAGACTGGCTCGTGATCCTACTCTCCTCATGCATCTCTGGGATCCCTTTCTTGCCCCTCTTAGGGAGATAACCTAACGTCACAGCAAATGCAGCCTGCCTTGGTACTGCCTGCCGTAGGAGCAATGACTTAACATCACAGGGATGCCCCAGCATCTGCTGCATTCCTCTGCTTCAGGGCCTTCATGGCCATAACTGACAGAGCCCCCAGTCCAGTACAGCTGCAACCTGGTGACTTCCTTTTGCCTCGGCGCAGCCTGGAAGGTTTTACAAGCAAAGTTACTGGGACACCAAAGCTCATCTGACCCCGTAGCGATGATATACTCAGAAAATGTTGTTACGGCATTAGAGCCAAAGTAGGATTGAAGAGGAACAGAGAGGACTATGGTTCAAGTTAACTGCTTCCATGAAGGAAGGTATAGTTGCAGGTGGGAAAGGTGCCATGGCCATTAAGGCAGTCTGCAACTCAAGACATTAGACATCAGGAGCTCCTGGGTTTGGTTTTATTCCCCCATGTTTCTGTATTCCACAGTATGATAGCTCCACCATATGGGTCTGATCCAGTCTCTTAAAATAATTGTATGTGCTTATTTTAGGCAAGAAACTTCTGGAACCAAGTAAACTGTTTTCTTTTTTAAGCCTGCAGCAGTGACTGCTGAGGAGATGGTAAGGATTTGGTACCCTGCAGTAGTCAAGATCACAAGTGAACTGCCCCGTGTTTGATTTCCAGTTACTTCACAGTGGTTTCTAATTGGTAGATCTTGCAGTAAAAGCCTGTTGTAAATCGGTCATTTAGCCATCATTTCTCTAATACCTGGCTTCTAATTTAAAAGTCTCGTTAAAGCACCGCAACAGTATACCCTGTCGTGCTCGTCAAGGAGAATACTGCAGACCTGGCTCCTGCCAGACCTGGCTGCGATTGTGCCAGGAGTCCCTTCAATGGGCTGTTGGAAGTAGCTGAGATGACCTGAAGCATGTTAGGTTCCGACAGGGAACAAGAACAGACAGGACTCAGGAGACTGTGACCAGGAGGAGACCTTGAGAGCTCTTTGCACAGCAGCTTCTTCAGGTAAGGATGCCTTGGCTGTGAGTTCCTGGTTGAAGTTGGAGAGTTTCACAGAAGTAGCAAGTTAGCCGTGACTTGGGCCCAGCGGGCAGCATTCGCTGGATCTGCACACCTCTCCCGCCTGGCTAGTTGGTACTGTCATCACATGGTTACCAGGAGAAATCAGAGGTTCTGGCAAAACACTGAACCAGCTCTCTCCATCTGCCCAGGGAATGGTCCCACCAACTGTGGGCTGGGGCTTCCCACTGCCGTTAAGTAATTTCTGGTAGGCTTGCTTAGGGTTCACTTTAACTAACCAATTCTTCGTAAGCACACTGAAAGGCTCAGTTCTTAATGGTCAGCACCCTATCTAATTGTCACATCCTGTTTATCCTCATAGTAACCACTTTATTGACCATTCCTTTTTAAAGACTAAACTTTAGAGTGTATGCAGTGTTGCTTCTTCAGGGGTAGTCTGGATCTTGAACTTGCTGTTATTAATATTTTGCTATGGTCAAACTCTTTAATTACCCGAGAATGTTATTTTTGTCCCAGTTCTTTTGTTCTTGTTAGAGGTGTATGGGTGGAGGGCAGAGTCTTGCTGTGTAGACCAGTCTGACCTAAAACTCAGGACTTTCCTGTCTCAGACTTCCAAGTGCTGGGATTATAGGTTTTCTGTTACCATACTGGCTTGTTTTGGGTAGAACTAGGAAGGAAACTCCATGCTTTGAGCCTGCAAGGTAAGTACTTTGTTACTGAGGTATATTACCCAGCTGCCCCATCCTCTTTTTTAAATATTTTTTGATTTAAAATATATTTTAATGAAAATGCTTTCTTTCAAATAAAAGTGATTTGCATGTAGTGACCTGAAGCTGAGGTGGCATCAGGACTTGGCTTCCTGCTCCCCTGGCTTCAGATGAGTCCCCAGGGCTCTCGGTCATGTGCTGAACACGTGCTCCTCCGTGGGAAGTCCTTGCGGCGGCTTCAGGGGCTTGATCCTCCGTAAGTGTCTAACCGCTTTCAGTTTGCGTTCACTAAAGAAATATTCTTGTGCATCTGAGGAGCGTGTACTTTCTTTAGTCCAAGCTTCTTTAGCATATCTTTTTCCCAATATGGATGGATGCCTTCTTGTATTTCTTATTCTGTTGACAGTATGCAGCTTATGAGGACGCTGGGGATCCCCACCATATTTTTCATGATCTTCAGGACTTGGCTGAAATACTTTATCTGGAATTCTTGGTTTGGTATATTTGTGATGAACCCAGTCTGTACCCATGAGAGATTCCACACCTTTTGTCAGAGCCTGCCTGGAGGCCTCTGAACTACTCAATGCAAAATCCCAGCTCTAAGTGGAGTGCTTCTTTTGTTTAAGAAGCTGAACTTCAGATCACGTCCTTCCCAGAAAATATTTTATTTTTTATTAGACAAGGGGAGACAGGAAGGAAAAAGAAGTCATATGTGCATGCCACAGTGTCTCTGTGAAAGTCAGAGGACAATTTTATGTCTTTCTATCGCATGGGCTCTAGGATCAAATTCAGGTTGCCAGATTTGCATGTAAATCCTTTGCCCCTTGAGCCATCTCGCTGATCCAAAAGGTTGATGTTTTATTGTTTTTTGCCCAGTCCCCTTTTTTTCTTATCTTTTTTTTCTGACAGCACCGGGGATTGAACCCAGGATTTCTTGAGTGTGATATAAGCGCTCTTCCTCTGTGCTACCACCCCAACCCTTACCCAGTTCTTGAAAGATGTTTTTAATGGATACAAAACTATTGGGATACAGTTACTGTCTTTCAGAACCTAAAAAGCACTTCCTCTACTTGTGTCTGGTTTCATTGTTTTACTTACTTCAGAATCACTTCCAATGATCAGGTCAGTTTTCTTCCCCTTCTGTACCTGTTTAAGACTTCTTTCCATTGCTTTCGATGTACTTCAGTTTTGTTGATCTGTCTAGTGTGGCTTTATTTTTATTTTCCCTGCTTGGAATATAACTGAGCCCCTTTAAGTCTGTAAGGTTGGTGTTTCTTCAATTCTGGAAATTCCTTGAGTATCAATTGCTCAATGTCATTGTCTCTTCATCTACATCTTATTCCTGCTAAGCCCATTGTACTTGTTTCTGTTTGTATTTATTCCATATCTGTAAGGTCATTTTTTCTCACTTGCTAATCATTTATCTCTGTAAATTTAATATAGTAAGCAGAGCCGATTATATGTATCCAGGGACACCAATATAGAATCTTCGGTTCTGCTCGTCTTGGGTTTCAGGGTGGGAGGCCTGGCAAATGCTCTACCACTGAGCCATACCTGATTATTTTTTACTACATTGTTCTTACTGTGGGTTCTTCTCAGGGCTCAGATAGAGACATTTTCCTAACTATACTTGTGCTTGTCATCTGCCAGATGTTTGTCAGTCAAAGCCATTGCATAGAAATTCTATCCATGGGGCTAGTGATAACTAAGCAGGTAGAGGCACTTTGCCACGAAACCTGAATCCACATGGTAGAAAGGGAGAACCAACTCCCAAAAGTTAGAAAGACAGAGACAGATCCCTGGAGTTCATTAGCTAGCCAGCTTGTCCTAATTAGTGAGCCCAGACCAGTACAAGACCCTGTTTCAAAAACAAGGTGAGGGCTGGTTAGATGGCTCAATAGGTAAAAGCACTTGTCAAACAAGCCTAACAACCTAAATTTGATCCTTGAAAACTATATAAAAGTGGGTGACAAGAATCATCCCCCAAAAGTTGACTTTCCACATCTTTGCTGAGGCATGTACATTTCATGCACACACACACACACCCCACCACCAATATAATAAAAGTAAAAAAAGGGGGGGGGGCTACAGAGATGACTCAGTAGTTCAAGTCTTTGCTTTGCAAGCAAAAGGACCTGAGTTCAGATCCCCAGATCCTATGTGAAAATGCTAGGCAGATGTGGTGGCCCACATGCAATTCCAGCCCTGGAAGGCAGAGTCTGGGAATCCCCAGAGCAAGCTGGCTATTATCCCTGATGACGTGTTCTGAGTTTAGATATCCAGGCTCACAGGTGGAAGAACTATCAAGGATGAATTCCGATATCATTCTTGGGCCTCCACAGAATATACATTCAAGTGTACTCATGTACATATACACACATATATCCCATGCATACATACATGAGAAAAATTAAATGGTGAGCAGCTCCTGAGGAATGACACTGGAAGTGCACATGTGCATATACCTACACCAAGAAAAGGAGAAAAACCTGGGAGTATAGCTCAGCTTAGAGTTAGAAATTTACCTAGCATTTCAAGGCCCTGATTTCTATCCCCAGAACCATGAAAAAAGGGGGAAAAAACACATTTTAGTCGTATGTAAAGGATTGAAATATAAGTCATGTTGGTAAATTATCATGTGGTCTTTGCACTCAAAGTGGATTCTAGGATAATGAGGGCCCCCTTACCTAGCTCTTTGTAATGTTTACTTCAAATGTCTTCCAAGACTCCCTGTCCTAGGACAGGCTGGCTTCCTGACCCAGAATGGGAAGGAAAGAAAACAGTAAACAGCTAAATGTATTAATAAACATTGCACCCTTAAGAACAACTAGAAGGCAAATCATTTCCAACAGGTAAATATTGTTCACCCTGTGGTATAAAAATGCTTTTGTGGGGCTGAAGAGATGGCTCAGGATTTAAGACTCTGCCTGGAAAGCAGAAGGTCCTGAGTTTAGATCCTAGGTTCCACATAAAAACCCCAGGCAGAAACTGTGGCAGCCTGCACTTCCAGTACTGTGGGCGGAGTCCAGAAAATTCCAGAGTGAAGCGAAAAGGAGATAGAAGCAATTCAGGATGATATCTGAAGTCAATTTGGTCCTCCATAGGGACACAGAGTGTCCTCTGATACACACACACACACACACACACACACACACACAAATAAATAAAACTTTTTAAAAAAGACTGCCTCGAAAGCAGAAAGTCCTGAGTCTGGATCCCAGATTGCACTTTAATTAAAAAAAAAAAAAAAAAACACCAGACAGAAATGGTAGCGGCCTTCACTTCCACTTATGGAAGGCAGAGCCAGGAAAATCCCAGCAAAAAGCAAAACAAAAAGGAGGTAGAAACAAGCCAGAATGATTCCTGGACTCACCCTTGGGCCTCCACAGGTACACACAGTGCCCCAGAGGCACACAGATACACAAAAATAAATATTTTTTTTAAAAAAAACTGTATATGGGAAGGGTATGAAGTGGCTCATCAAGTAAGTTGCTTACTGACAACCCTAAGTTTGATCTCCAGAACCCATATGGTGGAAAGAAATCTAACTACCACAAGATGTCCTCCGACTTCCACGCATGCCCCATGCACAAGTGTCCCTATGTACACACACATGCACACAATAAGATAATTAATTAAAATGTCTGTAGTGAAAATGAAAGGCTTGGAGGAGATGCTCTGCTCTGCTTAGAAATCCCTTGATCAGTTCAGCCTGACTGTTCCAGCAGGCTTCCTGTATTGATTTCTGCAAATGTTCTAAGTGCTTGGTTTCATGGTATTTTCTATCTACTACTACTATTTGTTCTTTTGCTTGGCACATGTTTAATAAACTCATTCAAAACTGAATTCACTGTTATTATAGATCATTCCTCATGGGGCAGGGTTTTATTTTTCTGGGCCTGTAGGTAATTTGTTAAGAACTGGGTAGTTTTGACCAATCACTCATGTTAATGCCACTATGTTGTGATGTGTTAGTGCAGGATTCAGGATATATTCAGGGCCATCCCTGGGCTCACTTAAGAGTACTTTGTTAGGGGGGCTGGAGAGGTGGCTCAGGAGTTAAACCTCTGCCTTGCAGGCAGAAGGTCCTGAGTTCGGATCCTAGACCCCATGTATAGACGCCCGGCAGAAGCGGGGGCGGCCTGCATTTCTGGTCCTGGTAGGGCGGAGCCTGTGAATCCCGAGGCAGAGTAAAAAGGAGGAGGTGGAGGCGTCCATGGTGGTTCCCGAATTCGTCCGTGGTTCTACACACATACATACACACACATACACACACACATACATACACACGCGCACACAAGCATACATGCACAATTGAATAAATAATAAAAAAGAGTACTTTGTTAAGAGCTGGGAAGATGGTTCAGAGGTTAGTGGTTAGGGGTATGAGTTTTACAACTGAAGGCTCAAGCTCCTGTCAAGACTTGGTAGTTGAGTTAAACCCTGAGCAAGTCTGCAGGAGATGGTCTAGGTGATGAAGGAAGATCCAGTTTGTGGCAGGTAGGACTTCTTCCTGGGCAGGTGGACAAGATGGAGGGAGCTGATTCAAGGACATTCAGGCTAATGTTTTTGTCATACTTGAACAGACATGCTGTCTGGCAAGATCTCCCTTTCTCAGCAGTCCTGTGGATATGGTGTGGCCAGTGCCCTCAGCCCCTGGTGTTGATATGAACTCTCCTGCCAAGCTGGACTAAGCAATGTAACTGGACAATTTTACGCCAGAATAAACCTCTTGTTTCCCCTTAAAGTTGTTTGGTGGTGAATCTATTGGCAACATGCAGGCAAACTGTGACAGAGGTTAAAGCACTTGGTGTGTAAGCAAGAAGACCAGAGTTTGGGTCCCTAGATTGCACAGAAAATTCCAGGTGGGCATGGTGGCTCAACTGTAATTCCAACTTTGGAAGGCAGAGACAGGGAGTTCCCAGAGCAAACCAACTAGTCAGCTTAGGCATATCATAAAGTCTGGGTATGATTAGAGAACCTATCTCAAAAAGAGTAAGGTGGAGGAGCAATTGAAGATAAAGATTCCCAATGTCAACCTCAGACCTCCACACACAGATATACATGTGTTTGCACATATGCACCCACATGCATGTGAACACAAAAAAAGAAGAAAAAATCCTTATTAGCCATTTCTCTCATGTTTCCACAGCCAAACATCTATTTGAATTTTTTTGTTGTTGTTTTTCTTAATTATTTACATGTGTTAAAGTAGTCCATGTGCACTTCTAAATATGAAGTGGTTAACAGGGATTAGATAAGAAAGCAGGCTGGATTAATCAAGAAAGTACTAGTTTCCTCTGTGTTGTATGGAATGTAGATTTTAGGAGAGCCTAGCCTCGAGTCACTTCACTTTAGAAAGCAACAATCTGGGCCTAAGCTGCTCCAACTTGAGTGTAACTGTCGAGAAAGAACTCCCACATCTCAGCATCTTCTACCAGAAGGGACAAAGTGGAAATAATATACTTGCATTAATAAATAATGACATTAGGGCTGGGGCTGTAGCTCAGAGATTGCCTAATATGCAAGAGACCTTAAGTTAAATCTCTAGTACCGCCAGAAGAGAAAGAAAGAGAAGAAAGTGAGAGAAATAAACCATTGATTTGGGGTTGTCTTGACAATATTCTGGGCAAGTCAGGTGGCTTTACAAACAAAAGGACCTGAGTTTATGTCTCCAGATCCCATATAAAAATGCCTGGCAGGTGTAGCGGCCTGCCTGTAACTCTAGCCTTAGAAGGGAGAGCCTGGGCATCTCCCAGAACAAGCTGGCTAGTTGGACGAGCTCTGATGGTGAACTCTCATTTTAATTAGAGACTCGGGCTCACAACAGTAAAGTGGAAGGGCAATAAAGGATAGTTCCCCATATCACCTTTGGGTGTCCACAGCCCCAAGCATACACACACAAATACATACACACATGCAAAACAGGCACAAACACAATGCATTTTTCCCGTATACACATACACGAAAGAAAAAGCAACAAAATCCTGAGAACCTAAGAGTTCAATCCCCAGTCTATGTGGAAGAAAAGAACCAGTTCCTAAAGTTTTCTCAGATCTCCACACACATACTTGGGCAGGCATACACTTGCACACACACACAATAATAAATACTTTAAAATGATGGCATTTGTTAATATTTAATCATATGAGTTTATCAATTACACTAGATAGAACATTCTCACCTGTGACTTGAAAAGAAGAAACACCCCAAGACTGAAATGTAGCAGGTCTATAACTTATCTGGTCACTTGTCATGAATGTCATCCAAGAAATTATCACAATAAGGAGCCTCTGTCATGAATAGTTTCTCCTTCCTCTAGCGCTCAGTGCAATTAAAAAGAGCTTGCCACCCAGACCTGCATTTGAAAATCTCTCCCCTGCTAGTTGGTAAGACTTTTTCCTGGACTTCAGAGTTTAAGCTTCTGCCTCACAAGCAGAAGGGCCTGAGTTTGGATCCCAGATTCCACGTTAAAAACACTGGGTCAAAATGGCAGAAGCTTGTAGTTCCCAGGAAACCCCATAGCAAAACAGAAAGAAGGTAGAGCAATCAAGAATGATTCCTAAAGTTACTTTTGGGCCTCCACAAACAGAATTCCCTCTGATATACACACACACACACACACACACACACACACACACACACACACACTTGTCCTATCTGGTTCCTTACACACTTTTCCTTAGGCCCATAATAGCTCTTGGCCTTCAGTTTCTGGATGGCCTGTAGACTCTGTAGCTTCTTTAATCCTTAATGATTCTGAAACATGCTTATATAAATACATACATAATATTGTTGAAATACGTGAGTTCCAAGTATTAACAGTGAAGAGTAGGATAAAAGAGGATAGAGAGATGACTCAGTAAAGTGCTTGCTTCACAAGCATAAATGTCTGAGTTTGAATCCCCAGCCCACATAAAACCCAGGTTTAGTAGCATGTACCTATATCCCAACATTGGAGGAGGCAGAAACAAGATCCTAGGGGTTTGCTCGATAACCAGTTGAGCCAAGTCAGTGAGCTTTAAGTTCAGTGAGAGACCCTGTCTGAAAAAATAAGGTAAAGTAAA
This sequence comes from Typhlomys cinereus, assembly GCA_023101885.1. NCBI lineage: Eukaryota > Metazoa > Chordata > Mammalia > Rodentia > Platacanthomyidae > Typhlomys > Typhlomys cinereus. Next base: position 395,769 of record JALPQD010000107.1, read on the forward strand.
AGAAAAAATAAATGAAAACGGGAAAAAATAAGGTAAGGGAACAGGAAGATGGCTCAGTAAGTATAAGTGATTGCCCCCCAAAACCAGCAACCTGAGTTCAAACCTGGGACTCTCATAAAACACTGAATGTGGTGTCACATATCTATAATCCCATGGGAGGCAACACAGGAGAATCATCCAGAAGCTTGCCTGCCAATCAACCTGGAGTAAGCTATAGTGGCAGTAACAAGAGAGACCATGTTTTAACACGGTGGAAAGAGAAAACCAACTTCCAAAAAGTCATCCTCTGACCTCTCCATGCATGCTGCATGCTCATGTATTTGAAAGCCTGCATTCATACATACACACGGAATAATAATTAAAAGGGACCTGTACTTGCTGTGCAAGCATGAGAACCTGAGTTTGAATCTCCAAAGTCCATGTAGAAAGCTGGATATGGTCATGGGCATCCCTAAAACCCAGCAATGAGCAAGGGGAAGATGGAACTTGCTGGCTGCCAGCCTAGCTCCAGGTTTAGTGAGAGACCTTGTCTCGAGAAGATAAGGTATAGAGTAATACAGCAGATTCTGATACACACTGTAGCCTCTACATGTTGGGAAGAGTGTACACGTGTATATATGACACAAAGTAAAAAGGTGTAGAGTAAAAAAAACACAGATGTTGACCTCTTGCCTCCTCATACACATACATGCAACACACATTCACACACAAAAATCAGAATAAAAGAACCTGAAAGTTCCAGTGGGCACACTTATCAAGTAAAATCGGGATTACTTGACACATTGCAGCTAGTGATACTAATTTATCATGTGAGTTTATTCAATTCAAACATTGTACATCGGTACAAATATGTCTGTTTCTGACATGGCATGCTCACAGTTTAGATATTAATATTACATTATGCACCTTTAAAGACATACCAGGAGTTGAGTTGATGGTTCAGCAGGTGAAGCTCTTACTAAAAACCTGATAACCCGAAACCCAGATCCCACATAAAATCTAATCCCAGCATAAGAGGTATGGAAATGCAAGAATCTCCAGAAGTTTTTGGGTCTGCTACCTTGACTTACAAAGCAGCAGTGAAGTGACCTGGTCTCAAACAAGATGCAAAGGAAAGAACGACATCTGAAGGTTGTCCTTTTCCACATGCGCACTTCCAGAAGCTTACCTGCCAATCAACCTGGAGTAGGCTATAGTGGCAGTAACAAGAGAGACCCTGCTTCAAACAAGGTGCAAAGAGAAAACCAACTTGCAAAAAGTCATCCTCTGACCTTTACATGCAATTCCTCTTACTTCCATATGTACACTGTAGCACACGCATCCATTACAGTCCCTCAATCCCTCCCTGCTCCCCCCCGTTCTTCCCTCCCCCCTCACTCTCTTCCTCCTCTCAAGAAATATCAGGGAAGATGAGGCAGGAAGACTGAGAGACTGAGGCCAGCCTGGGGTACAGAGTGAGACCCAGTCTCAAAAAGAAAAAGGAAGAAGGGAGAAAGTGAGGGAAGAAGGAAGGGTCTTGAGTCTGGGATATAGATCAGTGGTAGAGTATGTCCTTCGCTTGTATCAAGCCCTAGACTAATCTACAACATTACCCAAAAAAAGAAAAGAAAAGAAAAAAAAAGGTCAGATTTTTAACTTCTATTCCTTCCCTCTCTCCATTCTTCAAAATAAAAGAATCCTGGACATACCTCCTTGATTCCTTTGATTCCCTATGTAACCCACAGCCTTGTCTGATTTGTTCACAGGTTGCGAAGTTTCTCTAGTCCCAGTGTGTGGACAGTGCCACACGCCCTCCCCAACAGCAACGGCTCTTGCGTGCATTTTCCAGTGTTTTTTTTGTCAGAGAGTCCAACAGAGCCGCAGCTCTTCCAGTTCTGGCCCTGAACTAAGTGAGGAACATCCAGCAGACATGGTGAAAATGACCAAATCCAAAACTTTCCAAGCTTACCTGCCAAATTGTCACCGAACATACAGCTGCATCCACTGCAGAGCCCACCTGGCCAATCATGACGAGCTGATCTCCAAGGCAAGTGGTTTGGGTTCAGAAACTGACGAAACCCCTTGAAAGAGCAATTATTTGTCATGATGGTACCGACAATAGATAAACATTTAACCACCATATTGTTCCCATCTAGGGGTCTCCACCCAATTACAGAATTAAAAGTTGGAAAAGTTCAGATATAGAACACTTCCACTCAACAAGAGATTTTAGTGCCTCCAAAGCACACAGCACACAATCAGTAGAAAGAAGCAGAAAACCCTTGAGGGGTATTTCCAGCACTGGAAACTCCATTATCCTGTTCTGGGGCCTTTGCATTATATTCTCTAGGGACTTACATCAAAGGTTTGGGTTGTTTATAAGTTAATGGGATTGGTTAGTGTCAGACACAACTGTCCCAGTATTGGTTGCATTGGACTGATACCAGTGCCTACTCAGACGATTGGCTCCTTCCATCTGATACGAAATTTGAATTTCTCACCAGTGGGAAAAGTTGTTTACCAGAGTAGGGAGAACCCAGTGTTTGCCATCTTGTCGGTGGTTTACCATGGCGATTATTTCTTTTCTGATCTGTCTACTTATAGGGACCTATCTTCTCTCAACATGACTTCCTGAATTTACTGTGTTCTCAAGGTCTTACTCTTCTGGGCAGTTCTGTCTGGATTCAATGTGGTCACTCCACAGTTTTGGTTGTGGTCTGAGCACATGCATGAGCCGTGGGGAGGCCTGGCAGCTGGAACATCTGTGGATTACAAAGAACAAATGAATTCTGTAACGGTTACTCTTAACTTTCGCTGTGAGAGAGCACCTAAAGTCAAACAACTTAAGGGAGAAAGGGAGATTTATTCAGTTTACGGTTCCAGAGGGGAGAGACAAGTCTTTCATGGTGGAGGCGACATGGCTGGTGGCTAAAGCTAAGTTACTGCAAACATCCTTGGAGAGTCTCTTCTGTCTTCTGTTCTGTGGTTCCTTTTATCTTGTCTGCTACTGGGAAGTTCCAATCAGATCGAGGGCTGGTCTTTGTATTGTAAACATATTGATCCAGATAATCTCTTCAGGTGGTCTCACAGTTGATCTTAGTTAATGCCAGGTGTGGGCAAGTTGATACCCAAGATTGTCAAGTTGATACCCAAGATTAACTATCACAAATCCGTTTGTTTATTTTCAGTGTGGTGAAGTTAATATGAAATCGAAGAATTTTTAAGGAATAAAAGAAGTCTAGAAAATTTGCATGAACAGTTTAATAATGAGGGAAATAAGACATTTAAAAATTCAGAGTGGTTAACAAGGAAATAACCAGCTCCCAAAAACGTCCAAAACTTAAGAATGCGGTTCTGTGAGCTTGCCTAGCGTTCTAGCACGCACAAGGGTCATTCTGGGTTCATCCGCCAGCACTGCCAAAAAACAAAAGAAGAAAAGGAGGAGGAAGAAAAAAAGGAGGCAGAAGGGGAAAAGAAAGGGAAGGGGTGGAACAAGAATGCCCAAGAGCCTTCGACCAGTCGTGTAGGAGCCCTGGAGTGAAGTCGTGGGCTCTATTTATATTGCAAGGCCTGAGAAGGCATGTAGAACTGAGACTGCTACTTCACTGAACTGTTCATTAGTGTCAACCAGTTGGGAAGATTTAGGAATTCCACATGCTAATGTTCCCTCTAGAAGCAATCTTCACCCGCTGTTCCCTGAAGCTTGTGACCTCCCACCTATGACCTCCCCAATGATATTCCTGGGCTGCTTTGAAAGCCCTGAGAGAGAGGGCCAGAGGCCTGGTCACACAGGCCTGACATTATACCTACTTGTGAGCTCAGCCTGGCTGTACAATGAGGTGAAGACCAGCCTGATAACATAGCAAGATCTGTCTCAAAATAAAAAACTAAAAAAGAGAACTTGTGATTTAGCTCAGTGGTAGAATGCTTGCCTGGTATAAGGACCTAGTTTATAGCTCTAGTACAAAAAAAAAAAAGAAGAAGAAAAGAAAAATCTCCAAAATTTCTGTCAGTAAGTTGTTCCTTCCATGAGTTTAATGTTAGGCTTACTTAATTAGAAGAACATGTATCCGCTTGCATTTTTCAATAGTAAAAATAAGAGGTTGTTTTATCTTTGTTAATCATTAGAAATAAAAACTGTTAAGACAGTTTCTGTCCATTTGTTGCTTCTGTGGGTCTTTTGTCTATGTAGAAGTTTCCAGAAAGTAGTGCTAGCTCCTCAGACATCTTACTTTCCTGAGACGGCTATAGTTTGTAAAAATTGTCATAAGATTATGATAGTTCTATTCTAGAGACTAATGGATTTGGAGACCGGCTGAGACTTGCCATTTGCCATTATCTCAGACTTGATCTTGTGGTCAGACAGGCACCATGTACAGCATGTATCTGTCATTGGGGGAAAGCAGAAGAAATTTGAAAAAAATCTTTTTACTATCTCCAAAGCCCACTAGATGTTTTGAGAATTACAGGGTGTTTTTACCTGGAACCTGGAATCTGAACTCAGGACCTTCTGCCTGCATGGCAGAGCCCTTGATGGGTTTATTGTAACTAAGGAGTGCGTACCATGTGGCACAGATTCTAATACGTTGGAGCCACCTTCTCCATGGGAGTTTACCAATCTCTGACTGTCACTTAACGAGGAACACCCTGGTCCAAGGAAGCCTCTTTGGTTTCCTTTTTTTTTTTTTTTTCTTGTGTATGTGTATATGCAGGTTGTGTAGGGCCCATGCCGTTGCATGGACACACATGCAGGAAGCCAGAGGTCAATCTTAGGCGCCATTCCTCTGGAGTTGCCTACCTTACTTTTTGAGACAGGATTTCTCATTGATTAGGCTAGGCTGGCTGGTCAGCGAGCCCCAAGGATCCACCATGGCCTGCTTTTTATGCAGGTACTGGGAAATGGACTGAGATCCTCCCTCATGCCAGTACAGCAAACACTAGTAACCCAGCTAATTCTCCAGACCTTCTTAGAAGCTCTGATTGCTAAAATACTCAGTGTCATTCACAAACAAATCTGAGGGCCTAGCCTGGCAGCTCGTTGGCGCCATAGTTGTATTAAGCGACAGATGAACTCATGTTTCCAATCACCTAGGGGAACTTTTGTGCTACAACAAAATAATTGGGACAGAGACTATAGCTTGGAAAGTCTATGCCACTTATCTCCTGGCCCTAATTTACAGAAGTTGGCCTCCCTGTGCACTGAATCATAGAGCTGCTCCTGTCATTGGTCAAAGCCCTGCTGAAAAACTAAGTGCTTGCAGAATCAGCAGAAAAAGAAGAAATCCAGTGTAGAAAACAAGGCTAAGGAATTTGTAAAAAAAAAAAAAAAATCTTAAATTAGTTAATTTGGACATAGAATGTTAACAATATCCCTAATCTTAGAAGACTCCTCTTAAACCTGAAAACTTTATTTTAAAATCAAATTCTTCCAAGTGGGCTGGGAAGTAACTTAAGTGGTTGAGCACTTACTTAACATGTTTAAGCCTTGAGTTCTGTCAAAGTTAAAAAGAAAAGTTTCCAAATATCAGTGGCTTAAAACAAAGGTTCATTTCATGCTATCAAACATTAATTGGAGCCAGGAGATGGCTCAGTGGGTCAGGCGCCTGCTTGGAAACCTGGCAACCTGAGTTTCATCCCTGTAGCCCACATGGTAAAAGTTGTACTCTGACTTTCAGCCATGAATCATGGAGTGCATGCGTGTGCCGCCTCTTTTTTCTTTTCTTTATTTAGTGTGTGTGTGTGTGTGTGTGTGTGTGTGTGTGTGTGTGTGTGTCAGAGGGGACTGTGTATTCCAGTGGAGGACCAAAGGTGACTTCAGGTGACTTGCTCCTACCTCCTTTTTTGCTTCATTCTGGAATTTCTCAGGTTCTGCCCACCAAGACAAGGACTTCAGGCTACTGCCATTTCCACCCTGTGTTTTTACATAGGACCTGGGATCCAAACTCAGGTCCTTCTGCTTGTGAGGCAGAGTCTTAACCCCTGAACCATCTCTCTAGCCCATATTTTCTCTCCTAAATAAACTATTTTAAAAAAAGATTAATTTCAGACTTCTTTCCTATAGCTATTTTTTAGTTAGCGCATATTTATATATATCTCAAATTGCTTCTGTGGTTTGGTGGCATATGCCTATAATCCCATCACTCAGAAGACTGAAGCAGAAACATTGTCAGTTCAAGGTCAACTTAAACTGCATAATGAGAATCTGTCCAGGAGAGAGGGAGAGAGGGAGGTGAGAGGGAGGGGGGAAAAGGAAGAGAGTGCAGTGGGGACAACGGGGCAGGGGAGGGGAGAGGAAGGGGGGGACCTATTGAGCTCGTTGTATGATTAGACAAAAATAAAATGTATAATAATAAAAAATTAAAATTAAAAAGAGAGAGAGAGAAAGAAAAAGCTGGATTGTTGTTTAGGAGTCCAACAGTTGCCTAGTAGTACATGTAGAAACTTGAGTTTTATTCCTGGTCCCACAGAAGAAGAAAAAGTACATGTGTTAAAAAAAAAAAAATTGGGGGCTGGAGAGGTGGCTCAGGGGTTAAGCCTCCGCTTTGCAGGCGGAAGGTCCCGAGTTTGGATCCCAGATCCCACGTATAGACGCCAGGCGGAAGTGGGGGCGGCCTGCGCTTCCGGTCCTGGTAGGGCAGAGCCTGTGAATCCCGGGGCAGAAGGAGGTGGAGGCGTCCATGGTGGTTCACGAATTCGTCCGTGGTTCTACACATACACAGACACACACACACACACACACACACACACACACACACACACACACACACACGTGAGCACATACACACACACATGTACACAGTTGAATAAATAATAATAATAATAAATTTAAAAAAAAATTGTTTTTATCCCTCTCCCTTATATCTACTTCCTTTCCCTCCTTAGAATCTGTACTCTTATTAGTTTGCTACATGAAATCTTTTTTTTTTTTTTTTGGAGGGAGCGTTGTATGTTTTTGAATGGGAACACATTTCTCACTTTACATAAAGGTTTACATGACACTTATTTTATAGTTAACATTTCCATCTATTTTTGGTTATCTTTTCATTCTATTCATACCATCCTGATGCCTGCCCTGTGTTCATCCTGCATGAATACTGTTATTTAGTCATTTACTGATGGCATCTGACATCTGTCTCCTGCTTTTTTTGGTGGTTGTTACAAATACTGTAACAATAGTTCTTTTCTCATTTTGTCCTGTACTTGAGCCGGCTGGTTCTTCCTAGCAAAATCTTAGAATTGAGATTGCTAGGTCATGTATTGTGAATCTCTTATATTTCAACAATGTCCAATTTTGTGACAGCATCCCTCACAGCTCTTTTATCTGTGGGCACATGTTCATGTGCATGGATGTAGAGGCCAGAGGTCAATGCTGAGAATCTTCCTTAGTCACTGTTATTTCTGACATAAGGTCCCTAGCTGAACCTGGAACTCATGGACTTGGCTAGACTAGCTGGCTGGTAAGCTCCAGGGATCCGCCTCCCCGGTGCTGAGATTACAGTTGCATGCCACCGGAACCAGATTTCTTTTTTTATTGTATGTCTACGCGTGTGAGTATCTGTGTGGGTGTGAGAGAGAGGAGAGGAGAAAATATGCATGCTATGGTGCATGAATGAAGGTTAGAAGACAATTTTCAGAAGACGTTTCTCTCCTTTTACCGTATGAATGTCTAGGGATCACCAGGTTTGCAAGCGGGCGCCTTACCACTGAGTGATCTTCCCAGCCCAATGCCCAGTTTTTTCATGTGAATTTTAGGGAGTCAAATTCAGGTCTTTCGCTTGCACAGACAAGACATCTCCCCAGCCCCATCATAGCCTTTGAATTTGTGCTAAGGTTAACAGTTCAAAAATAATAATAATCTTGGGCTGGAGAGGTGGCTCAGGGGTTAAGCCTCTGCCTTGCAGGCAGAAGGTCCTGAGTTTGGATCCCAGATCCCATGTATAGACGCCAGGCAGAAGTGGGGGCGGCCTGCGTTTCTGGTCCTGGTAGGGTGGAGCCTGTGAATCCTGGGGCGGAGGAAGTGGAGGCGTCCATGGTGGTTCCCGAATTTGTCCGTGGTTCTACACACACACAGACATACACACGCACACACACATACATATGCAGACATGCACAATTGAATAAATTAAAAAAATTAAAAAAATAATAATAATCTTGCTATGGTTTGTCTTTGGTTACTTTCGTTCAAGATTGGCATGTGTTGGCTCATTTGAGCCTCTCACTTTCTGGAGTGGGGAGAGCCTCCCATTCTGGCTGTCTCTGTTGAGTCATCTTTGAACATATGCAAATACTGTTTCTTAGCTGGTATATTGTCCAGGGGTGAGAAGTCACTAGAAAGTCCTATTCTTCAAGTCAGGGCTATCTAAGTCTACAGTATTTTATTTCATTTTGTTTGTATTCTTGTTTTTTTGTTTTGAGGTGCATCTCACTTTCAGGATCTCACAATCTTGAGTTCATATACTCTGGTCTCAGCCTCCCAAAGTTATCTGCTCTACAAATGTAGGCCATTACATCTGGCATACGCACTGGCCTTCTGTTGTTTGGTTTGTTTTTGTTTTTTGAGGCAGGGTCTTGCTATGAAGCCTGGCTAAACCTGGAATTCACTATATAGGCCAGGTTGACCTTTGGCCATTCTCCTCCCACTGCCCCTGTCCTTTGAATGCTGAGAGTAGACATATGAGTCGCCATGCTCCGCTCAGGCTTCGATGTGTTAAACATTTCAGTAAAAAAGTATAGAAACATCCTTCTGTCCCCTAACATGTGATAGTGAGAAACCTGCTTTATAAGGTGGTTAAGAGCACGTTATATAGGGTTTTTTTTTTTTAATCTTTTATGAACTTCTCAGAACTCCTGTAATTGAGTTGGGTTATGTAAATCAGCAAAGCTTGATTTGCAGTGATCTTTTTTCTTTTAAAAGCCTGTTATTCGAGTGTCTTAAACTCCAGAGCTCATGAATTTGGTATCTCACCATGACCCTCTCCTAACACCTTTTTTTTCTTTGCAGTCCTTTCAGGGAAGTCAGGGGCGAGCCTACCTCTTCAACTCCGTGTGAGTATGGGCTGTCACTAGTGTGTGTGGCAGGTGGTCTGGGTCCCCACCAGTTACCATGGTTTACTTCTATTCATTCTCCTGCTCAGTTATTAAAACTGGATATGTAAATAAGTTTCATCTGAGGTGTCCTTCCCAATCACTGCCTTGACCATTGGGGGGAAAAATCCAGTCTCCTATGTGTGTGTTTCTGAAACCACAGTTGTTTTGTCTGAGAGTTTAGTCCAAGTCTGTTCCATTGGGATTCTCTTGGGAAGATAAGTTAGTCCTGGCCTGGAGGTGGTTCAGGAGTAGAATGTTTGCCTAGTAATGTTCAAGGCCTTGGGTTTGATCCTCAGCACCATAAAAGTTATTCTATCTCATTAAAGCAGGAGTGGGATCACTAGCAAAGACAAGATAGTTCTGTTTCGCACAGTTCCCTATTTCCAGCACATTTAATGATTGGACGGGAGAGGAGGGTTCAGAAAGAGGGAACTGAGGAAGGGACCTTCAGCACGGTCACCCTGTGTCTCGACAGGGTAAATGTGGGCTGCGGCCCTGCCGAGGAGAGGGTCCTTCTGACTGGGCTGCATGCAGTCGCTGACATCTACTGTGAGAACTGCAAAACTACGCTCGGGTGGAAATACGTGAGTGCTTGGAACAGGATGATGGTGTCACTCAAACATTACAGGTTTCTACAGGCTAGGGAGGCTCAGTTGGCAGAGTACTTATCTGGTATGCATCCCCAGCACCATAAAAAACCAGATGTGGCAGGACACACCTACAATCAATGCACTTGGGAGAGACAGAGGGATTAGAAGTTTGAAGTTAGCCAGGAATACATGACGCGCGCGCGCGCGCGCGCGTGTGTGTGTGTGTGTGTGTGTGTGTGTGTGTGTGTAAGCAAAAGATAAAGAAACTAGTTAGAAACTGTAGGCACAGAGCCCACCACACCTCCCCTCAACACCATGCCATGGTGGCTGCCCCAGATTCTTCTCCCAGACCTTGACATAGCCTCCTGCTTGTCTCCATCCTTCTCTCTAGCACGTGGTGATTTGATATCTTAAAGAAGCTTTGTTGCTCTTAGCCCCCCTCCCCCCGCCAAATACCCTGACCCTGAGAATTTATACCCCTTGTTGCAGCGGCCAAACACTGTCTGCTGCCAACCTGTCTCCAGAGGGTCACCCCTCCACCCTGGGCCACATCATCTTGGTGTGACTGTGAACAAGTGGTGGTTTTAGCAACTTTTAAAATCCTCCTCTGACTCAGCCTCTCCTCTAACAGAAGCTCTCTGGCCACCTAGAGACCTGTCCTGTACCTTCTTTTGAGCTCTGGACTTCTTGAGACTAGGAATGTCTACTCTTCCTTTCTTGGATTCCTGACCATCTACTCACCCAGACTCCCCATGAGCTGCAAATGACCAGACACATCCCCACACACTAGGGAAGCCAGATACCTATACCTAGTTGGTCCTGTGTCCCCAGGCATGTCTTTTGCCCTCATCTGTGGTCACTGTTATGTGCTGCTTACCATTACTACAGCTTCTACTTCCTCCTGGAACGCTTTTCTTTGTCTGCCAGGCAGGATTCATCTGTGTCCCCAGCACCTTACCAGGCCGCATGTGTCCCTAGGCACATTCCCCATGAAGGGCCTGCTCTTGGAGTGAGGAGAGGCTCAGTAAGTTGTTTGATGCCTGAGCATGAGAATATGAGTTCAGATCCCCAGCACCCATAGGAAAAGCCAGTCGTGGTAGCATGGGTCTAAACCTCAGTGCAGGGAAGGCAGAAATGGGCAAGATCCCTCAAGTCAATAGCCAGCCAATCTGAGTCCGTCAACTCCAGGTTCAGTGAGAAACCTTGTCTCAGGAAATAAAGTAGAAAATAACTAAGAAAACACCTAGTGTCACTCAGGTCTTCAAATGTGTGTACCTACATGCACACACACACACACACACACACACACACACACACACACACACACGGCACGCGTGCGCACTTGCATACACATCTACACCTACAAATATACACCATGCATACATGCATATACATACATACAAGGCCTCTTATCTGAGCATCTCCCATCATTTTCACAGTTCCTAAAATGCCAATGTGGAGTAGATACAATGTGATATTGGTGATGGAATTAGTACCTCATTTATATTAAACACACACACTGCCACCAAGCTACATCCACAGTCCCATAAATTGATTTAACACTGCTCACCACTGTAATGAGCGCTCTAAAGTCAACCTGTGCCCTGTGTATTACCTAGAACAGAACGTCCAAGATCCAAGTCAGTGCATGGCTCAGGGATCATCTAGACAGAGATAATACAGTAAACTTACCGTCTTTGTCAGAAGTATAATGAAATTGAAAAAATGAAACGTATTTTGTCCTGAATCTTCTCTCTACTTTTCCTTCAAGGAGCATGCCTTTGAGAGCAGTCAAAAATACAAGGAAGGAAAATTTATTATCGAGCTTGCCCACATGATCAAAGACAATGGCTGGGAGTAAAGTGGAAACCCTCCATCCCTGTTGGAGTATTATTTTGCAAAAGCAGAATGTAATGAAGATGTAGCACCTCGGCTGACAGTATTTCTCGAACTTTACCTCACAGGCCAGCCCATTTTCAACACTTGAAGGCCTCTCTGGGCCATTCCCTTGGGTAAGGCGTTTCCCTATTGTGTCCCTGCATGTACATTGTTTTTGAAAGTTTGCATCCTTTTTCTAACTTCTTAAGTTCTAGAGAAAGAGTTAACCAACTGATGACATACCTGACTAGTTCATACTTTCTTTTATCCTACGCCTTCAACAGTTTGGCTGTGCTTTTTCATGTTCAATAGGAAACCAAATCTAAAACATAGAGGCAGGGTCTCTTTCACAAGCACGTCTCCTCTCTCCTTTCTCCTCCCCACCCCCCAAAGATTGCAGTTCATTTCCCACCTCTATTCTCAAAACTGCAAATTGGTTATTCTTCATACAAAGAACTGCTAAGGCATAGTGATCATTTAAGAATCTTTCAGAATCAATCAACAAATGTATATGCAAAGGGTGTTTTTGTCGTCATTGTTGGTTTTTTTTTTTTTTTTTTTGGTGGTGGTGGTGGTGTTTTAATCATGTTCACCATTGGTAACATTTTAGAGATTCTAAAGAGGATGGCATCTAATGCGCATCTTTTTTACTTACCTTAATAGACTCCTTATCTATAAAACAATTGACCTAGTGGGTGGAACAGACTGTCATGGGTCTACAGAGGCTTGTCAGCTGTGCAGTAGCACATAAGCTGGAGTATCAGGCTGGTCCCTGCTCTAGATCATCCGGACAGATCAAGTCTAGTGGAAATTATGTTTTTAGTTTGTACCCTGTATATGCTTGAAATACGATTAATTTTGCATATATAAAAGAGGCCAGGGCTGGAGAGATGGCACAGGGATTAAGATTCTGCCTCACAAGCAGAAGGTCCTGAGTTCGGATCTCCAAGGCCCATGTAAAAAACACCAGGCAAAACCTTGGGGCCTGCACTTCCCGCCCTGGTGAGCAGAGCCTGGGAAATTTCAGAAGGAAGCAAAAAGGAGGTAGAAGCAATCCAGGATGATTCCCGAAGTCACTTGGTCCTCCACAGGGATGCATATACCTTCTGATACACACACACACACACACACAATAAAGTTAAAAAAAAAAAAATAAGAGGCCAGAGTCAGCAGGAAAAACCTCAAAACTTGAGATTTTTCCAGACTGTTCAAAGAAAATTTTTAACTAAAAGATTAAGACGGGCCTAGCCATTGTAAAGGAAGAAGTTGACTTGCTGGAGAAATCACCCACCAGGGTCAGGGTCTCATGGCCTGAAGAGGAGGAGCCTAGGCTATCCCCAAAACCTTGGTTGCAGATTTTTCAGTCACAGCCCAGTAGCTTGCCTCTGTAAGCAGCAGCCAGTTTGAAGAGCATGGAACACATTCCCAGAAAAGTTTTGGGTTTCAACCTCTTGTACCCTGATTTAGGGTGGAGGTCAGAAGGGGATTCAAGAGCAGTGTTTAGACAGTTCTTAGTCCCTGCTGCTCTGGAACTGCCTGGGAATGTGGCCGGTCTAACTGTAGTGAGGAAAAGCTGGCTGAGGATAGGAAGTAGTTTCCTAGTTTTCGATTTCCCAGCTAAACTAAAACGTTGGCAGTGCATTCTGCTGGGTCCAATTTATTGCTCATGCCAGAGCCTACTTTTTAGTAATTCTTTGTCCAAGATTGGAAGTCATGTGGCACTGAGCTCAGCGGCTGAGTGGACACATCACAGAGGCATCAGCATCTCAGGAGCAACAGTGGCAAGTTGTCTTGGGGAAGGAAGAACGTGTTTTCATGACCTGCAAACCTCTGTATCAGGCTAGGTCAAGCTTCGTTCTCCCTCCATCTAGTTCCCTGGTTTCCTGCAGATTGAGGCTGGCCCAGCATGTCTTGAGTTCTTAAGTTAAACAACTAAGGTGTCCCAGAGCAAAGTGATATTCCATCAATAGGACTTCTGCTGCAATGATCTAGCATATGAAGCAGCAATGTGATCCATGCCTTGTCTGAAACTGATGGGCAAAGACATCCTTCTTGATCAGGAAATGACTAGCTGAATGACACTTCTAACCTTCAATAATCTCACAAGTAGGGACTTTGCAGCAGAGGCTTTGGGGACAAGGGTAAAACATTGGACTTACAGTGTCACCAGGCTGAGAGGGCCACCTGAGTACATCTCCATAGATGCTTCACTCAAACTGAAGAATCTTCTAGAATTCTCAATTTTCTTCTAGAATTCTCAATTTTTGTATATACTAAGATTATATTTAAAGCTTTTCTATGTACTGGGCAAACTTAACGCCCATTGAACTTGAGCACTTTGATTTTGTATTGTCTTTTGTGATGACACTGAAAAACTTTTACTAGTATTCTTTGATTTTTTTATAATAGATACCAACAAAACTTATGATTTTTGTTGGTGATGGTCTGCAAAATACAAACTCCTTTTTAAACCAAATGAACTGACTATGAGCTGGTTTCAAGGGAAATTATACAAAACCACAACCAGATGTGCTGGTGAAGTGCTAAATTCTTCCTCTCTCCTAAATATTCTATGACTTCAAATTACTTAAAATTTTCTCCTTGAAAATAGTGGGAGGTGATGCCAGGTTCTAAATGAATTGTATGCGCTAGCACTTTGCTTTAGAAATGTGGCTTCTTCTATTTGTACACACACACAGTATTTTTATATCTTAATGCTTATTATTGATGGCATCTATCAGATATTCAAAAGAATCAGAGATGAGATTTTCCCCAAAAAGTCCTTTATTTTGCATTATGATCTCACCACACAGTTACAAAATCCAAGTGGTCTTAATATCTAAAAAACTAAACTTTACATTCTAAACATCCTGTGGAAAATGTAAGCCTCATTCGTCAAGGGCCCCTGGTGGGCCCTGTCCTCTGTCCTGGAGGATAAGAGTGGACAAAAAGGTACAGCTGTCTCCTGGGGGCAGCTGCAAGCTGCTGAGTAAGGCTGGATGGACAGAGACCAGAAGCTGCTGGATTCACCATGAGACCAAAACTGACAAACTCAGAGACATATGCTGTCTTCAGCTTCCTTATCCCTTGGCCAAGTTGTCGAGCCTTTGGTCCTGTTCCATGTGAGATGAAAATAAAGCTTCAGAATTAAACTTGCTTGACGTCCGTAGTTAACTGTCCAAAAGGCAAAAAGACTTTGTTGTAAAAGGATGACCCCATTTCCTGCAGTATCCACTTGAAGCAAAGGACTGTGTCAGAGTCTCAGAGCTCCTTGGGGTTCCAGGAGGTACTGATGTACTGAGGTACTGATGCCTCTGACATCATCTGGTTGGAGTTTTTGAGCATGGCCAGGGGGAAGCCTAAGGGTACACAATTAGGCAGGCAACCACTATTTCTGCCCACCCTTGAAAAGTCAGGCCCCCAAAGTCAGAGTAGTCAAATGGGATACTTGCATGCGCTTCTTCCTGAAAAGGGCCTCCAACCCACACCTAAGGACTTGAAACTGGATCAGTGACCTACAGGTTTGTTCTATAAGTCTGATTAGTTACCACATCCTAAAGACCTTTGTCTTTTTCCACAAGACCATCCCTGACACAGTGATAGAAGCAGGAGTGTGAAGGAGCCAGACAGGAAGTCGTCGTCTTCAATAACTTAAGCTATGGGCTGGAGAGATGGCTCAGGGGTTAAGATTCTGTCTCACAAGCAGAAGGTCCTGAGTTCGGATCCCAGGTCCCACATAAAAATGCCAGGCACAAAGCCTGGGAGATCCCAGAGCTTAGCGAAGTCACCCTTGGTCATCCACAGGGACACAGTGCCCTCTGATACTCATACACATACACACACAAAATAAATAAAATATTTAAAAAAATAAATAAATAACTTAAGCCATACCCCTCAAGTACCAAATTAGGGAGAGGGAGGGAGAGAGAGTCTAGGCCATAGATAAAAGGTTTTATTAGCTTACAGCCTAAATTTACGAGGGCAGAAGGACAAAAGTGGAAGAAGCCTCCAACACTGCATCCATACCTACCAGAACTAGGGTCAGCTACTGCTACCAGGAGCTGAAGTCCCCAAATCCCCGGCTGGGCTTTTTCTTGGCTGCAGGGACAGCTGTACTGGTTGATGGTTCTTCCTCTGCTGCTCTTTTCCTGAAGCAAGAACCAGACTCCAGCTGTCACAGGAGCCAGGTGCCCATGCCTTCCTCAAGTCCCCAGACCTGAAGCTCAGCATTTACCCGCAGGAAGTTCTCCCTTCAAAGGCACCCACATCCTTCACTACTAACATCCTTGGCCTAGTCAGATCCCTTGTAGACCCCCAGGCTCAAGCTCAGTCACCAGCCAGGTGCCTGTGGGTTTTCTGTGCCTGTGGACACTAGAAAGATGGATTCTAGTCTTCTGGAAGGATGAGAGAGATGCCACCAACTGCACTCACGTGGCTGCTGGGTTGATGTATTTGCCCACTCCCTGGCGGTATGTCTGGGGGCCCTGGCTTCCAGACTGCAGCTGGCTGGTCTTTGCTTTGGACTCTGGGGCCACCTGGAGTTGTGTCTTCTTCCGCTCCTGAGCAATCTGGAAAGAGCAGAGTTGTGTGATATAGAGCCCAGGGTAGGTCTTTCCTCACCAGGAAAGAAGGCTGCAGCCTGGATGCCTCCACTGCCAGGGCCAACCCATACCCTCCTCACCTGGGCATCAGCCTCTTCATAGGGATCCACAAACACTGTGGTAGTACATATGCATATCTCCTCCTGGTGGCAGAGGGAGAGGCTTCATGAGCAGGCAGCAAACTCGCCTTACTGGCACCCAGCTGAGCAGTGCCCTCTGCTGTCTGTAGGACATACCTTAGGCCGATCAGTTTTAGGGTCACTCTCTACATTCTCCATGGTCGTCAGTGTGTCAAAGCCCCCAACAACCCTGTAGCAGAGGGATACAGCTGGGTCTGTACCATGAACAGAGCCTTACGGCAAAGTCTCCAAGATATACCAGCATGAGGATGGCCCTGGTGTGAGGACCCACAAAGACACCACGTGGTCAGATCACCTTGACAGTCCTCAGGAAGCAGTGAAACAACCAAGGGAGGATGGTTTGCAGTAGAGAAGGAGATGGTAGACCATAGCCAAGCCAGCTCCCACCCTTACCAAATTTGGTGAATAAAGTGTTAATTGAATAAAACCACAGCCCTTGCTTCTGTACCATCTACTATCTTTTCTTCCCCCTTTTTGGTTTATTGAGACAGTCTCAGATGGGCTCACTTGGCCTCAACCCGTGTAACTGAGCCTGGCCTTGAACTCCTGATCTTCCAGCTTCTACCACCAAAGCACTCCACAGCTCTAAGTGGTGGGTTTGCTCCCAGCATACACCCTCTTGCCCCCCCCCCCAAAAAAACTATAATCTGTTTTTTGCTACAATCCAGAGTTGAGTCATCTCTGTGGCCTACCAGGCAAATATACAATCTGGCCCATTATGGAAAAGTCTGTTGATCCTCAAACTAGGGGATGAGGAGAAACTTAAAATGTAGTCCAGACTTTTAGTTCAGACACCATCCAGGCCAAGCTGGGAAAGACACCACAGGCCTGGAGAAACACCCCCAACTTCTCACTCTGACATCCACAATCCCCACCATGAATAGTACAAAGACACAGATAAGCATACACTCAGGTATGAGTAAAAGACAGTGGAGGCCCACTGGAGAAAGTACAGTACAGCCCACTGTGCCCCACCCAGACTTCATGCAACAGCTGCTCTTACCGTCCAAAGATAGTGTGCTTTTTGTCCAGGTAAGCACAGGAGCGAAATGTGATAAAGCTAGGGAAGAAGAACATGAGAGTCAGGAAAGTAAGTACAAGCTGACCCATCCAGCTTGTTGTTCTGGCACTGGCTGGTCCTCAACAGGAGCCACCTGCCCTTTGGGGCTAGCTCAGGAAGCCTGACGCTTCCCCGTGCACACTTGTGTGCCTGGCTTCCGCCTATAGCCTTACCAGGGCAGGTTATGGGCCAAAGCTGCATAGGTAACCCAGATCTCTGGCTCCCTGAGAAAAAGCACAGAGCTCAATTGCCAGGCTGCTGCCAACCTCTCACTAGAAGAGCCCACTAGAGAGCCAAGAGAGAGGGGTTGAAGACTTGATCCTGGCATGAGGTTGGTTGGAAGGAAGTGCTGGTATGGTACGAAAACCCAAGAACAACTAGAAACTGTGCCACTAGAAACAAACATTACAGTAAAAGGGTAGAAGGCATAAACCAGAGGAAAGCATAGCTGAGTGTGGGACTCACACCTGCAATGCCCGCACTTGGGAAGTTGAGCTGAAGGAAGCCTAAGCTAGAGTGAGACCCCATCTATAAATAAACAGATTAAATAAATTGAAAGGTAAGTATCTAGGATGGGTTATAATGTAGGAATTATGAAGTGACTGTACATCAGCCCCCACTTGACAGCCTACATGGATTTCTCTACATGATTTATATAAGACTGAATCTGAAGGCTGGGATGACCATCATTGACCAAGCAAGGCTCTGACTCCCACACACACTCACTCACTACAGCTTATCATTTTTTTTCCTGCTGTTTTTGAGACAGGGTCTCATGTAACCCAGACTGGTTTTGAACTCACTGTGTAGTCAAGGATAATTTTGAACTGCTGAACCTTCTGGCTCACTTCCTGAATACTAAGATTACAAGATGCGTACCAATACACCCAGCTCTCACACACATAATTAAGGAGTCTGGGAAGAAAATAAAACAAACATGAAGAAAAAAAAGGGAAGTAAAAATGCAATAGAAATATATATATATATTGTCTAAAGGTTTCTGAGAAGCCTATAATAAAAACCTTCAGGGGAAAAATTGTCAGAAAAAGCATGGTACAGATTGTTAGGGTGAAGAGTTCTAGAAATTATGCAAGTTAATAAGTGACCCACCCCAACACACACGTATAGCCAAACAACAAAAATTAATCATAAACCTGACCTAATATTAGTAAGAATTCATCCTGGACAACCCTGTCTAAAAAGAAACTTCAGAGGAAAACAAGATCAGCGCGCCTTCCACAGGTAGACACAGCCCAAAATACACAGGCCTGGAGGTACAGAGCAGTAGTACGGCACTTGTCTACCATGTGATAGGTCCTGGATTCCATCTATAGCTCTACAAAGAACAGAACAAACTCAACGGCCTTCACTACAGAGAGTAAGATACAACATTAAGGTAGAAAAAGAGGAAAGAAATCAGAAGGTAATCACGTCTAGAAACCAAAAATTATTACATAGAGTAAAAACAGAAAAACCCTTCACAAACCATGGAGAAAACAAAGAACAGACTATGTTTGGGAACGAGAAAGGAGCCTTCAGCAAAAAGATAAATATTAAGACTCCATGGAAACTGAAAATTTTGGGAACATGAGTCAGGTTCCAAATAGAGAACAGCCACGAAGAAACAGTATGAGCACTCTGTGACTTTGGCTGGCTGTTAATATTCAGAGATGTGCCCATGTCACTATATTCTAGGCCATCAGAGCAAGGGCACACCCTGCCACCCACACACCTGGTAACGACAGGCTACTGTGATCTTGTGAAAACAGAATAGCCATAAGAATATTAGAACAGATGCTGGAAAAAAAAAAAAAAAAAAAAAAAACTTGGACAATGCAGCCCTCTCCTTTAAAGTTCAGGCCCAGTGACAAATGTTATCAGCAAACTACAAAACCACATTCCAGTTGAGGAGCAGCCAGAGCATCCATGTATCCCTCCCCAGTAGTGACAGTAATATGACATGTGCACACAGGTAATAGAGGGTACCTCTTTCTCTGCTAAGTTCAGTTCCTACAGAGCCCAAGAGAGTTTCATAAAAATGATTTGATTTTAGCTGGGCATAGTAGCACATAACTGAAATCTCAGCATTCAAGAGACAAAGGCAATAGACTGTGAGCTCGAGTACAAGCTTGAGTTACATAATGAGACCCAGTCTCAAAAAAAAAAAAAAAACCCACAAAACAAGGAAAAAAGACCTTGCTTGATTTTGGTAAAGTTGCTAGATATAATTGAATAGCTTTTCCAATCACTTATGATTGGGGGGTTGGGATAGTCTATTCACACAAATAACACAAATCATATATTTTTTAGAAGTAGTTTTATTCAGGAAGGCAAAGGAAAATCATGATACTGGAGTTAAAGCCTTGCCTCACAAAAGGACTCAAGTTCAGATCCCCAGATCACATGTAAAAATGGATATGGTGACGGCCTGTAATTCTAGCCCTCGATAGCAGGGTCTCAGAAACCTCAGAACAAAGCAATAAGAAGGAAGAGCAATCCAGAATGATTCATGATGCCACTCTTACGCGGACTCCATAGGCACAAACGCTCACGTGTCCTCTTGTACACATATGCACACATACATGTATACACGTACACACAAAAAAAGAAAGTCATGAAATAGAATAAAAGATAAAGCTGGCTAGGAACAGTACTTTAGTGACAGAGTACATGCTTTACACACACAAGGCTCTAAGTTTGTAATCCAATCTACAAAGATGCATGTGCATGCGTGCATACAGACACACACAAGAGAAATTAAACCATACTGAAGAACAGAAAGAATATACAGACCTGCTCTTCCAAAATACATGTCTCCTCCTCCTCCCAACAAAGCCAGGCATCTATAGTACCCCTCCCCCATCAGCCATACTAACACATTGGTCTTCATATGATCTGAAGCCTGTATTTGTCCAGAATTTCTCCTTGGTCTCCTATCCTTACCATGCCTCCTCTTGATGTGCTGGTACAGTTCCCATACCTGGCACACATGCACAGTCAGACATTCCTGATTCTACCAACCACACCCCCAAGAACTACTGGTTATAGCTCAACATGAAAGTCTACCAACTGATACCTAGGGGTTCCCTTATTGCAGAGTCTGGCACAACCTGTAGGGCCCCTCTGCAGACCATCCTCAGCAGATGGGCTGGAACTAGTCAGCCTGGACTTACAATTGAGACTTGTTAGTGTTGGGCCCCGAGTTAGCCATGCTGAGCACACCACGGCCTGTGTGTGAGAGGTTGGGTCGAATCTCATCTTTGAAAGGTTTGCCCCAGTATGACTCTCCCCCTGAAAAAGAAAGGAACACTGTCAGTGGGTTACCATAGACACCCTGGTCCGGGAGTATCAGAGGTGCAATCCTTGGTGTTTTGCCCCGAGGCAGCCGCCCCAGTGACTTATGGCTCTGGTGCCTTCACGCTGGCTGAGGTTGCTCACTCACTCCTCCCTGCAGCCAGGGCTAAAGGAGCAAAACTACAAAGCACCACTGCAATGCAAAGGGTGAAACTGGATGGCCCGTGTAGATGAAGTGAAAAGGCTTATCATCAGTCTGAAAGAGCTATAGGATTATCATTGAACTATGTGAGGGGAACTGATTAAGCAGCAAAAACAGGTCAGTCTAGGAGCTGAGGACCTGCACCTCCATATGTCTTGTTATGGTAGAAGCCCTGGGGCTTAAGAATGAAGTACCTCTTCACACCGGGAAAACTAAGGAAGATGATTGAATGACCAATGAATTTCAATTCCTCCCCTCATCTATCAGATTCCACATCCAAAGCTCTCCACACTCAACTTTGCTGTCCAAGGTTCCACAGAGTAGCCACAGGAATTGGGACAACCTACCTGTGCCTGTGCCTGTGGGGTCACCCCCCTGGATCTGCAAAAACAAAAGCAAGTAAGCAGGTCAACTGGAAATTACTGGCCCTGCTACTTCCCACTGCCCACTGCCCATCCCGACAGAACACACTGCCTACCTATCAGTCAAGCTCTGCAAAGGGTCATCGAGGATCTGTGACCTCCTCTTTGTCTGAACCTATCTCTGCCTGGACTGGCACTGCCTACCAGAAGATTCACCTCCAGACCCTGCCCTGGCCAACCACAGACTCAACCAGATGTCCATTTGACTCCCTAATACCCATCATGCCATTAAGCATCTATGGCCAGTGCCAAATTGTGCCACTTACCACAAAGTTCCTGATGGATCTGTGAAAGATGGTGCCATCATAATAGTTCTTCTTACAGAGCTTGATGAAATTTTCACAAGTTTTTGGTGTCTACAAAAACAACCCAATGCTTCTATAAGGCACACAGCAATCAACAGCAGAGTCACAAAAGCCACATACAGCTTATCTCAGCTGGGAACAGCTCTGTCTGCAGAACCTGGAGATCTTAGTTCAGTCTGACCCCAACAGAGTAAAAGAACCCCATAAGCTAAGCAACAGAGAATCCTGCGGTCATATAACACACAGCAGAACAGAGGGAGATGAGGCCCGTTCCCTGAGACATGAACCAACCAAGCAGCCAAGGGGACATGCTATGTTGCATACAGGCTCCAGGGAAGGAAGCTAGGACACTTGACTTCCACGTGAAGGCAGGCGAGACTTTAAAACATGAACTAATTAACTCTGTATTTAAAACATGGCTGTTCAGTGACTCCAGAAGCTACCTGGTATTGGTAAGGGAATGGCCACCACACCCACCAAGTCACAGTGCAACTCCAAGTTGAGGTCGCCTTTGTTGGTGTGCAGCCTCACGTAGCCCTTCTTCTTTACAAACTGGTAGCGCAGCACATCTTCTTCGATGGCAGCTAGAAGCAAGGCCTGAGCTCAAAGTCTGCACTGAACCTTTGGAGGCCCCTCCACCTATATCCCATGACCTGCCCACATGCTCAGGGCCAATGAGCTTCCAACCAGGAGCACCCCAGCTCTGAACAGAATCCAGGAGCCAGAAGCTGTTCACCTAATTCAGCTCACCTAAGCCCTGTAGGGCTGGGAACCACAAGGTTAATCCAGGAGTTCAGTAGTTAAGGGGGAGGATCCAGGCTAAGAGAGATCATAGCATGGGAATGAAAGGCTGGAAGCTTGGTCAGACAGTGAGAGCTGAGAGGCTAGGACTACGGGAAGATGATGTTAAAGGAGGCCCTAAGGTGCTAAGGACAGGATACTTTAGAGGTAAGAGCCAATGCCATATGGCAAAGCGAACATGTTCTGACAGGCCTGGGCTCACGAAGCCTTTCCACTCAACACAAAACCCACCTTCTAAGAAGCGCATCCCACCACCAGAGACTACTGAGTACAAGGGCAGTAGGGATGCTAAAGCAGTTGAACAGATGAGAAGCCCTACCTGCTACCACACCTACTACCACTATCAACCCCACCCCAGGGAACAGGGAAAGCAGAGGCAACTACCTGCTTCGTGTATGGTCTCGGGCACCATGGCAGTGGAGGTGAAGGATGCGCTGACCTTTCCCGTGGAGTAGTGAGCCTGCAGGAAAACCATGTGTTCAGGCCTAGCCATCTTCTCTCCTTTAGGATAGCCTTCCTGACCCTGCACAGGAGTCAGGTCAACCCAGATCTGGAAACTAGCAAATACCAGAAGACCAGATCATGGTACTGGTGCCAAGAGGAATGGATGAAGGACTGGCAGAGAGAGGCAAGGGTTCACTGACTCAAATGGGTTCTAACTGATGACATTAAGTCAAGCCACAAGCATAAACACCACATAGGAACAAGCCTTCTCCAGCGACAGGAGGACTAAGCACTTTCTGAAGGGTTCATATTTTTCTAGAATAAATATATGATCTCTTTAACCATGAAAAAAAAGAATCAATAAATATTGTTTTTTCATTGGGGGGGAGAGCTATTCCTATAAGAAAGTAACATACCAAAGTGGGCAGCTGTGTTCAAGCAATGGAATTATGAGCACTGAATTTTCTTATTTTCCTAGATAATTCCCTGTACAAGAGATTCAGTTTCTGCCCTTTTTATGGCTCCAGTTCACCAGGCTCGGCCTGAACAGGGAAAAAGAGGGCACTTCTGGACTTGATGTGCTGGGAAGATTCTGGAACCATGGCTACTGGACAAGGCCTCAGGGAAACACACAACAGCCCAGGCAAGGCCTGAGACTTTGGCAGCCCCTCTAAGTTCTGACCTCCCTACTACTACAGATCTGTATGTCCCAAGACTTGTTACGTTCTGGGATATAAAAGCAGCAAATGGTTACTGAAGTCTGGGACTGACCCCCCCCAGGGATCAGAATGGCGCTCCGAAGCAGAGGTCTGCCTGGATCACAGTGCAGGGCGGTCCTACCTCTGCTGGGCCACTGTTGCCACACAACCCAGATGCCACCCATTTCTCCACCTTCACAGTGTATATTCCCTCCAACTTAATACAGCAGAGCCACCACCAAACACCTCCCTTGCAAATGTATCCCAGGCCCATGAACACCTTCCACAAGATCACTCCACTGCTCAGACAGGCGAGAGCCCAAGGCATCTACTCACAGCATTCAGCTGATCCACCTTCTTCTTCTCAGGGGCCTTCATAGTGGCTGCTAGAATCTCATCTCCTTTAAATTCCTTGTAGAGCTCCTTCAGTGTTTCTCGGGTCTCAGCATTTGTGTTTTTCAAATAATAAGATGGGTCCTGTTTGGCTTTTTCCTCATCTAAATACAAAACAGCATGGAAATACTGACAGCCAAGTCCTGCAGTCCACCAATGGGTGAAATGGGAACAGATATTGAGCTGGTCGCAGGAGCAGAAGTCACAGGTGAATTAGGACAGTATCACCACTGGACAGCACAGCACAGGTTACTTCCGTGGATCATGTGGCATTAATACAACAAACATGGTGGGTACAGCATGGCAGGTAGCATAGAGAGCATACAGTGCTAATACCTGGCCACAGGTCTGAAGGGATCGCCTTAATGCAAAGACAGGAGTCTTTGGGGTCTTAGTGTCATCTTTCTTTACGTTTATTTGTATATTGCAACCCTTTAAAAATGTATGCTTTATTTTGCTATTTTAAAAGTTCCTGTTTCAAATGACACAAGTATTTGGGGTCCTTTCAGATGTGAAATTCCTCATTTTCACCCACATAAAATAGCATATTCCCTGCCTGCTGGACTAAAGGCTGCAGCTTCAGTGGGTGAGCATCCCTGATCCATAGACCTGGCCCTCTTAAGCTCAGATCTCTCTGAATCGTGTGCTCCACCTCCCTAAATCTTTGTCCAGTGCTGATCATTAAGAATCTGGGGGCACTGTTTCCTCCTATGATGAAGCCAACTGAGATATGGATAATTCAAGAACTATACAACCACCACAAGTGAGCAGAGAAAATTAGGGGTCTCCTCTTCACCCACAATGTGTTACAGTGTGCTTGCTGGCACAGATCAAATAAAAGCAGAGAGATTTAAAGACTCAACCCAACTGTGTCTCACACGTAGGCCTGATGTCTTCCAGAGACCTGGGACCTTCACATCAGTGTAACCCTGGACAGAACACTGATCAACAGGAAGCCAGGAGGCACAAGGAAGGCCAAGAGCTGTCCTGGCATGGCAGCACATGTGACCTGCTGGTGTTCCGATGACTACGGTCAGCTGTTTCCTGAATATCTAATACTAGTGACAGACTCAAGAAATTTGGGTCCTGTCAGACATGGTGGATGTATGCCTGTAATCCCAGTACTTGAAAAGCAGAAGCAGGAGGATCACTACAAATCTGAAGTCAGCTAGGGCTTCCAAAATTATTTGGGGCTTACCTAAACACGAATCAGAGCCCTGGGGTCTCTTGGCCCCAGGAATGCAGGGCTTGCCCAGAAAGCACACCTGTATTCCACTGGCATTAATCCTTAGTTGTCCATACCTGGGTCTGTTATTTTCATGTTATTTTTAACATGGAAGAAGTTGGAGACATTAAACTTGTCCAAATTGGTGGGATCCTATAAAGCAGGAAGAGAATGCCCAACAGTGAAACCAGGGCTGTGGCCAAATAGTTGTCTTAGGTGGCAAAGGCTTGGTTTTCGGGGTAGAAGGCGGTGGCTATGCTAAGGACTAAGGAGTCAAACAGTGAAGGAGGCTCTCCTTTGGGCAAGGTGACAAGAAAGGCAGTGTGGTCATGACCCACTTTGGAACACTGGCTAACTGTTCATTAAGCACACAACTAAGGAGCATCATATGTTGGCAGGTAACCCAAATATAGATGGGGCAGCCACAGGACTATGGTCTAATCACAATGGAACAAGCCACCGAGGGCAAGTGGCCACTCTTGCATCCAGGCCATCCCTGCTTTTACGTCAGAGTTTTCACATTTATCCAACAGCTGCTCTTGAGGGAATGGGCAGAGCCTGCAGAGCAGCCCGTGTATCCTGATGCCCAAGTGACTGAGGAACAGGTAGGGACCATGAGAGCCAGATGAAGGGTGTGACCAGGCCCAGGTCCTGGGTGACTAGGGGAGGGGGTTGGTATAGAGGGTAGCTGGGGAGCAGCCTCCAGGGAAGTTGGGAAATACTAGATGCCCAAGCCTGCCAAGAGGAGCTGGGAGGCAAAAAGAAGAACAGAGGATCTCAGGCAGGTATTCCCCATGGGAGCCACTCACCTGCAGGGTAATGATGTCTTGCCTAGAGAAGGGTTCGTCAGTCAAAAGGTCCCGGAGATTCTTGGCCTTGATGTTAAGCTGTTCCACGGCCTATAATGGAACAGACAAAATGTCACAATGCCCCTTGAGGCCCTGGCCTAAAGGCAAGCAGTAAAGAAGCAGAAAAGATGGCTCCCCTGTGGGGTACCTCAAAGTGCTCTCACCCTGCTAGCAAGGATTAGCCAAGTCAACCTGGCTATTTCATAAAGGAAAGGACCCAACCGTGGACTCTCCTGTACCACTGACTGTTCCTTGTCTTAGTCTGAGTTAGAAGACTGTATGGAAGCAACCATCTACTTTCCCTATACCTACTTCTGCCAGAGCCTATCCCACTAGCTTGGTACCTGCCTCGACTTCACAACCTGGCCTGTCATCACATTCTTCCAACTCCCAGGTTTCCCTCAGTGCCTGGTTCAAGCTGAAGACATGAGAGAGTGCTCTAGCATATATGGACCTCCTGCTAAGCAGTCAATCTGCCTTGATTTCAGGTCTGCTCCTCTGAATCCTTGTGAAGCAGGAAGGCCACCCAGCCAAAGCTTCAGGTGATGTCCTGAACCAGTGATTATAAAAACTGTGATGAAGGCCATGTTCACTGTACCGGATCCTCCACCCCAGCACTCATCTAGGTTGCTGGAATATCAGCAAAGCACATGCATGTGGCCAACATTCCACAGTCCACCCTCTGAGCAGAGGCCTACCTCATAGGCATAGACATTGCCAGTTGTCTTAATGGCCACAATGTGGGTGTTGTCGGTGAACACGGAAAATAGCACTGGGCAGTGATATTGCCCTAGGGAGAAAGCGCAAATAAGACCAGTAGTACTCAAGGGCCTAAATCAAGTTACTCAGGAGGTTAAAGAAGGACAGAATTCAAGGCCAGCTGGACAACTCAGGAAGACTTTATCTCAAAGTGAATTTTTAATTTTTTTTCTTTTTTTTTTAATTTTTTTTTTATTATTTATTCAACTGTGCATATGTGCGTGTGTATGTACGCATGTGTGTGTGTGTGTGTGTGTGTCTGTGTGTGTGTGTGTGTCTGTGTATGTGTAGAACCACGGACGAATTCGCGAACCACCATGGACGCCTTCACCTCCTTCTGCCCCGGGATTCACAGGCTCCGCCCTACCAGGACCAGAAACGCAGGCCGCCCCCGCTTCCGCCTGGCGTCTATACGTGGGATCTGGGATCCGAACTCAGGACCTTCCGCCTGCAAGGCGGAGGCTTAACCCCTGAGCCACCTCTCCAGCCCCGCAAATATTTTTAAAATGAGGCCACCTCTCCAGCCCTGAATTTTTTTATTTTTTTAAAAATGTTTATTTATTTAATCTATGAGAGAGAGAGAACATATGCATGCCGTGGTACACAAGGGGAGGTCAGAGGACAACTTCCACCACATGGACTTCTGGAGACTAAACTCAAGACGCCAGTTTGTGAGTGGGCATCTTACCTATTGAGCTATCCTACCAGTCTCCAAAGTGAAAAATTTTAAGAGAAGCTACCTGGATATAGCTCAATTGACAGTACATTTGCCTAGCATGTACAAAGTCCTGGGGAGGTGGGGGGGAGAAAACACCTAAAATCATCAACCAAAAAAGGTTTTGATTGTTTTAAGAAGAAGTCAAGAGAAAATGAGGTAGAGCTTCAGGCCAGCTGACAAGATCTGGAATCACAGGGATGGTATCCACTGAAACTTCAGTCCAAGTTATTAGCAAACTCCTATTCATCCTGCAAGATCCAACCCCTGCTTAGAGGAACAGGCTTTGTTAGCCCCAACTCTGCCCAGCTGACCACCACACCAGTCTCTTCCTCTTAAAGCCATCCTAGGTAGTACACAGCTCATCATCCCAGAGGTTCTATCTCTACTGCTTTTTCTAACTCTCACGTCTACAGCAGCCACCACTGTCCTATATCTTGGTCTCTTTCACCTGGCTCACTGTTCAACAATCAACCTACCTTCTTACCCCAATGATCCTCCACTCAGTAGCCAGGTATTTTATTTAATGAGTCCCAACAATCAGGGCAGGAGAGCAGACAGGCATGTCACCCACATGTATCTGGATGGACTTTTTAAAACCCTAACTTCAAATTAAAAAAAAAAACTATAGAAAATTAACCAATGGATACATATTTGACATGACTAAAGAATTCATGTTAATTTTAAGTTCCATGTTTTTGTATTAACATAAATCCTTATCTTTGGAACTACACAGACTGTGATTAAGTGGCAAATGACACCACATTTGGGATCTACTTTGGCATCATTCCATAGGTGGCTATGTGGAGCACAAATAAAACCAACAGGTGGAGAAATGAGAAGATCCAGAGCTGCTGATAGATAAATTCATGCTATTTTCTTGTTTTTTTTTTTCTTTTGTTATCAAGATCTCTACTTTCATAGGATTGAAACTCCCAATTAAACCAGAACAGAGGTGGTCAAGATGACATATGCCTGATATTGCAGCACCCACAAGTCTGAGGAAGGAGAAAAGAGCTCAAGGCCAGCCTGGATTATATGAAACCCTATCTCAAAAAAAAAAAAAAAAAAACTAAAAGATGCCTATAGGCAGCCCCTGGAGCACTTGTCTAACATGCAAAACCCTATTCCAACACTGCTAAAAATAAATAAATGTGAGGTGAGATCTTGTCCCTCTGTCCAATGATTCCTTTTTTATTATTATTATTAACACATGAGGCAATTTATTAACCCAGCATCCTTTGTTCTAATGCTTCTTGTTGTTAAGTGCCTATCTCGAAATAGAAGTCTAAGATTTCCTTGGTATTTTTGTTCTGTAGGACTGCTCTGCTTTCCTCCCCCAACCTTGGTCTCTCAAGACAGCTGTCCTGCCACCAGATCTCACTCACATGGTTCCAGCAACGCTTGGATCCTGGCCATGCGTGGACAACCTGAAGTACATTCTACCTCAGGACCACTGCTCTGGCTATCCCCTCTGCCTAGAATGCTCTTCCTAAATCTTCACATGGCTCTCTCCTGTCAAATCTCCTTCTGCCAGCTTCTTCGGGTGCCTTTCTGTGATCTGTTTTTGTATATGAAGAGAAAGCATCTGACACCCTAGTCATCTCCTGTCTGGCTTCTTCGCCTATCAGATACAAGTTTTTTCACTCAAGGACAGACCCATCTGCATGTTCTCTGCACACGACAGGCATTTCACAAAGCCAACCCCGTCTACATGTTCACTACAACAGGAACTCCATTCAGACCTGATGAGAAATGCACAATGCAACCCTCCCGAGTCAGCTGATAAAGTGGTGTAGCACCTAGCATGCAACCAAAATGGAGCTCTAATGCAATCATCTGCATTAGCTGTGACATGTGGCACTTCGTTCTATTCCTGCACTGCGATAGATTAGATAGATAGATAGATAGATAGATAGATAGATAGATAGATGATAGATAGATGATAGATAGATAGATAGATAGATAGATAGATAGATAGATAGATAGAGTTTTTTTCACTCAAAGCCAGACCTATTTGCATGTTCTCTGCACACAACAGGTATTTCACATTCTGAGAACCTAGTGATGACTATGATTAGACAATGCAGGAAGACAGGCCTTCGATCCCACGCTTGCAACATTTCCTTAGAGCAATGACAGTAACGATAGCAACTACAACTATGGTATCTGTATTAGGGCAAAAGGAGACATTTGGGCCAAGGCCAATCTCCAGCATGATCAGACCCCAGGACAAGGGCCTGCCTCACAGCTAGTGCCTCAACTGTGGTGTCTGTCAAGGAGATAAGAATGGGGCCTGGGCTAGACAGGAAATGTCCAAAATAAGGTAGGGGTCAAAAGAAAAAGCTGCTGCTGAGAGACTGCTCAAGAGTCATCTGGAAATGCATCCTGACTACCCACACCCACGGCACAACTGGGAATCCTGGGCCTCAGTCTGAGCAGCTTCTACCTCCAGCAATGAACAGACTAAGCCTCATTGAGGTATAGCCCAAGCCACATGGCCTAACTATGCCCATAAAAACTTAACTGCAGCTCATGACTGCTTGACTGCCTTTATGGAATGGGACTTAATGCCTGAAGTTGTTTCCACGTACCCTTACTTAAAACTACCTGAAACTGGGGCTGGAGAGGTGGCTCAGGGGTTAAGCCTCTGCCTTGCAGGCGGATGAGTTCGGATCCCAGATCCCACGTATAGACGCCAGGCGGAAGTGGGGGCCTATGAAT
The DNA here is from genome assembly GCA_023101885.1 of Typhlomys cinereus. Taxonomy (NCBI): domain Eukaryota; kingdom Metazoa; phylum Chordata; class Mammalia; order Rodentia; family Platacanthomyidae; genus Typhlomys; species Typhlomys cinereus. The sequence continues at coordinate 425,934 of JALPQD010000107.1, forward strand.
CCCAGGGCGGAGGAAGTGGAGGCGTCCATGGTGGTCCCCGAGTTCGTCCGTGGTTCTACACACACACAGACACACACGCGCGCACACATACATACGCACACACGCACAACTGAATAAATTTTTAAAAAATTAAAAAAAAAAAAAAACTACCTGAAACTTTAATAAGTCATGTAATGTCTTCTGGGAAATAAAACAAGTATCTAGCTGGATCAGAAAGGAATGAGCGGGGGCTGGAGAGGTGGCTCAGGGGTGAAGCCTCTGCCTTGCAGGCGGATGGTCCTGAGTTCAAATCCTAGGCCCCACGTATAGATGCCTGCGGAAGCGGGGGCGGCCTGCGTTTCTGGTCCTGGTAGGGCGGAGCCTGTGAATCCCGGGGCAGAGTAAACAAGGAGGAGGTGGAGGCGTCCATGGTGGTTCCCAAATTCGTCCGTCGTTCTACACACACACACACATGCATACACGTGCACACACATATATACACGCACAATTGAATAAATAATAAATAAATAAAAGAATTTATGATTAAAAAAAGAAAAGAAAGAAAGGAATGAGTGAAGGCTAGGGATATGGCTCAAGGGTAGAACACCAACAGGTATGAGGTTGTAGATCAATACCTAACCAAAAAAAGAAAAGAAAAAAGGAATGACTGATTATGAAAAAAGAAGTTAGTGAAACCTGAGGTTCTAGCTAAAAAAAAGTCTCTCACCTTCACTGTTCTTTGCAAAGTTCAGCTTGATCAGGGACCTTGCAGTCAAGTTTCTGGAAGACAAATAATTAAGGATAATGAGTTAAGAGGCATAAAGAAATGCTCAACTACCAAAGCAGTTATAACAGAGACAAGATGAAAAGGCCTCTGTCCAGATGACCTGCTGCATCTTTATTATTATTATTATTATTATTATTTATTCAATTGTGCAGTATGTGTATGTATGTGTACGCGCGTGCGCGTGTGTGTGTGTGTGTGTGTGTGTGTGTGTGTGTGTATGTGTGTGTGTGTGTGTAGAACCACGGGCGAATTTGGGAACCACCATGGACTGCCTCCACCTCCTCCTTGTTTACTCTGCCCAGGGATTCACAGGCTCCGCCCCACCAGGACCAGAAACGCAGGCTGCCCCCGTTTCCGCCCGGCGTCTATGCGTGGGATCTGGGATCCAAACTCAGGACCTTATGCCTGCAAAGCAGAGGCTTAACCCCTGAGCCACCTCTCCAGCCCCGACCTGCTGCATCTTACACTAGAGTAGTGATCTCTCTGGAAAGGTTCCAAGACAGTCAGGAACCACTGCCAGCTTGAGTGGTAACACTGATGTAATCTGTACCCCCACCTGTGAGCTGATATCACATCAGTAACTACACAGGCTGAAGGGTGAGTCTATAGGAAAGAGATTGGTATGATATTTCTGTAATGATTGAATTTTCCTATTTAGGACTGGAACAGAACACAGGACCTTATGTATATTAAGTACACGCACTACTGCTGGACTATATACACCCAGTCCTTGTCTGAACATCTTTATGGTAAAACACAAAAGACCTCTGAAATTTAAAAATGAGTGTATTTCTAAAGTGAGGACCTAGGTGTAAAAGAAAAGGAATAAATGTGCCCAAATGTCAATAGTATGACATGAAAGTAGGATCCTCTCTACCCAAGTTCTGCAACAACCTACAGCTCACCTCTTCTACAGAAACTTTATGATAAAATGTCCCAGCGACTCGAGAACCTGTGTGTCATGATCTGAATGTGCACTGTCCTGCCTAGGCTCATGTGCTTGGATACTTGTTTCCCAGGCTAGCGATACTATTTTGAAAAGGTAATGTGTCACTTAGGAGGTAGCGCCTTGCTAGAGAAAGCCTGTAACTGGTGTGGGCCTTGAGGTTGGATAACTGGGTCTCCACCCTTTTCCTCTCAGTTTCGCTCTTGGTCTTTCTGTCTCCTGACAGCTGCTATGTGGTGAACTGGGCCCCGTTTCAGCTGTCCCCATGCTTGTCAACATATATTCCCCACCATAATGGATGATATCTTTTCTGGAACTATAAGCCAAATAATAAACCATTTCTTCCTTAAGTTGCTTGAGTCAGAGTATTTTCTTAACAGCAACAGAAAAGGAACTGGAACAACACCTCTGCTAAAGGACATGAGAGGTTGTAGAGACCCTGGAATAGGGAGGAAAAAACTGTCCTGACTCGGGGACACACCCTGGCAGCTGCTGCCATTCTGGTGTGGGAGGGCTTGGCCTTGCTGACTTAGGTCTCAGAAGAGATGCTGGGGTGTCCACCAGCTGAATCTCTAAGGCAAGCCCAACTCCTGCGACCTTTGAGCATCTCTAGATCTTTACCTCTGGCTTCATCCTGTCATTTCTTCCTACTCCATGTCTTGCAGATGAATACTATATCTCAAAGGAGTTGCAGGGTCCCTGTTTAGGCACATATTCCAGTGAGAGACCCTACACGAGACATTCATGCAGGGCTCCAAGAAGTGTTACGTGACCAGCTATTTCCTGGCCAAAAAAAAAAAAAACACTTTAGAGAACAAGGCTGGAAAGATTTCTACTGTCAGAGATGGCTAAGCAGACCTTCAGCAAGACTTTTCTGAGAGGCCGGGGAAGACGTGCAAGCAATGAACACGGACACGTTGGGTATGTCCTATGTGCTCCTGAAGAAACACTCTTACATTATGTCTAGACCAAAAGAAATAATCCCAGCTTAAAGTCATATACCAAAATCACAGATGCACTGGTTTTGGCAGACAGAAAACAAAGCAACATATAACACTTGATGCCCTAAAGTGCACCTGTGAAACAAAATGCAAAAGTAACAAGAAGCACCCAGGTGTAACTGAATAAAATGTCCACTAGAAAATAAACAAAGGGTGCTGGAAAGATGGCTCAGGGGTTAAGATTCTGTCTCTCAAGCAGAAAGTCCTGAGTTTGGATCCCAGGTCCCATGTAAAAACACCAGGCAGAAATGGGGGTGGCCTGCACTTCCAGCCCTGGTAGGTGGAGCCTGGGAAATCCCAGAGGGAAACAAAAAGGAGGTAGAAGCAATCCAGAATGATTCCTGAAGTCCAAAGTCACCCTTGGTCTTTTCAGGGACATACAGCGCCCTCTTACATACACACAAATACACACGCACACATACTCTAAATAAAATTTGAAAAAAAGAAAATAAGCAGAGGATGTGAAGCTAGCTGTGAACCAAGATAACAGCTCAGAAGGCCTCAGGAAGACACCCTCAGGAAGACACATCCTCATCTCTCAGGAAGGCAGAGACCAACCATAGGCAGGAAGTAGGGACTCCATACAGAGGAAGTTAGTAAAGGATACCATCCCAGCCTGGGGGCTCAGGAGAAGCCCCTAGCACCCCATGGCTCTTAGGAGCAAATGCTCGGACACTTTCAAGTGACAAAGAACAAGGGGGGAAAATCCTTTGGTAGATGAGGTGCAGGTCATTACCCCAAATACCTGAAAGAGCTAAGGCCACAGGTTCTGGCAGCAGTTCAAGACCCCTCCATATAGCACAACCCCCCTTTCCTCAAGAAAGGGAAGACACGCGGGGGCAAGGCATATGACTAGAAAGGATCCTGGGAGCCCCACACCAGTCCAGCCTGCTTCCAAGACCAGAAAGGTTGAGGCCAACTTCTTGATATCCAGGGAAGAAAAGGTCTTGGGTTTTTTGTTTGTTTGTTTTGCTTAGGGAATAGAATCCAAGGCCTTCTACTTGTAGGCAAGTGTTCTACCACTGAACTATATACCCTCAACTCTAAGAAGTCTTCTTCTCAAGGAAGCTCCCACCCCATGCTAAGAAAGAGGAATAAAGCTGTTCCTATAGAAGGGCCGAATCCTCTGGTCATGACAGGCTGCTTCCACCAGAACTCACCACAGCCATTGTCTGCTTCCACAACACCTGCATAATATCTGACCTATCAACATGTCATGATGGAAAGGGTAAGATCTCAAGAGACACTATACCTCCCTGAGAAATTACTGACAGTTAATGCCAGACAAGAGAAGGGGAGCTACTTTCCTTAATGATTTGCCCACTGTAAAGTCCCTGAAAGTACTCAGGCACTTGCCAGTACAGACATCCCAGGTAAAACTCAGTAGGCCACACATGCATAAAAGACATGAATGTAGAGCGGGGTTAAGACTGGCTGAAAAGGAAAAAGTATGGAGTGGGAAATAAGAGAGGGATGGGACTGGGTAGTAAGATATTTAAATGACATAAATCTATTGTATTTATGTATGAAAATGTCAAGGAATAGGAAAAATTAAAAAATGATGTTGTATTTGTACAAAATCTACATGTATTTGCTTGCTAACTTATTTTTTAAAGAATAGGAAAAATTAAAAAATGATGTTGTATTTGTACAAAATCTACATGTATTTGCTTGCTAACTTTATTTTTTTTTTAATTTTTATTATTATTTATTTAATTGTGCGTGTGTGTATGTGTGTGTGTGTGTGTGTGTGTGTGTGTGTGTGTGTGTAGAACCACGGACGAATTCGGGAACCACCATGGACCATCTCCTCCTTGTTTACTCTGCCCCGGGATTCACAGGCTCCGCCCTACCAGGACCGGAAACGCAGGCCGCCCCTGCTTCCACCTGGCGTTTATACGTGGGATCTGGGATCCGAACTCAGGACCTTCTGCCTGCAAGGCAGCGGCTTAACCCCTGAGCCACCTCTCCAGCCCTGCTTGCTAACTTTAAACCGTTTCTAGATTGCTTTATATCTAATATAAATGTGTGTAAATGTTATATAAATAGTTACTATAAACATTTGATACAAATTTTCTCCCACATACTTTTGATCGTGGTTGGTTAAATTCAATGATATGTAATATGCAAATAAAGAAATTCAACTGTGTATGCACAGAAACAACATTTCTGCAAAGGAGCAGGTGTGACAGGGAAGGAGAGGACTGTCACTCTCAGTCCCCATGAAGAGTTCTCTACCACAGCTGTGTACACATAAAAAAACACCAGGACAAAATAAAGACAGCAGAACAGCTCTTGTCGGCATTCATAAACTCATACATGATTACCTACCTCTCCATTGCTGGGATTGGTCCCGTACTTCTTAAGCCATGGAACAATGTTCCTAATGGGAAGAAAGAAGAGAAAGTTTTCTAAAGTATGTGGGGCTGCTAGATAGCAACATTCTAGCCCTTGAAGGTTGCCTCCAGGTTAGAGTCCCAAGGCAGGCTGTGAATTGCTACAAGAGGAAAGAACCTTTTCCTTTGTCAAAGGAAATGAGGGAACATCTGTGGGCACATGGATTTCCAAAATCAGGGATTTGTTTTCAGTGGTAGGGACTGAAAATGTATTTTTCCCATACCAAAAAAAAGGGGGGGGGGATTACCACTAAGTTACACACTCAGCATGTACAGGGTTTTTACTGCAGCTATATATAAACCAGAAGGATTTTAACTAAACAAAGAAACACAAACAAATGTTAGTATGTTTGTAAAATAAAATATTAGACCATCATCAAAAATTATACTTGCAGCCCAGTATGGTAGTGTGCACTCTGGATACACACGCAAGGTCAGCAAGAACAACACAATGAGATCATATATCAATTTTTTTTAAACCGCAAAAACAGCAAAGAGAATAAATATAGCAGGTGACCCTGCACAGTGATATTATAGTAAAGTTCTCCGTTGAAATATTTTCAAAATTTCCTAAAATAGGCTTCAAACAATAAAAAAAACTACAGAAGATAGCCTATGTTGGAATATAATATGGCATAATATTTCAAAATATAATACTGGGCAAGCAGCCAGGAGCAACTTCCACACAAGCAGAAGTTCAGATCCCTAAATCCCACATAAAATGTCAAGTAGGAGTGGAAGCCCACCTGTAAGTTCAGGGTTGGAAGGCAGAAACTGTGAATTCCCAGAGCAAGGTGGATAGCCAGACTAGCCCTACCGGTGAGCTCTGGGTTTAATTTAAAAACCTATATCAAAAAGAGTAAGGTGGAGAATCTATTAATGTCAAACTTGGGTCTCCACATACTCTTGCACTCACATGCACCCACACACATGCAAACATACACATACACAAACAAGCATCTCCCCCATACACATGAAAATGGAAAAAGGAAAAAAAAAAATATATGTAATAGTGGGAAGTATGCATCTTCATCACCACTCTGCTTTCATCAAGTGAAAAACAGGTTTGCCAGCTGGGACAACAGGATACAATGAGTGAGAAGGCTCACCTCCATTCCAAGTAGTGGCAGCAGCACCTGCTTGGAGGGCAGATTACTTCTACCACATCCTCAAGGCTTGGCTATCCCTCCTGATCCCAAGAGGCCCATCCAGAGCTCTGGAGAGTGCTGGGACCAGGATTCTGGCAACTTTGATTGGATCCATGAACATAACATCCCTTTTTCTTAGTGAAAAATCCTGGCACAGTTGTTCGATAATATTCAAAGTAGGGTTAGGGAGATGACTCAGTAAAGTGGTAGGTAAAGTGCTTGCTGCACAGATATGAAGATCCAAGCCTGAATCCCCAGCACCCACATAGGTGTAGCAATGCATGTTTACTACTACAGCATTGACAAGACCAAGACAGGGAAATCCCAGGAGCTTGTGACAAGCCAATATATCCAAAACAGTGCTCTCCAAGTATACCAAGAGACTCGTTCTCAAAAAAATAAGGTAGAGAAAGAAAAAGATCCCCAACATAGACATAAACACACATTCAGGCAAGCACACCCTCACATACATGCACATACCATTCACGCACAGAAAAATTGAATTAACTTTTTTTAAAATTCAAGGGGAAACTCACAGCAAGTCAAAGACAACACCTTCCAGGGTACAGACTGGGTAGGCAAAGGGCTGCAGAGAAAGACTGTAAAGACAAAAATCACTGGTGAGCTGCAATGTTCACAGGATGCGCTGTGTTCCCACTCTCCAACAGCCTCAGGTGCCCCTCAGATCCTGATGGACGGCCCCAATGAGGATGAGAAGGGGCTGCAGACCTTGGTGACACAGCAGCCAGACTTCTCTCACATCCACTGCATGTCACGTAAGCTTTGGCAACATGCTCAAGTTTAAAAGCGGTTCCTGATAGTGGTCTTGAGGAGACAGAACTGGGATTTTCTGTCCCAGATCCTTACATCAAAGACAGGCCATGCTTTTCTCCCAAGAGTCATCCTTTGCAAACACAAGAAGGTCTAGTGAGGCTACTGTAATCTAGGGTGTCTGCCTGGATTTAACCACAATGTGTACACCATCCCTCATGTGTATCAGGCATATGACTAAGACGAGACTGAAGAATGTGGCGTTAGAGCGCTCTACAGAAGTCTAATTATAAGACATTCTCTGCACATGGCATCTGGTAAGAAAACCAGTTTACAGAAGAGACTGCATCTGGTAAACTGATCTTTTGTTGTTTACATGTCTGTCTGTTTATCTGCCTGCTTTTTCAGACAAGTCTTATATACCACAGGCTAGTCTCCAACTCACTATTGTACTCCAAGATAAACTTGAATTCCTAATCCTTCTGCTTCTATCTTCCAAGTTCTAGGATTACAGGTACGGATGGCACACCATTTCACTGCTCTGTGTGTGTGTGTGTGTGTGTGTGTGTGTGAGAGAGAGAGAGAGAGAGAGAGGGAGAGAGAGAGAGTCTATGCATGTGGAGGATGTAGGCTGATATCAGATATCTTATTCAGTTTTCGTCCACCTTATTTTTTGGGTCAGGGTGTCACTAAGCCAGTAAATTCCAGAGATCCTCCTGACCAGCTTGTCCAGTGTTGGAGTATACGGAATGCACCACCACACCAAGATTTTTGAACATGGTTTCTGGGAGAACTCAGGTTCTCATGTTTACATAGCAAACACTTTACCAGCTGAGCCATCTCCCAAACCATCTCTTCCATCATGGGATTTCTGTCACTGCCACCCACAATCTTGTTTGTACTTCATTCCCTTACGATTTTATACAACATACGTAAATCCCTAGGACCTGGAGAATCTGGCAGTACTGGAGCTCTGACTCTGCCAAACTCCAACAAAGCTAGAAGAGTAAATTCCCAGGAGCCCAGCCTACAGAGCTCAATATGGACAGCCTGGTCACCTCCATCTCTGGCTAACCTAACTCTTAATTAGTCAGCGAATAGGTGCACAGGAGAAATAACACAAACACAGCAAGCAGAGCTTACTCATTCATTGTCCTCATGACTAAGTCCACTTTCTTTCAGCTCAGAGAGCAGCCCCAGAAGGAGCAAAGAGCCCCCCTACATACCGCTTCAAGTGTCAAATTCACTACAGATGGCATATGCTGAGCACCCCTAAATTTTTTGAAAATCTAAAATTCAAAGTACTCCAAATTCTAACTTTTTAGCATCATGTCAATGTTCAAAAAGTTTGAGATTTTGGAGAACTTCAGATTTTGGATTTTTCAGATCAGGAGTAAACAACTAGCAAAATCTATACAAATTTTATTCCATATCCAAGCACAATAGCCTGCAATCTAAGTACTTGGAAGATACAAGCAGGAAAATTAGGGGTTCATGGTCAACCTCAGTTACATAATAAGTTTAAGGCCAGATTGAGTTAGAGAATGAGACCCTGTCTTAAAACAAACAAACAAACAAAAAGCATTTTACAAAAGGATACAAAATCTGTACCAGAAAATGAGCAAATGGAAAGAAATGTTCAAAAGTCTTACCTGCAGTGGTCAAAAGGTAAACGACGAAAATTTGTCTGTGGGATATCTGCTTAAAATGAAATAAAAACCAGAAAACTTATCTGTAAAATATTTCATCTACGTGTACTTAACATTTAAATTATATTTTAGGAAATTGTTTTCATGTTTACAACAAATTTGGAGTATAACAACCAATGAATTAAATCTTTGTTTTCTGTGTGTATATTACTGGAATTTCCTTATACACAGACACACCAGAGCTAAGGTTCAGGCCCTATATAAGAATCTTCTGGAAGCTGGACAGATGGCTCAGGGCTTAAGACTCCACAAGCAGAAGGATCTGAGTTTGGATCCCAGGTCCCAGTTAAACACCAGAAATGGCTGTGGCCTACACTTCTGGCTCTGGTGGGTGGAGCCTGGGAAAAATCCCACAGTGCACAAGCACACATACACACACACACACACACAGACAAAGAATCTTTTGGAAGCTGGGGAGACGGATCAGTTAGCAAGTATTTGTATGAGTATGAGGACCTGAATTCAGATCCTTAACATTCATGTAATAACTAAGCATTGGCATGCATATCTGTAATCACTAGGAAGGCAGAGACCAGCCTAGTCATTCAATGAGCTGCAGGTTTAGTGAGACCTTTGGTCTATATACACATGAACAGAAGAGTGAAGGTGCAGACTAGAGATATAAACATACATGTTGGGGGGAGTGCGCGCGCACACGCGCACATACACACACACACACACACACACACACACACACACACACACACACACACACAAACTCTCTTAGCTCAATGGTAGAGCATTTTCCAAGTATTCAATCCCTAGAACTACAAAAAAAAAAAATTAAAGATGTGTCTCCACCTAGGCTGAAAAACAAACACATGGAGTTCTCTTAAGCACTTATTATTTATTCACATAGTCACATTTGTGACTATGGCTGGGCATGGTGGCACATGGTTATAATTTCAGCACTGAGAAGACAGAGTCAGGAGTTCTCTTTTTTTTAGGAAAAAAAATTTTTTTTGACCTGTGTGTCTATGTCTATATGTCATATGGCAGAAAAGGTACCTCTGGGAATCCTTCTTTTGCTTTGCTCTGGGGTTTCCCAAGCTTTGCCTTCCAGGGCTGGAAGGGCAGGCTGCCATTTCTGCCCAGTAGTTTTAGAAAGGATCTGGATCCAAATTCGGGTCCTTCTGCTTTCAAAGCAGAGACTTAACCCAAGAGCTATCTCTCCAGGCCTGAAGATGTCTTTTTTTTAATTATTATTACTCCTTGACGATTTCATTCACACATTCATACACACACACACACACAGCGTGCATGCACGTGAGTACATACATATGTATTTATATAGTACTTTGGTCATTTTCTTCCTCCACATACTCTCATCCCTGTCCCACTTGTTTTTTCCTGTCCTACTTTCACTGAGCCCACTCTTCTTCCTAAGTTATGACAAATTTCCTTCCTAATCTTCTCTTCCTGCTTTTATGTATTTTATTGTTTTTATCTTAGTTTTGTTTGTGATCCAAAGAGTTTAATAAGGGTTACTTAAATGACCATGAGTAGGTTATTTACAGAAGAATGGTCAACTTTAACAGTGCTTACAACACTGAAGAAAATCACTTCCCTATCTAGAAGAATTTTAAATTCAAGGATATCTTTAAAAAAAAATACTATGCCCTTTTTAATGCATGCTTGACAGGTTTGGATATTGTCATTTTTTTCACTTATATAGAAAAATTTTGCATCAGCAAGACAATGGGTAAAGAGCTGAACTGAGCTGAACTGGAGCCTGAGTTTAATCCATGGAAGTAAAGAAATGACTTCTGAAAGTTGTCCTCTGACCTCCAACTTTGTGTTCTGGCATGTATATGTGTGCCTTCTGTTTCTTCTCTCTCTCTCTCTCTCTCCCTTTTTTCTCTCACTTTAGTCTCTCTTAAATAAATAAAACATTAAAAAACTACAGAATTTCACTGAGAAAAAAATTTAACCTACATTTTAACAAAAACTCCACTGAGATGAAACATATTCTTGTATCTTGAGTATACTTCCTTTTAGCAGACTGTTTTCAGCTCAGTTGTTCAGTATAATGTCTATGTCTGGTTCTTTGACCATTTTTTAAACAATGTGTATAAGGAAGACATTCTTCAATACCACTCCTATCCCCTTACCTGGCTTTTTGCCACCATAGAAGTGAGTATATTCAGCACAGGTAATATACCTGAAAGAGAAAAAGAGAATATATTACTTCCTCCCCTTTATAGAGAGGACAGGGACTGCAGAAGTAATTTATGACATAATTCATTTGGTAAGTGTTTATAAAACATCTGTGGAGTGTCAAGCACATAGTTAACAAACTAGTAAATAAACACTGGTAGTCCTGTTTTGTTCTAAACTGCATTTCAAAATATATAATTAAAAAGGAGTTAAGCACATAAAAAATTAAGGAAGACCTTGGCAGGCATAGCACTTACAAACTCAGAGGTGGAAAAAATTAAATGTGTTCTAGAAGAGAGATGTACAAGAGGAGAGTATACATGGGATATGTGTCAGCAGATAGATGAAAGCACTGGCTGGTTCACAAAGGTCTTTTAGATTTGTCCTGAGAATGATGGGAAGTTGGATAGTTTTGGATAGAATCCAAACATAAACTAACATCATCACTCTGACTGTTGTGCATAGGTTACTGCTGGTGTGTAGAGTTGAGAAACTAAGTCAACACAGTATGTCCTGGACTGCACTATAGTGTTACCACTGGGATAGGGAGGATAGAAATAGGGCAGACTGATTAAATGGAGCAGATTGAAAAATGGAAATGGGCCAGATTAAAAAAAATCTGCTCCATTTCCTTTAGGATATCCTAATTTTTTATAAACTTTATTTATTCACTCTTTCATTGTGCATGTGTGTGTGTGTGTGTGTGTGTGTGTGTGTGTATCAGAAAGCACTGTGTGCCCCTGTGGAGGACCAAGGATTGCTTCTACTTCCTTTTGGCTTCCCTCCACCAGGACTGAAAGGGCAAGCCACCGTGTTTTCTGCCTGGCGTTTTTATGTGGGACCTGGGATCTGAACATACCACCTCCTGATTGCGAGGCAGAGTCTTAATCTCTGAGCCATCTCTCCAGCCCAGTACATCCTAATCTTGAGAGATCTATTAGCTTTCCAAATGGAAATTCAGGTAAGCAACCGACTATTGCAAAATGAAAGATCAAGTTACAGACTCCTGGAAATGATGACCTACAGAGTATGGAAATGAAGGGGGTAAATCTATAAGATCTGGGACAAGAGACAGTTTAGCAAAAGGAGATTGAGAAAAGAAAGGTCATCGAAGCAGAAAGAAAAACAGAGTGCATGTGAGACTCTAGTCACTGGTTTCAAAAGTCACCGTGCCATACAATGTTGAGAGCCCACTCAAGCGAGGGTGGACGGATGAACATCAGATTTGACAACACATAAGTTCAATGGTATCCTCCCCAAGAGCACTTCTGCAGCGAATACAGAAAACACGGTGGCAACTAAAGGGGCACATGGAGCACGTCTGGCTTGTCAACACTGGAGGACTGCTGCCTGTGTGCAGAAGGGCAGGCGTGAGCTGGCACGAAGGGAGTGTGAGATGCAAGAGGGATGGCGAACGGAGGAGGAAAACCTGCGAGCAGAAAGTGAGACCGTACAGGCAAAACTCGCCAAGCCAAAAAGCGAATGCCCGTGGAACGCCAGATGGTTGGAGGGGGGCGTTCAGCAGCCCGCACGGAGCCGGGGCGCAAGCGGACCGCGGCGGCTGGGGGCGGGAGCGTCCTTGCCTGGGAGGGGAGACGGCTTCCGGGAGGAAGTGCCAATGAAGATGGAGCGGGCTCTGAGAGGCAAAGGCGGGAGGCCGGGGCACAGCGGGCGACGCGCCTGAATGCGCCCCAACTTACATCTTGTCCTTCTGGTGCTGTCGTTTCCCCATGGTGGCGGCGTGGGCGACACCAACAAACGCCGAAGAGTGATGGACCGCAGCTCACAACCGGAAGCCTCAACCATCTGAACTACTTCCGGGTTTCAGAATTTCCCCCCCCCACCTTTGCCCCGGAAGTTGTAGTAAGCATCCTGGGAACTGTAGTTTCCTCGTGCCCAGTATGCAGCGCAGCTGCCTTGATGGCAGAGGTGATTGAACTGCGCGTGGGAATGCGTCCTGGGTTCTTTTCCTGCCACCTGCGTGGGCCTCAGAACTTTGTCTTATACAGGGACTTCCCTCTTACCTTCCGAGCTCAAGAATCAATCTTAGCCATCCCTGGTCAAACGTGCCCTAAGTTCTCAGGTTTATAAAAGGGCCCTCCTATAGTTTCAAGTCACATCAAGCCTCCACAAAACAGAAATTGAACAGAACCCTAAAAGTGCTATCCGTACCCGCTGGCTTACCTTCCTTTCTCTGCGCGCACCCGGTGCCCATCATTCCCAGTCCCCAAGTCCTCCAGACCCCACAGAAACCAAAGGCAGGTGATCCAGCCTGGAAGTTCAATGTCTTCCCTGGATGGGGGTAGTGAGATGGTTCTACAGATAAGAGCAGTTGTTCAAAACCTGGCGGCCTGAGTTCAATCCCTGGAAGCCCAAATGATGAGCGTGGAGAACTAACCTACAAAAGCTATTCTCTGACCTTCACCCATATACCATAACATATTTTATTCTCTCCTCTCTTCTCTTTCTCTCTCAACACACACAAAAAAAGGCCCTCCCTGGTTTCAGGTATATCTCCTCTGCTAAATCCTTGCCAAGACAGATAGTACGACTATGTGCCCAGACATGGGTCTCATCTACACATAGGATCCTGGTGAATTGATCCAGGTTTTTATTTTTTGTCAGGCAGAGAGGAATTGACCATTGAACCGAAGGCCTCAAATGAGAACACGAAGAGCAAATTCATGGTTTGTTTTTTTTTTTTTTGAGGATTAAGGTAGAGTTTATTAGAGAAGAGACAGGTTGGAACTCATGGACTCCAGACATGGAGTGCCATGAGAACCTAGGGTGCTTCCATGAGAAGCAGAAATGAAACAGAGCTCATGGCTCTAGAGTGCTGTGAGGGGTTAAGGAGCCCATAAGAACTCACAGTGCCTAGGCATGGAATTCATGAGGAGCAAGGAACAAGAAACAGACTCATGGCACTGGAGTACCATGAGGGGCTAAGGCGCCTCCAAGAGAAGTAGGCAGCTGGAAATGGACTCATGGCGCTAGAGGGTCATGAGCGGCTAGATCGCCCGCAAATTCATGGTTTTAAACACCATAGATATCCTGCTTCCCAATGCCAAGTTGCTAATCCTTGGATGACTACTAATGGAGCGAACAGAAAGGAAAAAAATGGGGGTACCTAAGCATGGAGGCCAGCTTCTCAGTACTTAACCTGTTGTCTGGCTGAAGCCTTTGCCAGCAGAAAAGCAAGAATTCCAGCACTTTCTGTAATTTCTATTACTGTTGATATCTGGTTTTACTCAATTATGGTCACACAGAATACAAGATATTATTTCAATATTCCTATTTTTGTTGAGACCTGCTATATTTTCCAATATGTGATCAATTTTGGACTGAGTGATTGGGGTCATTTAACTCCAATGTTTCTCAATTATTTTTTGTCTGAGTGACCTGTCTGTTGAGGAAAGCAGGCACTTAAGTCACCTACTATTACTGTGTTGAAGTCAGTCTGCAATTTTACATCTAGTACTTTTATGAAATCAAATGCTATTGGGTTTTGGTCTTGAAAAGTTGATCCTCTGACCTCCATTCATACACCTTGGTACACACAGTCACTCAAATCTCTTTTTTAGTTTAATATTTTAGTGTGTGTGTGTGTGTGTGTGTGTGTGTGTGTGTGTGTGTGTGTCAGAGGGCACTGTATGTCTCTGTGGAGGACCAAGAGTGACTTGAGGAATCATCCTGGATTGCTTCTACCTCCTTGCTTTGCTCTGGGATTTTCCAGGCTCACCTAGGGCTGGAAGTGCAGGTCACTGCCACTTCTGCCTAGTGTTTTTACATGAGACCTGGGATCTGAACTCAGGATCTTCTGCTTGTGAGACAAGAGTCTTAAGCCCTGAACCATCTCTCCAAACCTCAAACCGTTTTTAAAGATTAAAATAATTTAATTTTAAAATTAATTTTAGACAAAGATTAAAAAATTTTAATTGATGGGGGCTGGAGAGGTGGCTCAGGGGTTAAGCCTCTGCCTTCCAGGTGGAAGGTACTGAGTTCAGATGCTAGACCCCACGTATAGATGCCAGACAGAAGTGAGGACAGTCTGCGTTTCTGGTTCTGGTAGGGCGAAGCCTGTGAATCCCGGGGCAGAGTAAACAAGAAGGAGGTGGAGGCGGTCCATGGTGGTTCCCGAATTCATCCGTGGTTCTACACACACACGCACACACACACACACACAATTGAATAAATAATAAAAAAAGAATTATAATACCTTAAGGAATAAAAAGACAAATAATCACATCAACAAAATTATTTAAAGATTTTAATTGATGAAGGACTAGTTTGTTCTTTGAAAAGATAAATAAGATTGGCAAACCCTTTGCCAAAATACCAAAAGAGAGAGAGAAGACCCAAATTAATAAAATGAGAGATGAAAAGGTAGAGATTGCAATAGAGGCTAATGAAATTCAGAAAATCATCAGGACATAACTTGAAAAATCTACTCCACTACACACCAATAATATTCAAATTATTATATAAAGTAGAATGAGGAGGGTCTTGAGGAGATGATCAGTGAGTAAAACACCTGCTCCCAGACCTGGCTACCTGACTTCTTCCAGCGGTGACTTGAGTTTGATCCCCTAAAGCCCATAATGTGGAAGGAGAAAGAGCTGACTTGTAAAAAGTTGTCCTCTGGTTCCCACTCTGTGCACCATGTCTTGTGCCATGCCCCCACCCATAAATATTTTTAACTTTATTTACGTGTGTGTGTGTGTGTGTGTGTGTGTGTGTGTGTGTGTGTGTGTATCAGAGAGCACTGTATGTCCCTGTGGAGGACCAAAGGTGACTTCTAGAATCATCCAGGATTGTTTCTACCTGCTTTTTGCTTTGCTCTGGGATTTCCCAGGCTCTGCCCACCAGGTTCAGAAGTTCAAAAGTCACTGCCATTTCTGGCAGGTGGTTTTTTTTTAACATTTTTTATTATTATTTCCACTCATACAAACTTAGTAGATACACCGGTTCCCTCCCTCCCTCCTCCTCCCCCCCCACACCCCTGCTCCCCCTCCCCTCACCCTTCCCTCCCCATCCCCCAGTGCCCCCCCATTCCCCGGAGAATTCTTTAATGTGCATGTCTAGCAGGTGTTTTTTATGTAGGACCTGGGATGTAACTCAGGACATTCTGCTCGTGAGACAGAGTCTTAACCCCTGAGCCATCTCTCCAGCCTCATAAATAAAATATTTTTAAAAATAGCATGAGGGCTGTTGGCATTTTGAAAAAGGTTAATAAGTAGAAGCATATATGTTTTCCTTTGTTTTTGAAACTTGTTTGTAAACATAAATAAATATGCCCTTTTATTAAATTAAAAAATATTTTTAAAAATAGAAAGAGAAAGAATGCTTGTAAATTCACTTTATGAAACCAGCATTGTCCTGATATCAAAACCAAAGACATAACAAAAAAGGATATTATATACGGACTGCCCTGAAGAATATAGATACAAATTATTTTTATTTATAATTTTGGAATTTCATACATGAATACAACAAGTTTATGTCATTTTTGTCCTTTATTTCCCAATCTTATCCCCCTCCTTTTTCTAATGCAAATCTTCTTCACGACCAGTCTCTCTTCTACTTTCCAGGTTTTATTTTGCTTTGCTTTTGCTTTGCATGTGTGGTCCACTAAGTTTCATCTGGGTTGCTTGTACTTAAGCACTTGCTAGAGCATGGTTAATATTTCAGTGTGTATACCACTAAGAAAAGTCCTCTCAAAGTCCCCATCCTCCATTAACACTCAATAGTCTCTCAGGAAAGTATGGTATCTCTTGAGATCTTGCCATTTCCCATGGAAAATTATAAACCAAACCTTGTGCAAGCGTCTTCTGGAAGGAGATGTCAAATGAAGTGAGTTCATGCCTGCAGTTAACCCCGTCATATCCAGAAGATACTGTCTGGCAGCACTCTTCCCACACTCAAGTTCTTAACATTCTTACTGCCTACCTCTACCAAGATGTTCCCCGTTCACGCTGAGCAGTCCACAATCACTTATTCTCTGCACTTTGATCAACTTTGAATCTCTGTATTAAACATCTTCCATTGGAAAAGGAAGCTTCTAGGGTTGAGTGCTAAGAGTTTCTTCAGTCTATGGATATAACAAGCATTTAGATCAAAGTTTGACATCGTCCTTATAGCTTACTCTTGCTATGGCTTCCCTTACATAGGTTCTTGGCCTGGTTTACAGTGCCAGGCATGTGTTTGCTGCTGAAAAGCAGGTTTTAAATCCAACCAGAAAGCAGTTGGTGACCTTTATAACTTTCATGTCACTACGGTTATGTCTTGCTAGGGTGACTATTATTGTAGCTGCAGCTAGGTGAAACTGTTGGTCTTTTTTCTATTCCAGTAACCTGCATCATACCTTCTGATATTATGAAAGCTGGCCAGAAAGGAATAGAAGCTTTCAGATACATTCCAGCTTTTTCTATGTCCTGCGATCCATAGGTGCAGTATCTTCAGCAATAGGCTCTCATGATCAAGTTCTAGAAGGTAGCCATGAACAACGACAACCCTATACCGTTTGGGGGGCTGAGAACTCAATGATCAAAATAGCTCTTTAGGAGGTATCACAAACCTGAAGTCTCAGAATTTTTTTTCTTATTCTTTGAAATTTTCATATACAAAAAGAATGAATTTATGTCCTTGGTCCCCCACCCCTTTCTTTCCTCTCTCTCCCCTCTCCTATCCTCCCTTCAGGTCAACAAACCAGCCAGTCTTCCTCGTACTCTCATGTCCCTTCGCATCTGTGGAGCACAGGACTCTTTTAGGGGCACCTGTACTAACAAGGGTTCAAGCATCTGTGGTAGAAGTGACCCTCCAGTGGAGGAAGCACCACCTACCCCAAGGATTCTAAGTGTAGTTGTTTCTCCCAAGATCCTTGCTCATCCATGAGGAATGAGATTTTTTTTTAAATTGCCTATGTCTTCTGGTAGGAACATTTCAGGGCAATTTCTATAATCCCTTCTCTTCCCTTCTGTATGTTGTCATTTATATATCTGTTCATGCTTTTCAAAAAACATTGTACACTTAAAGGTTTCTGTCTAGTTGTGCCTTACATACTCAGTGCTACTTGTCTCCCATTCCTTCCTGTTCCCTCATGTTCCTTCCCCTTTAAACCTCCCCCACCCAATACTATTCCCTTTTCTACCTTCTTATCACCTGTGGTCTTTTTTTAATATTTTTTATTTATTTATTTAGTGTGTGTGTGTGTGTGTGTGTGTGTGTGTGTGTGTGTGTGTGTATTAGAGGGTACTGTGTGTCCCTTTGGAGGACCAAGGGTGACTTTGGGAATCAATCTGGATTGCTTCTACCTCCTTCTTGTTTCACTCTGGGATCTCCCTGGCTCTGTCCACCGATGTTGGAAATGCAGGCTGCCACCCTTTCTATCTGGTGTTTTTACATGGGACCTGGGATATGAACTCAGGACCTTCTGCTTGTGAGGCAGACTCTTAACCCCTGAGCCATCTCTCTAGCCCCACTTTTTACACTTTTTTTTACACTTTTTACAGTCCCTTATTTATTCAATTGTGCATGTATGCACGCGTGTGTATGTATGTGTGTATGTATGTATGTATGTGTATGTGTAGAACCATGGACGAATTCGGGAACCCACCATGGACCGCCTCCACCTCCTCCTTGTTTACTCTGCCTGGGGATTCACAGGCTCTGCCCTACCAGGACCAGAAACGCAGGCTGCCCCTGCTTCCGCCTGGCGTCTACACATGGGGTCTAGGATCCAAACTCAGGACCTTCTGCCTATAAGGCAGAGGCTTAACCCCTGAGCCACCTCTTCAGCCCCTACAGTCCCTTCTTTATGACATTCCTCCCACATCCCACCTCCAAACTCCCAACTCCATGCCTGAAGGTCTTTTTCAAGTTTTCTGGCTGTTGTACATATTACTTGAATACACAAGTCAATGCTAGCATATAAAAGAAAATATGCCTTGAATGTGCTCTTATAACAAAACTCCAGTTTAACAGCTTTTTGTCTCTGGCCAGGGGGTGACATACAGTGCCCATCAGGATGGAGTGAAGGGCATTGCAGGAGCAGCAAAACTGCAAAAGAAAATCAACAAACCACAATCCAGAACTTCAGAGACTCTATATCAACCACTTAGAACTAGGCCAGACTAATCTCTCCCCATCCTGAAGCTCAGAGAAATTTGCGGAAGAGGGGGCGGTAAGATTGTAAGAGCAAAAAGATGGGAGGAGCAATGATTTGCAAGATTCTCCACACAAGTTAGGGCCGAAGCAATCATAATTGGACTTTGCATGCCCTGCACAATGTCCAACACACTATTGACCTCACAAAGTCTAGCATCTGCTAAAGGCACCAAGATCCTTGGAGACAAGGGATTGACAGCCACAGTAGTGTTCCTATGCTTAAGGGGAACACAGGAAAGGGTTCAGGGAAATGCCACTGGGTCCTTGTAATCAGAGAGGAGAGCCCAGAGGAGAGTCTGGCATGCACATTAAAGGACTCTGTGGGGGTTGGAGGGGGAGGCACTGGGGGATGGAGAGGGAGGAGTGAAGGGAGGGGGAGCAGGGTGTTTGGGGGGAGGAGAAGAGGAGAAGGGAGGGAGGGAAGTGGTGTACCTATTAAATTTGTATGAGCAGAAATAATAAAAAATGTTAAAAAAATATGCAGTGCTAGCTTTTTGTGTCTGGGATACCTCATTCAACAATGTTTTCCACTTCTATTTTTCAGCAAGTTTCATAATTTTATTTTTCTTGATAGGTAAATATTACTCCATTGTGCATATGTATCAAATTTTCATTGTTCATTCATCAGCCGGTGGACATATAGGCTAATTCCATTTCCTTGCTCCTGTGAACAGTCACAGTGAACATGGATGTGCACGTGTCTGTAATAAAATAAAAAGTCTTTCGGGAATATTTCCAGAAGTAGTATAGCTGGGTCATATAGCAGTTCAATTTTTAACTTTCTGAAGAACCTCCATAGTGACTGCACCACTTTACACTCTCACCAACAGTGAATAAGGGTTTCTTCACATCCTCACCAGCAATTTTTTTTTTTTTACCAGCATTTATTCTTATTTCTGTTCTTGATCTTAGCCATTCTGACTGGGATGAGGTGAAATCTCAGAGTCATTTTAATTGGCATTTCCATGGTAGTTAGAAAAGTTGAACACTTTCCAAAATATTCCTTAGACAAAATTCTTCCCTTAGTTACTTAGCCCATTTTTTAATTGTATTGTTTCCTTGATTTTAACTTTTTGAGTTCTTTGTATACTCTGGAATATAATCCTCTCAAATAGCAAAGATTTCTCCCATTCTGTGGGTCTTTTTGCTTAACAGGTTTTCTTAAATAATTTTTTTGTCTTTTTGCGTGCGTGCATGTGCATGCGCGCGTCTCAGAGGACACTGTATGTCTCTATGGAAGACGAAGGGTGACTTCAGGAAATATCTTGAATTGCTTCTACCTCCTTTTTGCTTTACTCTGGAAATTCCCAGACTCTGCCCACTATGGCTGCAGTGCAGGCCACTGCTGTTTCCTAAGAGTCATAGCCAATAGAGTCTCAGAGGGCCCCAAAACTATACTGGTTATGGATATTACCTTGATTGTCTACCTGAACAGGATGGTAAGACCCTACTGCTGCTGCTATCATACACTTTGGTTGCAAAATACAGAGAAATCATGCTTCCCTCTTGCCGACTACCCTTCATGGTGCTGGAAGTTGCTATGCAGGTAATAGAGAAGAAGGGAGAAAAGTCAACACTAGCCTTTCCCAGCTTTAGACTTTACATACTACAATATCAGCTGCCAAGCAAAAAGAACTTACTGGCATGACTATATAAGAGAAGCCAGTTGATTCCTGATGGATCCAAGATCCTCTCAATAGAAGGGAATCCATGCTCAGTACTGTGGATCTGGTTCAAGGGTCTATGACTGGTCATAGGCACTGGGGATAAATCTATTTCTTTGATTATCCTTTGGTAAATGTACATGTTAAGCTGCCTACTCAGTATTTGTTTATACTCACAGACTGGTGCTGCTTTCAGCCTTGATCAAAAAAAATTTTTTTTCAGTGAATGTTAGTTAATACAAAGACACATGGTTGGTCAATGTACTGAGAATAATTGACTGTTGAGTGTTCAGGTGCGAGGATCAGGGAACATCACTGAAGAGGTGGCAGAAAGAATGTAAGAGATGATAAGAAAAGCAGTGAATTGTTACTATGGCCCTGACATAGCTGTGGTTGCTTACATAGGCCTGCAGAAGAATGAATCATAAACATTTAGTCCTAGATGGGCAATGGCTCAGCGGATGCCTTCCTGCCTCACCCAAGGGAGCTATTGGCAGCTGAGGGGTCCTGGAAGAGAGGAATTTGGTGTCTGCGGTGGTAAGCCACTCACACTCCAGTGGATACTTTCACACCTGTCCCTACAAGTGTGGCCTTGGTTATAAAGCAAAATAAAAATACAAAAAAGTGGTATGGGGGGGCATAGTGGGAGGAAGGGGGGTTGGTAGAAATTAGAGGATGAGACAGTGGAAGGATAAATGTATGAAACTGTAAATTTCTACAAAGTTCAAAAGGAAAAATAAATAAAACCAGTGAGATTGTCACTAACTTTATTTATCTCTTTGTCATCATTTACATTTTTTCCTGCCACCTCTTCTCCCTTTCTAGCTGTAAATCTGCAATTTTCTAGGAGTCTCACCTCATTTTCAATAAAGATCACGTCCTGAACAGCTTGTGCAGGCCAGAGAGATGGTGCAGGGATTAGGCTTCTGCCTCTAAAGCAAGAAGGTCCTGAGTTTGAATGTCATATCCCACATAAAAAGACGGACAGGCAGAAAAGATAGCAGCCTGCGCTTCTATTCTTGGAAGGCAGAATTCTGGGAAATTCTAGAGCAAATCAAACAGGAGGTAAAAGCAATCCAGGGTCCTTTTACCAGTTACCCTTGAGTCCTCCATAGGCACACACAGTGCCTTCTGATACACAGAGACATACACATAAAAAATAACGAATAAATAAATAATACCTCATGCAATCCTGAAGACTCCTGGAGTTTTTTTTTTTTTAACATTATAATCCAACCCAAAGCATTTCCAGCTCTAATCTGTAATCTCAATTAACAAAATGAGGAACAGAAGTAAAGGATGGGAAGGGTCCCCAGACATTCACTGAGTAGTGAAATTCCAAAAAAAAAGCTTCCAAAATCCTATGGTCACCACTAGGACACTTGAAATGTGATTCTGAGAGCCCAACACCCATGTTTTCCGGTATCTTGCTTTCCTGTGAGTGTCTAACCCTCATGCCTAAACATATAGTAAAATATCTGTATTAACCCTCAACTGTTTCGTAAAGTGGATAATCCTATAATCCTTTCCTTTACTGAAGCTATGAATTCTGGTTTGGCCTGAGTTAAGGAAGGTTCCTAGAAGCCTAGTGGAACTCCTCAGGCTGCTGAGGATGACCATATGTGGGTCATCCTTCACTACTGATGCAAGTATCAAATTTAACATGTCTGATTAAAGTTTTCTAAATCTCCCTGTCTACTGCTACAAACCCCCACTCTGCTGAATGAGACCACCATCTATTCAGTCACTCAAAAGTTCCTGCTCAGCTTGTGGCTCTTACCTCCAAAGACCCTGCTTTACCTAAGACTTCTAGTGAATTTGTGTAAATTCGTGCCTGCTTCAATGTCACTTCTCCCAGACTCCTCTTTTGCCTTTAATTTCTTCTCTCTCGTATCTTTAGCCAGATGCCAATCAAGGAACTTCCTTTCCTCACCTCACCTGCTTTACCGCCACCAATGCACTACACTTTCTGTTGAGGTCGCTTAGATTAGGCTCCCCCTGAAAGGTACTCCAAATGCCATACTCTAAGACCCCTCTTGGCTTACTAAGACAAATCAATCGTTACTCAAATTCCCAATTGGCAGTTAGGGTTACCTCTTCAGAAGGGGGAATGAGGAGGAGGAGGATAGGAGATAGGAACCTTTAGGCAGTTTATGGGACCAGATCTGTCCTATGGAAGCAGCATGTCTTCCTGATAGAGGAGCAAAGAGGATGTGCAGGCCCTAGACAGCCCAGAAAAAGGAATGCGCCTCTGGGAATTTTATTCATTCCTGGGGCATGGTCTGTAAGGAAGAGGTCACTGGCTCCTCTTGAACTCTGCACTGCCGGGTTTCGTTCTCTGAATCATCTTTAGGTTTGAGCACAGGCTGGAACTTGAGTAGGACCGGCGGGGTGAAGATGGAGGCTTTCACAAGAGCAGATGAAGTCTCATCAGTGTTTGGGGGTCCACTGCAGGCTGCAGTCCTGCATGAGAGATGTCCAACACATGCCCATGAAATAGGACGATAGCACAGAGCCACAAGACATACAGGTGACAAAACCTTAGGCTACAGGACGGCTTCCAAACATTTCTACTTAACCCTCTCCTATAGACTCAGCTCAATATTGTGCATTGTACCAATGTTTGTGATTGTAAAAAACCCTGAAAAGCCTGGGCTGGAGAGATGGCTCAGGGGTTAAGACTCTGCCTCACAGGCAGAAGGACCTGAGTTTTCAGATCCTGAATCCCACATAAAAACACCAGCTAGAAATGGTACAGGCACTCAAGGAAGTATGTGTATATTCTGGTAACCATACCAAAAGACAAAAAAAATCTAAGAAGTCCTTGAGGCATTGTGTCACTGTATCCATCACTTGAACCTATGAAGCTCAGTAAGTTGGGACTGAAAATCAATCAAAATGGCTCTCGGGTCGTTGGTCAGGTTTATTTAGTCATCAAAAAAGCTGGCCTAATTAACCAAATGGATTGTGAGAGATATCTTTTTTGGAAACTTTCACTGTACCAACAAAAGGAAACTTGTGAGACTAAACAAAGCCAGGAACAGTTTCTTCTATTTTGTGCTCTAATTTGTCAGATCTGCTTAAGGAAAAAGGAAAAATAAAAGGTAACTGACAAAAGGAAGAAAGAGAAGGAAGGAAGGAAGGAAGAGAAGGAAGCAAAAGAAGGAAGGGATGAAGGAAAGGAAAGGAAGAAAAGAAGGAAGGAAGGAAGAAAGAAAAAGAAAGAAAGAAAGAAAGAAAGAGAAAGAAAAAGAAAGAAAGAAAGAAAGAAGGAAAGAAAGAAAGAAAGAAAGAAAGAAAGAAAGAAAGAAGGAAAGAAAGAAAGAAAGAAAGAAAGAAAGAAAGAAAGAAAGAAAGAAAGAAAGAAAGAAAGAAAGAAAGAAAGAAAGAAAGAAAGAAAGAAAGAAAAGGCAAAGGCTGTATTTCCCACTCTGGAAGGCAGAGCCCTGAAAATTTCAGAGCAAAGCAAAAAGGAGGCAAAGTGTACAGCTTCCTCAGGAAGCAAAATATTCAGGGAAGGGGATATACTTAATAGCATAGTAGCAGGCAATTGCCTCGCATATTCAAGGACCTGGGTTTGAAAAAGGAAAGGAAAGGAAATGAAAAGGGGAGGGTGAAAATCAAAAGTCAAAATGTACCAAGAGCCGCCATCAATACAATATCTCAACAACGAGACAAAGTTTATCCAGCACGCAGAGTCTGGGAGTCAACGTTCAAAATGCTTTAACGTTTTGCTTTGTAATGATGTTGCAAAAAAAAACCTGTCACTCAGCAATCGGTTGCCTTCCTACCTTATCTCCTCTTTTTTGATCTGATCTAGTAGCTTCCACTTGAAAATAACTGATAAATACATGTTGCATAGCTGTTCACTCTGGAATGAAATATTCCCTCCTGGAAACTTGCAAGGAAAGTTACAAGAACCAATAAGAAAATTAGGGTGAGGAGACTTATGTGGAGCGGCCTGCAAGTTGTAATAGGAACACCAGTGATGCTATTTTCATAAATTGCCACCCATGCTAGGGTGGGCTTTCCAGTGTTGAGGTGACTCATTATTCTCCTAAATAAGTAACTCAAAATAAACTCATCGGTTCACAAAACTAGACTTGGAAGGAATCATTTTTTGGGAGCCTGGCCTATCATCAGTGCCCCATCCAAAGTGAACAGATGTCATACAAAAATATACATCATCATGTGAGATCACATGCATCGGTCACATGATAGTCCATAATTACATACATGAATATTTATTTCCATATTTCCTTTTCTGAGACAACATCTTTCTATGTAACCTTGGTTACCCTGGAACTCTGGAACTTACTTCGCAAGGCAGAGACTTGACCCCTGAGCCATTCTCTCCAGCCCTATCTGGAACTTACTTTGTAGGTCAGACTAGCCAGACACAAACGCGTGGCATTCTTCTGCCTCTGCCTCATGATTATTGGGGTTGACGACATGTGACACCATGCCAAACTTCATATTTACTTTTTAACTGATTCTATCATAAAGTTTTACACAAATGGCTTTTTTTCCACTGGGCCTAGTGAATCATAAGTTGAAGGCCAGTCTTGACAACAGAAAGATCCTATCTCAGAAAACAGAAAGAGGATTAGGACTGTAGTTTGGTGATAAACCAGTCTATATGAGGCCTTGGATTCAATCTCTAGTACTGGGGAAGAAAAAAAGGGGGGGGGGCGTTCCCCAGACTGAAAACAGGAATTCAAAGAATTTGAGAACTTCTATAGTTTCTGACATATTTTGAAAAATTACCTTTTAAAAAGACTATACAGAGCTGGGGGGATGACTCAGCAGTTAAGCGTACTTATTTAGCAAGCATGAGGACATGAGTTCAGATCCCCAGAATCTACGCTGTGACTGGGCACAGGGTGGAGACAGGAGGATCCCTGAATCTTGCAGGCTGTCAACCTAGCTCTAGGTTCAGTGAGGTTGTGTCTCTAAGGAATAAAGTACAGGTGGGGAGCAGGACACGTGAGGTCCTTCTCTGGACTCAACATACACACTTACACACACATGCACATACGCAACACAGGAATACACCACGCTCAAACTCACCCAAGCAGCAAAAAATAAATACTAAAGGAATATAATTACCTAATTAATTAATTAAAATAAATAAATAAAAATAAAAAATAAATACTTGGAATGGTAGTGCACAGTTGGAAGAACTAAAGAACTACCAGAAGTTCAAGAGCATTCTCAGCTGCACTGAGTTTGAGGCTGCCAGAGTTACCCTGTCTAAAAAAAAACCTAAAGTAACCATATATTGTTATTGTAGTGCATATGAACATACTAAGATTGACAAAAAAGAAGGAAGAGGAAGAGGTAAGAAGAAAAGGAAAAAAGGAAACACACACATACACACGTGTGCACTCGAAGTTAAAAAAAAACTGTGAATGTAGCTCAGTGGTATAACACTTGCATTACATGCAAAGACCCGGGCTTGATCACCAGTATGGTGTGTGTTTGTGGGGTGAATTAAAAGACATGCCAGTTCTGGTGTACATGCCTATAATCCTAGCATTTGGGAGGCAGAGGCAAAATTAATGGCACAGTTTGAGTCCAACCTGGTCTATAGAATAAGTTTCAGGTTAGTCAGGGCTACAGAGCAAACCCCAATCTCAAGAAAATAAAACCAGGCTGAAGAGCTCTGGGGTTAAGACTGTCTCGCGAGCAAAAGGTCCTGAGTTTGGATCCCAGGTCCCAGGAAAACACACACACGCACACACGCACACATGCGCACATGCACAACTGAATAAAAAAATAAAATTATAAATTTCAATTATATATATATATACACACACACATACATATATATGTATGTATAAATTTTGGAGTAGGACCCAGAAGTCCCATATGCTTTGCAAATACTATACCACTGACCTAAATCCCTGGATCCATTTTCAGTATTTTGAAAAATTGCCATACTGTTCTCCAGAAGGCTGTCTTTTAAATATATATTATTTATTTATATTCGTGTGTGTGTGTGTTGTGTGTGGCTGTGTGTCCCTGTGGAGGAACAAGGGTGACTTCGGGAATCATCCTGGGTTGCTTCTACCTCCTCGCTTCGCTCTGGGATTTCCCAGGCTCCGTCCACCATGGCCAGAAGTGAAGGCTGCTCCCTTTCCACCTGGCATGTTTACATGGGACCTGGGATCCGAACTCAGAACCTTCTACTTACGAGATAGTCTTAACCTCTCAGTCATCTCTCCAGCCCTAGGGCTGTCTTGTTTTATAGTCTCAGTAATGATGTTATGAAGGTTTCCAACTTACTTATATCCTGGTAATATCTGTGGTTTTATTCATTTTATTTTAAGATGTATGTGTATGCGTGTGTGTGTGTGTGTGTGTGTGTGTGTGTGTATCACTATCAGAGGGCACTGCGGAGGGCCATGGGTGACTTCCAGAATCATCCTGGATTGCTTCTTCCTCCTCTTTGCTCTGGGATTTCCCAGGCCCCGCCCACCAAGGGCCGGATGTGTAGGCCCCGCCTTTTCCGCTTGGCAGTCAATGCAAAAGACTGTATTATCAGACTAGAAAAAGCAATTTGTAAGTTAGTCCTTGCCTGGGGCTGGTAGGTTAAAAACTGGAGGTGGCAATTAAAGGATGCTGGAATTTCTTTTTATTTGTTTGTTTAGTGTGTGTGTGTGTGTGTGTGTGTGTGTGTGTGTGTGTGTGTGTGTGTGTATGGCATTGTGTGTCCCTGTGGAGGGCCAAGGATGATTTTGGGAATCATCCTGGATTGCTTCTACCTCTTGTTGCTTCCTTCTGAAATTTCCAAGGCTCCACTCACCAGGGTAGGACGTGAAGGCTGGTCTCCCCCCCCACACACACACATACCCTCCCCGTTTCCTCTTGGGTGTTTACGTGGGATCTGGGATCCAAACTCCAGACCTTCTGCTTTCGAGACACAGTCTTAGCCCCTGAGCCATCTCTCCAGCCCTGGTATTTCTTTTATTGGGGGAATATTTATTTTTGAAACAATTTTACTGTATAGCCCACGGTAACTCAGAACTCTATGTAGCCCACACTGGCTTTGAACTCATAGCAATCCTCCTGCCTCAGTCTCACAAGTCTGTAGTGAACTACCTACTTTCTCTTCTTCCTTCTTCCAAATAGTTGAGACCAAAAGCACACATCACAATACCTAACTGTACTTCTCTTTTACTGTAGTAAAATACACCTAGAATTTATTTTTATGCACACATGTTCATATTAGTACATGTATGTGCTCAGGTACACATGTGTATATATGGACATTGGAATTCCATGTTAAAGAATCTTTCTTAACTGCTCTCCATCACATTTTTTGAGACATGATTTTTCACTGAACCTGAAGTTCACTGATAAGGCTAGAACCTCTCACTTCTGTCTTCCCTTGTGCTGGGATTACAGACATATATTGCTATGCCAGTTTTTATATGGGTGCTGGGGCTCAAACTCAGGTCTTCATCCTTTTGGGGCAAGCACGTTACTGACTAAGCTATGTCCCCAGTCCCCAAATTTATTTTAACCATTTCTTTTACAAGCACTGCTCCTCATTTTAACAGTGTACAATTGAGTGTCGCTACATATAGTATAACTGTTATATAACCATCACTATTTTTAGAATATCACTCTAGACAAAAATTCTTGGGGGCTGGAGAGGTGGCTCAGGGGTTAAGCCTCTGCCTTGCAGGCAGAAGGTTCTGAGTTCGGATCCTAGACCCCACGTATAGAAGTAGGGGTGGCCTGCGTTTCTGGTCCTGGTAGGGTGGAGCCTGTGAATCCCGGGGCAGAGTAAACAAGGAGGAGGTGGAGGCGGTCCATGGTGGTTCCCGAATTCACCTGTAGTTCTATACACACACACATACACACACATGCACAATTGAATAAAAAAAAAAATTCTCGTACCTACTAAACAATAACTCATCTCCTTTCTCTCTAGCCCTTGATAACCCTGATCTATTTTGTCTTTGTGAACTAGCCTATTCTAGACATATATTGAATCATGTAGTATTTGTCTTGTGAATCCGACTTATTCCACTTAGTATAGCTTTCACAGTTTATATACATATTATAGTATGTGTTGGTATTTGAATCTTTTTTTTTTTAATTTTTTTATTTATTCAATTGTGCGTGTATGCGTGTGTGTGTGTGTGTGTGTGTGTTTGTAGAACCACGGACGAATTCGGGAACCACCATGGACGCCTCCACCTCCTCGCTTACTCTGCCCGGGGATTCACAGGCTCCGCCCTACCAGGACCAGAAACGCAGGCCGCCCCCGCTTCCGCCTGGCGTCTATACATGGGGTCTAGGATCAGAACTCGGGACCTTCCGCCTGCAAGGCAGAGGCTTAACCCCTGAGCCACCTCTCCAGCCCGGTATTTGAATCTTTTTACATTGTTGATCATATTTCATGGTATGAATATATCACATTTTATTTATTCACCTTGGCTTGTTTCCATGTTTTGGATACTATGAATAATGGAATACAAACACTCACAATACCCATTTGAGTCCCTGTTTTCAATTCTCTAGGGAATATACATATAAATGGAATTTCTGGGCCATTACTTAACATTTAAGGAACTGCCAGCTGCACCATTTCAAAGTTTGCAGCAATGTCAGACTTTCTGTCACTGGGACAAAATCTGAGAGAAAACATTTAAAGAAAAGAACATTTATTTTTGGCTCATGATTATCCTATGATCACCTGGCTTTTCTGCTCTTAGACCTAAGACAAGGCAAAACATCATTGCAAAAGGGGATGGCAGAAAAAAAAAAAAACAACTTTGCTCCATAACATTCAGGATATAAAGGAATGACAAATGTCCAGGACCAAGATTTAGTCTTGAGAAGCATGGCCCCAGCGACCAACTTCCTTCATCCAGGCCCAGTTCTAGACTGGCCTTGACAACATTAAAAAAAAGATCCTTTGACCTTTCATTCATTGCTTATGGGAATGCAAAAAATGGTAGACAATCACTTTGGAAGACAGCTTAGCATTCTTTTCAAAACGAAAGACAATTTTACCATATGATCCAGTTCCCTAGTATTTACATAAATGAGCTAAAAATTTTTGTCACACAAACTGCTCCCAGGTGTTGATAGCAGCTTTAGCTAAAATTTCCAAAATTCAAATGCAACTCATATGTTTTTCAATAGATGACTGGATAAATAAACTGTGGTACATCCGGTAAATGGAATATTACTCAGGGCTAAAAAGAAGCATATCACACCAAGCCATGAGAAAACAGAAAATGCTTGAAGCCCTGGGTCTGATCTTCAAATCCTGGACACCCACTGGGGAAAGAAAAAAGTAAGCGGGGGTGGGGAGACAGGAAACTTAAAAGGCATATTGCTAAATTAAAGAAAGATCCCAGGATTGAAAAAACAACTGTAGTCAAAGTCCTTACCTCGCAAGCAAAAGGCCCTTAGTTCAGATCCCCAGATCCCACATAAAAGTCAGGTGAGCGTGGTGGCCAGCCTGTGATTCTAGTCCTGGAAATCGGAGTCTGGGAATTCTCATAGCAAACTAGCCAGCCAGACTAGCCCTAATGGTATGCTTTGGGTTTTAATTAGCAACCAAGGCCCACAACAATAAGGTTTAAGAACTATCAAGGATGATGACCCTTACCCTGCACTCATGTACATACAATAGTGCACACACATATGCAAAACACATACACAAGCATACACCATGCACATGTACATGAAAGCAAAAAAGAAAGATGCTAATCTGAAAATGCTTCCTATTAAGTGATGTCAACTCAATAGCATCCTAAAAAAAAAAAGCAAAATTATGAAAATGGTACAAATGTCAGTGGTTTGGGGCTGTGGAGACGACTCAGTAAAGTGTCTGTCGTGCAACACTGAGGACCTGAGTTCAGATCTCTTAAATAACAGGAATAGCTGTATGTAACCATAATATCAGTGCTGGGAGGAAAGAGACAAGTAGAACCTGAAGCTCATTGACAAGCCAGCCTAATCAAAAAGCTCCAGGTTCAGTCAGAGACCTTGTTTCTTCAAAAAAAAAGTAAGGTGGAGAGCAGTAGAGCAAACCTTCCAACAAACACCCAAGATCAGTGGCTTCTAGGAGTTTAGGGAAGGAAAAGATGAACAGATAGAGCATAGAGGATTTTTTTCCTTTTAGGTAGGTTTCATATAGTCCAGGCGAACTCAAACTGGCTTTGTAGCCAAAGGTATCTTGAATTGCCTCCTTCTTCAGTGTGCTGGGATCACAAGCATGCACCCCTATGTCCACTTTATGTAGTACTGGGGATCAACCCAGGATCTTATGCATGCTAGGTAAGCAATCTACTGAGCTTCCTCTCCAGGCCTGCCAGTGACTTCAATATCCCACATTCAGTAAGTTTTTCAATAATCCTAGAGTTATCCTTTGACTGGCCCCTTTTGTTGGATCTTAGGGTGGCTTATCACTGATGTCTATCATTCCAGATACTGGTTATATCTGAGATCTTGGAAGTGGAAGAAATATTAAGACAAAGATTTTTTTTCCTGTTCTTGAGCCTACTACCATAATGTCTATGAGAAATAGGGATCGTAAGACTTGGTCGGAAACCAAGTTTGAGGACTAAAAAGAGGCAGTCACCATACTCACCATGAGAAGCCAGGGCAATGGAGCTTGTGTGTACTGTTCCCTGCCAAATATGAGAAATGGAAGCCTCCGGGGTTGAGGACCAAGGGAGTCAGGTTGACCATATGGCTGCAAGACAGTGCAAAGACAGGACATGGGCCTCAGGCTCCTCAGCATGTATGTCTATAACAAAGGCCTGAGAACCTACACACAGAGCCTATGACCTCCCCAAGAAATGAGGACAATAACCACCCAAGATTGTGCTGAGAAAGAAAGGTTGGGAAAAAGCAGAAATCAAGTCTAGCTGCCAAGATGACCCCCAAAAATGCTCTTTGTTTCTCTCAAGCTGAGTAAATTCCCTCCACCTCTTTGGGTTCGATGAAAGACCATTCCAGCTTAATTTCACTTCAGATCTTGAAATGTCCAGTTTCTCCACCTGCAGGAAACAAAGGAAACCTGAAGATAAGGGTGGAGACTGTGCTGTGAAGAAAAAAACAGTACTGACACAAAAAGCGGGACCCCATGACTTTCGGTCATACACAGCAGATACACTAATGCCCACTCAGAGCTTGGCATTTTAGGGGTACAGAGGATAGGTGGCTGGGAGCTGATTCGGGAGTTATTAACCCAGCATGTGAAGAGGCACTGGAGGATGGGGGCCTAAACTGAGATGCACAGAATAAACAGGAGTATGGAGGCGCAGGTCCTGTACGCACAGGGCAGCACAGAGATCTCATCCATGGAGAGGCAGCGTGGGATTAAAAATGTGAGGAAAACTCATGGTTTTCCCTCACGTCCTTAGAAGGGCCAGCATCCTGTCCAGTGTACATATATTTCCTTGCTCATCCAAAGACAAGAGGTAGCAGCTCTGTGCCTCCGCCCCCCCCCATGGCCAGACCTCTGGTCAACTTCAATCATTGTCCATACTGAAGACCTTGTCTACGAAGACCATTCTGCAGAGATCTGAGAGCCTTGCAGTAGGCAGAGGAAAGCCACAAAACCTATTCTGAGGACAGAGGCTTCCCCGCTTGCCCACCCCACGGGACTGCCTAGAGAGCACCATGCTCTCACTGACCGGCTTGCCCAACATCGGAGGGAAGGGGCCAAAAACTCTGGGCATAGTGTAGACAGGGGACGATGAGGCCACTACAGAGGCAATGGTGGTAACAGGTGGTGACAGCAGCGGCGGTGACAAGGTTGGTGGCAGGCATGGGGAGGCTGACTGGTCCTGTAGGAGGATGGGATCTGGTTTCTTGAGTTTTAGCTTCCTCCTCTTCCTCCTCTTCTTGGCCTCTGTGACAGAAGGTTTAGTGAGTGTTGACAACCTAAGCAGAGTTACTTGAGAGGCTGAGGGAGGAAGATTATGAGATCAACATCAGCCTGGACTGTACCACTAGACTCTATCTTAAGAAAGCAAACAAAAAAAGTTAAACCAAATCATTCCAATGTATTCAGAAGCACAAAGATAATAGCTGAGTCTTCCCTTAAAACATTCAAGGAGGTGCAGAGAGCAAAACAAACATGACAAGGTGGAGACAGTGTTTGAGGCTGTTGACTTAGACACTTGGATTTTATGTATACTTATCTTGCATCATAACTAGCATCAAGCACTAGCCAGAGACAAACGGGTTCCGTGTCAGGGTTATGGGTTATTAGAGCAACGCTGCCTGTAACAGTCCATACACGTCTTCAAAATAAGTTTAATAACAAGAGCGCTCAATCTCAGAAAGGTGACAGTCCTTGGGCCAAGCAGAGAAAGAGCGCCCATGTCTGCCTCACAATTAGCTAATCTTACCTGGAGGTGTGCTTTCTTTCCTCCCGGGACCCACAGCCCTTCCTGCTGGGCACATGATTGATCCAAGCAGGGCAAATTCAATTTTGTGAGTGGAGGTAAGCACCTCAAGTGGACCTGAGTTGGCTAGCAGCCGGGGCTTGGCATACTGCAGTGGGCCCTGGAGGCTGCCCTGGGCTGACTCCCAGAGCAAGCCAATCAGAAGCTGAGCCTCACCCTGGGAATACAGGTGCACGCGGTGAATGCGCCTCTTCAGCTGCTCCAGGCGCTGGTGCATCTCCAGGACGCTCATGTTGTTGCACTGGTTCAGTTCCCCTTGGACAGCATGGATGAACTTAGCCTGCAAAGCGGTGGAGGCAGAGCAGGAAGCCTAAAGGGAAGAGTCATTCCCTGGGCCTGGCACCCTGGGCTTCTAAAGACCCTACCTGAGGGCCCCAGCTGCCCCTGCCGCAACCTCCCCATCCTGTAGCTCTGCCAAAGTCCTATCCCTATGCTGGGCCCTGAGGAACATTAAGCCGGGATGCAGACTGTCCCTTCCCCCACCCTCCAGGATCCCACCTCCCACAGCCCGCACCCAGAGAAAGGAGAGGATCCCGCGCCGCTCGCATTCCGTCTGCTTGTCCTTGCGCACGACCCTCTCTGCCAGCGCCGGGTTGCGATCCAGCGTGCGGAAAAGCCGGCGCAGCGCGCGCTCCGTGTAGGTAGCCGCCTGCCTTTCGAAGTCCTCCTCGGAGATGAGCCGGCAGAAGGTCACACTCTGGGGGAACTCGCTGTCGAACTCATCCAGGACTTCCATGACGGAGGGTCTGCTGGTGGTGTCCCTGGGCAGCCCTAGGGGCAGAACCACGTAGGGAACAGGCTCCCAAGGTTAGGTCGGAGGAGGGGAGCGGAGGGGACATAAGGACCCCTCCCGAGGACCAGATGTGGGGTCCCTGAAAACGACAGGACACCAGAGGAGACTGCGGGACGTACCCACTCTCTTCCCTCGGCGGCAGTGCAGATTCAGGTTCCGATGGCTACTGCCGACCCCCCTCCCCGACCGCCTACTCTAGCCTGTGCGCCTGGAGGGAGGGGGCGGGGCCGGCGCCTGCACACGTGACAATGCCCACCACTCTGGACATGCGCAGTGACGTCTTCCAGAGGGTGACTGGGCATCATCCTGAGGCATTTAAGATCTTGATTTCCTTTAGAGCATATGGCCTCAGAGCACACGTGGTAAATCATTCTCCAAAGCACCCATCCCTTTCCCAGATTACAGCCCTCTCTCCACCCTGCCTTACCAGAATTTTTTTGTTTGTGTGTGTGAACATGTGTGTGTAAAAGAGCACTTGAGGGTGACCTCGGGAAGGCTCTGCCTTCCAGGGTCAGAATTACAGACCATAGCCATATCCACGTGGCTTTTTTGTTTGTTTTTAACGTGGGATCTGGAGATGAGAACTCAGGTCCTTTTGCTGTGAGGAAAGGGCTTTGATACCTGAGTCATCTTCCCAGCCCTTACCAGTATTGAAATCGTCTTCCACCTCACCAAAGCAATGTTCAAAAGGAATTTCCTCTGGTTTTTAATTCCTCTGGTTTTATCTTCTCTACCCTATCTATCCATTTCCTGCCCTACTCAGAGGCATTACCCACACCCACTTTTAATCTGTCCTACAGTCCTCCTTCGTGACCAAGAGTCCCTCCTGTGTCCTTCTCTTTTGCTCTTCAAATGCATTTCTGAATGTTCTGCCTTTACCATCTTTTGGTCTTGGTTAAAACCCGGAACCAAATCTCAGATAGAGACTTCCCTGAGTTCCAGGCCCTCATCCCAATAATTCCTTGGAATAAGGATAAATACATCCAGATTCTAACAAACTTTGGTCCAAAAATCTGTTGAGCCAGCAGCTGAACCATTTCTATCCTAGCCATTAAAGAGGATACATACAAGATACTTCTTTCCCTCTAAAGCCCTCCCTCTCCACCCCCTCCATGTATCTGCAGAACTAGATTTTTTGGTTCTTAAAGCCAAACAACCCACCAATCCCAGCTCTCCCCAATACAAGTGGCAAGCATTTCCTCCTATTTTTTATTCAAATGCAAGACTCAGAAAAAAACAAGGTGAAAGGAAAAATGTTCAGTGCACCTTGCCTAGGGGTTCAGCCTCCATCTTGTTCCTGCCCCTCTGTGGGACTTGATAAAGTGAACCTTTATATAATATGTGCCTTTTTTCAAGAAGCATAAGCAGCCTTTGAGGGTCAGTCCCATCCCCTAACCATACTCCAAACTTGGTTTCTTTGAGTTTTAAAATGTTACTGTGGCAGCTGAGAGTGGTGGTACCTTAACCCCAGGGATGTTGAGGCAGGAAGATTTCATGGATAAGACCATGACCTGAAAAAAACAAAACAAAACAGGACTGGGGATCTAGCACGCACAAGACCCTAGGTTTGCTCTCCAGAATGTTGGAGTGTATCTATAATCCCAGTACTCAGGAGGTAGATGCGGGAGGATTAGAAGTTCAAGGTATCATCTCAAGCTACATACGGAGTTCAAGGCAAACCTGGGATACATGAGACCATGTCAAAAACAAAAAGCTAAGAATGTAGTTCAGTAGTGGGGCATTTGTCTAGCATTTGCAAAGGCTTTGGTTACACACACACACACATACAGAGTAGGTCTCTAACTCTGGGCTAGGCACAACCAAAGATTTGTTTTGTTTTTTAAAAAAGGATCATTTAAAACAAAATCCAAAAGCACATGGCTACTGTCCACACAAGTCTGCAATATAATGGGGATATAATCCCCGAGGAGGGGGGGAGGAGAAAAACTTCAATCTTTCAGAGCAGAAAAGAGAATTCTTCCTCTAGGAGGGAAGGCTAGTCCTGAGCTCCTAGGTTTCTCCTCAGCAGCAGTAGCAAAGCCGAAGCTGTTCTTTAGCAAAGGAGTGAGGGTGACAACTTTCTGCCATAGTCTTTGGAGACCAGGGGAAGGAATGATGGTTTGAGTCAAGTGATCCTGGGGTCAAAGTGTGTGAGGATTCAGAAGCAAAGAATCATGTGTCATCATTGCCCCTTTCCCTATGGGAGCCAGAATCCTTTTTCACTTTATCAGCCCAGGGTGCAAAGTAGTCCCCAAAGACTTTAACTTTTTCTCAAGGAGCCTGAAGAGCTGTTACCAGCACTGTGTCGTTTTAGAGGTGGCCCTACAAGCACGCTTGGGTCAGACTCCTTAAAAGTTCAGCTCTAGCCCCTACTCCAGCTGGAAAGGCAAGCCGGAATGACTGGTGGAATAAGGCATAAAAAGCCTCTCAATACAAAGAGGTGGTCACGCATTTCTTCACAAAGCTTTGTTTGTTTCTTTGTGACATGGTCTCACAGTGCAGCCCATGCATCTTGGAACTTACCGTGTCGATCAGGCTGGCCTCATATTTGAGACTATCCTCCTGTCTCAGCCTCCTAAATGCTGGCATTACAGACATAAATCCATTATACCCAGCATGGAATTTCCAGTCATAAGAGCGTTAAACCTAAATTTTGCCCAATCTGGAGTCTCTGACTTTGCAAACATCCAGCCTTAAGGTATGATCCCCCACATTCCCCTACCTTCTCTCCGATAGAGTGTCTGGACCAGCTCTGTGCCCATGTCTTATCCAAGCACTTACCCTCTAGGCACCTCAGTTTTCTCAGTTGGAAAGTGGAGTGAGTGCTGTAGGTGACTGACAGGGCCTGACAGATGCCCTTTCATCATTGCACTGCTTCCCAGCAGCCCAAAGTAGTGCAACAGGGAAAGAGTGTCAGGCAAGCCCATTAGCCCTTCTAAGAGTGCTGGGGGTGGGTGGGATCTGAGGCCTGGAATGCAGACCCACTGGAGCAAGGCCTCTGCCTGGGGGAAGGGTGCCCTCTGACCTCAGAGGCCCAGACTAGAATCTCAAGTTTCCATGGAGAAGGGAGCGAAAAAAGGCAGGGGGAGGGGAAGGCCTGCAAGTCAAAAGGCCAGGCCTGGAGGGAGAGGAAAGGGATTGTGAAGTGAGAGGAGAGGGTCGCCAAGGCTGGTCCCAGATGCTTTGACAATATCATTGCACTGCTTCTCAGAGCACAGTAGTGCAACCTCGTCAGAGCACCTGCAGCCAGCAGGCAGGGCCTTATCCTCAAAGCACTCAAGGATGAAAGCTTAACTATAATGGATGGGTGGAGCCCCTATCCAGCACATTGGGCACAGAAAGAAACCCAACAGAGCCGCAGTTCTCAGGGGTCTTCAGAACCACAGGGTACCCAGATTTTCCCCCAATATGATTCAGGTTCTGGTGCATGAAAGACTCCACTGGAGAAAGAGGTAAAGAGCCAGTACCTATAGGGGGTTCACACACAAAGGAGAGGGGTCTGCGCTCAGCTGCAGCAGGAGCCCACTCTCTCAGAGAGGCATGGTACATCACAAGATGCTGTGCCCTGACTGGGCCTGCAGCTCCTGGATCAGAGGGCTTGCTCTTCCTGGGCTGATGAGGCCCTTCAGAATCAGGACATGGTCTCTGGCCCTTACCCCCAGTATGAGCTCCGCATCGTGTTAAAAGAAAGAGGGGCTTCCCGCCCTGAAAGAGGAAGAAAAAGGGGCTTCCGCCCTTAAAGTTCCCTGCCCAGGGAAGGCCCCGGGATCCTGGTGGCCTCCTCCACACGTCGGGCCAGGCAGGGCCACTCTCCCCGCGCCCACCACCTCAAGCCCACTACTCACACGGATGGACACCCCTTTCGCCCAGAGCAGGGCAAGACG
This sequence comes from Typhlomys cinereus, assembly GCA_023101885.1. NCBI lineage: Eukaryota > Metazoa > Chordata > Mammalia > Rodentia > Platacanthomyidae > Typhlomys > Typhlomys cinereus. Next base: position 463,778 of record JALPQD010000107.1, read on the forward strand.
TAGATTAGCGGGAGGGGTCTTAGCCATCGCCTTCCACTGTGGTCCTCCTACCCAAAGGACCTTGTACCTCGTGGCACCCTCTCGCCTGCGGGCTCCATCTTTAACCCTTCTGTCAGTCCGAGGGGCCGAGCCCCTAAGGCTTCTTAGCATAGCACCATGCTCATTGGCCTGCGCCATCGTGGAGCTTCGCCTCCCGCACACCTATTGGCTGCTACCAGAGCAATTTCAAAATAGCCTCCTGGCTCCGATTGGCCCTGTGACACTGGACTCTCTGGCTCCCAGATTTTAACAATGAGTTCCACACTTTTTTCCTCATTCATAATTTATCGAAAGGAACTTCGCCCGCCTTTTCTCAGCTCCCTTTTCTGTAAGTCTTCTAGAGGTACCTGGGAGAGCACTCCGAGTCCTCTGTGCCGCTTGAACACACCGTGGATGAAGTTGGCATTCCTGGGAGCAGTTTGAGTGGGGACTCAAAAGGCTTCGAATTGAATTTGCTCATCGTGTGCCCAAGGGGCTTTCACTCTTTCTGCCCAACTTCTCCGCATCTCCTGAATGTGGGTAGTGGAAAAACTCCAGGTAGAGTAGGGCTGAGGAAGCCCTGTTTTGAGGCCCATGGGACTTGGTGTGTAAGAAAGATACAGGGAAGAGAAATGCTTGGGTTCTACTACTACGATAGCTGTACACTTAGTGGATAAGTGTTCATTAAGTGACCTTCCTGGGTGGAAAATCAGGAAAGATACACCTCTCCCCGGTTAGCATAGCTCTAGTGTGTGTGTATTGGAGATGAAAAGACAATGCTTGTGACTCCACATCTGGGCCTTGTTTTATTCTCCGCTCAGGCAGGTATTTTTGAAGCAGGCAGAGCTGGATTTTAATTTTTAGGAACTCACGTTATCTTCTTTGAAAAATAAATTTCTCTTGTTGGAGACAAGGTCTTCCTATGTATCCTTGACTGGCCTGGAATCTGTTATGTTGGGCAGGGCTTGAACTTATGTCTGTCTGTCTTCTGCCTCTATAATGCTGGGTTTACCTGCAAAGCTGATATATAAACAGTCAACCTCAGCTGCCTATGTTTATTTCTTTGGGAGGTAGAGATAAGAGGAAGTAGGATCAGAAATTCAGGCCAGCTTCAAATAAATCACAAGTTTTTTTTTGATCTGATCAATCTGTTGAGGACCAGACCTATATGATATTGTTTGTTTGTTTAAAAAAAAAAAAGTTTTGCTGCTCCTATTGGTCTTTCACAGGGATGCACACATACATACACACACACACACACACACACACACACACGCACTCTAAATAAATGTTTTTTTTTTTTGAAGTTTGGCAGTAACTCTCTCAAGTAAACAAATTAAAATAAGAGATGTCGATCAGATGGCTTGGAGGGTAAAAGCACTTCTGTGAAAATCTGGAGACCTGAGTTCAACATGGTGAAAGGAGATAGCTTTGGATAGCTGTCTTCTGATCTCTATGAATGTGCCATGATATATATGCACCTGCTCTTGGTCTAATTCTTTCTTTCTCCCTTTCAAATAAATATTTAAAAGTGTGGTAATAGAAGGGGATAAGAAAAAAATGTTCAGGGCCTACGCACGACCCTCTCCCCTCAGGATTCACTTGGTTATAGCTCTTCTCCCACTTCACTTTAATCGGGTGAGCTGATTTCTCAAATACATGTACTCTACCTACTGTACTCCAAGCCCCTTCAACCATTTGCCAACCAGCCTTCCCTGGGTATCTTTTCTGTTCTCCTTGGGAGAAGCAGCACTTCTGCCCCAGCAACTCCCTTAATCCCTTTATTGTCCTAAGAACCTAAACCCATGAAGCCTGTCATTTCCTCCATCACCACTAGAGGACACACACCACCAGAACTTTTAGCTTGCTTGATTGGTCCATCCCTTTTTCCTGCTCCTTTTATTTAGTTATTTAAGTTATACTTTGTGTAATGCACATTTGTTTCTTTAATTTAGGTTTTATTTCAGTACTGGGGCTGGATCTTGCACATGCTTGTACTCTGCCACTGACACCTGGGATTGCAGGCAGAGCCTCATTTATGTCAGTTGTCTGAATTAACCCCCCCTTTAAATGGCAAATACTCTGACTACCCAAATTGATCCTTTTCCAGGAACCTTCTCAGATGTCTGTAGGTGGTTCTTTGTGATTCTCTTCTTTGAGGTATCTCTTGAGGCTCTCTTCTCTTTTTAAGGCCTTGTAAGGTCATGGTAGAAACCTGAGATGCTATATCCTGGGCAATTTACATCAAGACCCTGTGATGCTAATCTCCAGCAAAGTGGCGGTGTCTTCATCTGGCCCTTGGTCAAAGATGCTGTCAAAAGTACCACAATCACCAGAAGAGTGGGTTCCTCACAGCAAGGGATGAAGGAACCAGAAATCTGAAATCCCTTACCAAGAGACCACTGAAAGATAATCGGGTGAGTTGACTGCAAATTAGAGTGCATAGACAGGATAGAAAAGGTTTGAACAAGCAAGTTCAACAGCCAGGCTGGTCTGAGGACAAGTGAAATGGTGAAGTGGGTCGGGGATGGCTGGCACCTCCTGGCCACCCCTAAACTCACAGCCAACACAGCAAAAATCATAGGTCAACATTCTTTATTCACAAAGGCACTTGAGGACCCCTACAAACCCAAAGTCTCTGACAAGAGTGTTCCTACAGATTCTCTAGCCAACCAGCCTCCTTTCATCCATTTCCGCCCTCAGAGTTCATCGTGACTTGCAGAGGGCTCCACACCAGGCTTGATGAAGATGCCTTCCATGGCCTTCCACATATTGTGAGAGTTGGCGCTGGGCATGCCATGCACCTCATGCTGCCCACGAATGGGATTACCATACTGCTCACCAGTAACCGACAGGAATACAGAGGTGCCCACATGCTGGAAACGAACGGCAGCTTCGCGCTCCCAGTGCTGTCCAGAGCAGCGCACTGTCCAGAGGTCCAGGTCGTCACCCTCACCATCTTCCCCAAAGGCACTCACCTCCTATGGGTGTGAAGTATGGGGAACAGTCACAGAAGGCACAGGGTTTCCAGGAACTATCTACACATCTGGTAGCCCTTGCATCTGGTATTCTGGCCCTCTGGTTCTTTTCCTGGATCTCCCTGAACCGCAGCTTCTCCAGCTGCAAAAGGGATATCAGGATCCCCCTCCCCCAGGACTTCCCCTTCTATGCAGGTTCTGTAGATGCATACATTGTCTTGCTTTGGTCTGTGTAGTGAGCATTGGTCCCTGGTGTTAAGACCTTTTTCTCCATGAATACTGTAAAAAAAAAAAAATCCCCCAGACTCCCAGGCTAACAAACAGGGTATCTAGTTCCCACTCCTCCCCTCAGAAAACACTCTCCAATGTCAGTTCCTTTCTCCTGTCCCAATGCTAGTTGCAGTGACCTTCATGTTTTTACACAAGCTCTTCCACTGGCCAAGGGAATCCCACTTACCTAGTTCCTTCTCCCTGCAGTTTCCTGTTGTATGCCTGTCTGTGTGGATTCCTTGTCCCCCCAAATAGGAGCTAATCATACTGATCTTTCTTTCATACTGTCTCACAGAGGCCTGGGCGTTCCTGGGAATAGAACCCACGGCAGGGGTCCTATAAACTCTGAACTGAAACTCCCATTCCATAGCAATTGAGAGTTGAACCTGCCTCTTCTTTTTCTTCTTTTCTTTTCTCTCCTCTCACACACACACTCACTCACTCACACACACACGCACATGCACGCATGCACATCCTCTCCAAGATTAGGAAAGGAGACTTGCCTGGTTGTTGGAGAGCGGCGATGGGAAGTGGTGCGTGTGCAGGTTCTTGCCGGTGAGCACGTGCGTGAGCCTCACCGATTGCCCACAGCGCACCGGGAGCCCGCGCGGACACCCGCCCTCGGAGCCGCCACGGATCCGCCAATAGCTATTGGCGTCGTCCGACGCCTCCACGCCGGTTACGGACTGTTGGCCGCTGCCTGAAGAGGGGACATCCCACCCCAGGGTCTCTGTCAATGGCACAACTCCGGACCCCCACACCTCTCCACTTCCAGGGGCCCAACCAACCGCTTAGCCCCTACCCCCTGCCACCGCCTGACCCTTCGGGTCCCCAGTCCGCGGCGTTTGCCTCTCCGTGGCCGCAAACGAATCTTGATCGCCGCCCCTCATGCACCTGGCTTCCCGACAGCCCACAGACCCCCGGGGAGCAGCAGGTCCCAGACCCCGAGCCACGGCCCCTTAACGACTCCAGTCGCCCACCCCGCGCACCAGATCCGTATTTGATGTCGTGCGAGTGCAGCCGCACCCTGTGGTGTGTGTTCAGAAGCTTCAGCACCGACCCGCAGGTCACCAACCCCGCGCTGGTCTTGGAGGCGCCGCCGCCCGACACCAGGAGCGCCAGCAGCAGCGCCAGCAGCGCCGGTCCCGCAGCCGCGCCGCGGCTCGCGCTCCACATCTCGCCGGCCGGGTTCCAGTCTCTCCAGACCCTACGCTTCCGTCCCTGACAGCAGCCAATCGGCTTCTGACAGCGCCCTCCCGCGGTAGCCAATCGTCGGCCCACGCGGCGCGCCGTCTGCACTTCCATTGGCTGGCTGTGAAGGAGCCCCACCCCCAGCTCGCCGGAGCGGTAATTGGGAAGGGGCTGGAGACACTGGGAATGTTTTTGACTGGTCCACGCCTCCGAGGACTGGCCAATGAACCTAAAGAGGAGCGTTGGCGCGGAGCTCCGAGAGACCGTGGGGTAGCAAGCTGGGTAACGCTTGGCTCAAGGTCCTAAGACCTTAAACGTGTAGGTCCAAGAAGCCCCTTGATACTGGGACTCCTGGGCCTTTGATCTGCTGCTGTGGATCACTAGACTTGCGGTCACGAAGTGGCGTGTTCCAAAATCACTGAATCGTCCACCTGACATTTCAGTTCCTAGCCCCTCCTCCACCCCCCACCCCAACCCCCGGCTATCAGAGTCCGTTCTGACACTGGACCCAGAGTTTTTAATTCATCTAGCCAAGCAACTGCTTGAATCCTCCTCTAACAGAATCCCAAGGTCGCTGAGTGGGCCGGAACAGGAAACTGTGATGTGAAGGGTAATTCAGCTTCTCCCTAAAAAGCCCCAAAGCTGTCAGAAATCACGATCCAGGGAGATCAAAAGACCATGTGGGGCCCGGGTCTTCCCGATGTGAGCCGGTTCCCATACGACTGCTTTCTCAGAAGACTGACATATAATTGCTTATTCCTTCACAAAACACTCTCGTGCTGATTCATTCCAAGCTCTATGCCTGGGCTCAGGTGGGGGTGGGTGGCTGCTTCTGGGCTATTTGGGGTTCTAGTGAAGCAGTGCAAACGCAACTCAGTTGAAACATTGCTTATTTAGCATACAAGCATGTGGCTTGATTCTCAGCATCTCAACAATTGGAATAGTGGAAACAGGATGAGGAGGAGGAAGTTCAAGGTCATCCTGGGCAACAGGAGACCCTGATTAAAAAAGGGAAAAAAGGGGCTGGAGAGGTGGCTCAGGGGTTAAGCCTCTGCCTTGCAGGCGGAAGGTCCTGAGTTCGGATCCTAGACCCCACATATAGACGCCAGGCGGAAGCGAGGGCGGCCTGCGTTTCTGGTCCTGGTAGGGCGGAGCCTGTGAATCCCGGGGCAGAGTAAACAAGGAGGAGGTGGAGGCGTCCATGGTGGTTCCCGAATTCATTCGTCCGTGGTTCTACACACACACATACATAAATACACACACGCACACACACATATATATATACATAATTGAATAAATAATAAACAATAAAAAAAGTTCATGTTTAGGGAGATAGAGGCACATAGCTATAATTCCAGGGTTTAGGAGGCAAAGCAAGTCCCAGGCCAGCCTGGGCTACACAGTGAGTTCTAGGCCAACTAGGAGATGCTGTTTGAGCAACATGAGACGGTTCAAAGACAAAATAAAATTACGTATAATAAATTATCCAGAATTTTATGTTTAGAAAATCCAGAAATAAAGGCTTTAGTGACAGCAACATGTTAATTTCAGATTGATGTTCCCTTTTGTTATTAATTCTTGTGGCCAAGAATTACTATTTCAAATTGGTTTATGCAGTTTTACTTTTCCTTTAAAAATCCCTTCATCTCAACTTTCTGGAATATGTTCATAGGCCTCTATACCATATGACCTGAGGATGCTCAGTTATCCTGAATATATATTCTTTTAAAAAATCTATTTTATTTTTCTACTTTTACAAGTATATTAAGTGCCCAGCCCTGCTTCCCTCCATTCCCCCTCCTTCCCATCCCTTCCCTTCTTTTTTTTTTCTTTTTTTTTTTAATTATTTATTCAATTGTGCGTGTGTGCATTCATGTGTGTATGTGTGTGTGTAGAACCATGGACGAATTCGGGAACTACCATGGACACCTCCACTTCCTCCGCCCCCCCCCCCCCCCCCCCCCCCCGGGATTCACAGGCTCCGCCCTACCAGAACCAGAAGCGCAGGCTGCCCCCCTCCCTCCCGGTGTCTATACGTGGGATCTGGGATCCGAACTCAGGATCTTCTGCCTGCAAGGCAGAGGCTTAACCCCTGAGCTACCTCTCCAGCCCCCTTCCCTTCTTTTCATCAATCCCTCCCACTTCCTCCCACCATACTGCCTGTATGCTTTTATTGACCCCTGGGTTCCCTCTGGCTTGTCTACTCATGTGGGGGTTCAGGCCTCTATGGCATACCAAGTTGCCTCTCTTTGGGCCACCCCACTGATAGGGGCATTTCCCTTCACTCATCCAAGGTTTCCATTGTAGGTTCTTATCTTTTGTAAGTTCCTAGTTAGTCTATGGGGGCATATTGATATGTCAATCATTATGCAGCTCTGGTAAAGACAAGTTTTACTGTAGTGAGTTCCTAGATGCAGCAGTTCTGCCTTAAGTGGAATGTCTTGTCCAACAGTGAACCTTCCCATCTTTAGGTTCTTACATTCTCATCACCCCCTCTTCTGCAAGGTTCCCAAAGCCTTAGGATGGGGAAAGGTTAATTTGGCCTGATTCTGGGTGAGCCTTGCTGTCCATTTCACTGCTCTTCTACTGCCCTAGGCTGCATCTTCTCAGGGTAATGAGGCTGTAGGAGTCTTCTTCTAGGCTGGATGTTGAGTATTCTTCCAAACTATGGGTATAATAGCAGCTATTTACAGAGCAGCTTGGTGTACTGTCTTCCTACCTATAGTTTCATTGGCTGTTTTCCCCTATTGATCTATTGCCTTCCCTTTTTTAGGTTCTTGTTCTAGTTTACAGTAACAGGGATGTGTTCCATTCTGACAAGCGGGTCTTGAGTCTGCTTATCTCACTGGTGGTCACCTGTTGCTATGGTGATTATTGCAATTTGCAGATCTCATGGGTTGATGAGGCCTGTAATGATTTCTCTCCCTCAGTAGCTTCTACAGTATTCTGCATAAGCTATCAGCACCTCAATATATATTCTTGAAGCTCTTATCATTTATGTAAATAGACCAGATCCCAGAGCCAAAAACGGGGGAGCCAGTACACATCTCCTTGGACTTTTATGGGACCTCATGACTTCTTACAACCCTCCTGCCTCCTCTTGAAGCTCATTCTATGGGCAAACTCCAGTACCCTGCACCTTTCAATCACAATTTGTCTTCAGGTTCATATTCTCGAGAGCAAACAGCTGCAGGTACAACTAGCTGTAGAAGAGAAGAAGGTGGCAGCTGGTCTCTAAATGCTGTCATGAATAACATCTTCCCTCTCGAGGTTCAGGTTATAACTCAGTAACAAAGTGCTTGCCTAGTACATGCAAAGTCCTGGGTTCTTCTCACCCCTCTAAGCATTACCGAGAGATCTCGTTTCTGGTCTCCTTTAATATAAACAGCCCTGTCACTCACTTTGACTAACAAAACATAGAAGGAATATATTTGAGGAGTTTCTGAGCAGCAGCTGCAAAAACAGGTTCTGCTTCCTCCTTCTAGGAAACCAGTTGCTGCCCTGGAGTGTAAGGACATTCAGACCAGATAACTGAATATAGAGAGGCTACGGGCCAGGAGAGACCCTGGAGAGAGCTTCAGCACACCTGAGCAGCTGAAAACAGTCACGTAGGCAAAATCAGTCTATACCACTTATCAAGTGTGATGTTTAATATTATAAACGATTGAATCTAGAATTACTTGGGAGACAAAATCTCTGGGAGTGTCTAAGACGGAGTATCTCGTTTAGGTTAGTCTATAACCATCCCTGTGAGAGATTAAACTGAGGTAATAAGACCCATCCCAAAAGCTTAGGGACCCATCCTTGAGCTTAGGTCCTAGAATGCATATAAAAAGTAGTTGAATATGAAAATTTATCTCTTCTGCTTTTTGGCCATGCACACAATGTGGCCAGCTGCCTCAAAGAACTGTGACCCAAAAGTAGTTGAATATGAAAATTCATCTCTTCTGCTTTTTGACCATGCACACAATGTGGCCAGCCGCCTCAAAGAACTATGACCCAAAAGTCCTTTATTTCTTAAGCTGTTTTCCTTTCCTGGCAACAGGAAAAGTAGCTAAGAGAGTATGCTATATGTGGTGAGCAGAAATTTGTTCATATCGCTCCAGGAAAATTTCACGGGACACCAGGTCTGACCCACCTTGAAAGTGGTACTTTAGAGAAGGCACATGAGTACAAGGAAAGAGAGGTGGAAATCTCAGAAGCAGACAACTGTGTGCTGTCAACATGTATTTATTTTTGTTTTTCTGTTTGGCTCCTTTAAGAGTGTTAACAAGGCTCCTCCTGAGCATCCAGCCAAAACGACCCCTGTTCAGGACAGGAACTAGCTGGCTGTGCCACTCCAATGGAGCAGGAGGAGGACCAAGGCATGGAGCGCTCTGTGTCACTTATGGGGATCTCATGGAGGGTCGCTGGGGCCAGTGATCATGGACTCCATCCCCGACTCGGGCATACTAGGAGATGTGTGCACATACTCAGAGGATTCCTCACCTTCATCTTCTGCACTGCCATTGTCCTCATCCTCCTCACTGCCCACACCATCCTCAACGGTGGGCATCTCCTTGGACATGGGCGAGCTGGAGTCTATGCCGATGTTGGAAAGCATGGACCCTGATAACTTGGACTCTGATAGGCTCCTGGGTGTCTGCTCCTGGTCTGTAGCAGAATCCTGAGGACTGAACAGCTGGAGGATTGGCATTTCAGAGTGGACAGAGGGGCAGGACTCCGAAGCCTGGTCCTGATTGGCATCAGCTGCATCAGGCTGCGCAGGAGGAGCTTGGATGCCTTTCTGGGAGGCAGCAGGGTGGGAGGCGCTTGGTCGGGAGGCCTGTCCCGACAGCTCAGCCTCCTCCAGCTTATGCAGCAGACAGCTCCAGTTGATATTTGAGGACAGGCGAATGTGGGTGCCCTTCACCTTCTTGAAGCCCAGAAAGATGTCCATGAGAGCCTCAGTGACAGGGAAAGAGATGAAGCCAAGCTGCTTATTGAGGCTGTCCTCAAACTGGTACTTGCAAATAAGCAGAGAGACTGCCTGTTCAATCAAGAAATTTGTAAGTTCCCCACACCAGGGGTCGGAGTTGTAGGACACGGTGGGCGAGATGGATGGCAGAGGCTTCTTCTTCGTGAACTTATTGGGGCTCTGTGCAATGGGCAGGGAGAAAAAAAAGAGATATGTCACCCCTTGTCATTATCACCCCTCCTGTTTCCATGTGACATCACATTGCTACACCTTCCTTGAAAGTCTGCCAGTTCTCCCCGTTTCATAGAAGCCATTTTGTCACACTAATGATCCAGCAAAGCATATCTTCCCTGGGTAATGTCTCCTCGGTAAGCCAAAGAGAATGAAGAGTCCTTCTACTGGAGGAGGAGGTACTAGACCTTAGGATACTAAGCCCCAATTTAGACAAAAGCTCTTTAGGAGACAGGATCCTTCCCATGTGGACAGGTCTCTTAAATTCATATATAAAAAATACCCAGATGGTGGTAGACCTAATAAGACGTCCTACAATCTCAGCACTTGGGAGGTGGAGGCAGGAGGTTCAGAAGTTCAAGGTCATCCTCTACAATTTGACAGGGAAAAAGACAGTGTGTGTCATGGTGCACCGGTGGAGATCGGAGGACAACTTTTGGAAGTCAGTTCTTTCCTTCCAATTGGGCTTCTAGGATCTACCTACCTCCGTTATATAGTAAATTTGACGCCAGCCTGGGCTACTGGGCTGTATAAGAGACTTTGTCTCAAAAAAAAAAAAAAAAAAAACAAGGTAAAATTTTTCTTTATTCATCTTTGACAACACCTGGTAATAGGTAGGTTAGAATTTCTGGTACCCCAGCAGCTCAAGAGGTTTCCCCTAGGTACCAGCCAGTGACAGTGGCTGCTAGAAGTGGTGGGCAAAGGGACACTTCCTATGAAAACGTTCCTCCAAGACCTCCAGCTGTATTGTTGAGGCCTCCTCTGGATTTAGTACAGTGGGAGAAGGAGAGACATTAGTTACCAAAGAGGAGAATGGGGCCATAGGGAGAAAGTAGGAGGAGGGAGGAAGATGATAAGAGGCAAGCTGAGGCAGGACAGGGCCCCTGACACAATGCTGGCTGGAGGCCATCTCCAGTGTGACCCCAGGGGCTGGCAAGGTGATGTGCAGGCCATGACGGGGCTTATTTGGCTGGCTGGAGCTCTGGGGCTTATTTGGCTGGCTGGAGCTCTGGACCCCAGGTGATTTCTGTAATTTGGCCTCTACATCAGGAGACTCCTGCCTGGAGAAGAGCAAGGGGCTGGGAACATTGGGCTCTTCTGTGGGTGTCACCTTGAGCCTTAATTTGGCAGCCATCAGGGGATTAGTTATAGCTGGGGACACCCGTCTGCCCTTGCTTTTCCTGCGAGATATCTTGGGGCTGGAGGTTGTAGGAGAATCACCGGGCTCGTTCCCATCCTCCCTCTTGTTGGTTAAGGTCAGCTTAGAGTCCTGCTGCAGAAGATCAGCGGTCCCGGGGAGCCCTGGAGTGGGCTCTGAGGTGTTGGGGAAGAGAGGGACACCGTTGAGGCGCCGAGCTCTGCTGAACTTATCCACAGCCTGGCTGATCACACTCTGCAGTGCGGGGAAAAGATGATGCTCAGCCAGGAAATCCAGGGTACAGTAGGGTTCCCGGAGGGAACAGTAGTAGCCAGGTATGTTGAAGGACATTGGTTGGCTCAGTAGTGACTGCAGCTTCTTGTTTAATTCTTGTTTGAGGAACATCAGCTCCTGTTCTCCGGGTCCCAAGTCTGACGCTTCAGGAGTGGTCGCGCTGGAGCCCAGAAGCCCAGAGAACCAAGACAGGGGCTGCTCCGGAGTCCACTGGCTGTTGGTCGGGCTGCCGAGGGAGTCCCTCAGCAAGGAGTCTCTCTGGAAGCAGGACTGATTCAGGCCTTTCTGAAAAGAGAAGAAGCCACTGAGAAGTGTCCTGAAACAGCCCAACCTTAGGTTCAGCCCACCCTCTGCTAAGCCCCAGGCGTGACCCCCGATCTCACCCCTTTGTTTTCTAGCCGAAGTAGCCTCTTGAGGTTTTTTTCTAGCAGGAGTTTGTCCTTCATAGGTGGCAGTGAGCCTATGCCTCGGGCTCCCAGGTCACCCTTGCGGGTGTGGGAGTCCAGACATCCAGCCATGACACTGCTATGGGAATCAGATAAGGAACTGGAGCAGGATGGGTAATTGTTAGGACGTCCAGCGCACAGGGTGGGTCGAGTACGGTGCCGACGCACAGTGGGCCGGGCTCGCCGTCTACCACTTATCTCTTCCATGGGGTCTTGCACATCCACCAATGGCACTCCAGCCTCTGTCTTCATGGTGGCTACACGTTCTGTTGCCTGCTCCACCACTGACTGAAGGCTGTCCAATACCTGGCCCTCAGTAAGGAAATCCAGAAAGCTTCCAAAGGCCCGAGGGTACTTAAGGCTTTGGCGGTGGCTCTGGTATGCTGACTTGCCATCTATTGATGGGGGGTGTGACACATGTCCCAGTCTGGAGGCTAGTCCCACTTCTGGCAACAGTGGCTTCTTGGGCAGTGACACCTAAACAGACAGGTTTGTTATAGCAGGTGGGATGCCCTGCAGAAGAGAGTCTCTGAGGTCCTCCTAGTGTGTTAAAAAAAAAGATGGGTGGAGATTGAACAAAGGAAGAAATTTCTTTTTTTTTCTTTTGATGGTGCTGGGAATAAGACCCAGGATCTTGAGTATGCAAGTACTTCACCACTAATTTGAGTTTTAGAATCAAGATTTGAACCTTGGCTCTGTTACCTTCAAGTTGTATGACAGTGCCCATAATGGTTCTTTTATTATTATTATTATTATTTAATTGTGTGTGTGTGTATGTGTGTGTGTGTAGAACCAAGGGTGAATTCGGGAATCAGCGTGGACTGTTTCTACCTCCTCTTTGCTCTGCCCTGGGATTCACAGGCTCCGCCCACCAGGATCAGATGCGCAGGCCGCCCCCGCTTCAGCCCAGCGTTTGTACGTGGGATCTAGGATCCGAACTCAGGACCCTCTGCTTGCAAGACAGAGGCTTAACCCCTGAGCCATCTCTCCAGCCCCCATGATGGTTCTTTTTGAGTCTAGTTTCCCTCCTTTGCAAAATGGGGATATGCTTAAGATCGCCCAGAAGGATCCTCAACTGCTACATTTCACATGCAATGCTTGGCTGAGAGTCTGAAAGCAGAATTCTATGCGCACACACACAGTGCGAATGGGCAATCTTAAGAACCCTCCCAAAAGAAAAGAAAAAAAAAGAATCCTCTTAGGCTCTCTTCAAACTCCTGCTTTGGCCCTAGCACAAGCCTTGTCTGTCTTCACTGCTCACACTACAGAGAGCACTTGAGGTCCTGAGCCTGCTGCTACAGCTTGAATCCCTGATCTTAGATGGCAGATTTCATGTTTTCTCTCTGGGCTTTTAGTGCACCCAACTTTTCCTTCTGAATTATTGGGGGTCAGAGGACCACGTGAAATGAAAGTGGAAGTCCAGCAAGTAGTCACAGGAGAAGTCAAAAAGCTACAAAAACTTTACTAAGAGACCTAGTGAGATTAATAAAGCAGAGGGAAGTGGTCCAGACGCTAGGGTAGCGCTGGTTGGACATACCCGAGCCATGTATGTGGTGTGTCCAGCCTCGTCGTCAGCCAGGTAGCCTGAGTGGTGGCGGTGTCCGGCCATAATCTGCTCCCTGACTTCTCTCTCAAGTTCTGCAAACTTCTCTGTGCGGGGACAGAGTAGGGCATGAGAGTCGGTTCAGGACTCCGTGGATCAGATTCTCATCTGTTATTCCCTCACTGTGTAACTAGCTGGGGCTCGAGTCCCTTGCTCTATACACCGTGTCCTTTGTACATCTCACCCTCTCTTGCTCGGAGGCCACCAGACTCTTTAAGCATCGTCCTCACCTCTTGTCTGCAAAGGACTCTGAGTCAGGGTGGGGTAGTGTGGAGGGGAGGGTGTGTCTAGCTAGCCCTCCTCCTCCGGATTAGAGGCGCCCTGGCATCCCGACCGGCTCCAGGAGTCCCCGCTGCGCTTCACCGGGGTGAGTTCAGCATCCTTTATGGACTACTGCACGGTGCGGCAGAATCACTCCGAGGACTCCCAACTTTCTCATTTGCATACTTCGTCCTGATTGGTTGGTCACCCACCAGCTTCCCCGACACAATAGTTGAGGGCGGAGCCCACGGTGGCCCCTCCCCCCACAGAGCTGACCTGTGTCCTGCTTTAAATTCGCCACTGATCCTGATGAAAGCAGGCCTGAATTTGGGGCTTGGATGTCCGGCTCCCACCGGTGACATAGACACTTTCCTCAGCTCTTCCCAGGTCATTGAACAGACTTGGACCTCCTCCTCTGCTTTCTTCCAGGGACCTCTTCCCTTCCAGTATGGACGACCCAGCATCTGTCTGGGGTCCTCTTCCTGCTCAGTCTTCTTGAAACAGTAGAAAGTTTAGCCTAGCTTCAGTTTTTGCCATTCATTGTGATTAAAACCGCTCCGGATAATAGGTGCTCTTCTGTAAATGGGATTGAAACTCCTTTCACAAGGGAGGATGAAGATTATGCAAAAACCTTATAACAAACACATTTACAACTTAAAAGGCTTGCCTGGGAGCCTTGGAAACGCCATATAAATTTATTTTTCTTTCTCCTTTCCCTTTCAGTTCATACAGCAGATTCACAGCAGTCCCTCTCCAACCTGCCGCATCACGTTGTTATTTGGCGACTACCAGCTGAACTACTTCTGGGTAGGAAACAAAACAGTCACTCCTAATCTGTAATAATTCTGCTGCCCATCACTAGAAGTTAATAGTTTCCTCTTTTCAGTCTGTGGACATTAGTATCTTTGTATATCTGGCCTTTTCAGGAGCAGCTTCTCAATGGAGCACAATGGCTGGTTGAGGTCTGACTGTTCCACAATCACTATGATTGGGCACAATAGTGTTTCTGCCAAAATCTTGGCTGAAGGACTCTCTGAAGCCCAGAACAGAGCAGGCAAGACGCAGAGTTTCAGAGAACAAGTCCCTTCTTCCTCTGTTGAACCCTCAAGTTTCCTTAACTGTAATATAGAAATGAAACTACTAATCTCACAGACTGGACCCAAGTACCTCACTTTCCACAGAGAAACATCAAAACAGCCAGACTGGGAATGTAGTTAGAAATGTAGCTGAGTTGTAGAGTTCCCCGAGTTCAAACCCCAGCCCTGCATAAACCACATGTGGCGGTACATACTTGTATTTCTGGTACTGCAGAGGTGGAGGCAGGAGAAACAGGAGCTCAAGGTCATTCTTGGCTACATAATAAGTTCAAGATCAACCCGAGATTGATAAGACCTTGTTTAAAAAAAAAATCAAGGCAGCCACATTACAGTGCAAACCCTGGCTGTAACCATGGTGACTATTGGTAGTCATGAGTAAGGAAAACATTTCTCGACAAAGGAAAAAAGGTGAGGTTATGAATGTAAAAGCTGTCCAAAGCTTAAGATGAAAATGGACTAAAGCTTTCTCCAGTGAAGTCATTGGCATGCATGCTTTTATTTCCTTAGAGTTTTTAACCAAGAAAAGCCCCATCTCTTTAGGAAAAATCAGTGAGCAATTTGGTAAAAAAATTACAGCTAATGATATAGAAAGGCAGACTGCATAAAAGCAACTTTACAAAAATAAAATAACTTGAGCCCATCTTTGGACTGTGAAGAAGTGGAAGTGAGATGCATTTTCTTAGAGAAAATACTGAAAGAACAGGGTATTTCATTGGTAATATTTTTAGATGTCAAAGGGAATTTTTTCTTCAGTATTTCTTTTTCTTTTTTTTTCTATATTTTTTTATTAAAAATTTAATTATACATTTTAAAATTTTTCAGTATTTCTTTTTTAAAGCATAAAAAATGACTTCAAAAATCATTGGGTGGGGTAATTGCAGGAACACTCTGAGACCACTAGGTGGCGAGAACAAAGGCGGAGTGCAGTCATCTGGGCGCGTAAGTCGGGGTGGAGCTACGGCAGCGTTCAAGGGCGGAGTCCAGCGGGTTCTGACCAGGCTCCAGGCAGCCATGGACTGGCCGCGCGTACGGCTAGTAGTCACTGCGGATGACTTTGGTTATTGCCCGCGGCGTAATGAGGGCATAGTGGAGGCCTTCCTGGCAGGAACCGTGACCAGCGTGTCCCTGCTGGTCAATGGCACAGCCGCAGAGAGCGCGGCAGAACTGGCTCGCAGGTGAGGACGGCCCCCTACAGTATTGGGAGTGTTTGGAACGCCCCGGAATGCGGCCATACGCTTGCTCTCGCGCTCTGCCCGCAGGCACCACATTCCCACCGGCCTCCATGCCAACTTGTCCGAGGGCCGCCCGGTGGGTCCGGCCCGCCACAGCACCTCGTCGCTACTCAACCCCGAAGGCTTCTTTCTCGGCAAGATGGGATTCCGGGAGGCGGTAGCGGCTGGAGATGTGGCTTTGTCCCAGGTGCGGAGGCGCAAGATGCAGGAGGATGCTCGCGATGACCCACAAAGCTCAGCCCAGAGGGTACCGTGCAGTTAGGGGCAAAAGTGGGAGCTGGAGCGATCACACCATAGCATAAGGCAGCCATCCCCCTTTGTACCTGCTTCCGCATGCTTATGGGGTCTGTGTCCCACCCTCCAGGTGCGTGAGGAGCTAGAGGCTCAACTCTGCCGCTTCCGGGAGCTGCTAGGCAGGACCCCCACACATGTGGACGGGCACCAGCACGTCCATGTGCTCCCAGGTATGAGGACTGTCGGGCCCCAAGTTGTGGGGCGTTGTTTCCAGGGGTAGCGGGAGGCCGATGTTACCAGGTGAGGAGACTCGCTCCTTTTGCAGGCGTATGTCAGGTGTTCGCTGAAGCGCTGCAGGCGTACGGGGTGCGATTCATACGGCTGCCGGTGGAACGCGGGGTGGACAGCTGCGCGTGGCTGGAAGCCCCAGCGCGTGCTTTTGCCTGCACTGTGGAGCGCGATGCGCAGGCTGCCGTGGACTCCTTCTCTAGTCACGGCCTGCGGTGAGCTGCCCCTTACAATGACTTCTCTCCATAGAGTCCACTGCTTTCACCTGACCACAGGTGTCCCTTTCGCAGTCACAAGAGTCTAGCATTACTGGCCCATTGTCCAGACCCGCCCTTTATCTAGTTAACCTTAGCCATCCACTGGCCCGACTGCTGATTGCCCTGGCACTCCGTAGGTGGACCGACACCTTTGTGGGACTGAGCACTTGTGGCCGGCACATGTCTGCTCACCACGTCTTGGTGTCGCTGGCCAGAGCCCTAGAAGATAAACCTGCAGGCCATGACCTGACTGCCGAGCTGATGGCACACCCTGGATACCCCAGTGTACCTCCGACCGGGGGCTGTGGCGAAGGCCCAGACGCTTTTTCTTGTTCTTGGGAGAGGCTGCATGAGCTGCGCGTCCTCACGGCACCCACTTTGAAGGCCCGCCTTGCCCAGAATGGTGTGCAGCTCTGCGCCTTCAAAGACTTGGACTCCAAGAGGTCGGGAGAAGGGAGTCCCCTGCGGGACAATTCTGGAACCCTTCCGGCAACCTTCAGGTCCTGACACAACAATCTGTCAAGTATTAATGTCTCCGTGTGAAGGAAAAGAGCCAGGAATCAGGCCTTAGAACAGGGTGTCTGACTTCCACTGGGAAGCACCACCAGCAGTGTTCTCGGGCGCTCTTGACTCAGAGTAGCAGCCAGAGTTTGGGCAGCTCCTAGCCTGAAATCTCTGGATTCAGGGCCTGCAGAGCATTTGGGTGCCGCTTCATGTTGCAGTGCAAGCACTTGTTTAGGAGTAGTTGGGAAAAAGCCAATTTTAATAAAAGACTGTGTCATTCAGATTTGAGTGGTTTATAAACAGCACCCAGGAAACCACAGAAATAATGGGCACAAAGCCATTACTTGTGGCTGTTGAATAAAATACACAAAAACATCTTCATATTCTGTTTGTGCTTAGGTCTTTTTAGTTTGGTTTAGTTTCTGAGATGAGGGTCTCTCACTAAAAGTCTAGGTTGGCCTAGAAGTTCTGTTCTTAAGGGATCCACCTCCGTCAACCCCACGTATCTGCACTAGTATTTTTTGGGGGGAAGGTAGGATAACATGATTGTCTGCTAGGCATTTTGTAGATACATGTAATTTCTACTTTGATTTTTAAAACGTCATTTAAAAAAAGTCACCTGTTAAAAATCATTTTAGGGGACAGGTGTGAGGAGGCTCTACAAGGAGTATGTTTACATTTTCCCAAAGGGGCAGTCTTCTGCAGAAATGGGAATCATTCTAAATCGAACTGGTGGTGTTTGGATATTCTGCAGACAGAGGGCTACATGTCCTTTAGATCCAGGGCTCAGAGCTGCAAAGAACAGAGGGGAGTGATGAGCTCTGAACAGCACAGTCCTTCTGCCTTACTTTGGAGGATGGAAAAGCAAATGAAATGCTGCCTAAGTCCTCCTCACCAGAATCTGCTTCCACCCCTCCCCGAGACTGTGACCTCAAGTATACATGTTAGGTAAGTGCTCTACCAGGGAACTACATTTTCAGTGCTCACTTGTTTTTGAGCCAGTCTCATGTATCCCAGGTAGGCTTCTAACTATAAATATATATCCAAGGATGACCTTTAATTTATAGTCTGCCTGCCTCCATCTCCTAAATGTTAGAATCACAGGTGTACACAATCATACCTGATTTATGTTGTGCCTGGGAATGGAACCTCAGGCTTCCAGCAGGTTAGGCAAGCACTTTCCTAAGCTACATCCTCAGCCTTCAATTAAAAAAAAAAAAAGTTGGGTTAAAGAGTTGGCTCAGGGGTTAAGATTCTGCTTCAAATGCAGAGAAGGACCTGAGCTCAGATCCCAGATGCCACATAAAAATGCCAGGCAGAAATGGTAGCAATCTGCACTGTTTTGGAAGATGGAGCCTAGAAAAATCCCAGAATGAAGAGATAAGGATGTAGAACAATCCAGGATGAATCCTGAAATTACCAGGCGCACACAGTGCCTTCTGATATAGACACACACACAAGGAAAAATTAATTTTGTTTTTAAAATGTACATGCATGTACACATGAATGTGTCATGGCACTCATGTGGCAGTCCACAGGGCAACCTGTGGTCAGTTCTCTCCTTCCTCCCTTTACCTCCTTCTAGGGATCAAACTCTGGTCGGCAGGTTTCTGCAGCAAGTGCCTTTAGCCTGATAAGCCTCGTTTCTTTTCCACCATTCTACAAACCTAGAAGCGGACATGGCAGTGAACCTACTCATCTGATACACACATTAGGCCGCCTTCCATCACCCAGGATGGGGTGATTAGGGACCAAGGAAATCTCATCCAGGTTGGAGGACATCTGACTTTTTATTTTGAGAAAGAGAACACTTGCACACATGGGTAGGGGTCAACTTTTTTTCCTTCTACCATATGGGCTTCCAAGGATCTAACTCAGGTCACCAGATGCGTGTATTATCCACTTTACTATCTTGCAGATGACATGAAACTTTCTGGAGGGGAAAGGGTGGATTTTGCTCTTTCTTGGCCTCATTTTCCATTCCAACATTCTGTGACCTTGACTTTGGCATATCTTTTCACTGTGATCTGAAATTGTGAATCTAGCACCTCTTGCCTTGGCCCCTGCAGTCTGGCCATACCCTGTAGGTTAATACTGGCAAGGGGTAAGGGCAGCCTCCAAGGAGGACTACAATGCATCCAGCTGTGGGTTTCTAAAGCTCAGAAGAAAAACATGGTTGAGCAGAAGAAACACAGGATTCTGCCTTGTGCTACATAAAGTTTATGGGAATGACTACCCAGAAAAAGATGGGATAAATAGACAGAAACAGAAAAGCCCTCAGGATTTTGAGCATTTAAGAATAGAGATTAGGGGGCTAGACAGATGGCTCAGGGCTTGACACTCTGCCTCACAAGCAGAAGGTCATGAATTCGAACCCCAGATGCCAGGTGTGAAATGCCAGGCAGAAACGGCGGGGTTGGGAAATCCCAGACCAAAGCAAGAATGAGGGAGGAGCAATCCAGGATGATTCCTGAAGTCCACCCTTGGTCTTCCACAGGGACAGTGCAGTGCCCTCTGATACACATACACACACAATACACAAATAAAATTTTGAAAGAGTAGACATTAGGGGCTGGAGAGATGTCTCAGAAGTTAAGACTCTGCCTCATAAGCAGAAAGGTCTTAAGTTCGGATCCCAAATCCAATGTAAAAAATGGCAGGCAGAAAATGGTGGCAGTTTGCACTTCTGGTCTTTTGTGGGCGGAGCTTGGGAAATCCCGGAGCAAAGCAAAAAAGAAGGTAGAAGCATCCAGGATGATACAATGCCCTACACACACACACACACACACACACACACACACACACACACACACACACACACACAGATTAGGCTGGGGAACCTTTAAAACTGACTTGTGAACAAAAGAACCAGAGTTAAGAACCACAGATCATATGTAAAAATGCCAGACAGATAATGACAGTGGTCTGTGGTTCTGGCCCTGAAAGGGAGAGCCTGGGGATCCTCGAAAAAAGCCTAAGGAGATAGAATAATCCCAGGATGACTCCTGTTATCCCTGGGCCTCCACAGGAACACATGCTCAAGAGCACCCTTATACAAGTGCCTGCACACACACACATTCTGAATAGATGCACGTAAGATTGTCACATTAACCAGGTATGGAACCCATCACATCTCTTGGAGGTGTGGGACATGGAAGGTCACCACTGGTCACATCCACCTACTCAGTACTAAGTATGGAGGATCTGCTCTAGGCTGGGAAACATCCTGGCCTAGAAAGGCAAGACAGTGTGGCACCAAGGGTATCTGCATAGGAAGTCTCTGGACCTCAGCCAAGTACTTCAGTAAGGTAGTAAGAATTCAGTCCAGTTACCTAATAGTCTTTACAAGATGAAATACGCTGGCCTATGCAGCACCGATAAGTCTCGTTCTCACCTCTGCTGCCTAAGGATAATGTTGTTGGCTTACACTATACATGAAAGGCAGTGAGGACAGTGCAAGAGCCAAGTCTAGCTTTAGAAGTTCACATGCTACATATTTGGCAATGAGGAAATCACAGGCCCTTGGTCAATGCCTCAGGAAGCAAAATGGTAACAGAAACCAGGTTGCAGTGGGCACAGGAAATCATGAACTAAATGCTTACTTATTTCAAGCTAAACAATAAACCGTGAACATTGAGGGCCAGGTATCGGTGATATGGGCTGAGGTAGGAAGATTACAAGTTCATTGCCAAACAGAAACAAAAAAAAGTTCAGTAAGTCTGAGTTATACAGTTGAAATCTGACTAAAAGTAAAAAATAGCAAAGACCAGAAAATGGTGGTCTTAGGACAGGAAGTTGGAGGTATTCTAGGTCTCTGACTCTGGGGAAGAAGAGCTAGTGGCCCAGACTCACAGACATCTTTGGGAGTAGTCTGCTGACTAGTGGAAGTGTAAACAGCCAGGTGTCCTTGGTTCTTATTGATAGCCTTGGTGTCCACCTGCAAACACAGCCTTCAGGAGTGTCTACAGGTCAAGGTAAAATAGTATCCCTGGAAGTTTTCCTCCCAAGATCTGCAAACTCAGCTGACCACAAGGCCAGCCTCATTGAATTGGGGCTACTGCTGGACCCTGCACCGGTTTCTGCCTAATGGCTCAGAAGATCTCAGAGGCACTCTTTATCAGTTCCCATCTCAGCTTGTTCTTGCGTCTGCTAAACATAGTTCCCATCATTCTGAAGCTACAAGTTGGAAATGACATGCCCATGTGTCACTGTCCCACTACTTGACACCCAGAGTCCTTCTGAAGCGTTCCTATCTCATCTGCTTTTATTGGGAGAGGGAGGATCGCCTGTGTGCCTCTTCAGGAAGCTGGGAAGGGGGAATTGGAGGCACCAGCCAGCCTCCAAGAGTGTAGGCCCTTGGCAATGCCCATCCCCAAAGGAAGAAACCCATACAACCAATTTAGTGTAGGAGAGCATTTTTATTAAGGGCAGCAGAATGAGGTTGCAGCATCTTAGAAAGCCTATTCTCTGCCATTGTGGAGGGGGCAGGGCAAGGACCCAAGCACTTCAAAAGAACCAGGTGGGTGTGAACTCCTGGGCCAGTTCTAGTCAGTGGTGGCTGGCTGGCTGCTCCACAGTTCTCCCCTTCTCCAGAGGATCCAGCTCTTCAGTTTTGGAACAGCCAGGTCTGGCCACCTGCTTCAAGCAAGCCACATAGACCAGGGAGGGGCACTTACTGACTCAAAGCCAGACCTCTACTGCCAGGGCAAGTCATGGGTGCCAATACTGAGGCTGAGTCCCTGAGAAGGACTGCTGACATAAGGCTATCCTCCCACAGTGAGCAAATTGCAGTGAGGGGTGGCAGGCAGGCAGAACTATATTGGCAGAGATAAGAAGCAACGGGACCATTTCTAAGAATGGTATTTTTTCTGGATTCAGAGAAGCAATAAGAACAAATGGTGGCTTGTTTGGATAGCTTCTGACAGAATTTGGCATTTTATTACAAATCTGACTGTTAAGTAAAATAAAATCCATTATTACCTTTCTGCTAGTAGACAGATGTAGAAAGAATGGCCCAGTGTTTTTGCCACCCAGGGCACACAGAGTTTCCAGAAACCTGTCCCTTGTATACTTCAGACTAAAGAAGCTGAGTACATTTATGTCATGCACTTGGACAACTAATGTTATGCTGCCTGACTTGTCACTTCTCATTTGTACACAGGCAAACCCCAGGGTTGTCTTACAGAAGCCCTCAACTTATAAAACTAAATTAAAACAGAAAGCAAAATTTCTTGAAGCCATCTTCTCCAGGATCTACCCCACCCCACCCCACCCCCAGTAGTCAAAAAGGAAAGCCACTAAGTAACAGAAACAGTTGGTGATACACAGACGACTGTATCATCAGTTTCCTCAGGGTGTTAGAGTGCCATGTGTTTACTTACTGCTTCAGGGACAGTTCCACTTGCCTTTTCCACTTGAAAAGACATTAACATTCAAATCTTGACAAAGTTCATCTGATGATAAATTCTAAGGTCAATTTTTATTTCTACAAAAAAGGCAATCAAAACAATATAAAACACATTGAAAGGATATTACTGAGTGAGCTTCCAGTGGAGCTTGACTCTGCAAAGGCTGTGAGTCCAAAGGGAGAGGGAAGGCCATCCTGTTCCTGGCTAGGCCAGTGGCTGATCCAAAGGAAGGGGCCAGCAGGGACCCCAGATGGTGCCAGCTACAAAGCAGAGTCCCACCAACTCCAATCCCGCAAAGGGATGAACTGTGCCAAGAGAGGGAACCAGTGGGGTTGCTGTGCTGAGGAGGTGCAGAGCTCCTTGGCACATTCCGACGAGCTTGGTGATGGAGAAGCTTGGAATTTCAAAAAGATATTCTGGCTTGCTTTTGCTTTGACTGATTATCAATAACCAGCAGATCTTCTAACATGGCTGAAGGAAGGGGTGCTGACCTTTGACCTCAGGAGCCTTTTTGACGAGAAATTCGTCATATGATACAGCATCTTCTGCTAGCAGGCCCTCCCTCCAGGTAACTGCAGACCTGGTATTGTAGGGTTCCTAAAGAAGCTGGGCCAGGCATGGTCTAACCATGAGTGGGATCTGCCCATTTAATTTGTTGCTGTGGAAACTTTTTTTTTTTAATTTAACTAGGCTTCCCTTTGCATGGCCTCGTTTTTGTGTAAGGGAGTGTTATTTGCTTGTTTTCGAATTTTTTTAAAAGATATTATAAACTGGTATCAAGAGAATTTGAACTTCCACCCATGGGTCAGTATGACATGGGAGAAGAAAAACTATTAGAACTGCTTCATCTCCTTTATGGAGGAGCCGAGGCCTAGGTCTAGGGAAGTAATTATGTGAAAAATAAGCTGAACGCAAGAAGTGAGAATTGTAAGGGGAGAGAGAGGGAGGGGAACCGCAACCTTAAAAAACAAAAACCCTTCTGGGTTAACTGCAAGTTGAAAATTTGGGGTAAATCTGGGCAAGAAAAGAAACACCATTCTTTCAAAGTAGACTGAAGCAGTGATTTTTTAAAACAAAGAAAGCAGAACTAGAACATCTGAAATTTTTAATCCTTTCTTTACAGGTTACCTAGACCACTTTTGATTAAGAAAACTGTAGAAAGTTAGTAACTGCCACAAGCGAACGCCAGGCGGTGGCACGTGTCAATTTTCCACAGAATCCTGCTTTGCGGGGTATCTGAATGCACTGCTGGGGTCTCTGCTCACTTGCTGGAATCATTCACGGCAGATTTTAGTCCACAGGTCGTTTTTCCCCATATTTCTTTGTAAACTCTTCAGCGTTCTTACAGAATTTTTTACGGTCCTTAGAGTATTCTTCAGCTAGATCAGCCCGGAGGGGGTGCTCCGGCTGGGGGTCATTCACCAGTGCTATGAGGGACTGGATTACTGCCAAGAGAAGGATAAGGCATGAGGGGTTAAAACAAACCCAGAAAGCAAACAAGCAAGAGGCTGCTCATCTCATATAAGAAAATGGCTTCAACACTGACTTATACCCACTACTTTAGTATACCTGCCTTCTGTCTCTGTCTGTCTCTCTGACAGGATCTCATTTATCCCCAACTAGCCTTGAACTCTCTAAGCAGCTGAGTTTTTGTGCACTGCTAGGTATTGGACCCAATGTTTTATGCAGGAAGAACTACATACCTTAGCCCATCAATGTGCTTTAAAATAAGACGGCCTCCTGCTTACTCAAAATTCTGATGCCCCGAACTCAACCCATCTTTCTTCCGTAATTAGAAGGTAATGGACAAACAATACTATGGTTTGATCTCTAGCCCTCCCTGGCCTGACACCTAAAAAATACTGGCCCCAGTCAGTTCCTCTCCTGTATTCTGGAAATAGTCTTTTCACAACTACACACAGAGGGCCACCTCCCCAGGTAGAACTGTGTGATGGGTTCCTACCATGGCCTGGCACTTAGCACTGGCTCAGTCAGGTATTTCCAACCAAGTTAACCAGGTAAGCACAAGAAAACATATGGTGAAGCTACATGTGTTCTCCATGTAGTAAGTCCACCTAGAGGAACCTCCTGGAGACTGGCAGTGAGATCATAAGCACAGCTCATCCAGCCCCTGGGACAACTAATAGTGGCACTGTAAGCAGAAGCAACAACAGGCTCAGGGAGTGCTGCAGAGGAACCATGATGTTTCCTCATGGTACAGAAAATCCTGGTGTGCTAGAAGGCAGATCCTGGAGCAAAAGACAGTAGGAAGGTACAGAGAACACAATCAGAAGCATGGTGCTTTCTCACATTCACTCCAAACCTGTCAGTACAAGCACCCCCCAGGATTGAGTATACTTTCTCAATGATATACCTAGTTCAAAGGTGAACTACTGATTCCACAGAAGCATCCACATCCATTTTTACAAAGAATGTAGGAAAACAATAACTCTTGCTGAGTAGAACATAGAATTATGATTAGGATCCTCACACAAAAACCTCCTGCTCCCAGTGAAGCCTACGAATGCAACAGGGAAAGCACACAATAAGAGGGATTCTATGAGCACAGGGGCACAGGTGAGGGGATGAGGTGGGAGATAGAAGAATGAGTACCTGGGCATAGGTTGGACTAAAAGGAACAGTCAGAAACTAAGTGCCTGGAAAGTATACTGTGGTCTCTAATCCACATCATGCAGACTGTCATGTCCCTACACTACCCAGGAGACAGGCTCTGAAAGTGTATTTTTTATCTTTATTTCAAGATTATCTTTTCTGGATTTTATTATTTTCTGGATGAATGGAAGTTATAATAAAATTATTCTTGCTCCTTTTTTTTTTTCCAGCACCAACCATTACTATTCTGTTGTGCTGGGGATTAAGTATGCTGTTCTATCGTTTGCAATGAGCATTACATCCACCCACTAACTGTATTTATCTTATTTTAAAAAAGATATTTTACTCATATTTTGCAAGATAACAGTAGTTCAAAGAACAAATAGAGTACTGGCTGCCTTCTAACTGTATTTTATACAGGACCAAATTAAATTGTTTTTTGTTGCCAAGATATCTACTAGAACAAATAATACCAAGCAAAACTTTTTACATTCTTTTATTTCATATACTTTTGTATTCTTTCTTGGCTTTTCTCATATTATTTTTGCTCAGTTTTTAGTGCTTCTTAATGGTCTTTGTTTCTTTAAAAAAAAAAAAAAAAAAAAGCCTGAAATGTAAGTCACCCCTCCAATCAAAAACTTTCCTTACAGCATAAAGCTGTTTTTGCTATATCCACATAGTCGTGCAACGTTACCATTATTTAAACCCAGAATATGTTCATCATCTCCAACCCATGGGCTGGAGAGATGATTTTGACTCAAAAACAGAAGAACCTGAATTTGGATTCTGGATCCCATGTAAAAACACTGGGCAGAAATGGTGACAGTCTGAATTTCCAGCCCTGGAAGGCAAAGCCTAGGAAATCCCTGAGTGAAGCAAAAAGGAGACAGAAGCAATACAGGATGATTCCTGAACTCACCCTTCGCATTCACACACACACATACACACACACACACACACACACACACACACGAGAGAGAGAGAGAGAAGACAAGACAGAAGCCCACAACTATGCTCAAGGGTATACTTCTCTTTCCCTATCCCCATGCTTAAATCTATGCTGAACTTTCTTCCTAACAAACTCTACTTCATACTATTTTGTCCTGCAGTGTGTGTGTGTGTGTGTGTGTGTGTGTGTGTGTGTGTGTGTGTATTGTGTATGTGCACATATACAACATTGTACAAGAAGTATATGTCATCCTGAATGTTATTCTCACAGGAAGTCAAGAATCTTGTCTTGGGGGGGTAGTGAGATGGCTCAGCAGGTAAAGGCATGATGTACTGCCAAGCCTGACAACTGGAGTTCAACCTTTAGAAACCACATGATAGAGAGAACCAACTCCCAACAGTTGTACTTTGACTTCCATATACATGCTGTTGCATGTGCACATAGTGCATGCATGCATGCACGCACATACACAAATAAATAAATGTAAAAAAAAAGATGATCTTCACCTAAGTATGAAGTCTCAAAAAACCCAGAACAAAACCAAACCAAACCAAACAAACAAAAAACAGAAGTAGAAATAGAGAAAGGGATAGAAAAGAGCCACTTCAGGCTGCTTTGTCTCAGGTCCACACCTCACCAACACAGCAAGTCTCTGTTCACACCATATTTGCCTTTCATTCCGGGATACTAGACAGCATTTTAGCACTACTTACACTCAAGGGAATTTTTTGTATTGTATGTGTGTGCATGTGTATGTGTGTGTGTTCGAGTGCCTATGTGTACCCTGTGTGCCTGTGGAGGTCCAAGGATGACTTCAGGAATCACTCTGGATTGCTTTACCTCCTTACTGCTTTGCTCAGGAGTTTCTCAGGCTTTACCTTCCGGGGCTAGATGTGTGACTGCCGCCATTTCTGTCCAGAGTTATTTACATGGGATCTGGGATCTGAACTCAGGTCTCTGCTTGCGAGGTATCTCTCTAGGCCTGCTTTTCACTTTCTTCTTTTTTTAATATTCTATTCATTCATTCATTCATATTGTGTGTGTATGTGAGCACGCGCGTGCGTGCGTGCTGTATTGGGGGCACTGTGTGTCCCTGTGGAGGACCAAGGGTGACTTTGGAAATCATCCCAGATTATTTCTACCTCTTTCTTGCTTCACTCTGGGAAGCCCAGGCTCTGCCCACCAGGGCCAGAAGTCAGGCTGCTACCATTTCTACCTGGCTTTTTTTTGGTAATGTGGGACCTGGGCTCCAGCCCCTTTTTACTTTATTCTTTAAATCTTGAGACAGTCTTACTATGTAGCTCAGGATTGCCTCAAACTCGACACCATTCTGCTTCAACCTCCTGAGTACGCTGGGATTATTGGCATATGCAGCCATGCTTAGCTGGGGGGCGAGGGCATTTATAAAAGGGAAAACACAGTAGGTAAATGTGGCACTAAAGATCTCACTTGTTTACCATGTATGAATTTTAACAAAATGGTAGAGCCTTGCACTGTTCAATCTCATAACCTCAATTCAACGTCCATGTAATATGACAAAAGTTTTCACTCCTCCATTTTGTGATGAGTTCTCTGTATTGATTGTGGGATTACAAAGTAGGCAAATTCTCAAATTCAGAATCGGTGGCTAAGTATGACAGCACGCAGCTGAAATTATAGCACTTGGAAGTCAAGAGAATAAGATCCTGAGTTTGAATGAGCCTGGGCTACATAGGTTAGACTAACTGTAAATGGAATCACAAAACATGTGGCTTTTTTTGAGTTGTTTCATTTAGCAGAGTATTTTCAAAGTTTGTACACCTTCTAGCATGAATCTATACTTTGTTACTTTTTATGGCTGAACAGTACTTCACCATATGAATATACCACATTTTGTGTATCCATTTGTCCAAAAAGTTGTTTCTCTTTTTTCTCTAGTATGAACAGAGTTGCTATGAACATTAGTGTGCAAGTGTTGATGTGGATTACAAATGGACTTTGCTGAGTTACATGAGTTTTTTTTTCACATTGCTTACTTCACAAGACTTAATTTTGGGGAGAGGGCATATGTTTTGAATGTAGATGGGCATACATGTGTGTGCAAGCTGGTGCACAAGAAGGCAATGAATGTATGTGCCTGTGGAGGCTCACCGATGACACTGGAAAATTATCCTGAATTGATCTTCCGCCTTATTGCTCTGCTCTGGAGTTTCTCAAGCTATGCTATCCAAGACTGGAATTACAGGTCACAGCATAGTCACTCAGCATTTTTTATGTGGGATCTGGGATCCAAATTTTCGTTCTTTTGCTTGCAAGGCAAAGGCTTTAACCACTGAGTCATTTCCCCAAAACATAAAGCTTAATTTTGCATTACAAGACTATTTAATATTTAATTTCATTGCTGATGGTCTTCAACAGTTGTATTTCTCTGTACATTCCTAATAAAATATGACTTTGGGACTCTCTAAACAGGGTAACTCTGAAATGCAAACACAGCGAGTTTAGAGATCAATGAAAGGCTATACTAGCGAATGGCTGAAGTAAGCTAGAGGTCATGAGTTGAACTGGACAAAGAATGTGTAACTGGGGACTGAAGACAGGGCTCAGCTGTTAAAAGTACTTGCTGCATTGTAAGGTCCAAAATATGGATCCTAGCTCACCTGATGTAACAAGCCAAGAGTTCAATGAATGACTATAATAGCTGTACCAAAAAGGGCAGTGACGGAAGGATCACTGAGTCTTGGCTTCCTGGCTTGCAGCTTAACTAACACAATTGGAGCCCCAGATTCAAGAAGAGACTCTACTTCAAAAGGAATAGCCAGAAAGTGACACTCTCTTTCTGGTGCACACACACACAAAATATGAATCTGAATCTGAAAGGAGTCATCAGTGAGAAAGTTGAAATTCCTAAGGATAAGGATAGCAGACATTGACAAATAGATTCTATGAACATACAAGTGGCACACATATTTCAAGACTTTAGGAAAGAGAAGAGAAAACTGCAAGATTATTTTAAAAGGAAGGTGATGTAGAATGATGGTAGTTAGACAATAGTCAGGAAACAGGACCAAACAATGACACTGAATACAGGATGATCTCCTATGGAGGCACAGTAGTACTATGTACAGGAGGGCCAAGTGGCCAACAGAGGTCTGAAGAAATGGCCAACAGAGGTCTGAAGAAACAGTAAAAGAAGTTAGTGACACTGAGACCTTTTCCCCATGTGTATCCACCTTGCATATCCCTGTTTAGCTACCTCAATTCCTGTAAGACACAGTCTATTTTTCTGTTCAAGGCTGAACTTAATCAACAGGATCCAGGAAAAGGAATATTATTCCACTATAGGTCCTACCCTGAACCCTAAATGGCTTGGCAGCTTCTGCTTTCAACCCAGAGCTCCACTTCATGAAGAATAAGCAGCATAAAGAGAACTCAAGTGCCCAACACAATCAATTCCCACACATATGAATGATATCCACAGGTAAAACACAACTGCCTAACTGTCCCCCAAAATGACCACCAAGTTGGACCAGTCAAACTACAAAATGATCAACCATAAACTAGTTACTTTGAGTCACTTTCAAGGGAGAGCTGTAATATAGCAAAAGAAAACAGAAACATCAGAATTTGATATCAAGTGCCAGGGGACCAACATTCTTGATCAACAGGGTAAAAATCAAGGTCATGTTACAAACTCGAGAATAATTTTCTAGGAAAATACCCTAAACTGTCCCAAATGACCAAACAAAATTCTATCACTGCACATAGAATCTATACTAATATTTTTGGCTTAAAAATCCTTAGTCAGGGGCTGGAGAGATGGCTCAGGGGTTAAGACTCTGTCTCAAAAGCAGAAGGTCCTGAGTTCAGATCCCAGGTCCCACATAAAAACTCCACATGCAAACTGCGGCTGCTTGCATTTCAGGCTCTGGTGGGCAGAGCATGGGAAATCCCAGAGATAAGCATGGAGGAGGTAGAAGCAATCCAGGATGATTCCCAAAGTCACCCTTGGTCCTCTACAGGGACACACAGTGCCTTCTCTCTCTCTCTCTCTCTCTCTCTCTCTCTCTCTCTCTCACACACACACACACACACACACACACACACACACACACACACACACACGAGGGGGGGGGGAGGGGAGGAAAGAAGGAAGGAAAGAGTTAAGAAAAAAAAATCCTTTCTCAGTAAATATATTTTATAAAAGAATGAAAAAAACTCAAGTTATCTGACTCTTTAGAGGGAGGAGAGAAGCAGCCCTAATCTGGAACAAGAGCATTTGGGTTATGCACTTAGATATGAAGAGAAAATAAGACTAAGAGATAACAGCATTTGCACCCATCTCCTATAAGACCTTTTAACCCTCTTCCCCGTGCACTTAGCTCTCAGGTAAGAGAGGAGATCCTCAACTCTAGTAACTAGTACCAAAGCTATAGGTCTTTTCTGAGGAGCCTGACCTAGAAGGACTTTTCCTCAGGCATAGTAACTACGAGAGTCAATTTGGCAAGATCTCTAGAAGTTGTAAGGGTGATAACATATTCCTGAGGAAGAAAGGAGAAGATGGTTTCTGACAGAGTTGAACTTGAGACAGATTCAGTTAAGATATCATAAAACATCAGCTTGCATGGGCAAAATAGACCTGGTCTGAGAACTTCCTCCTTTACTAGACAGCTTAGAGAGTACCAAGGAATACTATAGAATCTACTGGGGGAGAGAAATAATCCCAGACCCCATCAATGTATGAGATCTTTTAAGTTGCAATAAAAATCACCATGGCAACAGGTGACCACCAGTGTAATAGTGGCATGAGCATCAAGGAGACAACCAACAGTTATCTGATTAGACTCAGGATCCACTTGTCAAAATGGAACATATTCATGTTACTGCTAACTAGAACAAGAACCTAAAAAGGGAAGGGAATAAATTAAAAGGGAAAAGCAGCCAATGAACCTATAGGTAGGAAGACAGTATACCAAACTGTTCTGTAAATAGCTGCTGCTATATACACAGATTTGAAGAACACTTAGCACTCAGTCTAGAAGTCGTCTTCTACAACAAATATAGAGGATCTCAACATCCTGATAGGATGCAGTCTAGGCAGTAGAAGAGCAGTGAAATGGACAACAATGGCCAGCCATAATGCAGAGTACAGCAACACAGTAAGGCTTATCCAGAATCAGGACAACCTAATTTCTCTCTATCCTAAGGCTTAGAGAACTTTGCAGAAGAGGGGGTGTGAGACTGTAAGAACCTAAAGATATGAAAGTCTATCATTGGACAAGACATTCCATTTAAGGCAGGACTGCTGCATCCAGGAATTAACTCATTACAGTGAGACTTGTCCATACCAGATGTGCATAATGACAGACATACGAACATGCCCTCATAGACTTTCGAGGAACTCAAGAGAGATAAGAATATGCAGTGGACACCTTGGGACTAAAACTGGATGAGTAAAGGGAAATACTTCTGTCAGTGGGATGGCCCAAAGAGAGGCAATTTGATATGGCACAGAGGCCTGAACTCCCACAAAGTCGACAAGACAGAGAGAACCCTGGCGTCCAAAGAAGTGGACACACAGGAGAGTGAGTGGGAGTGGGATGGATTGATGAAAGAGAAGGAGGGGAATAGGAGGGAGGGGGGATGGAGAGAAGCAGGGATAAGTACTCACTCAATATGCTTATAAAACTAGAAAAAAAAAAAAAAAAAAAGGTAGAAGAGGCAGAATCTCTCAGGGGTTAAAGCCTTTGCCTCACAAGCAAAAGGACCTGAGTTTGTATCCCAAATCTCAGGCAAAAATTGTGAGCAAAAATGGCAATGGTTTGCAATTCTGGTCCTAGAAGGTGGAGTCTGGAAAAACCAAGAGCAAAGCACTAAGAAGGTAGAACAATCCAGGGTAACTCCTAAGGTCACCCACACTCATGGAAAAACAAAAGGCAGAAAAAATGAAATTGGGGGAATAGATGTTCACACTCTTGATAGATCCGCTGAAACAATTCCTCTGTGACAGTCATGCTGGTCCAGTATTTGATTTTGAATTAGTGGATCAGGAGATCCTGTCTGATTCTGAAAGAAGCAAGTCCATACACAGCTAATGTTCCTGACGTTCATCTGCTTTGTATGCTCTCATCTCCAGCTGTTTTAATTATTGATGGCACTAGTAGTGCCAACCTCCCCTTGTAATCTGAACTAGGCCACCTCCTCTCTAAAATATAATTGAATTCTTCCTTACCAAGAATCATTCTGTGAAATAACATGTTGTTGTTTGAAAAATATAAAATTATTGGGGGGAAAAATCAGCTTGCACATGACCCCTAAGGAACAAGCTCCAAAGAGACTGGACATTTAACACCTACTCTCAGTTAATCGCTAGGCTGAGAGGCCCAGCAGATGGTTTTCATGGGGATGATCTTCCCCTCCCCGCACGTGTGTCTGTGTCTTTGTACATCAGAGGGCATTGGGTGTGCCTGTGGAGGCCCAATGGTGACTGTGGGAATCACACTGGGTTACCTCCTATTTACTTTGTTCTCGAGTTCCCAGGCTCCGCCTTCAAGGACCAGAAATACAGGCCATCACCATTTCTGCCTGGTATTTTGATTTGTTTTGTTTTGTTTATGTGGAATCTAGGATCCAAACTCAGGACCTTCTGCTTGTGAGATAGAAGCTTAACGCCTGAGCCATTTATTTCTAAAATGTGAGGTTCAGTTTTTCTTGAGAAAGGTTTCAACACTACTTCCAGGTCTTTTATCAAAAAGGTCAGTCTTAGTCACTGAAAAACCATCAGCAGTATTGCTAATGCCAGCTCCATTCCCTGTGTAATCTAAATAGATGTCACATTGGTTCAGTTACTTATTAGTCCAAATATGAGATTTGGACTTCAAAGAAAGTCTAGAATTAAATTTGGAGCCAGATGTGATTGTGCATACCTATCATCCCAGCACTTGGAAAGCTGAAGCAGAAGGATCATGAGGTTGAGTCCAGCACTGACTACATACTGAGATCCAGACCAATGTGGGTTACACAGTGAGACCCTGTTTCATAAAACCTAAGTAAATACACGAATAAATAATAGACATAATCTATAAGAAAGTTTATTGTTTTAATAACTTAATTCTTTTAAAAAATTATATTTATTTATTGTAGGGGTGGGCACTGTATGTCCCTGTGGAGGACCAAGTGTGACTTCGGGAATCACCCTGGATTGTTTCTACCTCCTTGTTACTTATCTCACCAGGCTCTGCTCACCAGAGCTGGAAGTGCAGACTCCCGCCTTTTCTGTCTCCTTTTTTTTTTTTTTTTTTTTTAATATATGGGATCTGGGATCTGAACTCAAGACCTTCTACTTTTGACACAGAGTCTTAACCCCTAAGCCATCTCTTCAGCCCCATAAGAAAGTCTGATACTTCCAATGGACAAAATGGAGGGTAATCACACTTAATCTAATACTTCTCCAAGGAAAATGAGGTGTTTTTTTTTTTTTTTTTTTTTTTTTGCAGTTGGGATAATGGGTTTATTCTATTTATATACAAGTAAGTAGTTGCTGATGTTGAGCATGTGTTTTTAATCAACATACTTGGAACATAGAGTCACATCCAAGTCTAGAGAGTTACAGACACTACAGCCAACTACATGCTTTCACCAGAGGGATGTCACCATCTGGTCCTATTCTGATCCTGTTCTGAACCCCCAAACCATCCAGTGGGAGCTACAGGACCTTGACACATATCCTTCTGTTAGTCTGGAAGCTCCTGACCAATCTCTTACTTCTGGGTACTGACTACTAAATAGTTTAACTTATCCTCATTCTCCCTTCTAGGCAGTACCACAGCCCTTTACCATCTCTAATGCCCACATTCCTTCCCACACACTACTGCACTCCTGCACTATGCTGTAAATAACTGACCAACATTACAACTGAGACAAAACAATCTCACAAGATTAGTGGGTTTTTATCAATGTTACATGCAATTGAGTTTCTAAGGTGGTATGTTCCCTGGATATTGTTTAATAGGGCATTGGAAAGACCTCTCAAGGCCTCTAAACGCAAAGGAACGGCCCCAAAGAGCCCCACCTAATACAGAGAAAAGGAGCATACATCACCTTGGTCAGTCTTGGTTGCTGGCTTCCAGTTCTCAGCACTAATTACTGGCAGGCAGACCTGCCCCTTTTCATCAATGTTTGGGTGATAGATCTTTGTTTTAAATGTGATCTTCGGTGGTTTGAAAGGATACTCTGCTGGAAAGTTGATTTCAATTCTGAAGGCCCCCTTATCATATGGAGGGTTGTCCTGGAAGAAAAGAGATCAAAATGAACACACCATCTGCATATCTGTGGCCATACGAGGGCTTTTCCAATTGTTCGAAAATCATTTCCAGTGATGGACTCACTATCTGAGGTACCGTCAACTTTCAAAACAATCCCACAACCAACCAGCAATTCTATGTTGGAGACTAATATCCTGTTATGATTACTTTTTTGGTAGATTTTATTCTTTTTTTATTGACTAACTGTATATACACTTGTGTAAATAGAGTGTGTGGTCATGAGAAGGTCAGAGGGCAACCTTAGGTTATTGGTCTTTTTTTGTGCCTTATATAAGACGGTCTCTGTTAATGTGCCACTTCGTATTTATTGCCAGGTTAGTTAGCTTATTGAATTTCCAATAATTGTGCTGTTGCCATTTCCCATCTATCTCCCTGTAGGTTTATAAGAATTCAAGTTTAAGGTTCAAACTTGCACAAAATGTTTTTACCCACTGAGCCCCACTTTCCTTTTCAGAGCAGCTTTTTGTTCAAATCAAAACTGAAAATACTAAGAACCCAAAAACTTCCTTTGCCCTCAAGTGCAATAGTCCCTCACAATGAACATCCTTCATTAAAGGTTAAGTTTTTTATAATCCATGAACCTACACTGACATATCTCTTATCTCTTGGTGACTATAGTTCACATCAATTTACTATTAGGAATTGTCCATTTCATGGTTTTTGGGTGGTTATCCTATCTAATAACTAGAACCACACACTGTGCAGTGTTATGATCTTACAGTTTCTGTCCTTCTAAACTTTATTTGCAATTACTGTGTGTGTGTGTTGTTATGATCTTACAGTTTTGTCCTTCTAAACTTTATTTGCAATTACTCTGTGTGCGTGTGTGTGTGTGTGTGTGTGTGTGTGTGTGTGTGTGTGTGTGTGTATGTGTGTGAGGGCACTGTGTGTCCCTGTGGAGGACCAAGGATGACTTCGGGAATCACCCTGGATTGCTTCTACCTCCTTTTTTTGCTTTGCTCTGGGATTTTACATCCATGTAGTATTATTCAGCACTAAAGACATGAACTAAGTGCATATTATTTATAAGTCACTCAGAAAAGCTACTAAGTTCATTTAGGCTACTATAACAAGTACCAAAATTTATGTAGCTTATAAGTAACACAAATTTATTTTTCCTAATACTAGAGGCTGGGAAATTTGCGTTCAAGACATTGGCAGATACAGTGTTTGATGTTGGTTAATTCTCCTGCTTCTTCCTTATATAGTAAAAGGTACATGATAGCCCTCTGCAGACCTCTTTCATAACGGTACTTAATCCTACTGGTTCCATGTCCTAGTCACTACGTTGGTGTTTAGGGTGTCTGATGCTAGGATTGAACTGAGGACCTTAGACATACTAAGCATATGATCTGCTTTTGAGCTGCACTTCCATCCTTGATTTTCCCCCTTTCATATGTGTGTATACAAGTGCATTTGAATGTGTATGCCTATGGAAGCCCAGGGGTGATAGTAGTTATCATCCTCCATCACTCTTCTACCTTACTGTTGTGAGTCTGGGTGTCTAACTGAATCCAGAGCACACCAATAGGATTAGTCTGGCTGGCTGACCAGCTGGGACATTTTAAGTTCTGCCTTCCAGAGCTAAAATTATAGGTAAGCCACCACACCCACTCAGTATTTTCATGTGGAATCCGAGGATCTAACCGCAGATCCTTTTGTTTACAATACAAAGGCTTTAATTAACCACTGACCTATCTCCCCAGTCTGTGATTTGGTTTTAATGGGTGAACTTTAGAAAGACAGAAACTTTCAGGGAATGGAGAGATGGCTCAAGGGTTAAGACTCTGCCTCGAAAGCAGAAGATCCTGAATTCAAATCCCAGGTCACATGTAAAAAACATCAGGTGGAAACAGCAGTGGCCTGTACTTCTGGCTCTGGTGGGAGGAGCCTGAGAAATTCCAGAGCAAAGCAAAAAGGAGGTAGAAGCAACCCAGGATGATTCCCAAAGTCAGCCTTGGTCCTCCACAGGGACACACAATTCCCTCTGGTACACGTATATACATACACATACACACACAATAAATACACTACATAAAAAAATCTTTAAAAATGCCTTTATTAGTTATTTTCCTTATCGCTGAAAATATCTGACAAACTATTTAAGGAAGGAAGGTTTATTTTGACTCACAAATTCAGAAAACCACAGTAAGAAAGGTGACAGAGGGAATATTTGGTGGAGACCTCTTCCATTAAAGGAGACCAGGAGGCAGAGCAGAATTCGGAACTAGGGCCAAACTATAACATTAAAGGTCCATTCCTAGTAATCTATTTCCACTGCCCTCACCTGCTAAGTTCTACAGCCTTCCAAAACAGCACCACTAGCCAGAAAACAAATACTCAAATCATGAGCCTATGGAGGATATATATTTTTATTCTATGTATGTGTGTATGGGGTGTGTGCATATGTTTACATGTGAGTTGGCACACCTGTGTGTACAGATATGTGCATACAAGTGCACTTGAGTGTGTTACAGGCTGCCATATATGCCCAGCACATCTGAGAATATAAGGATCTGAGGATCCAAAGTCAGGTCCTTTTGTTCATAAGGCAAAAGCTTTAACCATGGAGTCATTTCCCTGGCCCTAAAACCATAATCTCAAATAAAACACTCCCTAATTCGAGAAAAGCAATAGCAGTTCATTTCTATTATATGAGGAGTTCAAGGTCAGTGCTTACATAGCAACTTCCAGCCCAGCCTGGACAAAAGAACCCAGTCAAAAAAAAAAAAAAAATCCTACAACCTCATCCAGTCTGTGTCTAAACTCCAAGAGGGCTGGGGATATCGCTCAGTGGTAGGGCTCTTGGATAGCAAATGCACGGCCCTCAGTTCAGTCCTTAGCACTGCAAAAATAAAGTAATTTCAGGAGACTCTTTTCTACTTTCCCTTATACAAGAAAATGACTAGTTTTAAAATGCTTCTTGCCCATTCAGGGTGGTGTGGGAAAGTATTCAGGACATTTGAGCACTGCCTTAAAGAAAATAATAGAGTATAGTCCTTCTTCCTCAACTTCCTATCCATGAAATAAACAGCTTTCCATTATCATGACTCCCTGTCATGACTCCCTGTACTTGTGCTTTGCTCCAGGTCTAAATATGA
This sequence comes from Typhlomys cinereus, assembly GCA_023101885.1. Classification (NCBI taxonomy): domain Eukaryota; kingdom Metazoa; phylum Chordata; class Mammalia; order Rodentia; family Platacanthomyidae; genus Typhlomys; species Typhlomys cinereus. The sequence goes on from JALPQD010000107.1 coordinate 501,151, forward strand.
CAGAACCAACCAATTCATACACTGAAGTATTCCCCCCCCAACCAGTTCCTTCCTTTTTGATAGTGCTAAAAACTAAATGAAGGACTTCATGCATGCTAGGAAAGCAGTTGGACAACATCCCCGAGGTTTCTGCCCATAAAGCCTGATTCCTCACTGCTCCTCACTGCTAACATGAACTCAGTAGCCTCCTCCATATGGGGAACGTTATTTCTAAAAACACTACCAGTATACCTTGAGGTTGACAGTGAAATTATTATTATTATTGTGTGTGTGTGTGTGTGTGTGTGTGTGTGTGTGTGTGTGTGTGTGTGTAGGTCCCTGTGGAGGACCAAAGGTGACTTCGGGAATCATCCTGGATGGCTTCTGTCTCCTTCTTGCTTCACTCTGGGATTTTTCCTGCTCTGCCCTCCGGGCCGGAAGTGCAAACCACTGCCGTTTCCACCTGACTTTTTTATGTCCCATTAAAAAAAAGAATCTTCTGCTTGTGAAAAAGAGCTTAGTCCCTGGACCATCTCTTGAGTCCACAATGAAATTATTTTAAATATGTGTCCAAAAAAACAGGAGTTCTGGGCTGGGGCAATCAATGGATAAAGTACTTGTGCTGTAAGCACAGTATGTGAGTTCAGAACCCTAGGCCCAACATGAAAGCTGGGCACGGTGGCTAGCACCTGTTTGTTACTCCTACAGTGTGCATGGAGGGGGGGTGACTTTTTGACTCACTAATCTCTCTGAAATAGCAAATTCGAGGTTCAGTGAGAACCTGTCCCAAATAAGGAGTAAATGATCTAGATGACATCCCTCAACACACACACACCCCAATGGATTCCCTCTTTTTGCCTCAACACCATAGCTATACAAAGGAAGGAGGGAAAATAACCAAAGAATTAACAGGAAATACAGAGGCAGAGAAGAGCAGAAAACACAGGTCAGATCTATGTGCCAGAAAAGCAAGCGGGCTCCTATCTAAGTCCAGAAAAAGACAGTGAGGAAAGAAAGGAGAAGATCCAATGGTTGAGATCTGAAGTACAGGGGGTATGAATTAAAAACATAGTTGTAAACATGTGAAGGGAAGAACAGAGGCTCTGATGAGCCCCTGAAGGCAGGGTGAGCTTCAGAAACAACTTCCTCCACTTACTCCTTGTACTCGCAAGGAGCAAGGATTACTTTGTGTGTGTGTGTGTGTGTGTGTGTGTGTGTGTGTGTGCTTTTCTTCCTTAACAGAAAATTAACCTTGGAAACTAAAGATATTTTTTATACCACACCTAGTCCTGTATCAAATGCTGGCATATCATACAGATCATCAGATCATCAGATCATACAGATCATCATTAATAAAAAAGAAGAAAGCCAGAATGGAGAGATGGTTCAAGAGTTAAGATTCTATCTTGAGGGAGGGGGGAGGGGAGGGGGATCAGGGGGTTCGGGGGGGGGGGGAGGTAGGGAGGGAACTGGTGTACCTATTAAGTTTGTATGAGCTGAAATAATAATAAAAAATGTATTAATAAAAAAAAAAGATTCTATCTTGAAAGCAGAAGGTCCTGAGTTCAGGAGGATCCCAGGTCCCATGTGGAACCTATGGAGGCCTGCATTTCAGACCCAGGTGGGTGGAGCCTGGGAAATCCCATAGCAAAGCAAGGAGGTAGAAGCAATGATTACCAAAGTCACCCTTGGTCCTCACAGGGGTACATACACACACACAAAATAAAAATAAGCAAAACAAAACAAAATAAAATAAAATGAAGAAAGGCTTTTTTGTAATCCCAGTATTTGAGAGGCTGAAGCAGGAGGAGAGCAGAGTTCAAGGTTATGCTGGTCTACTTATTGAGTTCAGGCCAGTCTGGGATATAGAGTTGCTGTCTCAAAAAAAGCAGCACCTGTTACAGACATCCAAATTCCTAACAACTTCAATAAGTTTTTAGGTTTTGTTAAATCAGTGGAGGGTCAGTGAAATGGCTCAGCAGGTAAATGTACTTGCTGCACAAGTCCAATGACCTGAGTTTAATTCCTGAAACTCATGTAAAGGTAGAGAGAACCAACTCCACAAAGTTACCCTGATCCCCACATATATCCCATGGCACACAACTTTATTTGTGTGTGTGTGTGTGTCAGAGGGCACTGTGTGTTCCTGAGGAAGACCAAGGGTGACGTTGGGAATCATCCTGGATTGCTTCTACCTCATTTTAGTTTTGTTCTGGGGTTCCCAGGCTCTACCCACCAGGGCCAAAAGGGTAGGCTGCCAATTCTTCCTGGGTTTTTTTTTGTTTTGTTTTGTTTTTTAAACGTGGGACCTGGGAACTGAACTCAGGACCTTCTGCTTGGAGGCAGTCTTAAACCCTGAGCTATCTCTCCAACCAGAAACCTATTTCTTATATATGACATGGAGTATGGAGGGTCATAGAGAAGAAAACACATTGTTTCAACACTTGACAGAGAAGAGAAGCACATGACATTTTTTTGTTTGTTTAAATAAAAATTGTCTCAGGGCTGGAGAGATGGTTCAGGGATTAAGCCTCTACCTTGCAGGGGGAAGGTCCTGAGTTCGGATCCCAGATCCCACGTATAGACGCCGGGCAGAAGCGGGGGCGGCCTGTGTTTCTGGTCCTGGTAGGGCGGAGCCTGTGAATCCCGGGGGCAGAGTAAACAAGGAGGAGGTGGAGGCGGTCCATGGTGGTTATACACACACACACACACACAATTGAATAAAAATTTAAAAAAATTGTCTCACTCTAGCTCATGTTAGCTCATAATCCTACTGCTTCTGATTCCTTAGGTGTACCACCCTGCCTGGCCTACCCCTTCATTTTGATTTGTATTGACTTTGGTGTTCATCACTGGAATGGCTCCATTCTCTCAGTTCTTCATCATGCTTAAATACAGTCCCTACTGTGGTACAATGTTTTTCACTCTATATTTCATTTTTTGTTCTTAAAGATATATTGTTAGGATTCTGAATATTTGTAACAGCTGTAAAAAAGCTTTAGACGTGTTTATACAACACTATGAAGCTAAAGGCAGAAAGAAACAGCAGTGAAAGTCCCCTGCGGTTCTATGAAGATCCCATAGTATTTTGTTTATTTTGCAGCCCAGGCTAGCTTGAATTCATTATATAGTCAAAAATAACTTTCCACACCTAATTCTTCTATACTTACCTCCCACTTGCTTAGATTAACTTATAAAAAACAGACTAACTGGAGCTGCAGAGGTGGCTCAGGGGTTAAGCCTCTGCCTTGCAGGCAGAAGGTCCTGAGTTCAGATCCTACACCCCACGTATAGATGCCTGGCGGAAGCGGGGGCAGCCTGCGTTTCTGGTCCTGGTAGGGCGGAGCCTGTGAATCCCAGGGGCAGAGTAAACAAGGAGAAGGTGGAGGCGGTCCATGGTGGTTCCCCAATTCATCCGTGGTTCTACATACACACACATACATGCACACACACGCATCCACGCACAGTTGAATAAATAATAAATAAATTTTTTTTAAAAAGACTAACTAAATTAATAGTAAGGTAAATTTGTGGCAAGGGATGTAACTCAGAGTAGAAAGTTTCCTTAGTCTACATGAAACCCTAATTTAATCCGCAGTACGAACAAAAATAATAATAAACACTTTATTTAGTTCCCTAGGCTAAGAAGATGCTGCAGTGAAGAATTTCTTGTAGGAGTAATGAAAAATATTCTAAAATTGGCTGTGAGGCACAACTCTGTATATAATAAAAGCTACTTAGATGTATTAACTACACGGCTTGTGATTTAAACAAGCAAAACACCAAAAAACAAGCAAAGCTAACTTAGGAAATGTGGTTCTCCAGTGAGGCCAGTGTCATTCCTCCAGTAGAGACTCAGAAATGCCTGAGGATATCTTTTATGATCTTTTATGACTGTGGTCCAGAGGCACCCATATGCACACACCAAAGAACATTTTGCAATGCAATTCCATTGAGAGAAATACTTCTCTGTGAACTACAATTTTTTTGCTTTTTTAAAAAACTTTATTCTGTGTGTATGTGCGGGCATGCGTACATGTGCGCGTATGTGTGTGTGTGTGTGTGTGTGTGTGTGTGTATTTCTGTGTGTGTATCAGAGGGCACTGTGTGTTCCGGGCAACTTCTGGAATCATCCTGGATTGCTTTTACCTTCTTTTTGCTTTGCTCTAAGATTCTCCAGGCTCCACCCATCAGAACCAGAAATGTAGGCCACTGCTGTTTCCACCTGGTGTTTTTACATGGGACCTGGGATTTGAACTCAGGATCTGCTTATGAGTCATCTCTCCAGTCCGAGAACTACAAATTTAATTTACAAAGTGATTGTGGCATGTCTACTATGAAAAACAAACAGTGCTGGGAACACAGAGAAAGCATTAAGACCTACACCACAAATTATAAAGAAAAAGTCAAATATAGGGCTCAATGACATAGACAAGTTAAAGGGTAGACAAAGAAGGCATCAACAGACTGCTCAGTCCAGTTTTATTTACATAGGCCCCTCTCCTCAGTCAAAGACTATAGATTCTAAACAGTTTAAATCTTAGGATCTAACATATATAGCGGCCACCTGCCATTTGCAAATACCACATATTCAAAAATGATTCTTGGAAATTGAAATGTGCCACAATTATAAAATGCCCTCCCCCGACTTCAAAGACCTTGTCGAAAAAAGAAAAGCAAAATATTTCGGTAGTAAATGACCACACATTAAAAAAAATGTTTATGCTGTACTAAATTAAGTATTATCAGGTGGCTGGAGATGTGGTTCAATGTCAGAGTTCATTATGGGAATGTGTGAGGACCTTGAAGCAATCTAGCACCCAAAAACAAAAAACCAAAAACAGACAGAAAGAAACGAACAAATTCCATCTATTCCTGTTTTGACTCATGTAGCCTAAGCTGACTTTGAACTGAGCACCCAAGGATAACCCTTGAACAACTTTCTTGAATCTACTGCAAGTGACAGGATTACAGACTTGTCATCCAACAAGTTTTTTTCAAAGATTTTATTTATTCATTCGTGTGTGTGTGTGTGTGTGTGTGTGTGTGTGTGTGTGTGTGTGTGTGTGTGTGTGTCCCTGTGGAGGACCAAGGATGATTTCGGGAATCATCCTGGATTACTTCTACCTTCTTTTTGCTTTGTTTTGGGATTTCCCAGGCTCTGTCCACCATGGCTGGAAGTGCAGGCCACCACCATTTTTTGCCTGGCATTTTTATCATGGGACTTGGGATCCAAACTCAGGACCTTCTGCTTGTGAGGTAGTCTTACTTAACCCCTGAGCCATCTCTCCAACCCTCCCATTCCACAAGTTTTATGTGGTGCTAGAGATCAATCCCAGAACATGTTGGGCAAGTACTCTACCAACTCCAACTCAGCTACACCCCCACCCTCACCTATTCCTGTTTTGGGACTGAACCCAGGGCACTTGTATGCAAAACAAGCACTCTACACTGCAAGGACTCTAAACTAGTCCATAGGGTTTATTTTATTTATTTGAGAGACAGAGAGAGAGAGAGAGAGACAGACAGACAGACAGAGAGAAAGAGAGAGAGAGAGAGAGAGAGAGAGAGAGAGGTTGTCAGAGAACAACTTTTAGAAGTCAATTTTCTCCTTTTATTATGTGGGGCTTCACCCACTAAGATATCTCACCCACCCCAGGTCTTGTTCTGTTTTGTTTCAAGACAAGACTATAAAACACAGACTGGTAAATTTGAAACCCTCTTGCTTCTACCTCCTACATGTTGGGATTACAGCTATGCCACACCACACCAGCTATTTTTATTGTAACTAGAAACATTTTAACAATATAGTCATGACTTATATTAATACTCTTACTGAGTAACAGTATGTACTAAGGTACTTTCTTTACCAAAGCTAGAAAAAGATGGAATGGGAGCTGCCCACAATATCTGAGTTCTTTTTTTTTTTTAATTTTTTTTTATTATTTATTCAGTTGTGCGTGTATGCGTGCGTGTGTGCATGTATGTATGTGTGTGTGTAGAACCACAGACGAATTCAGGAACCACCATGGACGCCTCCACCTCCTCCCAGTTTACTCTGCCCCAGGATTCACAGGCTCCGCCCTACCAGGACCAGAAACGCAGGCCGCCCCTGTTTCCGCCCGGCGTCTATACGTGGGGTCTAGGATCCGAACTCAGGACCTTCCGCCTGCAAGGCAGAGGGTTAACCCCTGAGCCACCTCTCCAGCCCCACAATATCTGAGTTCTAAATAACAATAGTTGAGGTGCCTTATAGGATGGTTCCTTAGGTTCTGGGTACACCAAATTCCCCCAATAGACAGATAGAAACAGATGCATGAAAAAAGGGAACACTATAAGGTTGTGAACTGCTAGCCTGTTGATTTCCTGATTATTATATAGTGCTGCAGTTATGGAGGTGGTCGAATTAAAGTGGCTAAAGAATGTTGGCGATTTCTCTGTATTTTTTCTTTTTTTTTTTTTAAGTGGGACCTGGGATCTGAACTCGGTACCTTATGCTTGAGAAGCAGAGTCTTAACCGCTGAGCCATCTCTCCAGCCCCTCTGTATTTTTTCTTACACATGAATAAGAACTTAAAATTATTTCAGTTAAAAACTGTGAGAGACACACATTCCAAGAAGAAAAAAAAAAAGGTACTCTTTCCAATATTGCCAACTTGTACAGATTACTGTCTTGTAATGGTTATCTGGCAAGTAGGTTAAAAAATGTACAGAATGGAATAAAGGACAGTGAAACAGACTGGAGGGATGAAGATCCTGGTTCATCCTACTGAGTTACTGAATTAAACCAACACAGAGTAAGTATTACAAAAATGGTCACACACAGAAAATTCTAAGCTAAGTGCAGCTGGAGCTTCTCTGTGTGCAGTGACTGAAAGAAATACTGAGGAGCTATGATTTATTCAGAAGGGATGGAAATAGTCTCAGAAGACTCACCAAAAGATTAGAACCCTGAGCACAAGGATTACCTATGGCTTTCTAGGCAATAAGGCTATAGCAGTTCCTAGGAAAGTCTAGTTCTTACTGAAAAAGAATTACATAGATCTTTAATTCAATAAATTGATTTTGAGTAACCAGCCTTGGACTAACTGAGTCAACAAGTGGAAGACAATGACATTGCCCAGAGACTCCAAAGAGGTTAATCTCTAAGTCCAAGTAGGAAACACTCAATGGCCATCTGTGAAGTACCACAAAGAATGGAGATGGAGGGCAGGAATCATGGCTGAGCAAGTGAAGTTCCTAGTCATGCAAGCCTGATGATCTGATGACCTGATCCCCAAAATCCATGTAAAATTAGGAGGGAACTGACTCCACAAAGTTGTCCTCTGACTTCCACATACATGCTGTGGCACACATGCCCATAATTAAATAAATAAATAAGCTTCAAAGATGGAGAAATCTGTACAGAAGCAGGAACATTTTTGGTTTTTGAACATTACTGTTGTATCTGATGCCCATCCTCAGCCCATGAAAAGCTGGAGAGAGTACAAGCACTATTAAATGGAAGCAACAAGTATCAGAAGCCAGTCTAGTCAAAACTATTTAATTGAAGACTGTTTCCACATCTGGGGGGAATGTAGCAACACCATCAAAAAAATCACTCACAAACTCTCTACATCAACAGCAATATTTACAATATTAGCTAAATAAAGGATGTACAAGGCCTAGTGGCTTTTCAACCACTACAACAAAGCAGGTACATATTGGCAGTTCTATTTTACAAGTGTAGATAGAAACTGTTATACAATTAAGACGGAAGACTGTCATTAATAGAACATTTTCACCTGTGCATACATATATTACCTTCTCTGTCAAAGATAAAAGAATCACAAGCTCAGGAGCTGGAGAGATAGTTCAGGGGTTAAGGTCTATCACGCAAGCATAAAGGTCCTGAGTTTGGATCCCAAGTCCCATGTAAAAATGCCAGGTATAAACAGCAACTGCCTACAATTTTGGCCCTGGTCAGTCTATGATGTTTTCAAAAAGGAGGCAGTAGCAATCCAGGGTGATTCCAGAAGTCACCCTTGGTTCTCCACAGGGACACAGAGTGCCCTCTGATACACACAGCACATAGCACACAGCACACACACACACACACACACACACACACACACACACGTTCAAAAGTAAAGAACATAGGCCAAAGGAACAGTCCAGATAAGAAAGGAACTCAAGCCAGGATGAATTCCCACCTTAAAGGCATAGCCCCCAAATCAGGAAGTTATCAAAATACAAAAAAAGAGCAGGGAGAATAACTGTATCCATAAATCCATGAACTTTCAATAAAAACACAATTCAAAATCACATATGAACATATAGGTATAGGTTCATTAGTGCACAGTGCTGTGTATGTGTGTGTGTGAGGGGGTAGTATATAAGCACGTGTTACAGGTACATGCACCCAAGTGCACATGTGCAGAGGTCAGACGAAACTGACACCGGGTATCCTGATCTATTAAATATCTACCTTATTCTTTTGAGATAAGGTGTCTCACTAAACCTAGAGGTAGACAAAAGGCCAGACAGTCTCCAGTCGACATCCTCCACCCCCAAAGCATTGGGATAATACAGGTATATTCAGTTATGTCTGGGTTTTTTACAAGGTTTTTTGCAAGTACTCTTATGCACTAAGCCATCTATTTAGTCCTCGGGTGCTCATTTCTGTTTCACCCGACTTGGAATCCAGGGTAGGAAAAGGAGCAGATATTACTCAAAATACTCCACTTAGGACTAACTGGGTCAATGCCAGTAATTAAAGTGCTTTTTGCAAAAGCAAAATGATGAGAGTTCAAATTCCAAATTCCATGCAAAATGTTAGGTGGGTATGGTGGCCCACCTGTAATTCCAACTTCAGATGTCAAAGACTGGGAATTCTGGGAACAAGCCAAGTAGCCAGACAAGGCCTACGGGAGAACTTTGGATCTGATTAGAAACTTTCTCAGAAGAATAGGTGGGGCTACCAAGATGGCTCAGCAGGTAAAATGAGCAGGTATGCATATTGCTGGTCACCTGAGTTCAATTACTGGAGTCCACATGGTAGAAGGAGAAAAAAGACTTCTGAAAGTTGTTTTCTTACTTCCACATGTAAGGTATGGCTCACCCACCTGGGCTGCACAGTGAGTTTAAGGTCAACTTTAGGACTCTGTCTGAAAACAAAACAAAACGTGACAGTAGACAGACTATTAGGAAGAAGTATCCTACAAAATTGATAGGGAAGTCAAAATATTTCTCCCAGATAAATTTAAAAAAATCATTTATAATAAGAGAGCTGCTCTAAAAAATTTCAAAGAGTATCTTGAGATGAAAGGATATTATGAAGCTATGTTCTTCAATTGGACAGTAGTAAAGTAATCACATAAGAAAGACTGGGTTGGAGGCTGAAGAGATGGCTCAGTGATTAAGACTACCTCACAAGCAGAAAGTTCTAAATTCAGATCTCAAGTCCTCAGGTCAAAAATGCCCAGTGGAAGGTGCCTGGGAAATCCCAAAGTAAAGCAAAAAGGAGGTAGAAGCAATCCAAGAGGATTCCCATATACATACATTAAAAAAAAACCATGAAGGGCCCATATTGTTTCATTTTTCTCTAAAATTTAAAGACACATCTATAAAACAGTAACTATAAAGCTATGTTAATAAACATACATGTGTAAAATGTAATCTGGGACAATGACAATATAAAAAGAGAAAGGAACAAAGATTTATACGAACAATGCACACTACTAAAATAAAGTTGGTATTATTCCAATTAGGTTGTTATTTGAAAGTTAACTGAAATCCCCAAAATAACCTGCAAGGAATATATAAAGATAAAAGAAGGAAATCCAGAGCTGGAGAGATGGCTTAGGGTTTAAGATTGCCTCAAAAGCAGAAGGCCCTGAGTTCGGATTCCAGATCTCATGTAAAACTGGCAGATGGAAACGGCAATAGTCTATATGGCTTATACAGCCTGTAAGGCAAATCCTGGAAGGCAGAGCATGGGAAATTCCAGAACAAAGCAAAGAGAAGTAGAGCAATCCAGGGTGATTCCCAAAGTCACCCCTGGGCCTCCACAGACACACATAGTGCCCTCTGATAAACACAGACACACACCTAGAGACACACATGCAATCGATTGATCAATCAATCAATCAATCAATCTTCAAAATGACCAAAGTTATAAGGTTCACCATTTCCTGATTTCTAAACAAGTCAGCTTCAGTAGCTCATGCCTGAAATCCCAACACTTGGGAGACTGACTGAAGAGGTTGAGATTAGCTTAGGTTACACAGCAAAGTCTAGGATAGCCTGAGTTACAGATTTGAGATTTTGTTTAAAAATTAAACAGAATAAACCTTACTATAAAGGTATGACATTCATAAAAGGACAGACAGATGAACAAATATTTATGAGGCTAGGGAAACAGCTAAGATGGTGAAGTGTTTGTCTTGCATGTGCAAACCTAAATTTGATTCCCAGCACTACATAAAATCAGTGTGGCACACACCTGTTTTCTTGGTACTCAGGAAATAGGATGATCAAGAGTTCATAGTCATCATCAGCTACACAGTGAGTTTCAGGACAGTTTGGGGGTACATGAAACCCTGTTCAGAAAGGAAGGGAGAAAGAAGGGTAAAAAAAGGAAAGAAGAAAGTAATCCTCACACAGCAAATAATTTAAAAGGAGGGCTACAACTGAGGCCAGCCTCAAGACTATCTTAAAAATAAACAAAACCATAAAAATATTAATAACTTTCATAATGAAGAAAATTCAAATCGAAACTATAATACGACACTACATCAATTAGAATGGCTATACCTTGAAGAAAAAAAGAGGTAAAAAAGGAGCCAATAAGAAGGCTTGGTAAGTAAAGTCACCTGTACACAAACCTGGAGTCCTAAGATCAATTTCTAGAGCCTACATGGTAGAAAGAGCCAACTAATGACAATGGTTCTCTGACCTCCACATGGATGTCATGCTTACTGTTTCTTTCTCTCCCTTCTCTCCCCATCTTAAGTAAAAATTAAAGAAATGGTAAGATTATGGAGAAAAAGTAACATACTGTTAGTAGAAATGTAAGACCATGGGCTGGAGAAATGGCTCAGGGGTTAAGATTCTGCCTCATAAGCTGAAGGTCTTGAGTTCAGATCCCAAGTCCCACATAAAAACACCAGGCAGAAACAGCACTTCTGACCCTGGTGGGCAGAGCCTGGGGAATCCCAGAGCAAAGCAAATAGGAGGTAGAAGCAATCCAAGATGATTCCCAAAGTCACTCTTTATCCCCCACTGGGACACACAAGGTGCTCTAATCAATCAATCAATCAAGTTAAAGGAAAAATAGAAAAGAAATGTAAGACCACAAAGTCACTATGAAAATGAGTTTCACAGATTCTCAAAATGTTAAATATGGAATTAATATATGCTCCGATAATTCTATCTTATCAGAAGCTTTAAAAAGGATCGCCTACTTCTAAAGGGCAGTGTCCTCAAACAATAAATATCGGATGGGACTGAGATAGTGTTTTCTTCCTTAGATATCACCTCTGAATTTCAGATAAAAGTAATATATAGAAAAGCAAACATTTAAAATGAAGGCACTAGAGACGTATTACAGTAGGCACAGAGGCACAGAGCATGTTATGTGACCGTCCCTGAGTACAAGCCACAGTATACCATAAGCTGAATATAGTTGCACATACATATAATCCCAGTAGTCAGGAGGATCATAAATTCAAGGTCGCCCTTAGCTACATAGTAAATTCAACACCAACCTGGGCTCCATGAAGCCTTGCCAAGAAAAAGAAAAGGGGGAGAGGGGGAATTCACAGTCTAAACCAGAGTGTGAACCATTCTGACAATTTGGTGAGACCCTTCTCAAAAAAAGTGTAAATAAGGGATCTGGGTATGATACTTCCAACCTATGTAATCCTAACTCTCAGGCTTCGGACTGAGATAGGATTATCAAAAACTCAAGACACTAAACTACATAGTGAGTTGCAGGCCAGCCTGGGCTAAAAATGAAACCCTGCATCAAATAAAATAAAATAGCCAGACATGATGATACACAACTGCATACATGTAATCCCAGAATTTGAGATAAATCAAGGTAGGAGGATCAGGAGTTCAAGTTCATCCTTAGCCAGCCTGACCTACATTAAACTCAGTGGAAGGGGGAGTACATTGGCAAGATGGTTCAGAGGATAAAGATAAAAAAAAACACATACTTAAAAACCTGGCAACTTGAGTATGATTACCAAGAGCCCAAATGGCAAGAGAACCAACTTTCTGTTCAGTCTTCTAATGTTCAAATGTGTGCTGAGGCAAGCTCATACATCCTCTCTCCCTTCTTACTCAAACAAAATTTAAAAAAAAAAAAAAAAAGGAAAATTAAGGGCTGGAAAGATGGTTCAAGGGTTAAGACTCACAAGCAGAAGGTCCTGAATTCGGATCCCAGATCCCACATAAAAACACCAGCTGCAAACAGCTGCGACCTGCACTTCCAGTCCTGGTGGGTACAGCCTGGGAAATCCCAGAGTGAAGGAAAAAGGAGGTAAAGCAATCCAGGATGATTTGGTTCTCCACAGGAATATATAGTGTCCTCTGATACACATACACACAATTAATATTAACTAAAAAAGATTTCTGAGTTAATATTTGTTGTCCCATCTTATAATCAGCATAAAAAAGAAAGCATATAAAATAAACCTGTTTTACGATCTACCTACAAGAAACAATTATACATATCAATGTAAGGAAAGTGTCAGGTACAGTGAAATAGCTGGATGCTAAGATGAACAGAGAGGGAAGAAAACAGAGAAAAATGGGTGGATAGGGAAGAATGGGAAGGAAGGAAAGCATTATTTATGCAGGTCAAGGTTGTAAGCTGAGATAACTGGGAATCTTCACAAGTCGAACATAGAAAGGCAACCTGATGGAATAAATTATTTAGCTCTAGAAAAGAACTCAAGGAAAGAGATAGGAGTGGAAATCCTTTATAGTAAGCAACCTATAATTCTGGAAGAAGAGTCCCCAAAGACAAAACACAAGATAACAAAGGTGAGATAAACAAAACCCAAGTTTAAAAGTGAAGACAAAGTTAAGTGGAAGGTCAAGAAGCAAGAACCAGATGTGTAAGAGAAGAACCTGTGTACTTGATATGAAGTACTTTCAGAAGAGTAGAAGCAGGAACTACACACTGATGTTAGGTACAAGTTAAGACTCAGGAAGAGTGAAGGGGTCTGAAAAAGGAAGTTCTGAAGGCAGAGACCCCTGAGGGATCTGGAGCTGTGGGAGACATTAACAAAAAACTACTAGAAGGGAAGGTGAAGGTGGGAGGAATACATTGGAAATTAGGAATAGGAACCTGAGACAAACGCAAACACATGCTGAAGTCTACCAGGAATAGTCTAGAACACAGGTGTCTAGAGGGTTATTTACAGATCAAAACCAACAGGGAAAGCCAAAGACAATCTAAATGGAAATACCTGCCCTCTTCTAAAGAAGCCAGAGAAGTTGTTTTAGCCTGATGAACAAGACCCATCATCCAGAAGTCAGGAAAGATGGCAAGAACAGGTGCACAGATGAATACTCCTCTTACCTTTGCCAAAAAAATAGATGTAGGAAGTTAGAGACTCAGAATTTTAGAAAACCAGTGTAAAGCCAGGTTTCTACTGGAGTCCAAGGTCAAAGCCTACCCTGACACCCTAGTGTCACAACCCACTTCCGTGCATATGTGGACTACCCAGACTACAGCCTACTGAGGCACAGAGATAAGACCAGCAGCAGCAGCAGCACATCACCTGAAAGAACAATCTCATAAGAAGTGGAAGTGTTCAATACTCACAGGAACAATAAGCCCTTGCCAAGTCAATAAATTAGCTTCATCAACCTGGATGTTACGGAAGTTTTTCATTCCACATTTGCGGATCTCTTCAAGCTCCTGTTGATTAACAAAGCATAAAGGGGTGTCAAATCGGGGAAAGTATCACATATTAAGATCCCTCCTGACTCCCTCAGATTAAAACAGATGACACCACCACCAATGACAGTATTTCAGTGAGGACCAGAGTCAGGTTAAGGAGGCATGGAGCCCGAACAGCTCCTCTATAATGTAACGTCATTGCCTCTACCCTTGCCCCAGACAAAATTAAGCCTCCACTTCAGTGAACCACTGAATACAATGAAGGAAACCATGCTTCCTCAGACATATCCCTCTTCTTAGGAATGGTCACCACACTTGCTTAAAAATACCCTCAGCAGAGTCAGGCTCACAACTGTAATCCCAACATTGAAGAGTCTAATGCAGATAGATGGACTGCCATGAGTTCAAGGCCATTCAGGGTGTGAGGCCCTATATGTATTACTAATTACTAATATTAATAATATTACTAATTACTAGCTAAATTAATAACCTCAGCAGCAGCATAGGACAGACTCAAAATAAAGAGTACATCTGAGGACTTTCTCCAGTCAAAACTTATGATCTAGAACCTGAGAATATAAACAAATCTGGACTACAAACCAACCAAAGACCAACACATACCCACAATTTCAGGACTACAATCCAGCAAAGGCAAAGAACATGAACAACCAGTCTAGGTGGAAAGGAGAAACAAGAAACCACTGAGTCTCAGTTTACTTAGCTGCCAATAGGGTGGTAAGACTCTGGAGTTACAATGAAGGAAAAAGTACATTAAAACTAGCAAGACTTCTTATAAATATGACAGAGATGGCTCAGGGATTAAAACTCCGCCTCACAAGCAGAAGGTCCTGAGTTCTGTTCCCAAGTCCCATGTAAAAACACCAAGCGGAAACAGCTGGCTGCACAGGTAGCCCTGGTAGGCGAAGCCTGGGAAATCCCAGAGCAAAGCAAAATGGAGGTGGAAGCAATCCAGGATGATTCCCAAAGTCACCCTTGGCCCTCCACAGGAACACACAGTGCCTCTGATACATACATACACACACACACACACACAAATGAATAAATAGTTTTAAAAAATATGAATGGCTTAGGGCTGGAGAGATACTCAGTTAAGACTCAAAAGCAGGAGCTCTCAAGTTCAGATCCCAGGTCCCATATTAAAAAAAAAAAAAAAAATGCCAGACGGAAATGGCAGTGCCCTGTATTTCCAGTCCTGGTGAGTGGAGTCTGGAAAGTGCCAGAGCAAAGAGAAAAGGAAGTAGAAGTAATCCAGGATGATTCCCAAAGTCACCTTTGGTCCTCCATAGGAACACGCAGTGTCCTCTGATACACACACACATACAAATAGAACAAAATAAATAAACATAAATAAATATGAAAGGTTTAAATAGTCAATGTGGCAAATTATATCTAACCCAGTAAACACAACCCTAGGGAATAATTACTTCAGAATCCTGTATGACATCTATGACTGTCTACCACTTACTTTTGCACTGTGCAACAGTCTGGCATTTCCAGCTACTTCTTCAACACAAGTGAAAACAAGTGAACAAGGGAGTCTAATCCAGGCCACACACAGTATGCACCCTAATGCCCACTCTCATGGTCACTATTCCTCCAAGTTGTGACTGACACCTAGAGTGCACACACACTGCCTAAGCCATATCTCATATCCAATGGAAAAATGGCCTCCCCACATCCCAGATTCCTTCTTTTCTGCAACCTGAGCATCAATATTACCTCTTCCACCAAACTGGGATCACCTCTGGCCGAGCCCACACATTCACTAGTATGAAAGGCTCTTCCTTGTGAAGTCATGGCTTACAACAGCATAGAGGCACCCTAATGACTCCATCACCAAGACTAGGGAGAAGTGCTGCCATGCGACCAACCAGTCCATTTCTAAGGAAAGCCTAGACTAATGGTAGGGCTGTGATCCCCACAACAGAAAATGACAGATATGGTCTGATTCTTCTATGAGAAAGTATGTACTGCGCTGGAGAGATGGCTCAGGTTCAGATCCCAGGTTCCACATAAAAACGCCATGCGGAAACAGCAGCAGCCTGCACGTTCAGCCCTGATGGGCGGAGCCTGGAAAATCCCAGCATAAACCAAAAAGGAGGTAGAAGCAATCCGGGATGATTCCCAAAGTCATCCTTGGTCCTCCATAGAAACATACAATGCCCTCTGATTAACATATTGGTGCATGCGCGCGCACACACACATACACACACGCGCGCACACACGCATTCAGGCAAGCACTCAGGCACGCATGCGCAAACCTCCAGGGGCCTGCCCTTCCACTTCCGGTCCTTCTGGGT
The DNA here is from genome assembly GCA_023101885.1 of Typhlomys cinereus. Taxonomy (NCBI): domain Eukaryota; kingdom Metazoa; phylum Chordata; class Mammalia; order Rodentia; family Platacanthomyidae; genus Typhlomys; species Typhlomys cinereus. Next base: position 517,347 of record JALPQD010000107.1, read on the forward strand.
AAAGCAAGTATGCGGTAGAAGCAATCCAGGATGATTTCTGAAGTCACCCTTTCTCTCTCTCCTCTCCTCTCTCTCACTCTGAAGTTTTAAAAAAAAATGGAACAAGGAAAAGAAGTCTCAAACCATACCAAACCATTGCTCTCCAAATATCATGTAAGCTCCATGAGAGTAGTGATTAAGAAACTCTGGTACTGTCAGGGCTTAGTTCATGTAGAAAAAGGGGAGTGTTTCAAACATTTATTCAATAACTACGTTAGTGAATAACTACTAGGAAACTGGACCTTTGGAAGGGGAAAAATGGAACTGGGTTAAGAAAAATTCTCTAAACAACAACAAAAGAGTATTAAAGACATGTTTTGGTTTTCTTGTCCTTGGCTCTAGCTAGAGACCTACCCAACTGTAAAAAATGTTTTTAACTATAAATACAGACAGGGAAAATAAACATGTCAAAATTCTGAATTAGACAACTAAGAAGCAAGTAACCAAAAAAGAAGACATATAATACTTATGGAAGAAAATACATTTTAAATTTTTTTTTTTTATTTTTTAAGTTATTTATTCAATTGTGTGTGTGTGCGTATGTATGTGTGTGTGTGCGCGCGCGTATGTCTGTGTGTGTAGAACCACGGACGAATTCGGGAACCACCATGGACGCCTCCACCTCCTTCTGCCCGGGGATTCACAGGCTCCGCCCTACCAGGACCAGAAGCGCAGGCCGCCCCCGCTTCCGCCTGGCGTCTATACGTGGGATCTGGGATCCGAACTCAGGACCTTCCGCCTGCAAGGCAGAGACTTAACCCCTGAGCCACCTCTCCAGCCCCAGAAAATACATTTTAAAATAGCCTATGTAGGGCTAGAAAGATGACTCAAGGGTTAAGACTCTGCTTCCCAAACAGAAGGTCCTGAGTTCAGATCCCAGGTCCCAGGTTAAAAAAAAAGTCCAGGCGGAAACAGCGACAGCTTACACTTCCAACCCTGGTGGGCTCTGGGAAATCCCAGAATGAAGCCAGGAGATAGAAACAATACAGGATGATTCCCAAAGTCACCTTGGGTCTCCACAGGGATACGCAGTGCCTTCTAATACACATACGAAAGTAAAATAAGATAAAAATAAAATCTTCTATGTACTTTGTAGCTTCAGAAGTCTAAAGTAATAATATGAAGTATGGCTGATAATCAAAGATAATCACATTTCACAAGAATAATGAAAATAGGACAGATGCACTTAATTTTTGTATTTTTTAATTTATTTTGCGTGTGTGCGTGTGCCTGTCTGTCTGTCTGTCTGTCTCTGTATGTGTGTGTGTCAGATAGTACTGCATGTATCCATGAAGATCCAAAGGTACTTTTGGGTATCATTCTATATTGCTCTACTTCCTCTTAGTTTTGCCCTGGAGTTCCCAGGCCACTGCCATTTCATGGGATCTGAACTCAGGTCCTTCTGTTTGCAAGGTAGAGGCTTAACCCGAGTCATTGTTCCAGCCCTAAGGCAGTGCATGTGTGCACACACACACACCTTGCTTAAGAAAAAAAAAATTGAAAAAAAAAAAGGAAAGAAAGTGAACTGATGAACTGGTCCGGAGTGTAATAATTCACTGGCAGAGTACTTGAAATGCACAAGATGCTGGGTTTGATCCCCAGCACTGTCAAAATTAAAAACTAAAAGTCACATAGTTTATTAGGGAAGTAGCTCAGTAGGTAGAGTTCTTGCCTAGCATGCGTAAAGCCCTGTATTCCGCCTCTAGCACAACATAAAAACTTGGCTTCGTGATTTTACACATTTAAAAAAAAATTTTTTTTTACTACTTATTTGCACACATGTATGTATACACCTGTGGAGGACCAAAGGTGATGTAGAGAATCATCCAGGATTGCTTCTACCTCCTATTCGCTTTGCTCTGGGATTTCCTAGGCTCCGCCTATTAGGGCATTATACAGAAAAAGGGCACCACTAACGAGGGCTGAGCTGGGAGGTTCACAATGTTCAATCTGGGGCTGGAGAGATGGCTCAGGGGTTAAGAGTCTGTCTTAAAAATATAAAGTCAAAAAAAAAAAAAAAAAAAAAAGAAAGAAAAGAAAATATAAAGTCCTGAGTTCGGATCCCAGATCTCATGTAAAAACCAGGTGGAAAGGTAGTAGCCCACACTTCCAGTCCAATGGGCGGAGCCTGAGAGATCCCAGAGCAAGGAGACAGAAACAATCCAGGATGATTCCTGGAAGTCTCCCTTGGTGCTCTACAGGGACATATAGTGTGCTCTTTGATACACACACACACACACACACACACACACAGTTCAATTTGGAATGAACAGATAAACCCTTCACTTTGCTCTCAGGTTAAGCTTTTCCAAGAAGGAAAGGCAAACTCTTTAGCAAAATTCAAACCAACAAGGAAGAACTGAATATAAAGCAGAAGTGAGAGAATTGAGACAAACAAACTAGTCTTTTCATTTTCAAGAAATGCTGGCACCCCATAGTAGAGGGTTTCTCAACAGGATGTCAACAGCATCCAGGACAGGATCAAGCACTTCAACATCCTGAATTCTGTCAATGAGCGAGATGTCAGGCATTCTATCGAGGTCCTATTAAAATTTTCCAATGTCCTCTAGAGCCCTACTGAGAACCACTGGTACCATGACTGGCCACGATGTTAAAAAGCCTTCATTTCACAAGATGGCTCTCAAGCTAAGAAATATTCAGCCTATCATGCCATCTTCACTATGAAAAATCAATTAAAAGAGATGCATAGTACTCACAATCACAGAAAGGACAGGTTCTGCTTCACGAGTTGAGACAGAATGATTCAAACCCTCAAGATGACAAATCTTGAGGAACAACCATGCTCCTATAACTGTAATAATCCTGATAGTGATGAACTGGGAAAGAATCTTCAGACTAATACCAATAATGGAAAAGAGGAACCGACTAAGGGAGAAAAAAAAATCAAAGAGCAGCCCAGCTCTTGAAGAACAGACTAGAAAACCAAAGTCAACAGTGACGGGAATTTACAGAATATGTTTCTACCACCACCAAAAGCTTTATTTTCAGTTCTGCTCAAAAGTCAGAAGCAGCTGTTTGGGTGATGGCACAATGCTGACAAGAAATGAATTTGCAGGAAAGAGGAACTGGTCAACTCGTTCATATTCTAGAAGAGGCTATCAAGCTTTCCACCAGGGCAAAGGAACACACAAAGAGAGCAATGCTTAAGTGAGGTTCATTTTGGAATACAAATTCTGATTAACTCAGTATATGGAGAGATCCTGAAGAAATGTAAGGAAAAGGATGCTGCTCAGTTTTGTTAAGTTTCTTAGCAATGCTAGGAAATCAAACCCAGGGCTTTACTAGGTTTGTGATTAGCCTAGGCTACATAACAAGTTTCAACCCAGCTTGGCTTACATAATTAAGATGTTACAAAACAAACATCATAAAAACACAAATGTACACACATCAGGGGGAGGGCAAGATGCTCAACAGGCAGATATGTACATGCAAACCTGGCAACCTAAGTTTGATCCCCAGAATGCACGTGGTAGAAGAGCTCCCTACAATTGTCTTCTGACCTCCATACATGTGCTGTGACTCAAGCGTGCTCTCCCTCTCTCTATACAAGAAAAAGGACCTCCTACATGCTTGGCAAGCATTCTACCACTTGGTTATATCCTCTTTAGTCCAGCTTGATTCTTAAGGCAAAAAGCCCATTTCCCAAACTCTAGACCAGAAAATGGAATACCTATGTGTCAACTGGAAAGCCAAGTATAAAGTGTAGCAGAACCCGAGAGACAGGATTGGGTCCCCACAGGAGCCTTAAAGTCCTTGGAGAAGCAGGGAAAATAAGAGACAGCCCTATACGGATAACACTAGTGTTGGGGGGTGTCTATCATGGGGCATAGAAAGCTAACTGTTCAAGTTGGGTGTAATGTACTTAGGAGGTACAAGCAGGAAGATAACAAAACCCAGTCTGGGCAGAAAATGAGAACCTGTGGGAAGGAGAGGAAAACTATTGACTCTTCATCTCCCCATATATTCCTCATAAAAGAACAACTCAGGAGCCAGTGTTTTGCTACTAGTTTGTGGTCAAGGTCCTCTTTAAGAAATCTAAAAATAGGGCCACTGGTGAAATGGTTCAATGGGTAAAATTCCTGGAACATAAGAAAAAGAAAAATAGAAAGAGAAAGAAAAGGGGAGGGAGGGAAATAGGAAGCTTGAACAGTTAGCTTTCTAGGCCCCATGATAGACATCCTCCCAACACACACACAGGGAGGGGAGGGAGGGAAGGAAGGAAAAGAGGGAAGAAGGAAGAAAGGAAGGAAGGAAAGAGGGAGGGAGGGAGGGAGGGAAGGAGGAATGGAAGGAAGGCAAATAACAAAATACTATGGGATACGATATTATGGGATGGGATATCCCCCATCCAAGGGAAGATGTACACTTTGAATGATCAATAGCAAGCTATTCAGGACAACCAGAATCACAAGGACAATGCCTTACCAGAACAATAAAAATAATCAGATTATTCAACCTTGAGGAAATTTGAAGATGACACACCATGTGTCCTCAAATAGCTGGAGCAGTCAACTGCCAAAGAATTCAACTTAAAAGAATGAAAATTAAAAAAAAAAAAAGAATCAGGATTGAGAATGTAGTTCTGTTGTTAAAATATGTTAAGCCCTTGGTTCAAGTCCCAGAATCATATAAATCAGATTTGGTAACATATACTTGTAATCTTAGCACCAGAGAGGTAGAAGCAAGAAGTTAAGAAATTCTTGGTGATCTTCAGCTGCATAATGAGCTTTGGTCCAACCTGAGGTACATGAGAACCTGTTTCAAACAAACAAAAAAAAATCAGGACCAGTAATTTATCACAGCTTTGGGCTCCACATTTAATGTCATTTCCACGCAATATGAGTTCTCTAGTCAGAGGATACACAACTAGGTAGAAGAGATCAGTGACCAGGAATGTTAGGAAAAAATCTGTGACAAGGAGGACTAGACTTGATATGTTCAAGTCTCCATAGCCAATACACAAGAGTAGTTCTTATAGTTAAGTCAGGGATGCTTCAGATGAGGAAGTCTCAAAACAGGTGCTTATATTGTACAAACATGCACATCTGCCATTAAATGAAAAAGGGCAGCCAGATGTGGTGACTCACATCTATATTTTATTCAGCACTTTTAGAGCTGAGGTAGGAGGATTGTCACAAGTTTGAGGCCACCCTGAGTCACATAGTGAATTCCAGGACATCCTGTACATAGTAGTGTCCCCAAAGAAACTCTAGTAAGTAAAGCCTAATGTCCCTCTTCAGCTGCTGAGACTGGATAACAGAGATTGTCAGTGATTTATAGACACTTTTGAGGAAAGAGCTAAGGAAGTCTAAAGACCCCCAGGAAGGAACACAAAGGTAGACATAGCAACAAACCTTGACGAACTGGTTAAAACTGAACTGCTAGAGGGACTAAGTGCCCATGTGTGGGAAACGTGCATGCAGAAACATGGGCGGAAGAAATCACAGGGTGTGTCTGGAAAGCATCCAAGAACTGAGTTTGGGTAGAGTGTTTGCTAATGCTGGGAAACTGTCACTAACAGGCCGAAAATTCTCAAACAGAATATATATCAGAGCCCTGGGGAGGTTTCAGTGCCCACATGCAGAGACAGGTTAGGGAGATCGGGAGCAGGCTGTGAGCCTGTACCTAGGACCACTCCCACAATAACTTTGATGAAAGCACTGTTTATATTCCATCTGTGAATCATCCAAGTTCTCATCCAAAGAAGAAATGAAGGCTCTGATTGCCATTTCTATTGTTAGAAGTAAACTGGAGAGGTGGCTCAGGGGTTAAGCCTCCGCCTTGCAGGCAGAAGGTCCTGAGTTCGGATCCCAGATTCCACGTATAGACGCCAGGCGGAAGTGGGGGCGGCCTGCGCTTCTGGTCCTGGTAGGGCGGAGCCTGTGAATCCCCGGGCAGAAGGAGGTGGAGGCGTCCATGGTGATTCGCGAATTCGTCCGTGGTTCTACACATACACAAACACAGACACACACACACACACACACACACACACACACACACACATGCACACAGTTGAATAATAATAAAAAAAATTTAAAAAAAAAAAGAAGTAAACTCCTAAAGAGAAAAATCTTTCTATTCAGTGAGGTAGATGAAGTTATAGAAATTTTCAATACAGTTAGGTCTGAGATCACAAAAATCCAAAAGCTGCCCTGAACTTTGCTAAGCAAATACTAATCTGAACATTCAGAATGATAAGAGAATGGAGAGTTCAAGACCAGCCTGAGTTATTATCTTCCAAAGACTATGTCTTTCACTCCCCCTCCATAAAAGGAGAATGCAGCTCAACAGCAAAGCATGTGCAAGAACTTGGCACAATACTTAAAACAAATTTTTTATGTTTACTGTAGCTACTATTTATTCTTTTACAATTATCTTTCATGAAGATTTCTTTTATTTGTTTATTTTTGGACGGGTTCTCGTGTAACAGGCCTGCACTTCCGCCCTGGTGGGCAGAGCCTGGGAAATCACAGAGCAAAGTAAAAAGGAAGTAAAACAATCCAGGCTGGTTTTAAATTCACTATGTGATTGAAGATGATTTTGAACTTCTAAACCTCTTGTTTCTACCTCCCAAATGTTAGGATTATGGAAATGCAATATCACAACCAGTTGTATATGATACTGGGGATTGAACTCAGAATTTTGTATATGCTAGACAAGCATTTTATCAACTGAGGTACGAGCCCAAACTTAATCTGAAATTTTCTATAGGCAATAAATTCATAATATCCCAATCGCAAACCATTTTCTTGAGTGTTAATTTTATATAACATACATAGAAATACTGATTTGGCTGCCAAACTGTCAGTAGCCCTAGCTTATGGAGACAGCGTTTGTGTGTGTGTGTGTGTGTTTGTGTGTGTGTGTGTGTGTGTGTGTATCAGAGGGCACTGTATGTCCCTACTGAAGACCAAGGGTGACTTCAGGAATCATCCTGGATTGTTTTTACTTCCTTTTTGCTTTGCTCTGTGATTTCCCAGGCTCTGCCCACCAGGGCGGAAGTGCAGGCCTGCCATTTCTGCCTGGCCTTTTTTTAGGAGTGACCTGGGATTCAAACTCAGTACCTTCTGCTTGTGAGACAAAGTCTTAACCCCTGAGCCATCTCTCCAGCCCACCCTTTGTCATTATTTACAGGAAGGTTTATCTAGTGCTTAATACTTAGGATGTATACTAATCGTATCTTTTTCTATAATCATATACTACTGCTTAAAATTCAAGGTAGTAGGAAGGCACAAATGTACATTTTCTACTATACTAACATGACACAGAGAAATTGAGGATATTGGGGTCACTGAGATAGTTCAACAGGTAAGGCACCTACTTAAAAATCTGGTGGCATGAGTTCGACTCCTGGAAACCCACATGGTACAAGGAGAAAATGACTTCTGAAAATTGTCCTCTGACCTCCATCTATGTACCATGGCATACAAGTGAATGCCCTCCCTTCGTTCCCTTCTCCCTTTCTCTCTCAAAATATTTTCTACAACAACAACAACAAAAAAAATGAGGGGGCTGAAGAGGTGGCTCAGGGGTTAAGCCTCTGCCTTGCAGGGGGAAGGTCCTGAGTTCAGATGCTAGACTCCATGTATATATAGACTCCGAGAGGAAGCAGGAGCGGCCTGAGTTTCTGGTCCTGGTAGGGCTGAGCCTGTGAATCCCAGGGCAGAGTAAACAAGGAGGAGGCGGTCCATGGTGGTTCCTGAATTCGTCTGTAGTTCTACACTCACACACATACACATACACAATTGAATAAATAATAAAAAAATTTTAAAAAAGGGTGCTTATGGTTGTTAACACAAAGCTTCCACAAATGACATGAGACACGAGGCAGTTTGTTTCTACCACAGTTGCTTCTCCCAGGCATCAACTCAGTGCCAACCCCTTCAAAAAGAAGAAAAAAGGACCTGAGAGATGGCTCCAGGATTAAGCCTCTGCCATGCAAGCAGAGGGTACTGAGTAGTTCAGGTCTCACGTAAAAACACCAAGAGGAAGTAGCAGCCTGTTCTTCCAAACGTGGAAGGCAAAACCTGGGAAACCCCAGAGCAAAGCAAAGAGGAGGTAGAACAATCCAGGGCGATTCCTGAAATCATTCCTGGGCCTCCACAGGCACACATAGTGCCCGCTGACACAGACACACACAAAAAAAGAAAGAGAAGAAAGGGAGGGAGGTAGGGAGGGAAAAAAGGAAGGTGGGAAGGAAGGAAGAAAGAAGGGAAGGAGGGAAGGAGGGAGGAAGGGAGGGAGAGCGAGAAAGAGAAAGAAAGAAAGAAAGAAAAGAAAGAAAGAAAGAAAGAAAAAGAAAGAAAGAAAGAAAGAAAGAAGGAAGAAGAAGAAGGAAGGAAGGAAGGAAGGAAGGAAGGAAGGAAGGAAGGAAGGAAGGAAGGAAGGAAGGAAAGGAAGAAAGGAAGGAAGGGCTGGAGAGGTGGCTCAGGGGTTAAGCCTCTGCCTTGTAGGCAGATGGTCCTGAGTTTGGATCCCAGATCCCACGTATAGACGCCAGGCGGAAGCGGGGGCGGCCTGCGCTTTCTGGCCCTGGTAGGGCGGAGCCTGTGAATCCCGGGGTGGAGGAAATGGAGGCGTCCATGGTGGTTCCTGAATTCGTCCGTGGTTCTACACACATACAGCGTGCGCACACATACATACGCACACACGCACAATTGAACAAATAAAAAAATAATAAATTTAAAAAAAAATAAAAAAGTCTGTTGCAACTGTTGAGCCAAGTCTATAAGAAAAAAAAAAGAAAGGAAAGGAAAGGAAAGGAAGGAAGGAAGGAAGGAAGGAAGGAAGGAAGGAAGAGAGGAAGGAAGGAAGAGAGGAAGGAAGAAAGAGGAAGGAAGGAAGAAAGGAAGAAAGAGAGGAAGGGAGGGAGGAGGAGGGAGGGAGGGAGGGAGGGAGGAGGAGAGAGGGAGGGAGGGAGGGAGGCATGTTGGGCTAAGAAAGTGACCCTCATGACATTTCGCACTATTACAATTTGCCATGAAAAGAAGATATGATCGAAGTCTCACCACACCAGTGAAGCAGGCAAGGCAAGCATATTGACCCCATTGTACAGAGATAAAGTCAAGGCTCAAAAGGCTCAAATCACAGCACTCCCATAAAACAGGTCCAGGATGGGAACCAAAGTCAGTACTGTCCTTTCATGATCATCTTTGTCATACTAAGCAATGGGCAAAACTGGTTAACATTTCCATGAAAAATGGGCATATTTCTTTCACTATTTTTTTTTTTTTTACCTAGTGGGTAAGTCCAATGGGTAAGTACCTTCGCTTCCCTCCTTTCCCGTCACCCATGGAAATGGGCAGATTTCTTATTCAGGCTCCTGGAAGGCTTAGCTGATTTGTGAAAACCAGTATTTGCAATGACAAGGCTGCAATCACTAGAGAAACTGAAACAGAAGTGATTTCAAGGCTATCCTGAGCTACATAGTGTCTCTATCTCAAAAGCCAAAAGAAGGACTGAAGAGATAACTCAGCAGTTAAAGACCTGGAAGGCAGAGCCCAGGAATCACCAGAACAAATTGGTTAGGTAAACCAGTCCTAATGGCATGCTCTGGATTTAATCTGAGACCTAGGCTTACAACAATAAAATGTAAGAGCAATGCAAAATGATTAACAAATAACACCCTTAAGCCTCCATCCACAGGTACACAGACTCATGTGCACTCAGGTATATACTTCACCACAAATGCCTACCCACATGCAACACACACACACACACACACACGCACGCACACCCTGTACGTATTCATACATACCTCATACGCACATACAAGAAAAGGTCTCAAAAAAAGGGGGGGGGGATAAGGATGGTATTATTCTAACTTTCTACTGCTAGTCAATAACTTCACTTGTATAAGGGAATGTTTCAGGATTGAGATACTTGCTCATAGATTTGGTGACCTGAATTTAATCTCTAGAAACCCACACACACACACGTATGTATGTATGTATGTATGTATGTATGTATGCATGTATTTTTTTTTTAAGACTCTGTCCTGACTTCCAATCCAAAGCCCCATGTAAAAACACCAGGTGGAAATTGTGGCGGCCTACACTTCTGGCCCTGGTGGACAGAGCTACGAAAGAAAGAGGCAGAGGAAATCCAGGATGATCCTAAAGTCACCCTTGGTCCTCCACATGGACACACAGTGCCCTGTGATATACACGGGCGCGCACGTATCCACACACAAACACACTGAATGAATGAATGAATGAATGAAGGATGGATGGATGGATGTAAAGTTGGGCTGGAGAGATGGCTCAGAGGTTAGGGTAACACTCTTGTTTCACAAGCAGAAGGTCCTGAGTTCAGATCCCAGGTCCCAGGTAAAAACACCAGAAACAACAGTGACCTGCACTTCCAGCCCTGGTAGGCAGAGCCTAGGAAATCCCAGAGCAAAGCAAAAAGGAGGTAGAAGCAATTCAGGATTATTCCCAAAGGGACACACAATGCCCTCTGATACACACACACCACACACCAAAAATAAATTTAAAAGGAACAAGGGAAGTTTGTAAGCTATGCTTATCTGGCCAAAATAAAACCTGATAAATAGAGCTGGGCATCTAAGGAAAGTTCAAGCACCAGATATATGACTGGTAAGGCAATAACAATGTAAAACCGCATTCCCTTATGTGACTCTATCCAAGTGATTAATTTTAGCCCTTGAATGCAAATTTCAATTAATATTCAGCAGAGGAGGAGGGAATTAGGTCATGCATGGTATCATGGGTTGGGAGTATATTTAACACTTATTATCACGACTAATATACAGAACTATTATCATGACTGTATGAATTGATCTTATAATTTCCTTTGTAGATATCAGAACACTGAGGTTCAAAGTAACAACAAAATGTGTTGAAGATAGAAGGCAATCTAAACTCAAGGTTCCTGTTACTATGTTATCACGGCACACTGCTATCCCACTCCTTGGGAGGTCAGTCCAAGAGAATAAGACTGAAAAGAGTTATTTTATAGTGCGGGTTTAAAGGAAGGCACTGCCTACATATTCCCTGGAAAGCATGGTGAAGGCCCGAGCTGGGCAGTTTCTTGTACTAGCTCCACACACAGACAACTTCTCACAGGCCTTGCTCCTGGAATGTGTTTGTCTCCATATAAACATGGGTTTGCCTAGTATTTTTGACACTTCGCGATCCAATAACCCTACCAAACTGAGAGCTCCTTGAAGATTAGAACACCAACCTCAATTCTATCCACAATAGACTCAAAGACACAAACACGACACAGAAAAAGTAAGTGAACTGGGAAGTGCCTGTGTATAACACTTGCGAGGAACTGGAAGAATAGGTCTGAGGTAAAGTACTTGCCTAGAATCCTGCAGAACACTGCAGCAAGCACATACACACGTACTTCTACAAGCTTAGCTTACTCCACTAACTGAATTTTCATAACAAGAGGCTAGCTAACATAAAGCAGAAACTTATATGTACCATGGAAAAGTGTTCGGAAGCTGTTGGACTTCTGAGTTATACTCTATCTCAGACATCAATTTCTGCTCCCTTTGAATACATATGTCTGTTGGTCTACAGGCTGTCGAAACTTCTGCTAAGAAAGTAGAGAAAATCTGGCAAGAAAATGAGGCTAGAAAATAGTCAATACAGGGCTGGTGAGGTGGCTCAGTGGTTAAGCCTCCGTCTTGCAGGCGGAAGGTCCTGAGTTCGGATCCCAGATCCCATGTATAGACGCCAGGCGGAAGCGGGGGCGGCCTGCGCTTCTGGTCCTGGTAGGGCGGAGCCTGTGAATCCCTGGGCAGAAGGAGGTGGAGGCGTCCGTGGTGGTTCGCGAATTCGTCCGTGGTTCTACACATACACAGACACACACACACACAGACACACGCGTGCGCGCGCACATACACACACATATGCACACAGTTGAATAAATAATAATAATAATAAAAATTAAAAAAAAAAAAAGAAAATAGTCAATACAAAAATCCTCAGGATAAAAGATATAGCTCAGAATCTTAGCTGGCATCTTTGAGTTTGACATTCCAGTACTATCCAAAAAAAAAAAAAAAGAGGGGCTGGAGAGGTGGCTCAGGGGTTAAGCCTCTGCCTTGCAGGTGGAAGGTTCTGAGTTCGGATCCTAGACCCCACGTATAGACGCCGGGCGGAAGCGGGGGGGGGGGGGGCGGCCTGCGTTTCTGGTCCTGGTAGGGCGGAGCCTGTGAATCCTGGGGCAAGACGTCCATGGTGGTTCCCGAATTCGTCCGCGGTTCTACACGCACACACATACATACATACGCGCATGCACACACACACACACACACACACACACACACACTCGCACAATTGAATAAATAATAAATTAAAAAATTTAAAAAAAAATTAAACCTCCAAACATTCTCTACCCTGTCCCTAAACCCCCAAACCAGTCATCCAAACAAGAGCAGAGCACTGAGAGCAGGCCACTTAAGCAGTGGGCTTGCCTCTGCAGCTGGCCTCAGCCTTCTCATCTATGAACCGAGACCACCAGCATCTGCTCTCTAAGGCCCCTCCTTCCAGTTCTGGAATCCTAAAGAGATTGGGGGTGATGGGGGGGTGTCCACAAGTCAGGAGGAGAAACTGAACAGCCACCAGAAGCAACTTTCTGTTTCAAGGCTAAAAGAGAAGACCAAAGGCAATAGCATTATTTCTAGGATTGCAACAACTCATTTCAGTGTTGCCTTCACACTTCCACACAACTCTTGACATAGTGAAGATAATAGCAGATGGCCATCAGGTCAGGAATGAAAAATACAAAGGAAGAAAATTTGAGGTGCATTTTAAGTTTAAGAGATTCTAAATTTTGTTAAGAAACATGCAATAGCTTTACTTTTTTACGATGCTAAAAATTAAACCTAGGACAGGCCCCAGAGAATGTACCCTTTGAGCCAAGTCTTAAGGGATAAGGGACAAATCATTCTGCTAGAGACATATTATTGATGGTGTGTCTCAGTGGTAGTCCTTACCTGGCATACGTCAGGCCTTGAATTGAATTCTTAACACTGCTAGGCAAGTACTCTACCACTGAGCTACTTCCCAAGCTAGAAAATCAAATATTTTTAAATAAAGCCAGAAGTGGTAGCACACACTTACAATCCCAGAGTTTGTGTTATGTGTCTATGTGTATCAGAGGGCACTACATGTGCTTGTGGGGGCCCAAGGGTCACTTCAGGAATCACCCTGGATTGCTCTACCTCCTTTCTGCTTTGCTCTGGAGTTTCCCAGGTTCTACCTTCCAAGGCCAGAAGTACAGGCCACCACTATTTCCACCTGATATTTTTATGTGGGATCTGGGATCCAAACTCAGGTCCTCCTCTTTGTGAGACTGAAGCTTAATCCCTGAGCTCTCTCTCTCTAGCTTCCACTTGTAAAATTCTAAATCTTTCTAGAGGCAGGAAGGACCTCAGCTAAGAGAAAGGGCTCTGCCCCAGTGAAGGTATGTTCAGGCAGGAACACTCCACCTGGATCCAATCTTCCTCCTCAGTATCATCTCCTATTATTCCTCCGCACTCTTTCTTCTTGCTAGGCTTCTTTCCTCACTGACTAGAGTATGTCTTGTTTTTCTTTCAATAATGCGATCTACAGCATTTTAATATATGCCAAATACACTTTGCTAAGCTCTACCTACTATCTATAAATTCATTTAACCTTCATATATAAAGTAATTTAAAACATAAAGTTAAGGTAACTTGTTCAGGATCACTTAACTAAGATGAGGCAGGCCCAGGAATCAAACTCCAGAATTTAAGCACCACCATGCAACAGTCTAACATGAAGGCCTCACTCCTATCTTTCTTTCTTTCTTTGGTCCTGCCAAGGCTGGCCCCATGGGGAAAGGGGACACTCCTGGTTCTAGAGGAATTGGATGCACTACACAAGCCAACCAAGGGTAAAACCAGACTAGTTCCCTAATGCTTCTGGAAAGCACTTCAGGGTTAGCCTGACTAAAACCCAAGGAAGGGACAATATGAAAACAGAAGCTGAATAAAGTACCTACTCACAAAATTAGGAGCAGGTTTCCTACTTAGGAAACTGGTAAGCAGTATTTGGAGCTCCTGGGGTTGTCCTTCAAAAAATGCATACAGTCATTCTGGGATGAGATTTGGCTTTGCTGGTCTGTATTCCAGTACACAAATGACACCTGCAGTTCTCTCTTCTTTAAGGACTTTCAACTATTGAAACTCTTCAATTCTTTTTTTTTAGTTGTGTGTGTGTGTGTGTGTGTGTGTGTGTGTGTGTGTGTGTGTGTATGTATCAGGGGGCACTGTGTGTCCTTGTGGAGGGCCAATGGTGATTTTGGGAATCTTCCTGGATTGTTTCTATCTCCTTGCTTCCCTCTGGGATTTCCCAGCCTCCGCCCTCCAGGGCAGGAAGTGCAGGCCTCCACCATTTCTGCCTAGTGTTTTTAATGTGGGACCTGGATTCAAACTCAGGACCAGGGCTGGAGAGATTGCTCAAGGTTTAAGACTCTGCCGCCCAAACTCAGGACCTTCTGTTTTCGAGACAAGCCATCTTTCCAGCCCAAAACTCTTCAATTCTTAAAGGATAAGGCCACATTCCACTTCCTCCTTCATGTCAAAGAGGGCTTTCCCTTCAGTACATGCACACATCAGACACACAGTAGACAGGTAAATTTCTAAGTTCCAGGCACATACCATTTTTCTAACTCTGACTTTCATAACAGGTCCCAGAGGAGGTACTCTTCCCTTAAATCAAATCTCAAGGGACAAGAAGTCACTCTTCTATAGAGAACAACCAGAGAGATATTGATGTGGCTCAATAGAGTGATTGCCTGGCATGCTTAAGGCCCTGAGTTAAGATTTCTAGCAGTGCCAAAAAAGGAAGTTAGGTGCTAGAGTTGTAGATCAATGATAACATTTGCAAGGCCCTGGGTGGATCCTCAGTACTTCAGTGACTGAATCACAAAGTGAGGCAGAGACACCAAAGGACCAAGGGAGTGCAGGCTTAGGAACTGGGTTAAAAGCTCTTACTGAACAAGTCTGAAGACCTGAGTTTGAATCCCCAGAACATACATAACAACTGGACATATAGCAGATACAAGATTAATACCCGGAAGTTCACAGGCCAGGTTATACAACAGTAACACACACACACACACACACACACACACACACACACACACACACACACACACACACACAGATTCAGATAGGCCCAGCATGCTACATTTAAGGGATTCCATGGACAAGTGGGGAAGAGAGAAACTGAGAGATTAGACATTGAAAGAACATGCTAAGAAATGTGGAGCTGCTGCGCCAGTGTCACAGCCTCACCCACCTTCTTGCATTCAATCCCAATCTCTGCGCCTCCATGGGACAGAAAAAAGAATGACTGGGTGAGGCATCCCAGAAACACGCAGGTAAGCCATCGGAGATGGCGATGGCCTGAACTCTGGCAGAGCAGACAGAGCCAAGAGAAAAGAAATGAGTGGTGTAATTCAGCAGACTCTGAAAGGTGGGGGTTAGGGATATAGTTTAGTTGGCTACACCACGCACAAAGTCATGAGTTTGAACAAGGTTTGGTGGTATACATCTATACTCCCAGCACTTGGGAAAATCAGAAGTTGAAGATCATCCTCAGTTACAAATTGAATTTAAGACCACTCTGGTCAAAGACCTGACCTTATCTCAAAGAAAAAAATAAGCCAGATGCCTTTACTTAGACCATTAATAAACAATACAAGTCAAGAAAAAAGAGGGTCTGTAATAGGACAGTCAAAGGATGGACTCAGATCTAGATGCACACAGGTCTGAGAAACATTACAAGGAAAAGTCTAGTATTTGTTTTGATTACTTTTTTTGTTTGGGGGGTTAAGCAGTAACCTTGCTATGTAGCCCAGGCTAACAGCCACTTGAAAAGCAGTGGCAGGGCTGGAGAGGTGGCTCAGGGGTTAAGCCTCCGCCTTGCAGGCGGAAGGTCCTGAGTTCTGATCCCAGATCCCACTGAGTTCTGATCCCAGATCCCACGTATAGACGCCAGGCAGAAGTGGGGGCGGCCTGCGCTTCTGGTCCTGGTAGGGCGGAGCCTGTGAATCCCTGGGCAGAAGGAGGTGGAGGAGTCCATGGTGGTTCACGAATTCGTCCATGGTTCTACACATACACAGACACACACACACACAGACACACACACGCGCGCACGCACATACACACACACGTGCACACAGTTGAATAAATAATAATAATTAAAAATTAAAAAAAAAAAAAAAAAAAAGAAAGAAAAGCAGTGGCAAAAAGGGGAATTCCGAGGCTGGAGAGGTGGCTCAGGGGTTAAACCTCTGCCTTGCAGGCAGAAGGTCCCGA
Organism: Typhlomys cinereus; assembly: GCA_023101885.1. Classification (NCBI taxonomy): domain Eukaryota; kingdom Metazoa; phylum Chordata; class Mammalia; order Rodentia; family Platacanthomyidae; genus Typhlomys; species Typhlomys cinereus. The sequence goes on from JALPQD010000107.1 coordinate 533,734, forward strand.
GTTCGGATCCTAGACCCCACGTATAGACTCCAGGCGGAAGCGGGGGCGGCCTGCGTTTCTGGTCCTGATAGGGCGGAACCTGTGAATCCCAGGACAGAGTAAACAAGGAGGAGGTGGAGGCGTCCATGGTGGTTCCCAAATTCGTCCGTGGTTATACACACACATACATACACACGTGCACACACACAACTGAATGAATAATAAATAGTAATAAAAAAATTAAAAAAAAAAAAGGGGAATTCCAAGTCAGGTGGATTCATTCATCTTATTGTCAAGGTCAGCCTACAAAGAGTTCAAGACAGCCTAAGAAACAGCAAAAAACGCTATTCAAATAACCAATAGCAACAGCAAAAAAAAGTGCTAGTGAGATAGTTTAATAGTAGAATGCTTACATGCTATGCACCATAAAACACACACTCAACAATATCATTTAAGGATATCTGGCTGAATTAGTCCCAATTTCTAGAATACATAACTTTAGGATGAAAAATGATAATGACAAAGTACTGGAGGTATAATTCAGTGTAACATACTTGCCTGGCATGCATGAAAGGCTGGGTTTAATTCCTAGTACAAAAAAAAAAACCTCTTCTTTATTCAAAACGTCTCAAGGGCCAATGAGATGGCTCAGTCATTAGAGGCACCAGTAGACAAAATTCAATTCCCTGAGTGAAAGGAGAGAACCAACTTCCAAAAGCTGACCTCTATACATGCCTTCCCCCCCCCAACATTTTTTTAATCCATTTCCCAAAATGGATTCAGGTCATCTGTGACATTATCATGTGTAAAACTTCCTTTAGCTCCTTTTTTCCTTTTTTTTTTTTTTAAACTAGGGTTTCACTGCATTGGTTAGATTGGCTTCAAATTCCTGACTTCCCATAATTCTGCTTCAGCCTATTCAGTAGCTAGAACTTTATAAGCAAGTACCACCACTCGAGTTTTCCAATCATCTCCTAATACAACTATGAGACTTACCTGGTCTTGTCTAAATTCAAGAGAAAAGTAGTTCACTGCTCAGTACATTCATTGAATTCCAAGGAATGAACTGGTATTTAACAACTCCTACTCATAAGCGTGTGCTTATGGACTAAGAAATTACACCAACATGGACTTCAGAGTAAATATTATTTAAACAGAACTCAAAAGGATGCTACTAATCAATCAATCCCTTATCTCAACTATTATTCCAAAGTAATAGAATGCTACTTCCTTGTTATAAATCCACAACTTTTCATCTGAAAAAAGCCCTAAGGGAGATGTGTAAAATTTCTACAGGCAGAGGTTTTTCTTTTGGCTTTGTAGCTATTTCCCTGTCCTGACTGCTGGCAGCAATGGTTACAATGCTGATGTTGCCCTAAATCCTGAATTAACTGCTTGCAAATTAAAATGTATTTCATGACGTGTTAACATTGTAATTACTAAAAATAACTATTTTTTAAAGAGTTTAATCTTTTTGGCTAATACTTTTGAAAATAAAAAACTTTCTCAAACTCAATTTTCCTGGGCTAGAGAGATGGCTCAGGGGTTAAGACTGTATGTCTCAAGCAGAAGGTCCTGAGTCTGGATCTCAGGTTCCACGTAAAAAACACCAGGCGAAAATGGCAGCAGCCTGCACTTCCAGCCCTGGTGGAAGAAGCCTGGGAAATCCCAGAGGGAAGCAAGGCGGTAGAAGCAATCCAGGATGATTCCCAAAGTCACCCGTGGTCCTCCACAGGGACACACACATATACACACTAAATAAAAAAATAAAAAAAGCCAGGCGGAAATGGGGGCAGTCTTTACTTCCGGCCATGGAAACCCCAGAACAAAGCAAAAAGGTGGTAGAGGCAATCCAGGATGATTCTCAAAGTTATCCTTGGCACCCCAGGGACACACAATACCTTCTTTGTCTCTCTCTTTCTTTCTTGTGCGTGTGCACATGCACAAAATAAATGAATTTTTAAAAACTCAATTTTCCTAAAAACCTAAGGGAGATGTGTAAAATTTCTACAGGCAGAGGTTTTTCTTTTGGCTTTGTAGCTATTTCCCTATCCTGACTGCTGGGAGCAATGGTTACAATCCTGATGTTGCCCTAAATCTAATCTTGATATATTGAGATTTATAAACTGTATTTTATTATATTTTATATTCTTGGCTGACAATCTATTCTTACAAAGAAATCTTTGATACCCAACATCTAGGGAAAGCTTTTTTTTCCCTATTTTTTTTCATGTATATGTAGTCAAAGTAGAGAGCACATGTGAGTGTACATGCACATGTATGCAATATGCACAGAGGCCCAAGTGTGTGTGTGTGTGTGTGTGTGTGTGTGTGTGTAATTTGGGGGGGACACTGTGTGTCCCTGTGAAGGACCAAGGTGACTTGAGCTCTGGGATTTTCCAGGCTCCTCCCACTAGGGCCGCAAGTGCAGGCCACAGCCTTTTCCGCTTGGCTTTTTTTTTTTTTTTTTTATTCAATTGTGCATGTGTGTGTGTGTGTGTGTGTGCATGTGTGTGTGTGTGTGTGTGTGTAGCAGGCCGCCTCTGCTTCCGCCCGGCGTCTATACATGGGGTCTAGGATCTGAACTCAGGACCTTCCACCTGCAAGGCAGAGGCTTAACCCTTGAGCCACCTCTCCAGCCCCTCCGCTTGGCATTTTTATATGGGACCTGGGATCTGAACTCAGTACCTTCTGCTTGCGAGATAGTCTAAACCCCTGAGCCATCTCTCTACCCCAAGGTTGATATTGCAAACCATCTTCAATTATTATTCTACATCATTCTTTTGAGATAGGATCTCTAATCAAGCCAGAGCTTGCCAATAAGGCAGCTAGTCTGGCGGGCCAGCTTGCTCTAGGAATCCCCAGTCTCTGCCTTACAAGGTTGAAATTGCAGGTGGGTCACCATGTCCATCTGACATTTATTTGAAATTTAGGTATCTGAACACTGTCTGTCTGCTTACAGAGCACGCACTTTATTTGCTGAATCATTCCCCAGTCTGGAAAAGGTTTTTTGTTTTGTTTTTTAAAGGATATCTAAAGTCCTTTAAAATGTAATTAATTTGATCACCTAAGATACTTGTTTATTCTCCTAAGGCACTATTGTAGGGACTAAGCTCCAATATTTTACCATGGAATATACAAAGTACTAGAAGACTACTGATTAATCAACATCAATAACTTTTCTTTTTTGCTTGCTTCATGAAATTGTTTCTAGTACCCCAAACTGGGCTCAAACTCCCTACACAACTAAGAGTGGCCTCAAGCTCCTAATCTTCCTACCTCTGCCTCTACCTCTGCTGGGATTACAGGTGTACACCATGCAATCCCATGCCTGGTTTCTTTTTTAATTTTTGCTTTGCTTAAACTCTTAGAACTAATGATCAACAGCACATAGACATTTTTCTAGTAAATGAAGAATTTCCATCTATAACTTAAGAAAATGGATGTAGTCCTCTATGTAACTTTGAAGAAAGAAATAGAGGCAAATAAAAAAAGGCAAGGAATATGGAATTTCAGACTTGGAGTCAAAAACAGCACTTCATTCAAGCTGAGGGGGGATCACTCAGTAGGTAAGCATTTGATGGGCAAGCACTGGATGTAAGTTTGAATCATTAGACCTCACATAAAAATCAGGCAACTGCATTTGCAATCCCAGTACTTCTACAGCAAGATGAAAGGTAAATACCAAAGTTAGTTCATGGACCAATTAGCCTAACACATGCAGTGGCAAATAACTAAAGAGAGACTGGCTCTCAAAGTGGAAGGCCAGGATAAACACTTGGGGTTGTAATCTAACCTCCACACATATAGTATACATACACATTCATTCTCAGACACAGGTGCACACGCACACTACATACATACACGACCAACGTCTTATTTCTTCCATTATTGTCTGCTATTCCACCCAAGTTGTAAATCTTTTAATCCATCTAAACTTCACAATTGCTTCGCTTGTAAAAATAAAATTTTAAGTGTTCAGAACATAAAAAAGAGCTTATGCAAATAAACTTACATGCAATAAGTACTAATTAATTTTCTCTGAGCTCAAATTTTGGAAACAATTTAAAAACCATAATAATTCACCTCCCAGATGCCTAAGAGTCTGGGGATTCTAAATTGGGTCAATGGGGCTAGACTAGGGAGATATCAAGACGAATTAGGTCAACTAGGCATGGTGATGACTCACTTCTGTAATCCCAGCAGCCAGAAGAATGAAGCAGGAGAATCAATGCAGATTTGAGGCCAGCCTGGGCCACATGGTGAGTTCCAAGGGCAGCCTGGTCTATCAAGTTAGAATCTGTCTCAAAAAAACAAAGGTGGGGGGCTGGAGAGGTGGCTCAGGGGTTAAGCCTCTGCCTTGCAGGCAGAAGGTCCTGAGTTCAGATCCTAGACACCACGTATAGACACAAGGCGGAAGCAGGGGCGGCCTGCGTTACTGGTCCTGGTAGGGCGGAGCCTGTGAATTCCGGGGCAGAGGAAACAAGGAGGAGGTGAAGGCGTCCATGGTGGGGTCCCGAATTCGCCCCTGGTTCTATACACTAGCGTGCGCACGCACACACACACACAGGCACAATTGAATAAACAATAAAATTAAATTAAATTAAAATAAAATAAACAAAGGTGGGCTGGAGAGATAACTCAAGGGTTAAGACTCTATCTTGTAAGCAATAGGTCCTGAGTTCAGATCCCAGGTCCCATATAAAAATGCGAGGCGGAAAAGGCTATGGCCTGCACTTTTGACCCTAGAGAGAGGAGCTTGGAAAATCCCAGAGCTATGCAAGAAAGAGGTAGAAACAATCCAGGATGATTCTCCAAGTCACCCTTGGTCCTCCACAGGGACACACAGTACCCTCTGATACACACACATATACATAAATAAATATAAAAAATAAAGGCAAAAAAAAAAAAAAAAGGAGGAGGGCAAAAATGAATCCCTGCCCTTCAGAAACTCAGAAACAAGTGTAGGAAAGAAATCTGTAAGACAAATCAGATTACAATGCTCAGAGAAAACTTAAAAATGCTGTGTTCGAATAGACAAGGAAACAGCTCTTCTAAGAGAAATATAATGTGAAACAGTAGGTGGTGTGGTTGTTGATCTTAATCTGGAAGGGAGGGGAACTGAAATGGTAAGCTTTCTCAGGTTGAGCAAACAGTATGGGCAGAGGAAGGCCACAGACCTTTGCTTTGGAGGCAGAAAAGGCTGAGTTAAATCATATCTTAATCTCTTTATGGTATAGCCTGAGGCAAGTTAAGGTATTTCTACATTCTTTTTTTCAATCTACAAAATGGAATTAATGTCCAATTCAAAGGGAAGATTAAACATGATCATAATATGAAACACACAATAAAAACTGGGAAATGGCAGCTGCTGCAAGCCTGGGTACAAGAGTATCCAGAAAACAAAAGATAGGAAGTGAGAATGAACAGATTGCTTTCAGTCTGTCTAAGAAAAGTCTTCCATGCCAAGTAAGAAGTGAGGATTAACTGCTGAGGACAAGACCAAATTGGGATCAAATATTTGCTTGTATCAAATAAGGAAAACAGCCAATAAACCTACAGATAGGAAGACAGTACATCAAAGTACTCTGTTGTTAGCTGTTATACTCATAGAATGGGCATTTACAGTGGAAACCTTTGGGTCTAAAGCTGAATTAGTGAAGGAAAATGCACATATCGGGGGCTGACCTGAAGAGAGATAACTTGATATACCACAGAGGCCTGAGCACCCACAGGAGTAGACAGGTCAGAGTGAACCCTGGGATCCATAGAGGCACCAGGTGGAAGGATGGGAGGGAGTGGGAGAGAATGATGAAAGGAAGGGAGGGGATGGTGAAGGGGGAAGCAAGGATGAACACCCAATATGCTTGTAAAAGTAGAAAAATAAAAAAAAAAAAAAATGCTGGTATCCATGAAAGAGAACCAAGGAAGAATGAATGATGAGAAGGGCATCAAGAACAGAGTGGATGAACTCAAGTAATTTCAGTAACAGGAAATATGGCATGCACTCACAAAACTTAAATTGAAACCCACAAGACATTGGAAATAACAACATTAGGGGAGCAGAGAATGGGAAAAAGTGACTTAGCCGTCCTTTCATCTAGGTAAGTGGTGGTATCACTCAAAGACAGAATAAAGAAGGTCTGGAGTCTTATAGTTGTTCTTTTACTCCCTCTTGTAGTACAGTTTGGTTAAGTGTCCTCTAGCTTTTTGAGGCAAAAGGGAAACGTTCTCCTTACTCCAAGTTTAGTGTCTTCATCAACCAAGTAGAACTCTGCCCAGGAAGAAATCCGATTGTTACCAACCCTCAGGAGCCAGCTCCCCTAAGCCCTTTTATTTCCGGTGGGGCTGCAGCTCCGCAGCACTACCAAGCAGCAGGTTCACAAATGCAGTTGAGATCGTCCCTGGAGGACGTAGGCAAATCCATCATCGAAAAGACCAAGTCAGTTTAGCACCTGTGTTCTTCATCAAAGGCACCTCGCTACATTCAAGATTCAAAGTTCGCGTCCCAAAGTTATTTTTATAAACTTTGGCCCGCTCTTATTCGAACAACAGAAGCCAACCCCAACTCCGCACCTCCCCCCCCATGTGTCACTTTATCAGGGGAAAATTAAGATGACTAACAGGACAGGAAGGAGCATGGAGCCACGATAGGGGACGACTCCCCACCTTCCTGGAGTTGGAACTTGCCCGTTGTGTGACTGTGCAGTCACAGGGCGACAGTTTCTTAGGACGCAACGCGATTTCAAAGGACCCACTAACCGACCCAACTCCGGCTGCCCACCCTCCTTCCTTCCCCGCCTCCCGCCCCCCGGCCTCCGCCGAGCCGGAGTAGCTGGGCTCGGGCTCCCCGCCGCCGCGGCCCGGGGTGGGGCTACTCCGCGGCTCCGACTCCCGGTCGGAGCTCCGGCCTCCTTCCGCGGTGGCCGGCTAAAGGCCTCCCGGCCGAGCCACATCGACGACGCCCCCGATCCGCACCGCGGCAGCCGCCGGCGGGGGTCTGGGGCCGGACTCTGGGGACCGGGCGGCGAGAACGCCCCGGGCGGGTCGCAGCAGCGGAGGCAGCGCCCGGCGGAGGCCTGGCGCTCTCGCCCAGATTGCGGCCTAGGCGGCCCCCGTGGGTTTCCTCGCAGGGGAAACACAGAGGACCACGCAGAGAAGGGAGGACGGGTGGCGACGCTCCAGCGAGCCCTGGCCCGCCGTGGGGGCCGCGGGCCCGGAACGCCGTCCCCCGCCGAGCCAGCGCCGGAGAATGGCTTTTACCTTCATCAGCCTCCTGCTGGCCGCCATCTTGGATCTGGTGCTGCCGCTTTCCCAAAATGCTTCGCGGCGAGCCGGGCGGCTGGAGCCCCCGCACTTCCTGGAGCGGGGGAGGGGCGGCAGGGAGGAGTGGCGGACGCAGAGAAGCGCCTACTGTGCGACGGTGCCACCGAAGAAGAAGAGAGGGAGAACACAGTGACCCGGCCCTTAACGGAGTATCCAATCAGACTAGCTACTGTGCCTGACACAGTAGATCGAGCTATGAATATTAATCATTAAAGAAGTCATTAAAGACAATAATTCAGAGACTCCTAAAGCGCTGTAAAGAAATGGAAACTGGGGGATAAGAAAGTGAGAAGACCTACTTAAATAAATTAAAAAAAAAAAAGGATAGCAACCAAGTGTGGGTTATTTACTCCTGTAATTCCAGACACTTGGAAGGTGGAGAGGAGAATTGTGAGACCAGAATGTGCTACACTGTGAGAACCTATCTCTTAAAAAAAAAAAAAAAAGTAGCTTCCAGGAGTGGTGTCACATGCAAGTAATTTCATAATTCTAGCACTCCAAGAAAAAGAACTGCTAAATGCCAAAGGCCAACCCCCTTCCCAGAGAATCCTTGAAGTGGCATAGACCTGTAATACCAACAGTCAGGAAGCAATAAGACTAAGTTCAAGATCAGCCTGGGCTCCACAGCAAGACAATGTCTGAAAAAATAAAAATAAGGCCAGACAGTTGCCCAAGCCATGTAAATCCAGCAGGGGCAGAGAGATGGGTTCCATCCTGACTGCTGACTCCGGAGCGAGATCTGGAAGCTGAAGGATAGAAATGGGTACAAGAGTTGGAGAATATCTGAAGCAGAGGATTCTGAATTGACAAAGACATGAGGCTATCTATATAGGTGGTCTAGAACAAAGGATCACCGAGAAGCAGGACATGTTGGGATTCGCCCACAATTTCAGCTGTTGAGGAAACTGGAGCAGAAGTATCACTGTGGGCTTAAAACCAGCCCAAAGTATATAGCACATTCCTATTTCAAAAAAATAAAAGTAGGGGACTGGGGCTGAAGAGATAGTTCAGAGGTTAAGAGTGCCTCTCAAGCCAGAAGATCCTGAGTCCGGATCCCAGGTCCCATGTAAAAACATCAGGTGGAAGCTGTGGCAGCCTGCACTTCCGGCCCTGGTAGGCGGAGCCTGGGAAATCCCAGAGCGAAGCACAAAGGAGGAAGAAGCAATCCAGGACTATTTCCGAAGTCACCCTTTGTCCTGTCCTGTCACAGTGCCCTCTGATACACACAGACACACACACACGCCTGTGAGAGGGAGGAATGAATGAATGAATGAATGAATGAATGGTTTGAAAAAATTAGGGGGAGAAATGGCTCGTGGGTTGATGCCTTTCCCTCGTAGGTAAAGGACCTGAGTTCAGGTCCTCAGATCTCACGTTAAAAATGCCCAGCAGAGGGGGCTGGAGAGGTGGCTCAGGGGTTAAGCCTCTGCCTTGCAGGCGGAAGGTCCTGAGTGCGGATCCTAGACCCCACGTATAGACGCCGGGCGGAAGCAGGGGCGGCCTGCGTTTCCAGTTCTGGTAGGGTGGAGCCTGTGAATCCCGGGGCAGAGTAAACAAGGAGGAGGTGGAGGCGTCCATAGTGGTTCCTGAATTCGTCCGTGGTTACACACACACACACACACACACACCACACACACACACACACACAAATGAATAAATAATGAATAAAACAATTAAAAAACCTAAAAAATGAATTTAGAAAAAAAAAATGCCAGCAGAAATGACAGCGATCTGCACTTCCTGTCCTGGAAGGCAGAGCCTGGGAAACCTCAGAGCAAAGCAATAGGGAGTTAAAGCAAACAGGGTGATTCCCCCTCGGGCCTCCCTGCACAGACACACATACTCAAAGTGCTCTCTTCTACATACAGACACACACACACAATGTAAATAAATAAATAAATTTTAAAAGGCCAGCAAGGTGGCTTAATGGGTAAAGTACCTGCTCTTAAACCCAAAGACCTGAGTTCTATCACCAGAGTCCACATGGTAGAAGGAGAAAAAAGATTCCAAAAGTAGTTATCCTCTGACATCCACCTGTGTGGCATGGCATGCATGTGCGCACCCTCAATCTTTCTCCTCTCTCTCTCTCTCTCTCTCTCTCTCTCTCTCTCTCTTTCACTCACAAATAATGAGTAAATAAAAAATTAATAAGTAAAAAAATAAAAGAGGTGTGGGGGGGTCAAGAATGAAAAATTCAGTCAAGGATAAAGAGATGGCTTTGCCTCACAAGCAAAAGGACCTGAATTCAAATGCCAGATCACAGGTAAAAACGCTGGGCAGAAATGTCTATGGCGTTCACTTTTGGCCCTGGTGGGCAGAGTCTGGGAAATCCCAGAGCTAAGCAAGAAGGATATAGAAGCAATCCTGGATGATTCCTGAACTCACCCTTGGTCCTCGACAGGGACATACAGTGTTCTATCACACACACACACACACACACACACACACACACACACATTAAATAAACAAACAAACAAACAAATTAATAAATGAATTCAGATTCCAGATCCTACATAAAAATGCCCAGCAGAAATGAAAATGGCTTGCACATTTGGCCCTGGAAGGCAGAGCCTGAGAAAACCCAGAACAAAGTAACAAGGAGGTAGAGCAATTTAGGATGATTTCTGGTGTCTCTTTTGGGCCTCCACTGCACACACAGTACACTCTTACACACACACACATACACACACACACACACAAAGCATTTGATGAACAAAAAAGTTATTAGATAAAAACATTGATGGGCGCCCTAGCCCCTCTTGGTCTTCAAGGTGCCATGAGTTCCTTTTCCAGCTGCCTCTCTTGGAGGCTCCCTAGCCCCTCATGGCATTCCAGTGCCATAAGTCCGTTCCTTGTCCTTGTTCCTTGCTCTTCATGGATTCCATGCTTAGGCACCATGAGTTCTCCAGGGCATCCTAGCCCCTCATGGCATTCCACATCTGAAGTCCATGAGTTCCAACCTTTCTCTCCTCTAATAAACTCTACCTAAAAAAAAAAAAAATTGATGACAGCTAGGATATAGTTCAATTAGTAGAATATTAACTTAACATATGTGAAGCCCTGAATTAGATCCCTAGCACAGAATAGGTCAGACATGCCTGTAATCCCAGAATCCCAGACAAGGGAATGAGAAATTCAAGGTCATTCTACACACTTTTAGGCCAACCTAGGCTACAAGAAATAGAAAATGAAGAGAGAAAGAAAGAAAGAGAAAGAAGAGAGAAAGAGAGAGAAAGAGAGAAAGAGAGGAGAGAAAGAGAGAGAAAGAGAGAAAGAAAGAGAGAAAGAAAGAAAGAAAGAAAGAAAGAAAGAAAGAAAGAAAGAAAGAAAGAAAGAAAGAAAGAAAGAAAGAAAGAAAGAAAGAAAGAAATGGAGAACAGCATTTGATGAAAGATAAAAAGAGTTCAGATCCCAGGTCCCCCGTAAAAGTGCCAGATGGAAATGGGAGCAGCCTGCACTTCCAGAAATCCCAGAGATAAGTAAAAAGGAGGTACAAGCAATCCAGGATGGGGGCTGGAGAGGTGGCTCAGGGGTTAAGCCTCCGCCTTGCAGACGGAAGGTCCTGAGTTCGGATCCCAGATCCCACGTATAGACGCCAGGCGGAAGCGGCCTGCGCTTCTGGTCCTGGTAGGGCGGAGCCTGTGAATCCCTGGGCAGAAGGAGGTGGAGGCGTCCATGGTGGTTCGCGAATTCGTCCGTGGTTCTACACACACACACACACAGACACACGCACGCGCGCACATACACACGCATATGCACACAGTTGAATAAATAATAATAATTAAATTTAAAAAAAAAAAAAAAAAAAGCAATCCAGGATGATTCCTGAAGTGACCCCTGGTCCTGTGCTTTCTGATACACACACACCCACACACACACACACACACACACAAAATATTTTTTTAAAAAAAATAAGCTAGGGTGGAAGGTCAGAAACACCTGCAAGATGATTTACCAGAAACACCTACAAGGTGGTTGATTAACAGTGTTGGCCAGGGCAGGCCACCAGCAAATCAGCCAAGGTCAACAGCTAAGTCAAAGATGAACAGAAGGGAGATTCAGCATGTAACTACCCCCATAACTAGTTGAACAGCATGTGCATAGCACAGGCCAGGGGAGCCTGACAAAATATGGGGTCCCCAGTTGGCCTAACACACAATATGCTCAGAGAATTAACCACTGTCAATGGAACTTACCTTAGTCTTTGTCCAATTATAAAAAACTTTTTATATACTTTTTTATAAAAGAAATTCACTCTTTAAGTTCATGAAACAAAGGATGCAGAGCAACTGACTCCGTGGAAGTCTTTGGCGCCTATGAATCTGACCTCTTCTGAGTTAAGTCCACCTAAGATGAGAAAGTCTCAAAAATCTCCATTTTCCTCAAGAACCTCTATGTTCCCCCATTTCATTATCATGGGATGGTACACATATGAATGCCAGAAGATAGGTGGGCTTGCTGGAGATAGGAAAGGCAAGTGGAGCTGGTGCAGACCGACAGCCTGACAGGGCTTTGTGGCATTACAGTTCCTCAGCCTGAAATGCCTTCTCAGCCACCTGGGCAGCCCTCAGGCCCTCTCCTCCTGCTCCCTGCTCTGACAGGGCCCTGCTCCCTATTCTTCACCCAAGGCCACAAAGCAAGCTTGGATTTCTGATGTCTTTTTGTGTACTCATGTTTAACCTTTGTGTCACATTGAGCCCTTGTGTCTTCATTAGGCCATCATCTCCGAGAGGGCTGAAGCCAACTCTGGCCTATTTACCTCTATTTTTTTTTTTTAGGTATGTTTTCAAGGAGCTTATACCATATGCCAGGTCCTAGTCTAGATCCTGAGAAGGCAGTAGAGAACGGGCAGAAAATTCAATAACACGAAGGGAAGCAGAATGGAGAGTTTAGGCTGTGGCAGCTTCGTGGTTGGAAGCCGTTTCCTCTGGGGTGAACATTACAGTCACCATCTTGAGTCAGAGTAGCTGTGATCACTTGCATGAGAACCTCACAAGGCCAAGAGTGGAAGCCCCATAGAAGCCAGGAGTGGAGATGTAGGTCTTTTCCTGCTGGAAGTCAGAGATATTAGTATATATATATGTGTAATTCCAGCACCTGGGAGACTGAGGCAGGAGATTACAAATTCAAGGCCAATTTAGACTACTTTGTGAATTCTTGACTGACCTGAGACTGACCCTTCATGAAGGGAGGAGGTTTCTCATGAGGCTTAAAGGGCTCATCAGATCTTCAGGAGGATCTGAAGCTATATAGGAGGTAGAAAGATGACTATGTGAGATTCTTTGGTAGTATAGCCCATACCATTGCCCAGGAAACTTTTATGGGGTGCAATTTCTCATGAGTTGTCCTTACTACATGGGCAATGTAGCTACCCATAAGTTGCCCAGATACTTCCCAGGGGTAGAACTGTCTTTAAATAACTCATGTTTAAGAAACCCTGATAAATTCATTGGATGGAATTCTTTCTTTGATCTATTTGTATTCTCTCTACCTGGTGTGAATTAGCCCCAGAAGAAGTTGTATAACACCAAGGAAGTATATGAGCCATAGCACCAAGGATTCTTAAACCCATGGCCCAAGGTGGCTATCCCCTATGGAGGAGTCAAAGGACCAAAAGGTACACAGAGCTGGCAATGTGAGGTCAACAAGGGAATGTATTACTTTCTCTCAGTCAGCAGATTATTAGGCTCAGAAACGCTGGGTCAAAGGTGTATGTGTATGCGTGTGTTCACACTCTCTCAGGAGGGCCTGTAACTTGATTTTTCAAATTTACTTCAAATAACATATCTCTTTATATATTAGTTCTTTTCCACTTTGGAAATAGGTCATGCTATGTAGCATTGGATGGCTTTGGAGTCACAGTCCTGCTACTTAAATCTTCCAGAGTATTAGGATTACAGGCATTTATCACCATTCCCAGCTGTAACCATAACGCTTTCTTAAACCTAAGTCCTCCTTGAAGCTTGATAAAACACTAATGGCTAGATCTGCACACTGAGGTAAGTAGATCATTCTCTTCCCTTAAGTTCCCAATATAGTTCCTCCCTTCGATTCTGTGATATTTCCAAGGAAACCTAGATCCTAAGAAATCACATTCTAAAGCTACCCATGTAATCTATGTCTTTCATTTTCTAAGTGAAAAAATAAGACTCATAGAAGGAAAGCCCTGCTTTGCTCATATACTCCACCAACCGTCTGAAATACCTCTGACATGCTGCAGCAAGTGCTGACATGAAGATGGGGCCAGAGATATGGCTTAAGGGTTAAGTCTCTGCCTTGAAAGCAGAAGGTCCTAGGTTTGGATTCTGCATCCCAGATTCTATGGAAAAAACAGGGAGAAATGGAGGCAGCCTGTACTTCCTATTCTGGAAGTGGAGCCTGGGAAACTTCACAGCAAAGAGGTAGAAGTAATCCAGGTTGATTCCAAGTCATCCTTGGGCCTCCATAGGGTGACCTCTGATACAAATGGGAAAAAAAAAAAAGTGCCAGATTGTGGCTGTGGGGACTCCAGTGATTCGCCACAAAGTCTTCTCCTGACGTCAGGATGAGGTCCAGATCTGACAGTGGGAGGCCTCACTTGACGCTGCAGCAAGTCCTACTAGACTGTGGAGTCCTACCTGACCTGAAATGACAACCTAGATTTCTGAATAAGATAGGGACAAAATAGCTAACTTCTGAGTTAGGACTAGATCATATCAGGAGGCTGGATATATGGCTCAGAGGATAAAGCCTTTGCCTCACAAGCAAAAGGATCTAAGTTCAGGTCCCAGAACCCACATATAAATGCCAGTCAGAGGGCTAGAGAGATGGCTGATGGGTTAAGACTCTGCCTTACAAGTAGAAGGTCCTGAATTGGGATCTCAGGTCCCACGTAAAACTGCCATGGGGAAATGGCTACTGCCTGTACTTCTGGCCCTGCGGAGCAAAGCTGAGAAATCCCAGAGAGAAGCAAAAAGGAGGTAGCAGCAATCCAGGATGATTCCCAAAGTCCCCTTAGTCCTCCACAGGGATACACAGTGCTCTCTGATATACACTCACAACAAATAAACTTAAAAAAAAAAAAAAAAGCAGTCAAAAAAGGCTGTGGTAATCTAGGATGATTCCTGAAGTCTACCTTGGGCCTCTACAGGCACACAGTCCTCTCTCTTACACACACCCACACACACATACACACTCCTTTCCTCACACATCCACATCCACACCTACACACAAAACAATAATAATTGGGCAGGAGAAATGGCTCAGAGTTTAAGTCTATGCCTTGCAAGCAGAAGGTCCTGAGTTCAGATCCCTGATACCACGTTAAAAAAAAAAAAAAAAAGATGCCACGCGGAAATGGCAGCAGCCAGTACTTCTGGTCCTGGAAGGCAGAGCCTGGAAAACTCCAGAGCAAAACAGAAGGAGGCAGCACAATCACCTTGGAAGTCACCCTTGGACCTCCACAGCCACACAGAGTACCCTCTGATACACAGACACACATGCAAAAAATGAATGAATGAATGAATGAATACATTTTAAAAATAAATTAAAAATTATTGTAAAAATACACAATAGCAAAAAATGGAATCAGCCAACATGCCCATCCACAGAGGAATGAATAATGAAAATATGGTACATACACACAATGGAATATTACTCAGCCATCTGAAAGGATGAGATTATGGAATTTGCTGGTAAATGGATGGAACTGGAAAGTTTAATGTTGAGCAAGGTATCTCAGATACAGAAAATTAAGCACTGCGTGCTTTCTCTTATATGCAGATGCTAGCACTGATATCCTTGTCAATGTATTTGGATTGGAATTACTGTAAGAGCCAGAAAATTTGAAAGAGATCAATGAGTGGGAAGGAAGGAAGGAATGATTAGGGTGAAACTTTTTAAAGGGGAGATTTATGATACTATAACAAGTAGGGAAGGAGGAAATAATTGGGAAAAATACATAATGCGAATGAGGGGATGGGAGATATGGGGTCAGAGGGACTTATAGAAAAACCCTAAGATTATGGGAAGTAACCCCTAAAGAACCACCTATGCTAGTAATACGTAAAAAAAAAAAAAAAAAAAAAAAAAAAGTCTTTTAAAGAAAGGTACTAGAAAGGTCAATCTCTATGCAGAAGAACATAGAGTGAGAAAAATGGGGGAGGGGGAAAGCCCTAAGCTGATCCACTTGGAACGTAGTGACAAAATTATGCCAGAGGTAATAGGAATGTGACACTTCCTGATAAAAATTATGCTAGAAGTAATAGGAATGTGACACTTCCTGATAAAACATTGGTCAGAGAAGTCTCAAAGGCCTCCAAATATTATAGGCTTTTGTCATTGATCTTGTCTGCTCTCCAAAAAACTGTCAATAAGACCTATTACTGAAGATGCAATACGTATGGGTCAGAGAACATGAGCAAAATACATCAACTAGAACTGGTCTCAGAACTTCTTCCTTCCTGGATAGCTTACAAAGTACCAAGAAAAACATAGAAGCTATTTGGGAAGAGAAATAATCACAGGCCCCATCAATGCATGAGATCTTTAAGTTGGAATAAAAATTACCATGGCAACAGGTGACTACCAGTGTAACAGTGGCATGAGTAGCAAGGAGACAACCAGTAGCTATCTGATCAGGCTAAAGACCCACTTGTCAGAATGGAACACATTCATATTACTGTTAACTAGAATAAGAACCTAAAAAGGGGGAGAAAATAGATCAAAAGGGTAAAACAGCCAAATACACCAAAGTGCTCTGTACATAGCTGCTATTATACTCGTAGATTTGAAGAATACTTAGCATTCAACCTAGAAATCTTCTACAAGAGAGGTGAAGTGGACAGCAGTAGCTAGTCATAATACAGAGTGCCAGTGACTCAGAAGGGCTAACCCAAAATCAGACCAAGCCAATCTCCCCATCCTAAGACTTTGGGAACCTCTTGGAAGACGGGACAGTGAGACTGTAAGAACCTAAAGATGGGAAGGTTCACCTTTAGACAAGACATTCCACTCAAGGCAGGACTGCTGCATCTAGGAAGTCCCTATGGTGAGACTTCCTTTTACTAGACCTGCATAATAATGACTGATATACCAACATGCCCCCACAAAATAATGAGGAACTTAAGAGCGATAAGGATAAACAGTGGAAACCTTGTGGATTGAAGCTGGATGAGTCAAAGAAAATGCCCCTATCAGTGGGGTTGCCCAAACAGAGACAGCTTGATAAGCCCAGAGGCCTGAAAACCCATAAGAGTAGACAAGCCAGAGGCAATCCTGGCAGACAGGCAGAAGGATGGGATTAATGGAGGGATGGGAGGGAAAGACCATGAAGGGAAGCAGGGATAAGTACTCAATGTACTTGTAAAAGTAGAAAAAGAAAGAGTAGACAAACCAGAGTGAACCCTGGGATCCATAGACGCAGACAGGCAGGAGGATGGGAGGAAGTGGGATGGATTGAGGAGGAGAAGGGAAGGGGGATGGGTGGGAGGGAAGTTGGAGGAAAGCAGGAATAAGTACTCCATATGCTTGTAGAAATAAAATAGATAGATAGATAGATAGATAGAT
The DNA here is from genome assembly GCA_023101885.1 of Typhlomys cinereus. NCBI lineage: Eukaryota > Metazoa > Chordata > Mammalia > Rodentia > Platacanthomyidae > Typhlomys > Typhlomys cinereus. The sequence goes on from JALPQD010000107.1 coordinate 550,585, forward strand.
AGATAGATAGATAGATAGATAGATAGATAAACAAGCATGAAAATAGGAAGAAGATTGGCAGGGGAAAAGGCTTTATAACGGTAAAAGGAGGGGGGATGTGATTGGGGATTAAGGTGTGTAGATATCAGAAATGTATTATATTCATATATGAAACTCTAAAAGGATTTTAAAAAGCTAAAGAAAAAAAAAAAAAAAGAAATGACAATCTAATTTGATCACAGCTGCTCTAGTGTCCTAGAGGGCCACCTGTATCCATGAAGATTCAGATTCTCCTCTGTGAAGCAGTGCAGAGGTGAGGGTTCCTTGAAAATCACTCTTCTTCTGGCTACCATGCCAAAGGGTCCAAGACCAATTCAAAGCTAAGGCCATTGTCCTAACTTTTCACCAGGCATCACTATTCCACATCTGCCTCAACTCTCAAGATGAATGTCTTCAATCATAATTCCAGTGTGCTTGTTACTCATTATTGCCCAGAGGTGTTTCCTATTGGCCCAGAGAAACCTGGTTTGAAAAACAAGTATTGATGGAAGACTCTAGGCAGAGGGACAGGTGCACAGTACACATAGCTGCTATAAGACCTGGCTTCCTGATTTAGGCAGGTACCACAGATTGAAAAGCAAAGGAACTTCTACTGTAAAACAAAATTGGATAAAGATGGTCAAGCTTCAGTGTGTTTCTCATAAGATATTTGCTATAAGAAAGGACAAGGGGCTGGAGAGGTGGCTCAGGGGTTAAGCCTCTGCCTTGCAGGCGGAAGGTCCTGAGTTCAGATCCTAGACCCCACATATAGACACCAGGCGGAAGCGGGGGCAGCCTGAGTTTCCAGTCCTGGTAGGGCGGAGCCTGTGAATCCCAGGGCAGAGTAAACAAGGAGGAGGCAGTCCATGGTGGTTCCCGAATTCGTCCGTGGTTCTACACACACATACACGCATACATGCACACACACATACACGCACACACACATACACATGCACAATTGAATAAATAATGAAAAAATTAAAAAAAAAAAGAAAGGACAGGAAGGAACCAGATTAGAGGAGGGCTCCTAAGCTTCCAAACCATATAAGTAAGGAGAAAAAAAGCTGTAAAAGAGGCCAAGTTCTGCAGTTTAGGACCTTGCCAACAATCTGACCGAGGTGTGGTCTTTATTCCTGGTCTGACTTGAGGTCTTTCTCCAACACCCCAATGGGCAGTATAGATCCTATGTTTCAGGCCTTGTTACTAGATGGCACTTGAATGTTGTAACTAGGTAGGTCAAGAAGCTTCTCCTCATTTCTGCTGTCTTGTCTGCCTGGCCCTGGGTCAGTATGCCACCTTGCATTGGAGGGACATTCTTTTTTTTTTTTTTTAAACTTTATTATTATTATTATTATTTATTCAACTGTGCATATGTGTGTGTGTATGTGTGTGTGCGTGCGCGTGTGTGTGTGTCTGTGTATGCGTAGAACCACGGACGAATTCGTGAACCACCCCGGACGCCTCCACCTCCTTCTGCCCTGGGATTCACAGGCTCCGCCCTGCCAGGACCAGAAGCGCAGGCTGCCCCCGCTTCTGCCTGGCGTCTATACGTGGGATCTGGGATCCGAACTCAGGATCTTCCGCCTGCAAGGCAGAGACTTAACCCCTGAGCCACCTCTCCAGCCGGGGACATTCTATTTTTACCTCTTCTGAGTCCACTATGGGAAGGGATACAAAGGTGTATCAGATCTACTCCACAAAAAGAACAGCAGCATGTGGAATGATTAAGGATATAGAGAGGTTATAGAGTCTTGAGAACTACAGTCCCAGGTTAGAGTCAAGAAACAGTTGCTGGAGGAGGAAGCTACCAAAGCTGAAGTCCAAGGACAGACAAAGTTAGTAACACATAAGTGGATTAAAAACTGGGTTTGAGTCAGTTGTGGTAGTACATGCCTTTGTTTTTAAGTTTTTCTTTTTTCATTTTGTGTGTGTGTGTGTGTGTGTGTGTGTGTGTGTGTGTGTGTATCAGAGGGCATTGTGTGTCCCTGTGGAGGACCAAGGGTGATTTCAGGAATCATCCTGGATTACTTCTTTGCTTTGGGATTTCCCAGGCTCCACCTTGCAAAGCCAGAAGTGCAAGTCACTACCATTTCCACCTGGCGTTTTCTGCTTGCAAGACTTGAACCATCTCTTCAGCCCAAAATAGTAGATGATTTTAATCCCAGCTACTTAGCAGGCTGAAACAGGAGTATTGCAAGACTAGTCTGGGAGGTAAGGCACCTGCTCACAAACCTGGAGATCTGATCCCTGGAAGTCCACATAGTGGAAAAAGAGAACTTCCTAAACTTTCTCTGACCTCCACTTGTGCATCGAGGCATGCATTTGCATCTCTCTCTCTCTCTTTCTCTCTCACACACACACACACACGCACACACACACACACACATACACACACACACACACAGTGGGGAGTAAGGCTGAGGATGTACTTAGTGGTAAGTCATTAGCCTATCATGTATGAAGATCTGGATTAAAATCCCAGTCCTGGGATGCAGTGGGCTCAGATATCAAACATGGTGGTCAATTCCTAGAATTGCAAAATTTGGGAAGTAGAGAAAGGAAGCTCAAAAGCTCAAGGCTACTTGGTAGAGTATCACTTATGTCCTAAAAACACTGGAGACATCCCTTAGACATGGCTTCTAGCTCATTATAGTGGAGTGCTTCTGTAAGAGCCAGCTGATAGTCAAGCCTCACATTTGCAGTTATTCAGAGGAGCATTTCCTCTGATTTCCAGGCACGCATGGCTTTATACTGGAACTACACTGCACAGTCCACAAGGTCTCACCATCCTTGGTATAGTCACATCTTTGGCCATCTTTTCTCTGAGAAGCTGCTTGTCCCCTAACCTCTTGCACTGAGCATGCCTGCATGCTTCCCTTCCTGAGAGGAAAGCCTCAGTTGCCTGTGCCTTGCAAGGACTATTTCCTTTTTCTCACTAAGTGTGTGGGAGGCTAAATTTTGGTAGTAAGGACCTAAATATGGATTTAGCTGGACATTTGGGTAAGAATTATCTTCCTTGAAATCCCTTATCTCACATGATCCATGTAGTCGATGTTTACATGCTCCAAATCATAAGCAAGTTGCTTCTGCCTAGTGTTGCACTGGTTTGTGCAATAATAAAAGCCTGACTTTTTCATGTAAAAAAAAAAAAAAGTTCAAGGCTAGCTTTAATTACATGTTACCTTGTCTCAAAAGCGAATAAAACACATAAATAGTTTGATTAGCTGATGTAGGCAAGGGATGAGCATAGAGAGTCCTTGGTAGGCACAGAGGAGGGTAGCCCCCCTGGAAAACTTCACTCACTTAGGGACTCAGGGGTCAACCACAAGTTTAAGCACATCTTGTAATTAGTTTTTGGCCACTTACGTCATTCACATTACTAGAACCCCTATTAGGGTCAGGCCAGTTCTGCCCACACCGCATTCCTAGCCTTACCTACACATTTTACCCCTTTCTCCATACCCAGGAGCAAGTTCCATGTTTCCTATTAGGGCACCTTGGCCTGAAAAGAATGTCTGAGATGGAATATAAGAGCTGTTGAAGGATAAAGATGTGAGCTCAGAAATACATCCAGAGCATCCTAGGAAATTTCAGGGGCCAATTTGAGCAAAAGTCTCAGGATCCTCCCCCTGCCTAAGCAGCAGCCTAAATAGATTAGAAAGAATCTTGGCTTAGGGAGATGCAGCAGGGGGTGGAGGAACACACCTAAGGGCGGAAGGGGCACGCGGAAGACTCAGCCGGGGCGCCGGAAGAGGCGCGTGGGGCGGTTGGCAGCCGCCGGGGCGGCAGCCGTTGACTAACTGGCCTGCCAGGCGAGGTCTGGCCAGGCTACGGCCACAATGACAAAGGATTCGCCCACCCCCTTGGGTGGTGGCCGCTCATCACCCAAGAAGCCAAGCAGCCCCGGCCCAGCGGCAGCAATGCTGGAGGAACAGAGGCGAGACCTAGAGAAATTACGGGCGGAGCTAGAGGCCGAGCGCGCGCGTGGACGTGCGGAACGGCGGCGCTTCGCCGCCCAGGCGCGCCAGCTGCGGGAGTCTGCAGAGCGGGAGCGGCAGCAGCTGGCTGACCATCTGCGCTCCAAGTGGGAGGCACAGCGCTTCCGGGAGATGCGGCAGCTGCAGGAGGAGATGCAGCGGGAGCGCGAGGCCGAGATCCGGCAGCTGCTTCGCTGGAAGGAGGCCGAGCTGCGACAGCTGCAGCAGTTGCTGCATCAAGAACGCGACGGTGTGGTGCGCCAGGCCCGGGAGCTTCAGCGCCAACTGGCTCAGGAACTGGTGAACCGCGGCTACTGCGGCCGCACAGGGCCCTCTGAGGTCTCCGCGGCACAGTGCCGCTGTCGCCTACAAGAAGTGTTAGCTCAGCTACGTTGGGAAAACGACAGCGAACAAGCAGCGCGCATTCGCCATCTGCAGGCGGCGCTCAACGTGGAGCGCCAGCTCTTCCTTAAATACATCTTGGAGCACTTCCGCTGGCAGCCGGGTTTGCCTGGACCTGCGGACCCCCAAACCTCACATTCTTCGGAAGAACTGACTCCAGAAACGCGGACTCCCAAACCCGCCTGTTCTCTTGGATCCCTCGAAAACCTGAGCTCTGAGGTCCGCGTTCGCTCCCGCTCCTTGGATTTGGTGCCAACAGCGTGTTCCAGTTCCCCAGACAACCTGCTGCTCACACGCTCTAACTCCTTCAATTCCCTGGCAACAGCACATTCCTGCTCACTAGACAGCACTCTAAGTTGCCCCAAGACCTCCGAAACCGAGGTGCAGGCCTCTTCAACAAATGCCCCTCTCCCAGAAACCCCTAATCCCCCACCGCCGCTGCTGTCATCGACACATAGGAAACCTAATGACCCGCGGGGCAACGAATGCTCCAAGAACCAGCCGGGCAAATCTCTGACACCCTCACCTCCGGGTGTGGACTACCATGAACTGATGAGGCAGAACTCTGAGCTCACCGAAGCGTTGCAGGTGCTGGCGCGCCGCTACTATGACCTGCGTGAAGAAAACACGCAGCTGCGGCGCGCAGGTCTCATGGATCATGCGGCCGAGAAAGTGAAGTGGCTCAAGGGGAAGCGCGCAGAGCTGACCGGGCTCGCACAGCGCCTTGAGGACAGGGTCCGCAAATTGCAGGACACCAACCTGCGGGCGGTGAGCGCGCCTGGGCCGGGTGAGAGCCCATCGAGCCTAGAGCTGTACCAGGCCTTTGCCCGACAGCGCGCTCAGGACCTGGCAGAACAGGCTGATGCGCTGTTGGCCAAGGACCAGCAAATAGACGAGCTGAGGCGGGAGTGCCACCTGCTGCAGACACGCATTGCCACGGACCTCGGCAGCTCCTCGCAGCCTGGAGAGGGCGCCCCCTGCGCGCAATGGTTCAACATCAGCGACTTGGAGCGGCTGCAGCATGAGTCCCAAAAGGAAGTGCTGCGCCTACAAAGGCAGTTGACGCTGCAACAGTGCAAGGGCGGCGCCCGGGAGGAGAACAGCTGGAGCGCACCCTTCGAGGAAGCACGACACCAGGTGCAGGCCCTAGAGCGCCAACTGGGCCAGCAACAGCGAGAATGTGAGGAACTGAGCGCTCAGGCAGCTGCCGCACAGCGGCGCAGCCAGGAGGCTGAGATTCAGCTGCAGACAGCGCTGCACAAAGGCGTCTGGCTGGCAAAGGAGAACTCGCGGTTGCAGGCCCTGGCCGACAGGGTGCGGAAGATGGCGGATGAGAAGGAGGACGTTCCCCAGCAGCTGAGCCGCTCCACACAAAGGCAGGAACTCGAAGACACCAGCCTACTGGCTGAGCAGCTGCTGCAACAGGAGGTTTGTGGGCAGGACTGGCAGCAGCAGCTGAAAGTCTATGCAAACAAGACCTTGAGTGATCTTCAGGCTGCCAAGAAAGAGCTGCAAGGGTTGCAAAGTCAGCTTAGCCACCACCCTCCCCAGCCACAGATCTCCCAAGCTCCAGAATCCCAAGTGAGAGTTATCAAAAAGTCCAAATTGAAGCTAAAGGAAGAACATATACTGTCACTGCCTAGCAGGAACATAGAGTCTCCTGCTTCTCTTTCCATGCACGAGAATCCAGTTGCCCCAAGTGTCCCCCAAGTGTCAGACAGAAGCCCTGTTAGTCAGCCTCTGGACTCTAGGCCTCAAGCGGAGAAAATCAATTCCCAGTCCAACTCCTCTTCTGAGGTGGAGTCCATGTGGGCAACAGTGCCATCTTGCTTTTCTGTGGACATGGACACAGCAAGTGAAGTGGATGATCTAGAGCCAGACAGTGTGTCCACTCCCCCAGAAATGAGGATCTCTGAGGATCCCACCACCCCAACACTCAAGATCTTCCTGGCTAGGTGTAATTATAATCCCTTTGAAGGGGCTAGTAAGCAACCTGAGGGTGAGCTGCCCTTAAGGGCTGGGGATTATGTGTACGTCTTTGGGGACATGGATGAGAATGGCTTCTACAAAGGGGAGCTAGTGAATGGGCAGCGGGGTCTAGTGCCTTCTCACTTGGTTGAACAGATTTCAGGGAGCTCCATCTTGAGTTGTCTGCTACCTAAGTCCCCTGAACTTAGCCCTACTACACTACTAGCTGGGCAGAACAAAGTCTTGAAGAAAGACGGCTTATTATTTAGTGAAGCTTTGGAATCAGTGGAGAGAAGGCCATGCCAAATGGGAAGATCAGACGCCAAAATAGATTCGGCAGTAGAGATCTTGGAGACCAAGACGGAAACCTGCCAGCTGGGCTCATGTTCAAGCGAGGAGGAGGAGAGTTTCTGCAGATCTCTTCTTGAGGCCAAAGGACTGTTCTGCGTGGCTCCCATGCAACTACAGCTGCAGAGCATCACAGCTACGTCAGCTGAGATCACTTGGGCCTGTGGCAGCAGTAGATACCCCCATGTGGTGTACCTTGAAGATCAGGAGCATACTGTGACCCCGTCAGGGGTAAGCTGTTATACCTTCCAGGGCCTGCATCCTGGCACACATTACCAAGTGCGGGTAGGGGTGCAGTTGCCTAGGGACTTACTTCAGATACTCTGGAAAATGATGTCTTCCACTCTCACTTTCGACACACCTTTAGCCGGACCACCAGAACCTCCACTGGATGTGCTGGTGGAACACCACATGTTGCCAGGTTTCTTAGTGGTCAGCTGGCTTCCCGTGACCATTGACTCAGCTGGATCCTCCAATGGAGTTCAGGTCACTGGCTATGCTATATATGTGGATGGACTCAAGGTGGCAGAAGTTGCTGATGCCACTGCTGGGAACACCGTGTTGGAATTTTCCCAGCTTCAGGTGCCCCTAGCATGCCAGAAGTCTCAGTGAGAACCATGTCACTCTATGGTGAGTCTCTGGATTCAGTGCCAGCTCAGATCCCTGAGGACTGCTTCTCCTGTCACCCATTCATAGAGACTCCTCCCTGTAGTCACACCAACAGTGACCCTTCTTCCTTCAGAACCACCTTCCCTTTCTGTCATCAGAAACTGGTACAGGCTTCTCTGAGTACCAAGGCTGGCACCCATACCCCTGGAAATTGTGGGGAGCCTCAGGACAAGTTTCTGAAAGCATTCCTTGAGGAACCTCTAAGAAAGCAGACCTCGCTATCCGATCTGAACTCAGGAGTGGCTGGCAACCAAGCCCAGGAGTCCAAAGAGGCTCAGGAGGACTGTGGAAAGGACCTTCTACTTCAGAAGAATCCCCAGAAGTACACATCACCTCTGTCTAATTGCCAATCTGGGATGAAAGAAGTCCACGCCCAGCACATGTGCACCAGCAGAAGTCCCTCTCCAGGATTCATCCCTCCATCTCTGGAGTATGGGCCTGGCAAGGTACCATGCCCAGAGAAGGCCCTCAGGCAAAAGCGAGACACCCAACATTTTACTCCTCACCAGCAGGGCTCCAGTCAGCACTCTGCAGCCAACTTGCATTGTATTTTGGAAGAGAAGATGGCCCTGCGCTTGGATTCTCAGTGCACAGAGAAGTCAGAACAGAAAAGGAAATTCAGGCTTCAGAGTGGGCAAAGACAGGTTCCAGGAGACAAAAAAGAATGCCAGTCTAATGAGACTAGCTCAGCATCGTACCCAACTCCAGCCAGCAAAGTCATTAAAATATACAGTGGTGGCTCCCGGCAGCTCGAGACAGAAACCAACACTCCAGTTAGGGTCTTTGTGGCCCTCTCTGATTATAGCCCTGTGGTGACGTCTGTCAACAACAAAGCTGCAGAGGAAGAGCTGGCCTTCCAGAAAGGGCAGTTGCTGAAAGTGTGGGGCTCTCAGGATCCCTGTGGCTTCTACCATGGAGAGTGCAATGGACAAGTGGGCAAAATCCCTGGACATCTAGTAATTGAGGTAGAGGTGGGCACAGAGCAGACTGGTAGCAGGTTGCACTTGTTAGCACAAGAGCATCTGTACTCTGAAGCCCACTCTGAAGATGGTGAAGGTCTTACCAACCCTCAAACACCCTTCTTCAGACCCCATGGGAACACTAGGACACCTACCCTGTGGACCCCAAAGACAATGATGGCAGCTCTAGACTACAATCCCGGAGATGAGAAAACGGGAGTCCAGGCAAAGGGCAAATTGGCGCTCAGGGCTGGGGATGTGGTCACAGTCTTTGGGCCCATGGATGATAAGGGATTCTACTATGGTGAGTATGGTGGCCACAGGGGCCTGGTCCCAGCACATCTGCTGGATGACTTGTCTGTTCATGGAGAGTAAGCACGGCTCCCTTCCAGGGTGTTAGCCTCTGGCAGCCCACACCCCTAAGAAGGAGAAGCAAGTACTTGCAAACTCACCCAACACCCCTCCTTATCTACCACCTTAAGCAACATTGGCTCCAGGCAATACTGTGTTAAACTAATGGCATTCCTCAGGTGTCTCCCTAGTGTCCAAAAGCAGCAGAGACTTAAATCTAAATTGAACTGTTTCCAAAAGAAAACGAAACCAGGCAAACCCTGAGAGTTTGACAGGCTGTTTCAAAGATGAGGATAACCATGATAGTTATTAGAACTCTTTTCCGTGGTCAATACGTTTTCTTTAGCAGGTTAACATTATTCATCCATTGCCTTGTATGAAAGTCTCAAGAAAGTCTGCATCTTAAAAAGAAAAAGTAATCAGAATGTTATTTTTCTATTTTATGTTCAACCCCTCATTAAACTGTTCATAGAAAAAAAAAAGAGAGAATACCTCAGAAGTTAAAGGATGACCAGGGAAACACAAGCACACTCCTCTTCCCTCTTTTCCATCCAATGGATAGACAAGGTGGCAGAAATGTTTTCCTGAAAAGAAAGGTCAAATCTTACTTCAGCATGAGTACCACTCAGTGTTGGCTGGTCCATCCAAAGAGTCTAACTAAGAAGCACAACTGAAAAGTCCTTGATCTGAGGTTGTGTGCTGTGTTGGTGGGATGGTGTTCATGTCTCACAAGTGGGTGTCCCACTCCAATAGCTGGTGTTCGTTTGGTGCTTTGCGATAAATGCCCTTGGGAGACTATTTCTTCTGTTGCCCCACTTTACAGAAGAACTAGAGGTCCAAAGGAACACTCATGTGTGACGTCATTCCGCTCGCTCACTTCCTCCTGTGGTTTCTCAGGGTTTCCTCGCCAAAAGGATGGGAATGAAGAAGGGGTCTTCACTCGTCACCCTCTATGACCAACATGTTGTCAGAGAAAGAACTCTGCTTTCCTCAGTGTTGTCAGAAATGATTGGACACCCCCTGAGGCAAAAGCATTGAACCCTCAGCTAGTTCCACAGCAAGCTGATAAACTGGGGCTTGAGAACTATTGTTCCTGGGACTGAAGGTGGGATGAGAAAAGGAGCTGGTAGCCTGAGAACTTCTCAAAGATAAATCAACTTATACGGGGACTCATGAAGTGCAGGGCATACTATTTGAGGGTTGAAAATTAAAGAGCAAGGAGGAAATCCACCTTAATCCCATGACTTGAGGGCCATCTTCATTTTTTTTTTTTTTTTTTTACTGTTACCTTGGTTCATGAGGAAAAAGCTCAGATTGACTCTTTGGCCCCAGTGATTGAGTTTAAAATAACAACTTTCACCATTGTTTGTTTTTTTTTTTTTTAATTGTGAAGTTGGTGATGTGGGACAGTACAGAGTCATTGCTTAGCGAGAGGACCTGCATTTGATCTCCATTCCCATTAAAAAAAAGTAGCGCTGGATGTTGTAGCACATATCTATTTCCCAGTACCTGGGAGGATGTGGCAGAACCGTGAATTCCTAGTCTATATAATGAGATCTTGTCTCAAAAGCAATAAAAACTTTGGTAGACATAATATAAAATGCACAATTGAGAGATTTAGAGATACAACTCAGGGGGTAGAGCATTTGTCCGGAATACATAAGGTTCAACACCGGATATGCCAAATAAAAGTACCTTCTCTCTCTCTCTCTCTTTTTTTTTTTTTAACAGTGTGCCTCGTATCTCAGGCTCTTTCTATGTAGCTGAAGATGACCTTGAACTTCTGACCTTCCAGTGCTTCCACCTTCTGAATACTGGAATTATAGTCCTGCATCACTTCACCTTATTTCTGCTGTACTCAGGATTCAATTCAGTACTTCCTGAATGCTAGGCAGACCTACTTCTCCAGCAGCTCTCTTAACTTTTCTTTTTAATATTTTATTTATTTTGTGTATGTGTGTGTGTGTGAGAGAAAAAGTGAGAGAGAGAGACAGAGAGAGAGAGAGAGCATTGTGTGTCCTTGTGAAGGGTCAAGGGAGACTTCAGGAATCATCCTAGATTGCTTCTACCTCCTTTGTGCTGCACTCGGGGATTTCTCAAGCTCCACCCACCAGGGCCAGATGTGCAGTCCGCTGCCCTTTCTGCCTGGTGTTTTTGCATGGGCTCTGGGATTTGAACTCAGAACCTTCTGCTTTTGAGGCAGAGTCTTACCTCTGAGCCATCTCTCCAGCCCTCTCTTAACCATTTTTAACTGTTCATTTTAAATAGATCTCTAGAACTGTTCATTTTGCAAACTGAGACTGAATCAACCAAACTAATCCCTCACCTGGACCCCAGGTCCCGGCAACCGCCAAGCTGACATGAAACCTACTGATGATGCTCATTTTTCCTAGTCCCAAGGTGCTCCTAGTTAATACTATGAAGGGGTCACTCATTTCTCACTCTGGGCTCCACTGACTGTCCCCTGAAGCCCTCATTCTCACCCTCTATGTTTCCCTTTTCTCTGGCTGGTGCTACCACATGTGATCTGGGCTGACCAGATCCGATTGGGCCACACCTGCCTGGTAAGACCTACGGTCAACGAAAATGAAATTTTTGACCCTGCAGGCCTGGAATCCAGACTCCAGTAAACCTTATTTATTTGTTCCTTTCTTCCTAGGTATCCTTCCTTGTGCCTCACAAAACCATAGAAATCATCTTTCCAGTAAGCCAGGGACAAGCTACATTCCACACAATCTCATTCCCCTAAACCCTAAAGGTTTTAAACCCTAAAGGGAGGTTTTACTGAATTAATTAAATCAAACTAACATAAGACTGGAAGAGTCCTAGTCATACAGCAATGGAAGCAGTTGAGATTGAGAACTTGAACACTTGGATCCAAATGCCAGTCTGTCCGTGGATAGCTGAGATATGGGGTCTTTTTGTCTGTGGCAGTGCTGGTTTGAATAGGAAGAGTATTTGGTCAAGATAAAAAAGAGGGGGCTGGAGAGGTGGCCCAGGGGTTAAGCCTCTGCCTTGCAGGTGGAAGGTCCTGAGTTCGGATCCTAGACCCCACGTATAGACGCCAGGCGGAAGCAGGCAGCCTGCATTTCTTGTCTTGGTAGGGCAGAGCCTGTGAGTCCCGGCGCAGAGTAAACAAGGAGGAGGTGGAGGCGTCCATGGTGGTTCCCGAGTTCGTCCGTGGTTCTACACACACATACATACATACCCACACGTGCACACACGCATACACGCACAATTGAATAAATAATAAATAAAAAAAAGAGCTGCGCTGGTACAGGTGGGGAACTGGAGCCTGGAAGCATGGTTCTGAGCCTAACACTGTTCCTTCAATAATTCTGAGAATCTGGAAACTTTGAGCAGGAAGAAGGGAAAGCTGCACATATCTAGCAAGGTAGACCAGCTCTTGGAGGACAAGGATGGACCAGGGACACAGTAGATGCTTAGCTGTGGCCTACGGTGGGTCCCTCCTTGGCTGTCCAAACAACTAGAAGCCCGCACACAGCCTGTATGATTCACACTGTCCATAAGGGTATTATGGAAACTGGAAAGTTGGCCTGGCTAAAGGAGCATGGCATAGGCAGAACAGCCAAGCACAGAGGTCGCTGAGCCAATACTGATTCTGTTCACCTTTGCCTGAGGGATCTTTTAGCCCACCTTATCCCCCCCCACCACCTGTTCTTGACTTGTTCCCTCTTACCTGCTGCTGCTATATATTTCCAAAAACAAAGATGAACTGATCCAACTGGGTGTGGTGGCGCCAGTGATGATGGTGGAAGAGAGACTCTGACTCAACAAAAGCAAGGGGTGGAGATGTAGCTAGCGTCAGCACAGAATAAAAGCCTGAATGGTGGCACACACTTGTGATCTCAGTACTCTGGAGATAGAAGCAGAAGTAGCAAAAGTTCAAGGTTACCCTCAGAAACATGCCAGGATGAATTAATGAGACTCTGTCTCAAACAACGAAAAGAAACCCCAGAACACAAATGAAACTAATCACAGTGGTACAGGCTTGTAATCTTAGCTCTCAGGAAGCAGAGGCAGGAGGATCTCCACAGTTTGAAGCCAGCCTGGTCGACATAAACGGTTACAAGCCAGTCAGAGTTACACAGCAAGACTGCCTCAATAAATCAATTAAAAATAAAAGTGAAAATAGTATGAAGGATATGGACATAAAAAGGCTCAGAGGCGCTGGAGGGTACAGCTCAAAGGCAGACTGCATGTTTAGAATGAATGAGGTCCTGGGTACAATCCACAGCACCAAGAAAGGAAGGCTCAGAGATACCTACATGGTCCATCTTAAGTTTGGTTCCTCTTCTGCTCTGTCCTGTGGAAGACAGATTTGAAAGAAACTAGCTCGAGCTCATAAGTCAGGTGTTCCAACCACGGAAAAACATGCTGAGCCAACTGGTGTTGTGAAACCAATCATATTGCCAGGTGCAGCCAGTTCCAGGATCTTGAGCTCATAGGGTTCCTGGGGGCTGTGATGGGACCTTTGATACTATACAGTCAACCCCACAAGTCCTGTCACCCTCTAGGCTCAGCCCCGTCTGGCCCTGTCACAGGTGGAGTGTGGCGCTATAGTTGGTCTGCCCCATATACACACCAGAGAATGTCTGTGTCTGGAGGACCTACTATTATGCCTGGTCACTGGACTTATCCATTTCCCCATAAATCTTTTGACTAATGCCTGATTTTTTTTTGGGGGGGGGGCGTATAGTGTTATGTGGCGTGTGTGTGTGTGTGTGTGTGTGTGTGTGTGTGTGTGTGTGTGTGTGTGAGGGCATTGTGTATGCCTTGTGGAGGCCCAAGGGTAACATCTAGTATCATCTTGGATTGCTCTACTTCCTTATTGCTTTGCTCTGGGATTTCTCAGGCTCCTTGTTCCAGGGCCAGAAGTGTAGACCGTCATTGTTTCCACTAAGTGGTTCTGGGATCCGAACTCAGGTCCTTCTGCTCTCTAGCCCCACTGATTCTGGAGAACGTTATGTGTGTGCCTCATAGATTTCTGAAACCCTAGATATTCTCCTGTAGTCGCTAACCTGGCTGTTAATCTGGGACCTCAGTATTTTCATTAATTACTATTGTTACTTTATTATCATTATTATTTCATATCTCTGGGTCAAAACCAGCACCTTGCACATACTACACAAATGTACTGTACAACTCAGCTCCATCTCCAACTCTTAACCTCAGTCTTAGAAACTCACAGGACACACCCTTTTACTCAAGACTCCTACAGAACCTGAGGTGGGGTGTTGCTCCCACCTCACTCATTAGAATAACTCAGGTAGTTTCTTTGTTGTTTGACTCTCAGCCTCAGTTTCTTCGTATCTGAAGTTGGCCTCCCAACTGCCTTGCACCTTCAGTCAGATCACTCCAGGGGTCCTACAAGGATTTTCTTGCTGGGTGTGGTGGCACACACCTTTAATGCCAGCTTGTGGGCGGTGGAGAAAGGACATTCTGGAAGCAGCCTGATCTACTTGAGACTATCTCAAAAAGAAAAAAAAAATTTATTGTCTCTTTCAGGAAATTGTCTTCATCCCAGGTCAATCTTCCTAGATTTAACTGTCTCTCCCACATGCTGAGACAACCCCTAAAAATGAACCCCAAACACTGGAATTACTCATTTACACCACTGCCTTCCCCTACCAAACATAACATAAATTTCTGCATGTGGTGTGGATAATCAACAAGTCCATGAACTGAGTTCTTCATACCTTAGGAGAGACACCAAACTGCAGCCTGCACCCCAAGAAAGTATTACCTGAGACTCTCAGTGGTCAGGTGCCCTTTGAAAACTATCCTTTAGCTCATGTCTAGCTCAGGGCAGCCCTACTCAGATGCCATTCTGCGACCTTTTTACAGAAGGGAAAACTCAAGATTCAGAAAGGGAAGGTCATTTGTCAAAGTCATTTAGCAAGTTGGTGGCAGGTCCCAGGGTCTGAACCAGGTGTGTCCCTTTTGCTCTCTTACCCTTATCTGAAGGATTCCTTCCCCCACCCTGGGGAGGATAGAGTCTAGGGAGGAGGCCAAAAGGAGGGAGAGTCAGGAATTCAAATTGGTTGGACTGGGGGGAGGGGCTGGGGAGCGGCCAGCAGTTAGGGCTTGGGCAACAGGGTACTGGGCTAAGCTGCACTAGAAGGGGGACAGGAACAGGTCCAGGCCTGCTGAGTCAGAGATGCCTGAGGGATTGCAGGTGAAGATGGAAGGTAGATGGGGGTTGGGGCCTGCAAAAGCACCCCAGGGTGGTGGGCCAAGGGGTAGAACTGGGTCCTGAGAGCCCAACCCAGAAGCCTTGGGATTTCAGGAGAAAGAGGCCTCAGAGAGGGCAGAGGGCCACATTTTCCAGAAGCAGGGAGTGGTCAGCTTCACAAGGTCAAGCCAGATAAGGGCTGCTGCACCCAGCCTCCCTTGTGATTGTGACCAGAGGCTTCTGTCCCAGCCCCAGGGGCTTCCTGGTATCCTGGTTATGCAGGAGATAACTCCCTCCCCCCACTGCCACATGAGGCCCATAGGAACCTGGTGATGGAGTAAGACTCCCCAAAGAAAACCTGGAAGGTTAAAATTTGGACATCTATGCCCTCCCCGGGTGCCCTTGGTTAGCTCTCATTCCCTAGAGACCCATATCAGAGTGACTGGAAGATTCCTGTAGCCCCCAGAACCCTGTTGCCCAAGGCAGATTGAAGAACCATCTGTTTTAGTCATTTTTTGCTTTCCCAACTGCTGGAAAAGAACCTTGATGAGGAAATGGGGAACCTTGGTCCTACTTTTATTCTTTTTTCCTCCTCCTGTATTCTGCCATCAAGGAGGCTCAACTGAGCTTTTGCCTTCCTGAGTGATTTCCTCGCACGCACTCTATCTAGTCAAGGAAGCAACTTTAACTAGGAGTCTCATTTTGTAGTGAAAAAAAAAACAAGGCCACAGAAGTTGAGTTCTGGGGCAGCTGATTGATTTCGTACCCACTCACCTTCCTTTTCATGAGTGGCCCCCAGAAAGCTACCAGTCTTCACCTCAGAGAGCCTACCGCTTTCACCCCTGGGACAGAGCATCCCGCGCATGAACTCTAGGACAGATTCTGCCATTCTAATGGTAGAAACAGAAGATCCAGGATCCAGGGAAGAAAAACAGATAAAGACTTCTGAGACCAAGCAGGAACAGGTAAAGGTAAACAGGAAGGGCTCACAGACAGTTTGGTGAGTTTCCTCTCATTTTGTTTAGTCAACACAGAGCTCTTGTATTATAGGATGGAACATCTATGTAATAAAAGATATTCTGAGCCTCTGATCCCCCTGGCCCCATCTCCTATGTACTGGGTTTGCATGAGGCCATACACTACCACATCCATTTATTAGATGCCAGGGATGAAATCAGGGCTTCATGAACATTAGGGGAGCTGCTCTGCCAGTTGAGTCACATCTTTAGCCCTATCGTAGTTATCTTTCTCTGGCTGGCACATGGCTCAGCGGGTAAAGGAACTTATTGCCAAGCCTGGCAGCCTCAGTCCAATTCTTGAAGTCCACAAGTTTGAAGGAGAGAACTCCTGAAAGTTACTTTTTGACTCCCTTATGTGGCTCTTGAGCATATATACATGTACAGCAAATAAATGTAAAAAAAAATCTTTATAAACAATAAGCAGACATAGTAACATGCACCATAGTACAGGAGGCTGAGATCATCATTTGAACCCAGAAATTGGGAACCAACCTAGACACATAGTGGGCGCTGCCTCAAAACAAATTATAACCTAGGGCAGAATGGCTGCCATCAAGGAAAGAGCCGAAAAATGCTGATGAGGACGTCAGGGGAAAGGATCCCTCATTCACTGTAGGCAGGAGTATGAACATGTGGAAATCAGTGTGGAAGTTTTTCAAAATAAAGTTACCATATGACCCAACTGACCATATGACCACTCCTCAGAAAGCACTGAAAGGACTTTGTATCCTGCCACGGAAATGTCTGTGCCTCCATGTTTACTGCTGCATTTCTCACAATGGCAAAAACCGAACAAGCCGACAGGCCACCAACAGATGAACGGACAATGAATATGTTACACATATCTACAAAGGAATTGCCCAAAATTAAATCATGAAATTTGCAGGAAATGGACAGATCTGGAAATATATTAACTGATATAACTCAGGCTCAGAAAGACAAAAATTGCATATTCACTTTCATTTGCAGATACTAGTTTGCAATGTTTGAATATAAGTGGGGGAGAGGTGAAAGTGGGTATGAAATTAGCAAGGAGGCTACAAAAAAAGGGGGAGGAGGTGCTGAGGAAGGGAGGAGAGCAATGGGAACAAAGACAGTGGAAGTAATAGTGGGATGATAGGAAGTCGGTTGTAAGATGGGGGCAGGAGTATGGGGGAGAAAGAGGAGGAGAATCAAAAAAAATTTTGTTTCAAAATGCCATAATGAGATCTAATATTGTATATACTAATGATTTTTTAATTAAAAAAGGTAAGGCAAGAAATATGACTCAGTGGGTAAAGGTGCCCGCCTGTGCACAAACCTGGCAATCTGAGTTCATCCCTGTGTTATTGGGAGTCTGAGCCTGGGCCAAGTGTTTCCAGATTCTTGGACTCTTATTTAAGAATGAAATAGAATCCCATACAGATTTGCAAAAGTATCGAAAAAGCTTTTATTCAGAGCAGAGTGATAGTAAAATCAGGATTCTTTGCAAGAGATCAGTGGGTCATGTGAGCAAAGAGATGCCCAGAGGGAAAAGCAGATAGAAGCCATCCAGGATGATTCCCGAAGCACCTTTGGTCCTCCACAGGGACACACATTTCCCTCTGATACACACACACACACACACACACACACACACATACACACACACACACTCACATGCATGCAAAATAAAAACATCTGATTTTAATCATATGCATTAGCATGAGATGATAAATAGAGCATTTTCCCTAAAGGTTTACTTGAAGGATACAGTTTGAGCTTCTGCAAATGTACCCAAAGCCAGTTTAAGCTCTACCATCCTTTTTACCAGGATGTGTTTGGATATGCCTTTGAATGGAAATTGTGTAAGTTTGGTGTTTACCAGGGAAATAGAGATTTAGTCTAAAGAGATGAGTGTATGTGTAGTTCAAAACAAGTAGGGATTAAGGAAGGCGAGGCATACTGTTCAGAGAGAGATGTGTAGATACAGTACTAGTACTGAACATAAAAGACCTAAGCTGCCAAGTGCATTGGCATTACAAGAATTATGCGTTGAGGGGGTAGTATTTAGTCCAGACCAAACTGGGGGTGTGTGTGTTACAAGGTTCCTAAGCTATTCCCTATGTTTGCCTGGCTGACTTGGAGCCCATATGGAAGGAGAAGACTGACATCCAAAAGCTGTCGTCTGACTGCCATAGACATGTCATAGTATGTGCACACTTCCTCTCTTAAATAATTCTTCAGATATAAAAGCTGGACATGGTAGCACACACTCGTAATCCTAGCACTAGGGAGACAGAGATAGTAGACTCCTGAGGGACATACTGGTCAGTCAGACTATCACACTCCCAGCCAGTGTCAGAACCTGTCTCACAGAAAAGGTTAGTGGCTCTAGAGAATGAACATCTGAGGTTGACCTGTGGCCTCACACAATTAAATTAAATTAAAAATGATAAAAAATAAGGTTGGGGTCTAGAGAAATGGCTCAGGATTAAGCCTCTGCCTCATAAGCATAAGGACCTGAGTTTGGAACTTGATCCCATGTAAAAACACCAAGCAGAAATGGCGGCAGGACGATGTCTCTAAGTCACCCTTGGTCCTACACACACAAATACACACATACACACATACATGTGTGCAAAAATAAAAATAAATTTAAAAAGTTAAAAAGTAAAGTTGGAATAGTGGTACACACTGCAGTCCTAATTGCTTCAGAGGTTGACGCAGGAGGACTGCTTGAACCCAGAACTTCAAGGTCCTCCTGGATAAAATAGAGTCCACACGTCTGTTTAAATAAACAAACTGGGTATTATGGTGTACACTTGTAATGTCAGTACTCAGGAAACTAGAGCAAGAGGATCACACCGTAAGTTCAAGGCCAGTTTGCTCAATATAGCAAGTTTCAGGCCAACCAAGGTTACATAGTGAGATTCTGTCTGAAAAACCCAAAACCAAGCAACCAACCAAACAATGAAACAAAACAAACAATAAAAGATTATAATAGTAATATATGGGCCTAACAACTCCAGCAACCTAGTAAGTCCACTGCAGCATAGTGTACGTGGGCAGTCTCCTCTTACCACATAAACTCCCCAATTTTTTTTCCTTCAATAAGATTCTTGTCGGGGCTGGAGAGGTGGCTCAGGGGTTAAACCTCTGCCTTGCAGGTGGAAGATCCTGAGTTCGGATCCTAAACCCCATGTATAGATGCTGGGCGGAAGCGGGGGCAGTCTGTGTTTCTGGTCCTGGTAGGGAGGAGCCTGTGAATCCCAGGGGCAGAGTAAACAAGTAGGAGGTGGAGGCGCCCATGGTGGTTCCCGAATTCATCCATGGTCCTACACACACAAACACACACACACACACACACACACACACACACACACACACACACACACACACAATTGAATAAATAATAAAAAAATTAAATTAAAGATTCTTGTCTAGCCTTTTTAGGAATTAGTTAAGAATTTAAACACACACACACACAATTTCTTTGCTTTCATTCTTTGTTTGTTTGTTTTAAGACAGGATCTCATGTTTCACAGGTAGTCTTAAACTTGCTATGACTGGCTTTGAATTCTTGAACTTTCTGTATTTACCTTTTGAGTGCTTGGATTTAGAGACATGTGCTACCACATATATACACCATAATATAATCCTGGAGATTGAACCTAGGGCTTGGTACATGCTAAGCACTCTACAAACAGAGCTGAACTATATCCCCAATATATGCATTTTTTTTGAGATAGGGTCTCCTTACTTAATTCAGGCTAGTCTCAGAATCTCCATTCTTCTGCCTTCCAAATGCTGTAAATACAGCTATGCACTACCACAAACAGCAATTTTTAAAATCATAATTCTAATACATCTTGTTTTGTATTTTTTTGGCTTGTCTTCGCTGACTTTGTGTGTTTTGTGTGTGTGTGTGTGTGCATGGGTGTGCAAGTATGTACTCATGGTTGTGTGTATTCATCTGGAGGATAGAGGACAACCTTGAGTGTCATTCTTTCTCTCAAGCTGTCCATTTTTGTTTCTTGAGACAGCATCTGTCCCTGAACTTGAAGGTCATTGATTAGAATAGGGTGGTTAACCAATTAGCTCCAGGGATCTGCTTATCATTATGCCCTAGCACTGGGATTAGAAACACACCTCACCATGCCTGGCTTTTTAACTTATATATATACACACGTATGTGTGTGTGTGTGTGTGTGTGTGTGTGTTTTATTTGAGGGAGAGAGAATGAATGAAGGTCTGAGAACAACTTTTGGAAATCTCCTTTTACCATGTGAGCTTCTGGGGATTGAACTCAGGTTGTCAGGTTTGTGAATAAGTACCTTACTACTGAATTATCTTTTATTATTATTTAGCATGAGTTTTGAGTAATGAACTCAAAACAATCTTAGGTCTTAGGTCCTCACTCATGCTTGCAAGGCAAATTCTTTATCGACTGAGACATAGCCACCAGGCTCCCTTTTATTGTAATAATCACTATGTAGTCTAGTTTGGCCTTGAACTTCTGGCAATCTTCCTCACTTCCTTACTTCTCCAGTGCTAGGATTGCAGTTTGTACCACTAGAGTGCCTGGTTTGCACACAGGCTGAATTATCTCACCTACCTCCTCCTCTCCATCACTTTTTTTTTTTTTGAGAAGCTGGCCTTAAATCTCTACATCCTACAATTGCTCCATCTGAGCCTTTAAAAAAAAAAAAAATTGTTTGTGTGTGTGTCAGAAGGCACCATGTGTCCCTGTGGAGGACCAAGGATGATTTCATCCTAGATTGCTTCTACCTCCTTCTTGATTTTCCAGGTTCCACCCACCAGGGCCAGAAGTGTGGGCCACTGTTTCCATCTGGTGTTTTTTTTTTTTTTTACGTGGGAACCTGAGATCCAAACTCAGGACTTTCTGTTTGCAGAGACAGTCTTAACCCCTGAGCCATCTCTCCAGGCCCCATCTGAGCCTTTTGAGTAACCCAGACTATTAAAAGACACCTGCAACCCTACCCAGCAACTCTCGCCTTACTGTAGCAGGAAAGATTTTAACTTTTCTTGGTCCATCTGGTGATGATGCAGACGTCAGCTGAGGTTACAGGATTCTCCTGCCTTCTTGGACTTCTTCCTGGTTACAAGTGGATGTATTAGCAAAAGTTCCTTATGTGAGTTGGGGAGATTAACCCACTTGGTAAAGATTGCACTTCACAAACAGGGACCAGAGATAAATTCCCAGAATTAATGTAAAAAAAATCCTGGGTGTGGTGACTTTCACTTGTAATCCTATGCTGGAGAAGGAGAGACAGGAGGCAGCTCATTAGCCAGTCAGTCTAGCTTAAGTCAATGTCTCAAAGGAGGTGGACAGAACACCTGAAGTTGACACTTAAGGTTTTTAGAGTCAGAAGTCTAGTGTCCTTCACTAGGGAAGGAACCATTGCCATATATATTAGGAATGCACAGGAGAGAGGACTTTTTTTTCAGAGAACCAGCCAAGCTTTTGCCAGTGAGAGAGGCTGGACTTCAAGTTGGTTGTAGTGATTTATATCTGTAATCTTAGCATTTAGGAAGTGGAGGCAGGAAGGTCAGGAGTTTAAGGTCATCCTCAGCTATGCGGTAAATTTAAGATCAGCTTGGATTATATGAGAACCTGTTTCACAGAAACAAACAAACAAACAGAAGCTGGAGAGATGGCTCAGGAGTTAAACTCTGCCTCACGAGCATAAGGTCCCGAATTCGGATTCCAAATCTGATATAAAAATACCAGGTGGAAACATAGCAGCCTGCAGGCCTTCACTTCCGGCTCGGGTGGGGCTGAGCCTGGGAAACCCCAGAGCAAAGCAAGAAGGAGGTAGCAATCCAGGATAATTCCGGAAGTCACCGTGTCCTCTACAGGGATACACAGTGCCCTCTGACACAGACACATGCACACAGAGTAAATAAATATTAAAATTTTTTTTAAAAACCCAAAAAACAAAAGATAAAGACTATTTGAGTTGGGCTGTGGATTTTGAGCTGATTGTCTAATTCCCTTTGTGCTCCCGTTTTTTTTTTTATCTATAAAGCAGAATGACTAGGAATCTGAGAAATGGCTCAGCAAATAAGAGGCTTTGATACACAAACATGAAGATTTGAGACCAGATGTGGATCACCCATGTAAAAAAACAGTCATAGTCATGTACATGTCTGTAACCCCAGTATGTGGGGACCAGAGACAGGGTTATTGGGACTAGATGTCCATTAGCCTAGCTTCATGTTTAGTGACAGACCTTGTCTCAAGGGAATGAGGTGAAGAATGATAGAGAGGACAGCTGACTCTTTCCTTAGGCTGTAAGAAGAAATCCATAGTGGCAAACACACCTGCATTGTATATATTACTACACAGATATATATTGTACTCACATACACACATGCCTCTTTCCACCTACAACAAAGAAAAATATATAAGTAAACCAGAAATACTGGGCTGGGGATGCGTTTCAGTGGTAGAATATTTGCCTAACATGTGCAAGGCCTGGGTTTGATTTATAGCACTACCATCACAACCACAAACAGCTACAAAAAAAGCTGGGTTAGAGGCAGGCAGATAGGCAGATTTCTGTGAATTCCAGCACAACCTACAAAGTAACACCCTTTATTTGTGTGTGTGTGCGCACAAACTCATGTGGAGGTCAGAGGAAAACTTGTGGGAATCATTTTCTCCTTTCACTATGCCAGTGGTATTTATACCTGGCATTTTTACCTGGGATCTGGGATTGGAACTCAGGTCTTTCTGCTTTCAAAGCAGAGGCAGAGTCTTAACTTCTGAGCCATCTGTCCTGACCCTCTCCTCCTCAACTTGCCACGTAATCCACGATGGCTTCATACTCATGGCCAGCCTTAACTTCTTGAGTGTTAAGTTTATGTCAGTATCATGCTGTTTTTGTTACTAAACTCTGTTTTATAGGTTGAAGTCAGTTATTTCTATATCATTAGTATTCTTTTTGCTCGGGCTTGCTTTATTGCTTTGGCTGTTTGTGCCGTGGTATGTTCGTGTGAGTGTGTGTGTATACGCTTCCTATGATTTTAAAATTTTTCCATTATTTCAGTTTGTTAGCTTTTTGGGTTTTTTTCAATTGTTCTTTATCTATTATCATTTCTAGGCTTTCTATTCTTTTTTATTCTTGCAATCCTTATGTATTTGTGTATCTATGTGTATCAGAGGGCATAGTATGTGTCTGTGAAGGCCCAAGGGTGATTTCGATCATCTTGAATTGTTCTGCCTCCTTTTTGCTTTCTTCTGAAGTTTTCAGGCTTTGGGTTTCAGGGCTAGAAGCACAGGCTGCCGCCATTTCTGCCTGGCCTCTTTTAAGTGGGATCTGAACTCAAGGTCCTTCTGTTTATGAGGCAGAGGTTTAACCCCTGAGCCATCCCTCCATCCCCTAAAATTTGTTTTCCTGTATAAGAGGCAAATCTACCCTCCTTTCATTTTTTTTTTAAGTGGAGGGAAATGATAGCAGCTTGTCTACTTACTAGTGAAAAGTTTTTAGAATTTTGTTAAGTCTAAGAAAAACCCTGTTAGAATAAGAAAACCTGGTTGCACAATTAGCTTCTTAAAGGGTCACTGAATTGAGTTTTAATGTTGACTGGTGCTGGTACACAATTTCCCTATAAAGCACATGTGAATTACAGGACTTTTCTGACCTTAACAGTGTGGTGTTCCTTTGTTTGATGCGCCAAGTAAAAAGAGGGTTATTAAATAACCCCCTAGAGAAGTGACAATGGCTCAACTCCTTGGAAGGCCATCTAACGATAGCCATGAGCTTTGAGACCCACTGGGCTGGCTTGGGCGCGCCGCTTGACCCCTGGGGCCTGTGAGGGGCTACAGTCACCGGAAGAGGCTGGCTAAGCGCAGCCTGCCAGCGCCAGACCTCGGCGCCCTCTGAGCAGGTAGGGCTGACCTGCGCAAGTGTAGGCACGGAGCTCCCGGGAGACGTACGAGTCAGGGCTTACGCGGCTTCCCTTCTTCTCCAGATCCGAACCTCCCAGGACTCCTCTGCAGCCTAGACCGTGGAGCCTGCAGTCCTTGGGCGCTGAACCCGAGAGACTGTGACAACCCTGGGGAGCACCGCAGTGGGCACAAAAGGATCGAAGAGGTAGGACGCTGGCCACTTGACCCGAGTTTCCGAAGGGTCTGGGTCAGGCTCAAAGGGAGTTGGCCTTCAGTTTGGAGATTGGGTGTGGGCTGGTGGTGGGGCACGAGGTCCTCCTCTTCTGGGGTGTGCAGATCAAGTACTTTGAGGGTCGCTGTCTTGCTCGGGCGCCTGGGTCGGGGTCCCGTTGGTGGTCCGGGGTCAGGGTCCCAGATTCCCCCCACCCCGCGTGCCCATCCCCCACCGCGCAGTCCAGTGGTCACCCGCCCCGCCCTGCGCTCGGACCGCTTTATCGACCCCGCCTCTCACGAGGCCACGCCCCCACCAAGACCCGCCCCCAAGCCCGCCCGGCCGCTCGCCCATTCAGATGTGGGTCAGGGGTGAGCGGATGGCGGTGACGTCACAAGCTCCCAAGATGGCGACGGGCTGGCAGCTGTGAGCGGCGCTCGGGGCGCGCTGGGCGGGGAGCCGAGCCGGGCCGGCGGCGGGAGGACGGGGTGGGCGCGAGCGGCACGGCCGGGCGCAGAGGACGAGGGGCCGCTGGCAGGGCCGGCCGGCTGGCGGGCGGAGCACCGCTGCCGACGCGCAGGAGGTGAGCGGCGCCGGGGAGTGCGGGGGGCGCGCCCCCGTGGAGGGGGGCGTGGGGGCGTGGGCGCGCGTGCGCCCGGGCGACAGGGAGGGCGCGCGTGGGAGGAAGCGCGCGTTAACTGGTCCCGGGCGGGGCGCACGCGGGACCTGGGCTTTGTGGCCCAAGTGCTGTGCGTGTTGCGGGCGGCTTGGAACTCTGCAGGCACAAAGCCCCCGCGGCCGCGTCAGGCTCGGGGCGCTGATCTGCGGAGCGGGGGTCGACGGGGTAGCGAGCTCCGGCTCTTTGTGCCTTTTCATTAGCGATCTAATCCGAACGCCGTTCGTCGATCTGCGCTGCCTGACAGGCGGGCAGTCTCCGATTATGCAAACGGCGGTGCGCCCGCGGCCGCCCCTAACTGGAAGATTTTGCGATTTTCAGAACTGCGGCGCCTACGGCCTATGGCCCTTTTCCTCTTTCTTGTCCCTTCCCTGCAGGGATACCGGCCGGGACTGGGACAGGGACTAGCACAGTGTCAGCTCGAGGACCGGGTTCTGCGGCTGGGTGGGCGCGCTGCCCTGCCTTGCCTTGCTTTGCCCTGCCCTGCCCCCAGACTGTCGCTGTAGGCAGCCGCCTGGCAGGAAGAGAGATGGGCTGGGGGGAAGGGGGTTAGTTGGCAGGGGGAGGGGACTTGCTGGCTAAGGGAGGGAGCCGAGGGGCCCCAGCTTGTCACTCTTCTGTTTATCTTCCCAAATGGTTCAAATGCACACAGGTCTGGGTGTGTGTGTTGGGGGAAAATGCCTCTCCCAGGGGGGCAGTGACTTATGGACTGGAGGGAATGAGGCCAGATAATGCTCCTAGCGGCCCCACCCAGCACAGTTTTGGAGTGCCTGGAGCCGGGAGTCCAGTGCTGATCCTGACTGGTTGGAGCGGTTTTGAAGTTATTTATCCACGACTCTCAGACCTCACACATTCCAAGTGTCTTTTCTAATTAGAATTGGTCTCGTCCCTCACCCCCAACAACAGGAGGGGTGTCTAGGGTAGGGAGTCCCCTGACACTTAGGTTGTGGTGGGGGTGGGGCAGGTC
This sequence comes from Typhlomys cinereus, assembly GCA_023101885.1. Taxonomy (NCBI): domain Eukaryota; kingdom Metazoa; phylum Chordata; class Mammalia; order Rodentia; family Platacanthomyidae; genus Typhlomys; species Typhlomys cinereus. The sequence continues at coordinate 576,222 of JALPQD010000107.1, forward strand.
CTTACCCCTAGGAATTCTGTGGCCGTGGATTGTTAACTGAGGATTGCTGAGACTCTAGCCCCCAGGGAGAGGGAGAACTGGAAGGTGGAGGGACTTCAGCTTCTAGGCTGAACTTGGGAGTATCCATCAGGGGCTCAGGATGGAGCCAAACCTTACTGTAACTAACTTTTATTGCACCTAGTTCCTGTTGCCTTTGCTTCTTCCATTCTTCTTTGCTTGTGTTGGGCTCCATGGCCTTCAAGCAGATATTTTTCAGGAGCCTAGGCCATGAGGCCACTCTAGCCCAGACAGAGAAAAGGGAAGCAGAGCTTCTCATCGTCTGAAGTAAAGCAGATGGGACAGCCGGAGGCTGACCTTTAGAGACAAAGCTGTGTGGTTAGCCCTCTGCTTAGCACCAAAGAGGCTGTGGGAAGTTTGTCCAGCCAGGGTGTGGGTAAGTTGTTTTGCCTTCTGTAGTGTGTAGTTGAGGTTTTTATGAAAATCTCTGGGCTCCCCAGCACACTTGGATAAAGTTGGGAGAAGGCTACCCAATTGCCTGCAGGACTGCCTTGACTGTAGGTGGCAGAGCTCCCAGTTGATCTGTTCTTTTGGCTCCTGGCTTTTTGGAGGTCAGTTGTGAGGTGTTGTGGAGTGCATGTTGCCAGCTGCTTGGTTGTTTGACTGCTACTGTGTGCCCAGAATTTTTTCCTGCAGTTTTTTTTTTGCCAGTTGTTGGGACTTGTAGATTAGTCACTGGGTTTTTATGAGCGATTCCTGAAAAGAAAAATCTCCCTGTGGTTAGCACAGAGGAAGAAGCTGCCCGAGGGAGCCCGACCTTTAATTAAAGCAGAACCGAAATGATTGCTTCAATTGTTGGAAGGAGAAGAAGAGGAGGTGCTGGTGAGGCAGAGGTAATATGTCCTGTCTACTTAGAAGTACCTGTTCTGGGGACAGGTAGGCAGGATCCCCTCTTCACTCCTTAGTCTTGGCCTGCTGCCCAGCTTCCTCCACAAGCTGCAGTCCTGGACTAATCCTCACATAGTGTTTTCTTTCCATAGATCAGATTTCTCATTTCGTTAATAAGCACAGCCTCTGATCCACTTGATGCCAGCTGTTGAGGACTCAGCAACAGGGTGTTGCATTATTGAGCCGTGGGGAATGCTGTCTTCTTCTTGTCTCCTATGGTCAGCTTTCAGGAGTAAGAGGTGCTTTTTAATCAGCAGTGAGCCCCTGAAGAAGGGCTGGCTGGGCAGTTCTGGAGATTTAGAGGGGCGAAGAAGGAATAAAGTTCAGTTTACTTAGGGAGCCTGTGTCTCTGCCCTTTTGTTTGGCCTTTTGACCTTGAGCTGTCCGCCCCTCCCCATCTCTGCTTACCCATTGGGATTGAGAGCATTGCTACTGGAACCTGATCACTAGGAAGGCTGAGCTTTTCCCCTGGGCTGCCTCTGTCCTGGAAGGCAACTCTCATCTTCCTCCCCTCCTAGCCAGGTTGGAGCCTGGTTGAAGAACGCAGACCCCTTCAGGGCAGTGAGGAGGCTCAGTCAGGAAATATGCTGATTGGCTCTGCCCTTACTTTTCTTGTTGTGACCTTGGATAGTGATTAACTCTTCCCCCACTGTAGTGCCTCATGTCTCAAATGGGTACAGAATTTGAGTTTACCACATGTTGCTGTCTTCCAGAATGGATTCCAGGGAAGACAACAAACAAATGATTGGCAGATGAGTGATAGGGGCTGGCTCCCAGTGCAGTGTAGCGGCCAGTAGGCTAGAGGAGTGCTCTGGATACCATGCTGGGTTGCTCTTAGCAGAAGTGAGAGGCTTTTGTTTTATTCTTTTTGAGACAGAGTCTCACTATGTAACCTAGGTTGGCCTCAAACTTGTGATCCTCCTACTTCAGTCTCTTGCTTGCTGGGATTACAGGTATGTATTATGCCCATTTGAGGTGAGGGGTTTTAATTAGAGAATGACTGCTCTGGTATCACTCCATCCTTTCCTAGTCTGGCTGGTCTTGAACATACTTTGTAGGCAAGGATGACATTGAGCTCCTAATTCTTCTATCTCCACTTATCAAATTTTGACCTGCTCTGTGTTTTCTTTCATTCTTTCCTTTTTTTTTTTTTTTTTTTTTGTAATTTTATTTGTATGTGTATATGTATCAGAGGGCACTGTGTATCCCTGTGGAGGCCCAAAGGTGACTTTAGGAATTATCCTGGATTGCTTCTATCTCTTTTTGCTTTGCTCTAGGATTTCCCAGGTTCCTTCAACTAGGGCCGGAAGTGCAGGCCACAGCCATTTCCGCCCAGCATTTTTACATGGGATTTGGGATCTGAACTCAGGACCTTCTGCTTGTGAGGCAATGTCTTAACTGCTGAGCCATTTCTCCAACCCTGCTCTTTGTTTTCTAAAGGCAGTGGCAGAGTGGAAGGTATCCTGGGGAAATGTTCAGGAGACCACTGAAAAACCTGATCTTGCTAGTGTGACAAGAAGGCAGCTCAGAGGCACCACTGTCTGCCAGGTGTGTCTGAGGCTCTTTTGCAAACTTTATTCACTTAGTCACATTGTGTAATCATAAACTCAGAGCCTGGCCTTGTGGTTAGTCTTAAATTGTTCTGGCCTCTGCCCTCTTATTTATGCTCACAGACTTGCCTACTTGCCTACCACTGTTCTCCTTTTAAGGCAGGATAAGGGACATTTTGGATTTTCTAGGAAACCTTACAGTTTAGCAGGAGTCTCCTTTTACTGCTAGTAAACAAGACTTGGAGGGTAAATGCTTTTGACTTTAGAGTCAGTGAGGGTCTATGTAATGTGTGTAGGTATTTAAAATCACATCAGGGAGGAATGGTACAGAAAGTCTCTTAACCTGCTGTGGTTGAGTGTCCCAGAGACTGCCACAGGATGATTCTCCCAACTCAAGTCCAGTCATGCCTCTCTCTAGATCCCTTCCCTCCCTCTTGGGTAGTAGTGGGGCCTTGCATTCTTCAAACTCACTGCTCACACACACCCCACCACTTGTTTTTATACTCCAAGCAGACTCAGTAGAGCAATTGCTCCTTGGAGCTCTCAGCTAACCCAGGTCCTTCGCCCTTAGAAAAGTCCCCTAGCACACACTAGCAAGAAGAAAATCATGATGGTCCTACACAGACTCACGCTTGTTTGTAAGGCTCTGATGGGGAACGGAAGGCTGCCAGGTCTGATGGAGCTCTACCCCTGATTGTTCAACTTGGATGTCCTTCATGGTAGTGTTGGTAGAGGAGAGAGGAGTGTGACCTTGGGATTGAAGCTAAAGCTAGGGGATTTAGAGACTTCTTATTTAAAAAAAAATAAAACTTTATTTGCTTATTTATTTTGTGGTGTATATCAGAGGGCACTGTGTGTTCCTGTGGAAGACCAAAAGGGTGACTTCAGGAATCATCCTGGATTGCTTTTACTCCCTTTTTTGCTTCACTCTGGGATTTCCCTGATTCTGCCCACCAGGGCTTGAAGTGTAGGCCGCCCTGGTTTCCGCCTGGTATTTTTTTGTGGGACCTGGGATCCGAACTCAGGATCTGCTCATGAGGCAGAGTCTTAACCTTTGAGCCAGCCATCTCTCTAGCCCTTACAGACTTTTCTAACTTCCAAAATGAGAAGGGAGGAGTCAGCCACTTGCCAGAGGTCCTTTTTGTTCCTTAGGAAATGGAACCGCATAGTAGGTACTTATTTCTTGAGAGAGAGCCACCTCAGAGGACTTGATCTAGGTGAAGGAGAATGTGAGGTATGAAAAGTCTTGACTGCTTTGCCAAGTCTTCTGATTGTCCCATGAGAATTCTCAGAGTGACTAAGGGTTTTGTGAATTGAGTACTTCAAGGGGGAGTGGGCCTGCTGTGGAGATGGAAGGGATGGATACTGGCTTTGCATGAGTGAGCCTGCACGGCAGAGTTGTCTATGTGGATCTGGGGCCTGAGACCCATTCTTGGCAGCACCCACAGGAAGGCGAATTCTCTGGTGTGGGGGGGACTGTTACCACTCACTCTGGGGCCTGAGCCCTGTTGGTTTCTTAGTCAGCCTGGTTGTAGACCCTTGGAGGAGGAAGATGCCTTAATATGAACCCTGTCCATGACCTTTTCAACACCCTCACCCTGCTGCATGGAAAATGATGATCTCTTGGTGAGTTCTTGTTCACAAGGTGTGAAGGAGAAGGGAGAGTAGAGTGGGACCACAGGATCAGCCTGTCCATATGCAGACACTGGACTCTGTGTTGTGTTGACAAACATGGGTTGCATGTGTACTTGGCAGTGCTGTCACTTGTGCTGTGACTGGCTTATACACATTAGACTTCTGAGAAACACAGTTTATCCCTGCATAGGCCTTGTTCTTCCTGCAAGTATGTGACCAAATTTGAGAACCACTACTCCAGTATCATCAAGGAGTGAGAATTGAGTTCGTGCGGCTGAGTAGGCCAGTGTGTTGGTTACTGAGTTGAGACGGCGCAGTAGGGTCGGCAGTTACCCACTGACTGAACAGAATAGTTAGGCTGATTCTGTGAGATAACAACAGGAACATTAGATAGACAGGGTTGAGCAGCAGAAGCCTGGACATGGGCCTCTCAGAAAATGCCCCCAGGGGAGCCACAGTGCCCCAGGATTGAGGTACTCTGTTTCACCAGCCTTTTTTTTTTAAACTTGTTTTATTTATCTTTGTGCATGCTTTATGTGTCTATGTGTATCAGAGGACACTGTGTGTGTCTATGGCGCCCCAAGAGTGACTTCAAGAATCATCCTGGATTGCTTTTACCTCATTTTTGCTTTGCTCTGGGATTTCCCAGACTCTGCCTCCCAGAGCCAGATGTTCAGGCCTCTGCTATTTCTTCCCAGTGTTTTTATGTGGGATCCGGAATCCGAACTCAGGTACTTCTGCTTTTGAGGCAGAGTCTTAACCCCTGAGCCACCTATCCAGCCCAGTCTCAGCAGCCTTTGTGATCCTGTGTTTCCACTGTTGCCTGGTCTGGTTTCTTGGTTGCATTTTCAGGTTCTCATTGACTTTCTTTGTAGCCTGACAAAGCCTGATATGATATTTGGGTTTCTTGTAGTTCCCACAGGCTCACTGTGGCAACCGTTGTACGACTGAGTAATTGAAGATGTCTGGGATCTCTGCCTTTCTTTCTGTGTTTGACAGCTGCAATGCCAAAGGTTGATTCTTGGATATATTGTATGGGCATTGTCTGTAAAGCCCCTAATAAGGCAGGAAGGAAGCAGTGAGAGTGCTGTGAAAAGGTGTGGGAGGCAGTTTTCAGGTAAGACAGGGTTCTGCTTGATCTTCTTAGAGTTTGATTGTGTCTGCTGTGCAACAGGACTGATATAGTCACTCATTTTGGGTGCTCAGCCTTGTGATAGGTGTAGACTTGAATTTAATCCTCAGAACATACCATACCTGTATGATGATGTTTTTTTTCTGATTAATGCATGTATGTGTGTGCATGTACATGCCGTGGCATGTATGTAAAGGTCAGAGGACAACCTCAAATGTAAGTTCTCACCTTCCACCTTTGTTTGTGCTCAGAGGTTAAGACTCTGCCTAGAAAGCAGAAGGACATGAGTTTGGATCTAGGATTCCACTTAAAAAAATGTGGAAACAGCCATGGTCTGCACTTTCTGCACTGGTGGATGGAACCTGAAAAATCTTAGAGGGAAGCAAAAAAGTAGAAGCAGCAATCCAGAAGTCACCCTTGGGCCTCCATAGGGACACACAATGCCCACTGATTTATACACACACACACACACACACACACACCAAACTAAAGAAATAAAAAAGAGGGGCTGGAGAGATGGCTCAGGGGTTAAGCCTCTGCCTTGGAAGTGGAAGGTCCTGAGTTCGGATCCTAGACCCCACGTAGAGAAGCGGGGCAGTCTGCGTTTCTGGTTCTGGTTGAATCCCGGGGCAGAGAAACAAGGAGGATGTGGAGGCGGTCCATGGTGGCTCCTGAATTCCGTCCGTGGTTCTACACACACACACACACACACACACACACACACACACACACGCACACACGCACATATGCACATACATGCACAATTGAATAAATAATAAAAAAATTAAAAAAAAGAAATAAAAAAGAAAAAAATCTCTTTGCTGCTGTGCTTCCTACATTAGGCTAGCTGGCTTTGTGTTCTGGGGATTTTCTGCCTCCCATCTTGGCTTAGGAGCATAGGAATAACAGTCATGCAGTAATGTGCCCAAGCTCAGTTCTTCATGACTTTTACAACAAGCACTTTACCCACTGAGCTATCTCTTTGGCTCATTCTTGATCATTTTTATTTGTTCAAGTAGCTTAAAGATGGTAATTGGAATTATGTGCTAAAGTGGATAGAAAAGTTCTGGTGATGAGATGTATGTGGACACCTTGAGCACAGTTGCAAGGGTGCTTCTGTCTGCTTACCTTGGATTTTAAGACAAGATCTCTTAGTCCACACTGACCTACATACAACTCGCTGTGTAGCCCAGGCTAGACTGGAACTTTCTTCTGCAATCTGGTCTTGGTCACTTAAGTGCTGGGATTGCAAGTGTGAGATACCATTCTCAGCCATTTTCAGTTTTTAGTTTAAATGTAGTGGGGTGATAGCTGTCAGAGGTGGAGCTGTCTCTTTCCTTCCTCAAGTACACCACCACCAACGACTAGAGGGCAAAGAGTTAGCTTCCTGGGCCCTCTTTGTCCTTCATTATAGCTCCTTCTGACAGGTTGGAATCTCTGTGGCTGGCGTGTTGGGATCTTTGTGGCATGGTGCCTGTGCTGAACAACTCTAGGAGAGAGGGCTGTAAGGATAGTATTTTTGTTTCAGGGAACTCAAAGCTGAGTGCTCAGGCACTACACTGGTAGTGTGGGGAGCAAGGTGGCCTCTCCTTGTAGTTGAACCCAGGGCTAAGTTTAAAGATGGGATGGGAGAATAGAGCCATGGCTTTCTGAAGTGCCTTCAGTTTGTCAGGCACTGGGCTTGGGTTGCCTTTTGGCTGAGGTAGGTGAACCTAAGCCCCAGAAGGCCAGGTGTGAGCCTGGGGCAGCTCCCTTACTGGCTGAGGGGAGAGGATTGTTTCCAAAGTCCCACATTCCATGCATGTATGAACGCTGATAAGAGCCGGGCAGCAGGGCTTGCTTAGCTGCTTTGGGCAAGAGGGGACTTTGACTTCATGCCTCCAACAGGCAGCATGCATAGCCATCCACATCCTGCTTCCTGGTAGCACCCTTCGCCTGTGGGTCCCCTCTGCCTTCTTGCCTCAAGGTGTGCACGGCCAATCATGGCCCGTGGCCCACAGCCTGCAGAGGCAGGACAGCACTGCTCAACATTACTGGCTTGAGAGTTTATAGGACACTGGTTATCTGGAATAGTTTCAGCTGCCCTACCTCTCATGGTATTCATGGATGTTGTTTCAGATGGCCTTCCCTTTCGTTTGTTTAAAAGTTGTAACTTGGGCTGGAGAGATGGCTCAGTGGTTAAGCTTCTGCCTTGCAAGAAGAAGGTCCTGAGTTCAGATCCCAGATCCCATGGATCCCAGTGGCCTGTACTTTTGGCCCTGGCAGGAAGAGCCTGGGAAACTTCAGAGCAAAGCAATCCAGCGTGATTCCCGACATCACTCCTGAGCCTCCACAGACACACAAGAAAGACACACAAAGAGAGATGACTTTTTGTAATTCTTAAAAGTTACTGACCTTTGCTCTGTTTTTTTTTTAATATTTTTTTTTATTTATTCAATTTTGTGTGTGTGTGTGTGTGTGTGTGTGTGTGTGTGTGTGTGTGTAACCAAGGGTGAATTCGGGAATCATCGCGGACTGCTTCTGCCTCCTTTTTGCTCTGCCGGGGGGATTCACAGGTTCCGCCCACCAGGACCAGAAGCGCAGGCCACCTCGGCTTCCACCCGGCGTTTGTATGTAGGATCTAGGATCCGAACTCAGGACCTTCTGCTTGTAAGGCAGAGGCTTAACCCCTGAGCCACCTCTCCAGCCTTGCTCTGTGTTTTTTTGTTTCCTATTTCGTTTTTGGCAGGATCTCATGTAGCCCAGACTAGCCTCATAGTTACTTTGTAGCTGTTTGTAATTGTTTCTGTTTCTAAGTGCGAGTATTATGGGTGCACAGCATCCGTAATGGATCAGATCCAGCGTTTCTGTGCATGCTGGGCGGCATTCTACCAACTGATCTATGTGCTTGTCCCCTGTTGAATCTTTTTTTTTTTTTTTTTTCGGTGCTGGGGCTCTACCATTGAGCTAAATCCCCAACCCCCCTGTTGAATCTTAACTACTATGTATACACCTCCCACTACTCTGTTGTTACTCTATTGTATGTAAATTATCCCTTCCCCTTCCTTCTCCTTCCCTTCTCTCTTCTCTCCCTTCCTTCTTTTCTTTATGGAGCAAGGGAAAGAGAAGGTGCACACATGAATGCCATGGTGCACAGGTGGAGGTTCAGAGGGCAACTTTCCACCACATGGGCTTTCAGGATGGAACTTAGGTTCTAGGTTTGTAAATAGGAGCCATACTTACTGAGTTACATTACTGGCCTATATTTTCTTTTAAATGCCAGCATGAGAACCTGTTAAATCCCTAGCAGACATGTAAAACAGCAGGCGTAGTGACATGCGTTTGTAATACCAGATCTGGGTGGTGGGAGGCGAATCCTCAGGTCTGGCTAGTTAGTCGTTCTAGTCTAAATGTTGAACCCCAGTTCCCAACTAGAGATGCTGTTCCTGAAAAAAGGTAGACCACGCCTGAGGATTGACGCCTGGCTTCTATACACACATGCATATGTGCATGGTTGTGCAGACTTGAGAACATGAGCTGCATTATCAACTCACGGGATTTCTAGTGGTATAATCATATTTGGAAGAACTAGCCCCAGTAAACCTCGTGGTGTGCATCTGCAATCCAATCTACGTAGAAGGCTAAGGCAGGAAGATCAAGGCTAGTCTGGGCTTCACGACTGTTTCAAAGAAAAGAAAAATTAAGTAAATACTGGCATATGTTGCAAGTGTCACGTGTCACATATCTGTAATTTCAGCTCTCAGGAGACTGAGGCAGGAAGATCAGAAATTCAAGGCTAGCTTGAGCTACATGAGATCCCATCTTAAAAAAACTATCTTCGGGCTGGAGAGGTGGCTCAGGGGTTAAGCCTCCGCCTTGCAGGTGGAAGGTCCTGAGTTTGGATCCCAGATCCCACGTATAGATGCCAGGCGGAAGCGGGGCGACCTGCGCTTCTGGTCCTGGTAGGGCGGAGCCTGTGAATCCCGGGGCAGAAGGAGGTGGAGGCGTCCATGGTGGTTCCCGATTCGTCCGTGGTTCTACACAGACACAAACACACACACACACACAGACACACACACGCGCGCACACATGCACACGCGCACGCACAATTGAATAAAAAAAAATTAAAAAAACTATCTTCAAGAATGTAAATTGTAATATTATTTTGGAATGGTGTTGTTGCTGCAGGTGACATAGGATCTTGAATTTTGGGTGTTGGTCCATGGGAGCTGGGATGGGCAAGAGAGGAGGTGCATGAACAGAAGCTACTCAGCAGCTTTATTATTTTTTTAATGTTTTATTTATTTACTCTGTGTGTGTGTGTGTGTGTGTGTGTGTGCGCGCGCGCGCGCGTGCATTCACAGAAGAGGGGCAGGTACTGTATGTCCCTGTGAAGGGCCAAGGGTGACCTTGGGAATCATCCTGGATTGCTTCTACCTCCTTGCTTTGCTCTGGGATTTCCCAGGCTCTGCCCACCAGAGCCAGAAGTGCAGGCTGCTGCCATTTTCGCCTGTTTTTTTTTTTTTTTTTTTTTTTTTTTAATGGGACCTGGTATCCCAACTCAGGACTTTCTGCTTGTGTTAGTCTTAACCCCTGAGCCATCTCTACAGCCCCACTCAGCAGCTTTAAATCAACTAATGCTGATTTCAGGCGAGGAAGGGATTGAGTGGAAAGGTCATTCGTTGGAGATCATGATCTGTGTGGGCTTTTCAGGTGCAGTTGAGAAGGGTGATGTGGACTTAACCCCTCTAAGGGAGAGTTCAGTGTGCCAGAGCTGAGCTTACACTTTATCTCAAGTATCAGGAATTCATTGAAAGCTTTAAGCGGGAACAGACTTCGTGGATATTTGAGAAAGATAACTTGGGATTGATTGAATTTGAGTCAGAAGAGGCAGAGTCTCTACTCAAATGAGAGCTTAAGTGGAGGGCCTGAGGAGAGTTCTGTTCTAATTTGGGTCAGCTTTCCGTTTATTTGCAGTTGTAGGGATGCAACTAGTCTCTCTGTCTTCCTTGTACTGTTGGAGTTGGCCAGTACGTCCCCCCTCCTGCCTGTCACTATGCTGGGTCTCCGAGTCAAGTGACTCGGGCAACAGGAAGGATAGTCTTTGAGGGTGGTGCTTTGGAAGGTCCTTCGTTATCCTCTCAGTTCCTCCCTGGAGTAGGAAGGAAGATCTCATTTTCACCTCCTTCATTTCATTCAGGACCTCTGTATAGAATAGTCTTGACTTCTTTAGTAGACTTAAGAGATTAGCTCTAGAAAGTTAGGATATTGCAGAGGTATAATATAGGCAGATATAAATTACACATTGCAGATATCTTAAATAATGTAGAGATTCATAGCAAAAAATATGCTTGTAAAAGCAGAAAATTTTAAAAAAAGAGCAAAAAAATTAAAAGCATACTGTAATTGATAGTGGTTCTCCCACTAATCAATACCTTGCTTCTCATTGTCAGGTAAGAAGCAACTCCCTTCTCTCAGCCTCCTAGATACTCAGTGGCTCATTCTTGTCCTTCAGTAGGAACTGTCACTCTTCTGAATTGTGAGTCAACTATTCCCTGCATCTGTCTAGATCCTGAAACACCAGGTGGCTTGTTGAGGTTGGGTTGCATTCTGGGTACACAGAGCCAGGAACTGTGCACTTGGAGACCACTGGTGGGTGTGTGTGTGTGCGCGTCCCTGTGGTTGCAGTTAACATATTTCCTGCATCCTGCCAGGAGTGATTGCGGGGGTGGTTTCAAGGTTTTATTTTTGCTGCCTCCTAAGTAGCCCAACTTTTCATCATTAACTGTGCTGCTCCAAGCAGAGAGATGCCTATTGGCTTGTCTTCTGTTGCTGAGCCTGCTTCCTCAGTGCTAATCAATTCTAGAGTATTGCCAAGATTTACTTGGTGTGCTGTCTGTGTTCCTGGGGATTGGAATTTAGGACCCCCTACATACCAGGCAAGTAAGAGTGCTTTTTACTTGAGCCATATCTCCAACACTTTATTTTTATTGTGAGATAGGGTCTTTCACTCATTTGCCCAGGCAGGCTTTCAACTCTGTGATCCTCAGCCTCCTCAATGGATAGACTCACAAGTTTGTGTCGTTATATTCACTTTTTTATTTCACTTATTTTTGTTTTTTAGTTTGAGACAAGGTCTTAAATGTCACAGCTGTGAATGACCTTGAAATTCTGACCCTTCTGCCTTCTACTTCCCGAATTCTAGGATGATAGGCATTGCTATTATGCAGTCCTAGGATCAAACCAAGGCTATGTTTGTACAGTAGGTAAGTACTTTACCATCTGAGATACATCCAGCCCCTAGGCTCACATTTAAACACTTTATACAGTGAAACAAAACACTGGAAGAGCATCCCATTGTCTGATTGATTCTACTGCTGAGCTTTCAGCATTTCTTTCTTTGCCATACTCTTTACCATACCTGCTGGACATAAGAAACCTGTATAAATTGCTTCACATGTAGGCTTTTCTGGCCTAGGGCCAATATGATGTAATATTTTTCACACCAATGCCTTAATTTTATCCTTAAAAATTCCTCTTTAAACCAGGTATGATGACTTATACTTGTAATTCCAGCACTTGGGTGGTTGAGACAGGAAAATTGTTGCAACTTCGAGCCTAGCCTATCTATGACAAACACTTTTTAAAAGTCCAGTGGTGGCCAGGTGTGCTGGCACAGGTCTATAATTCTACACTCAGGAGGCTGAATGAAGCAGGACTGTCTTAAGATCAAGGCCGGTGTGGGTTGTGCAGCCAGAGTCTGTCTTAGGGGGGAAAAGCTTGAAACTCCAACAGATGATGTAATAAACATTTGAAAGGTATCTAACTTGATTTTGTTCCCCTGTATTTGAAATAATAATAAAAAAAAGTTGGGATATGGTGGCACTCAGGAGTCAGGAGTATCCAGAGTTTCAGATTAGACTGGTCTACATGGCAAAACTGTATTTCTTAAAAAAAAAAAAAAAAATCAAGCAACCTAAACCTACCTGATGTGCGAGCCTGCGTGTATGTAAGTGTAAGGGCACTATGCCTGTGAAGGCCCCAGGGTGACTTTGGGAATCATCTTGGATTGCTCTGCCTCCTATTGCTTTACTTTGGGTTACCCAGCCTCTACCTTCCAGAGCCCAGAGTGCAGGCCACTACCATTCCTGCCTGGCATTTTTACCCAAGATTTGGGATCTGAACTTATGTCTTTTGCTTGCTCGGCCAAGCCATCTGGCCAGCCACCTACATGATCCTGTATCTGGCTCTAGTTTCTGAGGCACTGAGATTGGGGTGGGGAGGTGGCCTAAAATTGGATCTCCTGTGCTAGAGCAAAGCAAGTAATTTCCTTTGACTCCAATTCCTAAGGACCTTGTCCATTTCACTGCTTGGATTCCTTTTTGATAAACCTAGTCTGCTGGTTCAGATTTGCCTGAAGCCCTTGCTGAAGCATGCTTTGGTATCCTTTTGAACCTTAATCTCTGCTCAGCTCTAGATTTTTAGGATTTGCAATTCCTAACTTGCAATTAGGATTTCCTAGGTTTTTAGGATTTGCAATTCCTGCCTCCAAATCTCAGATCTTAGAACTGTTGAAAAACAGTACCAGTTTCTTTTTTTTTTTGCCTTTAGGTGGCATCATTAGTTTATTTTTCAAGTGGTCTCTAGCTTTTCTATGGGTTCTCTGCTAATCTGTAAGTTCACTCTTCAGGATAGACATTCCATCTTAGATTTGGCTAGCTATCCTGCTAGTGTTTCTCTTCCTGTGTTAGGAAGGTTGCTGTCTGGAACAGGTCTGCTTGCTAATCAGAACCATGTAGATTTCTGTTTCTCTGTCAGGTTCCTGTGCTCTAGAAATGGAAATAAAGTATCCAATAGAAAAGAAAAAAATATGTACACAGCTCCAGCAACTTGTTGGGATGTGACCATCAAGAAGAATGAGAAATAACCTCCAAAACCTCTCACTTATCCTTTCTCTCTTTTCTTTTTTTTTTTAATAACTTTATTTATTTTGTATGTGTGTGTGTATCAGAGGCACTGTGTGTCCCTATGGAGAACCAAGGGTGATTTCAGGAATTATCCTGGTTTGCTTCCTCTTCCTTTTTGCTTAACTCTGGGATTTTCCAGGCTCCGCCCACCAGGGCCGGAAGTGCAGGCTGCCACCGCTTCCACCTGGAGTTTTTACCTAGGACCTGGGATCCCAATTCAGGACCTTCTGCTTGTGAGGCAGAGTCTTAATTTTTTTTTTTTATTTTTTTTTATTATTATTATTTATTCAACTGTGCGCATGTGCATGTGTATGTGTGCGCGCGTGTTGTGTCTGTGTGTGTGTGTCTGTGTATGTGTAGAACCACGGACGAACTCTCGAACCACCATGGACGCCTCCACCTCCTTCTGCCTGGGGATTCACAGGCTCCGCCCTACCAGGACCAGAAGCGCAGGTCGCCTCCGCTTCCGCCTGGCGTCTATACGTGGGATCTGGGATCCGAACTCAGGACCCTCCGCTTGCAAGGCGGAGGCTTAACCCCTGAGCCACCTCTCCAGCCCCCAGAGTCTTAATTTTTGAACCACCTCTCCAGCCCTCTTTTATCCTTTCAACCACTCTTGGTGCCCTCTTCTCACTCCCAGTGCTGGATACTTTTGAATTTATATAAGTTAAACTTTGTTCAGGAGAATTATTTGAGTCTGGCTTCTTTGCTCAATAGTATGTTTGAGAAATTTGTCGGTTTGAAAGATTCTCGTTGAGTATGTGTCAAACCATTTTACATGGACAATCAGCTTGTTAACCTCTAAACAGCAAATTTATGGTTCAACCTGGACATTTTGATTCAAAGTCAGACACAATGGCACAGAGCCCTAATCCCAATATAGGTGAAGTAGAAACAAAATCAGGAATTCAAAGCTGTCTTCTAGATTTCCTATGCTAGAGGAAAGGGATTCCCAGTAGCTTCCTTTGACTCCAATTCTAGAAGTCAGCCTAGATGGCATGAGATCCTATCCCAAACAAAACCCAAACACTTCAGTCTTCTTTACTGTTGCATCATAGTCTTGACTGGCTTAAGAGTTGACTATGAAGACCAGACCAGCTTCCAACTTGAGGCACACTTTCTCCCTGTGCCTCCCAGTAGCATCCCAGGTGTGCATACCTGTCTCAGGTCATAATTCTTCTTTAGACCTTACTGATCACTGGAATCAGGCTTTACTGAAAAGGACTGCAAGTTACACTTGCATTGCATGCATGTATTCATTTCGCAATTAGGAGATAGAGTAATCTAATTTTTTTTTTTTTTTTTTTTTTTAATTTTTTTATTTTTGCATGCTGTGTATGTATCAGAAGTTACTGTGTGTCTTTGGAGGGCCAAAGGTGACTTCAGAAATCATTTTGGATTGCTTCTCCCTCCTTTTTTTTTTTTTTAATATTATTTATTCAACTGTGCGCATGTGCGTGCGCGTGTGTGTCTCTGTGTGTGTGTGTCTGTGTATGTGTAGAACCACGGACGAACTCGCGAACCACCATGGACGCCTCCACCTCCTTCTGCCCCGGGATTCACAGGCTCCGCCCTACCAGGACCAGAAGCGCAGGTCACCCCCGCTTCCGCCTGGTGTCTATACGTGGGATCTGGGATCCGAACTCGGGACCTTCCGCCTGCAAGGCGGAGGCTTAACCCCTGAGCCACCTCTCCAGCCCGAGATAGAGTAATCTAGAATGATTCTGGAATCACCCTTGGACTCCCACAGGCATATACACATGAGTGTCCTCTGTATGTGCATGCGTACACACACATAAAAAGTGCCCTCTTGCGTACATACCTACATATACATATAGGTATAAGAAACATGTCTGTGCATGCACAGAAACAAAGCAGGACTTGAGGGTGATCTGGCTATGACATTTGTCACCTATTGATTACCATGATTGAGCTGACTGATCTGGCTGGCTCTGCAAGGGTCCCTGTCTCTCACCATTCCATGTATGACCCTCTCTACTCTGTCTAAAATCTCTAAAACAAGCTTTCAAAGAAAAACACCAAACAACAAAAAATACATAAAAAGAGAAAGTGCCAGCCAAGGGTTTGTAAAGCTAGGAGACTTCAGTTGCTTTATTACGTCTCACTGGGAACTGGCTACTTCCTGGACCAGGCTGGCTTCTAACTTGCTTGTCTGTGCCTCCAGAATGTTCCCCCTCCTAATTCTTGAGACTTTATCACATATATTACAAGTTGGCCTGAATTCACTGTGTTCCAAAGATGATATCTGGACTCTTGGTCTGCTTGCCTCCCAAGTGTCTAGATTACTCCCATTTTATTTTTTTTAATAGCTTATGCTGGCTTTAGGGTTAATACCCAGCCGTGAGAATGACTTTAAAATCTTGACATTCCTGCCTTCTTCTTCTTCCTAGGTGCTGGGATTTTTAGGTCTGTGCCACTAAATAGCTGGATAGCTTTTGGGCTTTTTTTTTTTTTTTTTTTTTTTTTGCCGCTGGTTTTTTACACTTGCATTGCATGCATGTATTCATTTCGCGTGCGTGTGCGTGTGTACAGACAGGCTAGAGGGTCACATTAGATGTTGTCCTTAATCATTCTCCACATTATTTGCTTTTTTCTTTTGTATGTGTGTGTCCATGTATTTATATGGGGGAGTGTACAAAAGGACACTTGTGTGTGCTGGTAGAGACCCAAAGGTGACTTTAGGAATCCACCTGAATTGCTCTTACACCTTATTTCTTTGCTCAGGGCTGGAATTACAGACAGCCGCCATTTCTGCCCAGTTTTTTTAAAGTTTTTCTTTTTTTTTTATTATTATTATTATTTATTCAACTGTGTGCATGTGCGTGTGTATGTGCGCGCGTCTGTGTGTGTGTGTGTGTCTGTGTATGTGTAGAACCACGGACGAATTCGCAAACCACCATGGACACCTCCACCTCCTTCTGCCCCGGGATTCACAGGCTCCGCCCTACCAGGACCAGAAGCGCAGGCCGCCCCCGTCTGCCCAGTTTTTTAATGTGGGATCTGGGGTTTTAAACTTAAAGGATCTGGGTCCTTTTGCTTGTGAAGCAAAGATCATTTCCTCAGCCCTCCACATTATTTCTGGAGGCAGGGTCTCTCATTGAACCTAGAACTGCCAATTCAGCTAGTGTAGCTGCTAGCCAGCTTCCACTGGATCCCACCTTCCCTTTACCCCCCAAGCATCAAGATGACAGCTACGTCCTCTAGCTCTTCTACTGGTCTCTGAAGTTCTTTTTACGGAACAGACCTATTCTTATTTTAAAATATCTAGTGTCTCTTCCCCACCCCTCTTTTAAGGCAGAGGCTCTTGTAATCTAGTCTACCCTTGAATTTGACATCTTTTGTAACTGCGAATGACCTTGAACATCTAATCTTTCTGCCTGTACCTCCCAGATGCCTGGATTATGGGCATGGGTCACCACACCACATTAACGTATCCTTTTTCTCTGATATCCTTGGGAAATACCTTTAATCTTTGATCAGTTAATCCGAGTACATTATTACTGTGAAATTTTCATGTTTGTGTTTCTGCTAATTCTCTGGGCAGTGCTATCTCAGTCTTGTCCCAGCCAGAGTTCATACTGTGTTCTGGGCAGGTTTTTGAATGCCATTTTCCTCTTGTTTCTTGCCCTTTCTCTGTCCCCCTATTCTCTTCTCTCCTGCCTTCCCCTCCTCTTCTTTAGGCTTTCACCCTGTAGCTCAGGCTTGCCTCGATTTATGCTGATTTTCATGCCTCAGTTTTCAGCAGTGGGTGGAAGCACTGTCTTCTGAAGGCTCCTATGTCGAAAGGTAGTTCTTTTCTGCTTTTTGGTGTTTGAAATGTTATGCAGTAATAGAAGGTAATAGGGATTTTATTTTTAATTCTGTAGAGCTCCTACTTGAAAAGACTTTGTTATCCGAGTTGGTTTTGGATTAGGGAAGTTGGAGAGTCCTCTCCCATAGCCTTTGGCTAGGTGGCTGTGGCTTAGTGACTCAGCGGTGACATGCACCTCCCTCTGGGGCTTAGTTATCTCATTTGAAGGATGTCCCCAGGCAGATGAGATGGTGGTGATAGCCCCTCCAGCTGGGTGGCTCAGGCTTCCTGGTGCCCTTTCAACTCCTTGCCTGTGGAATTTCCACCAGGTTGCTGCTGCCCTGTCACTGCTCATCGTCTTTGCAGAGTCACTTCTCACATTTTTTTCCTTTTTGCTGCTGGAGATGGAACTGCCACTTGCGGTTTAGGCAAGTACCATACCAGTGAGCTGGGCCCAGCCTGCAGACTCCCTTCTTTCTCAGCCATCCATGTTTGCCTTTGTGTCCTGTCCTGGTTTGAAGGTGCTGTGATGTCAGGCCTAGGTCTTACTCTCTCGTTACCCATACACACCTTTAATAATCACCACTTGCTGGACTTGTTGACCTGGGAAATGTGTCTTCCTTTTGGGGGACTTCCTGCTTTTACTTGATGTCCTTTTGAACACCTAGTATGTGTGTATCCTCGAGCTTTCTCAGTAATAGAAACGTCATGCACCAACCAGAGCCTCCCAGATTTGGATCTACTTGTGCCAGGTCTGGAGTGGGGCCTGAGTATCTGCATTTCTAAAGCCCTCCCAGTGCTGTTGCTGTTCCTTGAGTCACAACCATAGCAAGAAGAGTAGGGACCAGGACTAGTGGCCTTAGGAAACTCACACTTAACTTGTTTTACCTTCTGAATTCCAAAATTCACATTGCCTGGGAAGGTCTTCTTAGTCCCTGCTGTGTTGTTCCCCTCCAGGCCTCCTGGCTCAGACTCTTCTTTTGGAGGCAGTGCAGTGTGAGGACTGAGTTGATGGAGTAAGTTTGGTTTTTGTAATAACTTGCCACAATCTTAAATTTTTCCCCTTCTTCAAACAGTGCTTACCTGCCACTCCTCAGTAGTGAGCACAACCTTAGCCTTTCTGAGAACTTTCACCCAGACTGGGTCAGAACTGGGGCCCATTAGAAAAGATCCAGCTGTCTCCCCTCCCCCAATCCTGGCCTTAAGCCTCTCAGACTTTAAAGCCTGACTTAGTAGAAGAAAGAAGGGACGAGGCTGTTCCTTTGGGGGCACAGAGCCTAATGCAGTACGGTATAGTACAGTGCCTCGCTCTAAGTCTTCCTTGTAACAAGCCTCTAGATGTCTCAGCAAGAGTCACTTCCTAGCTAGAAGCAGCAGGCATGGCAGGTGCACTGGACCAGGCAGGTGGTATGAGGACTAGTAGATCTCATTTTCCCCACCCCCAGTGGTCTGCAAGAAGTCTCTAGTATGACCCTTAGGCATTTCAGGATGAACTTTGGAAGGTCATAGGGTAGATGGTGCTGCTCCCTCACTGTGAGTTACAGTTGGTCTGAGGAGAAAGAGGCCAGCTCTGTCTCTGACACTGAACCATGTGCTTAGTGGAACCCAAGTGGTTTTTTTATTTGTTTGAAGCCTCTGTGTGTGTGTGTGTGTGTGTGTGTGTGTGTGTGTGTGTGTGTGTACCACAGTCTATGTGTAGAGATCAGGACAAGTCAAGTAATTGGTGCTCTCCGATCCTGTGAACTTCAGAATCAGACTCCGGTGTCTTTACCGCACAGTCATCTTGTTAACCCGAGGTTTTATTTCATAGAGGCTGTGGCAGAGGGGAAGACTGGCCTCCTGGCATTCGCAGAGCCTGTTGCTTTCCAGGAGGAAGGTCTGGGAGACAGCCAGGAGCTACTGGCCAGCATCCAGGTCTGGACTGGATTACATGGCTGGGCTTGCAAATGAGCCCCACCCTCTACCATCCCCATGACTACAGGGCAGGAGGTCACCACACCTGGCCAGGGGTGTTCCCAGATGAGCACCAAGCATGGCCTAATCCCCAGAGCAGGCCTGTAACTTCAGTGAATTCAGGAGAACACAGCCCAAGAGATTGCCTGCTGTGGACAGACAACTGGGGTGGGATGGATTTGGCTTTTGTTGTTTGTTTTTGTGGTGCTGGCATTTGAACATTCATGCTGGATAGGAACACCGAGCCAAGCTCCTCAGACTCTAGAGGTAGGAAGAGAAGCTGCCCAAACTTGCCCAAGCAGCTCTGCAGTCAGAGGCCCTCCAAATGGAGAAAGTTGACCCAAGTCAGGCTTTGGGTCTTTGCTCTGTTACCTATTTGTTCTTGTCTCTGTGGGTTATCTGTAACTGGAGGTAGAGATAATGCTGCTGCTCATGAGCCTGTGAGGAGGCTTTAGTGAGTCCAGAGACCTGTTCAGACCTGTTCAGGAACTAGTTATCTCCTCTACCGGACCCTCTTAAGTGTCCATCTTACTTGGGCAGATGAGACTTCATGGGCTTATGGTGGAAGGCCAGGATGGTCAAGGATTCACGAAGGACATCATCCTAAAGGCCAGGGATAGATGGAATGGAGGCCTCGGCTTGGGGCTGTGCTCATGATTAGGTCGTGGGTCTTGGGACTCTTCTATATATATCCTCAGCTACTTCATTCCCTTCAGGAAGTCCAGGTTTGGGAGGGAACACACGAGGAACATGAGGTAACTATAGTGGAGAGTATTTGTTAGTTTGGGACGAGGGCCAGTGCTGCCTTCGTATTTGGAGGCAGTAGTGACATATCCAGGGCTCTCTCTCTGACACTATTCACACGTACTTAAATCTCTGGGGTGTGGAAAGTGCTTCTGACCTCACATGACTTGTTCTACTAACCTGGTAGGGGTTGTAGAGATGACTCAGTGGGTAAAGACACTACATGAAAACCTGGTAATTTTTAGTTTAGTACTAGGAACCCACATGGTAGAAGACTTCTCAAAGTTGTTCCTCTGATCTCCATACATATATTGTGGCATGTGCATGTGCGTTGGTGTGTGCTCTTAATGAATAATAAAAAAGCGTGGTTATGGTAGAAGATACTTTTTGGAGTGGGCCAGGCAGGACCTTCTCCTTAGTTCCCCCGACTTCTTACAGGAAACATCTTTCTGAGGAAATGTCCAGGCTGCTAAGGTGTGGGAAGTAGGCTGAGAAGAGTCTCTGCAGGGTTGAGTGAGATGGTCCCTTCTCTGGACTTAACCTTTTTCACCAGGAATTCCAGTCCAGGTGCCCCTGGATGCCTGCAGGAGGGTTCATTCCTGCCTTAGGGGATCAGGCATTGAGTAGAAGGGTGAGGAGTATCATGTGGCTTGAAACCACACCCTGAGTCTGGGCCTCTCTGTGGTCTAGGAGGAGTGCTTTTGTCCTAGAAGTCGGGCTGCCAGCCTTGTGTCCTGAGGAAGCCACAGGGAGACTTGTTAGAGCAGTGCTGAGCATGCGGCCCTGGAGAGCGTGGCACGGGGCAAGGTGGGTGTCCATTGGAAGGGGTGTGGAATATTTCTCAGTTTCCTGCTTAAGCAAGGATTACTTTTATCTTAAAAATCTCTCAGACTTAGTGCTGGGAAAAGAAGCTTCAAGGTGGTCTGGTCCATTCCTTCAGTCCTCCCTGGACTGGGTCAGACACTGGCAAGAGGGGTCTTTTCACGCACAGGATCATAGATGGATCAGTCCCCCAGTGGAGCTCCGGTCTGAAGGTCAGGAAGTAGTAGGTGAAATGGAAAGCCCCAGGCCTTGTCCTCTGTTTTTGTTTGTTGGCCATTTAAATTGTAAGTCCTTTTGGGGTGTGTGTGGGGTAGGTTATGAATACAGGGATTTTGAACACATAGGAAAAAGTGTGGGGGGGCGGGATCCCTAATTATTATGCTAGACTGGAACTTTGACTGCCTTCTGGAAATACACCAAGGACTACCCAGATGGAAGACAGGAGGGAAAAGGACCTGTACTTGATTGTAGCTACTACTCTCCTGATCATGAAGATTGCATTGATTGGTTTCTCTCTGAGTCACTTTGCCTATTGTAGAACTTGATGTAAATGACTTTTTCACTTAACCAGTGATCCAATGATTAATCCAATTCATTCATGTTTTTGCTTTCATTCTGCTTTGAATTTTTGTTTGTTTATTTTTTGTGTTGTGTTTTGTTGTATTTCTTTGTTTTTGAGACAAGTCACAGACTGGCTGTGAATTTGTTAGTCTTTGTACTTCAGCCTCCTAAGTGCTGAGGTTATAGATAGGTATGAATCGAGATGCCTGCCTTTAAATGTAAATAAGCACTGGTTTGATTTAGGATTTTTCTCAGAATGGAATGTAGAGGGTGTTCACATTTTGAGTAGGATGAGGGTTGCCTGTAATCCTTAGCACTTTGTAGATTGTAGCCAGGAGGGTGAGGAGTTCACGGCACCCTTCTTTACATACTGACTTCTGAGCCAGCCTGGAATATGTGAGACTCTGCTTGAAAAAAACAACAAAAAATTTGGGTTTTGATCTCTTGTGTCAGTGATTGTTTTGGTATAGTTCCAGTCAGCCTGAAGACCCCAGAGTAAAACAAACTATGCTCTATAGCTTGGAATGTTGGTATGCTGTGGTGTCTGATAGATTAACTGGAGTAAATGAGCTTTTAATTTTATTTTTTTGAGTTAGAAAACAATATTTCTGACTAATATGGACTTATTGGATATCATAAGTCAAGGTGATACAATTTTCTGCTAACCTCATCCTCAACGATGATTCATTTAGCAGTTCTGGTGTGTAAAACATAGGCTTCCTGAGTTGGGTTAGGTCATGTGTTCCTCAGTGGCTGCCTGGCAGGGGCCATGGCCGCTCTAGCGCCCCTTGGGCTCAGTTGTGCAGGTTTGGCTCCTTTCAGACCTCTGTCACCAATGGCTTCAGAAGTGGGGTATCTCAGGGATGTGCCAGCCCCTTTCAGGGCTCATTGCCTGCTTTCAACCTGGGGAGTGTATCTCTGACTTCTGTGATAGGAAGGGAAGCTAAGAGGAAGGTAAGTGGGTTTATAGCTTTCTATCAGCAAAACCATAGGTTTGATGTTTTGATTATTCCTTCTGCCAACTTCATTCACAGTAGAGCAAGGTAGCCCCTGTCTGCTGAGGTCAGCCTTGTCGAGTAGTTTTTAAACTAGCCCCCCCCCTTCCTCTGGGCCTCTGAAGGATGTATCCCTATCAACCCTGAGATCCAAGACCTCCTTCTTCATTGCCCCAGATGTTCACAGATGCTTGTTCTGTTGGCAGTGGTCCAGGTGTGCTATCCGTGGGACTGATAGGCACCTGCCTGGACCTGCTTCTAGGCATTGCTGAAAGACAACCTGTATCTACATCCCTGTCACCAATAGGTAGCACTTACCAAGCTGGTTGAGCACCAACTCTTAACTGCAGCTTTTTCTGGCATGTCCGTCCACATTTCCAAGTTCATGGTCCCCCAGTAAGTGGCCTCTCAGGAGATTTCTATTCAGCCTTCATTCGGGTTGGAGGAAAGGAACATGGCTTTGTGGCTTTGTATGAATGCCTGTTCTGCAGTGAAGACCTGAGTGGGGATGGAAAGAGCACTGTGCTTGCTGTGAGGTTGCGGCAGAGGCTCCACCACCTCCTTCAGGGGAGGAGGACCCGGAAGATCAGTCCTGCCTTTCTTTACTGGCTAGGGTAGACACTCTCTAACCTGGGGCAGTAAAGTGTCTGGCAGTAGGTACTTGCAGGGGTATTTTCACAACGCTGATACTCCTTGCACTGTGTCCAGTAAGCTGTCCTGTCCTCTACCAAAGCAACAACCCTTAGTCATAGGGTCTGGCAAGTGCTGACACACAATGCACTGAGTAAGGCTTAAAAGTCCTTACTGTGTGATGAATGTCTGGCTGGCTAAGATGGATGCCTTGACTAATGTGATCTTTGGTGTCCATTTCACCAATTTGAAAAGCAACTATTCTGTCCTTTGTCCCCTTGAGTGATGAACTAGAGACATCCTACTGGATGTGGATATCTTTGCTCTCCTGACTCTACCTCCCTGTATGGTGTTGCTGCTCTCTACCCTTTGGTGGGATACTGAACCCATTCTGTCACTTTCCTTCATCTCTCCCCTTCCCAAGAAGGAGCTGCTCCAGAGCTGGAGAGACAGCTGACAGACAACCTAAAGCCAAGGCCTCTAAACCTGAGGCCTGTACCCCAGGTCTGGTCACATTCCTGAGGACCTGCTGAGCTTTCTTGGCCTGGGGGTTGAGTAGGGGGAAGGGTAAGCAGGGATGGGCTTTTGCAGACCCCCTATTCCTAGCTCTGTTCCAGAGGGGAACAGGTTGGGCTGTTTGGGGTCTCAGGATTCAGAACTTCAGGAATCCGTCCTCTTGCAGGACCCCAGAGTGGTTGTGATGGGAACCTAACCACATTAGGGGCAGCTGCTGGCTGCTTTGGTTGGGTTGGTGTTGAAAGGCTGAGCCTGCTGTTCTGGGTGGAGTTCTATGGAGAGGCCAGGCTGTGCAGGAGGGGCCTGGGCCCTCTGGGGAGGGAGGGATCTTAGCAGATCCGGGAAGGAAGGAGGCCCTGGAGCCAGAAGAGGCTGGTGTTTTATAAATAGCCTTTGCAAAAGTGGCTCCAATTTTGATCTTTTGTTTTGTAAGTGTGGCTAACCTGGAAAGGACCTTGCCAAGATCTGCCACATGTTGTTCTGACTATACTTATGTGTCTGCCACCTACCTACCTTAGACCTAGGTGGCCCTGGGGTTTCCTAAATCTTGTGGTTTGGGACTGGGTTAGTGCCACCCGCTTGCACAGACCTTCTACTTGGGATCTCTTGGTCTTCCCCTCTGTTGTTGTGACTGTGGGGCACTGCCCCTGTGGCTTGGCTTCACTGTGCCTGTGTCCCCTTCACTGTTACAGAATGTATGATGTGGCCTGTCCTTCTTGCTCCTTTCCTCCTTCCTCACTGCCTCACTGATTTCTGCCTTTTTCTACTCAGGTGACCAGGCATTGATGCACTCCCAGGAAGTCTTCGAACTCAAGGAGGTCACCCCCCACTGGCTGCTGCTCACATGGTTTCTGGGCCCCTGGCACTCCGGTAGGCCTACAGGGGATGGACCTACCTATTTCCAGGAACTCCCTGGGGCTTTCTGGGCAGTTCATATAGCTTCACAATACAGTTTTGGCCCACAATTCTGTGTGTGCATGGCGTGTACTTGATCTCTACCCAGTTTAAGGCTCTGCTATGAGCACGTGGATTCAGGCATGTGGGTGCTAGCAGAGGTACACTGGCAGTATCTTGGGCCCTTTGTCCCTACATGAATGTAGAGGAAGATTGGTTCCCAATGTCTTCAGCCTTTCAGTATCAGAAAGATAATGTTCATGTGGGGCAGGGTAAGGAACAGATAAACCCTCTTCCTCTAGCAAGTACTTATGAGGAGACCGAGTGCTAGCTTCCCATAATGCCTGTTTCATCAGTGTGAGCTCTGAAACTTAGGGTGCATGTGATTATTTGGGTGATTTTTTTTTTTTTTTTTCATAATGGCAAGTGTGAGACTGAAGAGATGGTTGTGTCAAGGGAGAGGAGCTGAGGGTGTGGCAGCCCCCTTTGGAGGTCTCAATGTGGAAACAGGATAGGAAGTCCTGAGAGTTGGTGATGGTGAACTTCAGAGCAGTTCAGCTGTTCAGAGAGGCTGTGAATTCAGCTACAGGAGCTGCTGCAAAGTGGTTAGAACTGCAGCCTCACATTTTCGAGTCCTGGTACCACATTGTTAGCAGCTGTGACGCTCTGTGGCTTCTGATCCTGGGAAGCCTGTGAGATGTGTCTGGCTAGGCTCAGGCAACCACTTGGGCAGTGGCATGCCCTCTGCTATTGGGTAGAAGATGGAACTGGCTACACCATTCCTGTCAGCTGGAGTTGGGGTGCAACTAAGATCCATTTAGAGCATCGTTCTGGGCACCTGCGGGTGGTATAGACTTAGCCTTTGCCTTGAAGAGACCATTTCTGCCTTTCTGGAACCCATGACAATTCACTATCCCTGCTTTCTTCCCCATGGAGAGGCTGCTCAGCACAGCTGGGCAATATGTTTGAGCCCCACGTGTACTCTGTTGCCCCATTGGTGGGTCCTGTGGAGACAGAGGTGCCTTTGAATTTAATTACCTAATAGACCTCAATTAGTGTCCACGACCAGCCCGTCTGGAAGAGGCCAGCTGGCGGCCTTTCCTGGACCCACTTGTCCTCTGTCCTCCTCCTTCCTCAGAAAAGAGCGTGAGGAAGGACCAGCACAGGTCAAGGTACTCGCCACCAAGCCTGATGCTCTGAGTTTGATGCCTGAAACCTGGGTCGTGGAAGAGAAATCCAGCCACTACAAGTTGTTTTTTTAACTTGTTTTCTTATCTGAGTAAATGGCAGGGGTGGAGTGTCGGGTGCACTGTCTGCTCTAACACAAACTGAGACCTCACTGAGATGACAATTATCACGAGCCTGGATATAGTGGGCATGAGAGTTCCCTTGTGTGCTGTGCTGAGGAGGGGAGAACCAGCTTTGGGCTCCAGTGGCCAGGTCAGTTTAGAAAGTAGCCGCCCTGTTCAGGCCCTGCAGGTTGACTGGTGTCTGTTCTTGTCCACAGGTGGTGCCCGTGGGCAGGGCACAGGGACATGGGACCGGACATGGAGCTGCCCAGCCACTCGAAGCAGCTCCTACTGCAGCTAAACCAGCAGAGGACCAAGGGCTTCTTGTGTGATGTCATCATTATGGTGGAGAACTCCATCTTCCGGGCGCACAAGAATGTCTTGGCTGCCAGTAGCATCTACTTCAAATCCCTGGTCCTGCACGACAACCTCATCAACCTTGACACAGACATGGTCAGCTCCACAGTGTTCCAGCAGATCCTGGACTTCATCTACACTGGCAAGCTGCTGCCCAGTGACCAGCCAGCTGAGCCCAACTTCAGTACTCTCCTCACTGCTGCCAGCTACCTCCAGCTGCCTGAGTTGGCAGCCCTCTGCCGCCGCAAACTGAAGCGAGCTGGCAAGCCCTTTGGCACTGGACGGGTGGCTGCTGCTGGCATGGGGCGACCTCCCCGCAGTCAGCGGGTGTCTACTGCCTCCGTTATCCAGTCTCGGTATCCAGGGCTTGTGGATGAAAGCAAGGGGCACCATGCACCCCAGGATCTCCCTCAGGCCAAAGGCTCAGATGATGAGCTTTTTCTGGGCAGCTCCACCCAGGAGAGTACACACAGCCTGGGTCTGGGGGTCTGCCCAGCTGGTGGGGAGGTGGGCTTGGGAGGCTGCGGCAGCAGCACCAACGGAAGTAGTGGGGGCTGTGAACAGGAGTTAGGGCTGGACCTGTCTAAGAAGAGTCCCCCCCTGCCCCCCACAACCCCTGGTCCCCACCTCACTCCTGAGGACCCATCCCAGCTGAGTGACAGTCAGCACCACTCACCTGTACCCGCCTCAGCCTCCGCCCCACCTGTTGCCAACAGTGCCTCTTACGCTGAGCTTGGGGCCACCCCGGAAGAGCCCATGGATCTGGAAGGGGCTGAAGAAAACCATCTGAATCTGCTGGAGGCCCAGAGCGGGCAGCCTCGGAAGAGCCTCCGACACTCGTCCCGCAAGAAGGAATGGAGCAAAAAAGAGTCTGTGGCTGGGTCTCCCTTTGATCGGAGAGAACCGGGGCCCCGAGGTCCCTGTCCAGGAGAAGAGAGTGAAGGGCTTGGGGACAGGGTTCCCAACGGCGTCGCGGCCAGCAGTATTGGCGGAAGTGGCCCCAGTGGGCCTTATGGGGAGCCCCCATATCCTTGCAAGGAAGAAGAGGAGAACGGCAAGGATGGGAGTGAGGACAGCGGGCAGAGTGGGAGCGAGGGGGGCAGCGGCCATGCTGGCACTCACTATGTGTACCGGCAGGAGGGCTACGAGACGGTGTCGTACGGAGACAACCTGTATGTGTGCATCCCCTGCGCCAAGGGCTTCCCCAGCTCCGAGCAGCTGAACGCTCACGTGGAGACGCACACAGAGGAGGAGTTGTTCATCAAGGAAGAGGGGGCCTATGAGACAGGTAGTGGGGGTGCGGAGGAAGAGGCCGAGGACCTGTCCGCACCCAGCACAGCCTATGCAGCCGAGCCCCGTCCCTTCAAATGCTCAGTCTGCGAGAAGACCTACAAGGACCCGGCCACCCTGCGGCAGCACGAGAAGACGCACTGGCTGACACGGCCCTTCCCCTGCAACATCTGTGGCAAGATGTTCACGCAGCGTGGCACTATGACACGACACATGCGGAGCCACCTGGGCCTGAAGCCCTTCGCCTGTGATGAGTGTGGCATGCGCTTCACCCGCCAGTACCGCCTCACAGAGCACATGCGTGTGCACTCGGGTGAGAAGCCTTACGAGTGCCAGCTCTGCGGGGGCAAGTTCACGCAGCAGCGCAACCTCATCAGCCACCTGCGCATGCACACCTCACCCTCCTAGAAGCCAAAGACCCGCGGGCACCCTCTGCAGACCTGCCACTGGGGAACCCACGGAAGGAGAAGTGAGGAGACATGGTAGGAGGGGATTGAACCCCAAAGTCTGACAAGACTCATGGCACCTCCTCTGGCCCAGTCTTCTCACACCCAGAGCTTTAAAATTGACAGTCTGTACCAAGGGAAGCTGACAGGACAAAAGTCGATGGGTTCAGCCCTGCATACGTGGTGCTGGCGACCATTCTACCTCCCTGTATCACTCAGCTCCCCAGCTCTGCGGCTCTGCTGCAGGGCCAGTGGGAGTCCACCACATGGGTTTTGCTTGACCTGGCCCCTCTCCTGTAGGTTGGGCTGAAGAAGGGAGAGGGACGGGACTGCCTGTGGCCAAGGGTGGTATTTGGAGCAGGACCTCATCTTTCGGGGACTGCGTCTGTGTGCGTGCATGTGTGCTTGTGTCTTTGCAGCGCAGTGTGACCGGCTCTGGGGAACAGGTGCTGGACAGCAGGTCCTTCCTCTTTGAGCCAGGGCAGCACTGCTCACTGGCGCTGGGACAGTCAGGGTGACCCCATCGCCTACCTCTGCAACTAAAGAGCCCTCTGGGCCTGTATTGCTGTTATTCCTACTGAGCTGTTGCTTTTTCTCTTTAAAGTTTTTTTTTTTAAACCAAAACAAACAATATTGACTCCTGCCCTTTGGGGGCTTAGCTTGGGTCTACAGACTGAATGTAATTGGGGCAGCTGCCTCTTCTTTTGTCCCTCCAGCCCTGGTTGCTGTGGGCACAGTTGGTGAGCCCACCTCTTCAGGCCCCAGAAGCCCTTGTCCAAAGGCTTCCCTGATTCCGAGCCCTGCCTGGGCCTCCTCAGGAGAACATACTTTCACTATAATTTCCAAGGAATATTCTTTGCTAGAGGTACTTGTTTTTTATTGAGAGCCCCCACTTCCTCATACACATGTAAGTTTTGGGGGACTGTGGGAACTGGAAGGTCCGGGATTTCGGAGGTGGGAGAGGCTAGATTCACTGCCAGGCCATTGGTACTGTTTGATTATTTCTGTGTGAGTGTGTGCTGCGTGTGCACAGATACTTCGTTTTCCTTCCTCACCGAACAAGAGGGAGAGACTTCTGACCTTTTGCTACCTCTTGAATTCAAGATAACAGTGCAGTTGAGGCTGATCCTCTTGCTTTCATTTTCCTGCAGTAGGAGCGAGCTGGGCTTGGGCTGGCCCGAGCTGTCCTGGCGGGCCTCAGCGCTCCTGGGACATCTGCTGCTCAAGGTGTGGTGAGATAGATGGGTAACTTCTGAGTGTGGGGCAGGTGCTGGGCACCTGAGTAACAAGCCATAGGAGGGAGTACCTCTCTGCGAAGGCCAGGGCGAGGTGGACGTGAGCCCCTCCCAGCCTGTCTCCCACCTGTCCTGTGAAATGTGCACGGAGCCTGCTGTGTTGCCAGGGCTGAGGGTCGCCTTTCTGAGCAGGCCTGGGCTGTGACATTGCAGCGAGTTGGCCTCCACCTTGGCCAGTCAGATTCAGGCGCCCTTTACAGTGGGCATGTCAGTCAGCCGCAGATGCTCACATGGGCCTAGCCAGTGTAGTGCCCAGTCAGGCTTGCCCATGCTCTGTCCCATCGTCCTTGACCATAGGGACATAGGACAGAGCAGCCTTTATCGTTTTTTTCATTTTTCTTAATGGCTTTCTTTTTCCTTGATTTTTAAGTTCAGACCAAAAAATTCCAGAGTCAACCCCCACCCCTCCGGAGATCCTCCAGCTGGAAACAGCCAGAGTTCAGGGACCCCAGTGGTGAGCGGTGCAGTCTAGGAGTGAAGCTATCAAGGGCACCTGGCTGGGCCTCCACGCGCCTCAGCACTGAGCCAGCCCTTCCTTCCTCCTTCCTGGATGTTGGGAGATAAAAACCAGACACTGATCTCTTCCTTTGTTCCAGCAGTCAGGCAAAGCATCTAAGTAGGGAAGACCCCTGAGCACCATCCCACCCAGGGAGACAACAGGGCAAGTCACCTCCTGCTCCCCTGCCCTACCCCACCCTACCAGCACTTAAGCCACACGACACAAAGTCTGTACCGTAGAACGCTCGGGAGTTGTGCACCCATGCAGTGGTGCGCGCGGCCTCCCAGGCTGGGGCAGCTGCATGTGCTAGGCGATCCTTCCACAGAACTTCAGGGACTGGGAGTAAAGCCCCTCAGCTACGTCTGTGCGACATAGTATTGTACCCACCTTAGTATTGTATCAAGCCTTTTCTGTATTTTAATGAGAAAGCAAAACACTAGTTTCCTATTTAAAATTTTAAGGGTTGTTGGGGGTGGGGTGGGATCGACACACTGCGTTTGTTTTCTTTTTCCTTCGTTTCCATGTGGTGCATGCTTGCGAGAGTGTGTGTGCGGAGATGTTAAGAGCCTCACCAGGAAATCAGGCTGTAGGAGGCCAAGGCGGTTGACAGTTTTCTGTTTTAGTCACTTAATTCCTGAATGTTTCGGAGAAACAGGAACAGAAAAATAGCAGATATCATATAGGAAAGAAGGATAAAAAGGAAAAAAAAAGCTCATACCCAAATTTACAAAACCTATTTTTTAAACCAAAGCACATTTTGAATGAGTATGGAACCTCAGTGGGCTCAGAAAAAAAAAGAAAGATGCTAATATATTTATCTCATTGTTTACATAAACTTTTACAGTTTCAGACCTCAGCAGTTGTAAGGCCAGTCCCAGGAAATCCTCAGCCTCCATTTGGGTCCTGCCGAGTCGACCCTTTGGTAACTCGAAGGGAGAGGCAGCTCTGTGTGCTGGGGAGGGGCTGAAAACCCCTTCCTCCCCGGCTTTACCTGAGCTGCCACCCTAATGTCCGGGGCTTCCAATCCCAGCTGGCACCAAAGAGCTGGCGCCTGTGCTGACCAGCCTCTGGATCTTCTGGCTGGACCTTGGTGGTCTTGTCCAGCAGGCACGACAGTGATGGTCAGCTCTGGCCACAGGATCTTAGTCTGGGCTTGGCCCCCTCGCCCCCACCACTCCCCCCATGGAGCTTTGCTCCCTCTGTTCTGCCTGTGATTCTTGGGAATGAGCTGATGTGAAGGTCTCACTCAAGCCAAAAAGCAAGGACCTTTTTTCAGCTCCGCAGACTCCAGGGGGCCTTTTCTTTTCCCAGGCAGGAGAAGAGGCTGACTTGGGTCTGGTCCTTTTCAACACATACGGTGCAAACACTCTTAACAGTGTTGTTTTTGTATCAATATGTTTGTGCAGTGATGAATGTATTTATTTCTCAGACTTGGGCAAGCGGGCAGTAGCAGGCCCGACTGCCCCTGCCCACTCCCACTGGACTGAGCCATGGTAAGGGCTCCTCCGGGATTGCAAAACAAGAACAAACGAACTTTTAAGCAACTACGAATCTCAGAGACTCACAGCATAGCCATACACCTCAGCCTGTGAAATGATCAATCAATACCCAGGCTCTCAACCTCGCGTGGCTGGGAGCATCTCCCCTTTATCACCACTCAGGGGTGTTGGGCTGCCACCTGCTGCCCCACACTGTCAGTATTCACTGGACTCAGGCCCCCCGTGCAGGAGTGCGATCTGCTGGGCTGGCAGCAGGCAGACCCCTGCCCTCCTGAGGAGGGGGCTGCCTCGGCAGCCGGCATGGCAGGGCTCAGGGAGCAAAGCGCTGCACCTGTTCCACCTTCATCTCGAGGACGGAAGTGGAGAGGCCAGATCTGAGAAAGACCCTGTCGTGTCTTCCTCGATGAGCAAGGCCCTCTTCGCTCCCTGTCACAAGGGGGCCGATGTTACTGAACCTGTGAAGTGGGTGCCGGGGATGAGGGGTGGAGAGAGACCGGACCAGAGCCTCAGCTGACATTCCAAACCGGGGAAGGGTGGGAGCTGTGGGAACTGAGGCTGCCCAGGACCCCCTTCCTAGGACGCCCCCAGCTTCAGTCATACCTTTCTACCAGGAACCCCTCCCCCTACCTCACCTTGCTATTTATTGCTGTAATTTATTGACCTCAAAAATGCTGCATAACAGACCTCACTTGAGTCAGGGAGTGTTCCCAGGGTCCCCCCCTCCACTTGGTGGGGCCCATGGGGCCAGGTGCTGAGGGGAGCCTCCCTGTTCTCCACCCATCACTCACTTCCCCCAGGGACCCCAGGTTGGGCCCCAGTCCATTTGCAAATACCTCGAGGGGGACAGAAAGGGATGGGGTATATCTGTTTAATTGGAACTGAAAGAGGGATCATGTCCTCCTTTCTGCCCTTCCTGGCAGGGGAGGGACACCAGGATCGCACTCCTGTACTGGCCACCACCGCTGCCACTCATCACGTTGAGTTTACTTCTCTTGAAAGTTTAGATACATTCAGGTTGGAGCCGCAGGTGTGCGGCCCCTCAGTGTCATAAGAGTGATTTACCCACAGCTGATCTCTCCATTCAGAAGTGTGCAGTCTTAATGTACAGTGATGAGAAACTGTTATTTTATGATCTTTTCATTAAAAGCTTGATTGATGACAATCTGTTGTAGTGCCTCTTTTGTGGCTGTTCAGGCAAAATGACAAAAGGGCTCCCAGACCAGCAGGGCAGGCACTTGTGGGAATAACAGGCATCCTCAGAGGAGCTCTGCCAAGGTGCTTTCAGTGCTGTATTACGGGATAGCAGCACCTTTTTCATCAGGTTTACAACTCTGGATAATCAAGACAGGGTCTGCATGTAAGCAATGCATGTCAATATTAACCCCAAGAAGTCCCCATGTGCTCCCCCCCACACACTCCGTGTTCACCTGTCAACCTTACTGGAAGCATGCCTGCCCCCTTGCAGCTAAAATATGGATTATGGTGGGAAAAAGCACCCACAGGTATGAATTTTAAGATCATTGACCCGAGATAATCTAGAGTGCCCAGTTGGCAGAAGGTTCGGGGGTAGTATTAGTGATGGGGATGAGTGCCCAGGACCTCTTGGTTCTGAAGGACAAAAGAAAAAGGGGAGATGTAGGAACCTCTGGAGCCAGGAGAGTGGCCAGCCATCTAGGACTCGGGAATGTCGGTGTCCACTGTGGTTCCAGTAGCATGAGCTCTGTGGCCTTAGACCTCTAGAACTATAGCATTACTATTAAATTTTTATAAGTTTTAGGTTATCTTTTAGTTTTAAATGTAAGACAGAAGGTATATGCATGCATGCCATGGTATACAGGTGTAAATCAAAGAACTTTAAAAAATATTTTAATGTTTGTGTGTGTGTTGTGTCAGAGGGCACTCTGTGTCCCTGTGAAGGGCCAAGGGGATGGCTTCTACCTCGCTTCACTCTGGAATTTCCCAGGCTCCGCCCACAAGGGTGGATGGTGCAGGCTGCCTCTCAGTGTCCCCTTGGTGTTTTTTACATGGGACCTGGGATCTGAACTCAGGACCTTTTGCTTTCCAGACCGTCTTAACCCCTGAGCCATCTCTCCAGCCCGTATTTAACTGTTGAGATAGGATCTTGCTGTGTAGGCAATCATCCTGGATTGGTTCTACCTCCCTTTGCTTTGCTCTGGGATTTCCCAGGTTCTGCCCACCAGGACCAGAAGTGTGGGCCCCCACCTTTGTTTCTGCCTGGTGTTTTTATGTGGGACCTGGGATTCGAACTCAGGACCTTTTGCTTACAAGGCAGAGTCTCAACCCCTGAGCCATCTCTCCAGTCCCCTTTCTTTTTTTCTTGACAAGATATCATGTGGTCTCACTTGGCCTCATTTTTGTTCAAATTTACAGTGGGTGGCCTTGAACCTTGACCTCTACCTCCTGAGTCTTGGAATTACAGTCATGCTGGATTTTATACAGTGTTAGAGACCAAACACAGAACTTTGTGCATGCTAAGCAAGCAGTAATGACCTGCATCCCAGCCCTGACATTTAGAATTTATTTTTTGACTATTAAATTTTTTTATTATTTATTCAATTGTGCGTATATGTGCGTGTATGTATGTGTGTGTATGTAGAACCATGGACGAATTCAGGAACCACCGCCTCCACCTCCTCCTTGTTTACTCTGCCCTGGGATTCACAGGCCCTACCTGGCAGCGGATATAAGTGGGGGTCTAGGATCCAAACTCAGGACCTTCTGCCTGCAAGGCAGAGGCTTAACCCCTGAGCCACCTCTCCAGCCCTATTTTTGACGATTTTGCTTAAAACTGCATATTAACTTTGAAGCCTTGGCTAGCCTGGAACTCACTGGACTGAAACTTGCTGGGAAGCTAAGGTTGACTTTGAATTCCTGACCCTCATCCTCTGTTTTCCAAGAGCTGGGATTATAAACATTTTTTTTTTATTTTCATAAATTTTCTAAGAAAAATTGTTTTTCTGATAACCATAGATTAAAGGCACTTTCACCATTTCCAGTCCCTTACATTGTCCCTTGGGTTTCCTTTTTGGTTCTTTGCTTTTTCTTCCCTCCCTGATTCTAGAAACAGAACCTATAGCATAATATTCATACTTCCCAAGCCCTGTACCACTGAGCTGTGCCCTAGCCCTACATTTTATGTGTTTAAAATAGGCCTTCAGGTGGAAAGATGGTTTAAGGATTGAGACATTAAGGTTTAATGTCTTGCAAGCAGAAGGATCTGAGTTCAAATCCCGGATTCCATGTAAAAAAATGCCAGGCAGAAATGGTGGAAGCCTGCACTTCTGGCTCTGAGAAGACAGAGCCTGGGAGAAATCCCAGAGGAAAGCAGAAAGGAGGTAGAAGCAATCCAGGTTGTTTTTTAAGTGAGCCTCCACAGGCATACGCAGTGTCCTCCGACACACACACACACACACACCCCCAAAATAAAATATGCCTCTTTCTAAAAGTTTTGGAAGAAGTTTTTGAAGAGCTCTGTTTCCTGTACACTTCAGGTCAGCCGTGAGAATGGCTTAGTCCCAGCAGCTTATCGATGCCTGTGATGTCTGGAGCTAGCCTGCAGTAAAGACTTTCCCAGTGGTCAAATATTTGTCATGGGAACGCAGTAGGAGTAGGAAGGAAGCAACTTGTGACTAAAAATCAATTTGCTTTGAAGACAATTTGCTCTCAATAAGCTCACTTATCACATACCTAAGGATGACACTGTACTCCTTGCTGTCCTGTCTCCACCTCCCGAGTGTGGGGCTTTCCGACGTGCGTCACCAGACTTGAGTTCAAGAACCACATTTGGCCCTGCCAGCTCAGGTGCCCTCTCTCCCCCATGAAACAAAGGGGAGGGTCGGGAGGGAGGAAAGTAACAAGGTCAGGAGAGAGTTAATTAAAGTTTGCTCTCATGAGGAAGCACCCTTTGTGTAGGAATGTCTTAGAAATATTTCTTACAGGCCCCTCTGAGTGGCATTTTACTAATAGTAGAAGCAGGCTTTGGGATATTTCTTTTGCACTACCTAGTGAAAACCAAGCACTGCTGTTAAGTTCTGATGTGTTACACTACAGAATATTAACACTCACAATGATGGGGTGCCTGGTGTTCTGTTCCAATCACCTTTCTAGAATTTGAGTAAGAATACGTGTACGTGTTGGAGCTTCCGCTCAGGTAGCCTGGGCATGTGAGTCACGCTGTCTGTTCCTTCACCTCAGGGTAGCCAAGGTTTTGCTCACCCGTGGCCTGAGGGAGGCAGAAGTCAACTGGGAACCAATGAGAAGCTTCCACAGACCAGAACACGCTGCACAGAAGGAAGCCCGATGACTGGGGTAGGAAGCATGGTCAGGCCAATGGAAGGGCAGATGCGGCTGAGCCACAGGATGCGGCCTCCCCCAGGGGACCAGATGGACTCTGGCCTAGAGAAATGAGAAGGGTTGGACGAGTGAAATAGCTCAGTCAGAAAGACACCTGCTTGTAATTCTGATTACCTGAGTTTTATTCCCAGAAACCCATTAAGGAGGAGGAGAAGCAGCAGCAGCCACACAGGTTGGAGGACAGTGCAGAGCCCCAGCTCTGCTGTCCTGATGCCTGAGAGACCCCCTAGAATGTAGGACGTCGAAACGTCCTGCTGTAACGAAGCCCTCCTCTCCCTGTTGAGAGGCCTACACTAGCTAGCACTGGATAAAGAGACAAAACTGTGTTCCTTGGTGCCATGGCCCCTGTGGCCTCTTCTCCAACTGCTGATTAGCAAACTGTGAGATTTAACCCATTTCGGATCTGTTCCTCTTTCTGTAATAAGACTGGCAAACCCTGCCAGTGTCCCCTGGCATAAGATTCAGGCTGCCACCAAGAAGCCGTTAATGCTGGCTTCTATGTCAAAAGGTACTATGTCAGGATGTCTCCAAGGAAACCCGGACCTTTGTGCAGACTGCCACCATTTTTTAAAAAAAAATTTTTTTTATTATTTATTCAATTGTGCATGTGTGCATGTGTGTGTGTGTGTGTATGTGTGTATGTGTGTGTAGAACCACGGGCGAACTCAGGAACAACCATGGACACCTCCATGTCCTCCTTGTTTACTCTGCCCTGGGATTCACAGGCTCCGCCCTATCAGAAACGCAGGCCGTCCCCGCTTCTGCCTGGAGTCTATACATGGGGTCTAGGATCTTGCAGGCAGAAGCTTAACCCCTGAGCCACCTCTCCAGCCCCAGACTGCCACCATTTTTTTGCCCAGCATTTTTACATGGAATCTGGGATCTGAACTTAGGTCCTTTGGCTGGTGAGGCAAAGGCCTTAGCCCCTGAGCCATCTCTCTCGCCTGAATCCATGTCTTGCTCTCATTTTTGGCAGCTTTCATCAAAGTTAGGGAAGGAGGCAGAGCTCCATGCTAGCTCACAGAGCGGAAGGAGTTTTCTTAATATTTTTGTTGTTTTAAAGTGTTTCAAAAATATTTTATCGTCAAGAGAAAGACAGAGGAGAGAGGAGAGAGGAGAGCGAGCGAGTGAGCGTGCGCGCGAGAGAGAATGTTATCGAACAGAGGAAAAAAGGACTTTTCAGTTCTCTCCTTCCACCGTGCAGGCTTCCAGAAAATGAGCTCAGGGTCACCAAGTAACAAACACCTTATCTGTAGCTCAGAGAGTTCCCTGGTCTTGTAGGGACCACTCAGATTAAAACTGGGTTAGTGGCTTCTATGTAGGAAAGAATTTCATTTTTAAAAAAAGACTGGCTATTATAATGCAGAGTTGGGATTTTTATTAAAGACATTTTAATCCATTTTATCTTTTTAAAAACTATATATTTAGCATGTGTGAGTGTGTGTGTGTATATGTGTGCATCAGAGGGTGCTATGTATGCTTGTAGGGGCCCAAGGGTGACTTTAGGAATCATCCTGGATTGCTTCTACCTCCTTTTTGCTTTACTCTGGCATTTCCCAGGTTCTGCTCACCATGGCTGAAGTGCAGGCTGCCACTGCCTGTTTTTTTTTATGTGGGACCTGTGATCTGAACTCAGGACTTTCTGCTTTTGAGACAGAAGCTGAACTTCTGAACCATCTCTCTAGCCCTTAATACAGACTTTAAAAAGGAAGGTTAAAACTCAAAAGAAAATAAGAAATTTAGAAATGTGGGTGTGACTTTTCAAAGGAGTCTCTCACTTCATTGTCTTTACAATTGTCACTCACAGAACTCTGGTGGGTTTTGTCTTCATAGGGAGTCTAAAGAGCTGAAATAAGATCACAGTGGAGTTTCCTGAGGTTGGGGGGAACTGACCAGATCATGAGGGTGCAGAAAGGGAGGATATTTTTAATACAAAATTAATAGTCTTGTTTAGATTCTCAGAAACTGTGCGTGTGTGTGTGTGTGTGTGTGTGTGTGTGTGTGCAAGCACATGTGTGTTGGGGAAGGAATGAGCATGGAAAGAGGTCAGAGGACAACCAACCGTTGGAAATCAGTTCTCTCCTTCCACCACGTGGTCTTTTATGGAATTGAACTCAGGTCAGCAGGGCTGAGCCAGCCCATCTGCCCACAACAAATGTTAAAACTGTACTTGAATTCTTGCTTTTCAGCTGGTGAGAGGCTTCAACCAGATTACAGGATCAGGTGTTCCTTTTGCCTCTCATACAATCTTTCCTAATTAATTAATTAATTAAATGTGTGTGTGTGTGTGTGTGTGTGTTTATGTATGTATCAGAGGGCACTGTATGTCCCTGTGGAAGACCAAAGATAGCTTTATGAATCATTCTGAATTGCTTCTATCTCCTTCTTGCTTTGCTTTGGGATTTTCCAGGTTCCACCTACCATGGCTGAAGCATAGGCTGCCACCGTTTCTGCCTTGTGTTTTCACATGGGACCTGGGATCCAAACTCTGCTTTGGAGACACAGTCTTAACCACTGAACCATCTCTCCAGCCCACTTGCCCTCACTTTTTAATTCCTACCTCAGCCTTCACCTTCACCTTTATGAACTTCAGATCTTGTAGCCAACTTTTAGTCAGGCCTGGTGAGAGACACGTGTAATTTCAGTTCTCAGGATCCCAGTCGTACGGTCACCACAAGTTGGAGGCCAACCTGGTCTACAGAGCTACCAAGGCTCTAAATAGTAAGATCCTGTCTCAAAAAGCCAGCATCAAAAGTACTTGGGTATTTTCATTTCAGTTATTGACGCCATGATGGTGAGATGGCCTCATGGATTATTGTCATGTAAGCCTCATGATTTCAGTTTGATCCCCTGAACCTACGTAAGGGTGGACGAGAGATCCGACTCCACAAAGTTGTGCTCTGATTTCCAAGCATTCTGTCTTTCTCTCACACACAAACACAAACAATAATGATAAAAAATTTTTAAAAGTTTGTTCAGGGGGCTGGAGAGGTGGCTCAGGGGTTAAGCCTCCGCCTTGCAGGCGGAAGGTCCTGAGTTCGGATCCCAGATCCCACGTATAGACGCCAGGCGGAAGCGGGGGCGGCCTGCGCTTCTGGTCCTGGTAGGGCGGAGCCTGTGAATCCCGGGGCAGAAGGAGGTGGAGGCGTCCATGGTGGTTCGCGAGTTCGTCCGTGGTTCTACACACACACATACACACATGCGCACGCACATACATACACACACACGCACAATTGAATAAATAATAATAATAATAATAATAAATTAAAAAAAAAGGTTTAAAAGTTTGTTCAGAATCAAAACTTTTTTTTCTGAAAATAAGATAATCTGATGGTAAGCAAATACTGCAGACTTTGCCAACTATCCCTCACTTAGATATCTGTAAGGCCCTGTCCTAGCACAAGACAGAATGTGTTTCGCAGCAAAATACAGTGGCCAGCCATTGTAATCATATGGAAATCAGCATTTGCCCAGAAATTTATTTAATTTTAAATGTTATTCCTATAACTTTTTCTTTGGTGTGGTCTTCCTCGGTTTGGTCAACTACAATTTAATGTGAGGTGGACTTGATTTAGATTTATACATCTCTCTCAAGCATGGTCTTGCTATATAGCTAGGCTTACCTTGAACTCTCTTCCATCCTCCTGCCTCAGCTTGTGGAGTGCTGGGATCACAGTTGCAGTCATCACACCAGGTTTTTCTTAGTATTTATTAATCTTCTACGGATTCAACTGTGACTATTTGATGTTGCATTAAAAAAAAACTTTTAAAAATTAATTTGCGCATGTACGTGTGTGTGTGTGTGTGTGTGTGTGTGTGTTGTATTAGGGGGCACTGTGTGTCCCTGTGGAGGACCAAGGGTTGACTTCGGGAATCATCCTGGATTGCTTCTCCCTCCTTGCTTTGCTCGGGGATTTTCCAGGCTCTGCCCACCAGGGCCGGAAGTGCAGGTTGCCCTGTCTGAAAAAAATACAAAATCGGGCTGGAGAGATGGCTCGGGGGGGTTAAGCCTGTGCCTCGCAAGAAGTTTCTGAGTTTGGATCCCGGATCCCACGTAAAAAACGCAAGCCAGAAATGGGCCCTTGGAAGGCGGAGTCTGGGAAACTCTAGAGCAGGGTGGAGGTGGCACAATCCAAGTGATTCTCAAAGTCACTCTCGGGCCTCTAGAAGCGCGCGGGGGCACACAACACCCCAAAATAAAATTAAACAAAAAATTTCGCAAGCGATTTGATTAGCTTGACCCGTCCAGGGACCCGCCTGGAGTGTGCGCCTCGGTGACCCCCTGCTGCCCATTGTGACGCCAGCCCCGAGGGCGACCCGGGCGGCGGAGGCGGGGGCAGAGCTCTGGAACCATGGCTGAGTCGCAGGAACAGTTGCTGCAGCTGCAGAAAGACAACCGCGACGGTCGCCTGCGGAAGCAGGAGCTGGAGGAGCTGGTGCGTGGGCTCGAGGCGGAAAGCGAGAGTCTCACCGGGCGCCTGGACGAGCTGCGCGAGCGCGAGCGCAGGTGCGCAGACCGCGAGATGTGACGTGGGAGACGGGCGTGGGAGGGAGCGCGCGGGAGTTGAGGTCCCGAGGCCGCCGTGGGTACTCGGCAAGGGAGGGAAGAATCCGACCCGCTCAGGACTCCGCGAGGAGTCATCGGCTCTAGCAGCGCGGGATCGTGGTCCTGGGCCTGCGTCTCCGCTGCGCCACCCGCCTCACTTTCCCCCTGCAGTCTGCAGCGGAGACGAAACCAGGCGTCGCGGGCACTGCGAGGGGAGGCCCGTGAGGCCGCGCGGGAGCGCGCGGAGCAGGCGCGGGGACTGCTGGAAGCCGCGGAGCAGCACAAGCTGGACTTGGTGGGGCCCCGCGCGGGAAGGCGTGGCCCGAAGGAGGGGGCGGGGCTGGCGGAGGGTCCGGGACTGCCCCCTTTATCCTGCCCACAGGAGCAGCACAACAGGCAGCTGCAGGAACAGTGGGAGGAACTGTCCAGTCAGGTATGCGCAGAGGACTTGACGGCCTCTGTCCCTCTTGAAGTCACGCTGTGGTCCCGGTCCCCCAAGTCTGTCTCCCAACACGCTCACCGCCTCCAGAAGCCCCATAAGCCCTCACTCACAAGTCCTATCTCCAGCTCTTTTACTACGGAGGGGAGCAGCTGAGCCTGCAGCGCGCAGAGCAGAAACTCGAGACACAGCTGGTGGCGTTGCAGGTACCTGGGCAAGGGGCGGAGCATGGTCATAGGCGGGGCCTAGAGCCGGGGCGGGGCGAAGTGTGGGACTAGAATGCCAGGGACAGAGATTTGAGGCACCGCAGCGTGCGAGGCCTGCAGTTTCCTGACATCATTTGGATCATCCCGAAGAAACATCTGGAGCTGGCGGAGGCCAAGTTCACCATGCAGGCTGAGGGCCTGCGGCAGGTGAGGACATAAGCGTGCAGAGCCTGGGCTGGCGCGGGAGGTTGAGGAGTGGCGTGACCTAGCGATGCTCACGGAGGTCTCCTGCACTCCCAGGGTGCGCAGAGGACGGAGGAGGCTTGGGCCAGCTTCCAGGAGCAGAGTGGAGTCCTTCAGGTGCGACCCTTCAGTTCTCGGAGAGGGCGGTCACTTCCGAATGTGCATCCTCAGTCCTGAGACCCACGCGGCCCACAACCAGAGGACTGCTCCCCGCCCTGAAATTTTGCTTCCACTCCATCCCATCCCTCCAGGAGTTGCAGGGGAAGGTGATGGAAGCAGCAGCTGCGCTCGAAGCTTCGCGTAGCTGCTCAGAACAGTAAGAGTTGGGATTGTAGAGTGGGGCGGGTGGCAGTGGGGCCAGAACCGAAAGCCTTTCCGTCTCCGCACCTGTCCTGCAGGTGGGACTCGCAAGCTCGCCGGGTTCAGGACTGCTCGGGCTCACTCATGGAGGAGGTGGCCAGGGCTGACTGCGTGAGCCTGGGCCGGGCGGGCGGGCGGGAGCTGGAACTCTCCCGCCAAGGGTGACATTCTCCGAGTGGGGCTTGGCCTGGCCAGCACTGGTGCGAAATAGGACTGGGCTCCTCTCCCTCTCCCTCTGCAGGAAAAGCGGCTGTTCGGTAGTGCTGGAGGGGGGAGCATCAGGTGAGCCGGGGGCGGGCGCGCGGGCTTCAGCCCTGCTCCTGGTCCTTTCCCGAGTCACCACTTCTCTGCCGGTCCGCGGGTTCACAGGTTGTGGGCGCTGAGTGCGCTGCAGACGCTTTTGCTGCTCCCGCTCGGCTTCTTGGTGCTGCCACTGCTGTACGTGGCGCTGGTGAAGCCCGATACCGTGGGTTCGGGAATATCAGGGTTCAACTCGGACGCCGCCTTCCGCCGGCTGCGCTACACGCTGTCACCGCTGCTTGAGCTGCGCCCGCGGGGACTGCTGCCTGCCTAGAGCGCATCGCGCTGGCCTCCACCGCTTGCACCTGTCTCCTTTGTGGTTTCTGGGGGTATTGTGGGAAAAATGGCCGAGGTGGGGTTCGTGTTTCCCCAGGGACCAAACGATCTGCCTTGTTACCTAAGCGCAGGGGATACCGGTCTTGCACCTTCCACCTTCCCGCGGAGCCACATTTTAGTAAATGGTGCTGGTCTTCCAGGCTGTCTTTTTACTACACCTCCGCTGCACGCCGGCGAGCCTAGTGTGTTGCCGACTTCTGACAGTCTGAGCTTTGGATAAAAGGGGGTATTGCCTGCTGTTTTTTCTTCTTCTCAGTCTTACATAGTCATTCTAGATCCCTGAAACTTGTGTGCGATTGTGTGTGTGTGTGGTGTGCGTGTAGGTGTGACTCCCTCTAGGTGGTTTCTCCATATCCACCTGAGAGCACCTATTAGGGTAGCGTGTGCTCACGGACTGTGGGTTTCACGGGGAATGTGTTTACATCTTAGTAGAAATGAACCCTGGGTTCTACGTAGGACCTCCCGTAGGCAGACCCCTGGGGCTCACAGGACCTTCAACCCCCTTAGGTAGGCGCGGCTTGGGTATGCTCATCTTCACAAGAGCTGGACAATGCTGCTGGTTCTTTTGGCATTATGGATTCTTAATCATGGGAGCTGAAGGCTCATTCCTAACCATATAATCTCTAATTGCTCACATATTCTTATACGATAGTCGTTTCGGGGGAAAAAAAAAGGATATGAAGGTGGGAGAAGGGATATATTGGTTAGACATCCACAGGTAGGGTAGATAGGATCAAAATATGCACGTGTGAATTTCAAATAAAGAAAAATTTAAAAAAGAAATGAATCTGGAGCTTAATTGTCCGGACCCAAATACTGCTCAACTTTTTTCCCCCTTGGCTTTTTTGCCCCGTGTGGCTGAAGTAGACTTGAGCTGATTCCTCCTGCTTCTACTTCGAAGTAAGAGGTTCATACTGGGGA
Source organism: Typhlomys cinereus (assembly GCA_023101885.1). NCBI lineage: Eukaryota > Metazoa > Chordata > Mammalia > Rodentia > Platacanthomyidae > Typhlomys > Typhlomys cinereus. The sequence goes on from JALPQD010000107.1 coordinate 618,756, forward strand.
CTGAACCTGATGACTTCATGAATGCAAAACAGGTACTCTACCAACTGAGCTCATTTTCCCAGCCTGACTTAAAAAAAATTTTTTTTGACAGGTGTAATGGTGTAAACCTGTAATCCCCAAACCGGGAGAACTGAGGCAGGAGGATCATGTGTTCAAGGCCAGTTTCAGCTTCACGGTGACTTCCAAAAGCAGTCTGAGATACCTCCCTTCCCCACACCTTATTTCTTTACACTATTGGGGATTAAAACAATGGCCTTGACTCTGCAGGCAAGCACTCTGCCACTGAGCATAGAGCATAGATCCAGCATTTATAATTAATAATTTTTCCCGTTAAGTTTATGGAGACTTTTGAGTGGACTGACATGTAGTCTGTAAAGATGAACATGGAAGTATACTGTTGCTCCTGAGAGAGCTTTTTAGCATCCAGCAGTGTGATCGGGCTTTTCATCTTCCTGTATTTACTGGACTTGTCAGTTCGGTCAGTTGCTGCAAAGGATGTTAAACATCTCCAACTCTGCGGCTTGGAGAGAGATCTCAATCATCCAAGTGCTTGCATCAAGCACGGGAACTCAGAGCCTGTGTGAAGAAGCTGAGTGTAAAGATCCGTGGCGTTCCCCAGCCTACACTGATTGGCAAGTTCCAGCCCAGTGACATTGTCTGGAAAAAAAAAAAGGTTGGATGGCTTCCTCATGTACCCACTAACTTCACTCCCCCCAAAATCTCTAACCAACATTCACATTTCTCATTGTCTCTTTCTATCTTTTTTTTTTCCTGTTTGTTTAAGTCTTGACCTTTTTTTTTCCCTGGGTGTATACTGAGGAGGGCATTGCTCTGTGGAGGCCTGAGGGTGACTTCAGGAATCATCATCAATTGCTTCTACTTCCTTATTGGTTTGAGTTTCCCAAGCTTCGCCTTCCAGGGCAGGGATTTCAGGCCACCTGGTGTTTTTATGTGGGATCTGGGGCTTAAACCTCTAACCCCTGAGCCCCAATCCTAGACAGTATTATACAATGTATATAATGATTATATTCAACCTTATCTCCATTTATTTTCAACTTTTTATGTTCATAAACAAAATGTTTGGTCAGACATAGTGGTCACTGCCCCCAATCCTATTTATTGTTCACTTACGTCTATGTGCTAATAAAGTAAATGCTAAGTATAGTGGTGTGTACCTTAGACTCAAGCTGCTTGGATAGCTGAAGCAAGGTGATCACTTTTGAGTCCAGTAGTTCAAGGCCAGCTTGGGACCTTGGGCAACAAAGGGATATCCTCTCTAAATAGGTAAAGAATTAGTTCCCTTATTGCTATGTAGTTCACGCTGGTCTTCATCAAGACCTCACTGTAATCTCCTGAGTGCTGGGATTACATCTGCCTGGGCTTCATTTTTCGTTGGTATCCTTTTCCCTATGGTTTCTTTTGGATTAACATTTTCATTTTTATTTGGGGTATTTGTATGGAACCCATGATCTTCTACACGGTGGAGGGATTTTTGGCCCGTGAACTACATAATCAGCTCCTTTATTTATTTACTCAGATTGACACATTTGATTCTCCGTTTCTATTTTTTTTTTTTTTTCGGTGTGTATCAGAGTACTTTGTGTGCTCATGGAGGCCCAAGGATGATTTTGGAAATCATTCTGAATTGATTCCCCTTCCTTTTTGCTTTGCTCTGGGATTTCCCAGGCTCTGTCCTCCAGAGTGGGAAAGTACAGGCCACTACCATTTCTGCTCGCCATTTTTAGTGGGATCTGAGATCCGAACTTAGGTCCTTCTGCTTGGGAGGCAGTCTTTTATCTATCTGTCAGTCTGTCTATCTAGTGTGTGTGTGTGTATCACAGGGCACTGTGTGTCCCTGTGGAGGCCCAAGGGTGACTTTGGGAATCACCCTGGATTGCTTCTACCTCCTTGCTTCTCTCTGAGATTTCCAAGGCTCCGCCTGCTACCAAAGCTGGAAGTGCAGGCTGCTACAATTTTTTTTTAAATTTTTAAAAATTATTTATTGAATTGTACGTGTCTGCGTGTGTGCGCGTGTGCATGTATGTGTGTCGTGTAGAACCATGGATGAATTCGGGAACCACCATGGATGAATTCGGGAACCACCATGGACCGTCTCCACCTCCTCCTTGTTTACTCTGCCCCGGGATTCACAGGCTCCGCCCTACCAGGAGCAGAAGCGCAGGCCGACCCCCACTCCCGCTTCCGCCTGGGGGTCCATATGTGGGATCTGGGATCCGAACTCAGGACCTTCCGCCTGCAAGGCAGAGGCTTAACTCCTGAACCACCTCTCCAGCCCCCCCCCTTTTTTTAAATATAGGACACTTCACGAATCTGTGTCATCCTTGCATAGCGGCCATGCTAATCTCCGAATCATTCCAATTTTAGTATATGTGCCGCCTGGTGTTTTTACATGAGACTTGGGATATGAACTCAAGACTTCTTGCTTTCAAGACATTGTCTAAACTCCTGAGCCATCTCTCCAGCCTGATTCTCCTTTTTTAAAGATTAGTTTTCATTCTAATTCAGGCTAATCCGGAATTCTTACAGAGACCAGGTGGCCCCTAACATGGTGATTATATTTCCTGTGCCTCCTAAATGTTGGGATTACAGGCATGTACCACCACACCAAGTTTCAAGTTTTTTTTTTTTTTTTCCATTTTCACATGTATGACTTTTGCAAGCAGTTTGTTGGGAGCAAGGTTTTGGAATATAGCACCTAAAAATGAACAGATTGTTGTAGGACTTCTAGTGGGCAGACAAGGTACAATGAAAGAGACAGCCTGAGGGAGCTGGCTCTGGAGCAGGCAGAGAGTTACTTTTGTTGACTTGACCTGGCCCAGGATGATACATTCCTCCTGACAGTCATAAGGCTAGGGTTGTAGTGGGTGCTTGCTTAGCATGCACAGACTCTGGATTTGATCTAGGTATGATGTAAGAGAAGGCAAAAAGGTCCTGAGACTACAGTTTCCCTGCCAAAACAAAAACAAAAACACTGCGACAACACATTTAGGGATTTTTATTGTTTGTTTCATGTACCTGTAGGGAATGTGTCCAGTGCAAATAAAGGCCTTACACCTGTGCATTCAGTGTCATCACATGATTGTCACTGGCATCTCCACGGCCTGCCCCTACACAGGGCCCCTGGATTTCAGCCACTTTGAGCTTTTCTGGGGTGGAGCTAGGCTTTTTTGAGGTGACTTCTTAGTAAGGAATGTCATTCTGATAGTACTGGATCATGTCGTAGGTCCGGCTCCTGGAAGGCAGGGGGAAGAAAGTGAAGGAAGGCCCCTCATTTTTGGGAGCCTCCCCATCTTCCTATCTGCTCACCTCCTTCTCTAGCACTGCCCTGGGCTCTTTGAGTCAGAACCCTGGTTCTCCCTGAAAACTATCAAGGCTCGAATAATTATGGTTTGCCAACCACTTCATGGCCTGACTCGTCCAATGCAGGAGGGCTGGTGGGGTGACTTGCCTGTTGCTAAGGAAGCAGCTCTGGATGACCTTCATGATGAAATTTGCAGCTTCTCGCTCCGTCATGTTAGGGCTAAACCTGTGTCTGGGGAGATACGTGGAGGCTGCTACTGTCCATAAGGCACAGTATTTGCAGTTACAATTACAAAAAGATTTTTATCTCAGTGGATGGGGCCCCAGTGACACCTACTTCAAGAGCTTGATTGTCTGACCACGGAAACATGGCAAACCAGTGTCCAACATGAGAGTGACCAGAGAGACAACTGCATCCATGTAGGGCCTGTAGAGACAGAGGGCGGAAGTCAAAGACCAGACTGTGCAGGAGCCTTACTCATAATCTGTGGCCCAGCTGCCATTTTCTGTCCTCTGCTTGTCCCCTGCTCTGTCTCTACAAAGTCAGGTCTCCAGTTGTATTACACACTCGAGGTGTTTATATTGCTTGTCACATGTTTGTAATGTACAGTCTGGGGAGCTGGGGTAATGGTGTTGGGATGTCCAGAAGGGGAAGCCCAAGGCTGAGGGGTAGAGGATGTAGTTAAAGCTCAGAGATGACTAGGAGGCAAGGCCTGGGGCACTAAACATCCTTCCACTGTGAGTCTCATTCTCTGTCTTCCAGGGGGTATGAGAGCACTTTCTGCCACTTTTGAAGGGGCCCTTTCTCTTTTTTGCTGGGCTTACCGCACAGCTAGGTAGCCTCGTACACACATTTCCATGAACCATTTGAAGGGTGTGGCCTCCATCTTGCCTCCCATAATCATCACCATCTCGTCTGTCAACTTGATGTCAGGTTCCCAGCCAAGGTTGCCACCAGGTGAACTTTCAAACATGAAACCAAAGTCTGAAAAAACCCCCAAAGCCACCCAGAACTGGGTCAGGTATGTGGGTAGATGAGGATAGGGTGGTCACCACACCATGAAGCTTTTAGGAGGGGACAGAAGAGGAAGCAGCAGCAAGAGCCGAGGAGCTCTACCCGCTCCAGCTTCCACCAGGGCTTGGGCTGCCATTCTCACCCCCAGCTCCCCAGGGACCAGCTAGACTCCTCGACAGCAGGGGAGCTTGGCGACCTAGGCGGACTTGCCCCCCCAAGGGTGGGAAGGTGGCTTAGCTAGCTGACCAATGTGGATGATGTGGCCCTTCTTGTCCAGCATGATGTTGCCGTTGTGCCTGTCCTTGATCTGCAGCAAGAACAGCAGGAGACTGTAGGCGGCCATACTTCGGATGAAATTGTAGCGTGCCTGTGTGGAGCCAGAGTCAGTAAGGCAGACCTTCTATGCAACAGGTGGCTACATTAGGGTCCTCCAACACCCAGGGGTTTCAGGTTCCTGTGACACCAAAGCTAGCGCCTCATAGAGGACTTACGGACAAGAAGGCAGATGACAGTCGGGGAAGGCCATGCAGTTGGTTACCTGCTGGAAGGCCAGGGTGGACTCATCTCCATATTGTCGTGTGAAGTAGTCATACATGCCGAAGTCAGTCTGGCGGCCCAGTTGGTCTCGGGAGGTACAGTCAGGTATGCACTCAATCACTCCACACTAGGGAGGGAAAGAGACGGTCTTGAGGTTTGCCGGGTGGGAGCAGTAAGGTGATGGATCCCACTCCAGGCTTCTGTTTATGGAACGTACCCCAGGGGCAGTGGCTACCACCCGGTAAGGAAAAACAAAGAGGTCTAGGCCAACCAGCTGGAAGATGTTCTTGAAGAGGTCGATGATCTGCAGGGCCAGCATGTCCTGCAAGTGAAGGGGACGAGACACGGTCAGCGTTCTCTCGTGCCTTGGCCTGCTCAGCTCTCGGTGGCCCTAGAGCTCTCACAGGTTGGCTGTCTGTGCTAGAGAGGGAAGGGGGCAGGGCCGGATGCTGAAGCTGCCTGAAGATTGTGAGTAGTGCCATCCTCCAGCAGTTCCCTCTTTGAGCACTGGAGGGGTCGAGTGGGGACTTGAAAGACAGCCCTCTGGATCTGCAGAAATTCTAGCTAATGGCTCCAAGGCAAATGAACCATATGAAGGGAAGCAAAGTTCGTGCTTCTACAGGTCGAGGCACTGGCCTGGCCGGGCTGCCTGACCTAGGCCTGCTCTTTCACCTGTCGGCAGTCATCCCCGACTTTGAAGATGGCTGCTTGCCAGCAGATCTTCTGGCCATCAGCTTCCTGCTTGGAGCACTCGTCCTCAACGTCAGAGTGACACCGAAGACCTGTGGACAGGACAAGGTGCTGCCTATTAGCCTGCGGGTAGGAAGGCTTTTCTGGAATATTGGAGACCACTCTGCAAAGCTGAGAAGTACTGTGGAATTGGAGGATCAGGAGCCTTTTCCTGACAACACATAGGTACATAGAAAACTAAAAACAAAACAAACAAACCAGAGCCCCACTGTTCCCAAACTGAAGACTTAGAAACTGGAATCCAGCCAAGCCATTCAAGGTATCTTCCTTGCCCTTGGTGTAACTGGACATTGGGTGGATCCCCTTGCAGGGTTCACACTCTGATCTTATTTGGAAAGTTTCTGAACTTGTACTCATGTCGAAGTCATCAAACTAGATGCTATCTAGTCTCCTTACAAAGAAGATCTTTTACGTGAAGACAAGAAGTGACGGGAGTGATGTGTTGTCAGCCAAGCAGCATCAGGGAGGCCTGAGGAGACCCAGTGCACCCAGTCCAGAACCTCTGGACCCCTGCGTGGCCACAGCTCAACGACACTTGATTCTAGCCTCCTAAATGGTCAAGTTATATACTCCTTTGTCACCCAAGAAACGAATGTACCCCACAAAGGTCCAGCTACTGAGACACAAGATGGCTGCTAAACTGTGTGAGACTCTAGGGGGAGCACTCCCTGCAATTCTCAAAGGAACCTGGCAGGCGGGTGCATGGGCAACATTGTTTATGGGAAGATGGTAAACTGAATGTGCTGAAGAAACGAGCATGAACAAGGAAAGGCACAAAGATATGCTACAGTGAATTTCTCACTGACCTTCTTTCTCCAGTTCACTTACTCCACAGCGTTTCACCTTAAACTTAGCCAGATATGGGGCTTTTGCAGCACTAAAAAAAAAACAACAAAAAACCACAGGTGATACAGCCATAGACTAATGTACCCCCACTATGAGCTATGGTATTGCTCAGAGCAGGTACTTACCTCTGCATTGGTGTCCCTGACTTGTAGTCAATATCCAGCACTATGGCCTCAGGGTTGCTAGGAAGATAGCAGCCTGGGCAGAAGGAAGCACAAAGAGCATATGTGACCACAGGCTTCACACACAGCCTCTATGCTGTGAGTATCCCTGCCCTGCAGAAAGACCCGGTTCTTAGCTTCATGGATGACCAGCCTGCTTCTCCTGGGCCAGCAGCAGACTGTTCTGCTCTCAGCAGGGAGAACTCCAACCCTGCTCTCACTGGTGCCCTTCTCGACAGCCCCTCCATTCTTGTGCTTGCTGCACTGTGTGAGGGCACAGGTGCAGGATACATGCCCAAAAAAGAGGATAAAGAAAGCCCATTCCTGAGCATTTGGATTCCTGAGGGTCCAAGTATGTGGTGAAGGTGGCCAAGCCTGGCTCCACACCAGTCCCACTAGAGGGCGCAGCTCCCTCCAGTCTCATTGGTCCCCGAGGCTGCTTGCTCACCTGGCTGCACCTTCACTTCCGACAGCGCAGACAGACAGGCCTTCTTTCTCTCGTCGCCTTTTGGGTAGGGCCTGAGAAATAAGACAGACACATGCACTCAGATGTGGAGACAGGAGACTACACAGCAAGTTTGAGGCCAGCCTTGGCTACATGACTCTTATTTCAAAAGCAAAACAAAGGAGCCAGTAAGACAGCTCAATGGGTAAAGACCTGCTTTGAAACCTGGCAAACAGTGTGAACCCTAGAAGCCCACATGGTGGAAGAAGAGGACTGTGGAAGTTGTCCTCTGGCATCTTTCGCGCCGCGACATGTGTGTGCATACTGTCCTTTCTCCAATAAAAATATTGAAAAAGAAAAGAAGTGCCCTATCCTGTCTCCTGCAAAAACTAGCCTCCAAGGACAGCTATCCCACAACAATCCCTTCTCCACTGATGTCCATCCATGGGTGAAAGCCCCACTAGGCCCAAGTTATTAGGACACTGTTCATGGCAGTGCCTGGTTGTATCCTCTATCAAGAAGCCAGCTAGCCCTAGAGTGTGGTAGTGACTAAGGTAAGTCCATTTCTGCCCTCATCTTTTTTTTTTTTCTTGCATGTGTGTCTGTGTGTATCAGATGATACTATGTGTGCCTGTGGTGGCTCAAGGATGACTTCAGGAATTACCCTGGATTGCTTTTACCTCCTATTTGCTTTGCTTTGGAGTTTTCCCAGGCTCTGCCTTACAGGCTGCAGCCATTTCTGCCTGGAGTTTTTTTTTTTTTTTTGGTTTTTTGTTTTGTTTCGTTTTGTTTTAATGTGGGACCTGGGATCCGAACTCAGAACCTTCTGCTTGTGAGACAGAGTCATAACCCCTGAGCCATCTCTCCAGGCCCTCGCCTGGAGTTTTTATGTGGGATCCCACATCTGAACTCAGGACCTTCTGCTTTCGAGGCAGAGGCTTAACCCTTGAGCCATCTCTCCGGCCTCCTCCCCCTTTTTGTTATTGCCTGAGGCTGAGGATGCAGGTGACTGGGGCTTGACAATTCTGGCTTCAATACTGTATGAACCTGGGTAAGCATCTTAGACCTCTAGCCTATGGGACTAACTAGGACTTTATGGCTGTCACAACATGCCCAGGAAATAAAGCTCTCTGCCAAGACTTGGATCTAGAATGTCCCCCAAAGACCCATGTGTTTAATGATTCGTCTTTAGCGTGGTGCTATTGGAAGATGGTAGAAAGTGGAAAGTTTTAGGTAACTAGGGGCACAGCCTTGCAGGGGTTTATGGGACATCAGTCTTTTTCCTCCTCTGCTGGAGATGGAACCTACTAAGCAGACACATATTCTACCATTGAGCTAGACCCCCCCAATCTTTTCTTCAGCCACTTATCTCAGGTGCATTGTTTTGGTAACATATTCCCCTATTCCTTTATTTCTTTAAATAAAGGTCGTCCCTGGGCAAGAGTCCTGGGTACATGGCCAGACCTTCCACTGAGTGAAGCAAGAGCAGCTACACACTGGGGAGCATAAGCTGACAAGACTGTGCCCAGTGTTCCCCTGCCTGGTCCACCCTGGAGTGTCCAAGACATTCAGCCCCATTCTTTGCAAACAGTCAATTTACCTGAAAAGTACTTGGGTTGAGAGCTCAGACCAATGCTGACATTACATGGAGAATCCAGAGTTTTGAGAGGTAAAATGGCAGAATGGGACAACATGGGAAATAGTGTGCCCATGCATGTTGCCAAACTAGAGTCTCCTTCCCCAAGGCTCACCTGGTTGGGGTAGGAACCCAGAGTTGGGTCCAGACTTTTTTTTTTATTTTTGAGAGAGAGAGACAGAAAGAGAGAGAGAATATGAAATATGAAGGTGTATGCATACACACCATAGTGCATAGGTAAAAATCAAGAAGACCACAAGTCAGTTCTTTCTTTTTCACTGTGTGGACTTCCAGGGATGGAACTCAGATCACCAAGTCTGCAAACAGACATTGAGTATCTCACTGGATTCAGGGCCTATCTTTAAAGTTCCCCAAACCAATTCCAATGAGCTGCAGGAATGAGAATAAGACATACTAGAAAAGTTTCTGAATGCATCCAACTTACTTAATGATGGCCGACACATTAGTGATCTTGTTAAAGAAATCAAATTCTCGCTGGTAGAAATCTTTGGCTGGACCTGACAGGGAACCTGTTATTTCTTCTACTAACTGCTCCAGGAGATCTCCAATGTCAGCTGAGGAAGAGACAAAGATGGTGAGCTCCTGTGGCTGCCACAGCGATCCCTTAAGAAAACCCACAATGTTTGCTGGACACTTAGGTTGGGAATTTCCCAGCACCCCTGTGATGTGTGGAATGACTCTGTAGACTTAGTAAAGACTCCAGACACTGACCATGTTAGTGCCAAAGTTGCAAATCTGCTATTACTGAGCAGAGCTCAAGGCAGGTGCTGCACTCACCAGTGCTCATTGATTCACTACTGCACATTGCAGGGAGGAGCTAGAATTATGTGAAAAAGTCCCCAGTGAAGAAATAATCAAATGTTCATTTTATTAAAATAGTTTACATGTGTTTATTTGTGATATATGTGCATGCATGCACTTCCCATGACACACATGTAAGAATCAGAGGATAATTTGCTGGAGTCAGTTCCCGAGTGTTGATAGTATAGGTCTATACCACCACACCCAGCTCTGCTTACTGATTTTATTAAATCTACCCTGAGTACACATATTTTCAAAACTTTTCAGTCAAACAGGATGTGAACACAGGTTCCTGTCACACCTCAAGATTTTCTTATTGTCTTGAGAAGCACCTGATCATTTGTGAAACTTCCTTTGTGTGTGTATCGTGTAGGGTGTATGTAGGCCAGACATCAATCTTGGATATTGTTTTTCAGGCACAGTCTACCTTATTTTTCTGAGATGGTACCTCTAAGATGGCCTAGAGCTTGCTGATGGCTAGCCAGTAAGATGCAGGAATCTGCCTGTCTTTGTCTCCAAAGTACTGGGTATAATTGTGTATTACTACTCCTGGCTTTTTGTTACATGGATTCTGGGAACCAAATTTAGTTCTCACTAAGCATGGCAAGTGCTTCATTGACTAAGTTATCTTTCCGGTCCTCATTTTTTTTGGGGGGGGTTGTTTAATTCAAATATTCCAGGCTGGCCTCCAACATGATATAGGTAGTGGAGAATGACCTTGAACTCTTGATCTTGTTTCTACTCTCTGAATATGAGTTGTGTGCTACCATGTTCAGCTTAATTTTTTTTAAACTTTTCCTTTTATTATTTTTTTGAGACACATATTCATTTAACCTGGCCTAACCTCAAATTTGCTATGTATGTAGCTGAGGGCAGTCTTGAATTCCTGATCCTCCTGCTTCCACCACCCATAAACCACCATGCCCACACCCCTTTTTTTGTTTTTTTGGACAAGATTCCATGTACCTCAGGTTAGCTTTGAATTTGTTATGTAGCTGAGGATAACCTTGAACTTTTGATCCTACTGTCTCCATTTGTGTGTGTGTGTGTATCAGAGGCACTGGCACTGTATATGACTGTGATGGCCCAAGGGTGACTTTGGGAATCACTTTGGATTGCTTCTAACTCCTTTTTGCTTAGCTGTGGGATTTTCAGGCTTTGCCTCCTAGGTTCGGAAATGCAGACAACTAACATTTCTGCCAGGCATTTTTCTGTGGGATTCAGGATTTGAGATCTAAGTTCTTCTGCTTGAGAGGCAGAGGCTTAATGCCTTGAGTCATCTCTCCAGCCCCTGATGTCTGCATTTTCTGAGTGTGGAGATTATAGGTATAGCCACTATACTTTGTTTATGTGGTACTGGAGATTGAACCTTGGACTGTGTACATGTCAGATAATACCAACACTATACAACTAAGCTACAAACTTCAGTCTCCGAAGAGAGAGAGAGAGAAGAGAGCTAGAGAAGGAAAGAGAGAGAGAAGGAAAAAAAAGCCACATGCCTGGGAAAGTATATTGGTGGAGGTCAGGGTCCTCTTTTTCATCATGTGGGCTTCCAGGGATTGAACTCAAGTCACCGAGTTTTCGAGCAGGCCCCTCACCCATTGAGCTATCTCATTACCTCCTCCTCCTCCTCCACTATTTCTAGTAGCCCATGTTGGCCTTGAAGTCTATGTAGCTGAGGCTAGCTTGAACTCCACATTCTCCTGATTCTACTTCTCGAGTGAATTACAGGCATGTGCCACCACAACCAAAGCCTCAGTCATCTTTTCCAATTCCACTATCTTTCTCTGACAGGGTCTCGCTATGTAATCCAGGCTGATTTCACACTTGAAATTCTGACCCTCAGTCTCCTGAATGCTGGGATTAAGGCATGTGCCACCATGTCTGGCAATGATAATAGGAATTTTAAAACTTCATCATAACTTTGTAGAGACAGTGTAGCACGTGTGCACAGTCCTTGATTGAAACATTGTTATATGGTGTATTAGAAAATCCTAATGAAATGTGTTAACATTTGCAAAGTTTGAGTAAATCACTGACATGATCACTGGTGTTATATAAAAGTCTGTCCAATGGACTGGAGACGGCTAAGAGGTTAAGACTGTCTTGCAGGCATAGAGTCCTGAGTTCAGATTCCAGGTCCCACATAAAAATGACAGGCGGAAATGGTGGTGACCCATACTTCCAGTCCTGGAGGGTGGAGCCTGGGAAGTTCCAGAGCGAAGCAAGGAGGTAGAAGCACTCCAGGATGATTCCTGGGGATACCCTTGGTCCTCCACAGGGACACACAGTGCCCTCTAAGATACACACACACACTAAAAGTTTTTTTTAAAAAGTCTAAGGCTAGGGATGTAATGCAGTGGCTTTATGCACAAGTTCCTTGGTTTGACTCCTAGCACTATAGCAACAACTACATCAAAACCTTACAAAGGCATGTTTGAATACAGCTGTGAGAGAGACCAACACTCTTCAAGGAACAGAACACAAATAGCTACAGAAATCTTTTTTGGGGGGTAATTTTCAGTATTGTTTATTTGAAAGAAGAAGAGAAAGAATGAGAGAGGGAAGGAGGGAGAAAGAGAGAGACAGAGAAATTCCCAAACCCCAATGTGTACATGCTGAGGTCAAGGATCAACTTTTAAACATCATTCACTCATTCAATCATTCACTCATTTGTGTGTGTGCGTGTGTGCGTGTGCGCGCACGCGTGTATGTATCAGAGGGCACTGTGTGTCCCTGTGGAGGACCAAGAGTGACTTCAGGATTATCCTGGCTTGCTTCTACCGACTTTTTTGATCACCCTGGGATTTCCCAGGCTCTGCCCACCGGCCCGGTGCAGGCTGCCACTGTTTCCACTGACATTTTTACTGGAACCTGGAATGTGAACTCAGGGCCTTCTGCTTGTGAGGCAGTTTCACCTCTGAGTCATTTCTCCAGCTCCAGAGGGCAACTTTTAGAAGTCAGTTCTTTCTTTCCACTGAATGGGCTCTGGGGAGGGCACCTGACCTGATGAGCCCTCTCAGAAGCTGATGCCTCACCATTACCAATCTTTCACATACTATGACTTGTGCAGTTTGATGTTTTACAAAGAATTCCTATCATGACCTTGAAAAACTACTGAAACTCTTCCCTCTCCTACCTTTGTGTGTACAAGTCTGAACATCCTATTTATTTCAACCAAAACAATGTGCTGCAAACGGACTAAGAACACAAACGGGAGGAAGAATGAGAATCCAAGTGTCTACATTATACCTGACAAAAAGATGTATGAAAACATAAGTCATTATTGCTCTTTTTAAACTTTTTCTGGAAAAATTTAAACAAAACATTTTATTTGAAAATTTAATCAACAATCCTGAACTTTAAGTATCTGCTTGCAGACCTAAATTAGATTTCCTGAAGCCCACATGGTGGAAGGAGAACTGACTTATTTACAAACGTTGTTCTCTGACCTCTACCCATGCTTGTTGTCTCTTTTCCACCTCTCACACATATTAAAAAAATTCCTCAGTGATAACTTCTAATCATGGCTAAGATTGACAGCTAATGCCTACCAAATTTCCTTAAGGGCATCAGTAGTTTTGGAAAGTGTGAGGAAACTGGGTGGTGGAACATATTTGTCATCTTAGCATTTGGGAGGCAAAGGCAAGAGAATGAGTCAAGTTCCAGGCAAACCAAGACTACATAGCAAAAAGCCGTCAAAAGCAAGCAAGCAAGCAGTGTGACAGCCTGGAGGTTGCTCTATTTGAGAATTGCTACCCTGGACTGGACACCCTTATTCAGTCACAGGCTGTGCCAGGCACTCCGATGGGAAGAGAAGTGGTCAGCAGGGGGCTCTTGAGAAAAATGGGGACCACAAGTGGCACTTGGAGAGGTTGGCCAAGGACTCTGTGAGGGATGATCCAGCTTCTATATATGCTCAGTGGTGAGAAGTACAACTAAAGAATAGAACAGGGAATAGGCTACAGGTCAGGAGAGCACAGACCATAGGGCATCCCTGAGAAGGCAGAATCTCTAAGTGGTCATTAAAGATGTTGGAGATGGTGAGAAAGGGCTAAAGAGGACAAAATACTCACGGTCTTTCTGGTGCCCTTCTTCATCTAGGTAGATATTAGTTTTCATATTCCAGATAAACTGGTGTGCCAGAAGCTGGGATTTGGATGCTGCCCACAGAATATACTCACGCACATAGCCCATCTGCAAGAAATCAAAGTTACTGTTAATCCAGGTTTGATGTCTCCTCATGGGAAACTTTTCTTAACCTAGAGTAAGAGTTAACTCCGATTGACTGTGGATGTGCCCTCTAGGATTAGTGCTGAGTACAGACCAGGGGCCAGTCCAATTCCAGCTGGCCACTTAATTCTGCTGGGACTCAGGAAGGGTGGTTTGTAATACAGGCCTGAGTTTGAATTTGTCTACTGTTTTTCTTCCATCTGTATTTAAGAATCAATCAGGCTGGGCATCAAAAGCTCATTTGTAAGTGGACTGTATAGAATAGTGCTTCAAAGTAAGGTTCCAGAAAGCTTTAATTCAGGGATACTTCCTGCATGCACAATTGACAGTAACTATCAACACAATGACAGTTACTTTAAGAAATTTGCGTTTTTAATTTTATTTATTTATTTACTGTGTGTCTGTATCAGAGGGCGCTGTGTCCCTGTGGAGGACCCAGGGTGACTTCCAGGAATCACCCTGGATTGTTTCTATCTCCTTCTTGCTTCCCTTTAGGATCTCTGCCCACCAGGACCAGAAGTGTGGTCTGCCTGCCTTTCTACTTGGTTTTTATGTGGGAGCTAGAATCCGAACTCAGGAACTTCTGTTTGGGAGGCAGAGTCTTAACCCCTGAGCCATCTTTCCAGCCTTTATGTGAACTATAATAATGTAAACACTGACAAAGTTCCACTGTCTCTTTTTTTCTCTTGCCTTTGCCATTTTGGTTTATTTATCACCCTGGCCTGGCCCTTTTTTGAGGCAGGATTTGTATGGTACTCAGTTTAGTGTAAAACTTCAGGGCTTAAGCAGTCATCCTGCCTTCGAGTTACAATAGCTGGTATTATGGGTATATGCACAGTTAAAGTGTACTTTTCTGAAAGTGTAAACATAAATGCTTGTATATCTGTATCCCAGTCTTAGACTTAAAAAAAAGCTCTAATAGCAAGAAAAACAAATATAATAAAGTTGATTGAATTGATTTGGTATACAGAAAAAAGATTCTAACACAACATCATCTGATTGTATGTTTCCCATTGAAAATATGCTAAGAGGTTAATTTTCAGAGGTAATCAAAAAGTAACAACAAATCTTTTATTTAAAATTTTTTATTTGTGAGTGTGTCTAGGAATCCTAGCACATAAAGGCAGAGGCACATCAATGGAGAGGACTGACTCCTGTGAGTTGTCTTCTGACCTCCACATGCATACCTTGGCACATGTACCCCCAGTAAATCAATAAATATAAAAACCCCCAGAAATTGTTTCAAAACAAAACCATAACAAAATACTAGAACTATAAGACTTGTTGAATAAGGCTCTATGTGGTATTAATACAGTATACTGTCTCACACTAAATAGTGGGAAGCGTTGCCAGCTACTTAGTTAAGATAGGTAATGACCCTACAGGACTGTTTTCAAGAGAGCTAGCTACTTGGTCAGTGAGATAGCTTATGTGCCATACCATGCAATATACTTCTCTCTCCCTCCCCCTAAATCCCAATCCCTATCCTTTTGTTTTCAGACACATAATTTCAGTAGCACCTCAGTCTACAGACTACACAGAGAAGCAGAGAGCTACTCTTTGGAGAAGTCAGGGACACCAGCCACAGAGGCTAATGGGAACAAGTGAGGACTAGTCTGCCTGAGGCAAGAGGGCTGAATCAGCACAAAAGGAGTCCAGGGCCGCCTGGTAGAGTCAGTGAAACTAAACCTAAGGTGGGGAACACTGCCCTAGGGCCTCAAGAGTTCAGTTCTTAGTTGTGGTTGTACTGCAGTTATGGCTTAGGCACCTCTGGGCCTACAGGAGGCCCCACAGAGCCTGTTGGAACTCTGGAAGGAAGAAGACAGCTATCTCAACACACTTACCTTGTCATATCTGAGGGCTTGCACAATCTGGGGGATATAGAACAGAATGGCGTCCTGTAAGAGAAAGAAGGACTATGACTTTTTAGATTATGACAGTTAACATAGGTGATGTTCCAGGACACTGTCCTACAAAGTGATGGGCACTGGGACATGACTATGGGATGCTGCCTTTGTGGGAGCACTAGGGAAGATTCAAAGGATGACAAGAAAAATGGTCTTGAAATACAGGACTGGAAAAAAAGTAGAAGCGATACTGCTGCACCTATGAGGAGAGGAGCCTACCTCTGATAAATGGGCTAAAGGTTGTGTAGACTTGTTGGTGCTGGGGCTAAAGTGAGTACAGCTCTAGAATATTTCATTCATTCATTCATTCATTCCTTGTGCACATGCCTGTGGAAGCCCATTGGTGACTCTGGGAACCATTCTAGATTGTTCTACCTTCTACCTTCCTATTGCTTTGCTCTGACGTTAACCAGGCTCCACTTCCAAGGCCGAAGTACAGGTTGTCACCTTTTCTGCCCAGCATTTTTACATGGACTCAGGTTTTTTTGCTTTTGAGGCAAAACTCCTGAGTCATCTCTTTAGCCCCTCTAGAACATTCCACAGATGCTCCCCTAACCACCATGGCTCTCATGTAGTATACTTAGAGGTCCTAAAAGTTTGTTGTTGAGATAAGAGGCACCACCTAACCATGGGACAAAACTCAAGAAAACTTTTTAATCAAAAGATCCAATTAAAAAAAAA
The DNA here is from genome assembly GCA_023101885.1 of Typhlomys cinereus. Taxonomy (NCBI): domain Eukaryota; kingdom Metazoa; phylum Chordata; class Mammalia; order Rodentia; family Platacanthomyidae; genus Typhlomys; species Typhlomys cinereus. The sequence goes on from JALPQD010000107.1 coordinate 635,110, forward strand.
GACTCAATTAAAACTAACCAAACCAAACTCAAACAACAATAATAGCAACAAAAAGACTACAAAACATGAATGGATTCCAACCAAATTCATCTTCTATAACTGTGAAAAATAGGAATGAAGACATGTTCTAGATGAAGCAATAGTTGGGTGCATACAGGAGAGCCACACTCCAGGCTAACTTGGCAAGGCCCTGGACTTACCGGAGGAAAGGATCGCAGGACCTTCACTCCATACTGTGCTGTGAGCGGGTGTGGTGGGTACATGCTGGAGAAGTAGGAGAGTCCCGTGGGAGGGTCTGTGGGCGCCCAGCATAAGACATGGCTGAGCTCTGGAGCATCAGCATCGATGGTGTGCCAGGTGACGAGGAACTGGGGAGGAAATAAGGAGGTGAGGTGGTCAGCAGTGCCGTGGCCATGGCCTGCACAAGGATGATCATAAAAAGGTAACACAAAATTGTAACTGTGGAAAATCCTTCTGTTTATAAAACTAAGTCAAAGCAGAGCTGTTAAGGATGAAACCCTGGACTCAATCTCCAGCACTTCTAAAACCAAGAATGCTAACACATCTGTAATTCCAGCACCTGAGAGGCAGAGACACAAGGGTCAGAAATCTGAGGTTATTCTCAGGTACATGTCAAATCCAAGGCCAGTTTGGGATAAAAAACATACATTTTTCTTTTTTTTTTAAATTTTTTAACATTTTTTATTATTATTTCCGCTCATACAAACTTAATAGGTAGACCAGTTCCCTCCCCCCCTCCTCCTCCCCCTGAACCCCCTGCTCCCCTTCCCTCCCTCCTCGTCTCCCAGTGCCTCCCCCCCAATTCCCAGAGAGTCCTTTATTGTGTATGCCTAACTCTCCTCTTGGTCCTCCTCTCCAATGACGTACAAGGACCCAGTGGCATTAAAAAACATATATTTTTTTATCTTAAACATAGTATATATGTACTAGTAGATACTAGAAGTGGAAAATACAGGGAGCTAAGAAAACAATTCTACCACTGAAGTTACTAGGTAACTGTCTGGAGTGATAGTTAACCTTTTGTTTACTTGTTTTATGGTACTGGAGACTGAACTCAGGGCCTTGCACATGCTAGGCAGGTTAAGTGTTCTATCACTGAGTTATAGTGTCAGCCTTCTTTTTACTTTTTTTGGTGATTCTGTCCCACTAAGTTGCCCAAGATTGGCTTTGAATTCCCTTTGTAACCCAGACAGGCTTTGAACTTTTGACCCTCTTGACTCAATCTCTTCAACTGTTAGGATTATAGGCCTGGCACAACCAGATTCAGCAATGATGGCTAACTTTGTCTACTAGGCTCATTTGAAAAATGCCTAGGCGGTTAGTAAAGTACACTGTTGGGTATGACTAGGAGAGTTTTCAGAGAAGACAGGGTTCTGAAGGTTCTGATCTAATGAATGGATTAATGCTTAAGATAGACTCATCATATCACAACATTACTGGGGAGAAGGAAAATGCACATGGAGTCTAATTGGTCACTACAGGCTTGTCTTCAGAGGTTGTATTTTTTTTCTCTTCTTCCTTTATTTGCCATGAGGTGAATGGCCTCTTCCACATGCTCCTGCTGCCATGATGGTTCGCTCAGGTGCACTGGGACTGAACAACCATATAGACTCAATCCTCTGATACAGAGTCAAATAATTCCTATCTTAGTTGTTTCTATCAGGTATTTGGTCACAGTAATAAAAGGAGTAGTTAGTATATCTAGTTTTCAGACTTTTTGGATGAAACTCTAAATGCATTTTGAACTTTGATTTGGTCCTATGTGTGGACTACACTACCTTGATGGCTTCAGGGACATCACTAACAGCTCCTGGATCCAACCGAACTAGACGGGTCACTTCATTCCCAATGGCTTCTGTATTCTTGAACCTAGAGTACAGCAGGTATAGTCAGGATAGCCATTCATATAGTCCTTCATTGTCACAGGAGAGGATTAAGAGGGAAATGCTCAACTGGAAGGATTCAGATCAACACCAAGAGACAGATACCTAAATGTGTGCAATCATCATTTTAGGAAATCTGAACAGGAACATTAGCATTACAACACTCATGAAGAAGAGGCGGGGATTACCAAATTGAGCCTGAGCTATGTAGAAACTTTGTCTCAACAAACAAATCAAACAGCAGCAGCAGCAGCAGCAGCAGCAACAAACCCAAATCAAATGAACAAAAAGAATAAAAGGAAAGGAAGTAAGAAAATAGCATTAGTAGGTTGATATCAAGAAAAGGCCAGGAATTTATTTTAAAAGCTATTACCCTATATTCATTCATCTTTTTTAACTAGCATAGTTCTTTGCCCTGGTCTTCTACAGTAGCCTATTCACAAATCAGTGTCTTAGTCCACAGTCTAATACACAAGGCACCTTATCTGGTGTTGAGAAGACAGATGAAAGTCTGTAGTTTTATTGATGTAGGCTAATACAAGGAATGCTTTCCATCAACATTCTTTTTTGAAATGACTCAGGAGAACCAGCCTGACAAAGAGGAAAAGGACGCAGGAAAGAGGTAATCATAGGCTCCCAGTAACCAATCATCTCTCCATGGATGCATCAACAGCAGGCTGGAGGACGCATGTGTCACAGAGCCTCTGTCTACCATCAGTTTAAGAGCTGCTTGAGAGAGCTCAGAATGTTTAAATGTATATCCAAACTTTCCCAAATCTTTTTCTGTGGACCACTCCTGGGATTGGGAGCCTTCGCTAATCACAATGTGGTTTTTTTTGTTTTGTTTTGTTTTACAATGGGAACCATACCAGAGACGTAAGCATGTTAGGCAAGTGTTCTATCTCTGAGCTATATTCCCCAGTCCCATACTGTGGCTCTGAACTCATTTCCTTGGAATCCAGATGTTGTGGCACCCAGGTAAGAACTGACAAGATCACAAAGGTAACTGTCTAACCAACCTCTGCACAGAGTAGTTCTGGGTTAGATGACTAGCCTGCCTGATGACTTCCCAAATGTCTTCGATGAGAGCCATGTTACACTCATAGGCACTCATGATCCATCTGTCAGGGCTCTGTACTGGACTTCTGATGAGTCTGGGACTCAGAGGCTCACCTGGCTGGCAGCTGCACGGCAAGGTAAGGAGAGATGCTCCAGGCAAGGTTCACGTTGTCCTTCCACTGCTTCTCACTCAGGCTGATGTACTTGGACCTCCAGTTGGCTACGCTGTTCTCTCCTGCTTGGTCCAGTTCCAGCTCTGGGGCTGACAGTGGGTTGTACCAAGTGATAAGACGCTCAATTTCAGTGGCCTGGTGAGACCAGACAAAATATCCAATGCATTTTCTGAGTTGTCCTCAGGCCACTCCTGCTCTAGGGTACCATGTGATCAGTAGCTACAACCATGAATCTTACCAGCAGGGACAAGAGCAGTGTCCTGCGCTTCATGTAGTACTTGTGCAACTGTGAGCCCCGGTTGGTTTTCTTAGACATGCCTAGGAAGAAAAGACAAAACGTGGAGGCTACATATTGGCCCTACGGTTATGTTTTTTGTTTGTTTCTCCCCACACTTCCCTTTCTACTTTCTATTCTTCTTTCCCACCTCCCAACTCACCTTCTTTCTGAGCAGGGATGAAAACTGAACCCAGGGTCTTAGTCATTCCAGGCAAGTATTCTGTCACTCTTAGCCCCTACCCTGTGTTTCTAGATCTTAGAAAAGGTTTTCAATGTTCTGTTTTGCTATCAAAGTGTCTACCACACTACCAGGATGGGGATTCAAGACCTTACAGAACTGTAGGAGAAACTCCCCACTAACCTGACTTCTTAGAGATGGTAGATGTACCACTTGACAAGGGGTAGGTATTGATCCAACCCTGTGTGGCCTGTTGCCGAGAGCCCACTGTTATATCCAAGTTGCTCCGGGTATCTTGGTTATCTGTAGGCAATCCATTGTAGATTAGGAGATGAAGCAGTTCAAAAACAAAACAAAAACAAAACAGCAAAGGTGGGGAAGTTTAGTGGGTAAAGTGCTTGTCTTGCAAGCATAAGAATCTGAGTTTAACACCTAGAACCTTTGCTAAAACACAAACAAAAACAAAAGCAAAACAAAAGCCAGATATTGTAGTGCATGATTGTAATCCTAGTGATGGGGAGGAAGAAAGAAGTAGAAAGAGGTGGATCTCTGGGCTTGTTGGGTAGCCAGTCTAGCCTACTTGCCAAATTCTAGACCAGTGAGAGACTCTGTCTCAAAAAAAAGGTAGATCATGTCTATAGAATGACACCTAAGATTTCTTTTGGTTTCCCTGTGCATGTATATACGTATGCTCATGCATCTTCACATATATGTACCTCCCACATGAACATGCACACACACACACAAAGAGGGGGATTAAAACACACACACACACACACACACACACACACAAAATAGAATAAAACAAATGTTATCAGCTTCTTGATAATCAATGGCAGTTATATGATCCATGGCACGCTGTCCAGTATGATAAGAGCCTGAGGACCTGTGGGGCAGATCACACAATCTCTTGGCCCAGTTCTACATGGAGGCAGAAAGGAACCTGGGTAAACCACTGTTATGTGCTTTTAATGCTTCTTGTGAGTTAGGTTGTTGGCTTGGCATCTGTCCAGAAGAATCTTCCCTTGTCTCTCTGTGTGTGGTTCATAACCAGCTAAATGTTTAGGGGAATGGGAATGTGATTTCCTTTTGTTCTGGTCCTGATGAAAGCAGTAGCATTTTTCCCGCAGCATTATTTTCTTTTTTTTTTTTTTTAGAGAAAATTGAATCTTTTTTTAAAAATTTTTTTATTATTATTTATTCAACTGTGCGCATGTGCGCGTGCGTGTGTACGTCTGTGTGTGTGTGTAGAACCACGGACGAATTCGCGAACCACCATGGATGCCTCCACCTCCTTCTGCCCCGGGATTCACAGGCTCCGCCCTACCAGGACCAGAAGCGCAGGCCGCCCCCGCTTCCGCCTGGCGTCTATACGTGGGATCTGGGATCCGAACTCAGGACCTTCCGCCTACAAGGCGGAGGCTTAACCCCTGAGCTACCTCTCCAGCACCCCGCAGCATTATTTTCTACCCTTGAAAACTCTGTTTCTAGGGCTGGAGAGATGGCTCAGGGGTTAAGCCTCTGCCTTGCAGGCAGAAGGTCCTGAGTTCGGATCCCAGATCCCACGTATAGACGCCAGGCGGAACCGGGGGCGGCCTGCGTTTCCGGTTCTGGTAGGGCGGAGCCTGTGAATCCCGGGGCACAGTAAACAAGGAGGAGGTGGAGGCGGTCCATGGTGGTTCCCGAATTTGTCCATGGCTCTACACACACACACACACACACACACACACATGCACACACGCACACATGCACACACATACATACACACGCACAATTGAATAAATAATAATAAAAAAATTAAAAAAAAAAGAAAACTCTGTTTCTGTCCATCTTGACTGGCTTTTGTGCATCCTTTCAGATGCAGCTCAGATGTCATTGCTTGTAGAAAGTTGCCTGTGACACTCACTCTACTTTCTCTTGGCCAAGTGCCTGTCCTTGAGGAGTGCTTCCTAAGTTCTCACCATTGAAGTTATTTCCATTTGATGACAATGCAGTGTGCTAAATGTTTTTGGGCACACTGACTTTAGTTTACCCATCAGGCACCTGGGAACTGACTGGTACAAGCAGAAGTTAGAGGAATCTGTGTCTGTTTATAGGTCTTCTATGCTTGTCACTGCCTTAGTTTGGACTGGGGTAAAGCAGCAGCTGGGCAGGTACTGGGCTTCCCAACAACATAAGGCATCTCTAGAACATTTTATAAAGCACCTGTGTCTCCCCTTCCCCCACGATTTGTCCTCACCCTGTCCCAGAAGCTTCTGTGCTGCTGAGAGCGATACTTACCAGGGGGAACGAGCTGGCTGGCAGTCAAGTACTTCTTATCTGAGAACATGGCAGTCCAAAATTTAATCATTATGCTTATGTCTTCACGTAGCCTCTTTTCTCCTTGAGTAGGAAACTTTGGGGGGCAACTTCAAACAACCACAAAAGAAGAGTTGAGTATCTAGAGTCAGGAACTACAGAGTAGTCATAACAGTGACAGCTGACATAAAAGGTGTCTTCTGTTACAAGGTTAGCCTGGAACTAATCAACATCCAAATCTGATCTTACTGATTCCCACAGGAAGGTATGGTAGTCTTAGCAACACTCTTTCCTCTGTCCTGTCACTATCCTCTTCAATGTATAGTTTTTTAATGAAACAAGTTATTACTATGTAACCCAGGCTGCTTGGAACTAATTCTCTCTCCTTGATCACCATCCTCCTATCCCAGAATCCAGCGTGCTGAGACCACAGACTTTTATAGCTTTTAGTGAATGATGTGCTATGGCAAATCATGACAACTAAGCTGTCTACATACATCATAAAACCTATATGTACAAAGACTCAGGCAGCGGGTATTTGTAGTTTTTCATGCAGTAATCATTTATATTACTAGGAAAGGTCTCCATTTTTTTTCAGTGTACACGCATGTATATGTACCCGAGGACATTTGAGTGTGCTTGTGAAGGCCCAAGGATGACGTCAGAATCATCCTGGATTACCCTGCTTCTTTAGTGTTTGCCAGACTTTGCCCTCTAGGGCTCAAACTGCAGGTTACCACAGTTTCCATCCAGCGTTTTCACACTGGATCTGGGGATTCACACTCAGGTCCTTTTGCTTGTGAAACAATGGCTCTAACTCCTGAGCCATCTTCCCAGCCCACAGTCTGCATTTAATCTCTTTGGCTTTGTTGCTGAGGGTGTTCTTAAATTCTTGATGTCAAGTGCTCCTACTGTTGCCGTCTCCCAAACAGCCGGGACCGCAGGTGAATGCCACTGTGTCCAGCAATACTTAAGAGATTAAGGTTTTATTATTTTGTTTTAAATAATTTTTTTATTATTATTATTTATTCAACTGTGCGCATGTGCGTGTGTATGTGCGCGCGCGTGTGTCTGTGTGTGTCTGTGTGCGTGTGTGTCTGTGTATGTGTAGAACCACGGACGAATTCGCGAACCACCATGGACGCCTCCACCTCCTTCTGCCCCGGGATTCACAGGCTCCGCCCTACCAGGATCAGAAACGCAGGCTGCCCCCGCTTCCGCCTGGCGTCTATATGTGGGATCTGGGATCTGAACTCAGGACCTTCCGCCTGCAAGGCGGAGGCTTAACCCCTGAGCCACCTCTCCAGCCCCGAGGATGTATGTTTGTGGAGGCCCAGAGGTGACTCTGGGAATCACACTGGATTGCTCTATTACTATTTTTCTTTGCTCCAGTGTTTCCCAGCTCTTCCTTACAGGGCTGGAAGTATAAGCTGCTGCCATTTCTGCCCAGGGTGTGGGATTGGGATCTGAACTCAGGTCCTTCTGTTTGTAAGGCAGAGGTTTAACTCTTGTGCCATCTCACCACCCCAGGATTAAGTTTTTATTAACAAATATTAATTATACAAGACAATAGGCTTCATTATGACATTTTCATACAGGTACATGATGTATTTTGATCACACCCCTTTTCCAATTTCTCTCTTGTCCCCTTCCTACTTGTATGGATTCCCTTCCTCTTGCCAACTATTCCTCTTACTTACTTTCTTCTTTTTTGGGGGGGAAGGGCAACCCAATGAATTTAATTAGTGTTGCTTATAGGCACATGGGCAGCTTACCAGTCACTACTCCACTGAAGAAAATGTCTCCTCCATATCATTAACTACTTATAAAGTGTTAAATCAAATGAACAATCTACATGTAACCCAGGCACTGACTCTAAGCTTACATGCACATGCAGATATATGTACATGCAGAGGCATAAGGCTGAGTATATAGAGGCCAATCTAGTGGTACCAGGACTACCGAATGAAGTTGTTGAATATGAACCAGGCAAACTCTATCCTTCTGTATGTGACCGTAGAGAGACTAGGAGATTCACGGTAGGACTGGGATTGTCTCTAGGCCTGTGATGGTATATCCTTAGAGAAATACCTGAAGTAGTCAAAAGCAGTTGAGTAGATCTTCTCACGAAGCACGTTTCGAATGGTTGCATTGGGAACCACATCGGCATGCAAAAGGGACAACCCAAGGGTCAGCAGTCTGAGAGAGAGAGAGAGAGCCCCAGTTTTGGGTCAGTATTCAAACCTTGGCCAAGGGCTGAGTTTAGAAGGGTACAGGTTTCCCGAGCAAATTCTACAGCTCTCGTGCTCAAGACCCATCTTGAAGGACAGAGCCTGGACACAGCACCAGTTGAAGGCTCATCCTTTGGAGTTCTTCTTTATTTGCTGTGTAGCCAAGGATGCTCTTGAATTTCTGATTTTCCTGCCTTTCCCTTCGAAGTGTTGGGATCATAGGCATTTACCACCATGCCACGTTCATGTGGCACTAGGGACTGAACTCGGCTATTATACAATTAAGCAAGCACTTGATCAACCTCTACATATCAACTTACTCAAGAGTTCTCATCAACTTTTTTGTGGTTCTGGGATCAAACTAAGGACTTTGCTGTGCTAAAGAAGTCTGCTAACACTGAGCTACCCCTCAGTAGAAAAACTTAAAAACAAACAACAACAAAAAAAACCTCTTCATTTTTGTTAAGAGAAAAGCAAAACAATCTCTGTTATCCTGACTGGGCCAGAATAAATGATATGTAGACTAATCCTTGTGGTGCAGTGCTAGGAGAAAACATTTAGTTCAAGCTAAAGAAAACAAAGAGGAAATAACTTTTGTAGTATATGGCTTCTGTTAGGCCAGGCCATGAGCAGAGAGGGTGATGTGATGCATAAATTAGGACAGGCAGTGTTCTGTTCTTGCTTTCAGAGAGCAAGCTTAAAAACAAGGGTGGGAAAAAAAAAAACAAAAAACAAGGGTGGGATGGGAAGGTCAGGAGTCCCACTGGTGAGTGAGACAGAGAGATCTCTGTAGAGTGAAAAGTCCTTGAGTCTAAGAGAGATCCACTTGCAATGAGAGCTTTCCTTCAGGGACAGACTTCAGTTACTGAGAACTCTTGAAGATCTGATAGTGAGATAGTAGCAGCGAGCAGGGATTATGGAGGCACTGTAGACAGTTAGGCTGGGCTTAGGCATGGTACAAGGGGGACAAAGAATGGCAATGCCACCTTACAGAGTATATCCACACTTGCCAGAAGCATAGATGTCACGCTGTGCTCATAACCTGAGCTTCATGGCCTGCAGTGGGGAGTAATGGAGAGGTCATTGACTGTTCAAGGGAGAATGAAGAATGAAGTGAGACTCTGGATATGAAAGGACAAGAGCGGCCAGAAGGGCACACTGTGGGTGAAAGACCATTTCTGGGTGCATCTCCTAGGTGAAAACTGCTCACAGAATGGTAGTGTGGGTACAGACAGAGAAATAGGTTACCTTCATGGTAGCTGCATATCGTTGGAACGACCAATTGGTTTTTTTCTAGCAAGTCATTCCCACTGCATTTTATAGACGTATAGGGCTATGACAGACTAGATTATCAACAAAGGAATGACCCTTTCCTGCAGGTGGTTTAAGAAGCACAGATCCTGTAGCTATCCAGTGGGTAGGGGGATATGGTCTAAAGCTTAGAGGCCGGAGGGGGGCCTGGCACAAGTCCTGAATAGACAAAAGCAGAATCCAGGTTCTAGTGAAAAAAAGCTGGAATAGGAGAGTTGGTGTAGAAGTGATTTTAGTCAGCCAGAGGCTTGTTATCTTGTATCTTCCACAAGCTTGTCCTGATCATTCTTTTTTTTTAATATTTTTCTAAATAATAAACTCTCTGAGCTAGCCAGCAAGGAGGAAACTAGTTCCAGCTGGTGTTCATCCATGTCGCTGTCCTGATCACTAAGGCAGCAATGTAGGTTTTTCTCTGTACTGTACAAAAGCACCACAAGGACATAACTACCTATCCATACCACACCACGGCTTCTATGATACTCATGTGCCCCACATGCCGAGATATTTGGGTGCCTGCCTCCAGAGGAGAGCACTTACTTGAAGCGGGGTCCAATGGCTGCCACATGCCGGTTCATGCTCCCCTTAGCCCCACCAATGTTCAGGGACATGGAACGTTGCAGCAGGCTAGAAAAGATCTCCACTTGGTCAGAGCTGCAGTACTTGGCGATCTCAAATCGCTGTACCAGGAACTGGATGAAAAGGAAAACACACTGTGGTAATGGGGCTACGAGGGTAGTTCAGGAGGGGTTCTGGATGACAAAAAGAGGTGGGGGAGAGGTCTGGAGGTCACCCTGTCTCAGGTCAGGGCCCCGGCTACTTTATGCCCACCCCAGGTAGGCCCAAGTAGACAGAGTACAATCTGGGTAACAGATACATACATCTATCCAGATGTAGTGGGGTGTTACTTCGGGGGGACAAGGTCTAGGCTGACTTGCTTCTGATGCTGCCAAGGGGTCTGCTTCCTTTGTTTCAGCAGAAAACAGGCCAAACTTCTGTTCCACTGTCATGTGCCAGGCCCCTGCCATCTCCCGCATAAACTGCAAGTAAAAAACAAGTGTCAGCTCCACAGAGGTGTGGTCATGCACAATTAACACAGTTTGTAAGGGAAACCGAAGCCTGAGAGACTGAAAGACAAGTCCAGGGTCACTACACACACTGGTGGCAAAGCCTGGACAGTCTCTTTCCACTTTTCATCTCATCCAACCTCAGAGCTGAGCTGGGGCTACCATCCTACCGGCACTTCTACTCCATTCTTGCCAGCTAGCAGCCATTCCCAGCAAGCCAATGCAGTTTCCATGCCATGCTCATTGAACATTCGGAGAGGGCCCCAACACAGATGATGGAGGAGCTGTGGGTCACAATCTGGAACCAAACACAAATTATTCAGAGACCTCGGATGCTGGCCGGTGATGAACATGGCTTCCCTGGGCTAACATATGCGTCAGATGAGATGGGGTCATGAGTCCCCTTTTATTTACTTTCTACTCATGAAAGATGACACAGAGATGTCTACCAGAGGAGCTCCAGGTTTTTCTTTGGCCAGGACTCCAGCTTGTTAAGGATTTCTAAACAAAACAGTCACTTAGAAACGAACCAAGATGGGGCTGGAGGAGACGGCTCGATGGTTAGAGCCTTTGCCTTACAAGTAAAAGCACCTGAGTTCAGATCCCCAGATCCACGTAAGAAATACTGGTGGATATGGCATCGGACGGTAATTCTGACACTCAAAGACGGAACCCAGGAAGCTCTAGAGCAAACCAACAGATGGAAGAGTAATCCAGGATGATTCATGATGTCACCTTTGGACTTCCACAGAGACGCACACTCAAGGGCCTGCCTGTACACATACCCACACACACACACACACACACGGACAACAACTCACATGCAAAACACACACACAGATGCATTCAACAAAGAGAAAGAAATGAACACAGAATTTCACAGAACTTTGTGTTGTTACCTTTGCTGCTAATGAGCATTGCAGTCAGCTTGAACATGGCTTGTGTGTAGTGCTGAGGATTATTATGGTCCAAAGCTGTAATCAGATCCTGGACCATCATTTTGTTCAGGTCAGACATCTGACCTGTGGTGCCTGAGAACCGAATCATTCCATATACCTGCAAAGAAGCATGCTCTTCAGCACCCTTGCCAGTAAGCCAGGTAGGTGGTCATTTGACCAAGCTTACAATAGCACCGGCCAGTGCCCTACCATGCCAATAGATCACTTTTGAAAGATTTTCTCTCTTTTCTTTTTCCTACATTGGTCTTCCTATCATTATAAACCTTCCTTGAAGATGGTCTCTCATTGTACCCAGTGTAAGAGTAGGTCTGATTCAGGGCAAGTGTACATGAAGGTGAGCTAGATAAACTTCCTCCAGAGTCAAAATAAATCCATATCTCAAAAGACAAATTTCCTGGTGCCACCAAAGTATTCATGACATGAAATAAACTCTTTGGTGATTCCCAGCAGGCAGTCAGCAGACACTAAGCAAACATGGGACGTACTTGTCAAGGCTCATTGAGAAGAGCAACCATTGGATTAAGCAAGCAGCAGAGGATTCAGAGGAAGGAAGCCTCTTCTCAGAAGAGGCCATCGATGAACTTTGAATGCCAATGCCTTGAATGTGGAGCTTGTTTAGTCTACTTTGTGTGACTGTGACAAGTTGCTTATCTCAAGAGCCTCAGTTTTATCAAATGTAAGACTACAATCATGGTTACATATAATTTAGCAAGGAGAATGCATGACACTCAACAGTTTTCTACTATCGTTTAATAAAATGACTCTGTATGACCAGAGTATGAACACAGCCATTCTCTTGCAGATATGCTAAGCAACTGTCTTACAAATGCCCCAGAATATGTCAAAGAGCGATGGTACTCAAGCTCCTCAACCCATCCCAAGAGAGTAAATTTCCTGTATCCCACATTCACGTCCCACTAGAATCAGCCAACTAGAATTAAAACAAGAGACTCCAAAAGGCCTCTGATACAAAAGCAAAAAAAAAATACCTCGCCCGCATATCGATTGCGCAAATTCAAGGATGCCATGAAGTTAGAGTAATCTTTCTTCACACAGGCTGGGCGTTCAGTTAGTTGAGTTGCCTACAGAGAAGCAATGACAGTTATTTCACACTGCTGAAACATTTTTACAAGGACTACTGGCAAATTAATACAACAAAGTATTTGGGAATATCCATTAGAGACTGATATGTCCCATGAAAAATTTTCTTTAAAATTTTTAATCAACTATTATTTATTTATCTTGACTCTAATTTATTTCTGAAAGTATTACTTTGGAAGCTACTGCCTTCTAAATTAATCTCAAATACAGCAAGGTGAAGCTGAAAGCACATGTGCCCCAGCATACCACAAAACAGATTTGTGAGGAGCTCCAATGAATGGTCCAATGCTGATGTACATGTCTGACAGGGGTTTCTTTCCCCTCTACTTATACAACCTCATTAACAAATCAGTTTTGATGTTCATAAACGCAGGTACTTAAAATGCAAGCACAATAGGTAAATGCATGTTTTCACGGCCATCTCTTTTATTCCTGAGTATCAGACAATTCCTATTTGTCAAGAGATATGTACCCCACAACTGTGTGAGACGTAAATGTTGAGGGGTGCTTCATGAAAAGCTACACATAAGCTAAGTCCTTTTTCCTACAATGTTGCTATCATAACATAGGAGCTCACAGGACATTCACACATACTCCGAGAGTCGTGTTCTGCTTGTTGTAGCCAGCGAAGTGAAGAATGCTCTCAGTGGCCATGGCTAGTCCTGTGTGCTGAGACAGTCCTGACACCCAGTTCTGATGTTTGTTCAGATATTCCTGAAATAGGAAGAAAACCAGCTACTTCATTACAAGAGAAAGATAAAACTTTATATAATAAAGTATGGAGCAGTATATAAGCACCAAGTTTCCATGCTGAGTCTATCCCTTGCTTGTTAGTTGTGGGACCATCAGTAAGGTCAAACCCTTCTCTGACTAGCAACTGTTCACTTACAAATGAAGATAAGAGGGCCGGTGAGATGGCTCAGCAGGTAAAGGTGACTGCCTGAAAACCTGGTGATGTGAGTTCAATCCCCAGAGTTCACATGGCACAAGAACTGACTTTGCAGTTGTCTTCTGACCTCCACATGTGTACTATGGCGCACATGCGTCTCCTTCTTTCTCTTCAATAAATAAGTACAACACATACAAAGTGATGAGGTCCAGTTTTCAGAGTGACTGCCACATAGTTGGTATAGTGTCACATGGTTTATTTACACCAGGACAATTCCTTATTGAAAACCTGCTATGTACAAGTTTTTTGCCAGTCATTGGAAAATAAGCTGAAAAGCCTCCTGTCTGATGTCAACATGCAGGTAGTATGGAGTCTACATGGAAGCATCCTGATACTAAGAGATGGTTGTGATGGACACCAGGAACCCAGGGTAAGTATTTGAGCTTGTCTGCTGGCTAGCAGGAGGACAACGGAGCAAATGGATACCTGACAGAGTGAGGTGAGCAGGAGGTCTCCTGCTTCAAGGATGACATGAGCTCAAGTATACAGGAGCAGGACGCTGGTTAGAGGACCTTGGCCTGGCCAGGGGACTTAGGGAGAATTACATAACTTTTACAAAAGAATGCACATTGATGCATATACACAAAACTCTGCCAACTGTTTTGGGATTTTTTTCTTTTTTGGCATACTTTCATTCATCTACCTATGTGTGTTCATTTATGTTGGTATGCCATGGAGCGTATGTGGAGATCAGAGGACAACTTGTGGAAGTGACTTTTCCATCTTGTGGATTCCAGGGATTGAACTCAGATTATCAGGCTTGGGGGTCAGCATCTTTACCCACTGAGTCATCTCGCTAGTCCTGTTTTAGGGGATTCTGTAGCTGTAGAAATCCATCTACAGACCCCAGTAACAGAAACTGTTAATGGTCAAGCTTTAAAAGAGAGTACACCAAGTTACATTTGCTACTAAGATTATGCCGTTTTGGTGGGTGCCAAGGAGGGCAGGCTTGTGAAGACTGAGGCTGAGGGCAGAAGGGGGACAGTGAAGGTCATCAATGAAAGCTGCTATGTTTGTGTATGGGATTTCACAACGGGTGCACTGCCAGGGGATGGACATCGGGGCATGCCAAAGAGGATGCCTGATCTAAATATTCAGAACATTCCAAGCCTGGTTAGTCTTTGCTTTCTTTTTAAGGTTATATCTGCCTGAGAAAATGTTAAGGGGAAAAAGGTCTCTCACGGATTCCCTTTTTGTCCCCTGAAATGTTTTAGACACCGAAAGATTCCTATTTTGTTCAGACTGCAGCTTTGATAGCTATGGCTCTTTTCTACAACACAAAACCAGGTATTGCTCAAATATTAACACTTTGAGAAACTACCACAGTTGGAAGAATTCCAGAGTGCAAAGTTGGAAACTACAGGGTGTCAAGTGGTGACTTAGTGTATGGGTCTGTCCCATATGGAGTCCATCTGCTACGACTTTCTTCACAACTTGATCCTTGCTGCTCATACCCAATGAGCACAAGCCATGGGTTTTTGCTCAATGCAGTTCAAGCTGCCTCAAAACTTCTCAAAGTAAAGGCTGCTTTACTATTCCTAGACTACACAAAAGAGTATTTTTGAAATGGCTTCCACTTGAAAATGAGAAAAGTCTTACTGAGGCAATTTCATAGGCTCTTCTCAAAGTGCCTGTTCTTTCTTAATCAGATTCCTTCCTGAGGAAATTTCTCATCTTTGATCCCTGTTCAGACAAGCCATTGCTTCCATATACTATAGCATTTTTGTCTATTTGACTAGCTGTAGAACAATGGCTCCCATCTCAGTTATCCACATTATGAATTGCACTCTTTCTGAAAAAACTCTGATGTATCTATATGATACCAGAATTTTTTTTTTCTTCCTTCCTTCCTTCCTTCCTTTTCTTCCTCCCTCCCTCCCTTCTTTCCTTTTTTCCTCCCTCCTTCCTTTCCTTCCTTCCCTCTGTCTCTTTCTTTTCCTTCCTTCCTTCCTTTCCTTACTCCCTCCTCCTTCTTCTCTCTTTCTCTCTCTTTCTTTTTCTTTCTTTCTTTCTTTTCCTATAACAAGCTTTACAGACATATAAGTCTCTAACTCAGTCTTTGCTCAATCGCCCAAATCAAGGTCATGTACTCAATTACAGGTGTATATAAGATGCTCGGCCTAGGTACTATTGCTGGTTTCTGGAAGCCTTCCACACCCCAATAATTGCCCCAACTCATCTTGCAAGAAGCTCCAATCTCACAGCTCTAGTCACTCATCTATTGAAGTTGTTCTGATCGGCACATTCCCCTCACCTGTGAAGTGATATTTTTGTGTCTATTTATTTAATTAATGCTGTACCTCTACATGTAAATGCTCACTGGATAACTCAGAGGCTTACTGAGACTGTCTTCAGATGACCTAGAAAAGTACCTGTAGGTGGGACTTGGTAACCGTGGGTGCCCACTTCATGGCCTCTTGCAGGATCATTCCACAGCGTGCAGCAAAGTCCTTCACGATGCTCTGGAAGTTGGCGGAAATGCTTTTCAACAACATGAAGTCAGCTTGTTGACACTGTTGTACTGAAAGTCATGGGATAAAATGTGTCTTCTCTAAAATTCTACACTGAAACCTGACTCTTAACACTTCAGAATGGAATTGCATTTGGAGATGGAACTTTTAATTAAGAGGTGATTAAATTAAAAGGTCATTGTGGTGGGCCCTAACCCAATCTAGCTGGCATACTTATATACAGACAAAATGTGGACATTCCAGGGGCATGTGCCCACAGTGAGAAGACCATGTGAAAAACAGTAAGAAGGTTGAGTCACTTCAGAAGAAACCACTCTTATCAATACCCTGGTCTTGACTTTATTATTCTCAGAACTGTAAGGAAACTAATTCTTTCTTGAGTCATCTGTTCAGTGGTACTGGCTATGTATGGCATTCCTATCAGTGACCATGTACCAACACTAAAGGAATTCTGCACACGCTATAGTCTGTAGTTCTAGTACAAGGTTATATGCAGATCCCATAAACAAGCAGATCTTGGGGCTGCTGTACAATATATCCCATTGGGGTTAGTGACTAAAGGAAAAAGTAGGTTCTAGGTGGAAAAAAATTCCTCACAGGTACTGCATCACTGTGTGTGGGATTCTTTACACTGACAGCTGGTCTAGGAGTTAGGACAGAACCCTACCCTAGTCCTCCATAGCAGGGGTTCTGAGTCAAAAATGAACAAGCTGTAACTACATAATGCTCCCTCAACGTTCCTCAAGGAGAGTTGATGGGTTGATGAAGTTTTCCTCTTGTTTGTTTCTCTGAGCTAAGTGTCACTCTGCTTTGCCATCTCACGAGAAGAAAAGGTTTGTTGTACAAGCGGTTGTTAAGTAAGTCTTCCTCATCTGTAGCTACTTATTTTGCTCATTTTTCAAAAGTTTGGCAAAACTGAAGTCTGTCATTCCAGTTGGCATGCCTCAGAGTAAACTCTGAAAATCACACTTGCAGATTAGTAGTTGGAAACTTCTTTTGGCAACTCAACTAGGAATGCAGCACACAGTCAGGATGGCCAATTGAATAGCGCAGGCCTGGAGGACAAACACGCTTGGGTAAGTCAGGTGCTTTCCTCACAAGAGGACCCAAAATTATATCTTCACATTGTGATAGTGTCAAGACCATTGACACATCTAACTGCTGGAAGAAGGGATGTCACATGTGAGCACCTACCCTGACAGACTCAGGAAATGGTAATGAAAATGACTTTGTAGTGGTTCAGGTGGGGCCTACCTCCCGGGCTTCATAGGTGTCAGGAACTGTGATCCGATAAGGGGCATCGGGGATGTTGTAGTAAGGCTGGTCCTTGTGAATATCCTGGAAACATAGAGAGTCCCTCTTCTGAAACAGCTTCTGACAAGACTCTGACATGCATAGCAATATGTCTACCACCTCTTCCCACCACACATCTCACATGGATTTTCATTTGGGTACCCTCTCCAATCATCACTTAGGGAATAAATTAAGTTCGGGGGTATCATATTACTACAACACAGTGGACAGATTCAAGTCACTGGGGACACTCACGGCACTTAGTGACAGTGACAGGGTCTGCAGGATATCTAGCATGGTCTTCAGCACGGTCCCGCTCCAGAGCAAATGGGGAAACCTAAACCAAGAGAAGACTCTCAGGGCTGAAGAGCTGAGTTTCCCACTTGCTGCCTTCCCCTATACCAGCACATACTTACAGAGGAACAACACTCATCCTCCCCAGGCTCTGCACAATGAAGTGTGAGGTGCCTGGTCAGAAATGCTCCCCAGGCCCAGCCTGTTCCATTCCTCAGGCCAGACCACAAGCTACACATCTGCCTCCCCAAGAAATTTTAGCTTTCTGTGGTGCTTCTTGATATTTTTCCCATTATGGCAAAAATAGAAAATAACATTTACTGACACCTATGTAAAGAGAAGTAGCTGCCTGGTCCCTAAAATAACAGTTCAGGGACTCTGGTGGCCTCATAAAAGGATGTCTCTGTGGAGCTCTATGTTCATATGCCACTGTTCAAGAGGTCTAACTTTGGGGCTGAAGAGATTGGCTCAGGGGTTAAGTCTCTGCCTTGCAGACAGAAGGACCAGATCTCATGTAAAAACTCTGATGGAGGGGCTGGAGAGGTGGCTCAGGGGTTAAGCCTCTGCCTTGCAGGCGGAAGGTCCTGAGTTCGGATCCTAGACCCCATGTATAGACGCCGGGTGGAAGCAGGGGCGGCCTGCGCTTCTGGTCCTGGTAGGGCGGAGCCTGTGAATCCCCAGGCAGAGTAAACAAGGAGGAGTTGGAGCCATCCACGGTGGTTCCCAAGTTCAACTGTGGTTCTACACACACACACACACACGCACACACACACGTACGTGTGCGCGCGTGCACAGTTTAATAAATAATAATAATAATAAAAATTAAAAAAAAAAAAACGCTGGTGGAAATGGCAGCAACTTGTACTTTTGGCCCTGGAAAAGTGGAATACGGGAAACTCCAGAGTAAAGCAAAAAGGAGGTAGAACAATGCAGGATAATTTCTGAAATCACTCTTGGACCTCCACAGGCACATACAGTGCCTTCTGATACACATGGACAGATGGACAGTCAAGACACAGACACAGACACACACACACACCTACACGAAGAGATCTGTCTTAACACACATGCTACATGTGCTAGGTTTGTTCTTATGGCCCCTTGCTGGTTCTTGATTCATCCTCAGATTTCGAAGCTGCTGAGACCAGGCATACCGATTTAGCTATAGTAACCCTGGGTATAGGCTGTAAAGATGGCCCAGTGGCTAAAGATCTTGCTGCTCAAGCAAAAGAACAAAAGTTCAGGTCCCCAGAATTTACATAAAATGTTGGTGGGTGTGGTAGTCCACCTCCAAGTCCTAGAAGGTGAAACCTGGGAATCTTCAGAGCTAGTTAGATTATCCCTGTAGGTGAACTCTGGGATTAGAGACCTAGCCTCAAAATAGTAATACAGAAGAATGATAAGGATGATATCAACTTTGTATATCCACAAGCATGTACATTTAATTTGGACACACATGGCACATACACATGCTAACAGATAAATTTGTAATGTACCCCCTACATAGATACACATGAAAATGAGAGGCGGGGGGAAGAGAAGAAAGAAATCACGGATGTTCTTGGGGATGTGCAGGCAGACTTTGCTGCTGTGTCTTTGGTACTGACATCTCAAAGAGACTAAACCTCCCATTTTTGAGGGGTCTCATTAGTGTAGTACTATGTCTTAAAACCACTTTGTCTCTCAGGACAAGTCATGGGAAAGGGCCAGTATGGACTTTTGTTCTGAGAAGGTTCCTCCCTCCCCTCTTCATGGGATACTGATTCTATGTGGGGGCCTTTGGCTAGGTCCTAGTCTATGAGGCAGTAGGCTAAGCCTTGTCAAATTATTTTAAAATCAATGGCTCAGAATGATTCAGATTAAAATGAATGTCTGCAGCAAACTTACACTCTTGGGGAGGCTGCATCATCCTTGAGCTTTTGTTCTAAATACATTATTTTGGGGGCTTATCATTTCCCATACTTCAAAGTGCAAATATTTACTCCCATACATACCAAGCATTAGCAGGGAATGGAACTTACTTATCCACCAAACCAGACAGGTACTTGTCAGCCACTCTTCTTATCCTCTTGTGAATGTGGTTGAAATTCACCAGCAAAAACTGAGCATGGCGTTCCAACTCCTCTTCATTCTCCTTGGTCTTGGCCTAGAGTCAGAAGAGGGGTACCATAGGGTCTCTTGGGTGCCTCCAGTAGGCAGATTCTCATGCTTTGATGAAGCTTACTTTATCGGCCATCATGTTCAGGAAAGCATCAAACACTTTGTCAGCAACAGCAATCACACACTGCATCATCCCTGAAATGAGAAAGTGATTCCCAGGCATCAGATGCAATCACAAAAAGGTGCCAAATGTCAGTTATTTCCAAACATTTTCTTCTGAAAATATTTCAGGCTCACAGAATGGCAAAGCATTGCACACAGCTTTTGTATACTTTCTCAGGCTTCCTGGGACGCTGGTACCTTCTATAACCAGGCTGCATTTCTCAAAACTAAGAGACAGACACTATCATTTGAACTTCAGACTTCACTTTAACTTCCCTAGTTCTCTCACTTGTGTCCCTTTCTGTTCCAGACTCAAAACCTGGAGAGCGCATAGCATTTGCTCAGGTCTCCTGTTCTCTTTTAAATATGCTGATTTCTGATTGTCCCTGGATTTCAAGACTTGACACTTGACAGATACAGGTATTTCATACAAGGATCCTCAAAATAGCTGTCTGATGTTTGCCAGGACTTGGCATGAACATTACATTATAGGTTTTTTTTCCTCCTTCTTTTCCTGGTCTCTTGCTGTGTAGCACTAGCTGGCCTGCTGCTCACTATGTAGCCCAAGTTAGAACTGAACTTCATGTAATACTCCTGCCTCAGACACCTGGGTGCTGATATGTCACTAATGTGCTCTTCTTAAGTCACCCTATAAGAGGACTGTGGCACCCACATCTCTCACCATTATCATATGAAGCTTTATCACTTGACTTGAGTGAATACTTTCTTTATATTTCATCATTTAAGAGTAGGTCGCAGAAAAATCACAATATGAATCAAGGAATTAAGTACCAACCTCTGAAGAGGTTTGGTGAAAGAGTTAAAACCATTATAGAAGTAACACATCTTCCAGGTAAGTTACTTTAAGATTATGCAGATATTTTCTCTTTGAAATTTTGCTAAATTTTTAGCATCCCTCAGAATAGTAGCTACTATTGCTGCCTGGGGGATTTTATATTTTTTCAATATTTTATTTATTTATCTTGTGTGTGTGTGTGTGTGTGTGTGTGTGTGTGTGTGTGTGTGTATTAGAGGGCTCTGTATGTCTCTGTGAAGGACTAAGGGTGACTTCAGGAATCATTCTGGATTGCTTCTACCTCCTTCTTGCTTTGCTATGGGTTTTCCTAGGCTCCGCCCACCAGGGCAGGAAGTGTAGGCCACAGCTGTTTCTGCCTGGCATTTTTATGTGGGACCTGGGATCCAAATTCAGGACTTTCTGCTTGGGAGACAGTCTTAACCCCTGAGCCATCTCTCAAGTCCCATTTTCTATTTTCTTTTTTTTCAGTAAATAACTTCTTTATTCTGGAAAAGCAAATCAAATTCATATTCATATAAACACTGACATTACAAAGTACAGGGAAAAGGGGGAAGGGAAGAGGAAACAAACCTTCTACGAATCCTGCTAATACTGTCTCACCCAACAAGACCATAAGCTTTGTCCTACATTCAATCACTTATATAATAAACCACAAATAAAATCTTCTCTGGAAGATACACTGCTCCTCTTTGTGACGGCAGGGAAACGGGACCAGAAGTTGGGGTAGGAGGCTTTATTCTTTTGGTAGATCTTCTCAGTCATTATAGATATTGCTGCACTGTTAATAAAAAATATATGCTTCTCTGTAAAGCATTTAAAAAAAAATTCCAAGGATGAGATGGCTGAGGTCTCAGCTCAAGTATCTCCAAATACATTGTTGTCCATTCCCTGACCTTTCCGTGTGTTATTTCTTGGTTGTTTTCCGGATCAATGCCATTCTCTGTTTATGAGCTTCTGTGGTGCAAGCTTTTTTGTAGGGTCGGATTTCTTCTGAGCCAAATCCTGGGATCCACATGTTCCACTGGCGTTCTAGATGTAACTGGACATCCTTCACCTCCAGTGTGCTGGACTTGCGATTCTGAGCAAGTTGACAGGCAGCTGTCACCACACTCTCGATAAAATCATCAGCGATCTGCAGCAGCATCTCTTCCACATCTTCATCCAACTGTTCATTAGGATCCACTTCTCTTACTAAGTCCTTTAATTTCTTCTTAGTTAATACCTGGTTGTTTTCGGGGCTAAGATGACCTCCAGTCCCAGAAGTGCCTGGTATCTTTACTACAGTAGTGCTATTGGCCATGGAGCCTTGTGGAGGGGTGCTGGCTGGTTCCGGTTTTATGGATGAGAAATTGGAGAGGTTAATTAGTGCTGAAGGGCCAAACTGGTTCATAATCTGCTGAACCTTGGACTTCAGGTCATAGAGTTTGTCAAGATCCTGCTTCTTTTTGGAACTGTGAAGACCGAGGCCAATCAAAGGCAGCCGCGTCTATCTCCCCATGATAAGCGGAGACTGCCCCAGTGAAGTTCTCTGCTCAGCAGCCGGTCTGACTGTGCGGCCCTCCCCGACTGCTTCCGGCACCGCTCCCCGCCTCCAACCCGGAAACGCCATTTTCTATTTTCTTAACTTCTTCAACTTTAAGTTTTTTTGTTTACTTATTTGAGGGGATGCAGAAAGATAGGCAGGAGGAAGGGATATACTTCTTGATGTACTTCCTTAGGATTTTTCTCTTTTTTCATTCTTTTTAACATACACTTACTTCACGGTTTAGGTTGAGGATCCCTAGTTTATGTTTTGTGTCTGCGTGTGTACAGGCTAAAAGACCAACGGTGATTTCAGGAAACATCTTGGCTAGTTTTTACCTCCTTTTTGTTTCTGGGATTTCCAGGAACTGCACACCAGGGCCAGAAGTGTAGGCTGCTGCCTTTTTTTAGTTGGGACAGTTGGCCTTTTTTTATGTGGGACCTGGGATCTGAACTCAGGTCCTTCTGCTTGCGAGGCAAAGTCTTAATCCCCGAGCCATTTCTCCAGTCCAGATCCCTAGTTTGAAAACTGAAATTTGAAATTTGGGCAAAGGATGGCTCAGAGTGTAGTACTTGCCCAGCATGTACAAGACCCAGGGTTCAACCTCAATACTGTACAAATAAAAATTAAATGAAAAAAGAGAGGTGCTAAAGATCTAAACTCCTTCATACCCTGGTTCTTTCAGCAGACAGTGGCATTAGGGACCAAAGTTTGGACACCCAAACATAGGTGGCAGGATCCTGTTTGGGGAGTAGCAGTGGCAGAATCAGAATGTTGATGATCCTGGATTGCTTCTGCCTCCTTCTGGCTTGGCTCTGGGATTTCCCAGGCTCCGCCCACCAGGGCCTTAATGCAAGCTGATGTCCTTTTGGCCTGAGTTTTTTTATGTAGGACCTGGGATCCAAACTCAGGATTTTCTGCTTATGAGGCAGAATGTTAACCTCTGAACTCTCTCTTCAGCCCTTTTTACTTTTGAGATGATCTTTCTTAAGTTGTTCAGATTTACTTTGAACCTGTCAGTAGCTGGGATTAGGTGCCATCAGGACTAACAGAATTTTTTTTTTTTTTTGAGACAGTGACTTATAACTTATATCCCAGATTGGTCTTGAACTCACAATGACTGACCTAATGTCTATACTTCTGAGTGCAGGAATTATAGGAGTGTACTACCACATTTGGATGTGGTGCTGAGAAATGAAAACAGGGCTTCATACATACTAGGAAAGCACTCTACCAACTGAGCTATCTCCCTAGAACCTCTGCAGTATTTTCTTTCTTTCTCTCTCTTTTTTTAAAAAGCCTGTGTGTGTTTGTATGTGTTTGTGCTCAAGAGAGTGTGTGCCTGTGGAGGCCCAAGGGTGACATTGGGAATCATCCTGGATTGCTCTACCTCCTTATTGCTTTGCTCTAGAGTTTTTCCAGACTCTGTTTTCCAGGGCTGTAAATACAGGTGGTCGCCATTGTTGCCTGGCATTTTTACATAGGATCTGAACTCAGATCCTTTTGCATGTAGGCAGAGTCTAAACCCCTGAGCCATCTCTCCCCCAACCCAGTCCTACATAAAAAAACTCAGGCCAAAAGGATATCAGCTTGCATTAAGGCCCTGGTGGGCGGAGCCTGGGAAATCCCAGAGCCAAGCCAGAAGGAGGCAGAAGCAATCCAGGATCATCAACATTCTGATTCTGCCACTGCTACTCCCCCAACCCAGTATTCTTAAAGGTTATATATTTTATATAGATCTTTCCAATACAGTAGATAACATCAGAAAACTATTTTTTCTACGGCAACAGAAAATATGAAATACTCCTTTATATTCTATTCGAGTTCAATTCATCATGAAAGTATCATAATAATCTTACCAGATTTGTCTTTCTGAATAGCTTTATCCTCAAAGTAGCAGAACATTACCTGGAAGCGATCAGGATCTGTTGAACGCAGTACCCTAACAAGGAGAACAGTTTTAAATGAATTTTGCAAAATCCAGGCTCTCCTTATCATAGATTTGACACTTACTGTTCAGAAATGGTATGGCTTAAGGAATACCACTATTCCTCATTTATATGGGCACAAATTGACTTAGGCTTTCTATTTGTATCTTTCAAACAAGCAATCCCACAAACTAGAGACTTGTCTTAAGGATTATATCAAAGAAGATTCTGTTTTTTTAAAATTTATTATTTATTCAATTATGCGTGTGTATGTATGTATGCGTGTGTGTGTGTGTGTGTGTGTGTGTGTGTGTGTGTGTGTGTGTGCATGAGCACATGTGTAGAACCACGGATGAATTTGGGAACCACCATGGACCACCTCTACCTCCTCCTTGTTTACTCTGCCCAGGTATTCCCAGGCTCCGCACTACCAGGACCAGAAACGCAGGCTGCCCCCGCTTCCGCCTGGCGTCTATACGTGGGGTCTAGGATCCGAACTCAAGACCTTCCACCTGCAAGGCAGAGGCTTAAGCCCTGAGCCACCTCTCCAGCCTCCAAAGAAGATTTTTTTTTTTTAAATTTTTTATTATTATTATTACTTATTCAACTATGTGCATGTGCGTGTGTGTATGTGCGCACGCGTGTGTGTGTCCGTGTGTGTCCGTGTGTGTGTGTCCGTGTATGTGTGTGTGTGTGTGTGTGTGTGTAGAACCACGGATGAACTCGCGAACCACCATGGACGCCTCCACCTCCTTCTGCCGCGGATTCACAGGCTCCGCCCTACCAGGACCAGAAGCGCAGGCCGCCCCCACTTCCACCTGGCGTCTATACGTGGGATCTGGGATCCGAACTCAGGACCTTCTGTCTGCAAGACGGAGGCTTAACCCCTGAGCCACCTCTCCAGCCCAGAAGATTCTTAATAGTAGTACATTACTTGAAACAGAAACAATCTGAGTGCATACCTGTTCGATGATATCATGTTACTGCCAAAACTTCAGACAGCTCTATATACGTTGTGACAAACACACACACGCACACACACATGATAAACCACTACGTGAGAAGAGGAAGTAAATATAGCATAATCTCATTGACAGTTTTCGTAGGCCATCTGTGCACATGCATGTGTTATGTATATGCCTAGGAAAAGGGCACCTTTCAGAGGGAAATATGAGAAAATTAACAATGACTACCTCTTAATAGTAGGAATAAAGGACTCAAGGCTAAGAAAGAGACAAATTACTTCACCTCTGTATCTTCTGTGTAATTTCTAGTGTTTTCTTTTTTTAAAAAAAATAATTTATATTTACTCATTTATGTTGTGTGAATATGTGTGTATAGAGGGAGGGGACACACAGTTGCCACAGCACATGAGCAGAGGTCAGAAAACAACTTGCTAGAGTTGATCCTCTTTGTCTACCATGTAGGTTGAAGGGATCAAATTCAAATCATCAGGCTTGGCAACAAGTGCCTTTACCAACTGAGCCATTTTACCAGACTCTTCTTTTTGAAATTGCATGCACCTTGAGCTTTTTTTGTTTGAGAAAGGGTCTCACTATATAGTTACGAACTCATAGTCATCATCTTATCTTATCTTCCCAAATGGTGGGATTACATTTTTACTTTTATGGTAAAAAATACCTAAAACTTTCAGGGAAAACAAAGAAAAAGGAAAAATTCATATGCCTGAACCATAGCTACTTTGAAGAGCCATTCAGAGTGTATGTACAGTGCTCCTGTAAAAAAAGCAGGAGCTTAATAATGACCATCAATTGGCCACCATGCCAGCCTTTAAAAAGTAAATAGGGGCTGGAGAGATGAATCAGGGAGTAAGACACTGTCTTGCAAGCATAAGGTCCTGAGTTCCCATCCCAGGTCCCACATAAAAACGCTAGGAGGAACCAGTGGTGGCCTACACTTCTGGCCATGCTGGGCAGAGTCTAGGAAATCCCAGAGCAAAGCAAAATGGAGGTAATAGCAATCCAGGATGATTCCTGAAGTCATCCTTGGTCCTCCAAAGGAACACACAGTGCCCTCTTATACACACACACAAAATAAATAAATGAATAAGTAATAAAAAAACCTCAAAAAATATTGAAAAAAAATTTAAAGCAAATAGGTTTCTGTAGGGGATTTGTGGGTATTAGAAGAACATGGCTTTAAGTTCTCATATTTTCACTTTGTGGTTTTAAGGTTTTCTCAATAAACCATGGCTCAGAATTGAAGCCACATTCTTGAATCAGAGGTTTGGGGTTATTGCTCCATGCAAACACAGGGGTCTTGGGGATCCGCAGGCAGCCAAGGGCTCTGAGAATCAAAATTTCAGCTCGTGTAGTCATGCAAGCTAGCATTAAAACCATGATTTTGCTCAATGTTTGTATTTTTAAATTTAGCGTTTTTAATGTGTGTATGCACATGCACAAATATGTACATACCATGTGAGGAGGTAGAGGACAACTTTCAGAAGTTGTTTTTCTCCTCCTACCATGTGGGTCCTGGGGAATCAACTTGTGTTGCAATGCTTGCACAGCAAAGGTCTTTATCAAGTAAACCATTTCAGTAGACCTACTTTTTATCTTTTTCTTTTTTAATTTAGTGCTGGGGATAGAACCTAGAGTCTTATGCATGCTAGGCAAGCATTCTGCCACAGACCTACATTCCAGTCCTCCCACTAGTTTTTCTTTGAAATATATCTTTTAAGGGAAAAAGAGGAAAGGGGAGTACTATAGTAACATGCTACAAAAGATGGTGAGGGGATGGTCATTTCTTTCTCTAGCTATTTGGTCACTGATTCTGGACTTCAGTACAAGAGCTAATATGACTTAGTGGTCAAGTGATTGCCTGAGTTTCAATCCACATCAGAAAGTACTACCTTGGGCCATTTACTCAATTTCTCAGCATCTGTTTCTTTATCTGTAAAATGAGTGGCTAAAGAGCACCAATCTCATAAGGCTAGTTGGGGAGTATATAAATATATGTAATTTAACCTAGTACCTGGCACAGCAAAGCACTCAATCCACATTAGCTATTGTTGTTACCCTGATGGCAATTATAAAACAGCAGTCATAGTAATGGTTAGGATTTCTGTGGCTGAAGATACATCCCGAGCAAAGAGCTACCTATAGGGTTGTGTTGGAATCAGACTCCTTCTATATTAGTTGTCTGTACTCAACTGTGGTCTGGAAACCAGCTTGACATACATCTTAGGATCCACCTTAGTGAGGAATGACATCTCAGAAGGAATCACCCAGTCACTGTACTGAGCTGGCAATGTCAATTAACATTGCTCAGAAGCCTACTTCCTAGGAAAGCAAAGATGAAAATCGAGTTTGGACATTAAGATGTGTTAACAGATGTGGCATTTATCTCTCATGAATGGGACAACAGAAAAGCAGTAGGGGAGAAGGCATTAAAGTTTTTTTTTTACTTCTTTCCAAATGTTTGTGACTCTTGGGAGGAATTGAAACAAGTCTAGCAGGACAGGAAATTTATGTCTTCTTCAAAGTGAGTGTGCAGTGAGGTGCAGGCACATGTACCTCATGTATTCCAGCCGATACACAGATAAGAGATAGGTAGACATAGCAAAGTCAAGCTTGTTGATGAGAGCAGACACCTCAGGAGGAGGATCCAGCAAGTTGATGATGGTGCTTCGGAGCTCGCTCAGTTCAGCCTGGAGGGAAAGAAACACTTGCAGGCTCATGAAGGCACCTCTCCAAAAGGAGCCCCAATGGTTAGCAATGCAAATAGTGAAGACACAGATCTCACAGATCTTTTTGCCTCAATTTTTCCCACACAGTACAGCTAGAGAGAGAAAAGAATCCTTACGGGAGTGACTGTATCGTTTTTCATGGCCGAGTTGTACTGGAGAACTGATCGCAGAGGTTCTTTGCTGGGAAAGGTAAGCAGGGGTGACTTGGTGGCTATTTCACAGACCCCCTCATACCATTCTTCTGGCCAGAGTCCTGTGAGAAAGTGAGTATAAATGAGAAAGGACTGGGAGTGTAGCTCAGCGGTTGAATCCTTGGCTAGCGTGAGTGGGTAAGGACCTGGGTCCTACACACGCAGGCACGCATGCCCGCACACAGGCACGCAGAAGTCAGTACCTAGTCAACAAGTCCTACAGTGGCATTGCCTCTGGCAATCTCTAGAGTCCTGAGTACTTGAGATATTATCCCCAAAATGGGGTAAAGAAACAAGTTTGCTATCTAACTTTCCTACAGATATGTGGCATTTCCAGTATTTTAAATTTCATGTAGGCAGTGTAATGACTACAAATACTTGTGGAAAGAAGCAGCTGCATGTGGAGTCATTTCAAATGTACTCACACTCAGATGAGGTTAAGCTGATCTCAATCTTGTTTTTGATCCATACTTGTTCTCCCTGGAAAGACACCACTCCCTACCTGAGCCCTCCACGGCAAATCCCATCAATACAGAGTAGAGCCAGAAGTCTCGGAAAAGCTTCTGTAGCCGAGGCTTAGCTTCCTTGATAGGTGGCAAACGTCTGGTGAGCTGATGTGAAAAGAAGGAAAGAAAAAAGATTATTGCTTATGAAACTTTAATACACTAAGTATAAAATCAAACACACATTTATCTTCCAGAAGTACTGTGAGAAGATCAGCCAATAAGACTTGGTGGGAAAAGGTGTACTGAGTGGTAGATGATACTTTTCATCATGTTACCAGTAGCACATCACTCCCTTATATAGAATGCCTAATGAGAACCAGGCACTGTTTGGGGATTGTCTAACTGGAGGAAGACGGCAAACAATAATAGTGAGACAGAATTCCTGGAAAAGGCATTATGGGTTCTAGAGTAAAGTCAGCCAGGCAGAGAAGATGAGAGATACCATGAGGAGCATCAGACCCTAAGCCTAAGTCCGAGAGAGTACAGAACACTTAGAGTACGTATTTAATGAATGGGGCTGGCCCTCAGAGGAGGATATGTTATCAGTGTGGTGGACTGTGAGCAATACTATGGGTAGGACACAAGAAAAAGCTTTCAAATCCTTTTCAACACATGACTTTTTTATTTTTAATTTCTAAAACATTTTTTGCATGCCACTGACATAGCTCAGTGGTTAAGGTGTCTGGTCACAAACCTGGCAATATGAGTTCAAGTCCTGGAAGCCCACATGGTAGAAGAAGAAAACTGACTTGTGAAGGTTGTCCTCAAACCCCCACCTGTACACCATGACTTATGTGCAACTCCTTTCTCTCTCTGATAAATACATAAATTTTTTTGCATGCACGTGCACGTGTACGTGTGTGTATGAGTGTGTGTAGGCCTAAGGGTGACTTCAGGAATCACCCTGGATTGCACTACCTCCTTTTTATTTTGTCCTGGAGTTTCCCAGGCTCTTTCAGGGTTAGAAGTGCAGGCTGTCGCCATTTCCACTTGGCATTTTTACATGGGATCTGGGATCTGAACTCAAGACCTTTGGTCTATTTTATTCATTCATTCATTCATTCATTCATCCATTTTGTGTATGTGTGTGTGTATCAGAGGGCACTGTGTGTCCCTATGGAGGACCAAGGGTGACTTTGGGAATCATCCTGGATTTCTTCTATCTCCTGTTTGCTTCACTCTGGGATTTCCCAAGTCCCACCCACCAGGGCCAGACGTGCAGGCTGCTGCTATTTCCAACTAGTATTTTTACATGGGACTTGGGATCTGAAGACAGAGTCTGAACCCCTGAGATCTCTCTCTCTCCAACCTGAGACCTTCTGTTTTTGAGGCAGAGGATTAATCTCTGAACTATCTCTCCAGTACTCAGTATATGACTTTTACAAACAGTAATCTTGGGCAGAAACCCGATATGTAAGACAGTTACATAAAAGTACAATGGCTTGAAAGCATGTGTGAGAGGCTGAATTCCCTGCATTCTCGATTAAGATAGTATCCTGTTTTCCTTGAGGAATAGAATAGCTTATCAGTTACAAAAAATTATTTCCTAAAACTACTCTTCTGGGCAGGCTGGTCCTCATAGAAACCGAAGAACATGTAGGCAAGAAGCTCCTGTATACTAGTAGTAAGGAGCTGTTATTCAAAACACTAGGGCCAGAAACTCTGAAATTGTTAGAAGAAAGAGTATGAAGTACACAACTCCCCACGACCCACCTGCTCCCCCCTACCCTCCCTCCCCATCCCCCAGTGCCTCCCCCCCAATCCCCAGAGCATCCTTTACTGTGCATGCCAAACTCTCCTCTGGGTCCTCCTCTCTGATGAGCTGCAAGGACCCAGGGGTATTTCCCAGAACCCTTTCCTGTGTCCCCCTTAAGCTTAGGAACACTACTGTGACTGTCAGTCCCTAGCATCCAAGGATCCTAGTGCCTTTAGTCCATACTAGACTTTGTTGGGTCAATAATGTGTTGGATATAGCGCAGGTCATGCAAAGTCCTAAAAAATATGGAACGCTTCATGAATTTGCGTGTCATCCTTGCACAGGGGTCATGCTAATCTTCTCTGTATTGTTCCAATTTTAGTATATGTGCTGCCGAAGCGAGCATAAATAAAGATTTTCTGAACAGAACAGCAAATGCCCAGGAACTAAGACCAATAATCAACATATGGGACTTCATGAAATAGAAAAGCTTTTGTTCTGCAAAAGAAACTATTAATTATGCAA
This sequence comes from Typhlomys cinereus, assembly GCA_023101885.1. NCBI lineage: Eukaryota > Metazoa > Chordata > Mammalia > Rodentia > Platacanthomyidae > Typhlomys > Typhlomys cinereus. The sequence continues at coordinate 665,828 of JALPQD010000107.1, forward strand.
AAAGATAAGCAATAGAATGGGAGAAAATCTTTGCTAGCTATGAATCTGACAAAGGATCAATCTCCAGAGTATACAAAGAGCTCAAAAAACTAAACACCAAGACAGCAAACATCTTAATTAAAAAATGGGCCTTGGAACTAAATAGGGACCTCATTCAAAAAGAAATTGAAATGTCAAACAAATACTTAAAAGATGCTCGACTTCCCTGATTATCAGAGAAATGCAAATTAAAACTACCCTACGAAACCATCCTACCCTAGTCAGAATGACTAAAATCAAGAACACAAACAATAGAGAATGCTAGTGAGGTTGTGGAGAAAAAAGGACACTTATTCACTGCTGGTGGAAGTATAAACTGGTACAGCCTCTTTGGAGAGCAGTGTGGAGGTTCCTCAGAAAATTAAAAACGGAACTGCCATATGACCTAGCTATACCAATCCCAAGAATATTCCCAAAAGACTCTACATCTTATTACAAAGACACTTGTTCATCTATGTTCATTGCAGCTCTATTCACAATAGTGGGGGAAAAAATGGAATCAGCCAATATGCCTATCAACAGAGGAATGTATAATGAAAATGTGGTACATATACACAATGGAGTATTATTCAACCACCAGAAAGGATGAGATTATGGAATTTGCTGGTAAATGGATGGAACTGGAAAATTTAATATTGAGCAAAGTATCTCAGACATAGAAAGTTAAGCACCTCATGTTATCTCTTATATTTGGATGCTAGCACTGATATCCTTGTCAATGTACTTGGACTGGAATTACTGTAAAAGCAAGAAAATTTGAAAGAGATCAATGAGTGAGGAGGAGGGAAGAAATGGTTAGGGTGAAACCTTTTAAAGGAGAGATTTATGATACCAATGCAAGCAGTTGAGGGAGGAATAACTGGGAAATATACATAGTGGGGAATGAGGGGATGAGAGATAAGAGGGTTAGAGGCACTTATTAAAAAACCCTAAGATTATGGGAAGTAACCCCAAAGGAACCTCCTATGCCAGTAGTAAGTAAAGAAAAAAATGCCTTTTAAAGAAAGGAACTAGAAAGGACAATCCCCATGTAGAACATAGAGGGAGGAAAATGGAAAAAAAAAAAAAAAAGCCCTGAGCTGATCTACTTGGATCCCAGTGACAAAATTATGCTAGAGGTAACAGGAATGTGGCACTTCCTGATAAAACGTTCGTCAGAGAGGTCTCAAAGGCCTCCAAACATTATAGGTTTTTGCCATTGCTCTTGATTTCTCTCCAAAAAACTGTCAGTAAGACCTTATTACTGAAGATGCAACACATATGGATCACGGTAGTAGAAAGGCCAGCAATTCAACTTTCTGTGCTTTGGGATCCTACTCTTCACCTTACCACCTTCTGCCCAAGGTCCGGGTTTAAAAGTGCTCTGTGGGCTCTCCTTGTTTTCTGATTCCTTCTGGCCCACTGTTTATCAACTAAGGCTACTCTACTTCCCGGAAAAGGAAGATGAAGGTAGCTTCAGAAAAGGCACCAAAAGTGTTCTGACATAGCTTAAAATAGACATGATGACGCTATGGCAGGTTAGTGCAAGGAAATACTTCTATGCTTCAAGACAGATGGGAAGGAGCAAAAAATTCCAAATCCTCTCTGACCCCCTAAAAGGAAAGGAAGGGCTACAGAATAAACAACCTGTTTATACTTAAAAAGAAATCAAAGTCCAGGGACAAGTGGGAAGGCAGAGAGTACATGTAGCAACTTTACATGTGTGAGGTAAGCACTCTACCACCAAGCCACTGCCCCAAGCGGTCAAAAGAGACAGTACAGCCAAGTGCAACGCATGACTGGATCCTGAATTTAAATTTTTTTCTTTCCGAGCAAACAAACGAAATACTCCCAAAAGTTCTAAAGGTCATTTTTCAAATGTATTTTTAAAAAAGTTTATTGTGTGTGTGTTGTGTGTGTGTGTGTGTGTGTGTGTGTGTGTGTGTGTGTGTGTTGTATTAGAGGGCATTGTATGTCCCTGTGGAGGACCAAGGGTGACTTCAGGAATCATCCTGGATTGCTTCTACTTTCTTTTTTTATTTTATAATTTTTTTTATTTATTCAATTGTGCGTGTGTGTAGAACCAAGGGCAAATTCAGGAACCACCATGGACCGCCTCCACCTCCTCCTTGTTTACTCTGCCCTGCACAGGCCGCCCCAACTTCCGCTGGGCGTCTATACGTGGGGTTTATACGTGGGGTCTAGGATTCAAACTCAGGACCTTCCACCTGCAAGGCAGAGACTTAACCCCTGAGCCACCTCTCCAGCCCCTTCTACTTCCTCTTTGCTTTGCTCTGGGATTTCCCAGGCTGCACCAACCAGGGCTGGAAGTGCAGACTGCTGCCATTTCCTCCTGGCATTTTTATGTGGGACCTGGGACCTATCTCAGTCTTTTCGCTTTTGAGGTAGTCTTAACCTCTGAGCCATCTATCCAGCTCTAAGGGTCATTTATTTCTTCCACTCATACAAAGTTGATAAGTACCCCATTTCCCTCCCTCCCTCTACCCCTCTCTGGATCCCCTTGCTCCCTCCCCCCCTTTTCCCTTTCCTTTTCCCTCCTCCCTCTTTTTCCCAGTGTTCCCTCCCCCCCATTCCTGGAGCATCCTTTAGTGTGCATGTCAAACTTCCCTCTGGGTCCTCCTCTCTGATGAGGTGTAAGGACTCGGTGGCATTGCCTAGAGCTCTTTTTTGTGTTCCCCTTTCTAAGGGTCATTTTTAAAGGCACAGAGAATCCTGACTCTGACTGCGCTGTGGTTTTCCCAGGAGTAACTGCAGTAAATCACAGGACAGAGTCCCTTCTACCAGGAGACACATGTTCCAGTATCTAGGGCTGACATGTTACCGTGTCTTCTTACATTAGGATGCTCCAGAACACAGCTCTTTCAATGCATGTATATACTAGCATGTAGATGTTCTTTACTCAAATTTTCCAAGTTCTCTGTAAGTTCTAAATTATATATTAAAAAGCTGGAAAAAAATTTGAGCACAGGTTGACAGTTCTGCTTATATGGAGAAGGGGGGGGGTCAGAGCATATACCACCTGTAACCTCTAAATAGGAACAGATTAAAAAAAATAACAAGATACTAAGAAGGGTTAGTATTAAGTGCCCCCCCAGCACAGAGATATAAGATGAGAAAGGCAAGATGCAGGAAACTTTACTAGTTCCTAATTTTAAAAACAGGGCTGGGAATATAGCTTGCCTGGCAGAATATTTGCCCAGCATGTAGGAAGCCCCGGCTCCCATTATTTCTGGGTGACTAGATAGCCAGGGATTTGCTTTCTTCTTTAAAGCTGTCAAACCAACAAACCAGGTGTGGTATCAAATGCCTGTAACCCCAGCACTTGGGATTAGAAATTCAAGACTATCCTCAAAAAAATAAAATAAAATAAAAGAAGAAGAAGAAAGTAATAGTTGTAGTGGTGACCCCAGAACCATGAACAATGTCTTGGTTGTATGCTGACTCTGGCAAGCACTCCCATAGTAAGGCTGTGTGGATATGCTGACGTGGCGGCAGTCACAGTCAAACCTCATCAACAGAACTGGAGTCTGGACAAAGCTAGTCACTAAATACTGATCAAAGACAAAGCTAAGGAAATTTGTGCTGACAAAGCTAGTTGAGTTTGAACTGGGGCATATTTACTTTGGAAAATACACAACAGCCCAGCAGCAAAGTTCATATTGAAACCCTGCTGGTGACCTTGTTCAATTTCATCCTGGTAGCGCCACTACTCAGAAGCACAGAGGTAAGTTTGGTTTCCAAGTTTTTGCTGATTATAAATTTCTACTTTTGGTGTTTAGAGATAGGCAACTGGTTCTTTCTTTTATTGAAATACAAGCTCAGAACCTTTCTATAGAAAGGGAAATATTAATTTTCCCTTAGATTTTTATTGATCTAAGAAAGGAAAACCTTTTAAAATCTATTATAAAATTCTGTATTAGTTGCCTTATCAGGACAATTGACAAATTTGGAATAAGAGCTGTAGAAGACATAAAGCCTATAATTCAATTCCAGCACAATTCCAGTACTTAGGAGTTTGAAGGAGGAGGATTTGCACACCAGGGCGAGAAACATTTTTCTTTTCAAATTAGGTAATGGTATTTAAGTATGAAAGTATCTTTGTTCTTAAGCAATTTTCCATGATATATTACTAAAAGTCTAGAACAAACACACACACACACACACACACACACACACACACACACACACACACACACACGGAGGAGAAAAAGGGGAGGAAGGGGAGAAAGAAATGATCCAAAACATAAAAACCCATAATGATAGAAAAGGGGACACAGGACTGTTCTACTCTTTCAAGTCTTCTGCAAGTTTGAAGTTAGTTTACAATAAAGTTTTTCAAACTCCAAGAAGTTAATTTTCTATTTGGGCCTGGACAATGATCTAGGAGAAATGATGGATTTTAGGCATTCTGTTGTGACACACCACCAAAAAGTACCTCTGTTCCAAGCAACTTGAGGATATGCTTCATGAAGTTCCCAGGAAAACAGATTTTTAAAAAATTTTTAACATTTTTTATTATTATTTCCGCTCATACAAACTTAATAGGTAGACCAGTTCCCTCCCCCCAGGAAAACAGATTTTTGAGTGATTGTATCTTAGAACATATTGCTTCTCTTCAAAGATAGCAATCTGCATTCATACACAACTTTAGAGATATTTTAAAAATGTGACTGGCAAAACAAAAGGAAGATTTACCTTTTTGAGTCCTAATTTTTCAAACTATAGATAATATTCCTGGCATTTTTCTCCTTTCTCTGGTAAGGGAATAATGAAAACTTATTTATGGCTTTCATCATAAGTAGTTCAATAAATAGGGACAGGGTTCAAAACAACACACATACATGCAAACAAACAAACAACAACAAAACGCTTCCAAATATATTCTCTGAGAACCAGAATATGAACCTGAATATCTTTACCATTTCCCAATGTAGACTCAGATTAGTTTTTCTGTCATCTTTGTGCAGGGGCCATGCTAATTTTCCCTGTATTGTTCCAATTTTTAGTATATGTGCTGCTGAAGCAAGAACCAGATTACTTTTTCTAAACCCTTATGAATCCAGGTTTTCTGTTAATTTGTTCTTTAACCTTATTTATCTGGGACATTTTTAAGTACTAACAGCAATACTTTCATTAAACTGCTCATGTTCTTCTCTTCTTAATTATATTGTCATTAATATCCATGCTTGTTTGTATACAGAAACTGGGCTCAGTTCTATTTGCAGCCACACACATTAGATTTTTTTTCCTTCTTTTCTCCGTCCCTCTCTCCCTCTGTTCCTTCCTCCTTTTCTCCCTCCCTCCCCCTCTCTTAAACTTTTATTTATTTTGCGTGTGTGTCAGAGGGCATTGTGCGCCCCTGTGAAGGACCAGGGGAGATTTTGGGAACGATCCTGGATTGCTTCTACTTCCTTTCTGCTTTACTCTGGGATTTCCGCCCACCAGGGTCAGAAGTGCCACCACCTTTTCCAGCCTGGGACCTGGACTTTCTGCTTTTGAGGCAGAGTCTTAATCTTTGAGCCATCTCTTCAGTTCATGACTCTACTTCTAAAATATGCAATTCAAAAATCTCAGTGGACTGGGAATGTAGCTCAGTTGGTACAGTACTTGCCTAGCACATACAAAGTTATGAGTTCAATCTCTAACACTGCATAAATCAGATGTAGTGACACATACCTATAATTCTAGCATTCAGAAGGTGAAGGCAGGAGGATTAGAATTCAACATTATCCTTGGCTACAAAGGAGTCCAAGGCTAGCCTGGAATTTACAAGACTCTGTTTTAAAAATCTAAACCAAAACTGAAACCAAAACCCTAAAGTCTGTGATCACAACAATACTGGAAATTATTATTTTAACCATGATCATGTGTAAGCCCAAGGACAAAGATTGGTAGAAGCTTCTCCTCAAACCTGGGTAGTTTTGAATGTCCTAGCACTCTAGAGTAAACAAGGTCATTTGACAGTGGGGAACTAGGGGCTTAACCAACTTGGTTTTAATCCAGTCACCATCATTCATTCATTCATTCATTCATTTTGGTACTAGGGATTGAACCCTAGTTTATGTAATCTGGGAGAGAGTACTACCACTTTTTTATACCCTCAGCTCAAACTGCTTTCATTTCTTAATAACAGCAACTGAAGGCTCAATCTCCTGATAGTAAAATGATAGGAGGGTGAAATTACACAGTATGTCTTAATATAGAGCCATGCATCCAAGAGAGGCTCCATTGATTGATAGCCAGTGTCATTATCAATTATCAACAAAATTGAGATTATTTCAAGTGGGTTATCTGTACAGTTATAGTTGGACTCTAATAATCTTCAGGCCTATCAAGCTTAAATACTGAAACAGAAACCAGTAAATCTAACCTGATTAAGACTGGTAACAGATATACCAAAACAGGATTAGACCCAAAACAGACTTTACAAAACAGAATTCTTTCTCTACTTGCCTGGTCAGCAATATAAATTCCTATTACCATTATTGAGTGAAACAGGGAAGCACCAAAAAATGTATCCAATTAATAACAAGAAAAATGCAGAGAATGAAATCAAAGCCACTTGTCACTGAAATGGATTTGATAAGCCATCAAGCCCTCAAGTCATCAAGAAGGCAAGGAATGAGTAGATAAAAACAAAGGATTGTTTCCAGGCCTTTATAAAGGATGAACCTCTTTTATCACCATCTCAGGGATCCTGTCTGTCTGGACAGACTAGAAGTAGTGAAGTAGAAAAAAATTTAGCCTCTTCTGATAGCAAAGACTTCCTCCCTATAGCAAGTCAAAGGTCACCAATCATACTCCTTAGTAGGTCCAGAGTGAGTCTTACCAAGCTCCAAATCCTAAATTAATCAATTGACTACACAGATTTCAAATATTTTTTAGAGTGCATGTTTTCAGAATGCTTGGCCCATATACCTTGATAACACCTCCCTTTCTCCAGTTAGTTTGTACCTTACAGGCAAGGCGAGTCCTCCTAGGATGAAACTGCCCTTTCACCCCAGTTACTCATTCTAGTCTACCTCTTATGAAACCTCCCTAACTCTGGGCATCACTACTTTTCACCCCAATAAGCAGAGCCATAGTCTATCCCCCAAGTTTTGGCAGCACTATTTTGAAAGTCTTCAATTCACTGCATGTCTTTTCCATGAGGTCTGGCTCATGAGTCCTTCAGTGGAAAGACTTCTGTGTTTCTAGCACTATGTCCTTTCTGGAGACAGAAGACAATGTTTGGTGACTGGATGAAAAAGAAACTCTCCTCTGGGACTCCTGAGATCCCAGGAATCTAGAGAGTTAGTTTTGCAAGTTACTGAAGAAGGGATTCTCATGTAGGGGTCCATGACTTAAGTTACAACTTTATAATCATCAGATTCTCTTAAAGTTCAGTATCCTAAACTGGTTAAGAACTGTTACTATGAAGAATGGTCTCTTTCTGAGTCAAAGGCACAGAGAACCTGTAATCTAGATGCTGCAAATAGCATGGAAATTATCCAAGCTGCCACTTACTCTATCGTCTGTTTTCTTTAGCTCTGCTAAGATGAAACACCCATTCCACTCTCTTCTTGTTTCTCTCATCATAACATCTGTGTGTGGTGGGAACAAAGACCTTGTTGAGCAGCTGAATAATGAAAACCTGAGCATGCCCCTTCTGCCTGCTGACTTCCACAAAGAAAACACAGTTACCAATGACTGGATTCCAGAGGGAGAGGAGGAGGATGACTACCTGGACCTGGAGAAGTTATTCGGTGAAGATGATGACTACATTTACATCATTGATGCAGTTTCCCCAACAGACTCAGAATCAAGTGCTGGGAACATCCTGCAGCTTTTCCAAGGCAAGAGCCGCATTCAGCGTCTCAACATCCTTAATGCAAAGTTTGCCTTTAACCTGTACCGAGCACTGAGAGACCAGACTACCACTTCTGATAACATTTTCATAGCACCTGTTGGCATTTCTACTGCTATGGCGATGATTTCTTTAGGCCTGAGGGGAGAGACCCATGAGCAGGTGCACTCGGTTCTGCATTTTAAAGACTTTGTCAATGCAAGCAGCAAGTATGAGATTACTACCATTCATAATCTTTTTCGAAAGCTGACCCATCGCCTCTTCAGGAGGAACTTTGGATACACGCTCAGGTCAGTCAATGACCTTTATGTCCAGAAGCAATTTCCTATACGGGACGACTTCAAAACCCAAGTGAGAGAGTTTTACTTTGCTGAGGCACAGGTGGCTGATTTCTCAGACCCTTCTTTCATATCGAAGGCCAACAACCACATTCTGAAGCTCACCAAAGGCCTCATAAAAGAAGCTCTGGAGAATATAGACCCTGTTACTCAGATGATAATTCTGAACTGCATTTATTTCAAAGGTAAGATAGTAGCTTTATGGTTCTAAAAGCAGACTCACAATATAGTTACAAAAGTAGAATGAACGTTAAGAACTGTATTCTAGCTGTAATCTATCCAGGAAAATAAAATACAAGATTAACCCAGGGTCAGAAAACAGGAAGATAAAACAGGAAGATATTGTTTTAACTCACTGGATTTTCTTATTTAGAATTTCATGCATGTATATAATACTTTTTGTTTATATCTTCCTTTCTCCTTTCCTACTCCTCTTGCTTGATGTCCACCAATTCATACCCTCTTATCTTTATGTTCACATTTTTTCTCTCAAAAAATAGGACTGTAAAATATATGAATAAGAGAAAACACATTTAAAATGTAGAAAGCAGTTATGATTGTGCTGACAGCTCCATATGGTTAGCAACCAGTGATAAAGCTAAAAATTGTCAGTATCCTGTGAGGCTGAGTAAGCCCATAGGCTGAGCACATGGAGTTGAGCCCATGTGAAGTTATTCATGATGTGTATGCATGGAGCCTGCCTACATGTGATCATCCATGGTTAAGTTCATGGAACCTGTTTTATAAGAGGTTGTCCATAGTGTGATCATAGGACCAGGGAGGTCATCTACCCTGTGAGCACATGGAGACTAGCGCAATAGAGGTCATTTATGGTGATTAACATGTGATTAACAATAAGAAGAAATATGGACAAAGGCTAAAGGAATCTGTCTGTAACTGTTCCACTACAGTTATCGATTTTGACTTTTTTTTTTAGGAGATACTTGGAAACCTAGTTTTATGAACCTTCTCTTTTGTCAAATTTGGTTTTGGAACTTTAAGTCGTTATGTCTTAAGAGAAGTAGAACACTGAGTACTGGATTTCATAATGAGAAGTCTAACTCCATCTTTAAATACATTTTATTGCTGTCAGTTAAGTGTTACCCTTCCCTCTTTTCTCTATGCCTCACATCTGGACAGGGTAATAAGAAGATTGGATACCCACTCCATCTTTTGGTAGCAGTGAATGATTCAATGCCTGGGCCCCAATTCCCTAACCACAATAAAACCAAAACCAGTGGTCTTTTAGTACAATTTTAACTCCCTGTAATGCTCTGAATTAAAATACCCCCATAGGTTCATGTCTTTGAACACTTAATCCTTAGATAGTAGCTTGGGAAAGCTGTGAAACTTTTAGGAGGTGGAGTCTTGCTGGAGCCACTGAGAGGCAGGGTTTGAAATAGCTTGGCATAACTTCCTGCTCCTTCTCTGCTCCCTGACTGCCCATGCAACACGATGAGCCTCATAATCCTGCCATGCCTTTGCCCTGCCGGGTGGACTAGATCCTCTGGAATGCAAGCCAAAATAAACCTTTCTTCCTTCAGCTGTTTTCTGTCAGTGTTTTTTATCACAGCAACAAGAAAAAAAAAAGTAAGACAACTCTGGCCATCCTGCAGCTGTCCTAGTGCCTGCCTTCCTCCCAGCAACTTCAGTTATGTCGATGAAACATAATTGATTTTTAAAAATTCATCTCCCTTCATCTCTCCATCAACTCTCCCTCTTATTTTCAAGTCTTTTTACTTTTGTGGCCCACTTGATTCACCTAGTTTGTCTTTGATGCCATATGCCTGATAGAGAATAACTGACATTAACACAGTATCTTAAGCTACTTTTACATTAATGGATGGGTAGAAAACACATCAATAATGTCCTCTTACCACCTAAGACAGGGTCTTACTATGCAACCCTGGAACTTTATATGATCAGACTGATCTCAAACTCAATGTGATCCTTCTGCCTCTGTTTCTGAAGTGCTGAGATTATAGGCATGAGCCACCATGCCAAGCTTCCTTCCTTTTATATCCAATATAAGTGACAGTCTCCACAAAGTCTAAGCTGTCCTCAAAGTTGCTATATAGTTAGGGATGACTTTTAATCCTGATCCTTCTGCCTTCACCTCCAATTACAGGCAATGTACCACCAAACCTGAAGTAAATCATTAATTTTCTTGAGCAACTGTTCTGGGCTAGGCACAAGGACACTTTTTAAAAAAACTACTAACTCTCATTCTGTGTGTGTGTGTGTGTGTGTGTGTGTGTGTGTGTGTGTGTGTGTACCTCAGGCTGAACTGGAACTCTGGATCCTCTTGTCTAAAACTTGTATTTTATTTTTAAATTGAAGGGGAGATGCAGAGTGGCTCAGCATTAAATCTAATCACAGCACCAGGTTACCATGTTTGTCACCACTGACTTCTGGATAGCAGTGAAAACATTTGTTAGGAGGTCAACACTTCCTGCTAATTGGCCCCACTGCTGTGAGGTTCAATGAGTGGGGGAGAGGGAGCAGAGCCCCTCATGATCTGTCAGCATATCTTCTCCATTCTGAGCTAATTCTCAGCAGTTCTGTACGAAGGTGACCACTGAATAGCACTGGAGAGGCTAAGACTGCGGGTAGCTTAGAGTGCTGAGATATAACTGACCCCCAACTTCTACCAACAGCCCCACACAGTACTGGCTTTAATGAGGATAGAACCAAACAATGAATCTCTGAAAAGTCTGTGGTGACAGGCACACAAGCTATATGTATGATGAAAATATGCTCTTGAAAGAAATGGTTTTTGACTTTACCTGTGTGCCCTGGAACACAGGTACATGCTTTCTCTCTCTCTCTCCAATCACCCATAGATAGATAAATAGATAGATATAGATAAATCAACTTTAACACACACAAGTGTTTCATTGCTGGTTTGAAGTACAAATTTTAGGATTTTTTTAGTCATTTTTCTAGCAGCATGATAAAATGATAAAATACTTGACCCAAGCAACGTAGGGAGAGAGTGTTTATTCAGCTTAAAATTCCAGGTTAGTCTATTATGGCAGGGAAATCACAGCAGCAACATATTGAGGTAGCTGGCCACAACACATGTACAGTCAAGAACAGAGGGCAAGAACCAATGCATGCATGCTGCTTAGACACAGCTTACTTTCTCACTTTATGTAATCCAAGGAATGGCCTTCCCTGCAATTCAGATGTGTCTTTTCATATTAATTAATTTCCATATTAATTAATTAAAGACGATCTCCTGCAGGCATGCCCAGAAGCCAACCTTTGAATCCTTCTCAGGTGTGCCTTTTAGGGGTGAGGTTGACAATATTAACCATTACAAAACTAAAGAGTCTAAGTCCTGGTGTCATTATTTCTTATTTGTGTGACCTTGGGCAAGATGTTTAACATTTCTGTGACTTACTCATCTTTATTATGGAAGTGATAACACCTATTCTGACAGAACTGTAGGAAAAATCAAAGAGATAGCAATATAGTAAGCACATAGTTGCGTGTGTGTGGCAAAAAGTAGGAGCGCAATGAACTTGGAGTGATGTAGCACAATAATACGAAGTATGGAAGCATATATAGTGCTGCTAGTAACACTTATTTTCAGAAGCATTAGCCTATCCTTAGTAGGCTGAGAACACGCCAGTGGGAGACATTTTGTCAGCACCAAAACCTTTATCTTATCAATCTGGTGTCTTCAGATCACAAGAAGCATGGTTGGGCTAAACGATTTCTTTCAGCATGGGGGTTTGTCTGTGTATAAGACTACACATGATCAGATTATCTATTTTTAAAAAATTATTTATTTTGTGTATATGATGTGCATGTTCATGTAACATGTGTGAGTGTGAAGACCAGAGGAAAACTTTCAGAAGATGGTTCTTGCCTCCTGTCTTGTTAAGGACAGGTCTCTCTTGTTTATGGTACTGCAAGGCCATAGGTGTGCTGGGATTATAGAAGCACACTAAGCATGCTACCACATTCACCTTTTTTATATCGGTTCTAGGGGCTAAACTCAAATCATCAGGCTTGCACAGCAAACGCCTTGAAGTTGCTTTACTTGACTGTCTCTGTTTTATACCCATAAAATGGGGATAAAATAAATACCACCTAATTTCATATAGCTGCTACAAGCTGAAATGAGATAACACAGGGAAGGTTTTTAAGTGAGTGCCTGGTTATGTGCCCACTGTCAACTATTTACCAAACATTATTAGTTATGAACATACTAACACAAATACAGATTTATTACTGGATCATAGTTCTGTACTCAATCAACAAAGATCCCACGGATAATGTGTATCATCCATGTGTCCTGCCAAATGCTACAGAATCATAGCATGAGAGGGCCAAAGGTGCTTTAAACTATTCGATTTAAAAATAATCAAAATTCCAGGCAAATTAGATGTCTTACCAAGGGAAAACAAATGGGACCAGACTCAAATCCATATTCCATTCTAGTCTATTTAACCTTCCTTCCTTTTTTCTTCCTTTCTTTCCCTTCCATCCTTCCCCTCTTTTCGGGAGTAAGAGAGGGAAAGAAAGAAAAATAGAGAGAAAAAGATTGAGCACACATACCATGGTGCATGAATGGAAGTCAGAGGACAACTTTTAGCAGTCAGTTCTCTTCTTCCACCATGTGGGATTCCAGGGATTGAACTCAGGTCATCAGATCTTGTAGCAGGCAACTTACCCATTAAGTTATCACACTGGCCTCCATTTAACCTCTTCTTAAAAATGCAAAATTCAAAAAAATTTAGTTTGAGAGAGAGAAAGACAGAGAGACAGAGACAGAGACAAAGACAGAGAAACAGAGAGGACAACTTTCAGAAGTCAGTTCTCTCCTTTAAGCTTCTGAGGACTAACCTAATGTTGCCAGGTTTGTAAGCAGGTGCCTTACCTGCTGAGCTACTTTGCCAGTCCCAGAAATAAAAATGCTTGGCACAAGATCAAGCCAGGGAATCAGAGACTCTGGGAATTGGCTCTGAAGAATCCTTCAAGAGATAGAACACATGCTCAAGAGTAGAGAGAGATTGCTACTCTAAGGACCAGTCTAATAATTGCATTGCTCCATCTGACTTTATAGGAACCTGGGTGAATAAATTTCCAATGGAAATGACACACAACCACAACTTTCGGCTGAATGAGCGAGAAGTGATCAAAGTCTCCATGATGCAGACCAAAGGGAACTTCCTTGCAGCAAATGATCAGGAGCTAGATTGTGATATCCTCCAATTGGAATATGTGGGGGGCATCAGCATGCTAATTGTGATCCCACACAAGCTATCGGGGATGAAGACCCTTGAAGCACAGCTGACCCCCCAGGTGGTAGAGAGATGGCAAAGAAGTATGACAAACAGGTACTTAGAAAAGCATTTGTTCTTTTAAATTCCTATGGTTGTGGTATCAAGGAGTACTGAAACCCTGGCCAATCCCTCTCCCCTTGTTTTGAGACAGAATCTCACTCTATAGGCCATATGGCATCAAATTCAGTATGCAGCCCTTATAAGCCTCAAACTTACAATGACATTCTTCTGATAGCCTCCTAGTTAGCCACCTTACCCAACCTGGTCAATTTTTTAAAAAAATTTCATTCATTCATTCATTCATTCATTCATTTAGTGTGTGTGTGTATATGTGTGTGTGTGTGTGTGTGTGTGTGTGTGTGTGTGTGTGTGTGTGTATCAGAGGGCACATGTGTTCCTGTGGAGGACAGACCAAGGTTGACTTTGGGAATCATCCTGGATTGCTTCTACTTCCTTCTTGCTTTGCTTTGGGATTTCCCAGGCTCCACTCATCAGGGCTGGAAGTGCAGGATGCCACCATTTCCACCTGGCATTTTTTACATGGGATTAGGGATCCTGCTTTCCAGGCACAGTCTTAACCCCTGAGCCATCTCTCCAGCCCCCAAGCCTCAATTTCTTGTTCAGTGAAAGCACTTATGAGAAACATGTCTCCACAGCTGTTTCAGAAGGCAGAGATAAGTGGATTAGAATCACCTTAGAAATAACTTTGGCTCTGCTATATACTCACTTTGTGGTTTTGAGCCCAGCTTATTCATCTTAAAGTGAGATTAATCACATTACTTATGAGGATCAAGTTGAGAAATAAATAGGTATTGACTGCCACCTCTTTCTAGAGACTAGAACTAAGAGGCTCTCCCCTTCCTTACTGGGAAATTCCAAGGTCCTCCTAACCCAATGAAGAATAATTTTTTTCTTGATTATCATTTATTATCAAAATAATAATTATATATTAAAACTGTTGACTTTTAAGTATTTACTGAGGCTATTGTTGGACCATGAAAGAAAAATGAAGTAGGTCATATTTCTGTCTTACTGGATACTTACTGGTTAGGCTCATAATGAGAAGTTCATCTGGTTTGGTGGTTCTTATTGGACAAGACATGCAAAGAAATATAACAAAACTAAGAATTATAACTGGGCTTGGTTACTACATAACTATAATCCCAGCACTGGGGAGGCTGAAGTGGTAGGATCATGAGTTCAGGGTCAATCTGGAACAAGTGAGACCCTGTTTCAAAAATCAGAAACATGACGTAGTGAGTAAAAGTGCCTGCTATATAAGCCCGACAAACTAAGTTTGATTCCTGGAATCCACATAAAATGAAACAATAAAGTATCTGTAATCCCAAAACCTCTATGGAAACAGAAAGAACAGGCAAGAATTACATGGAATGCTCACTGGCAGAAGAGAGACCCCATCTCAAAAAGGAAAGGACCACCTCCTAAAAGCTGTCTTTTAACCTTCACATGTGTGTGCACACACATAATAAACTTTAAAAAAAAAGTAACGAACCTAAGAACAGGCTCTTTGAGGAAGGCACATTTTCCAGGTGTAAGTTATTCAGTTCTGATTTCTGATTAAAAATATCTCTTTTTGGACTGAAGAGATGGCTCAGGGATTAAGACTCTGCCTTGAAAGGAGAAGGTCCTGAGTTCAGATCCCAGGTCCCATGTAAAAAACACCACTCTGGAAAAGGTGGTGGCCCGCACTTCCAGCACTGGTGGGTGGAGCCTGAAAAATCCCAGAACAAACATAAAAAGAGGTAGAAGCAATCCAGGATGATTCCTGAAGTCACCCTTGATCCTCCAACAGCAACACATAGAGTGCCCTCTGATATACAAAATAAATAAGTAAATAAATAAATATCCCTTCCATACATACTTAATTTCTAATTTCTCTGTCAGGGGTCTCCTCTCTGTAATTAGGAAGGCTAAACCAGATTATTGATTCCAATCCTAATTCAGCATATTATTTACATCTCTCTTCCCACAGGAACCTGCCCAGCTTCTTGGCCTGGTCCAAATTCCACCCTACTCCGTTCTAGCACATCAGCATCTTCTCTCCTTCCATCCCTTAACTTCCCCCTCATGTTCAAACTCAAGGATTCATGTTTCCTACAACAAGCCTCCTTAGAGTTCTCTCCAAGATTTTGCTCGCTGTGGTCTACCCTTTTTCAAACCTGAGGCATCTTTCTAAGTCACCTGGATATCACCTGTGCCAAACACCCCTGAACAGTTTTATCTAGTAGGTAGGATTGTTCTAGTTTTTTTTTTTTTTTTTAAATGGTGTTTCTGGTGATCAAACTCAAGGCCTCACACATGCTAGGCAAGTATTTTACTACTGAGCTACTTTCCCAGCCTCTTAATGTATCATCTTTACACTTTTCCCCCCACCATTTTATATATGTGTCTGTTAGCTTACCAAAGGGAAAACAAGTTCTTAAAAAGAGAACTGCATCCTGTACCTCTTTATTTTTCACAAAGCATCAAGTTAGGCCCATGAATATTGTTTTGGTTCACCCAGTTATAGACTGAATGATTTGAGTAAGGACAGAAAACACAACTGTCTAACAGTATATGAAGGAGTTTTTTTTTTTCCTTCTAGTATTGGGCATGGAATCCAGGACCTTCACATTCAGGCAGAACCTTGCCATTGAGCTACATACCTAGTTTTTGTATATGCTATATGCTTGTTTTTATGTGTTATTCATTCATTCATTCATTCATTCATTGTGTGAATGTAAGTGGTCAATGTAAAAGCCAGAGAGGTCACCTCAAGTATCATTTTTCAGGTACTACCCACCTTCTTAATGAGACAAAGTCTCTTACTACCCTGAAACTTACCAAATAGGTTAGTTGAGTCTCAGGGATCCATCTGTCTCTGCTTCCCCAGGGCTGGGTTTATAAGCACATGGTACCACACCCAATTTTAACATGGATACTAGATATCAAAGTCAAGTCTTCATACTTGTGTAGCAAGCTTTACCGAGCTATCTCCCAACCCTAGTCTTTAGGTTTTTTGAGATGAGGTCTCGCTAAGTATCCAGGCTTACCTTGAACTTACAATATAGCATAGACTCACTGAAATTTGCTCCCCCCCCACTGTCTTCAGTAGTGGGCAATGACCCAGGGTGTCAGGTAACTTACAGGCTGGAAAAGCACTCTGACATTGATCTGTATCTTTAGCCTTAAGGGTTTCTTTTTTAAGGACACTGACATGATATTAAATCCTTTAATTACCAAAATAAGAAATGTCCAAACACTAGAAACTAAATCTCCTCTGTCTTGGTATCTTTAAGGAATTTGTTACCAAAAATCAAATTCTTTATATAAAATGTTATAATTGCATATATCCTACACATACACTAATCTACAGTAGTCTGTACCTTACTTATATAATACCTAAAACAATTGCTTATGTACAAATAGTTGTTCTATTTACTCTGTTGCTTAGATGAGAACAAAAACTCTACATGTTTAGATGCAGTTTTTTTCCCAGTTACCTACAATCAGTGACTGACAGAACCCAAGAGCTACCTGTAACTGGTTTTCCAGATTCTCAACTGATAGTCCAGCATATAAATTTTAAGAAGCATTATGTCAATTGTAATTTTTTTTATTATTTATTCAATTGTGCGTGCATGTGCGTGTGCGTGTGTGTGTGTAGAACCACGGACGAATTTGGGAACCACCATGGACGCCTCCACTTCCTCATTTATTCTACCCAGGGATTCACAGGCTCTGCCCTACCAGGACCAGAAATGCAGGCCGCCCCCGCTTCCGCCCAGCGTCTATACGTGGGGCCTAGGATCCGAACTCAGGACTTTCCGCCTGCAAGGCAGAGGCTTAACCCCTGAGCCACCTCTCCAGCCCCCACTATGTCAATTCTATGGCAAATGCAACCCCCCTACAGGATCATGCACCTCTGGCAGGAAAAATGTGATTAATTTGTAATTTGTGTCCATAAAATTGGCTTTTTTCTTCTCCAATTAGAACTCGAGAGGTGCTTCTACCCAAGTTTAAGCTTGAGAAGAACTACAACCTGGTAGAGGCCTTGAAATCCATGGGGATCACAGAGCTGTTCAGCAATAATGGCAACATGTCAGGAATCTCAGATCAAAGGATCATCATTGATCTGGTAACTGTTCTCTTGTATACACCAGTGTCCAGATTCTGCCTTGGCACAGTTCCTATCTTGTCTTTCCCAGTCCAATACCACCCAGTCTGCCTTCTGCCTTCCGAGGTTAGAGTACTCAGACTGCTTTTCCATATCTGGCTGTGGCACACAATACTCAGTTCTATGGGGGTCAGCCAGGGGTCAGTGTATTTGACAGAAGCTTAGAAAACAGCCTTGAAGTAAGTCTCTGATGTCTATTAAATAGCATGTTCAGCACAATAGTGAAGTATCCATTACATGTACAGAGAAACTATAGTATATGGGTAGATTAACAAACCAACTATAGGCCCTCAGCAAAAGAGAGTGAACAAACCCTCACCCTTCTGTTGAGCCTACCACCTAGACTTGAGAAAATAGGGAGCTAAGGATGGCTATCTTCCAAGGTTTTTCAGATGTGGACATGGTTAGCAGTAAATGTAGTTTTAAAGGTTAAAAATAAGTATCTGTGATATGATACGGATGCTAACCACAATTACATTTGACAGGTTTTGAACGATTGTTTTAAGGGATATTTGACTTGATGTGATTTTTGCCTAATATAAAGTCTCTCTGAACGAGATTAATCTTTACCAGGTATTCTATTATTCTGTGTGTTAACCTAAAGAATCTGATATCTTTCCTTTCCAATTTTAAACAGTTCAAGCACCAAAGTACCATCACAGTGAATGAAGAAGGCACACAAGCTGCAGCTGTGACCACAGTGGGGTTCATGCCATTGTCTACCCAAGTCCGCTTCACTGTTGATCGCCCCTTCCTATTTCTAGTGTACGAGCAACGCACCAGCTGCCTGCTTTTCTTGGGGCGAGTGGCTAACCCTGCCAGACCTTAACAGCGGTGGTCTGGTCAACTGATGTTTTGGGGATATTCTGTAATTCTGTTCCTACTCTATGAGGACAGAGATATTTTGTCATTGTAACTTCTGTGGCTTATGCTACCAACTTGAAGTTAAGGCCCATATGGGAGAGAAGTATATCAAGGACTAAGAAGCTGACAGAGAAAACAGTATCTTGAGTCTACAGAGGTTAATATAACTAGCACATCAGATATTTCCTAGAAGGTCTCAGCAATAGACAGACTGCCTCAGCCTCTTTTCCTAATGGCAAACCAATGGTATACATCTAGGCACCTCTCCCTAGGCAGCCTCATCTGCCTTCATTATTCAAGGGCCTTTTCAATCAGGTAACTCATTTGAATGAAACACAAGAGTCACACAATTACTTTCTCACCCCTTCTAGGAGGATGCCAACTAGCATCTTTCCTTCCTAGGAAAGAAGCATTCTTGAAATATACATGGGGTGCTTGAGATGTCAGGGCCTAATTCTCTCAAGGTCTAACCTTCCAAATCCATGTGTCATCTTTTCTCTCACTGTTGTCCAACTGCTACCTATACGTGTATACAAGGCTGCATCTTCTACTCTAGAGATAAATAAACATAATCACATTTATTGTGTGTATTTTTTGTAGTTCTCTTTCTTGAAGCTTAAACAACAAAGGCCAGATTCAAAAGTTCTGTATCTTCAAGCATGACAAAGGTTAACAGACAGTCAGCTACTCAAGTACTGTACAGTGACTAATGTGCTATATATAGCAAAGCACAATCTCAGGATCAGGATGAGATGTGTGAATGAGTTCTGGGGGCCAGTCTGTAAAGTGTTCCTAAGACAAGGTGCTCTAGTATCCCAGGAACCCACAAGCTCCCAGTCTTTAGGCAAAGTATATGCTTCAGCTTCCATCCCTCCAACATGGTCCTGTAGTAAGTCTGGTTTGATAATGCAGGCACCATTCAAGGGCTAGGTACTCTAAGTTCGAAAGACTGCTCAGAACGTATGGGTCAAGGTGTATCTTTAGGGAGAAGGCTATTAATTGTAATAAGAGCAATAATCATAAGCTCTGTGTATTGGGTTGTCTCACTCCATACCCTGGAAAGAGGAGTAACCTCATCTTCCCATATTGCAAATGGAGAAGACACAGGATGGAAGAGTTCTGAAACTTGTGTAAGCTGCAGCTAAATGATGGGACCACGGTTTAAGGAGAGGCTGAACTGATTTGAGTTTTACAAGAGTATCAGTCACAGAACACTTTTAATCAGTGAGGCAATAGTATCACATGCCTGCTGGTGCAATGCACACATTCTGGGGGGTCATTTCACTGTAAAAACACACCAACTTTCAATCTTTAGAGAATCACATTGTCATCACTTTTTTTTGAACTTCACTAAATCTGTTTTTCTTTGTTCCCTGCTTTTAACTTTTAATTTTTCATTAGCATACTTTGTGTGTATGCATGCACACGTGTACTTACATGTGTGCACGTGTATATGCATGCATGTGTGAATGTGTGTGTGCATGTGTGTACTCATGTGTGCACGTGTATATGCATGCACGTGTGAATGTGTGTATGTGCATGTGTGTACTCATGTGTGCACGTGTATATGCATGCACGTGTGAATGTGTGTGCATGTGTGTACTCATGTGTGCACGTGTATATGCATGCACGTGTGAATGTGTGTGCATGTGTGTACTCATGTGTGCACGTGTATATGCATGCATGTGTGAATGTGTGTGTGCATGTGTGTACTCATGTGCGCACATATGTACACTTGTATGCATGCACGTGTATGTGTGCTTACTAGACTATTAATAGCATTTTTATTAATTTATTTTAAATTTTATTTTAGTTTTACAAGCATATTGAATACTTATCCCTGCTTCCCTCCATGCCACATCCCTTCATCAATCCAATCATCACCTCTTTTTGACAGCTGAAAAAACAAAGCTCACAGAAGGAAGGTGAGGTGTGGAGAGGTCTGATCCAAACCCAGGCAGGCAAGTCCTATATTCTTGCTTCATTTGATTCTTTCCTCATTTCCTACACCATCTCTGCTTCAGCACTCTACTGAGAAAAAACAATACAGGGCTGAGGCCAAATCTTCCTATAATATCTTCTCAGCCACTTGGTGGAGCCTGACGCTGATAATCCACCCATCTTTTCCATTCTTTCTCTGATTTGTTTTAACACTATTCTTCTCTAAGTGCTTGCCCTACATACTTTATACTGTTGTTGTTGATTTGTGTTGTTTCTTCCACTTATAAACACTTATCTCAAAATCAGTGTTGTAAAAAGCTAGACATATGGTGCTGTGCCTCTGTAGTTCTAGTTATACAGAATGAGGTGAAGAGGACTATTCAAACACAGGAGCTTGAGACCAATCTAGACCTCCCAGCAAGATCCTGTCTCAAAACAAAACATTTACCCTGCAATCCATCTTTAGTACTTGCCTTATCTGTCTTCTTGGAAAGAAGATAATCTCATTTAAATATTCTATTCCTTACAGATGTACCTAGCTCCTCCAGAACTCTGCACAGGGCAGAACTCTTTAGTTTTCATACTTTTTATATACTCACATCCATTTGGAATCCTTTGGTCTCTTCTTTCAGAGACTAGGTCACCATTTCTCTAAGGAGTAGAAGATTAATTCATAGTACAGATTTTGTATAGTTTCATTGATTCAAAGAATGGCTGTGATTTGTAGGGACTATGAGATTTTGAGCAAGTTTCCTGCCCAAGTCCTTGTCCATAAAATGGGAATAAAAGCAGCACCTGCTTTGCAGGGTTGCTGTGAAGGTTAAATGTTTGGGTAGGGTAAACAGGGACAAAAGATAGGTATTTTTTTTTATCCTAATCTAAAAGAGAATATCTCAGCAGGGGGAGGGAAAAACTCAGATGGATGTTGATGTATTTCTATGGAAAGTACAAAGCTTACCAAAAAGGTCTTTAACCTAGAAAATGTTAATCCATAAACCACATCTATAGGCTGAGAGAATAAGTAACTTGCCCATGGCGCCAAAAACTACCAGCATCACAGACAAACTTGCTCTTAGTGGATATAAGAACTTTTTTTTTTAAATCTCATTAAAGCACTACATTATAACAAGTGAGTACTAAGGTCTTTAAGTATTAGGTAACTTTCAAAATACTTAAGTATTGATTATGTAGTCATAAATACAATTTAATCAATAATAGCTATGAAGAAGAAAGCTTGTAAAGTTTTAAGATAAAGATCACCTATCTAAGTAGGAAGGAGTCTCATGGATCACATGACATGATCTTACAGCAATTCTCTCCAGCTTCTCCAGGTTACTAAGATGTAAACAGCACAGTAGGAACAAACCTCATGTTTCCTGTCTCAAATCTATTGGCTTTTTTGAGTTGTTAAAGATCCAAAGCAGAGTATTATCTTTCTCTTTCAAAAAGAAAAATCACTGTGAAACTCTAAAACCAAACCAAACCAAATACAAATCCCATCACCTCTAGTGGAAAATAGTTTTTCTCAGAAGCACAAGGGGTAACCAGAAAGCAAATCCAAAAATCCATGATCCTGTGGTTCTCTGTTGAGCAATAAAGTCAAATATTTGTTTCCTCCCCCATAATATAACCATTAACTTTTGTTTAAAACATAGTACTCCGGAAAAACCCCGAACCTACCTTTGGATGTGTACAACTGTCCTTTTTCATTAGTGTGTGCTTGCCCTGAGACTATGTTTTTCTCTCAAAAATCATATTTAAATCTATATTAAAACCTTTTTATTTCCCAATATAGCCCAGTTAAAGCATTCTGTTTATGAAAAGGCTAGTGGTGTTTGAGGAGTCTGTTCTGAGATATTATTTATCACGGTTATACTTGTACTCACCCTGTGTGGAGAGGCTAGATACTCAGAATCCCATGTCCCACTGAAATGACCAGGAACTCAAACTCTGTTCCTTATGCTTCTAAAACCTGTGTGCTCCCAAGGAACTTCACTTATCATTACTCCCCTAGAGTTCAAATGACCCTGGCATATTTCTTTATGAACTTATTAAATTCTAAACAATTTCTAGACACGCTTGAAAGTTCACAGGAAGGAAGGGCAGTCAGGGAGAGGAACAAAGGAGAACAAAATATAATGAAACATATGCCATGATGAAACTCATTACTATATATGCTAATCTAAAAGGTTAGTTTAAAAAATTTGAAGGTTGTTGAGGTACCTATGTCCAAACCTGGTGACCTGAGTTTGATTCCCAGAACCCATAGAATAAAAGGAAAGAATTAACTCAGTTCTGAAAGTTGTCCTATGACTTCCACACACATGGCTATGGCATGTGTATACACACACTCTCTCTCTCTAAAGAGCCACTAAAACCACTAAACCACTAACCAGCCACTAAAAATGGTTGGTTTTGTCACAATAAAACTACTTTTACTGGGCATGGGGGTGAGGCGGGGAAGGAATAATATTTCAAGAATATGGGTCACAGAATTCTGGTGTTCAAACATCTCAGAATTCACTGACTGAGCACTACTGAATGTCTTCCTCGTCTTCCTAAAATCTGATGTTTCATGGGACTTGTCTGACTTTTACTTTTCTTTTTTTTTTTTTTTTTAAAGTTGAACACTCTGTTCTTTTTTTTTTAATTTTTTTTATTATTATTATTATTTATTCAACTGCGCATGTGTGTGTGTATGTGCGCGCGCATGTGTGTCTGTGTGTGTGTGTGTCTGTGTCTGTGTAGAATCACGGACGAATTCGCGAACCACCATGGACGCCTCCACCTCCTTCTGCCTCGGGATTCACAGGCTCCGCCCTACCTGGACCAGAAGCGCAGGCTGCCCCCGCTTCCGCCTGGTGACTTTTACTTTTCTAAATATACTGAGAAGTAATCTTGGTCTTCATAACCCTCACCTTTCCCCTCAGGTCAAACAAACTCACATATAATAACACTTCTCTAGTTACAGCCCAACTTTTTTTGTTGTGGTGCTAGTAATCTAACCCAATGAATGCTTCACACATTCTGGGCAAGTACTCTATCACTAAACTACAACTCAGCCCACAATGACACTTCTAAAAGACAAATGTACATTGGCAAAGTAATTACAAAGTAAAGTAGGAATTAGAGTGAAGGTAAAATAGAAACCAACTGAGGTATCAATGAAAAATACTGTAGCAGAAAGAATCCTTAAATCCTCTGAAATCCTGACAATCAAGAGTCATAGTGACCACAGGTCCAAGAGGCAAAGGTTCTCAGGGAATGTGCATAGCCATGAAGACAGACAGCTGTGATTCATCACACTGCAGGCCAACCCAACGCCTTCATCCCCTTGAGCAATCTCAGGAAGATAATTGTTCTAACACAGACTTCATTTCCTCATTTTGTGTCACTCATACTCTGACAGGAAAAACACGAGAAAAAATGACAGTGTTAAGGTGACTTGCAAGTGGGCTACTCCACATATCTTTTTACTACTAAAGATTACTACTAATAAATCAGGAGTCTCAAGTGATGATCACTCGGATTAATGTGAGCATATAAATTCCTTCACTAAGGTGGGGTTCAGATTAGCATGGTATGGTGGAACATATCTGTAACTTTAGCGTTTAAAAGGCTGTGGCAGCAGTGCAAATTTAGACCACTCTGAACTAATACATAGCAAGATCCTGTGTTTAAAAACAAAACAAAACAGGCCACAGTAGTGTTCCTATGCTTAAGGGGAACACGAGAAAGGGTTCAGGGAAATGCCACTGGGTCCTTTTACGTCATCAGAAAGGAGGACCAAGAGGAGAGTTAGGCATACGCAATAAAGGACTCTCTGGGAATTGGGGGGGGAGGCACTGGAGACGGGGAGGGAGGAAAGGGGAGCAGGGGGTTCGGGGGGAGGAGGAGGGGGGAGGGAACTGGTCTACCTATTAAGTTTGTATGAGCGGAAATAATAATAAAAATGTTATAAAAAACAAAACAAAACAAAACAAAACAAAAAAAAAAAAAAAACAAAACAAAAACCTCTAAATACAGAAAAAGATGTGCCTGTGGCCATGACTATATTGCCTGTCCAACTTCCTGGTCCCTAAGTTCACCAGCCTCTAGCCAGGTGACACTGCTAATGTTCTCAAGACTTGAACAACTATGTGAAGAATGAAGGGAAGACAAAGTAAAGGAGGAGAATAAGACAGATATGAGAACATGGGCCTTGGGCTTAGAACTGCAGTTAGGAATGATGGGAAACAGTCTGTACCTACAGTGCCCAGAAGAGACTGAAGGGTGCACGTAGATTCATGACCTACAGGAGAAGAGGCTTCCTGGCCTCATCTCACAGGAAGTGATGAAGAGAGCAAAGTTGGGCCCTGTACTAGTCAGAGGCATTAATAGAGGATGTGACACACAAAGGAAGAAAGCAGGGCTGGACTTAGGAGTCATGCAAGATGGGAACTGAATGAGTTCACGAGTCAGTCAGCCAAGGAAGTTTGGACAGGATATAGATAAAATATTTATACCTATAAGTTGTCAAAGGAAGCTATTTTGTAACTAAAAATTACATTTATACAAGTGTTGGGATTTCAAAACAATGTTTTTCAAGGGAATTTTCTGTGCATCACTCAAAATACAAGTATAGTCTCTGGAATTTTAAGGCATCTGATAAATGAATACTCACCACAGCTATTACAGGAATGAGTACTCCCAAATTTCCAGCACTGCTAGAAGCCTAGACAAAGAATAAATGTTATTTACAAACACAATTCATTTATTAAAAAACAAATGAATAAAACGAATAAAATCCCCAATAGCATTGTACAGACTTGTAATTTTCTGACCTAAAAAATGATGATATATATATAGGTTCTTCAACTAGTGCAATCTTTTTATTCTAGGGACTTGTATTGTAAGCATTAAGCTATAAATACTCCCACTCGGATGTTACATAATTCAGTTTTTTGTGTGCATGGCGTGGAAGACTGATCCTAGACCCTTGTCCATGCTATACAAGTACTCTACCACTGAATTAGTCAATGAGAAGATTTTTAACTTAGTTCTTTTTTTATGATGTTGGGAACTGAACTCAGGGTCCCATGCATACTAGACAAGCATTCTACCACTGAGCTACATTCCCAGTCTAAGAAGATAATTTTTTGAAAAACATTTAATCACCTTGGAAAAGGATTCACAGCAAAAGTTAAATGAAAACAAATCATGATTTAAGAGCATGCATGCTCTGATTCAGTTTTGGTTAGATAATATACATATTCATAGAAAAGGAAAAAATCTGTCAATTATTATTCATGTTATCTCTGAGTAGAAGAAACATTATGGGTGCTTTTTAACTTATTAGTCATATTTCTGTGTCTTTTCTGTAAGTTAGAGGAAATTTAATAACTAAAGATAAATTCTATAGCTATTCCTAAAAGTCTTGTTAAACTATAATAGACACTGACTGACTAATCAAAGTTCTGGAAGCATACACCTAGCACACTCAATTTATTGCATTTTGTTTGTATTTATAATATTGACAGTTATTGAAGGTGTTAAGGATCCACGTGACCAGGCACTGTTTTGAGTACTTTACTACATTAACTTCTGGTGAGATTCATAGAAGATCTGAGCAGTTTGCTAAGGCCTCACAGCAACTCAGGAGCTCAGACAGAATTCCAAGCAGGATTTCCTGCTGATTCTAAGCTAGGAAACTTCAAGCCTCAGGGTTGCACAACAAAGTAGAACAGCCCACAGGTCTAAGTATAACTTAAAATCATAGTCTCTTTCCTCCACAGGGTAATTATAAACCAGCACCCTCCACCACTACTTCTCCAAACTTCCTTTTATTTTAGAAGGTCCCACGTCAGTGGGCACAGTCACAGTAGCTGCTCAGTAATCACCTGCTTACTTACCATCTGGCTGGTTGTAAAGAACAGAGAGGATATAAAGGAGGAACCCAGCAATGCCAACCTAGCTTATGATAGGCAATTAAACCCCAGGATCTAGAGACTCCATAAAGAAAGGTGTGACAAAAGGAGGCAGATGGGAGTGACCACAGATTCCAATAAATCAATTGGGCCTTGGTGCCCAATTCCTGAGGGTGAGAAGGCTCCTGGTACATTAACTTTTCCTCTTCTTCCTCCTTCAGTGTTGGTTTCATGCATTACAAGCATTCTCCATCAACCTGATACTTAAAGTTCTACTGAATACAAGGAGTACATTGTGCATGTGCTATTTGCAATCCAGGAAAACTTACTATTTTAGTCATCAGATGGTTGTTGGGCCCAGAAGAGCAACAACAAATTGATCTTTTTGTAAATTTATCAAATACATTCTGAGAGTTTTCCATATGTACATAATGCATACAAACCATTCTTACCTCCTACCTTCTTCCCTCCTCTCTACCACATTGTTTACCTACCCTTTTGTCTATAAATCTCTTCCTCACATTATGTCTGTTTTTTGTTTTGTGACGTTGCACTATTTACTCTCTCTTGGCCAAGACTTTCAACTTAGACATTACTTCCTCAGTGAGGCAGTCCCGACTAATCTAAAGTGTCCCTCACCACACTGCCCTGTTTTATCCTCCCACAAAGTCTCACAAGCACAAGGATCCTGGCTTACTTAACTCTCTCATCTAGAACAAGAGCTGGGAAACTACAGCCCTTAAGCAAACCTTCATCTGTTCTTATGCTCATTGGCTACAGCTGCTCTCATCTTCCACTAGTTGCTGCAATAGAAACCATCTTGGGTCTACAAAACCTCAATTCTTACTACTTTTTTCTTTACAGAAAGTGGGCTGATTGATCATTGACCAAGGATGGTATCTGGCAGTGGATGAATAGTAACTGTCTGAGAATGGGCAAGAGGAGAAAAGTGGAAATGAGAAAAACCCTGGTGCTCATGAGATGTTAAAAGGAGATGATGGGATAAGAATCACTCCATTCTGAACTCCCCCAAATAATCTAAGCATTCAAAAGGTGATACTTTATTCTGCCTTGGACAACCTAAAAGTTGATCAAATCTGGAACACCTTAATGTTGCATTGATGTTCCAATGATGGGCAGCCTCTGCAGCCTAAGCACAGCCCAGGACACCAAAGAAATACTGCTTCACGATAAATTGCAGAGGGAAAGAGGCATTCAGGAAAAAGTCCATGCTAGGATGCCATGCTGTCACCTGGGCTAGGGCAGGTGACTTCCAAAAGCTAGATACAATCTGGTGAGGAAGCCAACCTTTCCTCTGATCCCTGCTGGCATTCCTGAACAAGAACTTATTCCCTTCTTGCATCTCCAAAATGTATTTAAATCACCTTCATTAGTGATAGGTGTATAACTCAGTGACGGAACGAACACTTAGTATATGTAAAGTTCTGGGTTTAAACCCCAGCACCAAAAAGTAAATTTAAAAATTAAATCGTTTAACAAAAAAAACACAGTATTTAAATCAAGACAATGCTTCAAAGCTCAGTCCTGGCCAGCAGGGCAGAGATGCTGACAGGGAAAAGCCTTTTTCTTTTTACCTTCAGGGCAGGCCCCTTCTCACTTGCTCTCTCACTGGCTCGCTTTCCCTCCAGTCCCAGCTGTACGAATAGCTCCAGCAGGTTCATCAGCAGCTCATCTACGAGATATTCCTCCTGAATGTTGGCCGCAATGTTGGCTAGGGCATTGATTACTGCCAGGGAGCAATGCCTGAGGATTAGAAACAAAATTATGATTTTTGCAAAGCCCTCAGCCAACCTGGTTCCAGTGTCTCACCATATACCTAAGAACCAACTTAGAACTCTCAGGAGTTGAACATTTCCACCTTCATGACAAAACAGACCCTGAAAGTGAATGGCTGAAATGATTGTGGCCCTTTAAACTGAGGTCCAAGAATCTGTATACCAGAGAACTTCGCTTCTCTGTGAATGTCAAGAATTTATTGCATGACTGAATGTACAAGTACTCTGTCCCAAGCATTTCCTGCTTGAGCTCTGATTTTTCTCAATCACATTATAGAGGGTCGTGACACAATATACCATTCACAGTACTTTCACTTGATGATCAGCTTCTCCCCACTGTTCCCCACATCCCAGAACTTGTTATTATTAGTAAATATTCAGGCATCTCAGGATCATCTGCTTTAGGATCACAGTCATCCCACATAAACCCCAGATTATGAAACTGAACCTGCCTCTCAGCCAGGCCTCAGTAGTTCTGAAGTCTGCTTGACTCTGATACTTCCGAGTAATTTGACCCTGAGTGAGTCACTGTAGCCTTTGAACTTTGGATTCTTTATATACAAATAAAAATTAGCTCATCTTCATAAGCATTGAAGACACTGTTGTGTGAGAAATATTAAAGAAATACTGTATTTTCTTTTTATTTATTTATCCCCATTTTTATTTTTTTCTACTTTTACAAACATACTGAGTATTCATCCCAGCAAAATATTGTATTTTCTATCAAAGGATTAAAATAAAAATAAAGACTTCATTTAATGCTTCAGGGGATGGGAGGGAGGAAGGGGGAGGCATTAGGAGAGGGTGAGAGAGGGAGGTGGGTATAAGAAAGGGGAGAAGGGGGAGGAGTATAATGGGGGATGACTGGGAGGGGACAGAGGAGGGAGAGGATGGGGTACCTATTGAACTTGTATGATTAGGAAAAAAAATAAAATGTGGGAGAAAAAAATAAAGATTTCATTAAAAAAACACTATTTGATAAAAAGTCCCTCATGAGTCAATGGTTTCTAAAATTTAAGTATAATGTTATATTGAAAATTATGTCTTATACATAGCTACTTATGTTTTCTGAAAGGTCCTCCTGAAAACTGTAACCTTGAGCTGGAGAGATGGCTCAGAGATTAAGACTGCCTTGCAAGCAGAAGGACCTGAGTTTGGATCCACCTGGCATTTTTTACATCAGGTGGAAATGACAGCGGCCATGGTGGGTAGAGGCTGGGAAATCCCAGAATGAAGCCAAAGGGAGGAGGTAGAAGCAATCCAGGATGATTCCCAAGCTCACCCTTGGTCCTCCACAGGGACACACAGTGACCACACACACACACACACACACACACACACACACACACACACACACTAAAATTACCCAAAAACCCCACAAAAACCCAAAACAATGACCACACACATACACACACACACATACAAATTACCCAAAAACCCCACAAAAACCCAAACCAGAACAAGAAGAACGAAAAACAAAACTGTAACCCTATTCTCTCCCCCATTTCTGTATCATTTATAGAGTAGATAATCACATCAGATAATTAAATCCTGTGGACTGACCATTCTTTGCATATATTTGCTTGAACTATGGCTATGAATCCTCCTGCAGGAGTAAAAATTGCCTTACCTATATACTTTGGATTGTGTGGTTATTCTTGAGACTCCAGACATATTTCTAATAGCTGGTGTCAAAAATGGGGGTTCTCTGCGTCCAGGAGTCACAAGGACTCCACCTAAAGAAAATATATCTCAATACCTCACTGTGACAGCCTTAGGTATGGAGGTGTTTCCTGACCTCAGAACCAACGGACATCCAGAATCTAAAGTAAATTTGCAGCACAGAAATAAAAGTCCTAAGCAGGTAGGAAAATGGGAGACAAGTACTGCCTTGGTGGGACATTTTTGGAGGCTAGGCAGGTGCTGTCCTGTCTATAAGCACAAAGTGCTCAATTTGTGGTTGTGAATTGGCAAGAGCCTCAGAAATCCTGAGGATATAAGAAACTCCTTGAACAAGGGATGAATAATTTTCAGGTCGACTGATACATAAAAAGCTTTTATTGGGGGAGTTCAATACACAGGGAAACTCAGACACTGAAACCTATGGACAATGGGGAATCTAGATTTAAGAAACAGAGGAAAGGGATAATCCTCTGGGAAAAATATTAAGGTTCTAAAGAAAACTTATGAGCCAAGGAAAAGGAAAAAATAAAGAAGAAAGAAGCTAAAGCTTTAAAGAAAACAACTGAACCTTTTTTTTTAAATTTTTTTTATTATTTATTCAATTGTGCGTGTATGCATGTGTGTGCACGTGTGTGTGTATATGTGTGTGTGTGTATATGTATGTGTGTGCAGAACCACGGACGAATTCGGGAACCACCATGGACGCCTCTACCTCCTCCTTGTTTACTCTGCCCCAGGATTCACAGGCTCCGCCCTACCAGGACCAGAAACGCAGAGTCGCCCGAGCTTACGCCCGGCATCTATACGTGGGGTCTAGGATCCGAACTCAGGACCTTCTGCCTGCAAGGCAGAGGCTTAACCCCTGAGCCACCTCTCCAGCCCAACAACTGAACCTTTTAAAGAAAACCACAGAGGCTTTTATAGTTCACTAATTTATAGTTATATTCAGCTGATTCTGGGAGCAGGGTTGATCCCCATTTCAGACCCAAACTTGTTTATGTCAAGTGTTCTCCCAAACCTTGTCCTAAATCAGGCCAGCACCCTGACTCTGTAATAGAGAGAAAGAAAAATGAGAGTAAAAGTAGTGTGCCTTGAACTATGGCTGTGGACCCTTCTACGGCAATAAAACTGTCTTGCCCATATACTTTGGATTGTGTGGTCCTTGAGATTCTAGACTCATTTCTAATACGTGGGTCTCCAACAAAAGGTAACCATGACAAAAGGCATTCACTTCAATTAGTCAAAAATCTAACCAATTCTACCATTGAGAAGGAAAATTCTTAGGGGTTGAGGATAAAACAGAGTCTTGGGCATGTTAGGCAAGTACTCTGTTAGTGCATCAGCTTGACATATCACTTCTGATGACAATAAGAAGCTCTATGGAAAAGAGGTATTTTGAGCCAGAACCTGAAGAACTAGTAGTGTGAAGACCAGTAGGTACTCTACACAGTGAAGGTAATAAGAGCAGCAAGAAGGACATTAGGGTCAGAAAGAAGCCAACAGGATAGGGACTGACAGTCACAGTAGTGTTTCTAAGCTTAAGGGGAACACAGGAAAGGGTTCTGAGATATGCACCTGGGTCCTTGTACCTCATCGGAGAGGAGGACCCAGAGGAGAGTTTGACAGGCACGGTAAAGGATGCTCTGGGGATGGGGGGGGGAGCACTGGGGGATGGGGAGGGAAGGGAGAGGGAAGGGGGAAACAGAAGGGTAGGAGGGAGGAGGTGGAGGGAGGGAGGGGACCGGTGTACCTGTTAAGTTTGTATGGGGGGGGGAGCCAATAGGAGCAATGATAAAGAATGTGAGTCACCCAGGTGCAGGGAAAGCCTTTCAGAGACACTTTCAGAGACATAGGGAAAGAGGTGTCTTGGCTGAAATATCAATTCTGTTGCAGAAATCAGGATGGATAGAACTTAGAGATGAGTTTGGTTGGGTTCCCAACTAAGTCCTTAAGCTGTTCACATAGCCTAGGTTTACAATGATAGCAGTGAGAACCCTGAAGTATGATTGTACCTCACAGGGGAATGGGGTACAAGATACCCAAAGAGGGCTGGAGAGGTGGCTCAGGGGTTAATCCTCCGCCTTGCAGGCGGAAGGTCCTGAGTTCGGATCCCAGATCCCACGTATAGACACCAGTCGGAAGCGGGGGCGGCCTGTGCTTCTGGTCCTGGTAGGGCAGAGCCTGTGAATCCCGGGGCAGAAGGAGGTGGAGACGTCCATGGTGGTTCCCGATTCGTCCGTGGTTCTACACACACACACACACAGACACACACGCGCGCACGCACATACACACACACATGCGCACAGTTGAATAAATAATAATAATAAAAAAATTAAAAAAAAAAAGATACCCAAGGATATAAAAAATTTGAGGGTGCTCACGTGATATGAAATGGTGTGAAAAGTAGGTATGATGGCAGTCACCTGTATCTCATCACTCAGTGGGCAGAACCAAGAGAATCATAAGTTTTATGCTAACCTGAGTTATCACAGCAAAACCCTGTCTTGGTATTTGCATATGTACAGACTCCTGCTTACTTCGAATTATCTCTAAATTACCTATAATACCTAATACGATATAAATGCTTCTTAAAAAATAATTTTTGAGGGGCTGGAGAGGTGGCTCAGGGATTACGCCTCTGCCTTGCAAGCGGAAGGTCCTGAGTTCGGATCCCAGATCCCACGTATAGACGCCAGGCGGAAGTGGGGCGGCCTGCGCTTCTGGTCCTGGTAGGGCGGAGCCTGTGAATCCCGGGGCAGAAGGAGGTGGAGGCGGCCATGGTGGTTCCCAAATTTGTCCGTGGTTCTACACACACACACACAGACACACACACAAACACACGCGCGTGCGCGCGCGGGCACATACATACGCACACACGCACAATTGAATAAATAATAATAAAAAAATTTATAAAAAATAATTTTTGAGATAATATCTCACTATGCAGCACAGGCTGGCTTGCAACTTGCCACGTTGTTCCGATAATCTCAAACTCCCAATTCTCCTGCCTCAGCTTCCTAAGTGCTAGGATCATAAGTGTATATCACCTTTCTCAGATTTGAAAGATACTTTAGCTTTTGTTTAGAAAATGATAGCAAGGAAAAAGTCTATACATATTCAATATATGTGGGAGTTTTGTCCCAATTATTCTCCATCAATGTACTGGAGAATCTATGGATGCTGAAACCACAGGTGTAAAAGATCAACTGCTTAGCAATGCTAAGAGCATACACTGATCAAGAACTTTCACAAATATATTCTCCCACTCGAGTACTAATCAAGTACTTGACCTGCTTAGCTTCTGAGATCAGCTGATATCTGGCATGCTGTTTGGTATAGATAACTTTTCATATATACATTTACCCACATGACTGGAGACAGGTTCTTCACTTGCTCTTTAGCAAGTGAAGAAATTGAGACAGAGAAAGGCTGAGCAACTTGTGAAGTCAGTCAGGTAGCCACACTAAGTAGTCCACTAACCTGACTTGCAGAGAATCTCAGATAAAGTCTTTATCTTCCACGAAGGAAGGATCCCTGTGAACAAGAACAGTACTGACAACAAGTGGTCTTTCTTCTCTCCACCATTTGCTGTCTCTGTCTGATTTCCCTCAACCTTTTCTCTAATCAGTAATCTGACAAAATTATTGTGAGATCCAGCAAACATGGAAGATATGACCCTTCCTCAAGGTATTACAGGTAAAGCCAAGAAATTATTTCTGTCTGCTAGGGAAAAAACTTGTCAAACCTTGTACAAACATAACCTGTTCAAGGATATAAAATGCCTATTTCAAGTTCTAATTGCTTCCTTCTCCTGGTGCTAGGAACCCAGAGCTTTGTATTTCATAAGCAATCACTCTAAGAATGAGCCAAGCCCCCAACCCTCAAATCCTACTTTTTTTTTTAAAATCTAATCTAAGAAAAGTATCAAAGAGCTTACAGATACATGCTTATTAGATTCATGGTAGTACTACTTGGCAAGAACATTACTTAACCTTCAAACCAAGTGCTACAGAATTGCTACAAAGTCATACAATGAGACACTATACAATCACTGAAGTGACATTAAAGCCAATATTTTTGGCATAGTGTTAAGGTCACACAAAGCAATAATTCTGGCATGGTTTTCACATGGTTCCATAAAAAAATAGGGCACCTAGGTATATAATATGGACTCACATAGCAGGAGGGAACTGACAGGGAAGGACACATGCACAGAGATATATGTAGGTCAGCTCTAGTTAGTTGTCATATGTGGGTTTTCACATACTGCCTTGTGTATACATTTGAGTATATAATACTTCTATAAGCTCATATTTCAAACAATTAACATATTCCAAAGATTAAACATTGTCAGGATCCAAAACAACAATGAGAATTACCTGTAACCATGGTCTTTATAATCTTTGGTGGCCGAATACACAACTGAGCTGGCCTTCACACTGATCTGCTGGAAGAGATTCCATACTTCCTGATAAATATATTGCTGAAAGAGAGCAAGAAGTATTATTACTATGCATGAGTCCTAATACTCCTCCTAGAAATGTAGAAGGCCTCTCTTGTAATCGCACAGGAAGAGAACTCAAAAATTCTGTAACAAAAATCTATAGCATCTTCTTTTTTTGAAGATATGGTCTCATATAGCAGAAGTTGGTCTTCTGACCATTCTGTTGCCATTTCCTAACTAAGGACATCTTTTTTTTTTTTCATTTTTTTGTTTTTTAATTTTATTTGTGTGTGTGTGTGTGTGTGTGTGTGTGTGTGTGTGTGTGTGTAGAACCACGGACGAATTCGGGAACCACCATGGACGCCTCCACCTCCTTCTGCCCCGGGATTCACAGGCTCTGCCCTACCAGGACCAGAAGCGCAGGCCGCCCCCGCTTGCGCCTGGTGTCTATATGTGGGATCTGGGATCTGAACTCAGGACCTTCTGCCTGCAAGGCGGAGGCTTAACCCCTGAGCCACCTCTCCAGCCCCCACTGTGTTTCATCTATCGTTTTTGATATATCTGACATGATTCATGTTCGAGCAAGCATTATAGATCAGTGGGTATAACATTGAAGAAAGCACCCTTCTTTTCTTTCTCATTAGTAATAAACCTCATCAGTCTCTCAAGAGTTGTGTAAAAGGCATCCATTTCTAAAGCTCTAAGCAAACCTCAAATTAAAGCAAAATTTAAATCAGTTAAACTTCCTCTTTCCCCAGCATTGATTGAACCACTGATTACACTGTTCTCACTATTCAGTGATGAAATCATTGTGGATATTTAGCTCAGTTGCAAGGTACATTAAGGTAAGTCCTTGTAATTAAAGGGAATAAATGAGGCTTAGCCAAAATGAATGAAGTTTCCAGATCTGTCTCATTGCAGGACCCTTTCTTACATTTCCAGTGATAACCAGGCAGCCCAGCTGGTCGATGATGAGCACATCAAGAGGAGAGGGGGGCTGGCAGAATTTCTGCTGCAGGATCTGCAAAATTGGCTCCATCACCTTTGGAGTGTCCCTCAGGGCCACTGCAATGTGTCCCAATGCTCGGATGGTGTGGTCAGGAATCAAGTGAGCATCCCTACAGAAGGGAAGAGAGGGGCTTTAGAAATAAATTAACTGGTACATGGTGATGAAATAAAACCCAGAAGCTACAATCTAGACCTTGATTTCCCTATAGTTTCAAAGCAGCCAGAGTCTTTCATTACAGTCAGTAACAAATAACCCGAAGCTCTTAACTCTAGCATTGTGGTTCAGAGTGTACATTTTGGGTAGGTTTAACCTTAAACCTGTGACACACACAAAGGATGACTATGCTGGAATGAGGAAAGAGGCAAAGAAATTGGGAGATGCCCCAGTTGAGACTGCAGAGTATAACTGTCTGTCCCTAAGGGATGGGCACATACTTGTCATTCTCCTGGGAGATGTAGAGCCTGTTAGAGAGGCTGGCCAGGAAGGCCTCCACAATCACCGGGTCCACTGTTAAGCCTGCCTTCAGGCACCTGAGCAACAAAGAAACTCAAATGACATTATGTATTAAAACGAGAAGGTTTTGCTCTTTTGCATGTGTGGTATATGTACATGTGCACATGCATTGCTCTACTGCTTTACCTTGTTCCATGGAGAGAGATGGGTGTTTACTGAATATGAATCTTGTCATTTCAGCTAGGCTAGCTAGCCAGAGTTCCTGTCTCTATCCCCCAACACTGAGTTACAAGCACACGTGACCATGCCCAGCTTTTAAGTAGGTACCAGGAATTTGAACTCAGGCCCTCATGTTTGCACAAGTGCTCTTAGTCACTCAGCCATTTTAAAATTTTTTTCTATTCCATTTCATTTGTTCCCTGCTCATGACTAGAACATTTGAAAAGCAGCTCTAAAGATTCTACCTCAGAAATCCCAATGAAAAGCTATCATACAGAACAAATTTGAAGAAATGCTGAAGAATTTGCCAACCTGCTAACATCCTAATTGAAAACAACTCCATTACTTTGCTTGTTTTGAAGAAACAGTTCCATTCAGAATATTGTGTTCATACTAATTCAAACTTCAGATTTCTTCTATTATTTTTTAACAGAATTAGTGACTCACTCAAAAGATTGATGGCCCCAAGACAGATGGCTGAGGGAACATAACCTTTGTTTGCCCTGCAGGGGATCAACCCCAGGGCTTTGCAAATCTAAGCACAGGTGCTATGTACTAAGCTATTTTCAGTCCCTGTGAAGTGTTCTGGTATTTAGGATAAATGATTATGCTATAAAGAAAAGAATAAATTAGAAAAGTCTCATTCTTCACATCTATTTGGCTCCTAAGTCATACTGAGGAGTTGCTGCCTCAATTTGGCTTCTGAGAATAGGAAAACAAAACTTGGAAGGAGACATATTTTTATGAAAATCAAAGTATTTAGTTCCCAAATCAAGACAGTAAGTGTTCACATAGCAAAAGTATCTGCAAAAGGGTTATTTGATCTTATTTAAAATAACAACAACAATAAAACCCCATTAAATATTACATAGAAAAAATGCAATTTGTTATTTTGGTAGGTGGACTAATAGTGGGCTACTCTTCTTATATATTATAATTTTTCTCTAATAAGCATATATATATATATTAATTTTTATGACCAGGAAAAGGATGAAAATTTATTTTTAAGAACATGTAAAATCAATCTTTTTAGATCAAACATGAATATAGATTAATTAGAAACAAGCTTTAAAAATGATAAATTCCACCTTTGTTATAATACACCTCGATCCGCTCCTCCTTCCTGGTCAGGCACTCCTGTGCCCAGCCTCCTACCTGCAGATGTTGTCAATGGCGATGTCCCGGAGCTGCTCATACATGGAGGGTTGGCTCTTCTTGCCTTGCATGACATTCAGAGTTGACTCGGAATGCTCATTGGTGACACTGATTTTTATATCATTGCCAGCAGCTAAAGGTAAAAATTCAAACTTATGTCTACTCTAGTTTTCACTTTTCACCTCCATTTTTATGATTCAAAAAACCAAGGTAAGTTGTTTTTCTTTTTTAAATTAATTTTTCTACTTTTACAAGTATATTGAGTATCCATCCCAGCTTCCCTCCTTCCTCCCTCCCGTCCATCCCCTCCCTTCCCTTTACCATTCCCTCTCACACCTTCCCACTCTTCTTCCTGTATGTTTCTGTGGACCTTAGGGTTTACTCTGGCTTGTTTACTCCTGTGGGATCAGGCCTCCATAGTGTAACAAGTTACCTCTCTTCAGGCCACCCTACTGATATGTGCATTTCCCTTCACTCATCCAGCTTTAGACCCAAAGGTTTTCACTGTGAGTTCCCATTCTATGGGTATAACAAAGCTGCCTAAAGAGCAATTTGATGTACTGTCTTCTTACCTATAGGTTTCTTCGCTATCTATTGATCTATTTCCTTCCCTTTTTTTAAGTTCTTGTTCTAGTTTGCAGTAATAGGGATGGGTACCCTTCTGACAAGTGGGTCTTCAGTTCCATCAGAAAGCTGTTGGTTTTCTCCTTGGTATTCATGACACTATTATACTGGTGGTCACCTATTGCCATGGTAATTTATATTACAACTTATAGATCTTATGCCACTGATGGGGCTTGTGATTGTTTCTCTCCCCCAGCAGCATCTACAGTATTTCTAGGTACTGTGTAAGCTATCTAGCAAGGAGAAAGTCCTCAGATCAGTTCCAGTTGATATATTTTGCCCATGTACTGTAATCAATTTGTGATGCCTCTTCAGTAACAGGGTCTTACTGACAGTTTTTGGAGAGCAATCAAGAGGAATGGCAAAAGTCTATATAATGTTTGGGGGCCTTTAAGACCCCTCTGACAGACATTTTATCAGAAAGTGCCACATTCCTGCTACTTCTCGTATAGTTTTGTCTTTGGGTTCTGAGTGGATCAGCTCAAGACTTTTGTTATTTTCCTATTTTCCTTATTCTATGCTCCTCTACATAGGGTCATTCTTATTCCTTTCCTTAAAAGATATTTTTTTTTAACATGTTACTAGCATAGGATGTTCCTTTGAGATTGCTTTCCACCATCTTTGGGTTTTTCTGAAGTCCTTCTGTCCCTCCTATCTCCCATATTTCTCCTGTCGCCTCATTCCCCACCATGTATTTTTCTCAATTATTCCCTCCCTAATCCTTATCTTAGGATCCTAAATTTCCCCTTTAAAATGTTTCACCCTAATCATCCCTTCCCACCTTCCTACTCTTAGGTCTTTTTTTCTGGCTCTTACAATGCTTCCAATTCAAATACATTGATAAGGATATCAGTTCAATCATCCCCATATTAGAGAGAACTTGTTTTTCATATTTAGCTTGCAAAAAGCAAGCTAAAAGTTATTTGCTCAAACATTTTAGAAATAAGAGTCTGAGACAAACAGGGAGAATGTAAGGAGTGTTTAAATTAGGACAGATGGGTCACAATGTGCTAAGTGTATGTAAATGCTGAATTTCTCTCTCTCTCTGGCATTGTGAATGGAGGTGGAGGGGAATCTTAGGTGTCAGTCCTTGCTTTTCCACCTTGAGAAAGGGTTTCTTCACTGCAGGATAAGCCAGGCTAACTGGTTTCTAAGTTGCTAGAGTTTCCTGTCTCCACCTCTCATTTCCTGTAGGGAACACAAGAGATTACAGATTGTTTGTGCTACTATTTTCAACCTTTAGGTTTAGTGGAGATTGTAGGGGAGTCAGTTTTCTCCTTCTACTATATGGGCTCTAGAGACTGAACTCAGGTCATCAGGCTTGGTGGAAAGCACCTCTTTTTAATTAAAAAAAATTTTTTTTTAAATTTATTCAAGAGTGTGTGTGTGTGTGTGTGTGTGTGTGTGTGTGTGTGTGTGTGTGTAGAACCACGGGCGAATTCAGGAACCACCATGGACGCCTCCACCTCCTTCTTGGTTACTCTGCCCCAGGATTCACAGGCTCCGCTCTAGCAGAACCAGAAACGCCAGCTGCCCCTGCTTCCGTCTGGCGTCTATACGTGGGGTCTAGGATCCGAACTCAGGACCTTCTGCTTGCAAGGCAGAGGCTTAACCCCTGAGCCACCTCTCCAGTCCCTGGCAAGTACCTTTACCTGCAAAGCAAACTTGCTGTCCCCTGCATCTAACTTTATGAGTTCCGTGGTTCTGAACTCAGGCTGTCAGGCTTGAGCAGCAAATACTTTTGCTCAATGAGTCATCTCCTCAGTCCCCCAATAATTTCTTAATAAATAACAGCAAGTACCCACATGAATGCAACTTTGATCTTTGTGAAACATGTTCCTATCTTGGGGATCGTCAAATTAATGTGCACACATAAGGGGTACATGAGAGAGCAGGGACCTGAAAAACTCTTGTTCTAATTAAATTAAATTAATTCTGTATGTATATGTGTGAATGTGTGCTCCTAGTGTGTGTAGGTCAGAGGACAACCTTCAGATTTTGAACCCGGATTTTTTTTTTTAACCACTGCTGAATAAATCGGACCTGCAGGCCTGAGTTTTGACTCTAGGGTCTCTGCCCCCTATTTCTTGTAGGTATGCAGGGATTACAGTCATTTATAACACTGCATCCAGGTTTATATGGGATACAGGAATCTAAGTCATTAGGCTTTGTGTGGCAAGTGTTTTAAAACTGCTGAGCCATCACCCAGGACATCTAATTCCAGTTTTGAATTTCCTATAATGTTCCTTTACAAAGTTATAATAATTCAAGTTACAATGATTCAAAAGACAGAGGGTGGGCTGGGGAGATGGTTCAGTGGTTAAAATGCTTGCTGTTCAAGGAAAAGGACAAGAAATTAGATCCCTAGGTCCCAAATAAAATGTTCCATCCTGGAAGGTTAATTCTGGGAATCCCCAGAGCAAATTGGTTAGCCAGACTAGCTCTATCAGCCAGATTTGGGTTTAGAGACCCAGTCTTAAGAAATAAGGTAGAAGGGTAATTAATGATATCTTGACCTTGGGCCTCCACGTGTACTTGTGCACACAAAAACAAACATATATGCAGGCACCACCCTACAAAAAAGACAAAAGGTCACAAGATAGCAGATAGCTAGGGAACATTATAATCATTTACCAAGGATGGTGTTTTTGTTTGTTCTCACTATAAGGACTGGAGGTGAAGTCGTTAGATATCTGAGATTGTTTCTTTGCTCAGTAAGTAAGGTTTCTGCTCACAAACCTGGTGACCTGAATTCAATACTTAAAAGCCAACATGGTAAAAGGAGACGAATGACTTGTGAAAACTGTTCTCTAGCTTCCATCTGTAGGCCATGATGTGTGTATGTATTCTGCCTTTCTCATTCTCTCCCCCCATCCCTCTCAAATAAATAAAATATTAAAAACTTATTTATCAAGAGTTTTTTTTTTTTTTTGTTCTCACTATAAAGACTTGGAGTAAAGTCTTATGACAGCCAAGCTTGTGTTTAATCCTTATTAATTATGATTATCACGGGAGGTCTGTTCTGAGGCTGTGTCCTTTCATAAGGCAGGAGAAACCAGGTGAGGTTGTGCACATGAAGCTCCTAGCCTTGCAATGAGG
The DNA here is from genome assembly GCA_023101885.1 of Typhlomys cinereus. Classification (NCBI taxonomy): domain Eukaryota; kingdom Metazoa; phylum Chordata; class Mammalia; order Rodentia; family Platacanthomyidae; genus Typhlomys; species Typhlomys cinereus. The sequence goes on from JALPQD010000107.1 coordinate 706,718, forward strand.
CATTCAAGGTGTTCCCAGACACCTCAGTGAGGGAATGGAAAAAGAAAATGACTACAAGGGATTTCAAAAAGAGGAAAGGAAAAGTCTGAATCCTAAGGAACAGGGGACCTTAGGAAAAGACAGAAGGAGGAATGGGCACAAATCAAATATAGTTATAGAACTCACTCAATCACATGGTTCCTTTCTCAAAGACACACAGAGTTTGAATGCTGAAGATAAAAGTTATTACCTGTGTGATACTGATTGTGGTACTTATACAGCTTCACCAGCACTGGGGATGGGATGACCAGGAAGTCTCGCAAAGATGGCATCACTGAGTGCACCACCACAGGGAACCTCTCACACAGACGCCCCAAACCCTGCAAAATACCATCAACTTGTTACACAGCAATGGAAGGGTGCATTAAAAAGGCCTTTCTTGAGCTAAAAACTCTTCTGATACCAAGTCTAACCAAACAGTAAAGCTTCCAGAGACCACATTCCCACGGAGCAGACAAGAAAGGAGATGGTGATGATTTCTCCCACAGCTGAGATAAGTATATATTGTTAAGTATGTACACTAAGGTACAAAATAGGCTGTTAATAGCAGATGTGGAATCGATGGAATCTGTGTTAAGGAGGGACCCTTTGCAAAGTAGAACTAAGCACTGTGACAAGGACATCTTTCTGTGAGGGATTGTGGCATGTTTCTTTTCTTACTCGCCTTGGGCAGGTCTTCTTTAAGGGAAACAACTCTTGGATATCACTAGCAGATATGCTTAGCATCCTGCAGGGGACAGCCTACACTCATTGATAACCTGAGTTCACAGCAGGCTCTAATCAAACTTTGGAAAGGATAACAGTCTTGTCTCAATGATGGAGAATCAAGCAGCCTGAGCAACAATAGGGGCTCAAGTACCTCAAATAACAGTGGGACTAACCTGCAGGCAGCAGATAAGCAAGGGCAAATGAGCAATGATAACTTTGCTGGATGTCTTAGACTGCAATTTTTCAGACAGCTTGATACAAAGGTTTTCTGCACCTTAATTCAAAATAAAAAACAATTATCAAAGCCCAACACTCAGAAAACATGTTCTTACTGGTTAATCACGAATTTAGTTAAAACCCCAAACAAACATTTGTTACAGGTTTATTAATATTGAGAGGTCACATCAAGAATTTGGAGACAAGCATCATGTAACCACTCTGATTTCTTTGCTGGCTAGAAGACTTTTGTTACAGGTGTTCCATTCTGAAAAGGCTTTGTATTCCTCTCTCCCCTGGACATGTCCCTCATCCTCCAGCTCTGATCCTCCAGCTCTTCACAGAGAAGCCTAAAGAACCAGCAAGCAGCAGCAGAGGAAATACACATTCTCTATGGCCTTTGGCCTCTCCCTCCTCCCAGGTCCATTGTCTGTCACTGCAAGACAGGACCGCAAATATCCTAGTTATAGAAGAGTTAATGTTTATCCCTGCATAGACTGAAGAAGTGACCACTCCTTATTATGTACATACATGTACTGGATACAGAGTACTACCCTTTAGCTGGCTGGCCTGGAATTTGCTATGTAGACCAGATTGGCCTCAAACTGTGGTAATCTCGTCTCCCAAACGTTAATAAGCATTAAGTCACTAGATCTGGCCCATAAGTGGTCACTCCTAATGTGACTGCCTATGCTAGTAAGACAGTCAAATGTTCTATAAGTCAATTTGGGGGAACCCCTGGGAATGAAGATCTAAAGGCATGCCTGGAATCCATAGAATGCCAGGCAGGCAGCTTGGAGCTCACCCTGCTCGTCCTTCACAGCCCACACCATCAGGTCAACACAAGCAGCATTTGCCTGGCAGCGTAGTTTAAGGGGGCTGAGTTCACTGTGGATCCGGTCTGTATCATGCAGAATCTTTTGGAGCTCCCCTTGACTCATGTTAAACTGTTCCAGTACAAAGTCATGGATCTCTTTCACAAAGGAGGTGGGGAGGTCTGTGGGAAAGAAGGCAGGAGGGGGAGCACAGATGGAAACAGCTACACAAGAATACAGGCAACAGCTGCCAATAGTTTCAGTTGTTTCTTCTCTTAACAAAAAGAAGGGTGATCTTAAAAAAAAAAAAAAAGCAGGGGTGGGGAGGGAGAGAACAGTGATATTTGATGCCTACTTCTGTTCCAAGAATGCCTGTACAGAAAAACATGGATAGGTTGTGTGACCATTCTCCAAAAGCATATACTGCCTATTCATCAGAAGATATGAGTTTCACAGGGAAGCCAGAGCCAGGATTTGGTCTGGTTTGTTTTACTTAGGGTTTTTTGGTTTTGCTGTTTTAGTGGTGCTGGGGATCAACCCCAGGTGCTTACATACACTAGATAAGCATCTCATCACTGAGTTATACCCTAAACCCACAGTGTTTTCTTTAAAGAAGCCATATATTAAAATATGAATATATGAAATACACAAAAGGGATATATTGTCACTGGAACTGACACAATAGACAACAGGAAATACTTCATGACATACAAAAGAAAGTGGCCAGTTATGCAATGAAAGCAAAAACTGGTTGCAGCCAGAGAGAATTCCCTGAATCTTTGATATAGTTTATAGACTTTTCAAATTCTTGTCCTTGCGACCTAAAAATTTCAGAAAAAAACACTGAGAGAATAGGCAGAATCAGCAACAATTAGCCAGGGCAGAAGGACTCTTGGAATTCAGGTTATCTTTAATGTCCTCCTGAGTAAACCTAAACCCTTGCTGTGATTATCCTGTTTTTCCTGAGTCCTCTTAACTTCATTAGGAATAGTTAATTAAATTATACTGTATTTATACAATAGAATACTATATGACATGTTTCCAAAGTTTTAATGGCATGAAGATACAGCATGGGAAAAAATTTTTAACACAAAAAGGAGAAACTAAAAGGAAATGCTAATTTTTGTGTGCACACATAAAACTATTAGGGTACATGATCTCTGAGTTAGAAGACTAAAAAAGTGTGCTGTTATTTCTTTTTTTTTTTAAAGTTCAATTCTGACATGTAAAACTATACACAAAAAAAAACAAGTGGAAAGAAAAATGGATTCCTCTAGTCATCATTGATAGTACTTAGGTTATAGCATTATGGACAGAATTAATTTCATTCATTCATTCATTCATTCATTCAGTGTGTGTGTGTGTGTGTGTGTGTGTGTGTGTGTGTGTGTGTGTGTATGTATGTATGGATGTGTGTGTAGAACCACGGACGAACTCGGGAACCACCATGGACGCCTCCACCTCCTCTCCTTGTTTACTCTGCCCCGGGATTCACAGGCTCCGCCCTACCAGGACCAGAAACGCAGGCCGCCCCCGCTTCTGCCCGGCGTATATACTTGGGGTCTAGGATCTGAACTCAGGACCTTCCGCCTGCAAGGCAGAGGCTTAACCCCTGAGCCACCTCTCCAGCCCCACATATACATTTTTTAAAAACGTGTTTATTATTTATTTATTGTTTGTGTGCATGTGTGTGTGTGGGTATGTCTGTCAGAGGGCACTGTGCATCCCTATGGAGGACATATATATCTTTAAAAACTTCATTCATTCATTCATTTATTTTGTATGTGTATGTCTGTCAGAGGGCACTATGTGTCCCTATGGAGGACCAGTGGTGACTTCAGGATCATCCTGAAATGCTTCTACCTCCTTTTTGCTTTACTCTGGGATTTCCCAGGCTCCACCCACCAGGGCCAGAAGTGCTGGCCACCACTATTCATGTGAGATCTGGGATCCGAACTCACGAACTTCTGCCTTCAAGGCAGAGTCTTAACCCCTGAGCCATCTCTCCAGGCTCCCCCTTCTTCCCCCCTTTTTTAAAGATGAGTAGGAGAATCTCACAGAGTGATCATGACCTCCTGGACCATTTCATACGTCCATCATACCCTTTCAAGTAGCTAGGACTACATACGTAAGTCACACCTTGCTTTCACATGTGATTTTTAAATGGTGCAGGAAAAAAAGCAGATGTCAATCTGTAACAGCACCCACGGAGCCTGTCCTTTTATACTTATATCCACCACCAAAAATTCTTACCCTTCATGTAATATAGAGTATCACGCAGCATCTTGAACATAGTCAGGTAGAGAGGGTCACTGAAGGCTGTGTAGTAGAAGTCAGTATTGGGATTAGCCTACGGAGAAGACAAACGTATGACCACAAAGCAGAAATTTCCCTTCAACTGCTTTTGGCCCTGCACATGGAGGTCAGTCAAGTAGCTATTATATTATTTCCATAGCAATCTAAGTGAAACAAACAGTTATCTCAACTTATCACTGGGAAATTTTAATTACTTTCCATCCTCTTCAGCAAAAGGCAAAAAAATAAACAGGAGGTTCATGTCTTCAGGCAGGAGTCTTCTGTACCCTTTAAAAAATGTTCTCAGCTCCCAACTGAAAAAGGACATGAAAAGTAAAGGAGGTAAAAGGCACCCAAGGGTCCAGCCAAGTCACGAGACAAAACATTATGTTTCTAGAAATAGATACTATAGCTAAAGCACTTGAAATTCAGCTCACATGCTGCAATTAAAACTCATTTTAGGGGCTGAGGAGACTCTGTGAGTAAAGTATTTGTATTCACATTGAAAATGTGAGGACCACAGTTCAGATTCCAGTACCTGTAAATGGTGGGTGTGTGTGTGACAACCCACCTATAATTCCAGCTCTTGGGAGACAGAGATAGGATTCCTGAAACAAGCTAGTTTGCTAAACTAGTAGAATCAGTGAGCTTTGAGCTCAAGTAAGAGATTTTGCCTTAATATATAAACACTTTAATATATAAGGTGGACAGCAATCATGGAGGACACCTGACACCAGCCTCTGGCTCCACAACACACATACATACAATCATGTATGTTCACCACACACACATATACATGCAAAAAACTTCTCATTTTAAATTATTCTTTAGCAATCGAACCTGAAATGCAGCACTGGGGGAAATTTCAAAGTTTAATGAATTAAGATAGAGACCTTAAATGCTAATTACTAGTTGAAATAGATGGAGAAGAAATGGATAGAAAGCAGCATGCTATGGTGTTAGACTGGTTGTTACCCACAGTCCCAGAGAAGGGCAAAAAAAAATCCCATTAGAGAACACAAGGATGATACAGTGAGCTTGAGAGTCATATCAGCTTTCAGGTGGGACCTGACAAGATCTGTTGGCTAAGGGTCATCAATAGGCTCTGCAAAAATGGCTTTTCTAATTATCATCTCACCTGTCTTCACAACACTGGCAGAGAAGAAATGAAGAAATGAGATGGGCAGAGGTGAGATCCGTTCAAAGGTTTGACTTTAGAAACCCAGATAATTTGAGAGTTTGTGGAATCCCTTTTGCCTGCCCCACACCCACAGTCCAGCTACAGCACATACAGCTATGCACTTGAAGCTCTTTAACCCTGTAAGCCTTAATTTCCTATCTGCAAACGGGATTGTTGAAAACTCATTTAAATCACCTCACAGTGTCTGTCATATACTAACTTCCAGTAATTATTATCGTAATATCTAGTAATTATGAATAATTAATACATAAAGAGTTCTTGTGTGCCACATTACTCAATTTCCCTAGTTACCAATTAGGATAAGCCTGAAAGGATTTACTTGCTGCCAACTCTTTGTTATAGGTGAATGAAAATTAACAAGTCTCTAAAGTCTCTAGATGCAGATGCAAGACTGTCCAAACCCAACTCTCTAGTCTGGTTTTTCTGACATGCCCTCACTCACGTACAAGCATAAACTGATTAAAAAAGAATCAAGTTCTCAGAGGCTAAGAGATCAGTCTACAGTGACAATGAGAGACTTAAAACTCAGGCTGACAGGAAAGAAAACAATCTACCCAGAGCTGAAGGTATGAAGTGCAGATCAAGGAAATGTGTTCCTTAGTTAAAAGTAACCATGATCACATGATCATTACACACACACACACACACACACACACACACACACACACACACACACACCAGTTTGCTGACAGCAAGTGAGAGTCGGATGGTCCCTAGTTCTAACCTCACTTCATATCTCGGCCCTAGTGGAATCATATACTGTCTTCGTGTCAGAATCAAGAGAGGAAGCATATCAGATTAAATAAGTAACCTGAGTCTAGTATATGCTCACAGCAACAATCAGCCTGACAGCAATTTCTCTGGATCCTTACTCTATCTCAAATGTCCACTGGGATTTTAAGACTTTCCACAATGCACATGTAATGCTTTCATAATTAAAATTAAGGCTATGGAACCTTTCTTTCAAATACATTGAAGACAAATGTCCTCTAGTACACATCATATAGAGGCGAGGCTTACAGGTCTTGAAATGCACACCTCTTGGCCTAAGCAACAGCTCTAAAAGCACCAAAGCAGAGCAAAGTCAGAAAAACCCAGGACTAACTCCCAGCTTTGTGTGTGTGATGGGTATATTAATTAGCTCCCACGAACATCTACTTTCAAGATGTGAAATGGAGTCATGATAACTGTTGGAGGCATTATGAGTTTATGTATTTGAAAGAGTCAACAGACTGGGGAGATGCCTCAGGAGATAAAGCATTTGCTTTGTAAGCAAAAGGACCTGAGTTCTGATTCCCAGATCCTACATTAAAAAATGCTGGGTGGATATGGCAGTGGCCTGTAATTCCAATCCTGGAAGGTGCCTGGGAAACCCTGGGGCAAAGTAATAAGGCGAAAGAGCAATCAAAAATGATTCCTGATGTCACCTTTGGGCTTCCATAGGTACACGTAACTTAAGGGATCTCTTGTACACTCCCCTACACACATACATGTAGACACATACACACACACACACAAATAAAAATTTAAAAAAAAAAGAGCCAAGTATGGAACAAGTAGCAGTTTGGATCAAGTTTAAGTATGCTGAAAACTCACTGCCAACACTCCTTCAATTCACCCCCTTTATAAACTCTTCCTGTTTTCTCTCTACAGATATTTAAATCAGTTTAATTTCTATTTCTTCAGGTTATTTCTTTAAATCAAGTTAATTGTAATACCCTCAGAAGAGACATACCTCCATCACACTGGCTACAATTGCATCCAAGGATTTGAGAATAGGCTCTTCAACAATCTTCTTCACCTGTGAGGAAGACAAAAACTTCATAAAGCATAGCTTACAAACTACCAGAGGAGATACCATGAAAAAAAACAATCAAAGGTCTCATCAATCTGTCAAATCTGCAAGCTGCAGTAACAAACACCATGGGAACTGATGACCACCAGTGTTAATAGTGTCATGAATGTCAAGGAGACAACCCAGAGCTTTCTGATTGTATTTAAGGCCCATTTGTCAGAATGGAACACATTTCTGTTACTGTAAACTAGAACAAGAACTTATGAAAGGGAAAGATAAAAGTCCCAGGGCAAGAGCAGCCTATGAATCTTTAGCTAGGAAGATAGTATACTAAACTGCTTTGAAAATACCTGCTACTATACCCATAGATTGGAAAAGCACTCAACACTCAACCTAGAAGATTCCTTTTATAGCAGGAGTTTATTACTGAAAAGCACAACTTACCAAAATGCAGAAAATAAATGACTGTACTGCTTGTTCTTAAATATGACATATACACCTCACTCACTCCCACCCAAAGGCTCAGGGAGCATTGAGGAAGAAGGGGAGGTAAGATAAGAGTCTGAGTCAAGAGAGTGGTGGTCAGACATTATCTCCTGGACATGACAGAGTTGTGGACATAGACAAAGTTTCATGACAGACATGCATACTTAACGTTAAGAACTGATGGGATCTGTTTCAACATCTCACCGTGAAAGTAGAAAGATCTCTGGGGCTGGAGAGGTGGCTCAGGGGTTAAGCGATCTCAAGAGGATCTACAGTTTTCTGAGAGACTGATGAGGACTAATGCTGATGGGGATGAAAAGAAGGATGCTTTCCTCAATAGTATACCCATTGACTTATGATACTTGCTGGAATATGAATCATGTCAGGCATATGTCAACAAAGACTAACTAGATGAAACAATAGTGGGCCATACAAGTGAAAAGATTTGAAGAATTTCTGACAGAAAAGATGAAGGATTCTAAAGGGAAAATGAAGGGGGATGAGACTTGGGATTAAGGGTCAAAATAGAAAATATTATAAATTTACTATATTCATTAAAAAATTAAAGAATGAAAAAAAACTTCATGAAGCAACCCACATAAAGGGAGACACAGAAAGGCTAGTTCTTTCTTTCTTTTCTTTTTCTCCAGGAAAGAAGTTTTATTGAAACCCTGAAACAAAAGGAGATGGCCTGATGGGTAGCCAGGAGTACCCAGGGCAATGTGGGAGAGGAAGTGGGAGAGATACAATCTAGATAGGGACCTCACTTGGGGCCTGACTTACATTCATTTGGCTATTCCAAGAAAGGGAGTTGGGACCAGAAATTTTTATCCCACATATCCCTGTGTTGCCCTGAATAGGAGGAAGAGAAGGCAGCAACATGGATAGCCAGGCAAGAAGTTACTAAGAGTGAACTTGGCATTCTCTGTCTGTTCTAATTCCTAGCAGTCTGTATCACCTCAGGGATATCTCAGGGATTGAGGTGAGGGAATCACGCAAGCACACCAGTCACAGCCTAAAAATATGGAACACTTCACAAATTTGCACATCATCCTTGTGCTGGAGCCATACTAATCTTCTCTGTATTGTATTGTTTCAAGGGAACACTAGTTCTCCTATCATCGATCCATCCATCCATCTATCCATGTGTTTGAGTGTATGTGTGTGCGTGTGTGTGTGTGTGTGTGTGTGTGTGTGTGTGTGTGAGAGAGAGAGAGAGAGAGAGAGAGAGAGAGAGAGAGGGCACTATGTGTCCCTGTGGAGCACCAAGGGTGACTTGGGGAATCATCCTAGATTGCGTCTCCCTCCTTTTTGCTTAGCTCTGGGATTTCTTATACTTAGGGCTGGAAGTTCAGGCCACTGCTGTTTCTGCCTGGCATTTTTATGTGGGACCTAGGATTAGAATTCAGTACCTTCTGCTTCTAAGATAGAGTCTTAGCTGCTGAACCATCTCTCCACCCCTAGTTCTGTCTTTTAAAAAAGTTTTTTTTTTTTTGGGGTGGGGGAAGAGTTGTACAGATGTATGCCAGAGTGTTCAGGTAAAGGTCAGAGGACAAATTTCTTTCCATTGTGCAGACTTCCAAGGATCAAATTCAGATTCGGCAGGTTTATAAATATTAGTCTTACCCACTGAGCTATCTTGCCTTCCTGAATGCTATGTCTTTCCACCAAAGCACATCGGTTGACAGATAAAACTCAAAGCTCCTAACAATGGTAAGGCATAAACTTATTATGTTCAAAATCTGGAGTTTAATCCTCAGATTAAAAAAAAAAAACCAAAAGCAAACTTGTAGAGATAAATGTAATGAATAACAGGTCAACAACATATAAATTGGATAGTAATTGAGCTATATGCACAAAATGTCTTTCTAGCATCGTTTGGAACTTTTTTTTTTTAACCTTGGATATAAGTGACAATAAAAATAAAAAAAGGAACCAAACAACTTCCTGAGAAAATATGTCATATTTCCATTTCCAGTATGTGAAAGTGTTTAGACTTTCATCCATGCACAGTTAACAAGCACAGCTGTGGGAAAACTTCCTATAACTGCGTCCTAGACATCCAGAACACCCTCATAGTCAGACCTCAGACACTGATGCCTCCTGGTGGCCTAGTATCCTCACTCGTTTTTTTTGTTTTTTTTTTTCAAGTTCTCAAACTTGAAGACACATGACACACTTTAAAAAAAAAAATGATGTGTGGTGGTAGGGATGAAACAGAATACCTTACAAGTAATACACCCTAAGCTATATCCCCAGCCCCGAAACAATGTCCTCATTTGTACTTTTTTTAAAGAAGAATTTATATAAGGTCTTATTATGTTGCCTAGTCAAGTTTCAAATTTCTGGACTTAAGTAAGTTCCTCCTGTCTTAATCTCCTGAGTAGCTAGGGACTACAAGTGTACACCACTATGTACAATCAAGTTTCTCTTTTCTTTCCCTTTACCTTTCTCCCCTCCCTTCATTCCTTTTGCTTTGTGACAGGGTCTCAAACTCATTGCAATCCTTCTGTAAAAGATCCACTCAGTTCAGGACTCAATGATATCAAAGTTTTCTGGTATGTTACTCCAAGCATCCAAAGGTACTCCAATTAGAGAAACTTGGATTTTGTACTAATCCAAAAACAATACCCCTATATATAGGAAAAGCACTGGGTTTAGAGGAGTCCAAATCCTTGAACTGAATATTCTTGATGTACTTGACACTTGTCTCTTCCAAATGGGGATGCTAGATGACTTCCCTACATACTTGCTACAAGGATTAAATGAGAAAAAAACTACATGACTCCAAAATACTGATGCCCATCCTTTAATATGCTAGTTCATGACTTCTTTTTAAAAATATTTTATTTTATACGTGTGTGTGTGTGTGTGTGTGTGTGTGTGTGTGTGTGTGTGTGTGTGTTTCAGAGGACACTGTGTGTCCCTATGGAGGACTAAGGATGACTAGGAATCATCCTGGATTGCTTCTACCTCCATCTTGCTTTGCTCTGGGATTTCCCATGCTCTGCCCACCAGGTCAGAATTGCAGGCTGCTGCCTGGCGTTTTTAGGTGGGACTGGGATCCAAACTCAGGACCTTCTGCTTGGGAAACAATGTCTTAACCCCTGAGCCATCTCTCCAGTCCTAGTTCATGACTTCTAAATTGTACTTGGAAATGATACAGATTGAGTTCTATTCCAAAAATATGAAGCTCAAAGGCTCTAAATTCCACAACATTTTAAACCCAACATGTGTCAAGGTAAGTGAAAAATTCCTGACTTTTACATAATGAGTAACACAAAACTGTTCAAAATATCATACAAGTATCATAGGGGCAGGGACCTGCTACTCAAGCCAAAACAGGAAGATCAACTGAGCCCAAAAATTTAAGTTTGGTCTGGGGGACAAAACATGCCTGGTAGGTGTGGCAGTTCAACTGTAGTTCTTAACCTAGAGGAACCATCAGAGCAAGCTGGTTACCAATTCTAACATTAAAAATGAGTTCTGGGCTTGTCAGAGTTCGGCACAATTGTCAGCTTGACAGTTGAGGGTTTGAGCTCTGGGCACATTTCTAGAGAAATAATGGTTGTGTTAAGCCCAGAGCAAATCTGCAGGAAATTGTCTAGCTGATGGAGAAGGCCAGCCTATGGTGGGTGGGACTAGGCTCGAACAGATGAATAAACTATAGAAAGCTGGTTGAGAAAGTTGACATCATTTTGGTATACTCGGCCAGACATGCTGGTCTGGCAAGTAAGGACTGTCCCTCTTTCAGCCATTATGTAGAGATGGTGTGGCCAGTTCCCTCGGCCCTGGTGTTGGTGCGTGCTCTCCCGTCAAGCTGGACTGCGAACCGTAACCGCACTGTCATAAGGAAATAAACCCCTTGTTCCCTTAAACCTTTTGATGGTCATTTATCAGCAACTATGCAGGTGAACTGCAACAGGGCTTAATTTGAGACCAAGACACAAAAGCAATCCATGATTCTTGGTATCTGTTTCAAGCCTCCACATGCATATATACACACATGCACACCCACAAACACATGTGCCCATACATACAACAACAGTTAAAAAGAATAAAGTAAGAAAATGTATTGGCCCTTAATTTATGTCAGAGATTCTATACAGTTGTAAAGTATTACAAGTACAGAGACCTTCACATTCATAGGTTGCTGTAGGATGGTGGATTTTCTCTTACAAGTATCAAGTAGGGAAGCTTTCATAATACCTCACTCATTCAGCACAAAACTCATATGAGAAACCCTAAGGATAGAAAGAATGTCAGAATGCTTACAGTAATTCAATCTTTCCTTGTCATCAGTGATTGCATATTGTTGAGACTGACAAAGGCAACGTATAAAAACTTTGTACTTTAAGAAAGCCCTCAGCCTTAGAAATCATGGCTGTGAAGCATTGCAATGGTAGGTAATGTGGGAAAGCCTTCTACTGGAAGTGTTTTCATCAGCAAATCTTATGTGGGCATAGTATAAAGCTTATGTGGGAAAGCTTTGTATGGTAAGCCAAACATCATTTGGCATTACAGTCTACTTGCAGAATAGACACCCTCTTAATGTAATTAGAAAAGTTTTCCAACATAAAACAGTGTCAACTAATATCTAAATAATCAGGACAGGTGAAGGTCCTTGTAAATGTAAAGAACGAAGGAAAACTAAAAGGTATTATGTATTTTAGGCTACATCAAAAAAGCCAGACAATTAACAGACTGTATACAAACATGTAACTTCTCTAGATAGAGGGTACATACTTTTAATACCAATATAGTTGCTTGCTTCTGTTTCTTGTTCATAAAGATTTAGAAGGTCAACCTGAGCCAGAGTAACAGGATAAGATACCATGATAAAACAATTCACGAAAATATATTGAAAATGCTCTTTATATGACCACAAAATGTACATTTGTGTGAAACTGTAAGAAAGTAAAGAATGTTGTGCATTAAAAAAAATCCATTTTAAACAAACAAAACGTCTAAAATTACCTTCAGAATATGTGTATAAGATGGAAAAACATGAAATAGTTTGACATTTAGATATGGGTCTCATCCCAAAATATCTCATTGCACATACTAAAAATTCAAAAAATTGGTTGGAGAGATGGTTCTGAGTTTAACCCTTGAAAACAGGAAGTCCTGAGTTTGGATTCTGACCCCACATAAAAATGCTGAAGGAAATGGTAGTGCCCTGTAGTTCCAATCCTGTAATGTGGAGCTTGGGAAACTCCACTGCAAAAACAAAGAGGAAGTAGAAGCAATTCAGGGTGATTCCTGAAGTCATCCTTGAGCCTCCAAAGGCATACACAGTGCCCTCTGATACACACAGAAACATACAGACATACACACACACACACACACACACACATACACAAACACACACACACACTCACACACACACAAACGCTAAAAGAAAATTCAAAATATGAAAACAATCCAAAATGTTCTTGGAGCATTTTAGAAGAAAGATATTCAAATTATATTCTAGGTTTTTCTTTTAAAACAAAACAAAACAAAACAAAACAAAACAAACAAAACAGAGATTTCTGCTGGACTGGTGACACAGACCTGTAATCCTAGCTACGTTGAGTCTGAAGCAGGAGGATCTCAAATTCAAGGTCTGCCTAGGCAACAAGATTAAAACTGTCTCAAAATTCAAAGTGTATAGATGTATAGCTTATTCATAAAATAAGACCTTAGATTCAATCCCTAGTACCACAATAACTCATTCATTCCATCAGTCAATCAATTAACCATTCAAGATATGTATCAAGAATAGATCAAAAAATATATCAGTAATGGTAGTATAAACCTGTAATCATGGCACTTGAGAGGCTTATATAGGAGGACTATGAGTTGAAGGTCAGTCTAGGTTGTCAAAAAAAACCAAACAGGAACAACAACAAAACCAGACTTCCACTAACTGATTTTCCTCCAGTTTGTTCATCCATCAGTGATCTACTTACCAAGTTCAAGAGTTCCCGAAGCATTTCCAGGGGAATACTGAACTCCTTATAGGTGATACCATTGAACAGAGGAGAGACAGAGAAACTGGAGCTGATGGTGCAGAAGTAGTACTCAGGCTCCAGGGACGTCCCATCAGATAAGCAAGAAGCTGTTGGAAGAGAAAAGGGAAAAAAATAAGATAAAATAAAGGACACAGGCATATGACTGACCAGGACACTTACTCAAGTAGATTCCTTGATTAGTTATCATAAGTATATACTTTGCTTTTACTGATATTCCAATTCCTTAATTTTTTCTTTCAGCTGGCCTTGAACTCGTAACAATCCTCCTGCCTCAGCCTTCCAAGTGCTAAGATTATAGAGCTATATCACCATACCTAGTTATCCTTGTTTTTAAGTAAGGAAGAAGAGTTTAATTCTGGCTCACAATTGAGGGTACAGTTTTGCATCATGGTAAGGAGACACATCAGTGAAAGCAGGTCTTCACTGTGGTGGCAAAAGGCTTGAAGGCTGCTTGCTAATATAAGTGTGAATCGGGATATCAATAGCTCTCTGGTTTTTAAATTAAAAAATAAGGGCTTGGGCCTGTTCCTCATGGCACTTAGTATCTGGAGTCCCTGAGTCCTGTTCTTTCTCTCCTCTAATAAACTCTACCTTAATCCTAAAAAAAAAAAGGACTAGATGGCCAATCCTTAAGGTACTAACTAACCACTCACCTAAGTATTTTGGATCAAAGGATCAGATATAACCCTAACATTTTCAACCCAGACAACAAGACTTAGTGTGTGTGTGTAGGGAGAGACTACAATCTTTTCAAAGTTGAGAGAGATAAAAATTTGAGGACCACAAGGTCCTCAAAGATATTTACTACAAAAATCAGAAAAGAATCATATACTGCAAGTTCCAAAATTTGAAAAATTAGGTGAAGCCAACCACACACACACACACACACAAATCCTGTATGAATTCACTTCCATAAGTTCTTAAAGATTCAAAGAGAAAGTAAAATGGGTTGCCAGAAGGTAGGGAGAGGAGATAATAAGGCATCATCAGATAGAGTTTCAGTCATAAGATAGAAAGAGAGCTGGAAAGATGGCTCAGAGGTTAAGACTCTTGTCTCCCAAGCAGAAGGTCCTGAGTGCCCATCCCAGGTCCCATGTAAAAACTCCAGGTGGAAACCATAGTGGACTGCACTTCTGACCCTGGTGGGCAGAGCCTGGGAAATCCCAGAGTGAAACAAGGAGGTAGAAACAATCCAGGATGATTACCGAAGTCAATCTTGGTCCTCCACAGGGGCACACAGTGCCCTCTGATACACACACACACACACAGTATAAAATAAATTACAAAAAAAGAGTTCTAGAGATGAATGGTGGTGCTGGTTGTACACATATGAACAAATTTAATACCTTTAAACTTTATACTTAAAAATGGCTAAGATGAATGTTGAATCCTATAATCCAGGACTAAGAAGGCTGAAACAGGGGGACTGACAATGTGAGACAGCTGTATTACACATAGCAAGTTCCTGGCTAGCATAGGCTAGCACAAGCAATATAACAAGGCCTTGTGTCAACAACAACAAAAAAAGTATTTGAAAAATTTTATGCTAACTTTATGCTGTTCATTTTTGCCACAATAAAAGAAATTGAGTTAAAAGTTCGAGATGAACTGGGTTTCGTGACACATGCCTGTAATCCCAGCACTTAGTAAGCAGAAAGGTTCCTGCAAATTTGAGGTTCTGGTATACACAGTTGAGTTCATCTCTTTTTTTTTTAAATTATTTCGCTCATACAAACTTAGCAGGTACACTGGCCCCCTCCTTCCCTCCCTCCCCCTCCCCCCGACTCCCCTGTTCCCCTCTCCCCATCCTCCAGTGCCTTCCCCCCAGCACCTCCCCCCTAATACCTGGAGCATCCTTTAATGTGCATGCCAAACTCTCCTTTAGGTCCTCCTCTCCGATGAGGTGCAAGGACCCAGGGGCATTTCCCAGAATCCTTTCCTATGTTCCCCTTAAGCTTAGGAACACTACTGTGACTGTCAGTCCCTAGCCTCCAAGGATCCTAGTGCCTTTAGTCCATGCTAGACTTTGTGGGGTCAATAATGTGTTGGACATTGCGCAGGTCATGCAAAGTCCTATTATGATTGCTTAGGCCTTAACTTGTGTGGAGTATCTTGCATAACATTGCTCCTCCCATCCTTGTGCTCTTAAAATCTTATCGCCCCCTCTTCCGCAAATTTCCCTGAGCTTCAGGATGGGGAGAGATTAGGCTGGCTTAGTTCCTGGTGGTTGATACAGTGACATCTTTCTTAATTAGGAAAAAAAAAATTCAGAATAAGTGACATCCTTTGGTCTACTGATGTTTGCTAATGAATGCGGTAAGACCAGTCCTCCGAATCCTAGCCAAAGAAACTTATCTATATAAACATGTAACTCTCCTAGAGTCTGGTTTTTTCTATACTTTGTTTTCAGCCTGCAATCATCTCTATTATTTAACACTGTGTCAATTAGATGCATATTAGAGTTGTACAAAAAAAATCTGGACACAGGATGATTATGGAAACTTTCCATAGTCACCCACCACTACTCTATGAGTAGCCCATAATAAACCCATTGTACCCATCAAGATAAGCTTGAATGAGAATGGGCTTTTGGTGCAGGGAAAGGGGGAGGGAGCAGATGTTTAACTTTATATCTCCCCAAAAATGTCACACAGCAGTAAATATGGACTCAAAAATAAATAATTTTAAAACACTTTAATAGGAGCCAGCAAGATAGCTCACAGAGTAAGAAACCTGCTCGAAAACTGAGCTACCTGAATGTGATCCCTAGAAACCCACATGGCAGAAGGAAAGAACTGACTTGTCTAATCCCTACCCTGCCCCATGGCATGCTTGTATGAACATTCTATTCCTGTTTCCTTTCCTCCCCCTCCCCAATAAATATGTGTGGTATGCATGTGTGTAAATACGTGCATACCTGTGTGCATGCATGTAGAAGCATGCTTGTATGAACATTCTACTCCTGTTTCCTTTCCTCCCCCTCCCCAATAAATGTGTGGTTATGCACATGTGTGTAAACACGTGTATACCTGTGTGCATGCATGTAGAGGCCAGAAAAGAAAGTAAAGTCAGTGTGTTTCTTTATCACTCTTTAATTATTCCCTTGAGACAGGGTTACTCACTAAATCTAAAGCTCTTTGTTTTGGCTAGAATAGCTAGTCAATGCACTTCTGGGATAAGTCTATCCTGTCTCCACCCCTCAAGGCTGGGGTTACAGGCACTCGTGGTCACACCCAGCTTTTCATAAGCTGGGGATTTGAAATCAGGTCCTCATACTTTGCACAGCAAATGCTTTACACACTGAACCATCTCGCCAGCTTCCTATTTATTTTCTTTCTGTTTCCTCCCTCCCTTCCTCCTCTTTCCCCCACCCACTTCTGTAAAACTATCATTAAAAAATTAGTAAGTTGGGCCTGGCGTGACAGCTCAGCAGTTAAGGCACCTGCTCACAAAACTGGCTAACCCGAATTCAATCACTGGAAGCCCACAGGGCAGGAGTAACCTAACTTCCAAAAATTGTTCTCTTACCTCCACCTATGTGCCATGGTATGCATTCATATTCTTTCTCTGTCTCTCTGTCTCTGTCTTTGTCTCTCCCTCATAAATAAATAAAATATGAAAAAAAAGAAAAGAAAATAAGTCTATTACCTGGCAAGATGTGCCCACAGGTGCAAGAGTGGCATGAATGTTATGTGAGCAGCCAACCACTTTCTAAATGAAGTTAAAGTTTCTCCATAGGTGGGAACTCTTCTAGTATTATAAGCTTATAGCTAGAGAAGTCGTAGGTCCTAGGTGAAAACTTACTCGTATTATTTGCTAAATGGATATGGTATCAAACTTCTTTCTGAATACTTACCTTTTACCTATAGTTTAATACGTTTCTCAGTCTTCAACTGAGAAGCTTCTTTTCCATGGATGGTGGTTAGTATAGAGGTTCATAATTGGACAAAGTACAGAAAACATGACTATGGAGGATTCAGCCATAAATTGAACATCTACACCATCCACCTTCTCCTAAAGCTTAGAAACATTGTGGAACAGATGAGGAAAAGTAGGAGTACTGCCAAACAGTATCTTCTGGATAACAAGGATGTTGCACTTATGAATTCACTGCAACTGTGGTTACTTGAACAAGACCTATATATGAAAAAAGGAAGGGCTCAAGAAGCCCCACCCCACGCAAAGAGACTGCTGACAGTTAATCTATTGGCTTGGAAAGAGGTGCACTTTTCTTCAGTGGTGTAGCCACGGAGAAGTTGCACATGCTCCATTAAATAACAGCCACACAGGCTAATGCAGACAATCCTTATTAAACTCAGAGGGTTACATACACAAAAGATATGAAAGAAAGAGGAGGACTAGTTGGAACAAAGGTTTTCAACAGGAGGAGGATAAAGCAGGGTAATGGGGGAAAATGACTAAAATTCAATTATATACATGTATGAAACTGCCGAAGAAATTACAAAACAAAATAAGTAAGTCTGATACTTTCATACTTAATAATGACAAAGTCAGGTATGGTGGCACATGCATCCCAGCTATTTGGGAGGTTAAGGTAGAAAGATTTCCAGGTCAGCATGCAATGAGATCTTACCTCAAAATGACTACAAATGATTCATCTCCATTGTTTAAGATATTAGAAGGAGATTCTGATCCTAGCTTCCCAAGAATACTTACCCCAGAAGCTATAAAAGTCTTTTAGTTAGTGGAGAAGGATTTATCAGAGGAACATGTTAATCAATGGAAGCCTATTCTTTCTTTACAGTTAATTTTGAGATCTCCCATATAACCAATAAGTATATTAGTGGTAATCAGTATGAGTTTTAAAATAGTTTTATCTTCCTTATTCCCTAGTTCAAATCTTAAACTATATTATAATCTTGTGGCAAAACTGACTGCTATGGGAAGAGAGAACTGAAGATTTAACTAGTAAAGACCCAGATATCATTATTGTGCCTTATAGTCCAGAGCAGCATCGCTGGCTTTGGTCAACCTCAGATAGCTGCCAATGTTCTTATGCTTGTTTTTCTGGCCAAACAAAAAGTCACGTTACAATTTGCTTCACTGCATCAGCATATTTTCCCAGAAACTGTTTGTACTCAGCCGATTCCAGGAGCATTTAGTTGCTTTACAAGTGGTTCTAGCTTAGGTATGGCTGCTCATTTTTCATCAAAAGGGAAAAAAAGCAATTCTAAAACCTGAAATCGCTATATTCCTTCTTAGCCTTCTCCTCTAGGGGGCATCACCTCATGTGACCTAAGACCTAATCATCTTTGGCAAATGGATGTAACATGCATTGCAGCTTTTGGGCATCTTCAATTTGTACATATTTCTATAGACACCTTTTTGGACACACTCTTTTAAAAATGTAGACATTTCTGTCAATGATACTCCACAAAACATATTACTGAATTTTTTATAATTCACTGGTTCCAATAGTTGAATAGGCTCACTTTACTCAAGAGACAAATACAAAAACAGAAGGGGAATATGTTCCTTGCCCCAGAGTGTTATTAATAAAGTTCTTTTACTTAAATTTCACATTTTTTTCAGTAGATTCTACACAAACTTCTGCTGAATGTCATGGGCTGACTCTGTAAAGGGTGTCAAGTCTTGAGTTATGTGGGAAGATGTTATCTCAGGAGACCAGAAAAAGCCATTTCCATTGTTAACATGGGGGTAGAGGCTATGCTTGTGTCTTTCCAGAAAGACACAAGGTGTGGATATGAATTGAGACACTTGTAGAACAAATACTTCAGAATTCTCAACTACCACGAAGAGAAGACAAGACAGCACACAGTAAAAGTAGCTCTTCCAGCTTGGGGACAGATTTTTTAAAAAGCTACATAGGAAAATCTATACCCCATCCTATGTTTCTTACACACAAACTATCTGAGTATTATGTGTCTTATCATAATATTTGGTCAGGCTTGACGGTGAGATGGCATTTATATGAAAAATGAGTTCAGAAGAGTGAATGTTACTAACACTTATCATATAATTCATGCTCCTCTATTGGAATCTTGTATAGCATATATATTAAATGGGTCCCAGATGGACCCACTCCTTTGAAATCTTGTTTATTTCCTCTAGCTTCTGCATATTATCTGATAATACTTTATAGTTATTTGGTGCACAAATGGAATTGATTCAGCCCATTCAGCTTCAGGTTTTGGCACATACCTATTAATAGGATTAGAAGGTGGACCCTATCATAGTGAAGTCTAGAAATTAATCTAGTCAATCTGTTGTCTCTTCAAAAGGATTACAAGAAAATCATTGTTGGGTTACTGCTTATTATCTTTAGTAATAGGAGATACACAGATTAACTAGGTAAGAGGCTTATATTATATTTCATGTCAGTGCTATACTCTAGCTTCTTGCATTTCTTCTAGCAATATAGACTCCACCATTTTTGTGGTGACTCATCCACCTTATATTCTTTTTTTAAAATTTTTTTATTTATTCAATTGTGCGTGTGTGTGTTTATGTGTGTGTGTGTGTGTGTGTGTGTGCAGAACCACGGGCGAATTCGAGAACCACCATGGACTGCCTCCACCTCCTTATTTACTCTGCCCCGGGATTCACAGGCTCCGCTCTATCAGGACCAGAAACTAGACTGCCCCCGCTTCTGCCTGGCCTCTATACATGGGGTCTAGGATCCGAACTCAGGACCTTCTGCCTGCAAGGCAGAGGCTTAACCCCTGAGCTACCTCTCCAGCCCCACCTTACATTCTTATTCCTGCCAAATTATGTAGTGGATCTGATTGGCAGGAATTCTTGCAGCAATGTCCAAAATCGTTGCAGCTGCTACTGTGGCTGTTGCCCTGATGAATAGTGTTAATAATGACTTAACTAAAAATGTAACTTTTGTTTTGGAGTAAATATTGATACTAAGGAAGATGCACATTTTAATGCTATGGAAACTGCAGTACTTACTATTGGAAATGTAGAGGAGGCAATGAGATACTTCTAAAACCTTCGTTGTCATGCAAAATTCGCATACATCTGTATGACGGCTGTACTTTTTAATGAAAGTGCCCCTCTGGGATATTGCAAAAGCTCACCTCTTAGGAGTGTGGACAAAAAATCATGTTAATTAGATTAAAAAAAATTAACCAAGAAATTATTGCTATGCAAAAGGCATGTGATACAGTAATTTCCCCTTCAATCCTTGCTCAAAAATTCTGAAATAAATTGCAAGGTTTCAATCCATTTAATATACTTGAACATTCCTTTTGGCTTATATTTGGAATTACCAACTTGCTGTTGATGATTTACTGTTATCTTACAGTTGGCTGCAGACAAGCCAGAAAAAACACCACTAGACCAGCAGTCAATTTCCCTAAGAGGGCTGCACCATTTTAATAATTAATAAGGAAGGAAGTTTGCAGAGTGCCACTCAGGACAAGATATTGCACAAGATACTGCCTGTTGACAAAGAAATCTTATTATTTTATAGAAAGCATGGAAGGCTAAGAGGATTTAAATCATGAGCTTCCATGGAAAATGGAAGTACAGAAATGTTATTCTAATCCATGATGTTTTCTGGAGTCCTTAAAAATTAAGGCCATAGCCTCAGAAATTAAGGTTTCTGTTTATACTGGAGATGTTTCATGTGCAAACTATCTCTCTCTGGGTGATGCTAGATACTAGGAATGTGATTCTCCTGAAGTTTCAGGCTGACCATCCCAAGTATGCTGGAAGCTAGGAGAGCCTTTTTATTTCCTTATCTCCCCTTCTAGCAAATCAAAGGTCCCATACCTGGATTTGTATTCTACTCTCATCCCTTTGATTATCCCGTGTATAACTAAAATCTGGTGAGACTGGGTGGTACAGGAGGACTGTGGATCTTTCCATCTATTCCTGCCAACCATTTCCATCTCTGTGGGTTTCTTTCCCTTTCTTTCCCTGTCTCTCATATTTCTCAACCGCCAGGACAACTTCAAGAGTCACAATGCTTAGACATGATACACCTAGAGAAATTTTAAGAAGGGGTAATGGCTGGAGAAAGCCTATTAACTAAAGGTACAGAGTTGTAAAGTGTATGGATTCAATGCCTAATACTGCAAAATAAACAAAATGGCAGACAATATTAATCTACACATGATTTGTTTATATTAAATATATTATATTAAATACTAGAGCACACAAAAGCATAGCTAAGTTTAACTCTGATTATGGAGTTAAAGTATGGAGAATAATGCTACAACATTAATACCATACTGTTGATCTAAGGAGGGCCATAAATCAGCAACAGAAGGGAATAGGCAAAGGTATCAATCATGAACTGAGATGTTAAAGAACTAACATAAGAACTTGTTAACGGGACTGGAAAGATGACTCAGGGGTTAAGATTCTACCTCAAAAGCAGAAGGACCTGAGTTAGGATCCCAGGTCTCACGTAAAAATGCCAGGCAGAAATGGTGACAGACTGCTTTTCCGGCCCTGGTTGGTGAAGCTTGAGAAATCCCAGAGCGAAGCAAGAAGGAGGTAAGAAACAATTCAGGATGATTCCCAAAGTTATCCTTGGCCCTCCACACTGCCATACAATGCCCTTTCACTCACTCACTCACACACATACACGATATATAGATAGACAGACAGACAGACAGACAAATAGAAGTACTACAATAAACAACCTGAAGTTATACATATGAAAAAAAAAAAGAACTTGGTTAAAAACAAGGAAGGGTGTGAGAAGAACAGCTTATAATCTGAAGACACTTCTCAAACAAAATATACAATGAGGGCAAAGTGTATGGTTGTATGGCTGACCAGTGTGCAATGGCCACTAATGTAGGCAAAAGTCAGATATAGCAAAAACCAAGAATCTCAGAATTAGGATTTACAGGTTTACATGGATGGGTTTGGTGATCATTCATGACATCCCAGCATTTGGGAAGCGAAGTGGAAGGAAGGATAGATGCATATTTGAGATAAGGCTGGTCCAAATAGCAAGATCCTGTCTGAAAACAACAAAAACAAAGAAAAAGGAGCCAGAAGTTAAGCAGGGAGGCACTACTGCAAGGTGTTAAATTAGAATGTAAGTGATCAATTTGTACTTTTTAAATTGATTTTTTGTTGCTGTTTTCAGAAATTCCACTGTGTAGCCCAGGTGTTTTGAGCAGAATGCTCCAGCCTTGGCCTCTTGAGTGTCAGGACTACAACTATATGTGACCTCACCTAGCAAAATAATCCTTAAAAGTAAAAATTGGGAAGTACTGGGAATCTCCAGAGCAATGAGGAGGCAGAGTAATCAGGATGGTTCCTGTTGTCATCAGTGGGCTTCCATAAGTATACACACTCAAGTGAACACACACACACACACTCACAAAAGAAAATTCGAAGTAAAAAGGAGGTATGTAAGCAAACAGAGGAGGCAGTGTGTGCTGCTGCATCCCTACAGTGAGGCACGTGTGAGACAGCATTCAACCCTCTGCTCCTATGCTTCTGAGCAGAGCAGGTGGCAGGTCTAATGTAAGCTTAAAGAACAGCAACCACCAAAGAGTAAGACACTTCAGGTGACCTAAGAGCAGTAGGTGGCAAAAAGATCTATAAGGTCTACAAGATATACTCTACATTTTCAACATCTGATTCTTTTAGGTAGGTGAGATTTAGAACTGAGTGAACTAAGCATCTAGTTCTCATATACACAAGAATTGAAACATACTCAACAGACATTGCACAACAGAAATTACTTTTATTCTTTTCAAAATTCTCTTCAGAGCTCTTACAATTATCTTAATATAAGGCTGAGAAATTCACATTGTTTGAAAACGGAACAGAATTAAAATGTTTTTTTTTAATTTTTTAATTATTTATTATTTATCCAATTGTGCATGTATGCGTGTGCGCACGTGTGTATGTATGTGTGTGTGTGTGTGTGTGTGTGTGTGTAGAACCACAGGCGAATTCAGGAACCACCATGGACGCCTCCACCTCCTCGACTCTGGGATTCACAAGCTCCGCCCTACCAGGACTGGAAACGCAGGCCGCCCCCGCTTCCGCCCGGCGTCTATACGTGGGGTCTAGGATCCGAACTCAGGACCTTCCGCCTGCAAGGCAGAGGCTTAAGCCCTGAGCCACCTCTCCAGCCCCCAGAAAATAGAACAGAATTAAAATGAATGGAATTACAGTTTCCAGATTTAACTAATCTCAAGATAAGATGGAGGCTATTTTAGTGTGTCCTAGTCTTCCTAAGTTACGTGAAAGTCCTTGGCAAAGCCTCATTAAAAAGGAGCAATATGACATTTAAATTTATTTTTCTGAAATTTTCCACCTCTTTGTGTGCGTATGTGCGTGCGCACCCAAAGTTGACATTGGGAATCATCCTTGATCACTCTTCCACCTTATTCTTTTGAGACAAAGTTTCTAATCAAATTCAGAGTTCATCAATAATGCTAGTCTGGCTCGTCAGTTTGTTCTGAGGATTCTCAGTCTCCCATCTTCCAAGAGTTAAAGACGAGCCACCACATTCACTTAGCATTTACATGGGATCTAGGGATCTGACTCCAGTCCTTTGGTTTGTGTGGCAAGTGTTTCGCCCACTGAGCCATCTCTCCAGCACTGTTTTTATGGTTTTTTTTGAGACAGGATACAATCCAGGTTACATATGAATTCATTATATAACCTAAGCTAGCCTCCAACACACTGTCCTCCTGCCTCTGACTCTCATGTACTGGTATTATAGGCATGGGCCAACATATCTAGCTACTATATTCTTTAATGTTATTTACACACTTGATGATGTTTTAAAAAGTAGCACATATCATTCATCCTTCTATCTGAATAAAAACCAATAATTTCACAAGTTACAATCCTGAGGGCAAAAGTCTTTTGGAGGGTGGTCTGGGAATTACTTTTCTCTGGAAATAAAATTTTAACTAATCTTAAGAAATTTTAGGCAAGTGATATATAAGAACTACCCAGTATACACAAAGCCCTGAGTTTAATCCTTAGTATCACAAAAAAGGAAAGAAAGAAATTAAGTTAAAGCAGGAATAAAAATTTCTTAAAAGCTTATGATGCTATACGCTTAATGACAGAGGGTTAGTACCAATATCTTTAACATCAAGAGAAATCTCTGTTGAGCTTACTTTGTGAATATTAGGTCAATATTTGTGGCAAAGTGATGGAGCCTACCTTCAAAGTAGTGAAAAGCAGATCCTCCAGGGGAACTAGGAGGGGGCATGCTGCGTTCTGGGCTGACCTGAAACACATAACCACAAATATAAACCAGAAAAAGTCACTGAGATTTCAATCAGTCATCTCTGCCTTAAGCCTCGATTTCTCCTTGAAGCCCATTGCAATTATAATATTCTCTGCAATATACTGCATATCACTAGCCTTTCTGTATAGTTATTTATTATGTACTTATCAGTGAGCTGAATTTTTTTTCTCTCTCTTGAGTTGGAGTCTTGCTATATAAACTTGTATAAACTGGAACCTGTTATGTAGATCAGGCTAGCCTCTGCCTATGCTTCCCAAGTGATTACTACCATGATCAGCTTGAGCTGAACTTTTTTATTTATCTATTTGTCCATTTTTTTTCATTAATTGTGTGTAGATGCTCGAATCATGTATGGTCAGAAGACAGCTTTTAGGACTTGGTTCTTTCCTTCAACCTTGGGGTTACAGGGATTGAATTTAGGTCATCAGACTTGTATAGGTAATAGCAACCTCACCATTTCTGAATTTTTAATATTTTGTGTTTTTAACTTTTCTTCATGAGTCAAACATACACACATATATTTGTATGTATGTATGTATGTATGTATGTGCAAAAGTATCTTTTTTTAGATATTTATTTATTTTGTGCACATGCATGTGTGAGTGTGTGTGCATGTGTGTATCAGGGGCACACAGAGGAGGCCCAAGGATGACTTTGGGAGTCATCTTGGATTATTCTACCTCCTTTTTGCTTCACTCTGGGATTTCCCAGGCTTTGCCCACCAAGGCTAGAAGTTCAGGCTGCTGCCATTTCAGGCTGGCATTTTTATTTTTTAACATGGGACCTGGGGTCTAAACTCAGGACTTTCTGCTTATGAAGCCAAGTTTTAACTCTGAGCCATCTTTCCAGCCCACAAAATAAATGTTTTTTTTTTTAAATCAGCTTGCCTATGTATGTAAGAACGTAAGTTCAATAACCAATATCTAAATGAATGAATGAATGAATGAATGAATGAATGAATACAATTTCAAAGCCAGGCATGGTAGTGTACCTTATAATTCCAGAACTGAGAAAACCAAGATAATAGGAGCACTGCATCCTGAAGTCAGCCTATCCTACACAGTAAGACCTTTGGCTAATATTTGTAATCCTAGTATCAGGAAGGTGAGGCAAGAGGCTTGTAAATTCCAGGGTAGCCTGGGTTACATAGTGAATTCAAGCCTGGGCTACAGAGTAAGTCCAGAGGGACTTACTCCCAAAGAACAAAAAAGGGAACAAACCTGTGTAATAAATAGAGTCATAATGAGACTCTTTCATATTTACACTTCCTCAAACCACACACAGTGTTATGTTCTTTCCATGAGCACTTAATGAGGTTCTCGTCTCTGGCTTTCCTCCTAGGAACCTACCCCCACCTGAGAAATGCTGGACACACTGCTGGTTTTCCTTTTCAGGGTACCCTCCTGACAGACGGTCAGCAGATTGCTGGGGAGGATGGAGCGGAAGTCATTGAAGGAACGCCTTCGGACCCCTTCCAGCTCTTCTGGGATCCGCAGGGAATGAGGAGGAACTTTGGGAAACAGCTTTGAGAGGAGAGACTCTTCTGTGTTGCTATAACGTCCAAATGCTCGTGAAATTCCTATCAGGCATGGGATTGCGTACTTGCAAAGGTATTCTAAAAGACCAAGTAAAATAGTTACGAGTTGAGAAGTACCCATTCCACCTATGTTGTACCAAGTTGTACTACTAGCTAACAAATTCTACAACCGACCTATGACAACTTGTAAAGGATGAGAGCAGTCATAGTAAGAGGATCAACCCAAGAGCTAAATGATCATATTTCAATCTGTCATTACTAGAAATGTCAGACAGTAATGTCAATCACAATTGTTCTCCTTGGGAAGTCTTGATGTACTCATAGCACATCCAAATCAGTAATACAGTTGTGTCAGGTTACCAGGTGTGATAGTTAAGCCTGGGTGTCAACTTGACATACCCGGTATTAACTAAGCTGGGCTGAGACCACCTCTGGAAAGGATCAACTGAGACTACTTGAAAGGATTATACCCGCCCCAGATCCTATCAGAACCTCCAAAGCTCTCATAGGATCCTCCCAGTACTGTATCATATAAAAAGAGACACCAAGGAGAACAGATGCTTTCTTGCAGCTGTGCTAGGAATCGCTCTTCCTTCTGGCCGCCTGACTTTCCAACTCTCCAAGTTGTCGCTAGACTGAAGACTCTAGTACTTCTCCAGCCTTCAGCCATCATCCACTTGACTACTGTGTTGGGCCCACCCAGAGATAACGGTCTGGGAGGGAGTGAGCAGGGCATGGCTTAGCACATGGGGCCAAAGATGGCGCTGGGAGCTAGTGTCCTAGGCGTAACCCTATCACATTACACAGAGTCCTAATTGGCTTATAGGAGCCAACATAGATTTATGTTTAGTCTGACCTATGCAGAGTATGTGCTATACTGACCATCAAAGTAATTAGCTGGTGTTTCGCGCGCTTTCAGTCTTTGTCTATATAAGCTGATTTGTTACCCCCAATAAACTGAGATTTTGCTTTGACAAACTCCCTGTCCGTTGCCAAGTCTCTGGAGGGCTGAGGCAGAGGTGCGGGCAGTCAGGTCGTTACAGCCAAGAGCTGTGTGTTTGAGTGAGTGAATGAGTGAGTGACGAGTGTCGCCTTGACAGACTCCCTGCTGTGTCCAGAGTCCCCTGGATTTGGGTAGGGGTAAAGGGCCTGCAGCATATTCGCCTTTCTCTGCCCCGAGGGCCTGGAGCTGCTGAGCTGCCCGACGGCCTGGAGCCGTCACAGTGTGTGCCTGGGGGAATCGCCCTAGCATACTGAACTGAGCCGCTAGCTACTAGCAGCCACTGTTGGACTACCTTCAGCTACTGGCAGCTATCGTTGGACTACCTCAGCCATGTATCTGTAAGCTAACTCAATAAATCTCTTATATGTATTTTATATATATAGATATATTTATTCTGTGAATTCTGCATCACTGGAGAACCTAACTAATACACCAGGTAATTTGACTATCATACTTTAGTCATATTTAAATTATGAGAAAAATGACTTTGTTTGGAAGTCATTAAATTATCCACATGTCATACGTAATGAAACTGAGACTCAGAAGGATAAAGTTACTTGTCCAAAGATATCAGGGATTTGTTTACAGAATTGTGCTCATGTGGCCTCTCAATAAACCAGCACATAACAGATCCATTCATCAACTACTTATTAGTTATTAAAGAAAAGAGAAAATAGAAAAATAAAGAAGGGAAAGGGAGAAACAAAATAAAAAACCATAAAGATTCATAATCATACCTTTTTCTTGAATCTCTGAGGCCTGGCACATTCCCAAAAGGACATGCAAAACCTGCAAAAATGCCTCTAAAATCTGTAACAGTTAAGGAAGCAAAATAAACAAACTTATTATCAATAAAACCAGATAAATTTAACAGAACTAAAGCAAAATTCAAAGGAACTTTAGATATTATCTTGACCAACCCTACCCATCTTTCCTGCAGTATTTGTGCACCTCATAACACTGGACCACTTGTAAACACTGAGCTATCTCTCTGGCCCAATTCTTTTCTACAGGATCTATACTGAACCTGGAGTTCAGCAATTCAACAAGATTAACTGGCACGCGTTAGGGATTCTCCTTTCTCTACCTCCCCAGTGCAAGTATTAAAGATATATGACTTACATAGGTGCTGAGATTTGAAGTCAGGCTGGTAGTTAGTCTGACTACATAAAAATTCTTTCCTAAAAATAAGTTCAATCCAAAAATCTACATAAGGGAAAATGAGCTGTCTTTCTCTGTCTACCTCACACAAGCTGTGTGGAAATGTTGAATAACTATGTTCATTGCAGCTCTATTCACAATAGCAAAAAATGTAATCACCCAACATGCTCATCAATAGAGGAATGGATAATGAAAATGTGGTACATAATACACAATGGAATATTATTCAGCCATCAGAAAGGATGAGATTATGGAATTTTCTGGTAAATAGATAGAACTGGAAACTTTAATATTGAGTGAGGTATCTTAGACACAGAAAGTTAAGCCCCGCATGTTCTCTCTTATACGCAGATGATTGAACAGATATCCTTGTCAATGTATCTGAATTGAAAACGCTGCTTAAGAGCCAGAACATTCGAAAAAGACATATGAGTGGGAAGGTGGGAAGGGATGGTTAGGGTAAAATCTTTTGAAAGGGAGATTTGGAATCCCAGGACAAGGATGAGGGAGGGAATAATTAGGAAAATACATAGCAAGGAATGATAGGAAGGAAGACAGGGAGGACATGGGAGATAAGAGGGACAGAGGAATGTACAGAAAAACCCTAAGAGTGTGAGAAGTAACCCTAAAGGAACATCCTGTGCTAGTAATAAAACAAACAAACAAACAACAAAAACCGTCTTTTAAAGGAAAGAATAAAAGTGGGCAGTCCCTATGCAGAGGAGCATAGAGTGAGGAAAACGGGAAAAAAGCCTTGAGCTGATCCATTTAGAACCCAGAGACAAAATTATACTAGAAGTAACAGGAATATGGCACTTCCTCATAAAATGTCGGTCAGAGAGGTCTTAAAGGCCCCCAAACATTATAGGCTTCTGCCATTGCTCTTGGTTGCTCTCCAAAAACTGTCAGTAAGACCCTATATTACTGAAGATGCAACACAAATGGATTACAGAATATGGGCAAAATATATCAACTGGAACTGGTCTGAGGACTTTCTCCTTGCTGGATGGCTTATACAATACCAAGGAATACTATTAGAAGCTTCTGGGGGGAGAAAAATAAACACAAACCCCATCAATGGCATGAGATCTGTAAGTTGCAAAATAAATCACCATAGCAACAGGTGACTACCAGTGTAATGGTAGCAGAGTACCAAAGAGAAAACCAACAGCTTTCTAATTGGATCCAAGACCCGCTTGTCAGAATGGTACCCATTCCCATTACTATAAACTAGAACAAGAACCGAAAAAAAAGGGAAGGAAATAGATAAATAGGGAAGAGAGCCAATAACCTACGGGTAGAAAGCCAGTACATCAAAATGTTCTGCAGGCAGCTGTTACTATACCCATAGAATGGGAACTCAAAATGGAAATCTTTGGGCCTAAAGCTGGATGAGTGAAGGGAAATACACTTATCAGTGAGGTGGCCTGAAGAGAGAGGTAACTTGATATAGCTCACAGGCCTGAGCCCCTAAGCCCCCACAGAAGTAGACAAGCTAGAGTGAACCCTGGGATCTACAGAAACATACGGCCAGAAGGGTGGGAGGGTTTGAGAGGAAGTGGTAAAGGGAAGGGGCGGGGGAAGCTGGGATAAATATTCAATATCCTTGTAAAAGTGGAAAAATAAAAAATAATAAAAAAGGTTAAGAAACATAAAAAATAGTTTTAGGGGAAATCATGGCTATTTATGATTATAACTTTGAAAATTAGTTTTATTTGGTCTTTCATTTTATTACCTAATTTTCATTTATTAAAAATGAATATGTATGTAATAAGCATGAACATATTCTAGAGAAATATTTGAGATGAGTAATTTCAGTAATCTCTTGAAATGAATAAGAGCAATAAGAAAATTTCAGAATGAGATTACTAAAATAGCTTGCAAATTATTAGAGCTGAAAAACATTGCTGTTAATAGTATCAAATAAAACCAACATAACAAATCACATTTCAAGTCTTCCCCTTCATCTTTTTTTTTTAATCTAACAGTTAAGCACAACTGATTTACTACATGCTTACCTCATCCCTAAGAGAGGGGTCCCTGTAAGCCACATCGGACAACAAAGTTACCAGGCAGAAGCTGAAGGTCTCTGCAACTGGAAGGGTACCTAGAAGATGTAAGGTATGAATCAGATCAACAAGACACAGGATCACATGAACTGGCCATCCAATCTAGTATGCTCTTCTCCCACTGGCTGTTAAGGACCAGGTTATAGTGGCTGTTCTTACTGAGTCTCAAAACAGCAATCTCTTTAGGAGATAAGAGTAAGCATTTGGGAGACAGAGGCCAGAAGATCAAAAGTTCGAAGTCAATTTCACTCACATATTGAGCTTGAGGGTAGTTGAGAATACATGAGATCTTACCTCAAAAAAAAAAAAAAAAGGGTTTTTGAGATACAGCTCAACTTTCTTAGAGCAAAATGTTGCGTTGAATAAACTTAAATGCTTCCTAGGCTAATTCATAGTTTATAGAGATTTACAGAGCTCAACATGTCAGATTCTAAGTTTCTCCCTACTTAAAAAAAGTAAGAAATCTTTTTCTCTTTTTTAGACAGGGTCTTTAGACCATGTTGACCTCAAACTTGTTATGTAGATGAGGGCAGGATGAACTTTGAACCTTTGTCCTCCTGTCGTTTCCCAAATGCTAGGATTATAGATGTGTGCCACTATGCCTAGTATGTGAGGTGCTGTATCAAATCCAAAGTCTTGATAACGCTGGGCACTCTACCAAGTAAGCAACATCCATAGCGCACAAATCAATCTTTATATCATTAGAGTATATGATGGCTACGTAAAAGGCAACTAGTGTTGGACACTGCAAACACAGCTTCATACATACAAACCATAAAATTTAACAAGAACAAAGTGAAAAAAATCAAACCCTATTTATAATGAACAATCATGTCTAGTTCCCAATGTCCATCTCATCCATTTGGAATAGCAATCCAATGAGAACTGATCTTTCCAGATGAGAATTTTTTAATCTAAGGGCAATATGGTTGATTTGTGGATAAGCAAATGACCAAATGGCTAAGGGAACAAGAGGTTTATTTTTTTCTTACAATTACTGGTTACAGTTCTTAGTCCAGCTTGATGGAGAGCTTATGCCAACACCAAGCAGAGGGAACTGGCCACATCATGTCTACATAATGGCTGAGAGAGGAGAGGGACAATCCTTACTTGCCAGACCAGCATGTCTGGCCAAGTGTACAAAAGAATGCCTACTTTTTCAACCAGCTCTCTGTATTTTATTCCATAGCCTAGTTCCACTTCTCACAGCTGGACCTTCCCTATCAGCTAGATAATATCCTGCAGGTTTGCTCTGGGCTTAACTCAACCATTAATTCTCTACAAATGTGCCCAGAACTCAAACCCTCAACTGTCAAGTTGACACCTGTGCCTAACAACGATGGATACACAAGAAAAAGTTTCTGAAGGTTTCAAGTTGTTTGCTTACTCTCAGAGAGTGTAATAGAGACCTTCAGGTTGGGAATGTCTTCTTCCGTCACCCATGGGCTTTAGATAACAGTGAGTAAACTCAGCCACATTGCTGTAGTAAGTTTGGTTGTTCACAGATATGTGTGGGATTATTTAGAAATTTTCTAATTTGTATGTCACTTCAAAAACAAACTTTTTTTTGGTATTTTTTTAAAAATTTATATGAAAGAGAAAAGAGAGAGAAAGAAAGAATGCACATATATATCATGGTGTCATGGCACAGGTGGAAGTTAGAAGACAACTTTCAAAAGTCAGTTTTCTCTTCTCACTGTTGGCTTCTGGGGATTGAACTCAGGTTGCCAGGTCTGCAAGCAAGCCACCTTAATCCCCTGAGCTATTTCACCAGTTCCAACACTTGATTTTTAGAGGTGGCATTTTTTTTTTCATTCAAGGAAAACATTATACAAAATTACCTCTTCCTTTCCGAGCTGTGCTTTCTTCAACCCAATACACTTTTGGAAGACCTCTGAGAAGTCGAAGAAGGTAAGGAACCACACAATCTTTGTGCTTTAAAAAAATATATACACAGTAAATGACTAGTATGCTTTTTCACATAGAGTAAGCTCAAAACAAAGCACATCTACAGTCCTAGTCATATTGGAGATTCTCCAGAATATTGCAAAACAGATCTAAGTTCACATGGCATCACTTTTCCTGTTTATATGCATATGTCACATTAACCTATATCACAGGGGACAAGAGAAGTGCTCAAAGGTACCCCCAGGAGTTAAGTGCACAGCTTACTCAGACTATTCTGGGAGATGGGTATCTGTAAAAGGTTATGTGCACACATACACTTAGAACTATCTTCAGTGAGACGGTGCCAATTGCCCAAAAGTCATCCATGAACCCCAAGATAAGATTCTTAGACAAAAGTACTCTTGGCTACAAACACCTCAATTTAAGGCTTTTTGTTTGTTTGTTGTTGTTATTGTTGTTCATGTTCCTTGTTCTCTTTTACTTACTTTTTATTTTTAAACAATCTAGTAATATACTGTTCTATAATCCTCCATCATGGTCTATAGTTTATTTTTTTATTTGCAGGTGTTTTAGGTGAAGACAATATAAACACGCTTCAGAGAAAGGGATTTGATGTGCTAATATACTTTAAAAATCCATTTGGCAATTTTAAAAACAGCCATTCCTAGTTTCTACTAACCAGAAAGTAAAGAATGTTATTAGGTAACCTAAATCAGGTAATTAACAAGCTCAATGTAGTCTCTTCCTTCCTACCTTTCTGGGTACATTGGTTTATATCATTTGTTGGACCCAGGTTATAATACTTTTAGTCCTTACATTTGCACCTTGCTTACTTAACCGTCTTATTCACTTTGTCTCTTCTAGGATAAGTTCAATAGGACTCCAGATGATGATTTGACAGAATCCCATCTATTGTGGACTCCTAGTCCATCTGGACACTTGGAATGAGGACATTTGACAGCTCCCCTTTTGTTGTCTGTTCCTATTCAGCATGAACCAGCCAGGTCCATCGTCATCCCCCCTCATCCCCCCGCCCCCATCTCCCTGCAGTGTCAAGTATCCTCATCAAATAGAAGGGGAGAATAAAGGAACTAATTTAGTTTCTATTTGACTGCAGTTAGGAATGTCTGGTCCTGTGGGAACCACACTCGTCACCCCTCTAGTCTTTGTCTCGCTTCCCTAGTAACTCTGGGATACTCATTAGCAATGGGCACTATAAAAGATCGTTGCTCCACTCATTACTCTCTTTTGTCTGTTCTCCAATCATGTGGCCACACCATGGAAGCTCTGTCCTCTTCTAGCTAAGTGCTTATGGCAGCTCTCCCTGTTCTCCCTAGCTATAAGCTATCCCATGTGCTCTAATCCTCTCCCACCTTAAAGCTATGACTTCTCCTTGCCTCTCTGGACCAACTGTCCAAGAGTTTCTTCCCTTTTCTCTAATGCTCAATAAAATCCCTCTTTTGGCCTTCAAAAAAAAAAAATTAAAAAACCAAAACTGTAAATTCATTGATGCTCCTCCCACACAAAGGTGGAATCTAATTCATCTCCTTTTGAAATAAAAAGTAGTCTAAGTTGTAACTATGACTTCTAGACAAGATTGGAGAAGGTCATGCAAGTTTCCACTTGGTTCTTTCTCAAGACACTAAAGATACTGGCCAAGGAACTCAGATACAACAATGTCACAAGGCCCAGGCCACACAGGCGACTTAGCCAATAGCAAAAGTACAAAAACTCCATCTAGGCCTGGGCAGGAAAAAGTCTTCAAGTGATTCCAATTATTTTTGTTCTTTGCTTTTATTTTTTATGAGACAAGGTATCACGATGCATGAGACAAGGAAGCACTCTGTAGCCAGTCCTCCTGTCTTAGTCTCCCGAGAATTACAGAGGAGCAACACCATGCCTGACTTAGCCCAGCTTTCAAGCATCCCAAGTTGATGACAACGTTTCTTCTGAGCTCTGTCTAAATGAAGACTGATAAAGGGAAAAATACTTGCAAACGAGAAAAGGTAAAAGGCTAAGACATCTCTTCTGGATTCTATGAACAAAATTTCTAAGGGCCTGTACTACACAGGACTCTGCAGAGGAAAAGGCTGCCAGGAGGCTCTTCCCTATATAAACTGTGGTGGTTTTAGTAATATATGTTAAGTAAACCACTTCTACTCTGGCCACAGCTGCTGCCAAGAAAGCCCACAACTGGACATGAAAAAGGCCAATCAATGTACAGCCTAACCCAGACAGTCAAGCAATACAAACAGCAGATGAAGCAAGAGAAAAGAGCTGGTCTTTAAGCATTCTCAGGGACTAATAAAACATGATGGGCTCTGCCTGTATCCCTGAGGCCAAAAGACTTCCTGGAGACACAGGAAGCTGGGATCTGGCCAATATTTACCTGGAACCCAAAAATTATTTGTGCTCATCAGTTCCTTGCCATCTTAAAAAGTCTAATTCAATACATTTTGGGACTTACAGGTAAATCTACAAACAATGTATATGCCAAAGAAATTTTCAAATAACATATACATTTGAATAGCAGTAGTAAAACTCTTCATCTATCAACTAATTTTTATATATTTAAATAGTATTTGGCAAATGGGAAAAGCAGAGGGGATGACGGTGTGACTCAATGGTACGATGCTTGCCTAGCAGCATACATAAAGCCTAGGGTTAAAGCCCCAACACAGGAATTTAAATACTCTGTCAAAAATACCTAGACAGGAGATCAGAGTACATCCTTGTAATCACAATACTCAGGAGATACAGGCAGAAGGACTGCTGTAAGTTTAAGGCCAAGCTGGTCTATATAGCAAGCTCTAGGACAGTCAGGGATACAAAGCAACCCTTTGTCTCATAAATAAAAATAAACAATGTTTATTGGCATAATATTTCTAGGAAGAGCAACCTAATGTTTTAAAATGAACATCTAACTATATAACGTCTTTATCTTCCTAATTTTAAACAATTAAACTTAGAATAAAAATGGTATCTAATAATGATAAAGCAAATAAATAGGTTAAGAGTCAATAGCTCATGATCAATCATTTGTTTCACTTAGCAATGATTGCTAATTGTAAGAAGTAAAAGTGAAATAATGACTGTATTATTTTCTGTTGTACTTATAAGCCTAGCTTTTTCCCTATCAAAATCTTATGAGTATGTACTCTAAGATTTATTTCTACTACTTTGAAGAAGATGGTGTTACATCAAAATTATCTCAATTGCTTTTGTCCCTATGGAAAGACAAATATGGCATCTTTAAACAGACTGATGAGCATTTTACCTGAGACTAAAAAGCAAGCAAGTCTACTCTGAAGGGTACACAAATACATCTTGAAGAATTTTACTATACTTATGTCCCAAAATAAAAATTTTCACACAAATCTTTGTTTTAACACAATATAGTCCTATTTTTAAAAGTAAGTAAATTCCATTCCCATGTAAGGGGTCTCACTCTTCCATGAATCACTCAGACTGGGTTTGGGATGCCTTCCGCTAGCATTACACTTGGTAAATACAGTCAGATGCAAATGTAAGTTCTGGATATACTCCCTTTATGCTACAGCGACTCTAAATTTGTAAAGCCTTACCTGAAGATCAGATTCAACAAGAAAAATTCCCAGTGCAATCACTGCATCCCTCCTTCTTTCATCCAGTTGGAATATCCCATGAAAATCTACTGGGCACATACAAAGCAGTTTTTGGACCTAGAAAATGAGATTAAAAAACAAAACAAAATACAAGCTTCAAAAAATATAAAGTTGGTCTCAATGGATAAGATGCTTGGTATGCAAAAGTCAAATGGAAATTTGGATCTCTAGACCCCATGTTGAAAGTCATAGTTTCTAATTGTAATCCCAGGGCAAGCTAGGTTAGCTAGATTAGTTGACGGCTGAGCTCTGGGTTCAATAAATGACATGAGCATCATGGAGGAGAACAACTGGCATCAGCATCAGGCCTCTAAAACACACACACACTTTTGTAATGTGCATCTAAACACCCACACACTATGTATACATACTTACAAGTACCCCACATACACATGCAAAAAATATATGTAATCCTCAATTAATATAGAATATTTTCTTTTTCTCTCTCTTGCCCACTTCCTCTCTCCATGTCTCATGTATCTCAGGCTTATCTTGAACTCACAATCCGCCCAAGAATGGTCTTCTTCTCGCCTTTCCCTCATCCACCAATGTTGGGATTATAGACATTTGCCACCATCCCTGGCAACTGATTATCTGAAATACCTTATTTTATTTAATTTTAGCTATTTAGTTTGTATGTGTATGTGTTTATGTGTTTGTGAGTGCAGGCATATGCATGCCATGTCACATGAGTGAAAGTAGATGACTCTTCGTAACTGGTTCTTTCCTTCCATCATGTGGTTTCAGAGATTAAATTAAGGTTGTTGGCCATGTGTGGTAAGCGTTTTTAGCTACTGACCCATCTTATGAATCCCTAGGGTATTTTCACATTGGGCCAAAAACTAACACAGAAAACATCAAAACAGAACGCTGTCTAACATAGTGTTTTTGTTAGAATACGGTGACATGACAAAGCATTCTAAATGTTTTCTAAGCTCCTAAGAGGAATGATTTTAATTACCATATACAAAAAACAATGCTGAAAAAAATTCAAGGTAAGTATGGTCACATACACACCAATAATCTCAACATTTGGAAAGTTGAGGCAAGAGGAACAGGAGCTTAAGACCAGTCTTGATGAGACAAGATGAGACCTTGTTTCAAAACAAAACAAAATAATAATTAAAATATTGAGGCTTTTTTCTTTTTAAATTGGGTGTGAGGGGGCATGTCCATGTGTAGGTCAGAGGATGACTCTGTTTCCACAGTCTGTTCTCTCTACCCACATTTTTTTTTTTTTTTTTTTGAGGCAGGGCCTCAATTCTGTTGCCCTGCATTCCTTTGAACTTCTAGATGATTCTCCTGTTTCTACCTCCCATCTCTAGGATTACAAATGCTGATCTTATATGTGGGTTCTAGGGGTCAAATTCAGGTCTTCAGGTTTTTGTGGCAAGTGCTTTTACTCACCAAGTCATCTTGCTGGTAATGTTAAAGATTTTTCTAAGCGGATGGAGACGGGGCTCAGAGGCTTGCCTAGCATGTGAAGAAGGCCCTACATTCAATTCCTAGCAACACACACCCACACACCCCCACAGGCAGAGAGGTAAGGTTACTAGAAATTTTGTTTTTAAAAGGTTTTTGGGGCTGGAAAGATGGCTCAGGGGTTAAGACTCTGCCTCACAAGCAGAAGGTCCTGAGTTCAGAAACCAGGTTCCCCCGTAAAAATGCCAGGTAGAAATGGCAGGGGCCTGCACTTCCAGCTCTGGTGGGAAGAGCTTGGGAAATCCCAGAGAGAAGCAAGGAGGTAGAAGCAATCCAGGAAGATTACTGAAGTCCCCTGTTGGTCCTCCACAGGGACATACAGTGCCATTTGACCCCCCCCACACACACACAGCAATAAAATAAAACAAAATAAAAGTTTAAAAGGCTTTTTGTTTTGTAGCAAATCATGCTACAAAGTAAAACATTCCTTAGTTATTCAGGGAAATCATCTAATAAGTTAAAATAAAAATATATGCATATGATGGGGGTAATCTATATTTTCGATAAGTAAAAGTTTAAATGAAAGAGGACACAATAAGAGATAAGAGAAAAACAAAAATGCTAAATTTAGGTTGGGAGGGGGCTCAGCAGTTGAAGTGCTTGCCATGCAAGGAAAAGGAAATCATGCTACAAAGTAAAACATTCCTTAGTTATTCAGGGAAATCATCTAATAAGTCTAAAATAAAATATATTCAGATGGATGTGGGTAATCTATATTTTCGATAAGTAACAGTTACATGAAGGAGGACACAATAAGAGATAAGAGAAAAACAAAAATGCTAAATTTAGGTTGGGAGGGGGCTCAGCAGTTGAAGTGCTTGCCATGCAAGGAAAAGGAATTTTGGTCCTAAATTCCACATAAATGCAAAGATCAGTTTGACAACAACCAATCTGTATTTGCAGCCTGTAATTCCAGTCCTGGAAAGTAGAGCCTGGGAAACTCCACAGCAAAGCAAGAAGGTGGAAAAGCAAGAGCTCATTGCAGACAGATCTTTAATACCTATTCACACTCTCCATATTTCATAATTTTAACAGCTATTTAGTAGAATTAAAATATCACAGATGTCTGATAAATCGAAGAGGGGAAAAAGGGTAGAGGAAGACTATACCCAAATTTCCTAGTGCAAAGTTTAACTATGTTTTTTTTAATAATTGTATTTATTTATTTTAGTGAGAGAGAGAGAGACAGAGAGAGAATCAGAGAGCACTATATGTGCCCATGGAGCCCCAAGGGTGACTTTCTGATTCCATCCTGGATTACTCTACCTCCTTTTTGCTTCACTCTGGTATTTCCCAAGCTCCGCCTTCCAGAGCCAGAAGTGCAGGCCGCCACTATTTCTGTCTGGTGTTCCTACACAGGACCTACACAGGTCCTTCTGTTTTCAAGACAGTTTTAACCCGAGTCAGTCATCTCTCCAGCCCTAAATTTAAATTATTTTGTGACCAGCTGTATCACTCATATACTAGTCCTTCCCTTACATATGGACATGTTTTCCTAGACCCAAGTAGAAGACTAGACCTACACAATCCTGATCCAAATAATTTTATGCTTTTTTCCATTTTAACTAAACCTACATCACACATTGTGGTTCTAACTTATGTAGTATGATATCCAACAGCAAAACTAGCATAAATTTTCTTTTCCTTTTTCACAGAAGGATGGATCATCCATTGTAGCAACTAAAGCCTTCAATAATTTTCTTTCCTTTTTCATTAAGTCCAGAACTTACACCTCTTGACATAAAAGACGCAATATGGAGCTGGGGAGATTTCTCAGCAGTTAAAGCACTGACTCTATAATCATTGCAGTTCACCTGCATGATTGTAGATAAAACCACCATCAAATGACTTAAGGAAACAAGGAGTATATTCTCTCTTATGATAGTCTGGTCACAGCTCCTCAAAGTTCATTGTCCGGTGTATCAGGAGAGCATACACCAACACCAGGAGTCTAGGGAACTGACTACACCATTTTTCACAAAGCAGCTAAGAGAAGAACAATTTTCACTTGCCAGACCAAGTGTACAAGAGAATGCCACCTTTCTCAACCAGCCTACTTCTACCCACCATGAGCTGGGCCTTCCTCATCAATAGGCAATCTTCTTCAGGTTCATTCATTCTACTAATCATCTGCAAATGTGCCTAGAGTTTGAACCCTCAACCATCAAGTTGACACCCGTATTTAACTATGACAACAATCAAAAGGACTGGGATGGGATGGAGGCCTACCAGGAATTCCAACCCCAGAAAGCAGAGACTGGGAATCCAAAAAGCAATCTGGCTAGCCAAACTTGTCCTAATGGTATGCTCTGGGTTTAATGATAACCCCAGACTCAAAAATAACATGGCAGAAAAGTCAAATGATGATTCCCAACCTTACCATTGGACCTAACACAGAAGCAAACATACACACTCATCTGCAAATGTACCTATTCACATACAAAACAAGCACGCATACAGGCACACACCCCATATACGCACATAAAAAGAAAAGCACTTTGGAGATTCACTTTGTCACTACCACAACTCCTGAGCTTTGATGTCATTATTAAGTGAAAAAAAGAATTTCATAAGGGTTAAGACTCCTGTCTTGTAAGCAGAAGGTCCTGAGTTCAGATTTCAGGTCCTATGTAAAAACACCAAGCAAAAACAGTGACCTGCACTTCTAGTCCTGGTGGGCTGAGCCTAGAAAATCCCACAGCCAAACAAGGAGGTAGAAGCAATCCAGGAAGATTTCCGAAGTCACTGTTGGTCCTCCACAGGGACATACGGTGTCCCCCCCTATACACACATAAATAAATAAAATATATTTTTAAAAAAGCTGAAGAAGCCCTTTACACCCCACCCCGCTCCGCCGGTCAGGACGCACACGCGCGGTCCAGCTGGGCGTCACCCCGCCCACCAGGACCCCAGGTCAGCCCACAGGGACCCGGCTCCGACTCCCACCATCCAGCCGGAGCCGCGCGCGGGGGCTGAGGGACGAGGAGGACCATCCCCTGCACCCGGGACCCGCCCCAGCTGCCCTCGGGTTAAATAACTCCACACCAACGCCCCCATCCTTCCTTTACACCCCACCCCGCTCCGCCCGTCCGGACCCGCGAGCGCTGTCCAGCCGGGCCTCACCCTGCGCCCTAGGTAAGTCTCCGCCCGCCCCGCCCACCAGACCCCAGGTCAGCCCACAGGGACCCGGCTCCGACTCCCACCATCCAGCCGGAGCCGCGCGCGGGGCCGAGGGACGAGGAGGACCTCCCCTGCCCCGGCCCGCCCCAGCTGCCCTCAGGTTAAATAGCTCCACACCGACGCCCCCATCCTCCCTTTACACCCCACCCCGCTCCGCCGGTAGGGACACGCGCGCGGTCCAGCCTGGCCTCACCCCGCGATCTAGGTAAATCTCCGCCCGCGTCTGCCCACCAGGACCCCAGGCCAAATAATTCAGTTTAGTGAAATTGAGAGATCTTAAGAGTTAAAATGACAATGCCAAAGTCAAAGTGCAAATCCATGAGAAGCAACACTCAAGTAAACAAATTTCCCACTGAAGAAATTAATCCCATAATGTTAGACTCCAACAAGAACAAACCCGCGGAAAAAGGCCAAGAAAGCCTCACCCAGGATAAAGTCTTTCAAAATATGATCATTACCATGTTCAATACTATGAAAGAGGAAATCCGGAGGAATTACATAATCGAATCAATCGCTTTGAAGAGGAACACAACAGACATCTGGAGGAGTTGAGAAAAACAGTGCAAGAAACAAAAAGTGGCATAGAGCAGTTAAAACAAACTCAAGCAGAGTTTAAAACTGAGCTAAAAGACAAGTTATCTTCAACCCAGAACGCCACAGAGAGTCTTATCAACAGAACTAAGCAGAAAACAGAATTTCAGACCTTGAAGATAAAGTGGGAGTACTAACCAGCTCAATGGAAGAGGTGGTTAAAGCCAAAAAGATACTTGAGAGAAATATCCAAGAGATATGGGACACCCTGAAGAAGCCTAACATGCGTATTCATGGAATACCAGAGCAAGAATCTCAAAATACCACCCCTGAGGAAATTTTTCAAACGATCATCAAGGAAAACTTTCCTCATCTAAAAAAAGAGAGGCCCATCCATATACAAGAGGCATTCCGCACCCCAAACAGATATGACCAAAATAGAAGCACGCCACAGCAAATAATAGTTAAAACACTCCACATTCAAGATAAAGAACTGGTGCTGAGAGCTTCAAGGGAGAAAAAAACAAGTCACTTTTAAAGGTAAACCTATTAAAATAACAAATGACTTCTCAGTCGAAACAGTAAAAGCAAGAAGAGCTTGGAGAGACATACTTCAAGTATTGAATGAGCAAAAATGTCAACCCAGGCTGATTTATCCTACAAAACTATCTGTCATGATAGAGGGAGAAAGAAAAATTTTCCAGCACAAAGACAACTTTAAGGGATACATGTCCACCAAACCAGGCCTTCAAAAAATGCTAGAAATGATACTCAAGCGTGAAGAAAAAAACAGGCATATCCAGGAGAACAGAAGGCAAATATAACACCATTAAAAGTGAAGCAATATACTTATAAAAGCTACTAAACATAATAAATGTCTGGAATTAACAATAGTTTCTTCATTATAACACTAAATGTTAATGGAATTAATTCACCGATCAAGAGACACAGATTACAAACTTGGATTAAAAATCACAATCCATCAATCTGCTGCCTGCAGGAAACCCATCTCACCACAAAAGATAGGCACGCTCTAAAAATAAAAGGCTGGTCAACAATTCTACAAGCAAATGGAAGCAGAAAACAGGCAGGGGTAGCCATTATGCTATCAGACAAAGTGGATTTCAAACCAAAGAAAATTATAAGAGACACGGATGGATACTACATTTTAGTCACAGGTACAATTCACCAGGAAGACTTCACAATACTGAACATATATGCACCCAATACGGGTCCCTCCACATTCATTAAGAAAACCCTACAGCGTCTAAAGCAAGAAATCA
Organism: Typhlomys cinereus; assembly: GCA_023101885.1. Lineage (NCBI taxonomy): Eukaryota > Metazoa > Chordata > Mammalia > Rodentia > Platacanthomyidae > Typhlomys > Typhlomys cinereus. Next base: position 749,321 of record JALPQD010000107.1, read on the forward strand.
ACCCCCAAACGATAATTCTTGGGGACTTCAACACCGCCCTCTCAACATGGGATAGATCAACAGGTCAAAAGCTTAACAGAGACACTTTGGAACTTAATCAAACCCTGAAAGAAATGGACCTTACAGATCTCTACCGAACTTTTCACCCACGCACCAAAGAATACACATTTTTCTCAGCAGCACACGGAACTTTCTCCAAAATAGATCACATATTGGGCCACAAAATGAATCTACACATATACAAGAAAGTTGAAATTCTAACCTGTGCCCTATCAGACCACCACAGCCTAAAGCTGGACATCCACAACACATCAAACAAGAGAAAATACACTAACTCCTAGGAAACTTAACACTATGATGCTGAATGAGAACTGGATTCAGGAAGAAATTAAAAAGGAAATTCAAGATTTCCTGAAAGTGAATGATAACGAAAATACAGCTTACCAAAATCTCTGGGACACAATGAAAGCTGTTCTAAGAGGTAAGTTCATAGCTCTTAATGCTTACATCAAAAAAATGGAAACATCAGAAATAAACAACTTAACAATGCAGCTTAAAGCTTTAGAGAAACTAGAGCAATCTGATCCCAAAAGTAGTAGAAGAGAGGAGATTAGCAAAATAAGGGGAGAAATATCTGAAATCGAGACTAAGAAAACGATAGGAAAAAAATTCAACCAGTCAAAAAGCTGGTTCTTTGAAAAAATCAATAAGATTGATACACCCCTAGCTAAACTAACCAAAAGCAAGAGAGAGAAAACCCAAATTAACAAAATTAGAAATGAAAATGGAGTCATCACTACTGATACCCAAGAAATTCAGAGAATTATAACATCATATTTCAAAAACTTATACTCTGTGAAGTTTGACAACACAAAAGAGATGGATGAATTTCTAAGTAAACACAACTTACCTAAATTGAATCAGGAAGTTGTGAATTATTTAAATAGTCCTATAACATATAAGGAAATTGAGGAAGTAATCTCGAATCTTCCCACCAAAAAATGTCCTGGACCAGATGGATTCAGCACAGAGTTCTACCAGACATTTAAGGAGTTAATAACACCAATACTCCTTAAACTGTTCCATCAAATAGCAAAGGAAGGAACACTACCAAATTCCTTCTATGAAGCTAATATCGTTTTAATCCCAAAACCTAATAAAGATTCACTTAAAAAAGAAAACTATAGGCCGATCTCTCTGATGAACACAGACGCAAAGATTCTCAACAAAGTCTTTGCAAATCGGATTCAAAAACATATTAAAAAGATTATTCACGGGGACCAAGTAGGCTTCATCCCCGCACACAAGGTTGGTTCAACATACACAAATCAATAAATGTAATTCATCATGTAAACCAGTCCAAAGTCCAAGACCACATGATACTCTCGATAGATGCAGAAAAAGCTTTTGACAAGATCCAACAGCCTTTTATGATCAAAACGCTAGAGACAGTGGGAATAGAAGGAACCTTTATCAATATAATAAAAGCTATATACAACAAGCCCACAGCAAGGATTATGCTCAATGGGGAACAATTGGAAGCATTCCCACTTCGATCAGGAACTAGACAAGGCTGTCCACTCTCACCACTTCTATTCAATATTGTACTTGAAGTTTTAGCTGAAGCCATAAGACAAGAAAGGGACATAACAGGGATTCAAATCGGCAAGGAAGAAGTCAAGCTATCCCTGTTTGCAGATGACATGATCTTATACCTGAGTGATCCCAAAAACTCCACCAGGAAGCTCCTGGAACTAATTGAGAAGTTCAGCAGGGTGGCAGGATACAAAATAAATGGGCAAAAATCAGAGGCCTTCCTATATGCCCAGAATGAAAGAAGTGAAAAAGCCTTGAGAGAAACAATCCCATTTGCTATAGCCCCTAAAAAAATGAAATACCTTGGTATAAACCTAACTAAGGAGGTAAAAGACCTTTACAATGAAAACTTTAAAACCCTAAAGAAAGAAATAGCAGAAGACAGCCAGAAGGTGGAAAGACCTCCCTTGTTCCTGGATTGGCAGAATCAACATCGTAAAATGACCATCCTACCAAAGGCAATATACAAATTCAATGCTATACCAATCAAAATCCCAAAGCAATTCTTCAAAGAAGTTGACCAACAATCTCAAAGTTCATATGAGGCACAAAAGACTCAGGATAGCAAAAACAATCCTGAGTAACAAAAACACAGCTGAAGGTATTGCCATACCAAACCTTAGTCTATACTACAAATCCATAGTTATAAAGACAGCCTGGTACTGGCTCCAAAATAGACACAGTAGTCAATGGATAAGGATTGAAGACCAGATATAAGCCCACAAAGTTACAGCCATTTGGTCTTTGACAAAGGGGCCCAAAGAATCCAATGGAAAAAGAACAGCATCTTCAACAAATGGTGCTGGCAAACTGGATCTCCACATGCAGAAGATTAAAGCTGGACCCGTACTTGTCACCATGTACAAGACTTAATTCCAAATGGATCAAGGACCTTGATATCAGGCCAGAGACTATAAAAACCATAGTTGAAAGGATAGGGAACTCCCTCGAGCTGAATGGGCTAGGCCAACAGTTCCTAAACAGACATCCAATGGCACAGTCACTGCTACCAACTCTCAACAGGGGATCTTGTGAAATTAAAGAGCTTCTGTTCAGATAAAGAGATTGTAACACGAGCTCAAAGGCAACCCACAGAATGGGAGAAAATCTTCACTAACCACACATCTGATAGAACTCTGCTGTCCAGAGTGCACAAAGAACTTAGAAAACTAAACACCAAGGAAACCAATGGCCCAATTAAAAAATGGGCCCTGGAACTTCAAAGAAACTTTACCAGGGATGAAATTAAAATGTCTAACAAATATCTGAAAAAATGCTCCACTTCCTTAGCCATCAGGGAAATGCAAATCAAAACTTCCCTGAGATATCATCTCACCCCGGTCAGGATGGCAAAAATCCACAATACAAACAACAACAAATGTTGGAGAGGATGTGGAGAGAGGGGAACTCTCCTACATTGCTGGTGGGAATGCAGGCTCATACAGCCACTCTGGCGAGCCGTCTGGAGATTCTTAAAGAAATTAAAGATTGAAATGCCATATGACCCTACTATTCCACTTTTGGGAATAACCCCCCATACAGCAGAGATTCACCTCGATAGCACAAGCACGACCATGTTCATAGCAGCACTGTTTACAATAGCAAAGTCATGGAATCAGCCCAAATGTCCAACAGTTGACGAGTGGATAAGGAAACTGTGGTACATCTATACAATGGAGTACTACTCAGCCATCAAAAATGATGAATTACTGGAATTTGCGGGGAAATGGACGTCATTAGAAACAATTTATTTAAGTGAAGTATCCCAGACCCAGAAAATTAAGCGCCGTATGTACTCCCTAATAGGTGGCTCCTAGTACCAAACCCACCCAGCCAACCTAGAGACAGTAATTCCAAGGATTATGAACAGGAGGGATGGGGTAGGAGGGCCACACCAGAAACAAGGAGAGAAGGGACCATGTTACAGCAGGGAAAATAGGCCTCTACCAAGGACCCAAATAAGTAATGAGACATCTGATTAAGTTCACAGACTTTTGTTCCTGATCATTTACTACTGAGGGGGTGTGATCTCACCAGAAGAGGAGGGCATATAGTCTGGCAGATAAAAAGTAACCATTTTGCAAATGGGTGATAGACCCCTCCCTTAGTATGGTTTCCCACTTTTATTACATCTACCTTTGAATGTGCTTTTATCACAAGACTCTAACAGCTTTTTGTCTCTGGCCAGGGGGTAACATACAATGCCCACCAGGATGGAGTGAAGGGCATTGCAGGAGCAGCAAAACTGCAAAAGAAAATCAACAAACCACAATCCAGAACTTCGAGACTCTATATCAACCACCTAGAACTAGGCCAGCTTAGTCTCTCCCCATCTTGAAGCTCAGGGAAATTTGCGGAAGAGGGGGCGGAAAGAGTGTAAGAGCAAAAGGATGGGAGGAGCAATGATATATAAGATACTCTATACTAGTTAGGGCTGAAGCAATCATAATTGGACTTTGCATGCCCTGCGCATTGTCCAACACACTGTTGACCTCACAAAGTCTAGCATCTGCTAAAGGCACCAAGAGCCTTGGAGGCAAAGGATTGGCAGCCACAGCAGTGTTCCTATACCTAAGGGGAACACGGGAAAGGGTTCAGGGAAAGGCCACTGGGTCCTTGTATGTCATCGGAGAGGAGGGCCCAGAGGAAAATCAGACATGCACAAGAAAGGACTCTCTGGGAATTGGGGCGGGAGGCACTGGGGGATGGGGAGGGGGAGCAGGGGTTACGGGGGGAGGAGGAGGGAGGGAGGGAACTGGTGTACCTAATAAGTTTGGATGAGCTGAAATAAAAAAAAAAAAAAAAGCTGAAGAAAATTAGTAGCAATCCCCTTTCCCTACCATTTCTTGAGCTCTGTTCAAGGGCCTGATATAGTATAGCACAACGCACTCCATTACTAGTGTACCTGTTCCAATGGACAATACTCCGTAATCAGGAGGTGCTGATTTTCAGCCTAGCTCTGCCTTTTTTTTTTAACCTAAGTGACCTGAAACAAATGACAAAAACCTATTCAGACATCTCTGCCTTTTTTCGTATGTAAAATGTGGACAAAACACCAAATTGTGTGCACACACATACTTGGCATCTTGCTTACACCTTTAAACTGTGCAAAAAGAACAAGTCATTTTCTCTCAGCTTCAACTTTTCTCATTTACTCTTTAAAATCACACTCTATTACTGCTCTAGTAATAAATAGGTGAGTCAAGAACTTGTACCTGCAGCTATAAAGCCACAACAAGATCTCTATTTAACTTCCTGGGAAAAGGGACAAACAAATAAAACCAATGTTTCATATATTAGCCAAACAATACAGGATAGAAAGAATAAAATAAACCCTATCACTGCTCTTCTGTTTTGCCAGTGATGCTCCTGGCTATAGTTACTACATTTATAAGTCTCTGGCTCTGAGTGGCCCTTAGATAGGATATGGGAATTTAGTTCCCTCCATATTGTACAGATAATAGTTCCCTAATGCCTATATTGTGAAAACAATATGATTTATGCTAAATTCCTACTTACTGTCTAGGAGTTTGGAATTTTGTTAGCTCCTAGTCAAAAGCGTACACGAACGGCCATTTATCAATAAAAATTCTTGATCTGTGGTGGCAAGATGTTCATTGTTGGTAAAAGTGCTTGCTGTAGAGGCTGGAGAGGTAGCTCAGGGGTTAAGCCTCTGCCTTGCAGGCGGAAGGTCCTGAGTTCAGATCCTACACCCCATGTATATATGCCGGTGGAACCAGGGCGGCCTGCATTTCTGGTCCTGATAGGGCAGAGCCTGTGAATCCCGGGGCAGAGTAAACCAGGAGGAGGTGGAGGTGGTCTTTGGTGGTTCCCAAATTCGTCCGTGGTTCTACACACACAGACACATACATACATACACACATGCACACATGCATACACACACAATTGAATAATAAATAAATTTTTTTAAAAAGTGCTTGCTGTACAAATAACAAAACCTAAATTCAAATTCTGTAAGAAGCTGGGCATGGCAGTATAGTGGGCCAGAGAAAAGCAGATCCTCAAGCTTGCTAGTCAGTCAGACAACAAACTTCAACAAGAAACATCTCAAAAGTTAAAGTGAAAAGTGATAGAGGCACATATCCAATATGGGCCAACCATTGGTCTCTACGTTAACACACATGGGAAAACACATCTACACATATGTGCACACTCACATCATACACACACACACACACACACACACAGAATTCTTGAGTCTGGTTCACCTAGTCAGAAATATTACTGCATCAGTGGTAGATAATGTTAAGAAAAGGCACATACTTGGTGTCATGGTTTGAAATTTGTCTCCCACAGGCTCATGTGTTTGGGAAAGTCGTGTCACCTTTAGGAGGTAAAGCCTTGCTGGACGAAGGCAATCACAGGCTTGGACCTTACGGGCAGCTGTGTTGGAGGGGTGGAACTGAAAGCTCTTTAGAACTAAGTTGATTTCAAGAAGAGCCTCACCTTTTGGACATGGAGTTGCAGGATTTGGAGTTTGTCCTGCTGATTTTTGGTCTTGTTATGGACTATTCTCTTGATATGCCCACATTCTTCCCTTTTGAAATGGGAATGTTAGTTCTGTGCCATTATATGTTGGAAGTACATAACTTGTCTTTTGATTCTACAGTAGGCTTTGGACTTTGGACTCTATTGGGATCACTGATGTAGTCTGTGTTGAGAATTCCAAAGTTGAACTGAATATGGTCTGCATAATGAGATGTCAATGACATCTGTGGGGCCAAGAGTAGTCATAGTTTGAAATGTGTCCACCACAGGTTCATGTGTTTAGGAAAGTCATGGCATCTTCAGAAGGTAGAGCCTTGCTGTAAGAAGGCAATCACAGGGGGTGGACTTTGTGGTGGATTAGTCCCACCCTATTTCTTGGGAGAGGTCTGCTCTAGCAGTGGCAGGATAGCAGCTCTCAGCCTCAGGATGTATACAATTTAGTCTATCTCCAGCTTCTGCTGCCAGCCATGCTGCTTCTGCCATGAAAGACTGTATCTCTCCTCTGGAACCTTTAGCTGAATAATTCTCCCTATCTCCCTTTGAGCTGCTTGACTTTGGGTGTTCTCTCTCATATCAACACAAGAGTAACTGGTACACTTGGTCATATCCTCAATGAAGAAACTGCATAGGGAAAACTGTATGTAGGTTTCTCCAAACTTTGCCTATGTCTTTTTCCTTTACTAATCTTATCACATATTGAGTTACTATAATACACCCATAATTATAACTGTATGCTAAATTTCATGAATCCTAGTGATCACCAGTTGAATGTGTGGTTAGTATTACGGCACTCAAAAAAATTAACAGAATGAAGCCAAGTCTGCCTACATACTGTTACACTAAGTACTCAAGGAGCTAAGGTAGAAGATTTGAAATATCAATGCCCACATGGTCTACACAATGAGTCAAGGCCAGGCTGAGCAATTTAATAAAACACCATGTCAAAATACAAAATAAAAAGAGGGCCATGATCCAGGCATGGTAGCACACACCTCTTCAAGGTCATTTCCTGCTCACATAACCAACTCTTATAAAATCAAGGGTCAGTGAGATAGTTCAGCAGGTAAGGTGCCTGCTCACAAACCCTATCACCTGAGTTTGATTTCTAGAAGCACACAAAGTGGAAGAGAACTGACTCCAGAAGTTGTCCTCTGACCTCCACCGGTGTTACCATAGTATGCATGCCTGCTTATACTTGCACACATACATAGTCTGCGTCTAGCTCTCTATGTCTCTCTCATAAATAAGTAAAAAAAAGAAAAGAAAAAATGGCCAGTAAGATGACTTAATAGTTAAAGGATGCCTGTGAACAAACCTGGTGACCTGAGTTTGTATCCAACTTTCAAAAGTTGTGCTCCATGGCACACATGTCTGTCTGGTCTTTCTCCCAAATAAATAAATTACAACACTTTTACTAATCATTTGCTAGAGGGCTAGCAAGACAGCTCAGGAGGTAAGCCATTGCTCTCAAACCTGGGAACCTGAGTTTAATCCCCAAAAGCCCACGTGGGAATTCTTTCAACCTGTGGGCCATGGTACACATATATATGTCTTTTCTCCCACTGCTTCCTTTTTCTCAAAAAAAAAAAAAAAAATCACTGGCTTGGACTGACAAGTTAACAACAAAATTAAAGACTATAGAAGAAAAAGTTGGTGAGTAGCAGTAAAAACTAGGCAAAATGAAAGACAGAATTTTAAAAACAGAAATAGAACAACTTGAGCGGGCAGCTGGCAGGTGACAAGCGCTTGCTGCACAAGCAAAAGGACCACAGTTTGAATCTCCAGATCTAATGTAAAAGTGTTAGGTGAGTATAATAGCCTGCATGTAATTCCAGTTCCAGATGGTGGCACATGGGAATTCCCCCAAAATAAACTGGCTAGCCAGACTAGCCCTATCCAGGAACTCTAGGTTTAAACACAGCAGGAAAAAAGGTGGACTGATCAAGGATGATCCAGATATCATGTTTGGCCTCTACCCACAGAGTTTCTACTCCCATATATGTCCACTCAAGTACACATGTGACTCACCCACATGTAAAACACACATATACACATGAACATATACGACTGATACTGGGAAGAGGGGAAAGAAACAGAACACCATGCAAAAAAAAATATAGGACAAAATTAAAAACTCTGAAAAATATGTAATCAGAGTCTTGAGAAGAAAAAAAGGAGATCTTTCTTAAGGGAGGTGAACAGTGGCCCTGGTAGGGCGGAGCCTGTGAATCCCGGGGCAGAGTAAACAAGGAGGTGGCCCATGGTGGTTCCCGAATTCGTCTGTGGTTCTACACACACACACACACACACACACACACACACACACACACACACAATTGAATGAATAATTAAAAAAAAATAATAATCTGTCTCACAAGCAGAAGGTCCTGAGTTCAGATCCCAGGTCCCACATAAAAAATGCCGGGCAGAAATGGCGGCCGCCTGCATACACTCTAGCCCTGTTGGGTGGAGCCTGAAAATCCCAGAGCAAAGCAAAAGAGGTAGAAGTAATCCAGGATGATTCCTGAAGTCATCCTTGGTCCTACATAGGGATACACAGTGCCCTCTGACACACACACACACACACACACACACACACACACACACACTAAATTAATGAACAAAATTTTAAAAATTAAGAATAATAATGGTTGTGCTTAGATATGTAGCTGACAGTACATGCATAAAGCCCTGGATTCAATTTCCCAACACCGCACATGCTTTGTAATCATAGCACTAGACATGTGGAAGTAGAAGGACCAGAATTTCAAGGTCATTTTCTTGGGATACTTAAAACTTCTCTTAAAGAAAAAAAAAAAAAAAAAAAAAAAAGACAATGACAAAAAAAAAATCAAAGTAACATTTTTTTTCAAGTACAGATGAGAAATCCACCAAGATACACCTTGTAAATGATAAATCATAAACGAGTCTAAAAAATTTAAACTGAAATAAAGCAGTAATGGAGTTAAATAAGAAATCAATATTGAGGACTAGGAATGTAACTGTAACTGACTTACTCTTTCACCGACGTTAAATTTTTCTTCAATCTTCTAAAAGCTATTGAAGTATTAAGCAGATTTAGGATGAAATTAAAACCAGTCTCTGCCTACTTTCCAAACCTGTTTTTGTATTACTCTACCTTCCTAAACTATGTTGACTATAGTCTTCATGCTATTCAATGAATGAAAATTTGTCCTACCTCTGGGCCATTACATAACTGTGCTCTCTGCCAAGGGAGCAGCAATAATAGGTCCTATTCATCCTTAAAGTTTCTTTGATCGCATGTAAATCAGGATTATACTATCTCTACATGTATCATTTACTCTTTCTAAAATTAAAACAGAGAAGTATAGCTCAATGATAGTTTGTTTGACTGAAATACACAGGGCTCAGGTTTGTTCCCCTGTACCCACTGTAAAATAATAAACAAAGAAATAACAACAAGGATCTGAGTGAGATAGCAAAGTGCTTGCCACACAAACTGAACTGGATGCCAAAAATAACCCATACAAATTTCAAGCATGGTAGCCAATGCTTATAATCCTAGTGCCAGATGGGCAAAGTGAAGGATTCCTAAGGGTGGTTAGTTGGCCAGTCTAGTCTAATTGATGAGCTCCAGGCTAATGAGAGACCTTTCTCAAGGGAGGTGAACAGTGTCCCTAAAGATGACATCCAGGATTGTCCTCTGGCCTTTACATGGACCCATATACACATAGGTACACACAAGCACTAAAAAAAAATTTTTTTTTGTTAAGAGGCTATCATAACCCAACGTTCAAGAAGCTAAGGAAGAAAGATTGTTAAATTCAAAGCCAGACTACATTACATATAAGATCTTATCTTAAAAAGTCAACAAACAACAAATAAAAGTCTCCTATAGGGTAAGAGAACTGTAGAGTCATTAAAAAATGTTTTAGGGGTCTGGAGAGATGGCTCAGGAGTTAAGACTCTGCCTTACAAACAGAAAGTCCTGAGTTTGAATCCCAGATCCCACATAAAAAACGGTGGTGACCTGCACTTCTGGCCCTGGTGGGTGTAGCCTGGGAAATCCCAGAACAAAGCAAAAAGGAAGTAGAAGCAATCCAGGATGATTCCTGAAGTCATCCTTGGTCCTCCACAGGGACACACAATGTGCTTGCTCTCTCTCTCTCTCTCTCTCTCTCTCTCTCTGTCACACACACACACACACACACACACACACACACACCAAAATAAATAAGTAAATAAATAAATGGATAAATAAACTTTAAAAGATGTTTTTAGCATGTTTTTTAAATTTTTTATTATTTATTATGTATTCAATTGTGCATATATGTGTGTGTGCGCGTGTGTGTATGTATGTGTGTGTGTGTAGAACCACAGGCAAATTCAGGAACCACCATGGACTGCCTCCATCTCCTGTTTACTCTGCCCTGGGATTCTCAGGCTCTGCCCGCCAGGACCAGAAACGCAGGCCACCACCACTTCCGCCCAGCATCTATACGTGGGGTCTAGGATCCAAACTCAGGACCTTCCATCTGCAAGGCAGAGGCTTAAACCCTGAGCCACCTCTCCAGCCCCTAAAAGATGTTTTTAAAGAGCTAGGTATATTGACTCATGTTTAGTATCCTGGCCACTTGAGAGGCTTAGGCATGGAATTGATATAAGTTCAAGGTCAGCCAGGCTACAAAGCACATTCATCCTTCTAATGCCAAGGTGGCCTAGCTGTGCCTAGAAAATACAGAGCAAAAATGTATTAGAGGATGAATGTTACCACCTCATTTTCTTAATAGTAAGCCTGGTTATCCTAAATCTCAACTCCCAGATCAGCTCTAAACATAAAACATTCAGGAAAAAAAGAATGTCCTCTGCAACAGAGGCACAGTTTCTCAGAAATTCAACAAGTAAGTGAATTGACACATGGGAATTTGCCTTAACTCTTCATTGATTTGATACACAAATGAAAATAGTATTCTGGTTAGCTTGGTTCATCAAAGAGGATACCAAAATATACCAAGGAAGCAAATATTAAAAAATATATATATAACCAGGAAGATTAAAGAGATAAAACTTCAGCAATTAAAATAAAAGATGGGGAGCTATATAAATGGCTCATTCAGTTCAGATCTCTAAAACTCATGTAAAAAGTCAGACACAACAGTTTGAGTCTATAACCTCAATGCCTAGCAAGGGGAGGGAGGCTGAGACAAGCTCATTGGCCAGCCAGCCCAGCCAAATCAATGAGCCCCAAATAAAATTGGGATCTTTTTTTTATTATTATTATTTTATTTATTCAATTGTGCATGTGTGAGTATGTATGTGTGCGCGCGCGCATGTGTCTCTGTGTGTATAGAACCACGGACGAATTCGGGAACCACCATGGACGCCTCCACTTCCTCCGCCCTGGGATTCACAGGCTCCGCACTACCAGGACCAGAAACGCAGGCCGCCCCCACTTCCGCCTGGCATCTATACATGGGATCTGGGATCCGAACCTCAGGACCTTCTGCCTGCAAGGCAGAGGCTTAACCCCTGAGCCACCTCTCCAGCCCCCAAAATTGGGATCTTCTCTTAATAAGATGGAGGGGATGGGAAATGATTAAAGTGGTTAAAGACTTTGCCTACAAAAGAAAAGTACCTGAGTTAAGATCCCCAGATCCCATATTAAAAAAAAAAAAAAAAAAAAAAAGCAAGACAGATATGTAGTGGCTTTTAATTTCAGTCCCTGAAAACAGAGCCTAGGAAACCTCAGAACAAAGAAATAAAGTAGAAGAGCACTCCAGGATGATTCCCAATGTCACCCTTGGGTCTTCACTGTTGGAACCGAAGTTCCTCCAAGTCACCCGCCCCAACCCCAAAAGGAGACACGAGGACCGAGAGGCTGCTGCAAAGGCAATAGGCGAGTTTATTATTCTGGCATGCCAGGACCGCCTCTATCCTGCAAGCAAGAGAAGAGCGGCCCCGACTGAGGTCGGGGTAGGGTTTTTATAGGGTATAGGGTAGCAAAACATATTTTTCTATAGCACTCTTTGGCACAGTTGAGTCAGCCAAGGGTGACCATCAGATGTTCTGGTCGAGGTCGTGGGCAGTTCTTGGTGGGCGAGATCCCAGTCAACACGTCCGCAGCAGGGCTGACTTGTTTGTGCAAGATAGCAGTGGGCTTGGGGTGAAGCTTCGGTCATAGTTACAATAATAATACTAAGGCTTTGGTGGTATTTGGCATATTAGACCTTGAGAGGGGGAGCATTTCCCAGAGTTCTGTGTGGGTAGGGGGCAAGCGGGCTTAGACGGCATCTGGACATTCACAAGCACACATACTCAAATGTCCTTTTGTACACACAAAAAGAGTGGAACACAATCAAGAAAGATATCTGAAGTTGACCTCTGGCTTCCATACTTATGTGTACACACACCACACACACACAAAACACACACACACACAAAACACTCAAAAACAGAAATTGCTGGAGGAATTCAAGTCAACATCTTCACTGAATATAAGCTGAAAAAACTAAAAAGGAAAAAAAAATCAGAACATCTGTTAGGAATCAAAAACAAATTTCATTTGGGGAGGTATATACTTGGGAATAGAAGGCAGGAGGATCAAAAGCAGCCTCAGTTAATTATGTGTTCAAGGCCAGTCTAAGCTGCCCTTTTGGGGGACAAACAGCTAGTGACACAGACATGGAAGAAGAGTATATGAAGACTCGGTGAAAAAGTGGACATCAAAAAAGTAAAAAAAAGAAGTCTTTCAGAAATAATCAACATTGCTGACCCCTTTATCTTGGACCTCTGATCTCTAGAATTACAACTATGTCTGTTATGGAATCCATGGCATACTAACCTAATTAATATGATTACTAGCAGACTTTTTTTTCTTCCCTTTTCTTCTTACACTATTTTAGAGTTCTGGACTGGGATATAGTTCAAGTTGATGGAATGTGTGCATGTTGTAGTCCTGGGTTCAATTCTCATCATTGCATAAACTGGGTCTATGTGGTGGTTCACACCTTAATTCCAACACTTGAGAAGTAAAGCCTGAAGATCAAGAGTTTAAGGTCACATGCTGCTACAATATAAGCTTAAATTACATAAGACCCCTCTTTAAAAAAAGCAAAACAAATAATGATAGTTCTGGCAACCTTCATTTTCTCGCTTCTGAGTCTACTTTAACCTGGTTTACCAAAAGAAAAGACAGAATCATGTTAAGTTTCACAATGCTAAAAGCATCCCAATATCACGATTTTTACAACCTGGCAGATCATTCTAAAAAACAGACTGAATAACCATGAACTTCAGAAAGCACCCTAGATACCTAATCATACATTTCTCTTATTATATATTAGGATTAACAAGATCATTTTCTGGAACACATAAAGTTACCAAAGAGGATTCAGTAGGTCCCTAAAGCCATTTAAGCTTTCTGATTGATAGCTAGGGATACTGGCAGTCTAATTGAAAAAACAGGAAATCGTTTAGGATCTGAGTAAAGACTCTGACCAAAGCCTCCTGAGAGTAAGGTTAAGAATGGAAGGGCAAGGAATGCTGCTAACTATGCAGTTCTGCCTAGGGCTCCCGAAACCCAGAATGGGGATTCTGTACAGTATGGCACTGTCTATGAGGAATGAGAACTTGGTCTCAGAAGACTTCTTAGAAAGTGTGCTCCAGGGCGCCCTAGCCCCTCATGGTAGTCAAAGTGCCATGAGTTCCTTTTCCAGCTGCCTGCTTCTCATGAAGGTCCCCTAGCCCCTCATGGCGCTCCAGTTCCATGAGTCCCTTTCTTGTTCCTCGCTCCTCATGGATTCCATGCCTAGCCACCATGAGTTCTCCAGGGCCTCCTAGCCCCTCACAGCACTCCACATCTGGAGTCCGTAAGTTCCAACCTTCCTCTTCTCTAATAAACTCTACCTTAATGCTCTAAAAAAAAAAAAAAAAAAAGAAACTGTGCTCCAACTTTAGGGATACGGTTTTTAGAGGGACCACAATCTTAGGGGCAGCATAACAAGAAAAACTCAAAGCTCAGACAGTATTCAAAAAGTAGATGTCCAAGAGTCCTAGGCTTAGCTATCTATCTGAACTTGGAAGGAGTCTAAGGGCCAGAGGATATCTCAGAAAGTTGAGGACTTGCAACAAGTTTGACTTGTTGCTGGTTACATGAATCAACAAACTATAACTGTTTCTCATTTTCCTGGACTAGTACATATCATAAACTTCATGAGCTTGAAAAATGCTTTCTAAATTACCATGGTTTGAATGTGAATTGCTCCTCCACTCCCAATAAGTCCATGTGTTTATATAAGTGTTTGGAAAGATGGTGGCAACCTTTGGGAGGTAAAATCTTACTGGAGAAAGGCACATCACAAAGGTTGGGCCTGCAGATTGGATAGTCCTGCTCTACTTCTGTTAGTAGTTTGCTCCTCAGTTTCCATGATGGAAGTGACTTAAGTCACCTCCAGCTTCTGCTGACTTGCCTGTGGGGAGCATATTTACTGATGACTGTTATAAATCACATGGCTGGGACATGAGTCCTGAGTGCTGATGCATTTTGAATATGCTTGGTGGATCTTTTCGTTTCTGTGGGACATAAGGAAATGTTCCCATAACTGTGAGAGCCTGAGCAACTCCATCTTGAAGACTTTTGGGCCCTGAGTAGTGAAGTCAAAAAGACAATCTTGCTTATTAACCTTGAAAGAAGTGAAATATTCTGCCAAGAGTATGTTTTGCTCATTAATTGTTTGGGCCTCAAAGAATTCCTCGAATTTTGTAGATAAAGGAAATAATGAGCTGGTTTACACAGCTGCATTTTCAACTGCGTTTTATTCCCTCAATCTGTTTTTAACATCTTCTCTTTCTGTAGAAATACTGTATGAAATAAAGATTCAGTGCTGCCTGTTGTCTGCTTGCAAGGCATGCCCTCCTATGAAAAGACACTTGTGTCTAAATCTCAATCCTCATAATTCCCCTCGGGATTGGTTCGCAGTTGCTGCAGGACAGTGACACTTGTCACAATGGACTGTATCTCTCCTCTGGAACTGTAAGCCAAATAAACTTCTTTTTCCCTAATATGAGTGTTGTTTCACAGTAACAGAAAGAATGAAGTAATTAGACAAAAAAGTAAAATCTAACCTACATAAGGTTAGATTGGTCTGATAATCTGGAATTAAAATGAGTAACTGAGCAAGTAAATAGAACTTTGGCATATAAAGAGAATGGAAAGTATATGAACTGTGCCCAGCCTTGTAATCAACCAACCAGCACCTTTCTAGTTGCTTCATATGCAACTATTCCACGGACTTGGAACCCTACTACATACTATCCTCTTGGCCAAATTAGTCAACTAGGATCAAGTCCTCACTAGACTGGACTGCTCAGGATACCAGACTTCATCCATTCCAAAATATGCCTGATGCTATCTACCCAGCTGCTCCTAGACTACCATTTAGTACTATGACAATAGGGTCCTCACTCCTTTGTAAGTTTTGTCATCACAGCATGTTGGTAATGAATTAATAAAAAATGAGCCCATGTCCTGTAATCACTACTACTGGAGATATTCCTACAGTCTATACTGTTCCTCAATATAAATATGCTGTGTAGTTCTGCAAGCCTTTAAAACATCTTAATGTTGGCATCTGTCTTCTCTCTCCCAGGAGAAAAGTGAATATTGGGTGAATGGCCATTTCATATGTTTGAATCTGCAGAGTTGTCACTCTACCTTAAAGTGGATGAAGCTGTAGTTATACTACAAACCCATCAAGCTAAAGAGGCTGCCCAGAAAGCAGTTAATAGTGGCACTGATGTTTAAAGCTGATCAGAGACCACAAAAAAGAAAATTCATGCTTCACAGAACAAAAACACACAAATATTGAAAATTTTAATTATTAAAAAATTACAGGGCTGGAGAGATGGCTCAGAGGTTAAGATTCTGCCTCACAAGCAGAAGGTCCTGAGTTTGGATCCCAGGTCCCACATAAAAACACCAGGTGGAAATGGTGGCATTGTGGCCTAAACATCTGGCTCTGGTGGGAGGAATCTGGGAAATCCCAGAGCAAAGCAAGAAGGAAGTAGAAGCAATCCAGGATGATTCCCAAAGTCATCCTTGGCCCTCTGCAGGGACACACAATGCCCTCTGATAAACACATACATGCAAAAGAAATAAAGTTTAAAAAGAAAGAAAAATTCCTTAAGCAATAGTAATATACATATATATGTATACATATATACACATGCACATAAACATATGGATACGTGTATACATAAATATGCGTGCATAAACACACACACATATCCCTGTGCCCGGGAATGATCATTAATAACTTAGTATCTAAGGCTTTTTTCATTAGATGTTGGTCATGTAGGTACCATCTGCCTAACAGGGATTGAGGATTTAGCTCATTGTCAGAGTGCTTGCAAAAGTAAATGTAAGACTTTGGGTTTAGTCCCCAACCCTGGGGGGAATAGGGAAACAAAATCAAAAGTCCAGATTTGGGTTTAGTCCCCAACATTGGGTGGGGGGGACAAAATCCAAAGTCCAAATTTCAGGCTATGGTGATAGCTCACAGGTTAAAATCAAAAGGATAGGAGTTCAGATTCCCATATCCCAGAGCAGGCAGGGTGGGTATGGTGGCCCATCCACAATTCTAGTTCTAGAAGATGGAGCCTAGGGATCCTCACAACAAAGTTATAAGCTAGGCTAGTCCTGAATTTAAATAGACATCCAACCTCAAAACAATAAGGTAGAAGAACATCAGGAAAAATTCCTGGTATCACCCTTGGGCCTCCATACATGCACATACCTGCACATATATGTATGTGCACACCTTTGCAAACACACATACACATAAAAATTCCAGAAAGAAAGATTATTTTATTCATCGATCAAGTAGTATACACAGAAAGTCATGCTTATCAGTTAGGGAACAGAGGTAACAATACAAATGCCAAAATTCTTATATGTCAGTCATAAGCCAACATTATAAGCAGGCCTCGTAAACAAACTAACCTCAGACCTATTCTGCTGACTCTTTTTTTAAATTATTTATTTATTTAGTGTGTGTGTGTATGTATCAGAGGGCACTGTGGGTTCTTGTAGAGGATCAAGAGTAACTTCAGGAACCATCCTGGATTGCTTCTACCTCCTTTTTGCTTCACTCTGGGATTTTCCAGGCCCCGCCCACAAAGACCAGGAAGCACAGGCCACTGCCGTTTCCACCTGGTGCTTTCACATGGGACCTGAGATCTGAACTCAGGACCATCTGCTTGTAAGGCAGAGTCTTAACCCCTGAGCCATCTCGGCAGTCGGGTTCTGTTACTCTTTTGCACAGAAGGGATTGATAAATTTGTGAGCCTAAGCACTTTGAAAAGCAAGTAATATTAGACAGCTATCAACTTGAAGCAGCATTAACTAACTGTAAATAGTGCAACGTTTTCTAAATTATATTGCAAACTTTTATTTATTGTATGTTTATGTGCATGTCATGGTTTGAAATGTGTCCCCCACAGACTCCTGTGTTTGAATTTTTAGTTTGGGAAACTCGTGGTACCTTTAGGAGGTGGAGCATTGCTGGAGGAAGGCAGTCACAGGGGATGGGCCTTGAAGTTGATTAACCCTGCCTTGTTTGAGTTAGTGAGTCTGTTCTTGCAAGCTAGTAGTCTTGCAACTCTCAGCCTTCACGAAGGACATGACCTAGACCTACTCTAGCTTTTTCCAGCCAGCCATGCCTTTCTCACCATGAAAGACTGTATTTCCCCTCTGGAACAGTAAGCTGAATAAATTTCCCTTTCTCCCTTAAGTTGCTTGATTTTGGATGGTATCTCACAGCAACAGAAAAGAGTAAATGGTACACTGCATGTAAGTATAGGCACACATGTAGCATGGTGACATGTGGAGGGTTACGAGACAATCTTTGGAAGTCTGTTCTCTCATTTCACCATATGAGTTTCAGGCATTGAACTCAGACCAGGCTTGCAAACCAAGCACTTTACCAGTTGGGTCATCTCATTTGTTGTCACAGTTACTTCTGACTTTTGTTTTTGCTGTGAGACAAATGCTTGACATAACCAGCTTAAGGAAGAAAAGGGTATTCACAGTTCCAGAGAATAGATAGCCTATTAGAGCAGAAATTGAATAGCAGAAAGCATAGTTAGAGGCAGAAGTGGAGAGGAAGAGAGAGCAAAACAGTAAAAGTAACACAATACAGTACTGAGCTACCAAACCCCAATTACACACACACACACACACACACTCACACACACACACACACACACACACTCTTGCCTTCCTCCAAGACTCTCTTAAAGGTGCTACAACGGACCCAAACATTAACACCAGCCAAGGATCCACATACATAAACCTGTGAACAGAAACTCACATTCAAACAATGACATCAGAAATATACTGTTTATATTGCAAATATAACAACTGAAGTACTTGTGACAAAATATAAAACAAAGTCTAGTTTACATATCTAAGAGTTTTATTTTGTTTTGTTTTGCTTTGCTTTTGTTACTCGGATTAAGCACAAGGCTTTGTTCATGACAAGTAAGTCTACCAAGCACACACTCTATCACTGAGCTACACACACGCCTCTCATGATGTTCGTGGCAATACCAATACATGATGTTCATGTGAACAATACAGAAGGCAAGGTGAACTCTAAGTACACTTTTCAGTTACCAAGATGCAATCACTGTTACAAGTGCAGGACTATCTTCTTAAAAATCACACAATTCCTTGGGCTAGCAAGATAGAGATCTGCTTCAAAACCTGGTGACTTGTGTTTAATTCCTGGAAGCCCAAAAGTGGAAGGAATCCACCAAGTGGAAGGCTGAAAATTCTCCTCTGACTTCCACGCATGTACCATGGCATACATATGTACCATCCCCCTCTCAAATAAATAAAGTATTTTCTAAAATCGTACAATTCCTTTCACTCTCTTCCCCTCCGTAAATCTAACAATCAATATGCTTGCTGGTCATCTGGCTAGATAGCTTGAGTTCAATAATCTGGCACCAGCATTATGTCCTATTATTCATCAGACTCATCTAAGGATATTAGCGATCATTCATTAAGTGACTATAAGCCTGTTATTACAAATGTCATTTTGCTGATCTTCACAATACTCCTATTAAGTGTTGCTCTGCTTTTTTTTCGTATTTGCTTTTTTTAACAGGAGAAGTTAAATGATCATAATGTGGAAATGGCCTGTCCAAAGTTGCACGAGTATAAACAAATGTTAAAGAACGTAAATTCCAATTGTCCTATCAAACTCATGTTCTTGCCATTCTATTATACTCATTATTTTCCTTTCTTTCTTTTCCTTTCTCTTTCTTTTTTTTTTTTTTCTTTTCTTTTTGCATGTGTGTCTGTGTGTATGTCAGAGGGTACTGTGTGTGCCTGTGGAAGCCCAAGAATGACTTTGAGTATCACTTGGATTGCTGCTACCTCTTATTTGCTTTGCTCTGGAGTTTCCCAGACTCCACCTTCCAGGACTAAATGCACAGGCCACCACCATTTCCCAGTGGTGTTGTTAGGTGGGATCCAGGATCTAAACTCAGGACCTTCTTCTTGTGAGGCAGAGGCTGAACTCCTGAGCCATCCCTCCAGCCCTTCTTTTCTTTTGAGACAGAATCTTGGCATGATGTCCAAGTTAGGCCAGAACTCTTGAGCTCAATCTTTTGAATAAAGAAGACTACAGGTATATCATATATATGATGAGATATAACTATATCCATACCCAACATATACACTCTTTTTAGAAATAATCAGAGAGCAGATATGTGTTGTGTGTGTGTGTGTGTGTGTGTGTATGTGGGTAGAGGACAACTTTCAAAGATTGATTCCTGCCTTCTATCATGTAGAATATTGGGAATCAAACTCAGGTCTCTAGGTTTGCACACAAGTGCCTTTACCCACTGAGCTATCTCTCTAGCACCATCTCTCTTTTAGAGTATCAGGACCTGCTCAGCCTAAAGATGAGTGACAAAATCAAATTTGAGAACTTTTAAGCTCAAAAACTAGATTACTCTGACAAGCTACCTAATAAAATAGCCTTATAACCTTGTCCATAAAAATACTCTTAACTACAGTAAGCAGTTGTGCAGTCACCATTGCTCTTGTTCCATGCAACACCACCTTCTCTTCATCTTTCAGAAGTTGAGTGGACAAAAATAACCCTATTCAGTGCTAATACTGTGCTAACTCTCATCACATATATTGTTGAAGAAAAAAAGCTGACCTTTAAGGTTCCTTCAACTCTGTGTCTAGCTCCGGGCAAGACAATGTAATACTTGAACTCATTTAATGTCCATTTTACAATAAGCAAATAGGTTCTGAGCACTAAAGGTCCCTTCCCAAACCAAGTAACAGTATAAGGACCGAATGCATTTGCATGTTGTTTTTACTGTTCTTTTCCATCTGGCAGTTTTCTAGTTTGAATCAGCATCCTTTGGTGTGCTAGGTATCTTACATCTAAGTTACTACCCACATATGCCTTTAGGGTTTTTTGTTTTATTTTAAAGACTTGGGTCTATGTATATCCCAGATTGGACTCGAACTCACTCTACAGCCGAGGATGGCTTTGAACTTATTTTCCTGCCTCTGACTCTAAAATGCTGCAACTATAGATTTGTACCACAACACGCAAGAACTCTAACTAATGAATTACACCCCCAACCTTGGCATTCTTCCTATCATCCCAAGTATACCATTTCTTATTGTTTGCTTTATTTCTTTTTTTTTTTTTTGGGATGGGGTTTCACTATATACAACCCTGACTTGAGCCATCCTTGAGCCAACAGTACAGTTCCCAGCACATCTTTTATTACTCGAAATAAGGACTCTTTTGACATGAATTCTTCTCTTCTGAAGCAATCGCAAGTTTGGGTCTCTGCAACTGACAGTTCCGGGCCAGCACTGTACCTTCTTTACACATACCTACGCCTGGTCTAACGCCCACAGCCTCCTACACTAAGAATGCGCAATCGTTCTGTAGTTGAGCAAGCACTTCCAGACACAGTGTTCAACCTGCCCTACACCACAATCCGGTGAAAAAGGAAAAGCGGGATGAAGCGCTCCATTTTATGCAGAAGGCATCACTCCAAGGTCACGTAATACCAACAGTCGGACCAGAGGCCCAGGTCCTCGGTTCCTCTTACTACGACATTCATCTTCCAAGCCCGGGTCTCGCCCCAGCTCCCGCCCCCTGCGCCCCGCGCCCCTTCGTTCCGCAGCATCCTAAACCCACCCTCCCCGCCTCTCCAGGTCCGCTCTTCGCTTCGCCAGACTCCTCCTCCGCAGGCCTCCTCACCACCCCGACTACCCCGCTCAGAAAACCCCCGCACTGCAAGCTGCCTACCACCTCCACGAATCGGCTTTTCTCGGACCCTCGCGGCGCCTTCCCGATTCGCCCCCGACACCTCCTTATCCTACCAGCCTCCGGGCGAGCTCGCCGGGGTTACCTTCTCCAAGGATGCGGGTCTCTGCACGGCCAGGGAACGGGCCAGTGAAAGGACAGTGTTGAAATAAAAGCCCCGCGAGGTGCTGGAGCCCGAGCCGGAGCCCACGCTGCCTCCGCCTCCAACGCCTCCCCAGACTCCAGCGGCCGCCATCCTCGAGAAGCCGCTCGCCGGCTCGCCTCACCCCGGCCGCGAGTGCCCGACCTCACCGCGCAGGCGCGGTCCTAGTCCTTCTTCCCCATCACGTGACCTCTGTGTAGGCGTCCCGGGGCGGGGCGGGGCGGGGCTGGAGGCGGCTCCAAAACGGCAGGAGTTGGGGGGGGAGTGAGTCCGTTGTGGGCGTGGCCTTCGCCCCGTGGAAGATGTTCTCCCTCCGCCGTCCCGCGCATTGGTCGGTGCCGGAGGCGGGGCAGCAGGCGCAGTACTGGCGGAAGTAGATAAGCACAGCGACCTCAGTGGGTCTCACGGCCGGCTCTGGGCGACTGGCGTCTGTCCACGGCCCGCTCCTCCTACTTGCTAGATCCAGACTAGTGCCGGAATAATGTCTGACTATCCGAAAAGCTACAATCCTTTTGACGACGATGCAGAAGACGAGGACGCCGGGCCCGCGCGGTGGAGGGACGCCCGCCACCTCTCCGACGGAGCCGAGGCGCCGATGGATAGGCAGCAGTACCTGCGACAGGAGGTGCTACGCAGGGCGGAGGCCACGGCCGCCAGCACCAGCAGGTCTCTGTCCCTCATGTACGAATCAGAGAAGGTCGGGGTCGCCTCTTCAGAGGTGAGCCTGAGACAGGACTGAGCTGAACTGACCAGTCCTTGCACTATCAAACGTTATCAAGAAGTGTTTTGTTCACGATCTCTTGGGACTTACCTAATTGCTTACCATAAGTACTTGTACTAACTGACCCGATCTCAATAATCTGTTGATAATATGTAAAGAGGTGTATCTGAATACACCTTAGGTATTAGTCTGCATAGTTGATTCCCTGTGTCCCCATTAACCCACCCTCTAGTTAAAGGTCAATCTCAGACTAATGTTCTAAAGGAGTGAAAATTCCAAAGAGCAGAGTCTGGGACATTGTCTCTCTTTCTTAAGGAAACTTGCCTCTAGTGACCCAGATTAGAATGAGAATTGTGTGCTCCAAGTGCCAGGTAGTGCCCTGAGGCATAAAGACAAAGAGCCTTGGGCAACTTTTTCATCTGATCAACAGAAATATGTAAGTCTTGTCTGCTTAAACTGAGGAGTAAACCAGATTCTGAGTTGGTTTGAGTCTCCTACACAAATAGTGTGAGTTTTGTGACAGTCTGTAGCTCCAATTCATCTTCATCAACTCTTTCCATCCATAGAAAACTTCAGGCATGTTTTTTAGACCGACTCCCTATGAAGCACAAGCTAAAATAAATAAATAAAAATTTTTTAAAAAGCACAAGCCGACCTAGACTCCAGGGGTCCTCTAACTTAAATCTCCCTAAATGTAGAGATTACAGGTATATACCATCATGCCCAATGGAGAATAAGGCTTTCAACAAATGTTATTCTTAAGCACCACATTCTTTCATCATCCTACTGATGAAAGCTATTCGGACAGAGAAAGAAATTAAAAGATATGTCATCTAAGAATAATCTTAAGCATTTTACAGTTTTGAAATATATTGTCTTCTGCCTCCAGTCTTTATAACTCTACACAAAATTCATTCTCTCTTATCACTTAATATCTTGGACAGGTATAATGTATATTGATTAACTTCTCAAATAGTCATCTCTGTCGTTTCTGCATTGCCATTTTCTTGGTTATTTTCTTCCTTCCTCTTCATTGTTATAGTAGCCCTGGATGGTAATGTGCCTTCCTGTCTTTAGCCTTGTTGAGGAAGTTTCGTTATGGTTTTTAACGTCCATGATTCTTATGTTTCAATCCAAATGAGAAATCTTAGCTTAGATTTGGGGATTTCAGCTTAGTTTTTATTTTTTTTAAGCATGTGTTTGTGTGTGTTTATATATGTCTATACTAGAGGGCACTTGAGTGTGAGTTGTGTATGCCACTGAGTGTATGAGTTGTGACTTCAGGAATTATATTTGATTACTCTACCTCCTTTTGCCTTGCTCTGGTTTCCTTGGCTCTGCCTTTCCGGGTCTGAAGTGTACATCAGTTTCTGCCTGACCTTTTTACATGGGATCTGGGGATCTGAACTCAGGTCCTTTTGCTTGTGAGGCAAAGGCTATAACCCCTGAGCCATCTCCCCAGTTTTTTTGGTGTTTTTTTTTTTTTCTTTTTGAGACAGCGTTTTGCTGTGTACTCTAGGCTAGCTTTGAACTTATGATACTCCTAACTCAGCTTTCCAAGTGCTGAGATTACATGTAAGTGCACCTCACCCAGCTGTTGAGACAGCGTTTTGTTGTGTACTCTAGGCTAGCTTTGAACTTATGATACTCCTAACTCAGCTTTCCAAGTGCTGAGATTACATGTAAGTGCACCTCACCCAGCTGTTAAGATCATTTTTAATGGTGTGGTAATGTGCTATATTTTTATTTAATTTTTAAGTCGACATACAAAGTAATGGGTTTCATTTGCATTTTCATACATTTGTGTCATTTTACAATGTTCTCAACCACTTCCCAAACCCTGCTTCCCTCTGGTTAGTTTCCTTCTTTCTCCTAGAAAGTCCCTCTTTCTGTTTTCTTTTCGTCTTCTTCTTTTTTTAATTTTTATTTTATTTATTCAATTGTGTGTGTGTGTATGTATATGTGTGTGTGTGTGTGTGTGTGTGTGTGTGTGTGTGTGTGTATAGAATCACGGGCAAATTCGGGAACCACCATGGACGCTGCCACCGCCTCCATGTTTACTCTGCCCGGGGATTCACAGGCTCCGCCCTACCAGGACCAGAAATGTCTGTCCCCGCTTCCGCCCGGTGTCTATACGTGGGGGGTCTAGGATCCTTCTGCCTGCAAGTCAGAGGCTTAACCCCTGAGCCACCTCTCCAGACCCTCTTTCTGTTTTCTTATCACTTACTCTCTTCTCCCTCAAGATCTGGTCCTCTGCTCTTATGATCCACTTCTAGTTTTTTACTTTTCATTAGCATGTAGTAGTTGTACATAAAAATGGATTTCATTATGACATTTTTATACCATTTGTAATCTATTTTGATTATATTCACCCTCCCCAACCCTTTCTTGGCCCATACAAGCAAAGATGAAAGATGCTCCCAAGGAAAAGAAGAGACTATGTGAATATATTTACCCAACAGAGGAGCTCCTGAACAAGGATATGATGAGTAGAATGTACTTGAAGGGAAAAGAAACGGCACTTGAAATTAGATGAGAAGGAAAGAGACCTGCTCTCATAAGTCAGAAAGATCAAAAACATAATAGCAACTGTGCACTAAGTAATATATGCCTATAATCCTAGCATTTATGAGATAGAGACAAGAGGATCAGAAATTCAAGACCAACCTTGGATACAGTGAGTTTGTGGACAGGCTGGTCTACCGGAGACCCTGTCTCAAAATCAACAACGAAATCCTACAATAGATGTAAGCTGGTTTGAATTGTCCACATACCATCCACATTTCAAAAAAGACTTGGGAGCTGGGAAACTGGCTCAATTAGCAAAGAAAACCCTGAGTTCAGATCCCCAAATCCCATATAAAAAAGACTGGGCAGACATGGCCACAGCCTATAATTCTGGCCCTGGAAGATGGAGCCTGGGAAATCCCAGAACAAAGCAGTAAGGTGGAAGAGCAATCCATGATGATTTCCAGTGTCACTTTTGGGCCTCCACAGGCACACATACTCAAGTGCCATCTTGTACACACCCCTCCACACATACACACTCACATAAAAAAAAAAAAGGACCTGGTTCTTGCCTAGTATTTTGTAATGTATCTGAGTCTATATTAACATTGACTTATGATAGGTTAAAAGGTGGATGGCCTTTGGTTAGTTGGTATCAGTTTAACTCCTGAAGGAACAGGAGACTGAGGTCACCATGTTTATGTGACAGACTTTCAAAAAAAAAAAAAAAATCGGGCATTGTGCTGAGAAACGCAGTTAAGAGATGGATGTAAGACTGTTCCTCTTTATGGCTGACATTCAGAAATCTACAGAAAAAATTACTTAATAGAAAGAATTACTTATGCTAGCACTGATCTTTCTGCTTCCATCAGCTTTTGCTGAGTAATCTGCTGCATTAGAATTATCATGATCTACCTTGGTCTTTTTTGAAATGTGGAGGGCATGAACAACTCAAACCTGCTTAGTTATCATTTACTTAGCTTCAGAATGACTACATGTGTACATCAAGTAGCACTGGCATTACCAGTGATTTTTTTTGTACGTATATGTGTAACCTAAAATTTAATTTGTGATTTGTGTTTCTAAATCTAATTTATGCCATGGCTATGTCAGGCTAGTCAAACAAAAAAATCCAGTGTGTTCCACACAGCGTGTGTGTGTGTGTGTGTGTGTGTGTGTGTGTGTGTGTGTGTGTGTGTGTTTGTCTCTTGGAATAAGAGAGACATAATGAAATAAATCACTGTTTTATTTTTCTATTTTGAGATAAGATCTTTGTAGCAGGCTAAACTTAAACTTATTATGTAGCTGAAGATGTCCTTGAATTTCTGATTCTCATGCTTCTATCTCCTGAGTGCTGAGATTTCAGGCCTTTGCTACAATACATAGTTTATTCAATGCTGAAGATCAAACCCAAGGCTTTATGCAAACCAGGCAGTCATGTAGCCAACTAAGCTATATCCCCAAACCAGGAAAATTATGTCAAATTTCTGAATTCAGAAATTCAGCTTATTGACTCAAGATTGACATTTATCTACTTACCATTCAGTACTCAAGTTTAATTTTGAACTCAGTATGAGTCCATCTAATGCTAGAGGATCCTTGGCCGTGGATTGTGATTGTGATCTGATAGTGGCACTTGGAAGGCCTTCGCATCATTTGCTTATGTTTCACCGGGTCTTGCTGCCCACTCTTCTCTGTGTTCACCACATGGTTCCACTTCCCCTGGAAGTTGGTATAGCTGCCCAAGCCATCTGCTCTCTCTGCCCCAGGCTTTTACTACCCCCACTCCCTTTAGACTCTTTCATATTTCAGCTTTTAGCCTTTTTCTCAAACTTTATAAAGGCCCCTCTCTGACAGACACACACTTCTTAAATCCAGTAAGAAATCCTTCCTGGACGTTCACTATAGCAAAAAAGCAAGCATTTATGTAGTTAAGAGCCTTTGGTGTTTCCCCTACTAAACTAGGGGCAGTAAAGCAAAAATGAATCTGCTTTCCCCAATTCTTAGCATCACAGTGTTATCTACAAATAAAAAAATTAAGATTGAATTTGATTATGCCCTTCTTAAATTATAGGTGCCATCAGTGCAGAGATTTAGGGTTTTTTAGTGCCCCCCCCCATCATTAGAACTGGAAGAATGCCTAGCAGGAAGTGGGTACTGTTTCAGTGATCTCAAAGCATTGCTCTTTAGTAAGCCAGAGAGAGTCCCTAATCCTCACATAGCCCTTTTTAATATGACCTGTCTGGGTGGGTGTCATCTCACTCAGGCAGTCTGTGCCCTTATAGTGTCTTTGTCTCCCTGACTTCTACTCCCTTTGCTCTCAGGAGTCGCTCACTATTTGACAGAGCACTCAGCAAAGAGGAATTGAGGAACTTTTTCTATAGATCTTTGGCAGCCCAAGCAGATCGTTTCTCTTCCTTTTCCTGTTTAACTTTTGAAAATTGTCCAAACTAAGGGGGAAGGGACCTCACCCATAATGTTTGATAGTCACTTTAGTGACTATTTAGTCACTTAGTATGCTCCTCCTTACCTGGAAGGCATTTTCCAGAGCTTAGTTAGCTCACAGCAACCCTGGCCCCTTAGGTAGCCTCATTCTCAGAGGCAGATGGAAAAGGCGCCACACCACCCACTCTGAGCTATGAGAGAACGCTTCCAGACCCAGAGCACCTGCAGCCTGTCTTCAAATGCCTGAGGTGTGTGATCCTTGCCAGCCCATCTTCGTAGGAAGCTCTGAGGATGCACTGCTATTACTTCCCTGCCATGTGCTCTGCCACATGATCTGCCACACCCTTCCTCTTCTTGGATTGGAAGTAGGTCACAAGCACATTGACTCCAATCATTTTCTCTGTTTTCTGGTAAGGATTTTAGCTAGAGAAAGCCCTTCCTACTTTGCTGTTGCAGTTACTCTTCTCTACTATTTTGAGATAACAATCAGACAGAACTTAAGAGAGATTTATTTGGTTTATAGTTCCAGAGAGGAGACATAGTCCATTCTGGCGAGAAAGGCATAGCAGGCTACAGAAGCTGGAGGCAGCTCAAGTTATGTCATCATGGAGGCAGAGAAAACAAGCAATAGACTGCTAGAGCAGACTGCTAGAGGAAGCAGGGATGTGCTACCTAACCTCAAGGCCCACCCCCTGTGATGTGCCTTCCTTAAGCAAGCCTCTGCCTCCTGAAATTGCCATGGCCTTCTCAAACTTTAACATCAGTCAAATATGCAAACACATGATCCTTCTGGGGACAACTCACATTCAAACTATGAAAGTCACTGACCTCACGCTCTAATGAACTCCAGATTTCCAACACAGAGAAACTTCCAGATACCAGAGCAGCAATCCCTTTTAGTCTTCTACTTCTCTCAAAGGATAAGCCATCCTCATGCATTTCTGTACATTTCCATTGTAACATCTACATCAGATGTCTGGTTTCTTTCTCCCTACCCTCTTCCCTCACCCCTCCCCCTCACCCCTACTTCCTTCCTTCCTTCCTTCCTTCCTTCCTTCCTCCCTCCCTCCCTCCCTCCCTCCCTCCCTCATATTTGGGCTTTCAGCTAATTCTGCTGTCTCTATCTCCCATTTTGCCACAGAAGAAAAGTCCGCTCCAGAAAACAAATGAGCTCTAGAGATTGAACTCAGATCATCAAGGTTGTGTGGTAAATGCTTTTTGTCCACTAAGCCATCTCACTGGCCTACCAAGCTTCTGTGTGTGTGTGTGTGTGTGTGTGTGTGTGTGTGTGTGTGTGTGTGTATAAGCAGGTGCCACAGCATACATGTTCAGATCAGAAGACAACTTTGGGTATCTATTCTCTTCTTAAACCCATTTGGGGCAGAGTCTCTGTTGCTTGTGACTGCTGTATGTATGCCAGACAACTTGGCCTATGAACTTCTGGGGATTCTCCTATCTCTGCTTCTCACCTTATCATAGAAGTACTCACGTGTGTGCACTATCACATCTATTTTTTATATGGGTTCTGGGGATTCAAGTTCACATCTTCATGCTTATACAGGAAACACTTTTATCCCCTGAGCCATCTCTCCAGCCCAATATGTTTTAAATTATCTCTAGAATATTTAATGAAGGGCCAAGAATGTAGCGCAATTGGTAGAGTGCTTGCCAAACATGTACAAAGCTTTTGGTTCAGTTCCCATGTTAGAAAATAGGAAAAAGTAAAGCTAGAGTCCTCCAGCTAAGAAGGTACACGCTGAAATAATGGTAGATTAATCCTATACTGAAGACCTGGGAGTATAGCTCATATGTAAAGTACTCACTTAACATGATGAAGCCCAAAATAAGACCACCAGCATGTATCTGTAAAAAATACATAACTAAAGACTGAAACAAGTTTGCTATATATAAGGGAAGGTAGTGTTTTGTGATGAATTAATAACTACAGCCATACCCATCAGCCCTGAGACAGAGAGCATCATCCATGTATCATTTTGGCAAATTTGCAACAAACAGTTAATAAGTTGAGTGCTGGGTGTTTGATGATGAGCAAAAATAAGTTCTTGCCTTACGGAACTTTCACTCTGTATAGAGAGTTAAGGCAAGTTGAAAGGAAAGGTTGCTGGAAGGAGGACCCTCACTTCAGAGATGTTGGAAAAAGGTTTCTCAGAGGATGTCTTTTATTTTATTTGTTTGTGTGTGTGTGTGTGTGTGTGTGTGTGTGTATGTGTGTGTGTGTGTGTAAGAGCGAGAAAAAGAGAGAGAGAGAGAGAGAACATTTGAGCATACGTGCCTATGGAGGCCCAAGGATAACTTCAGGAATCATCTTGGATTGCTCCACCTCCTTTATTGCTTTGCTGTGGGGTTTCCTAGACTCTGCCTTCCAGGGCCACCATTTCTGCCCAGTATTTTTACATGGAACCTCAGGATCCAAACTCAGGTTCTTCTGCTTGTAAAAAAAAGGCTTAACCCTAAGCCATCTCCCCAACCTGAAAAAGTTCTTTTTAAAAAAAATTATCGTTATTATACTTGCATAAAGTGTATGAGTGCAGTTGTGTGTGCCACAGCATTGGAGTAAGAAGACAACTTTTTGGAGTTGGTTCTCTCTCTTCATCCACCTTTATATGGACTCTAGTGATCACTCGAGTAATTAGGCTTGTATGGTAAATGTTTTTACCTGCTGAGCCATCTTGATGATCTAGGAAGTGCTTTTGAGTAGGGGCCCAAATCAAATAAAGGAGTGAACCATACAAATATCCAGATGGAAAGTCTTACAGGCAGCAAAGAGCATATGCAGAGACTCCGAAACAGGCTCATCCTTGTTAGGTTTTTTTTTGTTGTTTTTGTTTTGTTTTTTTTTTTGAGGATTAAGGTAGAGTTTATTAGAAAAGAGAAAGGTTGGAACTCACGGACTCCAGACGTGGAGTGCCATGAGGAGCTAGGGCGCCTCCATGAGAAGGAGAAATAAAACAAAGCTCATGGCACTAGAGGGCCATGAGGGGCTAGATCGCCGTTGTTAGGTTTTTAAATTGAAGGCATGGACATGATAAAATAAGACACTGATAAGGTTCAAAAAGAACATTAGTCTGTAAAGTAGAATTTGAAGATTTGACCAGGGCTTAGACTTAGATGGCCCATGATAACCTCCATATCTGAACAGAAAGAACATAAGAACCAGAGAAAGAGAAGTTCAAAGTTCAGGCCTATAAGGATTATTAAGACTAGGGTGCTGTCATTGGAACTGCAAAAAATAAAAAAAGACTAGGGGGACTAAAGAAGTCTATTGCCATTGAAGGACCCGGACTTTCCACAGGTACAACCATCTGTTTCAGTGCGATCCTAGGGAGTCCACCTCAGGCAAAAGAACTCAAGCAAAGACAGCAAGTAGAGTCAGGAAAGCAACCGGAAACAAAGAAAAATGTTGAGAAACATGGCATGCCTCCCACAAATGATGATGCAGAAGGGGCAGGTGCACATTCAGCCAAATCAATAAAGAGGCAGTCTCTGCTTACTATAGGGATCTCAGAAAAAATTTCTCTGACCTATATCATTAATTTTGCTTGATGGTGAAAAGATAAAACTAACATTTCATCTTTGTCAAACCATCATGGCTGTTACTGTAGTCAACTTTTCCCAAGTGAAAACAATTTACCAATGAGACTCATAAAGTAAAATAAACAGTAGGAAAGCAAGGTTTTGAGAGGAACAAATCTCAAAGCAGAGGACATATACACTTCAACAGATGCTGAAAAAAACAAATAAATTCACAAATAGCAGCCATAAATAGCAGCTTTTCAGTACTGTAAAACAAATATAATGAGGGGCTGGAGAGGTGGCTCAGGGGTTAAGCTTCTGCCTTGCAGGTGGAAGGTCCTGAGTTTGAGTTTGGATCCTAGACCCCACGTATAGATGCCGGGCAGAAGTGGGGGTGGCCTGCGTTTCTGGTCCTGGTAGGGCAGTCTGTGAATCCCGGAGTAGAGTAAACAAGGAGGAAGTGGAGGCAGTCCATGGTGGTTTCCAAATTCGCCCATGGTTTTACACACATACGCATAAATACACACACGCACACATGCACAATTGAATAAAAAATTTTTTTTAAGTTAAAAAAAATATGATGAGATAGCTGAAATGCCAGAAAAAGGTTTCTGAGTCCTGCTTTTAAAGAGGATATCTCAAACAGAAAAGGAATTTATTTATTTTTTTTTTAATTTTTTTAATTATTTATTCAATTGTGTGTGTGTGCGTATGTATGTGTGTGTGCGTATGTATGTGTGTATGCGCGCACGTGTGTCTGTGTGTGTAGAACCACGGACGAATTCGGGAACCACCATGGACGCCTCCACCTCCTTCTGCTCTGGGATTCACAGGCTCCGCCCCACCAGGACCAGAAGCGCAAGCTGCCCCCGCTTCCGCCTGGCATCTATACGTGGGATCTGGGATCCGAACTCAGGACCTTCCGCCTGCAAGGCAAAGGCTTAACCCCTGAGCTACCTCTCCAGCCCAGAAAAGGAATTTAATACATAGACAAGAAAATTACAAAATTAACTCAAGACATAAACAAGAAAGTTACCAAAGTGGTTGAAAGAATCAGTAACTTGGTGGGAAAATTCAGCAAGAAAATTGAGTTGCTGAAAAAGAACCAAATAGAAATTCTGGAAATGAAAGACTTAATCAAATAAATCAGGGCTGGAAACATGACTCAGGGATTAAGACTCTGCTTCGAAAGCAGAACGTCCTGAGTTCAGATCCCAGGTCCCATGTAAAAACACAAGGCAAAAACAGCAGCTGCCTGCACTTCCAGCCCTGGTGGATGGAACCTGAGAAATCCCAGAATTAAGCAGGAGGTAGAAGCAATCCAGGATGATTCCTGAAGTCACCTTTAGCCCTCCACAGAGACACATGTGCCCTCTGATACACACACACACACACACACACACACACACACACAAAATGAATGAATAAATAAAGTTAAAAAAATTTAAAAACAAAGCAAAAGTATCATCAACAGAAAGAACCAAGCGGAAGAACCAGTCTCAGAGATGGAAGACAAGATTGAGACAAATAACATACAACACTTATGAATCAAGGAAAAAAAAAATAAATGGACATGACCAATATTTCTGAGACCAAAATTAAAAATCCATGGGATAGAAAGAACAGATAGTCAAATGGTTTAGACAAGTATCAATGAAATTAGAGCCAAGACTCTCCCAAAACTAGAAAAAAAATTCACATTCAAACACAGTATTTCCAAAATAGACATGACCAGAGAAAAACCTTTCTGACCTACCATAGTCAAGATGTCAAAAATACAAAGTAGAACTTTCCCACGAGCAGTAGAGCTATTGCCATTGCTCTTCTTTGCCCACCATAACTTGATAAGAAAACCCTCTTGCTGAAGAGATACATACTTTGGTTTCAGGACATAGAAAATCATGCTGGAACTGACCTCATAGTGATAGAGGTACTATATAGATGCCTAGGCAGAAAAAAGATATCAGTGGCTTACCCAACTCAAGACCTTGCATACACAGTATTGTCCTGCCAAGCAGTTTGTTCCCACTGGCGCAGCAGTAGCATGACTATTAAAGCAGTAGCAAACCACTTTCGGATTGGATTTGATGTCATGCCTGGTCATGAAAGTAACCCTTGCCAAGAGCCCATGTCTGTGGAGATCACAGGCCCTAGAGGGATGCTACTACTGTTGTTCTGCTAAAATGGCATGAGGTCAAACTGCCTTCTAAATATTTATGTCTATACCCTTAGATTATTGCTGCTTCAACTTTAGTTAGGGAAGTTTCATTTGCAGTGGGCATCAGTTAATAATAAGACTCGCAACTGGTCAAAGTAATGAACATAAATAGCTGTTGAATTCTTAGCCCTAAGTGGAACATCTGTATTACCACCATCATAACCCCCAAAGCTCAAGGAACATTTGGAAGAAGGAGAAGAAAAGAATATAAGAACTGGAGGGTGAAGAAAATTGCTTGACACACTGGTTTCTGGGCATGCATGTCTGTTGCACTCAGGAACTCATAGCAGCTGTAGTTACATGCACAACATCCATCCTGTCAGCATTCCAACATGATAGGGGAGGAATTCATGAGACTTCATTCCTAGATAAGGCTCTATTGGCAGTTGGTGGTGACTGGAGGAAGTAGAGTCATTTTTCTTCAGGGATATGGATACTATTAGACTGCCCATGCTTCATTGAATAGCCCCATATCTATGTCCATGCAGATATGATCAGCATGTACATGTATGAAAGTGTTAAAGAATAAATAAATGTTTGCAAATATATACTTTAAAAACATAAAACAAAAGTACTAAAAACTCTAAGGGAAAAACACCAATTAGCGTACAGAGGCAGAAACCTCAAAATAGCATCAATGACCATAAAAGTTAAGAAATGATGAGATAGTGTATTTCAAGCCTTAAAAATAAGTAACTGTTAGCCAAGATTATTATACTAAGCAAAATTATCTATTAAGATAGGTAGAGGAGTAAGAATATTTTAAGACAAGCATGGATTAAGGCAATTTATGACAAAGAAGCAACCACTGAAGAAAATTCTTAAAGGAATGTTATACACAGGGATGAAAGTAACAGATGAACAGAGGAAAAGTAGTATCCAACATAGTAAACAGCAAGTATCCAGCACTTGCCAAAAGAAAAGAACTATCAATCAACCAATCAACCAAAACAAACAAAATCATAAATATGCCAAACCCTTTTCAGTTATAATCTTAATTCACCAATTAAAAAACACAGATTGTCTAAATTAAAAAACAAGATTCAAAGGGCAATGCAGGAACAGCAAAACTGAAAAAAAAAAAAAAACATAATTCAGAACATCAGAGACCCTACATTAATCACCTGGAACCAAGCCAGCCTAATCTCTCCCCATCCTGAAGCTCAGGGAAATTTGCAGAAGAGGGGGCGATAAGATTGTAAGAGCCTAAAGATGGGGAGGAGTAACGATATGCAAAATACTCCACCCAAGTTAGGGCCGAAGTAACCATAACAGGACTTTGCGTGACCTGCGCAATGACCGGCATAGCATTGGCTCCCCCCCAAAGCCTAGCATGGATCACAAGAACTAGGATCCTTAGAAGCAAGGTATTAACAGCCACAGTAGTGTTCCTATACTAAAGGGGAACACAAGAAAGGGCTCTAGGCAATGCTACTGAGTCCTTACACCTCATCAGAGAGGAGGACCCAGAGGAATGTTTGACATTCATACTAAAGGATGCACCAGGGAGGGGAGAGGGGGCACTGGAAAAAAGGGAGGGAGGGGAAAAGGGGGGAGGAAACAAAGGGGTCTGGGGAGGGGTGGAGAGAGGGAAAGGACTGGGGTACCTGTTAAGTTTGTCTGAGTGGAAAAAATAAACTAAAAAAAAAACAAGATCCAACTCTTTGTTATCTCTAAGACTGTCATATTATCTCTAAGACTGTCATATAACTAGGAAAGACATCAAGAAACTGAGAGTCAAAGGTTGAAAATCAAACTACTAAGCAAATAGAAACTACAAACAAGATGACATAGTAATCCATATCTCTGATAAGTAATCTTCAAACCAAAACTTGTCAGAAGAGATGAAACAGGTTAGTTCTTATTAAAGGGGACAATTCATCAAAAGGACAGAAGTATTGTAAATTAAATAGGAACCAAATCTCAGGGCCCCCAAAATTCATAAAACACTAAAAAGGTATAAAAGAATGAACATTAATAGTGGGAGATATAATTCCTCACCCTTACATCTGGATAGGTCTTCCAAACTAAATAACATCAAGGAAAACTCAGAGATAAATTATACCACAGATTAGCTGGATTTAATACATATCTACAGAACATTCCACCAAACAAACAAGGCATATACGTTCTTCTTAACAACACAAGGAATCTTTTCTAAAATTTACATTAGAAGTTACAAAGCAAGTCTTAATAAATACAAGAAAACTAAAGTAATTCCATGCATCATATCACAGTGGGATAAAATTTGAAATCAATAGCAAGACAAACCTCAGAAAACACACAAATACTTGGCAGACTGAACAGCATATTTCTGAGTGAAAGTATAATTTTAGGGAAATCAAGGACAAAATTTAAAAAGTTCTAGAATCAAATGAGGACACAACTTATGGAATATAGCCAGGGCAATCCTAAGAGGAAAGTGTATAGTTACATGTGCTTATATTAAAAAATCAGAACTCAAGTAAATAACCTAATGATGGACCTCAAAATTCTAAAGGAACAAAAAGCCAACCCCAAATGTAGCAGACAGCAAGAAATATTAAAGATCAGGGTAGAAATTAATGAAATAGGGATTAAAAAGAATATTTTATAATCAAGTAAGGAGTTGGTTCTTTAAAAAGATTGACCAATCTCTAATTAAACACACCAAAAGAAATATATGTAGCTCAGTGGTAGATCACTTGCCTGTATTTCTGAGGCCCTAAGTTTAATTCCTATCACTGAAAAAACAAAAGGCTAATATTATGACCCAGCTGTATACTCTTGGGCATGTAAGTAGAATACTGGGGGCAAAAGGATACATTTGTGATACATCATTTACTTATCTCTTCAAGTAGATAAATAAAAGTCAAAACTAAGCATGAATAAAAATGCCATAAGGAAACCTGTTACTTTGTAAGCTAATTTAAAAAAAAAAAATGAAATCAGCAGAAGCTCTATGAGAAACCAGACAGAACACTGACCTTCAAATGTAGGCATTTCGTACTATTTTACTTATTTGAGAGGGAGAAAAAGCATCCATATAGCATGGTTCATGTGTGGAGGTCAAAGAACAACAACTTTAAAAGTTGATTCTTTTTATCTTATAGGCTTCTAATGATTGAAGTCAGGTCACCAGGTTTGCCAACCAGTGCCTTTACCCATTGAGTCATCCAACCTATCCTAGACTTTTTTTTTTTTTTTTTTTGAGATACGGTCTCACATATCCCAGGTGGGCCTTGAACTTTCTGTGTAACCAAGGATGGCACTGAACTTCTAATCTCCCTGCTTCTACCTCCCAAGTGCTGAGTTATAGGCCTAGTATCCTAGTTTATGGAGTGTTAAAGATCAAACCCTAAGCTTATGAATGCTAGGCAAACACTGTATCAGCTGAGCCTTCTCCCCAGCCTCAAATATCAACTTTTAAAATAAGCTTTATTTTAGAACTGGGGGAAATAAAACAACAGCATGATATCCTGCCTCTTTGTTTAGGAGTTGGTCCGGCAGCGGGGAGTCCTGGAACGCACAGAGAAGATGGTGGACAAAATGGATCAGGATTTGAAGACGAGCCAAAGACATATCAACAGTATTAAGAGTGTGTTTGGAGGGTTTGTCAACTACTTCAAATCCAAACCAGTAGAGACTCCACCTGAAAAGAATGGCAGCATCACATCTCAGCCCAACAGTGGGTAAGTATTTAAAGCAGCAAAAATAGGCTCAGTAGGAGGAGCCAAGGCTCTTAGGCCTTGTCAGTACTTTCAAGATGTCCAGAATCCTGTAAGTTACTCATGGGTTGAGACTTTTTTTCAGACATTCTGTAAAAAAAGAATCAGTCCCCGACCCCCAGTTAAATTCATCTGATTGACATGTAGCCTATAATTCTGCAGAAATCTAGTCTCCGTGAAATTCCTATTCTAGTCATCCTGATTCCAGTCTTTGAAGAGTACTTTCACCCCAGAAAGTTTAATCAATACAAATGTGATTCAGACACAGTAGTGCTTGCCTGAAGAGACTGAGGATTACCTACACTAAACAATAAGAGCCCATCTCAAAAAAAATTATGTGTGTATGTATAAAATTCTATCAAATCAAAGTAAAATATTATATATATATGTAATTTATATACACACACACATATATATATGGACTAAGAATGTGGCTTAGTGATAGAACACTTGCCTAGAAGGACAGGTAAGATGTCTCAGCAGGTAAAAATGTCTACATAAAGACCTGGCAACCTGAATTAAATCCCTAGAGTCCACATGATGAAATAAGATAACTAACTTCCAAAAATTAAGTTGTCTTCTGACCTCCATATGTTCTCCTGTGTTGCATGTGTTTTCTGTCTCTTTCTCTCTCTCTCTCTCTCTCAGATAAATAAGTAAAAGATAAATTATAAGAAAAAAATGTCTAGTATTTGTAACGGTTACTTTTAACTATTGCTGTGAGATAGCATTCAAAGTCAAATGCTGTAAGGGAGAAAAAGGAGATTTATTCACCTTAGGGTTCCAGAGGGAAAATGCACGGTGGAGATGGCATGGCTGAAGCTGCAGGCAGGCAAGTCACAGCAATCCTCCACAAGGCTGGAGCATTCTTAGAGCGTCTCTCCTCTTCTACTCTGTATTCTGTCCTGTGGCTTTTATGTGGTCCACTACTGGGAGGTATAATAGGATCTACGACGGTTTCATGGGATGATGGGATCTAAGGCTGATCTTAGTTAATGACACCCAGGTTTAACTATCACAAGTATGCATGAAGCTCTGAGTTCCATCCTAACACCACAAAAAATAAGTCATATTTGGACAGGTAATAAAGTATCTAATCTAACTATCTAATCTAATCTAACTTGTCTATTGATTTCCACTTTAAAATTACTGATTGTTTTCTTCAAAAGTTTGGCAAAAAATACAAATAAAGATTTGGTAGGCTTTAGTGTCACATGTTCAGATAGAAGTTTTTTAAAAAAAGTCTGCTAAAGGGCTGGAGAGATGGCTCATGGGTTAAACCTCTGTCTTATGAGCAGAAAGTCCTGAGATCGGATCCTGGATCCCACATAAAAAATGCTGGGTGGAAATGGCAATGGCCTGTACTTCTGGTTCTGGAAGACAGAGCCTGAGAAACTCAGAGCAAGCAAAGAGGAGATAGAAGCAAGTCAGGGTGATTCCCGAAGTCATCCTTGGGCCTCCACAGAGACACACAATGCTCTCTGGTACACACACACACACACACACATGCACACACACACATACACACACAGTCTGCTGAAGCATCTACAGAAATATTAATATCTAAAGTCATTGTGTTTTGTTCCTCTTTGTGTGTCTGTCTATCTGTTTGTCTTGTGTTTCTTGAGATAGGGTCTACCTTATGCAAGGCTACTCTTGAACTTGCTATGTAGTTGAAGATGCATTTCAACTCTTTATTTTTCTGTTTCTGCCTCCCAACTTCTGAAATTGTAAGGGTTGGGCCACTACACCCAACTTGACATACTGTTTTAATAACAAAAAATAGGACAGCTGTGTTAGGGATGTATCTCAGTTGGTAGAGTGTTTGTCTAATATGTATGAAATCCTGGGTTTAATCAACACCATAAACTAGCCTGGTGGTACCTACCTATAATCTCAACGCTCAGGATATCTGTTTCTCATTCCACATCATCTTCAGCCAATCTGTGATCACTTATAAATTCTCTGATTGTTGGAGTTTAATCAGAAGCATCTGGAACACCGGCAGTAAAAGAGTTACTGTAACAATTGCAGCAAGTGCATTTGTCAGGTGGTCCATACCCATTTCATAGTCACCGTGAGACAGCAGTTCTTCACTGAGCTGCATTTCTTCACAGAATTTCTGAACAGCTCCAGAATCTTTAGGATTGATCTGGAAAGCTCAACTCTTTGCCAAGATCTTTGGCAAGCTTCTGTTTCTTCTTCTAAAAGCTTATTCTTTGAGCTGGAGAGATGGCTCGGGGTTAAGACTCTGTCTCACAAGCAGACGGTCTTGAGTTCCAATCCCAATGCCAGGTAAAAATACCAGGCAACGGCCTGCACTTCTGACACTGGTGGGCAGAGCCTGGGAAATCCCAGAGCAAAACAAAAAGGAGATAGAAACAATCCAGGATGATTCCTGAAGTCATCCTTGGTCCTCCACAGAGATACACAATGCCCTGTCACACATACACACACACACACATACTCAAAATAAAATAGTAAAAGACAAATGAAAGTCTGTTCTTGAAATTGAGGTCACTCAGCCTTTTGCAAAGTAGATGCAGTACCTGCTGAAAAGACCCTTCATATACCACAGCAGTGGACTGTCCCAGCGCACCATCTTCCCTCAACTGTCAAAATTATTTTCTTCATTTTTTCCTTTTGATTTTTTGAACCAGAGTCTCATATAGTTCAATCTAGTTTCCAACTCATTATGTGACTAAGAATGGCCTTGAATTCTTGATGTTCCTGCTTCCAACCTCCCAACTGCTATGATAACAGGCACATGACAACCACATATAATTTCATTTTTTTTCTTTTTTGTGATGCTGGATATAGAACCCAGAACTTTGTACATTCTAGGCAAGTGCTCTATCACTGAGCAACAAACCCAGCCTAAGATTTAAAAAAAAAATTTTTGACACTATTCCAGACTGTCCTGGAATTTAGTATGTCTTGAATTTCTGATCTATCTCTCCCTCCTGAATGCTGGGATTATAGGTGTGCAACCACTAAGCCTGGTTTGTGTGGTGTTGGGGATGGAACACAAGAGCCATGGTAAGCAGTCATTCTACCAACTGAATCACATCTTCAATCCCTTTATTTGTGGGGTTTTTTTTTGTGTGTGTGTTTTGTTTTGCCAGGAACTCACTCTATAAAACAGGCTAATGCAAAAACTGGTTGCAGGCAGACATGAATTCATATTCTCTTTCTCTTTCTCTCACTTATTTTTTGAGATCAAGTACCTCACTGAACCTGGAGCTCACCAGTTGGCTAGGATAGCTAGCTAGCCATCAAGCTCTAGGGATCACATGATGCTGTGCCAGCTATTATGTTGGTGGCGGAGATCCAAACTAAGTCCTCTTGCTTGTGCAGCAGGTTCTTTAGCAGTGCCACCATTTCCCTGGTCTCAGGAGATGAAATCCTTAACGAGATTTAAAATTAAGGTTCCAAACAGTTTGTGATGGAGTATTTCTGTAATTCCAGCACTTGGAATAGTAAATTGTAGGCAGCCTGAGTGAAATCTGAGTGAGACCATGTCAGGTTGCATATTTGACAACCTGAATTTAATCCCCAGAAGCCTACATGATGGAAGGAGAGAAACCCCTTCTGAAAATTGTCTTTTAACTTCCACCTTCGTACCATTGTTGCAGGGAAACGGTCTCAACTGTCCCAATGTTGTAGGGTTCTTGTGTTCTAGAGTCGAAGATTAAAACTAGATCACGTGTAGAAGATTAAGGTAGAGTTTATTAGAAAAGAGAATGGTTGGAACTCACAGACTCCAGACGTGGAGTGCCATGAGGAGCTAGGGCGCCTCCATGAGAAGC
Source organism: Typhlomys cinereus (assembly GCA_023101885.1). Classification (NCBI taxonomy): domain Eukaryota; kingdom Metazoa; phylum Chordata; class Mammalia; order Rodentia; family Platacanthomyidae; genus Typhlomys; species Typhlomys cinereus. Next base: position 789,863 of record JALPQD010000107.1, read on the forward strand.
AGAAATGAAACAGAGCTCACTAGAGTGCCATGAGGGGCTAGGGAGCCCATGAGAACTCACAGTGCCTAGGCATGGAATTCATGAGGAGCAAGGAACAAGAAACATACTCATGGCACTGTAGTGCCATGAGGGGCTAGGGAGCCTCCAAGAGAAGTAGGCAGCTGTAAATGGACTCATGGCACTAGAGGGCCATGAGAGGCTAGATCAGCCAAAGATGGTTGCCAGGGCTAGGTATATTTATACACCCAGACAAGTCCAGGGAAACTGGCTTTTTCCCATTGGTTAATTCTCATCGGGGCCCAACCCAGTTGCTCTTGGGCCTATATGGGCTAGAGATCTAGTTGTTTGATATGGAGAGCTCATCTCCATAATCACTTCATGGGGAAGTTGGCCATCTTATCTGGGGGGGAGGGATTGGAGTCAGTTCCTCAGCAGGAGTGTTCCCTCAGGGTGATTCCAGCAGTGGGGGATGACCTTCAGGAATTCCAAAAACCTTCAAAGACCTTGAGCCACCCATCCCAGCATGGCTGCTCTAATCCTGCCTCACCATGGCATGATGTTCTCTCTCTCTCTCTCAGTCTTTCTCTCAGCTAAGCAAGCAAGTATCTTTGGAAAAAGGAGAGGAGAGAAAGAGGAAAGGAAGAGAAGAGAGATTGAGACACTAGTTGGGCTTGGTGGTAGGTACATGCCTCTAAGTACTGGATGGTGGGATTTAAGGTTTAAGGCCAACCTAGGCTACATTAGACCTTGGATTTTTTGTTTTCTTTTGAAACATTAATTTAGCATTCCCTATCAGATAATGCAAGTTGACTTATGTAATAGCCATTCATTGTTTATTGCTATTAAAAATGGTAGAATTTTGTGTTATATGTATATTACTACATTAAAAAAATATACATAGCCAGATGAGATGGTACAAGCCTATAATCCTAACATTTGGAATCAGGAATTCATGGTCATCTTCAACTACATATCGAGGTTGAAGCCAACCTAGGTCATACGAGACCCTGTCTCAAAAAAACAAAATACTAACAACCCAAAATTATCGAGAGAGAGAGAGAGAGAGAGAGAGAGAGAGAGAGAGAGAGAGAGAGAGAGAGAGAGAGAGAGAGAAGAAAGGAAAGGAAGAGAGGAAAAGAGGGAGGGAGGGAAGGAGGAAAGGAGAAAATGGTCTGGAGATGTAGCTCAATTGGTAGAGTGGTTTACTGGCATGCATAAAGCCCAGGATTCAATCCTATCACTGCAACAACCTGATGTGTGGGCACACAACTGTAATCCCAGTACTTGGGAGATAGAGGCAGGAGTTCAAGGTCATCCTGAACTACACAAGACTGTCTTTAGTGCTCGCTTCGGCAGAACATATACTAAAATTGGAACAATACAGAGAAGATTAGCATGGCCCCTGCACAAGGATGACACGCAAATTCGTGAAGCATTCCATATTTAAAAAAAAAAAAAGACTGTCTTTAAAAAGGGAGAGAGGGGCTGGAGAGGTGGCTCAGTGGTTAATACACACACACAAACACACACATAAGCACACATACACGCACAATTGAATAAATAAATAAATAAGATAAGATAAAAAGGGAGAGAAAGGTCGGAAAAAGATAGGTCAGTTTTGGTCCATAAGTCTTAATTTGCTGATTCTTAGTCTACAGTGTCTGCCTAGTGGTCCCATGTATTTTTCTTCCATATCATCCTAGGACTCCTTGTCTTAAGTGATGTCTTTCTCAGCCCAAAATACAGGCAGGCCTGCTCCCAAAAGGGTTCCAGGGAGTTCAGCATAGTGAAGCATTTGATACTTAGCACACAATGACACTGTAGTACTTTTCTTTTATTTTTTTTCTTTTTATCTAAGATTGAAAGAAGCCATAAATACAAGTAAAGATCAGGAAGCAAAGTACCAGGCAAGCCACCCAAATCTCAGAAGGCTGGACAATGTAGGTGAGTAAAGATTTATATATAATCTTACATTTGAATTCAGGGGGGGAACCTCTGGGTATGATCCTGAGATACTAGTGTGGGAGAGCCACCTCTCTGCAGTGATGGATAGGGGTCCTGCATCTGGCATCCCACAAGCTGGGTGAAAGAATTAGGGACCCATCATGTTCTCAGGGTACAAAAGATGTATGTTACAGTGGATTTCTTCCTCCCTCCATCATGAAGGGGAGGATTAAGGAATTGGGGATCTGTTTCCTATTGAATATGAACCTGTCCACTGTTAATGACCTGTATAATTCTAAGCAATTCCACCAGCTTAAAAAAGAAAATAACTATAGGGGCTGGAGAGCTTGTTCAGGGGTTAAGACTCTGCTCATAAGGAGAAGATCCTAAGTTTGGATCCCTAAGTTTAGATTCCAGGTCCCAGGTAAACATGCCAGGAAAAAATTGATGGTGGCCTACATTTTCAGCCTTGGTGGGTAGAGCCTGTGAAATCTCAGAACGAAGTAAAAATGAAGTAAAAGCAATCTTCAAGTCACCCTTAGGCCTCCACAGGTACACACAGAGCCCTCTGACATACACACACACACACACACACACACATTTAAAAAAAGAAAAAAAACTATAAAACTGTACATAGTGGCACATCCTGTAATCTCAACATTTAAGAGGTGTAGGCAGGAGGATAAGGAGTTTGGGATCAACCTGAGCTGTATAAGACCTTGCCTCAACAAATAAAACAAATAAACAAAAAGCTAACTATAAGAACAATCCGCCTTTCCGCTCAGGAGGTGACATCCAATACCCATCAGGATGGAGCCAAGGGTGGTGCAGGAACAGCAAAACTGAAAAAAAAAAAAAACATAATTCAGAACATCAGAGACCCTACATTAATCACCTGGAACCAGGCCAGCCTAATCTCTCCCCATCTTAAAGCTCAGGGAAATTTTCGGAAGAGGGAGCGGTAAGATTGTAAGACCCTAAAGATGGAGAGGAGCAACAATATGTAAGATACTCCACACAAGTTAGGGCCGAAGTAACCATAACAGGACTTTGCATGACCTGTGCAATGACCGACATATCATTGACCCCCCAAAGTCTAGCATGGATCACAGGCACTAGGATCCTTAGAGGCAAGGGATTAACAGCCACAATAGTGTTCCTATACTAAAGGGGAGCACAAGAAAGGGCTCTAGGCAATGCAACTGTGTCCTTACACCTCATCAGAGAGGAGGACCTAGAGGAAAGTTTGACATTCACACTAAAGGATGCTTCAGGAATGGGGGGAGGGGGCACTGGGAGAAAGGGCCAGGGAAGGAAGGGAAAAACAGGGGAGGGAGCAATGAGATCAGGGAGGGGTGGAGAGAGGGAGGGGACCCAGGTACCTATTAAGTTTGTATGAGTGGAAAAAAAAAAGAACAATCGGGCTGGAGAGGTGGCTCAGGGATTAAGCCTCTGCCTTGCAGGCAGAAGGTCCTGAGTTCGGATCCTAGACTCCACGTATAGACGCCAGGCGGAAGCGGGGCGGCCTGAGTTTCTGGTCCTGGTAGGGTGGAGCTATGAATCCCGGGGCAGAGTAAACAAAGAGGAGATGGAGGCGGTCCTTGGTGGTTCCCGAATTCATCCGTGGCCACCTCTCCAGCCCACTTTCTTGCTTTTATGTTCCTTCCTTTCTGCCCTCCCTTCTTTCTTCCTTTCCTTCCTTACCTTGTTTCTCCCTATTTCTCTCCCTCCTTTTGAGACAGGACCTTGCTATGTTCCACAGGCTGCCCTCAAACTCCTAGCTTCAAGTGATCCCTAAACAGCTAGGTCTACAGGCACATACTACTGCCTGTATACCAGAAGAGACAGGTTTAAATCAAAGCTGTCAAGCTCAGGTATGGTGACACATGCATATAATTCCAGTACGTGGTAAGTGGAAGCAAGAACACCTAGTGAGTTGAAATCTGCAGATATTGGGGCTGGAGAGGTGGCTCAGGGGTTAAGCCTCTGCCTTGCAGGCAGAAGGTCCCGAGTTCGGATCCCAGATTCCACGTATGCCAGGCGGAAGTGGGGGCGGCCTGCGCTTCTGGTCCTGGTAGGGCGGAGCCTGTGAATCTCGGGGCAGAAGGAGGTGGAGGCATCCATGGTGGTTCGCGAATTCGTCTGTGGTTCTACACATACACATACACATGCACATGCACACAGTTGAATAAATAATAATAATAATAATAATAATAATTTAAAAAAAATAAAAGCAAGAAAGTTGGAAGGGGGCCAGTGAGGTGATTCGGCAGGTAAAGATGCGTGCCTGTGTAAACCTAGTTAGAACCCATACAGTGGAAAGAGAACCAACTCCTGTAAGTTGTTCTCTAATATATTTGGTGATGTGCATGAAGTGATCTTTGCACATGCACACACACACACACTGGATACACAAATAAATGTTCAAAAATATTTTTTAAATCAAAGGTTGGAGAAGGGTTGGTGGGATACCTGTATAAGAGAGTACTGGCCTAGCATATACAAGGTCTTAGGTTTATCCTCAACATTTAAAAAAACTGTCTCTCATAACTTACTCATGAGTCTGTCCTTTTGCATTAATAGTTCCTCTGATCTACAGCTACTATCTGTGCTTCTTTCCAGAGTTTGTGTCCCAGGGTCTAATCAGATGACTTGTAAGTTAGGGGTTTTGATCTGTTAAAGGCTTAGGAACCAGCTGGAGCTCTGACCTGGCCCATTACCACTCCTTTCCATTGCATGGTCTTAGAACCAGTCAACTCCTCCTTTCAACCTTTTTCAGATTAAAATCAATGTTGTATGGGGCTAGGTCAACTAGGGGAGCATTCTTTTCTAATGTGAGGTAACTTTCTAGTAATGTGTACACACACACACACACACACACCAGTTTTGTGAAGCAGCATTTCAGAGAAAGTCAATTACCACTCTTCTGGTGTTTCTTTCTAAACTTAGATCCGATCCCCAGCGGACCTGCTTCTGCTGCAAGTTCTGAAACTTACACGAGGAACTCAACTCTTCAAGCCTATCACCAGAAAATCGACAACAACCTAGGTAAGATTGGGAGCCGAAGCAACCTCCACAGGTGATTTTTCTTAGCAACTCCTGCAGATCATATGCAGCACATCCAGAGCCATCATCTCTTTACTCCCTCACTACATGTCACTGTATGCCGACACCATTGTGTCCATCACACTGTCCCTCTCAGGAATCTTGATTAATTCTTTCCACTTCCTGCTTTCAGTCTAGCCAAGTTGTCCCCACTGCTTCAAACCTGACTAGGTTTCCTTGTGTGGTCCAAGTGTAGCCTGGATACAGTCATTTGCTCCATCCATCCTACATGGCTATGTGGAGCCACAGAGGTTTCTCACCTGTGGATTAGATGCCTCTGAGGATTGCCACAGTTCATGAACCAACATTGTCAAGCACATAGGAAGGGTCCAACATGGTGAGAATTAACACTCATGTTCATGCATTGGCTCCATAGCTGCCAAAGCATCTTTCAAAACAAGTCAAAGCTCAGTATGGTGACATGCCTATAATCTCAGCACTTGGACTTGGATTTTAGACCCAGAAGGACCAGGAGTTCAAAGCATACTCAGTGGCTATATTTAGCAGGTCTAAAGCTAACCTAGTATTTATGGGACATTGACTTAAAAAAAAAAAAAAAAAACCTATCAGGGTCAGGCATAGTGGTATATACCTGCAATCCCAGCACATAGTGGAGACAGGAGGACTACCATAAAGTTCCAGACTAGCTCAGTCTACATAGCAATTTCCAGGCCAGCTCTGAGTCCATAGGGAGACCATGTTTCAACTTCCTGAAGTCAAGTGGTATAGTCTTTAGAGACTCTCATGGACACTAGATGCACAGAGAAGACAGACCTGCTCTCCTGCTTTCATCACTTCAGGCTCTTATAGGCCTGGCAGTGCCCATTCCTTCATCCTTGGGTCTCCATCATCCTAGAGTAGCTTTTCTCCCTGTACTGCATACTACAAGTCTCACCTGAGTGTAACCCTGATTTTTTTTCTTGCATATATGTTTTCACCTGTGTGTGAGTACACATATCACATCAGACAACTTCCTCAATAGCTCACCACTTTACTTACTAAGGCAGGATGTCAGTGATTCAGCTAGTTTGCAAAGACAGGCCAGTGTATCCACCCAGATCTTAAGTAAGTGCTAGAGCTCTGAACTCCAGCCCCCATTCTTGCTTAGCAAGCCTTTTGTTCACTGAGTCATTCCCCCAACCCTAGGCTTTGATATTTCTGCAGAGCTGTGTGTCCATTTGTGATCTTCCATCTCTTGGTGTAATCTATCTTCCTGATAAAGCCTTCCTGATAAATTCTGAGAGAGCACAGGAATGTTTCCACTATGTCATTTTCAATTTTTTAAATATTTATTTGTGTGTGTGTGTGTGTCAGTATCAGTGTCAGAGGGCACTGTGTGTGTCCTGTGGAGGACCAAGGGTGACTTCAGAAATCATCCTGGATTGCTTCTACCTCTTTCTTCACTCTTGAGATTTCTCAGGCTCCACCCACCAAGGCCATTTGCCACCTGGCATTTTTACGTGGGACCTGGGATACAAACTTAGGACCATCTGCTTTTGAGGCAGGGTCTTAACACCTGAGCTATCTCTCCAGCTCACACTTGATTTTTTTTTAAATAATTTTTGGGGCTGGAGAGATGGCTCAGGGATTAAGACTATGCCTTGGAAGCAGAAGTTCTGAGTTCAGATCCCAGGTCCCATGTAAAAACATCAGGCAGAAATGGCAGCGGCCTGCATTTCTGACCCTGGTGGGCGGAGCCTGGGAAATCCCAGAGCAAAGCAAAAAGGAGGTAAAAACAATCCAGAATGTCCCAAGAGTCACCCTTAGTCCTCCACAGAGACACAGTGCCCTCTGATACACGAAAACACACACACACTAAAATAAAAAAATTTTTGTCTATTCTTTTGACAGTTTCATACATGTATACAATATAACTTGATCATATCTATCCCCATCACCCTAGACTCCTTCATATACATGTACTTTTCATGTTCTTTCTTCCTATCTTTATTTTTTTATACATCCAAGTCCAATTGTGAGGTCCACATGGCCAGCATGCGCATGGATATGAAGCCATCCACTGGAGCATGAGCAACCAATCAGTGTCCATGCTTATTAGGGAAAAAATGACTCTCCCTTCCTCAGTAGCCACCAACTACCAGTAACGATTCAACTGGGGTGGGTCCTTATGAGCTAGAAGCTAGGCTGGAATGCTGATGAACTGGATCTTGTGCAGGTAACCCCAACTACGATAAGTTCATGGGTGCAAAAGCCATGTCATGTTCAGAAGACAACAGTTCACAGCATTCCTCCCTATCCTCCAGCTCTTTCTACTTCCTTCACTGTAATGGCCCCTGAGCCTTAAGGGGTAGAAACTAACACAGATATCCCATTTAGGACTGAGCACTCAACTCAGTCATTTATTCTCAACACTTTGGCCTGTTATGAGTAGAAAGGTGATTCTCCTACTCTGAGGTTGGCACTAATCTATGGATATAAACAGAAATATTTAGAAAACAGTTTGACAACATGTTCATTTAGTAAAACAGCAGTAATTGCTTACTATGCAGGGCCTATGACTTTTCCAGTTATGGCTTTGACTAGATTTACAGTACCAGGTATGCGGTCCAATGACATGGCTTGAATTGTGTCCTCCACATACTCATGTGTTTGGGAAGGTCATGACACCTTTAGGAAGTGGAGCCTTGCTGGAGAAAGGCAGTCACAGGAGTTGGGCCTTGAGGTGGATTAGTCCCAACTTACTTTCAGGAGAGGTCTGCTCTAGCCATGGCAGTCTAGCAGATCTCAGCCTCCTGGATGGATGTGACTTAGTCTCTAGTTCCTGCCAGCTAGCCATGCCTTTTCCACCTTGAAGGACTGTATCTCCCCTCTGGAACCATAAACTGAATAAATCTCTCTTTCTCCCTTAAGTTGTTTGACTTTGGGTGATTATTTTTTTGAGTGAAAAGAGAAGTCAATTACTTGCAGTTCAAGTGAAGTGGAATGTATCAGCATGGCATGGTGGCTTATGGGCATGAATTTTCCAAAGCTGGGTCTCAGTTGTGCCATCTTCTCTTAACTCCTCATAGACTGAGTTTCCCATCAATCTCCTAGCCCTTGTTAGGAGCTGGCAAAGTAGCTGAGACTAATTGGGGATGTGTCCAGTGGGTAGCCCCACAGGAATCCATGCAGGTACTTGTTGGGTAGCCATGCACAGTCTTCTCCTCCCTTTTCCAGAATGGGCCACACCAACTCTCTTGTTTATCCAGAGTGGTACCCGTTCTATCAGCCCTCAAGTCATACTATAGAAATGTGTTACTTCAAATGTGTAACTTTTAAAAAATCATTTGTTTCCCTTTTAGTGTGCTTCTATGAAAAGTTTCTTTAAAAATCCTTATCAATGAGTTTCTTTTCCTCTTACACATTCCTTGCTTCTCTCATAAATTACATGATGGCATGTCTATAATATTTGTGTGTGTGTGTGTGTGTGTGTGTGTGTGTGTGTGTGCGTGTGACAAGGTCTCACACATTAGTCCTTGCTGACCTGGAACTATGTATCCTAGGCTCATCTTGAACTTGCAGCAATCTTCCTGCCTGAGCAGGAATGAGTTTTTTAATTTATTTTATTTTATCTTATCTTATCTTATCCGCATTTCATGGACTCTTGCAAGCCTCTTGCTGACTGGCATTGACTGACTGGCAATTTTACTTTGCTGTGCTTTTTTGCTTTTGTTTTTTGGTCTGTATGTTTGTGTGTGTAAGTGTACATATGTGCATAGGGATGTGTGCAGAGGCCAGAGAAGGATATCAGGTGTCCTACTCTATCACTATCTTCCTTACTTCTTAAGACAAGGTTTCTAACTGAACCTGGAGTTCCACCAGTTTTTGGCCAGGATGGCTAGCCAACAAACTCCACCAATCTTCCGTCTGTTCTGCCAGTGCCGGGGTTATAGGTACATGTGGCCACGTCTGGCTTTTACATTGGTACTAATCATCTGAACTTAGGTCCAGATCCTCACACTGGCACACCAAGCACTCTTAGTCACTAAACCATTTCCTTTGGTCTTAACCATGCTTCCTTTCCTTCCCTTTCCCTTTTCCTTTTCTGCCTTGTTGTTTTCCTGCCCTTGTTGTCCCCCAAACCAAGAAACTTCCTGAGGCCTAGGGTGTCCATACAGATTTTACTCTCCAGGAAGCACAGGCCATTGGTTTTGGTAACCTCAAGAAGCATAGTTTGCCAGGCATGGTGGCAGGCGTTTATAATCCCAGCTGTTTGGGTGATTGTAACAGCAGAATCACAAGTTCAAAGCCAGCCTGGAGAATTTAGTGAGACCTCCCTCTCAAAAATGAGCACTGTTAACAGAGCATGGTGGCCAAACCTTGTGAATCCTGAACTAAGGTAGCAGAAACAGGAAGATCACTGTGACTTTGAAGTCAACCTGGACTATATAAATGAATTCTAGGTCAGTTAGGGGTGCATAGCATGACAATCTCAAACAAACAAACAAACCCAAAAAAATAGTGGTTTTCCGAGGGAGGGGATAAACAATGGCTTCTGTATTAAGCACATTTTTTTTTATCGAATAAACAGATTGTCTTCTTTTTTATATATTTTGGAAAATACAGCCCTCAGTAACCCAGATGTTGCTGAGTATCCAGGAGGGGCAAAAAGCCCTTCAAATGCTGTGACTGCATTTGCTCAGGCCTGCCTATCATTTTCTTCTCTCACAGATGAGCTCTCCATGGGATTGGGTCGTCTGAAGGACATAGCCTTGGGGATGCAAACAGAAATCGAAGAGCAGGATGACATTCTTGACCGGCTAACAACCAAAGTGGACAACTTGGACATCAATATAAAAAGCACAGAAAAGAAAGTTCGGCAACTCTAAAGAGCAAGAAAGAGTTCTACTTCACTGTGATGAAAAGGATTCAAAAGGCTCTTTTCAATTCCCAGGAAATTTTATTATTTAGTATATGATTTAACATGTGTTTGTGAGTGATAGAGTGGATCTTAGATTTTGTTGCAATGAAAAAGATGGTTAGACCCATACATTTCTAAAAAAGTTCTTTTTTCCATGTACAGAGAATATTTAGTCTGAGCACAGCAGACTATTTGTGAATAATGTGCTAGATAGAGAAGAAAGTATTATATATCTCACTTTCATGAGTATATGGAAACATGTGGGCATAATTTCAGTCTTGTAACTAACTATTACCCTTTTTCTGTTTGTTGTATTTCTTACTTTAAGGCCTTGCAAGAATAAAGTGAAGGGACTATAAGTTCGTAAGGGGAGGATGGTTCCTTACAGCTCCTTTGAGGCAGCCTTCATGGACATGTATGTGCATACATTCGATGAGCAAGCACATTGTTTGTGACTCTCAGCTCTCCCTGAAAAGGACCTATGTTAGATCTAGAAATATGGTGCCGCCTTTGTTCTTTTGTTGATAGAGTCACTTCTTCCCCCACCTCCTCCTTGTACATGTCCTGTATTTTAGTAGAAGGGCTCAGACCAGAACTATTCAAGGTGACACCTGCAGATTGGACAAGCCCTTCTTTTCACACACACTTATGTCAATACTTTTCATCTCTGATAAGGAATAGATTTTCTGTGTTGCCTGAAAGCCGACTGGTTGGTTGATGAGATACCCCTGTAGAGTTTGTAGATGTGGTTATCACACAAAGGAAGGCAAGCACAAGGGTCTTTCTCCACTGAGATTTCTGCCCCTTTGGGAGTCCCAAAACACAGTACGCTTATTTGATACCTGGATCTCCTCAGCCATCTAGGACTCTCACCTACTCTTCACTTCCTGCAAAATGACAGTTGAGTCATTACTACTTCTCTGCCATCTGCTTTTAAAGTGATAGTGACTTTCTATGGATTGGACCAAGAACAAACTCAGATAATATTTTAGCTAGCTAAACTTTTTCATTCCTTTCATTTTCCAAAGGAAGTATTTAGATTCATTAATTAAAATAGATTTTTCCAACAAAATTAGTTTTTTTGTGTGTATTGGTGCATCCAACAAAATCACTGAAACCACAAGGCCACTGACTGTTTTATAAAAACAAATAAACATTTCAAAGATAGTGAGTGAAGTGTTTTCAGTAATAAAGTAGGCCGGAAATTTTAAAATAGTAACACCTTCTGCCTTAAAACATGGCACCAGCTTGTGAATTATGTGTTATTTGAAATACTCTATAGCCTGTAGACTATAAATAGTCTCTTAAAGCAAAGCAAGACTATGTAAAGAGCTGCAACAGGTCTGAAAATATAAATTGCCTATCTTGTTCAAGGCCTTGCTTTTAATTCCCAGCATTGGGAAATGAATCAGAAAAATTTATAAAAGTGCCTATCACACAATATTGAACGTTTCTAAAAATACTGAAAACCTCCATGACCAAAAAGAGATACTAATGGTCTTCATTTATCCCAGGATGTAAGAACTTGATTAAAAGTAATTAGATCAGCATCATGTTTTGTGATATGTGATCATAATCCCAATACTGTGATGATCTATCCTAGGAATACAGAGGGAAGAGGATTGCTATAAATATGAAGCCAGTCTGGGTTTCCTGGTGAGACCATGTCACAAAGAAAAAAAAGTATTCAAATTTAGACATTGTTTATCAGGTGAGCTCAGTATTGTTTTTCTTGGTAACTGACAAAATGATTTTTTCTCTTTTTTATTAGTAAAATTAACTTTTTAAATGTAGCCTCCAGTTCAAACAAAAGTATAACTTGGGGCTTCCAGCAAATAGGCAACTCAAATGCATGAGAGCAGGATACAGAGCAGTTAGAGGTACAATTCATTACTCGAACCTTTACCTGAAGTGTATGAAGCACAGAATCATAAAGAGAAAAACAAAAACAAAACAGATAAGTCATGCATAGAGGAAGACTCCTGTAATCCCAATCCTTGAAGGTGGGAGCTGGAGGATTAGAAGTCCAAGGTTATCCCTTGAAACATAGTGAATTCAAGGCCGACCTAAGCCAGGTGAGATTCAAAAAAAGGAAAAGAGACCCTGTATCAAAACAAAAACATACAGACTAGCCATGTATGTTTCCATTTCCAACTGTTTCCAGCTTTCTTTTTCCTCCAAATACCTACATGTCATAAATATTACCATCAGGCCTATATTTGTGGAGATTAATAATTATACCTCAGTTCTGAATTTTTAAAAAAATAATGCATGAAAAACCACTGCCAAATGTTCTCACCAGTAGCCTTCCATTTGCATTGTAAGACTGGTAATTCAGCCAACTTAAAGCAAAATGGCATTTTTGGCACCTTCCCTTTGCTTTGTTGGATTAATGAAACCAGTTACTCTCCCACTCCAAGAAAAAAACAGCCTGTCCCCTAGATATTCGAGGTTCAGGCTAGGGAGAAGATGATAGGGTGTGGCTGGAGTAGGCTTTAGTACCATAGGCAAGACTAATGAACTCATCCTTCTTGCCACATGAGGTCTACAAGACAGATTTTTTTTTTTTTTTAGCCAAATTGCCTTTTAAAAAATGGCTTTTCTAACTTTAGGTCATCATACATTAAGTGTATTGCTAATAAAAATGTAAGTGCAATTTCTGGGGGAGTCTATTTTTAACAGTAATTTGTAATTTAGTAGTAGAATGAATGTTTTTTGGCTTGTTTGTTTTTCTAATTCTGTAGGAAAGGCCTGAATTTAGTTCAGGTAGCAAGGAAAAAATAACAGTAGTGCATTTTAATTTTTCTTTCCCTGTGACTATGTAATTTTAAGTATACACTACATCACCTTAGTAAAAATGTTCTACTTTGCTTGCAAAGCCTTTTCTTCAGGGTGTGTGTGTGTGTGTGTGTCTAGAAGTCGACCTTGAATGTTGTTCCTCAGACACTGTCCACCTTTTTATTCAAGACAGGATCTGGAGCTCACCAGTCTAGGTTGGCTAACTAGCAAGCTCCAAGAATCTGCCTGTCTTCAACTCCCCAGCATTCCAATTACAAATGCACACCATAATGCCCAGTTCTTTTATATGGGTTCTGGGGATTGAAATTGGGTCCTCATGCTTGTAATGATAGACAGTCTACAAGTGAAGTTATTTCTGCAGCCCTCTAGGATTTTTGAACATGGTATGTTATTAAGCATTTTCAGATCCAGTAAATGAATTGTGTCGTATATTAAATGGTAAACGGCCAGTGTGCACAGTGACTTATTTCTGTAATTCCAACACTTGGGAGATGGAGGCAGGAGGATCAGGGGTTCAGAGTCATCCTTGGCTGCATGGCAAGTTCAACATGAGGCCCTATCTCAAAAAGAGAAACAGAGTGAAGAGAAAGAAAAGAAACAGGAAATAGGAAAAGAGGAGAAAAAGAAGCAAGCCAAATCATTGAAATTGCTCATTTGATGGGGAATGGGTGAGTGCTTTTGTTCAGAGCTTGTATCAAAACGTTTTTCCTTAATTACTTCAATTCAGCAGTGAGCATATTCCATAAAATGTGAAATTGTTTTATAATCAAAAACTGTCTCCTGCATGGTTATTATCAGCAAGTTGGTAGAGGGGACCCTCCTAGGATAATCTGCACGTTTGGTCTTTGAGTTTACATTTTAAAAGCTTTAAGTTGAGAATAGATTGGTGGTATAGTGTGTGTTTAGCATATACAAGACCCTGAATTCAGTCCCCAGCACCACTACCACCAAAAAGAAAAGTAAAAGAAAATGTGAATTAGAAACTTGCGTCAACGACAGCCCTGAAGCCTGTTTTCTGCTGCTTCACCAAGACTGAGTCCAATCAAACTTCTAAATTAGTTTCTCATTCTCTAGTTGTCACTCTCAGTAAATATTACATCTCATCTGGTACAGTGGCTCAAGATAAGATTCTTAGCATTATCTGTTTGGTCCACATTCTTTTGCTATAGTAATATAGCAACACTACAAACTGGATAACTTACAAAGCTCATGGATCTAGAGGTTCAAGATTGAGGGACCCTCCCCTCACAGTGAGGACTTTATTGTTTAAGAAAGGACTTAAGATAGCAAACTTCAGTAAAAGTACAGAAGCCAAATGGTCTCTACTGTTCCTCAGCTCTACCACTGTAACATAAAAGCAACTAAAACAATACATAAATGGCAGTGGCTGTGTTTCAATATACCACTTACAGACATGGACATCTCAGGAATATCAGAAGTTAAGGTCATACTCAGCTACATAAACCGTTTTAGGCCATCATAGGTGTTGCAGTCAGCCTGCATGGTTGCTGATAAATCACCATCAAACAGCTTAAGGGAACAAGGGGTTTATTTTCTCTTACAATTGTCCAGTTACAGTTGATAGTCCAGCTTGATGGGAGAGCATGCACCACCAAGGTGAGGGAAATGGTCACACCATCTCTATGTAATGGCTGAGACAAGGACAATTTTTACTTGCTAGACCAGCATGTCTGTCCAAGTGTATAAAAGGATGCCAACTTTCTCAACCAGCTCTCTCTCTGTTTTATTCATCTCTTCAGGGCCTAATCCACTATGGGCTGGACCTTCCCCATCAGCTAGACAATCTCCTTCAGGCTTGCTCTGGACTTAACTCAAACACTGATTCTCCACAAATGGGCCCAGAGCCCAAACCCTCAACAGTCAAGTTGACACTTGTGCCTAACTATGACAATAGGCTAAATGAAACCCTATCTAAAAAGGAAAAAAAAAAAAAAAAAAGCCAATAAAAGCTTCATGAGCCATACAAGTCAGAACGCTTACCTTTGATGATGACAAGTGGATATTTACAGAATCTAAGCAAGAGAGTGACAGATTTGGATTTTAAAAGGATAAAAAAATACATCAGCATTATCAATGAGAGCAAAAAAAAATAGGAATAACTTAAATAAGTAATGGAACAATTATGATTCTCCTGAAGCTATGACCAAGTTTTCAGGGAACATTTGCAGTAATGCTTGCAAAATTAATACCATGACTCGCATGTGCAAGGCCCTGAATTCAATCTCAGCACCACAAAAAAATGAATATCATAGGGAATAATGGACATAAACTTGATTATACCATATGATCCCAATTTTGTACAAAAGCAAACCAATATGAGAATTTTTTTTAAAAAGTGGCAATATGTGAAGAGACTAAAGAGAAGACTTTGGGAATGGTCCAGACAACAACAGAAGAGGGTCACTAAACTAGAGTAGTGATGGGGCAAAGAAAAGCATAGAAGGGTTCCAGAGAGCATTAGACATTAGTCTTTAGTGATTGGCTTGCTGTGACGACTGGTAGAGATTAGTAGAGTAATTGAAGACAGCACTCATGTTTCTGGACGAAGAAGTTAGTAGCAGATTATGTTTTGTTTCTGTAAAGGAATATAAAAATTCAATTCATGGAAGAAAATAATGAGATGCTGGATCTACTGAGTTTGAAGAACTTTGCTTCATCCAGATAGATTTCAAGTGATAGACCAGTGCTTTGCACAAAACTGCTGTTGCAGTTATCATCCTTTTCCTGTGAAGCAATACTTTCATATAAACAGCTTAGGTGAGAAATGGGTATTTATTTTATCTATGATTCCAAAGGGACTATAGTCCATAATGATGGGAATTGCATAGCAGAAGACATAGCTGAAGACAGAAACCAGCTAGTTCTAGTTCCACATCTAGCAAGAGAGAAAAGCAAGCCAACTGAGAGGAAGTAGCCCTGGGTATCAAATTATCCTCTGTAACATGCCTTCTTCCAACAAGGCTCTATCTCTTAAAGGTGACACAATGTTCCCAAACATTAACATTGGTTAAGGTTTCAAATGCATGGCCCTGCAAGGGGGCAACTCACATTCAGATCATATCTGCCTTCACAAAACTTAGATCTCGCCAAAGAAAAAGACAGTAACAAGACAAATAAGAAACTAGTAGACTACTAAAACTGACAAGGGAATCTGGGCTAGAGAAAGATATGGGGAACTTAGGGATTGTTAGAATATGATGCTCCTTAAAGTCACATAGATAGAAAATCAGGGATGGTGACTCACAACTATAATCTCAGAATTTGGGAGACTGAGGCAGGGAGAGTGCCAAAAGTTGGAGTCTTAAATAGTGAGACTTAAATAATGAGTTTCAACCAAGGGTCTTGGGGAAGCTATACAAATATTTGATTACTGCACTACTGAATCATATCCCTTACCCTTTTTTGTTGTCTTTGTTACTTTTTTTTACTTTTTATTTTAAGGCAGAATTATCCAGATTGGCTTTGAAGTCACTTTATATGTTAGGCAGACTTTTAACTTTTGATCTGCCTGACTCAGTCTACTGGAATAACAAGCCTTTACCACTACCAGGCTTGACTCAAATTACCCTTTTTAAAAAGATGTAGATCATGATTACTTAAGATCTAGTCACCCATTAAAACCCACCCTAATTACCTGTTTCGATTGATTACCTATTGCCAGCTAAGGTCATATTTGAGGTACAAGGAGTTAGGGAAGCAACATATTAATTTGGCAGAAAGAGCACAATTCAATCCATAAAATAATAAGTAAGTTTGTGGGAATAGGGATGTAGTAGAGTTGATAGAATACTTGCCTCATATGCACAGAACCACAGGTTCTATTTCCAACACCTCATAAACCAGGTATAGTATCACTTGTCTGAATCGCAGCACTTGGGAGATGGAAGCAGGAGGATAAAAAGTCCAAGATCATTCTTCACTTTATAGCAAGTTCCAGGCTAGACTGGAATACGTGACCTAATCTTATAAAAGCAGAACCAGGGACTGGAGAAATGGCTTAGGGCTTAAAGTCTTTGCCACACAAGCAAAAGGACTTGATTTCTGATCCCAGATACACATAAAAACACTAAAGGGGAAGGAGAGAGATGGGGAAGGGGAAATGGCAGCAGCCTGTACTTCTGGTCCTAGTGGGCAGAGTCTGAGAAACCCTAGAGCAAAGTAATAAGAAGGTAGAACAATGTAGGATGATTCCCGCAGTCATCCTTGGACTTCCACAAACATGCACACTCAAGTGGCCACTTCTACACACACACACGCACACACACACACACACACACACACACACACACATACACACACACACCTATAAATACACAAAAAGCTTGTAGCTGGGTGGAGGTACCATTTGACAGTAATTATTTTCTTTGTGTGACTGAAATTGGTAGGGGCTACTATAGGATAGTAGAAGTGTATCAGTAAAGTATTAAGTATTACAGAATAGACCCAGGTGATATTGGGGACTCAGAAGGACTTTGGGCCAAATATGATGACATAGGCCCATGAAAGTAGGAGGGGTAGGTAGAGGCAGGAGAATCAGGAGTTTAAGTTCATCTTCACCTACAGATTAACATGAAGGCCAACTTGATAGTTAACACATTTCACTGATTAAAAAAATAATACTCTAAAAAACAGAGTAGTAGCATTCCTAGCCTTGAAGTCACCGATTACCTCAGCTGGTGGACCAGGACCTTCAATGTGGCTGGAATTTAAGACTAGGCCTCCTGTCCTTGTACTGGCTAACAAACTCCAGAAAAGAAAAAAACAGAAGCCTGAACTCTGGCTTAGACAGACTAAAACTAAAGTTTCATAGCCAGGGTAATAAGGCAGAAGGTTGGGTAGTAGGACTGGAACTCAGACTAGATTAGAATAGGACTGAAACCAAAACTAAGTTGTCATTGAGTTCTGCATTTCAGTGCCTTCAGTTCTTATAGAAGAATGTCCCAAAGTCAAGCCAGGGTGTGTGACTTGGAAGTAGACTGAGAAGAGAGATTGGAGCAGACCATTATAGATGTGAACAAAATCACTCACCCCAAAAAGACAGCACTTAACAAAACACAGCAACCCCTGAGGTCAGATTCAAAACTTTGGACCAAAAGCACATAAAAGCCATTTCAAAGTTAAATCAAAACCACTTCTATTGTGATTTATTTGGTTTTGCTCTTTTAAATTTTTATTTTATTTTAATCCATTTGTGGGACTGAGATCAAACTCAGAGAGCACATGCATGCTGGCCAAGTGGTCTACCACTGAGGTACACCCTAAACTATTTTGTTTTGAGACAGGGTCTCATGTATCCTAGACTTAACTTGAACTATATCTAAGGACAACCTGGAACTTCTGATCTTCCTGCCTTCACTTCCCTAAGCTGGTATCACAGGCTTGTGCCACCATGCCTGGTTTACAGCCATGCTGAGGGTTCATGCATCCTACGTGAATATACCGAGTGCCTTCCAGCCCTGTTGTTTGTTTCATTAATGTGTTTTGTTTAAAGTTTGCATCCTGTGAGATGGTTAATTTTGATTAGGTAATCTCATTACTTACAAAGTTCTCTTGGCTCAGATTGTGGCTGTGAATGAAGTCACAGCTATCTGTGACACATATCTGTAGATGACCTCAAGCTTCCCAGGTCCACAAACCAATAGTTGATTTCTTACAGATGCTAACCAAATCACAAGACATTTAAAAATAAGGTCCATGATTACTCTCACAAAAAGAAACAATTATCGACAATTTTAGATAGGATGTAAATTCTCTGAGGATGATGTGACTAGCACAAGGAGGTATTCAGTAACTTTGTTGAATGGACAGTAAAGAAAGGAAGAGGTGTCAGGGAAGGAGTATGAAAGGACAAGAAAGTAAAATTCTCATCAAGTATTAAAGCTCATTCTCTCTATTTAAGAGTATTTTTAGAGGAATCAAATTAAAATGAGAAGATTGGGCCAGGTGGGGTGGCACATGCCTTATAATTCCACACTAGGGAGGAAGAGGCAGAAGGAATGCAAGATTGAAGCCAGCCTGACGTGAGCTGTGAAATCTCCCTTGCCTCAATAAAAAACAGCCACAACAAAAGGTTCTGCATTCCATTCAGTTACCAACATTAAAAAACAAAACAGCAGCAACAATAAAGAAGAAAACAGAGCTGAGCATGTGACTCATTTGCTACAGTGCTTACTTAGCAATCCTGAGACCCTGTGTTTAATCTTCAGCACTGCATAAATTGAACATGTGGCACAAAATTTCAATCTAAGCACATAGGAACTGAGAACAAAAGAATCAGAAGTTCAAGGTCATCCTTGACTATATAGGAAGTTCTATCCCAGTCAGCAACACATAAGGCTCGTCTCTAAATAAAAAATTTAATTACACTACTACTGACAACAAAACTCCACAAGATTTCAGAGTGTTGATTATTTTGTAAGATTGAGCACTACTAGTCAGAAGTACACATTTCCATTTTTGCACCTCTAATCCTATTCTAGCTTCCAGCTACAAACAGCAAGAACTCTTAGTTCACATTTGCTTGATAATCTACCCAAACAGTAACAGTAATCTTTCCTTCCTTCCTTCCTTCCTTCCTTCCTTCCTTCCTTCCTTCCTTCCTTCCTTCCCTCCTTCCCCTCCCCTTCCCTTCCTCCCTCCCTTCCTTCTTCCTTTCCTCTCTCCCTCCCACCTTTTTCTCTTTTTCTCTTTTTTTTGTCTTTCTTTTTTCCTTCCTTCCTCCCTCCCTCCCTCCCTCCCTCCCTCCCTCCCTCTCTCTTTCCAGAATAAGGGGTTTTATTTTTGGCTTACAGTTTTTTTGTTACAGTTTATCAGCATAGAGAGCTGAGGGAACTATCCACACCGTATCTGCAGAAAGAACACTTGTCATTTTTCTCTGTTTCCTGATGTCAAAACCACTGCCTCATTCGGTCTAAGTGAAGCACGCATGTCCTACTCTGGCTGGTCTTTGTCTTAGAAATGGTCTGTACCTGATTAAATTAGGGACATGAAGATCTCCCAGAAAGAGTTCTAAAGAGAACATACTTTTTGTTCTTAAACAGGGACACGAAGGCCAGGTATGGTGGTTCCTGTTATCTATAATCCCAGCACTCAGGCGGCTAAAATAAGATCATGATTTTGAGACTAACTAGAACTACATAGTGAGATCCTGTTTCAATAAACAAACAAACAAACAAAACAACAACAAAAAACCCTGAAGAGCTGGGGATGTAATTCAGTGGTAGAATATGCATGTGTTGAGAACACAGAAGCTCAAGGTTCAATCCCTAGTACTACAAAAAAAAAAAAAAAAGTGTACCTGGGAAAAGGTGGAGAATAAAAAAAATAGTTCTTCTACTGAGTATTGTCTGTCATGACTTAGATGTGAGGACTGAGATGACTACTCCCTTCCTCTCCCAGAGAATTATGAAAGAATCTGAAGTTAGATCAAAGAAGAATCACGGAAGAAAAAAAAAAAGTAGATCTAAGTACCAGATAGTCTGCATTCTCAACAGGCCTTTTTTTTTTAGTTGTTCTGGGAAATAAATTAGTGCTATAGCACTAATTATTTTGAATTGGAATTTTCTAACATTACAATGGAAAGCATGCTAATATATCATGACTGGCAAAGACAGTATATCATGTCTCCATGAGTAAGCGGTTGTAGAACCACTATGTGTATCTAGTACTGCAGATACAGACTCATCTGACTCTTAGTCCTTGAAAGTTTAGTACCTAACCTCAGTCATGACTATTTTTCAGGTTGGCTGGGCACTAGGAATCGAGTCCTTGGAAGACATGAACAAATGTGTATTTATCCTAGATAGGGCACTGACAACAGACCAAAGAAATTATTTCACTCCAGTTTAGCTTAGTGAACCAGTGAGTTTATTGAGGATACTTACAGGATTGTGGATGGCTTGAAGGGAGCTCATCAGCTCAGCATGAGTGATGACTCACCCAAACTGCATCTTTAGAGCTTCCTGAACTACTTATACATCTTTTCTCCCTAGCAATTGCTTACTACTTCCCTCTCCCTCCTCTTTTTTCATTTTCATGTGTCTGGGGGCCGGGGGAACACTTGTATATGCATGTAAGTGCACATGTGTAAATGTGCATGTAGAGGCCCAAAGTTGATAATGGAAACCATCTTTGATTGAATCTTTTCACTGTTCATTTTTTTAAAAAAATTTTAGTTATTGTGTGTGTGCGTGTGTGTGTACATGTGTGTTTATGTGTATCAGAGGGCACTGTGTGTCCCTGTGGAGGGCCAAGGGTGACTTCAGGAATTATCCTGAATTGCTTCTACCTCCTTCTTCCTTTTTGCTCTGGGATTTTCCAGGCTCTGCCCACCTGGGCTGGAAGTGCAGGCTGACAATGGTTCTGCCTGGCGTTTTATGTGAGATCTGGAATCCAAACTCTGGACCTTCTGCTTGCAAGATAAGAGTCTTACTCTCTGAGCCATCTCTCCAGTCCCCACTTTGTTCATCTTGAGACAGTGTCTCTACTCAAACCCAAAGCTTGCCAATAAGGCTATCCTGGCCTAACCAGCTTGCTCTAGGAATTTCAGTCTCCACCTTCTGAAGCTAGAATTATAGGTGGCCCACCACACTCAGCCAGTATTTTATGTGGGATATGGGAAAACAAATGTTCGTCCTTTACCTCCTGGCAAGCTCTTTAACTGCTATGCCACCTCTGCAGTCCAGCTTACTGTTTTTATAACTCTAGAAAGGACCTTCTGAATCTTGCAACTTTCAGAAGGTTCCTGACTCTTGAGTTTCTTTTTTTTTTTTTTTTTTTTTTAGTTTTGTATGTTTCCTTCATTTCCTAAGTTTTATGAATCTCCAAGCTTCCTCTTCCCTACAGGAGGGAAAGTTTCAGTTCACAGGAAACAGCTACGCAAGACCAAGTCTTTGGTTTTAGAAGGAAAAATGTATAGAGGAACCTGTTCTATGATGGGTAGGAAATAAAATATGAAAATGGCAATGAACAGGAAAAAAACATGTTCATGATTTTATAATAGCTTTGAAGTTTTAGTTTTGTGTTATAAAAGGTGGCATAGGGGTTAAATCTCTGCCTTGAAAGTGGGAGGTCCTGAGTTTGGATCCTGGACCCATGTAAAAACGCCAGGAGGAAATGGCAGTGGCCTTCACTTCCGCCTCTAGAAGGTGGATCTTGGGAAACTCCAGAGCAAGGCAAAGAGGAGGCAGAATACAGGGTGATTCCCAAAATTACTCTTGGGCCTCCATGCACACACACCCACAAAAAATAAATATTAAAAAAGGTGGATTTGGGGCTGGAGAGGTGGCTCAGCGGTTACGCCTCTGCCTTGCAGGAAGAAGGTCCTGAGTTCGGATCCTAGACCTCACGTATAGACGCCGGGCCAAAGCAGGGGTGGCCTGCGTTTCTGGCCCTGGTAGGGCGGAGCCTGTGAATCCCGGGGCAGAGTAAACAAGGAGGAGGTGGAAGTGGTCCATGGAGGTTCCCAAATTCGTCCGTGGTTCTACACACGCACACATACACACACATACCCGCATGATTGAATAAATAATAAAAATTTTAAAAAAAAAGGTGGATTTGCAGGAAGTCTTGCTTACTTTCTAAAGCACTGAAAGATTTAACTCCATTAGAGATGAGAGTACAGTGAAGATCAATTATAATAATACTTTTTCCTTTATATTTGTCTTTTTTTGTTACCGTAACAAAATGCCTAAGATAATTTTGAAAGGAAAGGGAGAGAATATAATATCCAGTCAGGATATTTGTTGTGTTATACTAAAAGACAAAATTAAGTTGGGCATGATAGCATCCACCTGCAATCTCAGCATTCAGGGAAGCAGGGATTACCACAAATTTGAGGCCAGTTGGTCTACATAGTATATTTTAGGTCTTTCAGGGTTTCACAACACAGGGAGAACCTGTCTTGGAAAGCCAAAAAAGAGCCAGGTTTTGTGACATGTACCTGTGATGCTAGCACTTGTGAGGCAAAAGTTGGAGAATCAGGAGTTCAAGGTCATCCATAGCTTCATAGTGAGATTGATCGATCTGTGTTACATGAGACCTTGTTGTCCCCAAAAAAGAAGTCTCAGTTTGTATGTTAACCTAGCATACTTGAAGCCCTGAGTTCAATCCCCAGTGCCATGTAAACTGGATCTAGTAGTGTATACCTATAATCATAGGATGTGGAAGTGGAAGCAAAGAAGGTCAGAAATTTAAAGTCATTTTCAGCTACATAGTAGAGGTTGAGGGATACTATTGCATCATACTTTTCCTAGGGAGATACCACATAACCATCTATACACCCCAGATAGGAATTCAACGACAGACCAAAATAAAGATTATGCTGAAGTCCAAACTTGATGAATCAATGAGTGTATTGGGGTTACTTATAGGAAGAAGGGTCAGGGTTACTTACGGGAACAGGACCAACTCAAAAGCAGCTCTATCACCAAAAAGCCCACCCCAATAAGAGTAAGACTCACTGAGAGCTCTCGGCTGCACGATTTACTCCTAGGACAGTCTCCTTCAGATTTCCGTACTCTCAGAGTCTCCATCAGACTATTTTCTGGCAGTTGTTTACTCTTTTTCTTCACTTTGGGAAGCACCCCAATCTTGTTAGTTTTAGGGTCTTTCTGATCGTTAATGACTGTTCTGCTACAGAACCAGAAAGAACCTACCTCTTACCTTACCTCTTAGTTAAAATGAAGGCAAAGTCCAAAAGGAATCGAGTTATGCCTGGAGGATAAAACTCCATACCACAGATACATGAAACCAGTATTAAGAATACTAAGTACATGTATAGCTCAGTGGATAAAATGTTTGTCTCCCAATCATGAGAACCTAAGTTCAGTCCCCCAGAACTCATGTAAAAAATGCCACGTGTTATGCATGTGCTTATAATTCCAGCACTGGAGAGGGGAAGACAGGAGAATCCCTGCAATTCACTGATCAGCCAGTCTAGCTTAACTGGTGACCTCCCGGTCACCAACTGGTGAAACCCTGTTTCAAAGACGGTAAATGATAACCCGAGATAACCATAGGTAACCACCTATCATGGTTAGTCTCTGTTGTCAATTTGATGAAATCTAGAATAACCTATAAGGGAAGATTCTGGGTATCACTTTGGGGGATTACCTTGATCAGATTTACTTGGGAAGATTCTTCCTTGCTGTGGGTGGCACTATTTCCTGCATGAGAGGCTTGGAGTAAATAAAAAGGAGAAGAAAGCCAACTGAGCACAATACACATTGTCCTCTGCTTGGCTGTCAATGAAATGTGACCAATTATCTCAAACTCCTCTCCCTGTGACTTCCTTGTCATGATAGACTGTAACATTAAACTGGGAGCTAAATAAATCCTTTCTCCCTTAAGTGGCTTTTGTCTAGGTATTCTTATCATAGCAACAGGGAAAGAAACTAAGATAACACCTAAGGTTTTCCTCTGACTCCATAAGCACACATCCACATCCACCTAAACATAGGCATGAAATAAAGATAATGAGAAAGGCAAATGATTTTTGTTCAGTATGTCCAGTACCATGCTGTGGGAAAAGGAGGCAAGCACAGCTCTGGCCTCTAGAACAAAGGCATCACTTGAAGCCATTGACAGACTGTTTGGTGAATCTTCAAAAGTACGCATCTGGAAGAAAAGTGGTTTTTACTGACATTAAGGGGGGAAAAGATGAGGATATAAATTAATTGTACAGCATTTGCCTAGGTTTGATCCTTCTTTTTTTTTTAAAGCATTTTATATGTGGGGTCTGGGATCCCCCAGAAGGTTCTGGGATCAGAACCTTCTGCTTGTGAGACAGAGTCTTAACCCCTGAGCCATCTCTTCAGCCCTTAATAGTTTATTTAAATAAATTATAGTTTATTTATAACAATAAAATATTTTGTTATATAAAATATTTATAATATATAAAATAAGAAAAGTAGTTTATAATAAAATATGATAATATAATACATAAAATAAAATAATAAAAAAGTTTATTTAAATAAACTATTAAGGCCTGGAGAGATGGCTCAGGGGTTAAGACTCTGCCTTGAGGCGTTGGGGATTTAGCTCAGTGGTAGAGCGCTTGCCTAGCAAGCGCTAGGCCCTGGGTTCGGTCCCCAGCACCGGAAAAAAAAAAAAAAAAAGACTCTGCCTTGAAAGCTTAAGGTCCTGAGTTTGGATTTTGGATCGCATGTAAAAATGCCAGGTGGAAATGGCAGCAGTCCACACTTGCAGTCCTGGTGGGAAGAGCCTGGGAAATCCCAGAGCAAGCAAGGAGGAGGTAAGAAGCAATCCAGGATGATTCCCTAAGTCACTCACCCTAGGTCCTCCGCAGGGCATATGTGCCCTCTCATACACACACACACACACACGCGCGCACACACACACACACACACACACACAAAATGCATGAATTAATAAGTTAAAATGTTTAAAAAATTACTAGTTAAGAGCTGGGGAGATAGTTAACTCAGTATAGTGCTTGCCCTGCAAGCATGAGAACCTGACTTTGATCTCTAGAATCTATGTGAAAAAGTCAGACACGGGCCAGTGAAATGGCTCAGTGTTTGCACAGGGCTGGTGATTTGGGTTCAATGCCCAAAGCGCCCACAGTGGAGAGAAAGTCACCTTCTGAGGTTTCTCCTCTGTCTTCCCCACATGTGCCGTGATGCACATATGCACACCTGTTTTTTTTCTCTCTCTTTCTCTCTCTTCTCAAACAAAAAACAAATTTTTTTTTTAAATTAGGCATGCTTCCTGGGCCAGGGCTCCACGTGCCTACAACACGGACTGCTTCCCAGGACCAGCTCTGAGTACTCAATGTGGATGGTATGGCCTACGATGGTCTGAGGCTCTGTGTACTCGCACCATGAACGCATTCCCAGGAGATGGGCTTGGTGTGTGTCATAGGGCACTGTGTGTGCCTGTAGAGATTCAAGGGTAATTTTGGGAATCATTCTAGATTGTTTCTATCTCTTTTGCATTGCTCTGAGATTTCCCATACTCCGTCTTGCAGAGCCGGAAGTATAGACCGCTGCTGCCATACCTGGCATTTTTTTGTGGAATCTGAGATCTGAACTCTGGTCCTACTTGCTAGGCAAAGTCTTAATCCCTGAATCATCTCTCAACCCCCGACAAATCAGAGATTTTTAAGGAAATATTCTGTTTATTTGAGAGAGAATGCATATGCATGCCAAGTGCACAGTAGGTCAGAGAACAACTTTCAGAAGTCATTTCTCTCTTTCCACCATGTGGGCTTTTGTGGATCAAACTCAGGCTTCCAGAGTTATGAGTATCTGCTTAGCCATTTTGCTGGCCCTTTATTTTTTTAAGTATTTTATTTATTTATTTCAGAAAGTACTCGCTTCGGCAGCACATACACTAAAATTGGAACAATATTTATTTCAGAAAGAGGGGAGCAAAAGAGAGAAAGAGAGAGAAAGATGCACACATATATATCATGGGCACGTGGGTGAATGTTGGAGGATAACTTTTTAGTTCTCTCCTTTTACCATGTGGGATTTTGAGGATCAAACTCAGGTTGCCAGTTTTGTAAGCAGGTGTCTTATCCACTGAGCTATCTCACCTAGCCCTAATTTAATATTTTATTTTTGTGTGTGCAAATGTGTGACATGTGTGTACCACAATATATATGTGGAAGTACACGACAACCTTTGGTTATTGTTTCTCTTAAGACTGGGTCTCTTCACTGCATCTGTGTAAAGGCTGGACCTTGAGCCTCTGGAGATTCTCAGATTTCTGACTCCCATTTCCCACAAGTGCATGGAGATGTCAGATGTTTATTGTGTATTGTGACTTTTACATGGGATCTGGGGATCCAAACTCAGACTGTCAGTCAGCCTTGCATAGTAAGCACTTTAACTGCTGAGCCATCTCCTCAACTCCCATTATCTATCATTTTCAATCTATTGCTTTTTTAACATTTGGAAATCATTTTTTCCCTTTGTGTTATATTATTATGAGAGAGAGAAAAAAAGAGAGAGAGAGAGAGAGAGTTCACGCCACAGAACATGGAGGATGTCAGAGGGAAAATTTTTGAAAGCCGGCTCTCTTCATTTACCATATGGATTCAGAAAGATTGAGCTCAGGTCATGAGGTTTCTTCACAGGTACTTGGATGAGCCATCTCTCTAACTCATATTTATTAAAATAGTGTATGTGTGTGTGTTGTGTGTGTGTGATGCTACACTACAGGCCTGTAAAGGTCAGAGAGTAATTTAAGCAATTGTCATCTACCATGTAGGTTCCAGGGATTAAACTCAGGTTATCAGTTTTGTTGCTGAGGCTTTTGGTACTGAGTTTCGAACTCAGGACTTCAGGAATACTAAGTCCATGTTCTATATATATTACCTTTATGGGATTAGGCTCTCTCTCAGCTGTTATCCCTTCTTCTTTTTTTTTTTTTTTTTTAGACGACTGTCCACCATGTATGGATGAGTTTTATTTTCTTTCTTTTTTGATTATCATGCCACCAACCTGTGACAGGAAAATATTCCTAAGCTGTGACATACTGTCTTCCTCCTTCTGAAATTCTTCTCCCCTACTTGATCTGTTATAGTATTAGTGCTATATACTGTAATCATATACAACCCTTGAAATCCCCAAATTGTGAATGAAATGTCTTTACATTTCTTTTTTTCTTCTCCCACATTTTATTCCCTTCCTAATCACACAAGTTCAATAGGCACCTGTTCTGTCCCTCCCCCTTCCCCAGTTGTCCCCCATTGTACTCTCCCCCCTTCCCCATTCCCTTCACTCCGTCTCTCCCCCCTCTATCAGTGCCTTCCCCTTCTTCCCTCCCATCCCCTGGAGCAAGCATCCTTTTGTGTGAATGCCAAACCTCCCTCAAAGTCCTCTACCCTAGTAAGGGTTCAGGACTCGGTGGCATAGCTCAGAGCCCCTTCTTGGGCTCCCCTTTAGTACGGGAACTCCACCATGACTGCTTAATCCCTTGCCTCTAAGGATCCTACTGCCTGGAGCCTTCTCCCCTATAATCCATACTAGACTTTGGGGGGGGGGTGTCATTGACATATCAGCCATTGTGCAGGTCAGGCAAAGTCCAATCCTGGCTGTTGCAGCCCTAACCTGTATGGTGTATCCTGTACATCGCTGGTCCTCCTCACCCTCAGGCCCTCCTCACAATCTTGCCACCCCCTCTTCTGCAAGGCGCTCCTCCCTCCCCTGAGCTCTAGGATGGGGAAAGACCTGGACTGGTCTGGTTCCAGATGAACAATGTAGGGTCCCTGGTGCTCCAAACCATGGTCTGTTGCTGCTTTCAGTTTTGTTTTTCCTACACAACCTTTGGCTGCATCCTGATTGGTATTGAAGGTTACCTCCTGGGGAACAGGGACGGGGGTCCAGAGCAGACAGCTGCTGTTATCCCTTCTTAAACTTTTCTAATTGTACCATGTCTAAGCATGAATACCCGTGAAGCTGTCCTGTGGCTGAGAAAGAAAAAGGTGGAATGAGAAAGAAACACACAGAGATGGAAATAAACAAAAGTTGGGCCAAAAATGGTGAGGAAATCTACAGTCCTTCCAGAAGAAGAGTGAAAATCCGTTAATTAGTCCAGCCAGATTTTTTAAAAAATTTTTAAATTTATTATTCAATTGTGTGTGTATGCGTGTGTGTGTGTGTGTGTGTGTGTGTGTGTGTGTATGTGTGTGTATAGAACCATGGATAAATTCCGGAACCACTATGGACCACCTCCACCTCCTCCTTGTTTACTCTGCCCCGGGAATCACAGGCTCCGCCCTACCAGAACCAGAAACACAGGCTACCCCCGCTTCTGCCTGGTGTCTATACGTGGGATCTAGGATCCGAACTTAGGACCTTCCACCTGCAAGGCAGAGGCTTAACCCCTGAGCTACCTCTCCAGTCCTGTCCAGCCAGATTTTATTTATACACAGAGGATAATCAGGTGGCTGAGGATCAGTATGCAAATGATTTGTTGGAAGGAGAGATAGGAAAATGAGGGACTCTCCTAGTTTCTGGTGCATGCCAGCCTGAGAGGCAGGAACATCAACATTCCTGATATCTACTGTGAGTTAAAGAGAGACAGTCTATACATAAGACACTTCCAGTATAAGCACAAATCCCTTAGGTATCAGGTTATAGTCTTAGTCCTTGAGAGGCTCCCGAAAAGGCCAGTGAACCACCAGTGTTCTATACACATTTCCATTTTTCATGGTGATACATGCTTATGCTTAACTATGTAGCCTTCATGCCTTCTATCGAGCAATAAAATTTTCTTTTCTACATACAGTAATTCAATACATCACTTTCTGCTTCAGGGACATTCTACCATTATCATTCTTAAGAAATATAAAAAAGAGGGGCTGGAGAGGTGGCTCAGGGGTTAAGCCTCTGCCTTGCAGGCAGAAGGTCCTGAGTTTGGATCCTAGACCCCACGTATAGACGCCGGGTTCTATACACACATACATACATACATACACACACACGCACACATGCATACACGCACAATTGAATAAAAAAAAATTAAAAAAAATATAAAAAAGAGACTATTAAAGCACTATCAGGCATAGTGGCTCACACCTGTAATGCCAATGCTCCTGGAGCTGAGGCAGGAAGATCACCACAAGTTGGAGATCAGCCTGGGCTACATAGTTTCATTACTCTACACTGTCAAGAGTTAAGTCAAGTAGCAATATCTTCATTCCCACACAAATTTACAACCAGCACATTTTCTCAACTCAAACTTCAGTTGCACAGACATTTTAAAATCTCAATGCCGGGGCTGGAGAGGTGGCTCAGGGGTTAAGCCTCTGCCTTGCAGGTAGAAAATCCTGAGTTCCGATCCTAGACCCCACGTATAGAGGCCAGGCAGAAGCGGGGGTAGCCTGTGTTTCTGGTCCTGGTAGGGCGGAGCCTGTGAATCCCAGGACAGAGTAAACAAGGAGGTGGTGGAGGTGGTCCATGGTGGTTCCTGAATTCGCCCGTGGTTCTACACATACACACACATGCGCACACTTGCACACACGTGCACACACGCACAATTGAATAAAAAAAAAGTTTAAATCTCAATGCCAAATGCAATGGAAATCCCCACATTTCAAAATCCATTAAAATTACACAATTGAATAGTTTCCATTGTTGGGTATGGTGGCATATACCTCTGAATTCTGACAAATTTAAGGCCAGCCTAGTCTATATAGTAAATTCTAGACCTGCCAGGGCTCCATAGTGAAATCCTGTCTTAAAGCATCTAAACAACAAAAAAGTATCTTCCACCTAACCTCTTATTGAAGATGACTGATTTGTAGTAATACGCTAAAAACTATCAACAAAATAATTTGATAGGATTCTATGAATGTTTCTCAATAATGAAGAATATGCTAAATTAAAATCATGTGCTTGAGGACTGATAATGGCAATGACAGTAATCATCTAGGTGAAAGATATTTTCAAAGATGAAATATGTAAAGTATCACTGTCAAAGAGAATTCTAACTTTGAATCATAACTATTAAACACCATGCTATACCAAACAAAAGAATTACATTTTTCTATATATTTATATACTTATTTATATATTTGGCTTACGAACTGGGCCTGGTGACAAGGTCTGTAATCCCAGGTACCTGGATTACTTGAGCCCAGAAGTTAGAGACTAGCCTGATCAACATAAGGAGTCTCAAAAGGAGAGATGATAGAGAGAGCGAGCGAGCTTTTTCTCATTCAAAAGTGTGATGACTGGTCTGCCTTTAAACTTATTATGTAGTTAGGGCTAGTGTTGAAATCCCAATCCTCTTAACTTTCCCTTCCAAGTTCTGGAATAAGAAACTGGGGCTTCCAAATATTTTAAAATATACTTGTTTTATGTAAACAACTGCAAATAATTATAGTCACATCTTACCATTGCTAAATTAATCATTTTAAATGGCTTTATCTTTAACCATTTACATTCCAAAATCATAAGAGGGTGCTGAAGAAATGGTTCAGTGGTTAAAGTGTAAGCAAGAAGACTGGAGTTCAAATCCCTGGATTCTCACATAATAAAAGGGAGTCAGCCTATAATTCTAGTTTCAGGAGGCTGTGACTGGGAAGTCCTCAGCTGTAGCAGCAGCAAGCCCTAGGTTTGGTTAGAGATCATTTCTCAAAAAGATTTAAAGTAGGGGCTGGAGAGGTGGCTCAGGGGTTAAGCCTCTGCCTTGCAGGCAGAAGGTCCTGAGTTCGGATCCTAGACCCCATGTATAGATGCCAGGCGGAAGCGGGGGCGGCCTGCGTTTCTGGTCCTGGTAGGGTGGAGCCTGTGAATCCCGGGGCAGTGTAAACAGGAGGAGGTGGAAGTGGTCCATGGTGGTTCCCGAATTCGCCCGTGGTTCTACACACCACACACACACATATACATACATACACACACACACACAATTGAATAAAAAATAATAAAAAAATTAAAAAAAAAGATTTAAGGTAGAAGAACAATCAAAGATGGTTCAGTGTCAGGCCTCTAAACACAAACATGCACATTCATGTGTACATACACACACACGCACACACACGACATATGCACCCACATATACACGTGAACATATGTATACAATACATGCATGAACCCCCACACAACACATGAAAATAGAAAAAAAATCATTGACAGATTTTAGGAGTCAACCTGACAGTTGCAGGCTGAATTTTGGACACATGCATGAGGTACTGATAGTTAGGTCAAGCCCTAAGCAAACTGCAGATTATTGTCTAACTGATGGGAAAGATCCAGCCCATGGAGGGTAGGATCACTTCCTGGGCACGTAGATAAGATGAGGGAAGCTGGTTCAGTAATTTCTTCAGTATACTTGGACAGACTTGCAGTCTACAAGTAGGTTTGCCCCTCTCTCAGCAATGGATATGCTGTAGCCAGTCCCTTGGCTCCTAGTGTCAGTATGAACTCTCCTGCCAAGCAGGACTACTAAATATAACCAAAGAATCGTAAGTCAGAATAAAACCCCTCATTCCCTAAACTGTTTGGTCATGAATTTATCAGCAACACACAGGCAAGCTGCAACTGGGGATGTAGCTCAGTAGTAGAGTACTTGCCTAGCATGCGTAATGCTCTATCACTGAAAAAAAAGGGGGGGTGGGAAAAAAGGGAAGGAAAGGAAGAAAGAGAAAGAAAGAAAAAAATGGTTGGATGTGGTGTCATACCTATGTAATCTTACAATTTAGGAAGCAAATTCAGGAAGATCACTATGAATTCAAGGCCAGCCTGGCCTACATAGTGAATTCCAGGTCAGCCATGGCTACAGTGAGACATTATCAAACAAAAATCCTAGAAAAATCATTATGTATTATGTGCTAGGTTCTTAAAATACAACAACAAAAAATAACAAAAATACCACTACTACCATCTGGAGATATATATGTAAGTAATCCCAGAAGAATGCTCTAAGAATTTATTTACAGGAGCAGGTGAAATAGCTCAGCACCTTCTCAAAACTCTGGAGGCCTGTGCACTTTAACTCTGGAAACCCACATGGAGAAAAGAGAAAACTGACTTCTGAAAGTTGAACTCTCACCTCTATTGATGATTCAAGGCATGCATGTTCTTTCTCTCTCGTTCTTGCTTTTTCTGCCTCCCTCTCAAATGTTTTTAAAAATTTATTTAGAAAGTCAAGCATGGTGATATATGCCTCGATGTCAACTTGACAGTCGCAGACTGTTTGGGGGCAGCTGTGGAAGGTTAATGGTTAGAATGGCCCCTGAACAAGTCTTCAGGTACTTGACTGATTGCTGTGGAGAACCCAGCTCACAGTGGGTGGTACTTTCCAGTGGTGGATCGGATAATAGGAGATGCAAGGAGGAGGGACTTGCTCTTCCCTGATCCAGTGTTGCCTTGCTGTGTAGTCCATGCTTCGTGCATGTTGTTCATCTTTAGAGTGCCTGGCCTTTTTGGTTGCTGCTGTTGCTGCCTCCAACCATAGCTGACTTGGAGCTTCACCTTTTCCATCATGTTGTTGCTGTTTCCGTGGCCTTTGGAGCCTGGTCTCTGGGCCTTGCTGCTGTTCTCGTTCATCGCCAATGTCGGAGCCCAGGTGTTCTTCACCGACGTTGGAACCCAGCATCTTCAACCCTCCAGAGGAGCAAAATCTTGCGACCTTCTCGGATTTTTTGGTTTTGCAGAACATTTCAGCCAGGAAAGAGGCTGTTGCAGGCTGCTACCTTGAAAGACACCATTTTTATTGTGAGTTATTTTTAAATAAACTTTTTTATATATACTACATTCTATAGATTCTGTTTCTTCAGAGAACCCTAATACAGGAGCCAAAGCAGAAATAATCCTTGAGTTCAATACTAGTCTGCATTACATAGTAAGACCCTTGTCTAAAAACAAAAAAAGAGGGGGGGAGACTGGATAACTCAACTGGTAACCTGCTTGCTTTGTAAGCACAAAGACCTGAGATCAACTCCCAGAATCCAATTTTTTTTAAAAAAGTCAGGCATTGTGGTGGTCACCTGTGCTGAGGAAGTAGAATCAGAGAGATAGCAAATAAATAATGACACCCAAGATTGTCTTCTGTCCTGTATACACATACACCAATACCCATAAGAACACACACACACACACACACACACACACACACACACACACACACACACACACACAAAGAGAGTTATGGACAGAGGTATCAAAAGAAATGATAATTTTTATAAAGATCACTGACAACCTTCAGATGCTATCAGTTACTCTTCCTGCTGCTGTAGACAACATTCAAACTCAAGCAACTTAAGGGAGAAGATGGAGATTTATTTGGCTTATGGTTCCAAAGGGAGATACTATCAGTTATGACAGGAAAAGCATGGCAGGTGGCAGTGGTTGAAGACAGCTTAAGTCATAGCAGACATACGGACTAGTTGCAACTGCAAGAGCAGACTTCTCTCTGGATGAGGGAAGTTGGACGAGTTAATCAACCCCAAGGGAAGCTGGACGACTCCACCTCCTAAAGTTTCCACGACCTTCCCATCATTGACGAAGGATTCAAACATATGAGCCTATGGGGGAAAACTTATATTCAAATCACGATAGATGCCTAGCTTGTTTGTTTGGTCTTTGTTGCTATGTAGGTGAAGATGGCTACTCCTGATCTTATCTTTACCTCCTAAATGCTGGGATTACAGATTACAAACACATTTCATCATACCCTGCTCAAATGCCTAGTGTTCAGTTTCATTACACATTACTTCGACAAAATACCTGAACTAAGCAACTTCAGGGAAGAAAGGTTTTAATTGGCTCACAATTCCAGATTATATTGTTATGGTTTAAATGCAAATTTCCCCCACAGGCCCATGTGTTTGAATTCTTAGCTGTGGTCAGTGTTTGGGGAAGTGTAACACCTTTAAGAGGTAGCACTTTGCTGGGGAAAGGTACTTCTTCGCAGGGGGTAAACCTTGAGGTTTAGTAGTCCTTCCTTGCTTCTTCTAGTTCCTTTACTCTCTTCCTCCTGGTGGTTGCTGTGACCTAAACTGGCCTCCTGTTTGGCCTATAGCCATACCTTCTACTATGAGACTGCCACAATAAATGGACATATCCACTCTAGATTGTAAGCCAAACAAGTATCACTTTCTCACTAAATGGTTTGAGTCTGAGTACTGTTTCGCAGCAAACTGCAACAGAAATTAGTACCTAGAAAAGTGGTGGTGTGTGTTTTTGGTACCAGAAAGTGGAGTGTGCTGTGAAACGGGGAAAATATGATACAAACAAGAATAGTAATTGCTGTGGTAAAGCTGTTGTGTCTTTGAAAGTGTTCTGTGGGAGAAAAGAGAACTTTGGACTTTGGACTAGGAAAATCACTTGTGTCTTGGAGACAGATCTTAATGGAGCATTCAAGTGAGAGTTTTGGAGGAAGTGATGCTGAGAGAACACCAACAGTGGGTATCCAACTTATGAGGGTCTAGAGGGGAACAAAGACTGTTCTGGGAACTGGACTAGGAATTGCTATGATGTTTTGGTAAAGAGCTTGGCCATAATTTTTGCCCAAATTCTGAAATATTTTTTCTAATTTTTATCTATTTATCAATCTATCTATGTGTGTATTAGAGTATTGTATTTTCCTGGGGGAACGCCATACACAACCATCTTCCCACCCCAAATAGGAATTTCACAACAGACTAAATTGACTTGTAGGATATGAGCTGAAATAAAAAAAAAAAAAAAAAAGAAGAAGAATGTTTAGCTGGACACACTTGTCACCATGGCATTCAAGAAACTGACACATAATGCCATGACCGAGACAGCTTGGGCCAACCTGTCTGGAAAACATATAAAGAGACAAGAAGTATTTTCTTCAACATTATTTAGGCTTTAAAACTCTAGCGACTTGTAACTATGCTGACTTTAAAGCAGAGACTGCGATTTGTTAACAAATAAATACCTTCAGACATAGCGATACCCAAAAATGAGAATTAACCATGCGCAATGTTGGAGGTTGCATTCGAGGTCCCCACTCTACCCCAGTGAACGATTGGACACCAGAGAACCCATGTT
Source organism: Typhlomys cinereus (assembly GCA_023101885.1). Classification (NCBI taxonomy): domain Eukaryota; kingdom Metazoa; phylum Chordata; class Mammalia; order Rodentia; family Platacanthomyidae; genus Typhlomys; species Typhlomys cinereus. Next base: position 825,086 of record JALPQD010000107.1, read on the forward strand.
GACTCTTCAAGCTTCTGAGATTAATCTTCATTGTCAACCTGACTGTATTTGGAACAACCTAGGAGACACGCGGCTGCATGTGTATTTGACTATGTCTCCAGAAAGGTTTCACTGAAGAGGGAAGGCTGCTCCTGAATGGCACCATCATTGACTTGTAGGAGTAGGGGTAAGGATTTACTAACAGGAGCAGCAGGACAATTTATAGGCAGCTCACTATAGCAAGCTGACAGCTTCTTCTGGGTGATTAAATGGAATCTTTTTTTTTTTTCTCCTTCCTCCCCCCCCAACAGCTTCTTCACTGCTTGGGGGGGGTCTCTTTCAGCAGGCTTGGTTGGCTAAACAGTCTTCTCCGCCAGTTCTCCGCCAGCTGTTGTTTACTCTTTTCTCACATCCTGGAAGGAAGCCCTGCCCCCTAGCTTGTTATTCTCAGGAACTTCCTGAAAGTAACAGTTGTTTACTTACTAAGACTGAACGGTCAAGACAGCTACCCAGAGGAAAAAGTGCCACACAAGGCAGAGGGTATTGCATCTATCTCTAGAGGCCCAAGGGAAATTTTGGGGATTATCCTGGATTGCTCTTACCTCCTTTTTACTTTTCTCTGGGATTTCCAAAGCTCTGCCTTCTAGAGCCACCATTTTCATCTGGCTCTTTTTTTATGTGGGATTTAGGGATCTGAACTTAGGTCCTTCTGCTTGTTACCAAGAGTCTTAACCCCTTAGCCATCTCCCGCCCCCATGTGTTGACATCTTGCCTACCAGTTAACAGACTTCCCTAGATCATGATTGGCTAGAGACTCAATGGACAGAATGCCTGCACACCTGCTTCTGTAATGCTAAAGGCTGGATATAACTCTCTTCTGCGATTCTAAGGAGTCCGGTGTTCTCAGTCTTGAAGCAAGCCCAGCTGTCTCTTGCATGTATTGATAGGGAATCATTGTATGTCCTGCTTTGTATTTGACACTGCATACTGAAATCCTCTGGTTACTGTGAATTAAACTTGTATCGTTAGATCTCGGAAAAGGTCACTAACCTTATGGCAATTCTGCTTCTGCCTCAGTAGAGCAAGATTACAGGCAAGCATCAACATACCTGGTTGATATATTCTCTTTTACCTAGGAGATAAGTAATATTATTCCCAGGATAATGCACGTAACGAAGTAACTAGCCCATTTAGTCAAATGACTAAGGCACAGTAATCAATATCAAGTTCTGAGCTCTGCAAATCTCACTGAAAGTAAATCATGAAAGCATGTTTGGGGAAGGTGAAAATATGCTTATGCTGAGTCACAAAAAGCACCATACCCAGAGGATTCTCCTTTAGCATACCACCTGTTACCCTGCAAGTCAGGATTTGCTGAAGCTGGAGGAATGCAAATGGCTAAAATGAAATTTCACATCAAAGAGATCTAAGTATGGTTTGATTCTCCAGTTTCTTCCTACTTTTGGGTAATTTTTGTCTTCTTCGGGACAGAGTATTATGTAGCCCAGTCTGGCCTTGAATTTACAAGGTAGCCAAGGTTGACTTTGAATTCCCTATGCTCCTTCTGCTATTTCCGGAGTACAGGGATGACAGGTGTGTGTCACTACACCCCAGTGAGAAATACTTTCCTGTTCATTCAAGCTTGGGAATGTTAAGACTAATAATCAAACATCAGTGTCCTGGTGATTTTTCACATTCATTCAACAAACGTCTGATCATTTACTCAGCAGTAGACATTGTGTAAGTGAGACTTTTAAAACAAAGGCAAATCAGTAGTCCATTAAAATTTATTCTAGCGGGGGTGTGTGGGAGGAAATATGCTAGGAGGACGTAGCTACAGTTTAGTAAGGAACGAGGAATGGGAGGAAAATAACTGGGAGAAAGAAGCAAATTCGCCAGCAGGCAAAACCTTTCCTTGCAACAATTGACAGTCGTCCTCAGGCTGCAGCCTTCCATAATCACTTAACAGGTCATATAGTCACGTCACCTCCAGGATCATCGTATTCCAGGGCCGTCTCGGTCCATCAGTCATCTGCCTGCGCGCCCTTGAGTTTCCCTCGGCCGGGATCACCTTTAGGGCCACGCCTCCTTGGCAGGAGCTTCAGCCCGCAGGTTACGCTTTGTTCCCTGAAGCCGACTTGCGCAACGCTGCTCGCTCTCCCTCCAGCAGTTTTCCGGCCAGGCCGGAGAGACTCAGAAACTGCAGCGCCCCCGCTGGCGCTATTGGCGTTTGGCGGCCCAGGAAGGGAGTGTCCGCCACCACCTCCTCCCGAGACTCCTCCCGGAACGCGGGAGTGAGCGCGAGCAGCTTGCACCCGGACCCTCGTGATCTCACTCCGGACTGGCTGGTCCCGACGACGTCAAGGGGGAGGGCTCTGGTGATGGCGGTGCACCCGGGCTCCGCGCACGCGCAGACGTCGTGCCCTGAGCCAAGGGGGCGGTGCTTGGCCGCTTCTCCCGCGTCCGCCATTTTGTTGCTGTGGCTATTGGGAACAGGCTGGTCCAAACCGCCCCGGAGGCGCGACGCTCCTCGGAGTACGGCGCTTCTCGTGCGGGCCGAAGTCGGTGCAGGGCCTTGGGGCTGCGGAGCCGGCGGTTTCTAGGGTGGAAGTCCGTGGGGCTGCCCCCTCCCGGTACCCAGGGCAGCTAAGAACCCCGAAGCGGCCTCTGCTGCGGTTAGCCTGCGTCCACCCGGACACCAGGGCTTTGCCCCGCATTTCCCGGGCCGGCTCTCCCGGTGAGGCGGCCCCGGTGCAGGCGGGCGGCGGCGGAGGATGCTGCGGGCCCGGAGCCGAGTAGAAGGTCCCGGCCCGGCCCTCTGAGCACTCCCGGCGTGCCGAGAGGCCCTTCCCCGGCCCCCCAAGCCGTCAGTCCGCGAAAGCTTCCAGCACAGGCTCGAGCCGCAGCCGCCGCCCAGCCCCGCCGCAGAGCCCCCCGGCCCGACCACCATGTCCTCCGCCAGGTTCGATTCTTCCGACCGCTCCGCTTGGTACATGGGGCCCGTGTCTCGCCAGGAGGCGCAGACCCGGCTCCAGGGCCAGCGCCACGGCATGTTTCTAGTCCGGGACTCGTCCACCTGCCCCGGGGACTATGTGCTGTCCGTGTCCGAGAACTCGCGTGTCTCCCACTATATCATCAACTCCTTGCCCAATCGCCGCTTTAAGATCGGGGACCAGGAGTTTGACCATTTGCCGGCCCTGCTGGAGTTCTACAAGATCCACTACCTGGATACCACCACCCTCATCGAGCCGGCGCCCAGGTAGGAGCACCTGCCCCCCTCGGGCGGTCCACCTGCCCCGCGCGGAGCAGGGTTGTGAACGGAGGCGCCGGGAGGCTGTGTGGAGCGAGAGGATCGGGGCTACCGAAAGGAGGAGGATGCATTTTCTTTAGAGGGTCTCATAGTTCGAATACCACCTTTCTACTCTTTCGTTACTTTAGCGATCAGCAATACTAATGCAAAGTAATTTTTTTCAACGAATTTCTTTTCGGGTCATAGTCTTCTGTGTAGCTCTCGAAAATTCACGTACACATGTTTGCACACCGACATTCTTGGAACCCCTGCAGACCTCAGCTGCTGGTTAAGAACTGGCCTGTAGCACTTCTTCTATACGTTAATACAAAGGGAAAAGAAAGCGTATTTGGCTTCATTAATGTATTCGGGGAAATCTGTTTCTCTCACTCACCAAGGTGGACTAGAGATAGATACATATTACCAAGATGGAAGGACGGTTAACCTTAATTCCACAGTAGTTCAGTTTAGTTTTTTTTGGTAATTAAACGTAAGGGCTCAACATTTAAAGTAAGTAAACTAATGGAACTGGGTCAGGGAGTTGGTTGCATGCTTGTAATCCTCTGAGGACAGAGGATCGTGAATTCTAAACTATCTTGGGCTACACAGTGACTCTGTCCTTGGGAATGGGAAAGACACTGATCCTCTGGTATTCTTTCCCAAGTAAAATACATCATTGATTGTGATTGTTAGTTTTACTTTGCCCTAAAGGAGTATTTTATCAGATGTAATTAAATATACCAAGCTTGAGTTGAGAAATTAAGAGGGCCCGGTGAGATAGCTCAGCCTACTCCCAGGAAACCTGTGACCTCTGATCACCGGAAACCCTTATGGTGGAAGGAAAGACTTCAGAAAGTTGCCCTTTGACCTCCACCATGGCATGTGTATGTGCAGCTTTTCTGTTTCTCTCTGTGTATGTATATATATCCCTTTTTCCCTCGTCTCTCAAATTTTTAAAAAAAAATTATAACATTTAAAAAACATTTCACTGTCTAGTTTGTATGCAAACAATTATCTAAAAAGAATTAAGATTTTTTTTTTTTCAGAGTGAAATGGCTTCATAGATTTGCTATTGAAGTATTTATTTAGAACTTTGAGATGAAAAACTAAGGACACCAAGTGAAAGCCTAAGTTGTCTCTTCTGTGGGATAGAGAAAAGAATCAAAGTTTTGAAAGTACAAGGAGTGTGAGATTAACTATTGAACTAAATGAACTTTAAAAATGCATAGAAAGTGATTGTAGAAGTTTGAGTGGTCTAGGGTGATCTAGCCCCCCATGGCCCTCTAGTGCCATGAGTCCATTTCCAGCTGCCTACTTCTGTTGGAGGCAATCTAGCCCCTCATGGCACTGTGCCATGAGTCTGTTTCTTGTTCCTTGCTCCTCATGAATTCCATGCCTAGGCACTGTGAGTTCTCATAGGCTCCCTAGCCTCTCATGGCACTCTAGCTCTGTTTTATTTCTGTTGCTCATGGAGGCGTCCTAGCTCCTCATGGCACTCCACGTCTGGAGTCCATGAGTTCCAACCTTTCTCTTTTCTAATAAACTCTACCTTATTTCTCAAAAAAAAAAAAAAAGAAGAAGTTTGAGTGGTCTAATTTGAAGGTCCCAATAGATGCTGACAGGTGCAAGTCAACTTTAATCATATAATTACAATGTAGGATTTGTATACTATCTTGGAATCCACTATAATGAGATTGCTAATATGTTTAAGTAAATAACTATTAAGAGTGAATTATGTAATTAACCTCAGTCCATTATTTAAGCCTGTCTATATGTGTGCTTACATTGAGGTAACAGGTGCTATATATAATATCACTGCTTAAAAATGTCTTGCGTTAATGATTTAAGTCTCCTCTAAAGGAAGAAAAAAGAGTATATTGCAATGATTCTATTATTTATGAAATCTAAATTAAATTTTGCTTCCATATGACTTCTCAGATAGAAAAAAATACTATTTTCTGACTTTGTTCCCAGCTCTACTAGGTTACCTACATATTCCCTGACAGCCATTTTTACTTATATCCTTGAACCTTTGCTGGGATATAGTCTTATGCCATCCTACTCTCCACCTGTTGATATTCTACCTGTTCTCGTTCTCTAGGGAATAATAGTTTGGTTCCCCACCCCCTTCAACATTCTATTCTTCCTCCTATGGTTTGTGTCCTCTGTCCCAGACATATTGCTGTTTTTCATTTTCCCTGGGATCTTGAAGACCCATTACAATGCTGATTAAACTGGATCCTGACTGTATTTTTTGTTATACTGGATCTTACATGCCATTCCTGACCCTGATATTCATGGATCAGGTATGATGTGTCCTTTACCTTTTCTAGAAAACTAATGGTTAAGCAGATGCAGTAGCACATCCCTGTATTCCCAGTGGCTGAAGTGGGAAGATCACTTGAGCCTAAAATGACAAAATCAGCCTGAGGTCAAAAAATAAAATAAAGACCCAATGTGATGACTCATTGGGTATCTATCTACCCACCTGAGTTCAATCCCCGGAGCCCACATGGTATGTCGAAAGCAGAGAACCAGCTTCTGAAAGTTGTCCTCAACCTACACATACACATCATAGTATTTCTTTCTCTCTCTCTCTCTCTGAGTAAAATTTAAAAATAAAGAGTGGTCGCACAGTCCTAGTAATAGCTATTTAGTAGCTATCTAGTAATAGAAATTTGGACACTAGAAATCTTAATGTAATATTTCATTTCCCATACAGGATGAATTAAGTGGTTTTTTAGGCATCAAAGCTAAGTTTTTTGTAGGATTCTTTTGCTGTTTTTTGTTTTTTTAAAAAATAATCTCACTAGCATTTATTGTCACTTGGCAATAAAAATAAGGGTCATCAAAACACTGAATAAATATTGCAGAACTGTACTCCCATTGCTTTAAGAAAAATCTTCATTGTCTTCTCAACTTCTTTTTTTGATTTTATAATACATTTTTTATTATTATTTCAGCTCGGACAAACTTAATAGGTACACCAGTTTCCTCCCTCCCTCTTCCTCCCCCCCCCAACCCCCTGCTCCCCCTCCCCTCATCCATCCCCCCCCCCCCTGCCTCCTGCCCCAATTCCCAGAGTCCTTTCTTGTGCATGCCTGACTCTCCTCTGGGCCCTCCTCTCCGATGACGTACAAGGGCCCAGTGGCCTTTCCCTGAACCCTTTCCTGTGTTCCCCTTAAGCATAGGAACACTACTGTGGCTGTCAATCCCTTGCCTCCAAGGATCTTGGTGCCTTTAGCAGATGCTAGACTTTGTGAGGTCAATAGTGTGTTGGACATTGCGCCGGGCATGCAATGTCCAATTATGATTGCTTCAGCCCTAACTTGTGTGGAGTATCTTGCAAGTCATTGCTCCTCCCATCCTTTTGCTCTTACACTCTTACCGCCCCCTCTTCTGCAAATGTTCCTGAGCTTCAGGATGGGGGTCTTTTCAACTTCTTACTTGATAATTTCTAGTTGAAAACACTTTACAGAAGAGTAATATCTCCTTTTAATGTCATCCGTGATCCAACCCATTTATTTCTTTGACTTTGTTTTAGAATGAATCTTTTCTACGTCGTCTAACGACAAGGTTCATATACTCATCAAAGCCTGTAATACAACCCTCTGTCTTCATATTCACTTGCTCATAGAGCCACATTTGAATCCGAGATCTATTATACAAATATCTGAAGATGAGGTGATGAGCTGCACCATCACCTTCTGCATCTTTTGGCCTTGACCATTGTGCGCCATGGTGGAATCTCACAAAGGCCTCACCGACCTGCACACCTTCTTCAGAAAGCCTGTTTGGTTAATTTTTTAAGACAGGATCTCATTTAATCCTGACTGACTTCCAACTGGCTCTGTATTGGAAGATAATACTGATCATGTGGCTTCTGCCTTCTGAGTTTTGAATTTATAGACATGTGCGACCACACTTGGCTTCAAAACTGACCATTTCATGTCTTCAACTGATAGTTTTTTTTTAATTTTGCCTAGCTGAAGTTTATGGAATCTTTGTCGTGTGTGTGTGTGTGTGCCAATGCAAAGTCCAGAATTTAACATTGGGTATCTTCAATCACTCACCACCATATTTTTGGAGATAGGTCCCTCCATGAACCTGGAGCTTACTACGTGGGCTAGAGTGACTGGTCAGTGAACTCCCTAGGATCCTGTATCTTGAGTTCCAGTGCTAGGATAACAGATGTGTGCCACTATGCCTGTTTTTTCTCCCTTTTGTGTGTGTGTGTGTGTGTGTGTGTGTGTGTTTAGGTATCAGAGGGCACTGTGTGTGCCTTTGGAGACCCAAGGCTGACTTCAGGAATCACCCTGGATTGTGCTACCTCCTCTTTGCTTTGCTCTGGACTTTCCCAGGCTTTCCCTTTCAGGGCCGGAAGTACTGGCCCTGCCATTTCCACCTGGAGTTTTTATGTAAGATCTGAGATCCAAACTCAGGATCTCTTACATACAAGACAGAGACTTAACCCCTTAGCCATATCTCCAGTCCTCCCTCCCCCTTTTTTTTTAAATTTTTTTTTTATTCAATTGTGCGTGTGTGTGTCTGTGTGTGTGTAGAACCACGGACGAATTCAGGAACCACCATGGATGCCTCCACCTCCTTCTGCCCCGGGATTCACAGGCTCCGCCCTACCAGGACCAGAAGCGCAGGCTGCCCCCGCTTCCACCCGGTGTCTATACGTGGGATCTGGGATCCGGGATCCAAACTCAGGACCTTCCGCCTGCAAGGCAGAGGCTTAACCCCTGAGCCATCTCTCCAACCTAGGATTTTTTTAAAGGAGATGACTCAGAAGATAAGATAACTTGCCATGCAAGCATGAGGGCCTAAGTTTGGCTCCTCAGAGCCTAACATGAAAAACTGGGCAGTGGTTTAGTTGCTCATAATCCCAGCAAGAGGGGAGGCAGAGACAAGCTCCTCAGGACAAGCTAACTAGCTAGATTAGTGAACTCTGTTCAATTGAGGGACCCTGCCTCAGTAAATACAGTGAGAACAAGTTGAGGAAGACAACTGACAACTTCAAACCTCTGTAAGTTCACACCCAAGAAACAAGCATTTAATCACAAACTTTGCTTTAAATTATCAGTGATTTAGTTAATATAAGAGTTGGTACTATTCGTAAATCCCTTTTGCATTTCTATTGATCAGTCATTTAAATCCCCTAAATTCAGTTCAGAGGAATTATAAGAATATTGTCATGCCAAGAATGGAAACTTGTCCAGTTAAAAAGTACATTTCCATTAAAAAGTATATTTCCATGGCATGTAAAGTACTAGAGGCCATTTGGTTTAAAACTTCTTTTGGCCTGTGTGATATTGCAGGTGTGTGCATATGGAGATTAGAGGTTAATATTAGTTATCTTCCTCTGTCTTTCTCTACCTTATTATTGGAACAGGGTCTCTTACTGAACTTGGAGCTAATTGCTAGGATTATAGGTACTTAGTGCCACACTGAAATCCAAACTCCGGTCTTCATGCTTGCATCACAGATACTACCCACTTATCTCCCTAGTTCTGTAACTTTTCTTTCAATACTGAAAGCCAGCAAACCACAGCAATCCTATATTCATCTTCACCTTCAGTATTGGGAGTAGAGGTTTTCATGATCAGTTTTACTGCTGGATGTAAGTTTTACTGTTTAGAAACTGATCTGATGTAAGTCAAGGTAAAAGAGACTGTGGAGGGTGGGAGCACTTTTGACAAGGGCTGTTACTAGAGAGAGACTATGAGAAATGAATTAAGAGCAAATGTACTGGAAATATCAAAGAGTAGGACTAAGCATTTCTTAGCTCATTGCACATTGAAAATGGAAGAGGATTGATTGATTTTGAGAGTAGAGAAAGGGATTTTTTTCAGCAAGTTTTTTTTTTTTTTGAGGAGTCTGCAAGAAGTTACGTGTTATTTGACAATCCAGTGAGTTTATTACTGAAAAGAAAGGTGATCCAAGTCATCCTTCCTCCACTGCTTCCTAATATGCTGAATGGAACTAAGAGGTGAATACCATCACACCCAGCTTTCAAGATGAAAACTATTTTATTTATTTCACTTGAGTGCAGGTGTATTGGATTAGCTTAAAAAAAAAAAAAACAGTTCAGCTGGGCTATAAATAATAATCCTAAGACTGAAGGCTTTTTCTTTTCTGCTAAGTAAAATGGGACACTGATTATTAGTGGAAGAATAGATTATCCTGAACTAAAATCATGACAAGGTATGCACCAGGCATGTGTCAGCTTGTTTGGAATTATGATTAAGAATGTGAGAATGTAGAAAAATGTCAAGGTTGAAGAGGTTTCAAAGCAGCACATGTAGAGTGCAGCCCTTGCATGACAGAATCAAATTCTAGGGTAAAGAATTTGAAGCATTGGGTACCTGAACTTTTGTTTTTTGCATTTTCCCCCCTCAACTTATTTAGTATTAATTTGTTTATTAGTTTATTATTTAGTGTGTGTGTCTGTCAGTCAGTCAGAGGGTACCGTATGCCCCTGTGGAGGACCAAGGATGACTTCAGGAATTGACCCAGATTGCTTCAACATCTTTCTTGCTTTGCTCTGAGGTTTCCTAGGCTCCATCCACCAGGACCAGAAGCAAGAGCAGCCAATTCTACCTGGTGTTTTTTTATATGGGACCTGAAATATGAACTCAGGACCTTCTGCTTGTGAGGCAGAGTTTTCACTCCTAAGCCAACTCCATCACCACCCTCTCTTTTTTTTTGAGACAAAGTCTTAAGTAGCCCAGTCTAATTTTGAACTTACTATATAGCCAAGAATAATTTTGAATTCCTGGTTCTTCTGCCTTTACCACCCCAATGCTGGGATCACAGGTGTAAGTCACTGTGCTTGGCTCTTAGCAGATTGAGTACACACATGTATATACACACACAAAGAGCCTTGGGTGTCCTCCTCTATTACTCTGTGACTTACTCTTGTTAGGTAGGATTTTCCTGAATCTGGAGCTCTGGTTAAAAGCCAACAAATCCAGAACCAAAGTTTTTTTTATGTATGTGTGCACAAACACATATGTCTATGTATGAGTGTGAGAATATACATACTATGGCATGAATGTGGAAATAATTTTCAGAAGTCTCCTTTCCTTAGGTGTCCATGGTGGTTCCCGAATTCGTCCGTGGTTCTACACACCCACACATACACACATGTGCACACACATACATGCACAATTGAATAAATAATAAATAATAAAAATTAAAAAAAAAAAAAAGAAGCCTCCTTTCCTTGTGGACCCTGGGATAGAACTCAGCTTGTCAGGTTTGCTGGCAAGGGTCTTAAAACTTTTTTTTAATTAAAAGATAAATGGACATATGTCTCAGTGATGTACTGCTTGTCTAGGATGAGTAAGGCCAGGTTCCATCTCTAACCTGGAGGTGGGAGGATGATAAATGAGAGGTATACCTAGATCTGGGATGGTGCTAGATGCCTGTAGTTTCAGTACTCTGGCAGGAAGATCTCTCATTAGTTTTGGATCAGCCTGGCCTGCAAGACTGTTGAGAGAGAGAAAGAGAGAGAGAACTACCTGAAGTTGACTAAAGAGATAATTAGCAAGTCTCTGATTTTGATTTCTTTTTCTCCTTCCATTCCTACTCTCTCCTTTTTTTTTGATACAAGACCACACTCTGCAACCCAGACTGACATTGAAGCATTTCTTATGTCATAGCCCCCAAGTGTTGGTATTACAGTTATGAGCTGCATGAACCACAGTGCTTGCCTTAGAATTGATTTTTCCAGTGGTGTTTGTTTTTTCACTGTGAAATATTTCATACATGTAAGCATGTTTGTATTTAAAAAAAAAAAAAAAAGAAACAGCATCGGGCTGAAAAGGTGGCTCAGCAGTTAAGCCTCTCTGCCTTGCAAGCAGAAAGTCTTGAGTTCGGATCCTGGATCTCACTTTAAAAAATGCCAGGCAGAAATGGTGTTGGCTTCCACTTCTGGCCCTGGAAGACAGAGCAAGGCAAAAAGGAGGTAGAGCAATCCAGGGTGATTCGTGAAGTCACTCTTAGACAGACCTCAGGCACACACAGTGATGCCCCTGCTACACACACCACACACAAAGAGCATCTGGCTTTTGTGGTTAAAGCCTTTGCCTTGTAAGGGGGGGAAAAAGACCTGAGTTCAGATCTCTAGATGCTCCTTAAAAATGCTGAGAGGGGTGGAAGACTGCCTGTAATTCTAGTCCTGGAAGGCAAAGCCTAAGAATCCTCTGAACAGGCTGTGTAACCAGACTAGATCTAATGGTGTTCCCTGTGTTTAATGAGAGATCCAGGCTCCTAACAATGTGATGGAAGAGCCATCAAGGATGATTCCCAGTATCACTCTTAGGCCTTCACAGGGACACAAACTCAGTACATTCATATACATACACCCACCTACATGTAAAACAAACACACACATACAACCCATACACATGTACATGAAAAAAAAATGTTACAAAGAAAGAACATACTTTTGGAGCACCCTATCTCTAGAAGTTAATTGTACTGGTTCTTTAGCATAAATAACTTTGTTTTAAAACTAACTGTATTAGCATTCGTGTTTAAGTATAACTTTGTATGTGGCTTATGCATGAAGATTAGAATGCTTTTAACCAAGTGCAAGGTGGACCATTTTTAACATGGGAGAGGAAAATTCTAGAGTATTCACATAAACTTGGAAAACTTTCTATTTTAAAGACAAGTTGAAGTTGCTAATTTCTTATTTATTTACTTAAGCGAAAGCACAGATGTGCAGGGGCCATGGTGTATGTATGAAGGTCAGAGAATAACCTTAGGACATTGTTTCTCTCCTTTAACTCTGTAGACTCCAGGGATTGAACTCAAGTTGCCAAGTTTGTGTGTGGGCAGCTTTACACACTGAGCCTCTCAGTAGCTCTGGAGTTGCTATTTTATTCTTAAATTTTTTTTAATCCTCAAAAAATTCAAAGATTTATTTATTCTGTGTGTGTGTGTGTGTGTGTGTGTGTAGAACCACTGGACAAATTTGGGAACCACCCTGGATCACCTCCACCTCCTCCTTGTTTACTCTGCCCTTCCTTGTTTACTCTGCCCCGGGATTCACAGGCTCTGCCCTACCAGGACCAGAAACGCAGGCCACCCCTGCTTCTGCCTGGCGTCTATACATGGGGTCTAGGATCCGAACTCAGGACCTTCCGCCTGCAAGGCAGAGGCTTAACCCCTGAGCCACCTCTCCAGCCCCTTGAGTCAGAGTCTTATGCAACCTAAACTGGCCTCAAAATTAATATGTAGCCAAGATAATCTTAAATTTTTGATTCTCTTTTCCTCTACCTCTCCAGGGATTATAAGCATGCACTATCATTCCCAGTGGAGTACTGGTGATCATACCCAGAGCTTTTGTGTGTGCTAGGTTTTTTACGTGCAGTTACTCTTCTGTTGTGAGAACATATTCTTGACCCAGACAGCTTAAGGGAAAAAAGGTTATTTATTTGGCTTATTGTTCCAGAAGGGATTGAGTCCATTTATGGGGGAAAGCAAATAGTAGAAGGCATGACTTCTACAGCAGGAGGCCAGTTCATATTGCAGCCATCAGAAGCTGGAAAGAACAATAGAAAAAGAAGACAGGACCTGGCCACCAAACCTCAAGGCCTGTCCTCAAATGATGTGTTTCCTTCCACAAGACTCTGGCTCTTAAGTCTTTTACCTTGCTAAATTGCAACCAGTTTGGGAGCAACTCACATTGAAACCACCATATTGGGCAAGCATTCTTACCAATTGAGCTACATTCCCAGTTCCATTCTTCATATTTCTTTAGACATTAAGGTCTTAGAGAAAAGACTGGATACAGCCTGGAGAGAGAGATCCATGGGTAAAGGTTGTTTTTCCAACAAATTTGATGACCTGAGTTTCATCCTTGGACCCCACATAGTGGAAGGAGAGAACTGACTCCCTCCAGCTGTCCTCTCACAGTCACATGTTCACTGTGGTATGCACGTGCCCCATACATGCACGCACGAGAGAAACAGAAGAGAGAGATAATAAATGAATTGTCTTCACAATAAGGGTAAAGATTATTTGCTGTCAAATCTGGCAACCCTGAGTTAGTCCTCTGATCCCATAAGTAGAGAGGCGACATATATAAACACATAAAAGATAAATAAATGTTAAATTATTTGCAAAACAAAAGTAGGCCAGACTAATGAGTCAGATTGAACAGATACTTTTTTGTGGTATGATGGAGCTATGAAAGGTCATTATATTTGACAAGGGGTGGGGAATAGGACAGAGGGGATAAAATCTCTTACAGTCTAGCATCACCTAAAACTCCTGATTATACTATTTCACCTCTTGAGTACTGAGATTACAGGTGTGCACTACCATGCTTGGCACGATGGTAATGTAGTGTGCAAACCATTTGTATCCCGTAGGGTCTAAAGCTCACCTTCAGAAGGCCTTGACCAGCACAGTTCATTTCTGTAGAAGCCAGTAGTGTGCACTGTGGTTTTGGGCTTCTTGTGAGAGGGAACATTGAGCCTTTGAGACTGTGTGTGTGTGTGATTAGAGGGCATGTGTGTCCCTGTGGATAACCAAGAGTGACTTCAGGAATTATTCTGGATTGCTTCTACTTCCTTGTCTTGGGATTTCCCATGCTCTGCCTACCGGGACTGGAAGTGAAGGCAGCTGTGTCCACGTGGGACCTGGGATGGGAACTCAGGACCTTCTGCTTTTGAGACAGAGTCTTAACCCCTGAGCAATCTCTCCAACCCAGAGTCTGTAGTATATTTTGAAGGTAGACCAAGTAGTAAGCCTATCTTCAGTGAAATCTTTGGGAGGCTAGTCTTTAGCTTTTCATGTGTCTTGTCTGTAACAGTTTCTTCCACTTTACTGTGACCAAATACCTGCTAAGAAGCAACTTAAGGAAGGAAAGGCTTATTTGGGCTAACAGTTTAAGACAGGATACTGGAGCCAGAAAGATAGCTAAGTGAATAAATACACTTGACTTGTAGCCTGATGACATGATGGCCTCATGTGAGGGGAACCTGCATGAAGGTGGAAGGAGAGAGCTGATTCCACAAATTTATTCTCTGATCTCATATACCATGCCACTTAAGTCACCCACATTCACAATAAAAGAAGGGAAACATTTCACCATAGCTGGGAAGACATGATAGTAGAAGCTTGAGATGGATAATACATAGTCCCAATAGCCAGGAAACAAAGAAAATAGAAAGTGGGGCTGGACTATCGAAACTTCAAGGTTCTACCTCCAGTGACCCATTTCCTCCATATGGTTTCCTTAATCTTCTAAACAGTATCACTGCTGAGGACCAAGTGATTAAATGCATGAGCCTATGAGGGACATTTCCCATTCAGACCACAGCAATCTCTTGGCCTATTTTTCTGACCCTTACCAAAATTTAGTTTCCTTGTAGCACTTTCACCAACTTACTCATGACATATAGTTCGTGCTTATTTTCCTTCCATCTTTGTCTCTATTGAAATATCAGCTTTTTGTAGCAACAGACTTTAGACCCAAAAGTTCTTAGTGTATATTCGGGCTAGTGAATTTTTGATGCATGAATTGCATGAGTTTTAACCCAGTTATACCATAGCTGCTATAATATCCTTATGATCTGTGTTGTTTTTTATTATTTTTTAAAAATATTTAGAGAGAGAGCGCGCGCGCATCTTTCTGGCTCCAGTATCCTGTCTTAAACTTGGGGAATCATCCTGGATTGCTTCTATCTCCTTCTTGCTTTGCTCAGGGATTTTCCAGGCTCTGCCCACCAGGGCTGGAAGTGAAGACTGCTACTGTTTCTGCCTGGTATTTTTACGTAGGACCTGGAATCTGAACTCGGGATCTTCTGCTTGCAAGACAGTCTTAATTCCTGAGCCATCTCTCCACCCCTTGTTGAGCTATTTAAACTGTAGAAATACTATAGTAAAATACTCTTGGATGGAATCTGAAGTGAACTCTGTATGATACACATTAATTTTTTTTTAATTTGAGAGAAAGTACACTATTGTATGCTTGTGGAGGTTAGATGATAACTTTCAGAGTTTATCATGTAGGCTCTTAAGAATCAAACTCAGGCCTCTAGGTTTTCACACAAGTGCCCCCTTATTCACGGAATCATCTTGCTGGCCTCTGCTCAAAATTTTTTTTTTTAATTAATTTTTTTTTATTATTATTTATTCAGCTGTGTGCATGTGCATGTGTCTGTGTGTGTGTGTGTGTAGAACCACGGACGAATTCGCGAACCACCATGGACGCTTCCACCTCCTTCTGCCCGGGGATTCACAGGCTCCGCCCTACCAGGACCAGAAGCGCAGGCCGCCCCCGCTTCCGCCTGGCGTCTATACATGGGATCTGGGATCCGAACTCAGGACCTTCCGCCTGCAAGGCAGAGGCTTAACCCCTGAGCCACCTCTCCAGCCCCACTGCTCAAAAATTTTAATAGAATCTCTGTGGCTCTTGGAATAGAAACAGGGGATACACTTTTAATGATGTATTATATGTCTATGCACAATCCTGCAAGTTTGTCTATTAGGAATGAATGTCTACCATGCATTATGAAGTAAGTTTTCTTCTACCATAAAGATGTAGTTTTGTCTCTGAGATTAATTAGCTTAGAATGAGGACTCTAAAACCAGACTTTCTGGGTACAGGGCTAAGCTCTGTTTTGGCTTCTTCATCTCTGGATTGTTGTGTAGATTAAATAGTAAACCACCATACATGGTGATGAATGCCCATAATTTCAGTGATGAGAGATGAACACAGGAGAATTGTGAGTCAGATGCTGTCTTGTAAAAAACAAAAGTCTGCTAGCAGTATTCTGTATGAATAATTGGCTTTTTACTATAATTTCTCCTACTTTCCATTTTTCAGTTATTCTAGTAGTAAGCATTTTGTTCTGAATTAGAAACAAGGACTTCAAGGTTTATTTGTTTTATTAAAATGTTTTATGGAAAGCCTTGTGAATTTGTGTGTCATCCTTGAGCAGAGGCCATACTAATTCTGTATGGTTCCAACTTTTAAAATTTTTGTTTAGTGTGTGTGTCTGTATGTATCAGAGGGTACTTATGTGCCTGTGGAAGTCCAAGGGTGACTTTGAGAATCCTGAATTGCTGCTACCTTCTTTTTGCTTTGCTCTGAGTTTTCCCAGGCTCCACCTTCCAGAGCCGGAAGTACAGGCTACTGCCATTTCTGTCTGGCATTTTTTTTTAAATTTTTTTTTATTATTATTTATTCAACTGTGCGCGTATGCGTGTGTATGTGTGTGCGCGTATGCGTGTGTATGTGTGTGTGTGTGCCTGTGTATGTGTAGAACCATGGACGAATGCGCGAACCACCATGGCCTCCTCCACCTCCTTCTGCCCCGGGATTCACAGGCTCCGCCCTACCAGGACCAGATGTGACAGCATGTGCCAAGAGCCATAAGATACTCGGTTTTTTAATCTGGTAATTCCAGTTCTAGGAGTCAGTCTTGGCTTTACAAAAAAACTTAGAAAAAATATGCATAGCGCTAGTGATGAAATTTAGTGGGAAAATACATGCTTAGTATGCTTGCATTAGTTTCACCTTTCCGCAAATAACTTAAAGGTTTATGATTTTTATTTACAGTTCATCAGCAGAGCAGAGCAGGAGAGTTCATACCAACATCAGGAGCTGAGGGAACTGGCCACACCATTATCAACAAGAATTGCTGAGAAAGAACATATACTTTATCAATTGCCTATAGGCCAAAATACTAAACCAGCTGTTTTCCAGCCTATCCACCTGCTCAGGTCATGGCCCCGCTCACTATTTCTTGGGTCTTCTCATATCAGGCTTGTTCAGGGTTAATTAACTTCACATATGTGCCCAAAAGCTCAGCCTTCAATTGTCAAGTTGGCATTTGTAATTACATCTGTTGCAGTGGTCGACCTCACAAGTTCAGTGTCTACCACTAAGGAAAAATATGCTTAAAATGGTTTATGACAGTGATGACTTAATCAATGAATTAATAAAACTTGCATAAATGCCTTCAATCTCAAAAACATACACACCCAAAAAATTAAATGATCATGATAGGGCTAGAGAGATAGTTCAGGGGTTAAGACTCCTCACAGGCAGAAGGTCCTGAGTTTGGATCCCAGGTTTCATGTAAAAAAAAAGCTGGGCAGGAATTTCAGTGGGCAGTACTTCTGCTGTGGTGGGCGGAGCCTGGGAAATCAAAGTGCAAAAGGAGGTAGAAGCAATCCAGGATGATTCTCAAAATCACCCTTGGTTCTCCACAGGGACACACAGTGTCCTCTGACATACACACACACAAGTAAACATAAAAATGATGACTTTTTTTTAAAGTGATCATGATAAAGAAGACTAACATACAACAACATCTGTGTTGTGTATGACATTAGATAAACTGCTAAAGAAATAAGTAGGGCTCTGTTTTAAGAAAACTATAAATTAAAAAGGCCAGTGGGAGAATAGGGAAAGGATAATGTAATTTTCTTAGAACAGGAACTGTTGTTTGTTTTGTTTTCCCTTCCTCTTTTTATGTGATGCAGGGTTTACTAGGACTTCATATATACCAGACAAGTACCACCATTGAGTATACACCCAGCCCAAGAAAAAAAAAAAAAACTTCAGAATAGTTGCAGGAAATATTTCTTAGGTCATTAATTAGAGGAAAGGGAAAGAAAGGAGAAAATAATTGGCCACTATTTAAACGGAGATAAACTAGAATCATAATGATGAAACAGGCATATTCTCTTCTAACATACTCTTCTGAAGATGGTGCCAAATATGGAGATGGTCCTGTTGGTGAAGCTACCTCCTAAGTAGATGCAGATTCTAGATGAAACTCAAGAGTTTGCCAGCGTAGTATAGAGAGTCTGCTTCAGAAAAATTAAGGAAGAGAATAGTGGTAGTTTTCCTCAAAAGTCTTAGATGAAAAAACACATTACTTTTGAATAGGGTATTTACTGAAAAGCAGTTACTATTTGTCTTCCTTCAGTGTTGTGGACAGAACCCAGGGGTTTGTGTATACATTACACTACTGAGTTATACTCCCAGCTGGGAGCTGTACATTTGCAACTGACTCTGGAAGTGCATTCTCTATTGCAAGTACATGTTGCATAAGCACGGTGAAGGCAGTGGTGTCTGTGAGTTGATGTTTGTGTATGTGAAAGCTCTTGCCTATGAATCATTGGAGCAAAACTTTTGCGGATATTCATTTTAATGGTTAGAGTATTCTTGCCCAAGATGTAATGTGAGGTTTTGTTAAATTTGGCAAATCCAGTATATAGCAAGCGAAGCAGCTGAGTTCAGATTCTCCACCCAGATCCTATGTAAAATTACCAGGCAGGTATGGCTGTGACCAGAATTACAATTCCAGCTCGGGACAGCAGAGCCTGGGAAGCTCCAGAGCAAGGCAGTACAAAGGTAGGACAATCTTGGATAGTTTCTGATGTCACCTTTGGTCCTCCACGGCACACAAATTTAAGTGCCTTCTTGTACATACACGTGCATATCTGCCACACACGCACGTATGCACATCCATGTGTGTATGCGCGCGCATGTGCGTGCACCTACTATTTATACGGGTCCACACACATGCATGTGGAAGCCAGAGATTGGCATCCAGTGTTTTTTCAGTTACTCTTATTTTTCTGAGACAGGGTCTCTCACTGAGCCTGGAACTAATTTGGCTGTGACCAAATCCCCAAGATTTCCCCTGTCTTACTCTCCCCAGAGGCTCGGATTATAGGCACATGCTGTGTACTTGACTTTTTCTTGTGTGGGTATTGAGTATCCAAACTCAGGTCTCTGTTTGCATGTCAAGAACTTCGTAGATAGCTGTCTTCTAGCCTGTTTGTAGTGGTTTTGTTTTGTTGCTGTTTTGTCTGTTCGCTTTGGATTTTTTTCTTTCCTAGTTTTTATAAGCATATTGAGTACTTTTTCCTGTTTCCTTTCATCCTCCCTCCTACCCATCCTCTTCATCAGTCCATCCAACTCCCTCCCACTCTCCTGCCTGTCTGCTTCTATGGACTCTGGCTTGTTTACTCTTATGGGGGTTCAGGCCTCTGTGGCAGACCAAGTTGCCTCTCTTCCAGCCACCCTACTAATAGTGGCATTTCCCTCCACTCATCTAGTTTTAGTCCCAAAGGTTTCCATTGGATGTTCTTATCTCTCTTGAGTTCCTTGATAGTCTGTGGGGGTATGTTGGTATGTCAGTCATTGCAGATCTGCAGTGTCTCATCTGCAAGTCTCAATGCAGTGAGTGAGTTCCTGGATGTAGCAGTCCTACCTTGAATGGAGTATCTTGTCCAACAGTGGACCTTCCCATCTTTAGAATCTTAAAATCTCACTGCCCCCTCTTCCATGAGGTTCCCTAAGCCTTAGGATGGAAAGAGATTAGGTTGCCCTGATTCTGGGTGAGCCTTGCCAGGTCCCTGGTTACCCTGCATTACGGCTGGCTGCTGTTGTCCACTTCACTGCTCTTCTACTGCCCTAAGCTGTATCCTATCAGGATATTGAGATCCTCTACCTCTGTTGGAGAAGAAGACTTCTAGCCAAGTGCTAAGTAGTCTTCAGATCTGTGGTTATAATAGCTATTTACAGAGCAGTTTGGTATACTGTTCTCCTACTTAATAGATTTATTGACTGTTTTTCCTATTGATTTAGTTTCTTCCCTTTTTTAGGTTCTAGTTCTGGTTAACAGTAACAGGAATATGTTCCTTTCTGACAAGCAGGTCAAAAAGCTGTTGGTTGTCTCGTTGATACTCGCGTCACTATTACACTCATGGTCATCTGTTGCCATAGGTTTTTTGTTTTGTTTTTGAGACAAATCTCATGCTATAGACCAGGTTGGCACTTACCTCATCTCCAAAATACTGCAATTGCAGGCATGGCTTTTGTTTTCCTGAGACCGAATCTCACATATCCCAGACTGGCTTTGGATTTGCCATGTAGCCAAGGACAACTTTGAACATCTGGATCCTCTTTCCTCTGTCTTCTGAGCACCAGGATTATAAAAGCATACATCACTGCTTCTGGCTTTTTTTTTTTGAGATGGTGTTTCAGTACCCCTTGGGTTTTTTGATTTTCATATTTTGAAAACCAGCATAAGATGATTCAAATGTCATCTTTTCTTATTGTAGTCAGAGAAGTATGCAAAGTGAGCCATTAAATTAGAGTTGAGAGGAAATGTATGTTTGTAATAGGGTCCAAAGGAGACAACCATTGAATTTAATTGAGATTTAAAAAAAAATTGAGACCAAATATCTGTAAACAAAATTAAAAGATTTATTGGAGTCAGTGATACACACAGAAAGGCAGACAGACACTAAAATTATTTTGCTTATATGTAAGAAAGGCAGAGTGGACAGAGGCAGGACACATGTGTGCATACCATGGCACATGGGCCGAAGTCTAAGGACAGTTTTGAGAAGTCAGTTTGTTCCTTTCTACCTTATAGGCCCTGGGATTGGACTCAGGTCACTAGATTTACAAGTAGGTGCCTCACCATGCCCCAACAAAGCATTGTTAATTGAGTATCAAAGAAGGAAATATATTCACTGTAAAGGGGAGTAGTTTGTTAAATTTTTGACAGACTGGCATAAAGTAATATTTTTCATCAGATTAATTTTGTTTTTCTCTTAAGGTATCCGAGCCCACCAATGGGTTCTGTCTCAGCACCCAATCTGTCTACAGCAGAAGAAAATGTGGAATATGTACGAACTCTCTATGATTTTCCTGGGAATGATGCTGAAGATCTACCCTTTAAAAAGGGTGAGATCCTGGTAATAATAGAAAAGCCTGAAGAACAGTGGTGGAGTGCCCGAAACAAGGATGGCCGGGTTGGAATGATTCCTGTCCCTTATGTTGAAAAGCTTGTGAGATCCTCACCACATGGAAAGCATGGAAATAGGAATTCCAACAGCTATGGCATCCCAGAGCCTGCTCATGCATACGCTCAACCTCAGACTACAACTCCTCTACCTGCAGTTGCCAGCACTCCCGGGGCAGCGATCAACCCTTTACCATCTACACAGAATGGACCTGTCTTTGCAAAAGCAATCCAGAAAAGAGTGCCCTGTGCTTATGACAAGACGGCCTTGGCATTGGAGGTAAAAATCTGTCAAAGACTGGCCTGTGGGGTCTTTTGAAATGGTTTTCATTTAGTTTTAATTTAGGTTCTGGAAAGTAATGACTATTTGTTGAAAGTTATATTCTTAGAAATATAGCTGGTTGGTTCAAAGATATACTGTTAAAATGTTTTTTGACCTTTTCTATTCATTGTTTCTCCAAGGTTCTTGATCTGCCTGTTATTTCTTCTGCTCCAAAAGCCTCATATATTTAGACCAGTTTTCTTACTGGTAAGGGAAGTTGATAATTAGAAAGACCCATTACCTATAACCAAAATTAGCATTAAGATTGTTATTTGTAAATGTTTATATTTCTAACATTGTAACTAGTTGCAGAGACATATGGATAAATATTCTCAACCTCAGACTACATCTCCTCTACCTGCTGTTGCCAGCACTGCTGCGGCATCACTCAACCCTTTACCATCTACACAGAATGGACCATTAATAAATTGTAGTAACATGAAGTAGAACATGAATATTTTAATTGCTAAATCATTTTCTTCAAACTAAAGACTTGTAAACATTAACTTTTTTTTTGTCTTGCTGAAATAGAATAGAAAAAGTTGATAGGGTTATTTGGTAGGATTGCCTCAAAAAGTTTAGTATGTATTATTTTTTATATTCATGTTGTTATTTTTTAAAAAGACATTTATTTATGAGGGAGGGGAAGAGAGACTACTACTATATAGGCTTCCAGGGATCAAATTCCCATCACCAGGTTTGATAGCAGGCACTTTCCCGCTGAGCTGTCCCACTGGCTCTGTTATTACTAGTTTGACACAAGGTGTAGCTTTGGCTGAGGCTGGCCTCCAACTCACTTTGTAGTTCAAACTAACTCCCTATCTCCCATCTCCCAATTGCTGTGATTATAGAAATATACTACCCCATTGACAAAAATTAATGTTTTTTTTAAAAGATGGTCTCACTATTTACCTCTGGTATCTTTACAAGCATCAAACTGTGACAATCCTTCTGCCCCAGGCTTCTGAGTGGTAGCATACAGATATATGTTACCAAACCTAGCAGAAAATAGATGTTTGATGAGTTTATAAGTTTAGCTGAATGATCATGTACAAGTACAAGTCTCATTAAAACCTAGGAGAGGTGGAAAGAATGGGCAAAGACAAATAGATCTAAAAGTAGGTTTTAATATGTATTTTGGTGATTAATTTTTTGTTAATATGTAAAATACATACAGTGAAGTAGCTCCTGGATCTTAGTGAATGAGAAATTCGGAATTGGGTATCAGTAATGTCAGCTCTGTCATCTGTAAGCTTCTCTGCCCTTAACCTGTAAAATACAAATTGTTCTGTTATACTGATCTCAGTAAGTTGTTATAGAACCAAGTAGTGGTGCTTATGAAAGTGCTGTGTAATTATACTTTGGGTTACAGCTGCATACTGTTCTTAGTATTATCAAATTGCATATTTTAAAGGAACTGAGTTAATTGACTGTCCTCTATGTATTCACTACAAAGTAAAAGTAGGTTGAGAGACAGCAAAAATATGAAGTAATGGAGCTGATTTGCTTCAGAAAAGCAGAATATAAGTAGCAGAGGCTGGCTTTCATCTCACCTTCTTGTTTTTGTGTATAGATAACCCATATATAATATACAGCCAAAATATAGATAAAGTTAACTATAACTTTATGTGTATTTTTCCACTAGTTGTCCTCAGTTTTCTTTGAGCCAGGAATAATATCTGAGTGAACTACATCTGAAGTTTTGTATGAGGGTCAGTGATTATTTCTCTTCACTGAGCTGGCTAGATGGGCAGGTTTCTTGTTACTAAACCTGATGACCTGAATTTGATCCCTGGAAGTGTACATGCTGGATGGAAAGTGTACAAGCTGGATGACAGCTAACTGCAAGTTGTTCTCCAACATCCATACTGTGGCCCTCAGTGCAAACACATCCATGCACATAAGATAAATAAATCTCTTGATGCCTATAAGGGGAGCATGACCATCTGGGTTTACTGCGTGGCATGGCCCAGAGATTAGAGATGACCCAGGTGTGTTTATATTTTATGTGCAGAAGAGCAAGAAGAAACCAGGATAAGAGCCAGGCAAGGAGGCATATGCCTGTAATCACAGGGCTCAGTAAATTGAGGCAGGAGGAATAAGAGTTTGAGGTCTGTAAGATCATATTTTACATTTTGTTGAGTTTGTTTTTAAAGGAGAGGAAGAAGGAGCATACCATTATATGCTATCTTCACCAGTGACAGTCATGTCTGAGCTGATTGGTCAGCTTTCTCACCTTCATATACATACCTCTAGATTGACCCACACTTCCCCAACTTTGGATAACATGAATGCTTGGGGCTATTTATACCCTTTGTTTTGTGCTTGACATGATGGTATGTATCTGTTGATCTAAGGTAGAGGCAGGATGATCAAGAGATGGAGGCCTGGGGCTGGAGAGGTGGCTCAGCGGTTAAGCCTCTGCCTTGTAGGTGGAAGATCCTGAGTTTGGATCCTAGACCCCATGTATAGACGCCAGGCGGAAGTGGGGGCGGCCTGCGTTTCTGGTCCTGGTAGGGCAGAGCTTGTGAATCCCAGGGCAGAGTAAACGAGGAGGTGGAGGTGTCCATGGTGGTTCCCGAATTCGTCCGTGGTTCTACACACACACACACATACATACACACATGCGCACACACATACATGCACAATTGAATAAATAATAGATGATAATTAAAAATTTTTTAAAGAAAGAGATGGAAGCGAAGCCTGCGTGAGACTATCTAAGGGGGGGAGCCCGGCATCCTCCTCTTTCCATCATAGCTTCAGCTGTTTGGGACATTTTTACATTTGTTATCTCAGTATGAGATTCATAATAAATTATTAGTACACTAGAATAAGAACTTTGAGGTACTCAGAATATCAGACATCTTTTGGTGAGCTCTGATTCTGCTTTTTTTTTTTAAGACAGGGATTCTTTATGCATCCTAGACTGATCTGTAATTTGCCGAAATCCTTCTCCTTAGTCTCCTGAATGAGTAGTTTATAAGCCTGACCTGATATAACTTGATTTCTAATTCTAAGATACTTGTTTTAAAGACCAGTGTCTGTTCTGTGATTGTATTCCTTGACATGTGCACAGGGAGATCAAAGGTATTGTACAAGGATCATTTAGAGCTTGATAAGTGGGCAGGAGTGAGAGAGAGCTTGATTAGTGATATACTTGGTCATTACGCAGCTTCCCTAATCTCTAAAATCCCAGTTACCATGATGCTGTGACCCAGCCAGCACCTAAGTTTCATCATCATCAGAGGTTTAATTTGACAATTCACTGAGAAAGTATAAAAATGGGACCCTTTCAGACATTTGCTGTACTCCACTACACTGTTTTATCTTTCTGTCAGACCTTTGATTATAACATAAAAAGTAAAAGTTCCTCTGCTTTTCTTATCTTCTAAAACTAGTAAGATAGTGGTGCCTATCTGATTTGGTTAAAAAAGCAACTCTCTTTGGACTGTTGTAATTAGGTTATCAGGAAAAGTATTAAAATTAAAATGAGACAAGTAGGACAAAATGTGCCAGTAATTGACGTCTCTTTATTTCCCTTGATAATATTAAAGAGCATAATGATGGCTCAAGTGAACTGTTTCCAGAATTATTTCCCAAATTTGGATTTTTTTTTTCCCATAGAATTGATTTGGGGTGCCAAGAATGTAGTACATCTGTTGCCTAACATTGCAGGGTAAAGTCCTTAGTTTGATTCTCAGCCCTTAAAGAAATTAAGCAAGCAGAAACAGATTTTTAAAATGGTCTACCTTTATCTGTGTCCCCCCCCCTTGCTGATTTTCAAGAAATCATTTGATGTTGGGATTTGATTTGTGACTTGTGTACGAAGAGTAGGGGCTTGGGTTTCCCCACTGCTTGAAAACAGCAGGGCTAGCCAGAGCTGGTGGTGAGGCCTATAATTCCCAACTAAAGCAGGATCACAAATTCAAGGCTTGCCTGGGATACAGAACCAGTTCAAGGCCAGTGTGGGCAACTTAGTGAGACCCTGCTTGAAATAAAAATAAAACAGAAGACTGGAATATAGTTCAGAGGTGGAATGCTTGCCTGACAAGCTCAAGGCCTTAGTTTCAGTCCACAGTACAAAGAGAGAAAACAGCAGAGCTTTCTAGTCGCCTCAGTTGGGCCACAGTGCTTTTGTAAAGCAGGTCACATGCTATATAGGAAAGTTAGACTGAAGAAGGTAGTATAGCCCTTTCAAAAAGATCTTTGACCTGCAGAGACTACTTAAAGCAAGAGTGCTGTTATGAAATACCTGTAATCAACATTCATTATCTAATACAGGAGAAGCAAGATAGGAAAGTATTGTGGACCTAGTTTAAGTCCTAGCTTTTATTAGTATAGGTTTGGGCAAGTTTCTTAAGTTTCCTGAGTAACCTGACTCTTTAAGAGTTGTTTATTCATTACATATCCATTCACGTAACCAACTTGTAGGATGCATACATCAAGAAGCTTACCACTGGGGCTGGAGAGGTGGCTCAGGGGTTAAGCCTCTGCCTTGCAGGCAGAAGGTCCTGAGTTCGGATCCCAGATCCCACGTGTAGACGCCGGGCGGAAGCGGGGGCGGCCTGCGTTTCTGGTCCTGGTAGGGTGGAGCCTGTGAATCCCGGGGCAGAGTAAACCAAGGAGGAGGTAGAGGCGGTTCACGGTGGTTCCCAAATTCGTCTGTGGTTCTACACACACACACACACACACACACACACACAAGCGCACGCACGCACACACACAAGCGCACGCACACACACGCATAATTGAATAAATAAAAAAATTAAAAAAAAAAAAAAGAAGCTTACCACTTACTGAAAAGAGTAGATACAGAAATGATCAACCTGACGGGGAAGGTAGGGAAGGGTATATGGCATAAAAGAGTTTCCATGAAGAGATTTAAAACGCCATTGAGTATGTACAGGTAGGTTAGCACACTGAGCTTATTAGGTAAAGACCAAAAGTAGCAAAAGATAAAGTAGAGGAGGCAGTTTTTCATATATCATAAAAGCTAAGTGAGGCGATTTAACCCTTTGGCATTGCCTTTATTTGAGGTGTGAAACAGCCAGTTTTTCATAACTGATTCTTTAGAGAGTTTGCCTTTTTTAATTAATTTTCAATTTTATTGCAAAAGGTTAGTTTCCTATAGAAATACTCATTTCTTAAAAAAAGTGTGTTGGGGGGGTCGGGTGTGGTGGCGCATACCTATAATTTTAGCATTTGGAAGTAGAGACAGGAGAATATAAGATCATTCTGGGTATTGCCATTAGTCTTCATGTTACTGTTACAAATACTTGGCCAAAAACAAAAGGTTTGTTCTTGCTCATGATTCTTGATTACACTTTATCAGCATGACAGGACAGTTCATACCAATATCAGAAGCCAAAGAAACTGGTCACACCGTATCCATAGGAGTTGTTAAAGAGGGAGGGGCATTCTTTGTTGCTTGCCAGCATACTTGCCTATAAGCCTCTTTACAAACCAGCTCTCCCGATTTTATCCATTTGCCCAGGGAATGGTCCCATCTACAATAGGTATTTCTCACATCGATTAGATAATCTGCCATTGCCTGAATTAAATAACCCTTCATAGGTGTGACTAAAGGCTCAGTCCCTTTGTCAAGTTGATGCCTATATGTAACGGCCACACTATGTCTCTTTCAAGTTGGGACACAAGCATATGACTTTTAACTTAACACTTTTCAGCCCTTGTCTCCATAGACATTATTTTCAGCTTATAATATAAAATATATTCAGTTCAGTCTTGAAAGTTCTCATAGCACAAGTTTGAAATTCCTTATAAGCCTAGTTTTAAAATGTCTGTAGTCGGGTTAGGGAGATGGCTCAAAAATTAAAGCCTTTGCGTCACAAAATGGAGTTCTGATTCCCAGATCCCATGTAAAAATGCTGGTCAGAAATAATGATGGCCTGCAATTCCAGCTGTGGAAGGTGTATCCTGGGAAACCCTAGAGCAAAACAAGAAGATAAGCAATCCAGAATGATTCTGAATGTCACCCTTAAATCTTCACAGGCACATATACTCAAGTACTCTTTTTGCACACAAGTACAAACACACATATACACACACATGTCCATAGTCATTAAAAGGTTCAGTCCAAAGACTATAATTGAAACAAGTTAAATACTTCCCACATATAACAACACAGAGCAAACATTCTTATTTTAAAATGGAAGTATCAGAACACAGCAAGAAAATATCAAATCAAAATTAAGACCAAAGTCTAGCCAGGTATAAATATTACATCCTATAGTTTAATGTCCATTTTCTGTTGCTTGTCACATAATCAAAACACTGGGCAATTCTATCATTCCTGTTGTACTGCTTGTAGCACAAAGAACTTTATCTGGAACATCTTCAATCTGCACTCACAGACTTCCTCAATACAGGTCCCATGGTTCAGCCTCCAACATCCTGGGTCCTCTACTGCAACTATAAGCTTCATCTTTCTTTGTAGGAAACCATTGCAGCAGCTGGAAATGCCCACTTGCCTTCTCACTGCCATCATCCTCATAGATACAAAGAAAAGACTGCTATTCCTAATATATACACTTAATTTTATTTGTGTGCTGTAGAAATTGAATCTAGTACCTTGTTGTATGTGAGATATATGTGATTTTATCACTGAGCCTTTTGAGACAGGGCTTCCATTTGATACTGAAGCTGCCCTCCATTAATAAGGAGGCCTCATGTCTGTACAGAGAAAAGAACATTCTAATCTTGGGGGGAAATTGAGAGGAGCTAAACTCAGGGCCTCATACATGCTAAACAAGCTTTCTGCCACTGATTTATACCCCCCAATCCTTTGTTTGAGCATTCGCTTGTTTGTGGGAGAGGGTCTTAGACTAGTCACAGATTCACTAATGTAGCTAAGGCCATCAACTTCCTAATTCTCTTGCCTCAACTTTCCATGTGCTGGGAGTATAGATGTGCCATTATACTAGGGCCTGTTCCTTCCCAAGTTGGCCTCAAGCTTGTGATGCTCTGAATAGCTAGATTTACAGACATGTGCTACTATGTTTTGTTTACTTTAGAGTTAAAATGTGTATTTCCCAAGTGTTAAGGGCAGTCAGACATAAAGATAATATTTTCACCTCTCTGTGTCTCTCTCTCTTCTGGAGGAGAGGTGGTCCTGTGACAGGGTGTCATTTTGTAAACCAAGCTAGTCTGGTATTCATAGTATAGCCTAGACTGATCTCAAACTCACATCTGTAGTTTGTCTTCCAGGTGTTGGGGTTACAGGCATGAACCACCACATCCACCTTATATTTTCATATTATAATAACTAGGGCTATCTGTTTTTACCAGGTGAAATTTTGTGACAATTTAGTTCTATGCCCCCATATGGTCTATGTTTTGTTTTGTGACAAGATCTTACTCTGTAGCCCAAGCTGTTCTGAAACTCAGATGTAACCCAGGCTGACCTCAAGATCTTGGTATCCCTTCTGCTTTAGTTACTCAGGTGCTGGGATTATAGACATGAACCATTATGCCCAGAACTACGTGATTTATTGGTAGACTCAGCAATTTCAGGTTTTGGCTCTTTGGACCAAGTTGATATCACATCACTTTAAGATTGATCTACCCCCCTTTGTAGAAAAATGGCTTGGGGCTAGAGAGATGGCTCAGGTGATAAGCTTCTGCTTCCAAAGCAAAAGGTCCTGAGTTTAGATCCTGGATTTCAGCAATTTCAGGTTTTGGCTCTTTGGACCAAGTTGATATCACATCACTTTAAGATTGATCTACCCCCCTTTGTAGAAAAATGGCTTGGGGCTAGAGAGATGGCTCAGGTGATGAGCTTCTGCTTCCAAAGCAAAAGGTCCTGAGTTTAGATCCTGGATTTCACATGATGCCAGGTAAAAATGGTGGTGGCCCTGGAAGGCAGAGCCAGGTAAACTCCAAAGTAAAGCAAAGAGAAGGTGTAGCGCAAATCCAAGATGATTCCTGAAGTTACCCTTGGGCCTCCATGGATACACATAGTGTGTACACACACACACAACACACACACAGTGTTAATGTAATGCATACTCACTGGACCAGCTTTTTCCATGGCCAGATAGTACTCAGATTTAGATCTAATGATCGTTTCATAAACGTCTTATTGCTCCTCTTATCATTTTCCTGTTTTTGGAAAAGTGTAGTATCTTTTCTTTGAGATTTCAGCAAAAGGACCTGCACCAAAAAAACATGTGAAGGCCAGAATGAGGTGTTAATGGTCCCATGGTCAACAGAAATTCTGTACATAGGCTTGTGATCCCAACAATTCTCTTTTTGTAATTTTATCTTTTTTTTTTTTTTTTTGGTGCTGGGGACCGAACTCAGGGCCTTGCGCTTGCTAGGCAAGCGCTCTACCACTGAGCTAAATCCCCAACCCCAGATCCCAACAATTCTCAAGGCTGAGCAGGAAGATAAAAAATTCAAGACCATTCTGGGCCACAAGATGTGTTGAAGACCAGCATGGGCAACTTAGTATGACACTGTCTCAAAATTTAAAAAAAAAAAAGGTGTGGTAATACATGCCCGTAATCTCAGGAGAGTAAAGCAGGAGAATCACCAAGAACTTGAAACCAGCTTGAGCTAGGGAGTTTGAGCCTGTTGGTCTATATAGTGAGACCTCGTCTCAAATAAAAAATAGAGAAGTAAAAAAAGAAAACAAAGCTAGCTAGCTCAATGGAAGAGCATTTGCCCAGCAAGCAGAAGACCCTAGCTCCAGTCCTGGGGTTGTGTGTGGAGAACTCCAGCTATTCTCTTCTGAGATTGTTCTTTGACACATTTCTGCAGTTCCCAGGTTCCTTCAGCAGAAGCAGTAGCTCTTTATTTGTGTGTTCTGTGGTGTTGATCATGTACTTTCACTAATCACTTATGTCTGGACTGTAAGCTCATTTTCATGCAATAAATGTTTGACAGATCTTATTAAATCATGTGAAAAATATTCTATAAAAACACCAGAACCTCACAATGCCAGGTTTCAGTACCTAGCACACACTTGTCTCTATCTTCTTCATCAAAGTAATTTGTTAGATGCTCTGTTTTCAGTTTTTCCTCTTTTCTATCATCTGTCCTTCTATTTGGTCTTTTTTTTTTTTTTTTTTTTTTTTGAGATAGCTAAAACTGGTCTTCAACTCCTTATCTTCCTTGTTTCCACCTCCTAAGTACTGGGGTTGCAAGCCTGTACCATCATATCTGACTTATGTGTGAGTTCTTCACATTTTTCATTCTGAAATGTACAGGTGTACAAATACGTGGATGTGAATGCACATACCTGGATGGGAGGCTAGAAGAGGGCAGCAAGTGTCCTCGTCCATCACTGTCTGCCTACTTTTGTATATAGAATCAATCAGTCTCTCTCCCTCTCTTTCTTGGACTCCCATCATAGGCTGGAACCTCAGCAATCCTTCTGTCTCCACCCCCTTCAGAGGTGTGTTACAGGTGTTGCAGCTTGTTAAGTGGATATTAGGATCCAAATTCTGGTCCTTATGATTGGGGAGCAGCACTCTTTAATTTCTGAGTCATGTATCTGGTTGGTCGGTCGGTTGGTCGTTTTTTTGAGACAGGATCTCATACTATATTCCAGGAGGTCTTAAACTCACCATTCTTTCTGCTTTACCCTCCTACTTACTGATATTACAGGCATGGTCAACTATACCATTTTTCTTTTCTTTATTTCCTTATTTATTTGTTTTGCTCTCTTTGAAATCAGTTTTTTAGATCTGTGACTTTAGATTTAGCAGAAAACACTTTATCAATATAAAGCATTTACCTGGAGTCCCAAGAGTTGTAAGTATAAACATTTAATATATTGAGATTTATAAGAATTACTTTATTTTATTATTTTTATAGTGGTGCTAAGTATTGAACTGGAGTTTTGAGTATGTTGAGAGCATGCCCTTTATCACTGAGCTATCCTTAGTCTCAAGCATTACTTTAAAAAGTAATTGGGAAATCAGGCTGGGGCAGTAGCTCAGTGTTTAAAGTGCTTGTCATTCAAGCAAAATGACCTGAGTTCAGATCCCCAGATCTATATAGAATGCCACATGGGGATACTGGAATTCCAGTTTCCAAAAGCAGAGACCTGGAAGGCCCCGAACAAGCTAACTGGTCAGACTAGCCTTATCAGTGAGCCCTGGATTTGATTAGAGACCCAACCTTAAAAAAATGTAATCAAGGGTTATTAATGTCAATCTTGGACCTCCACACACACACATGTGGCTACACCTATGCAAACTCAGATGCATGTATTTTATAAACACAACAAAATGGAAAAAGAAAAAGGATGTACTTGAGGCAGCATTTAGTGGTGCATGCCTACTAATCTAGCACTCAGAAGTCTGAGACAGAAGGATACATAGGCCAGTCTGAGATATGATGTGAGACCTTATCTCAAGAAGAAAAAAAAGGAAAAAAACCTATTATAATTATCATGGATGATAAATGTGGTCGTGTATGAACCTTCTGATTTTATTTTGTTAGACATGTTGATTAGTTTGTTTGTGTGTATGTTTAGCTTTTATCTTTTTATAAAAGAAGCTTCCTTCTAAATAAGATCTGCATTAAAAAGGGTTATCAGAACAGCACAATTTAATGTCAGACTAGCACATATGAGTATGTTTTTGTGATATAATTTTGAAAAATTGAAATTCTGATCAAGCACTTACTGTATTTTAAGCTACTCCCTAGAGTTCTTTGGGGCTCTAAAATGGTTTGAGAACATTTTCCAGAGTAAATTCCTGGTTTTCCCTTGAAAGTTTTTACTGGTTTTTGTTTACTGACAGTAGTAGATGGAATTCCAAGCATCCTGTGATTAATATATTTTATTTATTTTTTAATAAGTTCAGAACTAGACCTGCTGTGGTAACTCCCACTTGAAATTTCAGTACTAATGAGCTTGAGGCAGGATCGTGAGGTCCAGGCCAGCCTGGGCTGTGTAGTAAGATTATCTGTAAAAAAATAAAATAAAATGTGTACTTCTCCACAGAAGTAGTAGGAAATGGACAGCTCTGGGTGGCATCACTACTCAGGGGGACTAGGTTAGTGAGGCGGTATTGGTAATAACAGTTCCATCCATGCAAATTTGGGTAAAATGAATTACCTTCTTTTTCCTCACTCTCCTTTCCCTCCCTTCCCTCCTTTCACATGTATTTTTTGTATGTGGTTAGGGTGTATGTGTTTGAAAGCCAGCGGTGTTATTTTTTTACTGCCATCTATCTTGCTTTTTGAGACAGATCTCTCTCACTAATCTGGAACTTAACCAGATAGACTAAACTGGCAGACCAGGATGCCCCAGAGATCCTTCTGTACCTTCCTCCCCAGTGTTAGGATTACAAGTGCTTGCCACCATTTTACTTTATTACATGAGTTCTGAGGCTAGAACTCAGGACTTCACTTGAATGGCAGGCACTTTACCAACTAAGCCATTTCTTCAGCCCTTTTTTTTATTTGAGACAGCATCTCACTATATAGCTCAGGCTGACCTCAAGCTTGTGATCTGCCTTAGCTGGGAGTGAGCTACCATACCTGGCTAAGTCCTACCTTTTTGTGTAGCTTAGCATTAACAGTTTTCAGAGTCAATGTCTGTTTCTGTCCTGTTGGATTAGTAATGCATTAAAAGATGGGGTGTTGCTTTGTACTCAGAAGCTGTTGCATCTGTGTCTTTTGTACCACTTTTTAGACCCAAGCATGGGGGTGGGGGTGGGGGTATTTAAAAAGTTTTTTCATGGGGCTGGAGAAGTGGCTCAGGGGTTAAGCCTCTGCCTTGCAGGCAGAAGGTCCTGAGTTTGGATCCTAGACCCCACGTATAGACGCCAGGCAGGTTGGAAGCGGGGGCAGCCTGCGTTTCTGGTCCTGGTAGGGCGGAGCCTGTGAATCCCGGGGCAGAGTAAACAAGGAGGAAGTGGAGGCGTCCATGGCGGTTCCCAAATTCGCCCGTGGTTCTACACACACACACATGCACACACATGTATACACGCACAATTGAATAAATAATAAAGTTTTTTTCAGTTTGGATGATGAGTATTTATGGTTTAATATAAAATTACCCTTTTTTGTTTACAGAACAGTACTAACTTTGTCTTTTTTTTTAATCCCTCCCTACAGGTTGGTGATATTGTGAAAGTCACAAGGATGAATATAAATGGCCAGTGGGAAGGCGAGGTGAATGGGCGCAAAGGGCTTTTCCCTTTTACACATGTCAAAATCATTGACCCTCAGAACCCAGATGAAAACGAGTGATTGCTGCTGCCATTGTGCTCCTTTGATGTTCTGCCTGTCATAGTCTCCTTGGAGTGGGAAAGCATTCTTTCATAGGCAAGTTACACTGCGCTGCTGACATCCAGCTTTCTGCAGACTGGCGGTCTTATACACATTTGGAATGCCCACAGTGGCTGCCTCCTGGCATTCGTTTGTATCATAGTTGTGTTGTCAAAGAGTAGCCGATTTTAGAGTTCTTCTGGATCATAAACTGGAAATACTGGTGGAAGCACACAAGTTGAAAGAAGTTAATACAGAAAAGGTCTTCCTTCGTCATTTTCCTGTTTGTACTTGAGACTGATTCTGTCGTGTTCTTCGTAAAAGCTTAAGGCCATGGCAAGATCCTGCGTGTTGCTGTTCCACAAAGCAGTGGCTTTGATGCCAACCTGGTTTTCATTGGACACTAGAGGAAGTGAACCTTAAGACAATTCTGTCTTGAGCCCCTGAAATCTGACTTTTCTTTCATTTTCTTTTATTTTGGTTTGATTTTGGAAGACTAATTAGAGTTGTGTGTTCTGAACAGATTTTTCAGTAGCAGGTTGAATTTTTGTGGTAGTCTAAGAAACATGTTTCTGAGCTTCCAAACTGAAGCTGCTGTAACTAAAAGAATATGAAAAGACCAATCCTGAAGCGGAGGCCTTTATTGTCTTGATTGCCCATAGTACCTTGTTTTGCTATATTGCAAATAATACACAGAAATCACAATTATGGGTACTGTGCTATATGTTCAATCTTGGATTATCTTGTCCCTACAAGCAACAGAGTAAGGTATGATTTGTGGTATCCATTGCTTTCATTGTTTGCCAGTTTTTCACCCATGTTTTCAATAAATGTACCCCGTAAGAACTTAAATTTGTTTTAAAAGTGAGGTTGTTCATAGAATTATTGAACTTATGATGAATCATTATATTAGATTATTATGTTTTCTCTCACTAAAGTCGACTCAGCCCAGACCCAGCTTCTGCAGGTGGCCTGAAAATGTTGGTGCTGCCTTGCTAGTTTGAGTATCTGTGATGCTCATGAACAAAGAAAATGCAGGCTCTGGCATTTGGTTCATATATTTGACGTCTAGTGTGGCAGTAACTAGGCTGGATTCTTAACCAATACACCATTTATCAGTTTCATTTCCATGTTAGCTAAAAATGGTGTTTTTATATATAAGCCAGCTGGTATAAATGTTTCTGATCCTTCATCTGCACATGTCAATTTTGGAACCTTTAAATGGGTTGGTCAGTTCTTCCTACCTGGTATCAATGAAGGTAAGCCTCCACTCAGAATGAATACAGCATACCTAAAAATGAAGCAAAGATATGGTGAATGGCTCTAGCATTCACAGAACATCTGCTGTAATTACAGCCCTGGCTTTGAGAAGTTTTAGGTTTCTGAAGTTTAAAG
Organism: Typhlomys cinereus; assembly: GCA_023101885.1. NCBI lineage: Eukaryota > Metazoa > Chordata > Mammalia > Rodentia > Platacanthomyidae > Typhlomys > Typhlomys cinereus. The sequence goes on from JALPQD010000107.1 coordinate 860,121, forward strand.
GAATATATTCTGGTGACAGAACTACCCACTTTCAACTTACCCTTAAATCAGTGTTTCAAGCTAATAAGTGCCACATTATAGAGTCTTAAGACTGACAAAATAATTGTGAGCTGGGGAAAAATATTGTTAAATCTGCCCATGTGTAGCCTTCCAGAAAAAGAAAAAGAGTAGAAATCAGCTCTTCCTTAACCAGAAAAAAAATGCTGTCTTCTGCTCTTAAGATGGTCCCTTGGAATTACCATTTCTCTTATTTGTATTCTGTTTTTGAGACAGGATCTTGTGTATCCCCATATCTCATGTATTTATGAGCAAAAGGCTTGCAATAATAGCCAAGACTGTTGAGTGAACTTAATTCCTAGAAACAGTACTTGTCCTCTGACCAGTGACCTTTTAATATCTACACTGAAGTGGGTTGTCTGACAGAAGGTAGAATATGTGCCTTGTGTGTGAGGGCAAATCCTAAGGGATCCCCATCTTGATCCCCTGTTATTGGGAATTAAACTCCAGGCTTCACACATTAGGCAAAGCACTCTTAAATTTTAAGATTAAGATCTCAACACATTGCTCACACAGCTCTCAAACTTTTGATCCTCCTGCTTCAGCTGGAATTAGATTTGTGACTCACCATAACCTGTGCTTCTTACAGCCTTTTTAAAACTAGATTTAATTGATGGACACATTTTAATTTATAGCAGCCAACTCAGCATAAGAAGCAAATGGTCATTTTTGAAAACAGTTTCCCTTCCTCTGGTCTCTTGACCTATGGCATAACCTGTTTTTTGTGGAGCACTTCAGAACCAAAACACCCCCATAAATCTCGTTTGGCTTATGTAATAAATTGCTTTGGCCTTCATAAATATCTCAAAGCTTGAAAGTAGGGGAGTCTCAAGTTCTGAATTATCAAGGTATGTGCCAAAAATAGTAACACTGACTTAGAACTTTACCAATTTTCTAATCAAGTAGTGAAATTGTCCCTTTTACATTTACTGATGGAAAGCAGCATGCACACACTTTCTCAGCTTTGTGCATGGGTTCTGGAACAGTGGGAATCTGACCCATGGATGGCTTTCCTTTTTCATGTGTACTTTTGTTGTTACATGGTCTGTTCTATTGTGAGTAGAAAATACTGGGATGAGAAATGAGCTTACTGTGTGGGAAAGAAACAAAGTATATACCTGAGGGCATTGACAGATTAAAAACCTGTTTGTCCTGTGCAGGCCCTCCAGTACAGGAGGCATCCTCCTCATCACGTCTGCACTGCCTAGTGCCACCTTCTGTATGGTAACAGGGTGCAATGGCTTTAGTGACCCAGACTCAGCACCTGTGCTAACGGGAGGGACCATTCTACCTTCCTTAGACCTCCACACCCCTGACACTGTGTTGGCCTTCTCTACAGCTGTTTACAGACAAGGCAGGCCAAGACGGATGCCACTGCTTTTGTAACATTTGTTTAGAGAAATATGAACATTTTCTTTTTTGAAAAGGGATGATGTGTATTTGTGCCAGGTGTTTGTAATTTAATCTTTTAATATTTCGTTCATTAACCTCTTAAAATGAGTGAGTTCTTGATTGTTTTAACGTAGTACGTAAGACTAATGCTTTCTGTGGACACCACTGAGCTTTGCCTCAAACTCCACTCTGGGACCAGAGGACCGTGTCCCCGGTAACTGCTGTCAGTATGGACACTGAGCTGCTTGTATATTCTAAAGGAGCAGAAGGACAGTTCTCTGAGACAGGATCTTTATCCCTGCAGGAAGAACAGTGGCCTTGCTTCTAGACGGTTTTCACTGTGTGTTTTAAAACAACAACAACATAAAACTCTTTTGACATGTATAACTTAAAGATCATAAACTTCAGGCAATAATATTTTCTGTGTAAGCTTTTAAAATTATTTTTGGGGATCATAGCTTGTTTTATTTTGTGCTATAAAATTAACAGTATTAAATGACTTATATTCTTAGAATACATTGAGTGTCTTTTTTTAACAGATTAGTGCCTTTTTATTTTTGTATTTGATTTTACGTTACCGGTCCCAGCATCAAAGCCCTTGTTTCAATGGCCTGTTTGTACATTGTCTCAATAAAACTTGCATCAGCTGGTGGTGGCAGCGGCCTTGGTGTTTTAGTGTCTCCTCAGTCAGCCCCCACCAGCCTCTCAAGCAGTTAAGCTGTGGTGAACTCCCAGAGCACCACCTCTGAGAAGTTGTTTTTCCTCATAGGCACTCATAACTGAAAGTTCTGAGCATGAGCTAACCAAAGAAGCCGAGTAGTTGCAAACAGACATCAGTCTTAGGCGTGTGCACAATGTCTCCTCCCTTTCTTAGATCCTTTCTCATTACTGTCTGTATATGGGCCTCTTGATGAGCTTTGAGGACCTTCAGGGAAAAGCTCCCATTTCTCCTGCTATTTCCTCAATAGGCTTATTTTATCTTTCGCCCTTATTTTATTCTCATGTTTATTTTTACATCAAATCCACCTGGACACATCTGAAATCCCAGAGCTCAGAAAGATCAGGGATTCAGGGTCATCAGCTACATCAGCTGTGCTGTAAGTTCAAGGCCAATGTGGGTTACATGATACCCTGTCTCATGGGGGGAAAAGGTTTTCTTATGGTGGGACCTCAAATACAGCCTATGTAGTATATAGAACTACACTGTTAAAATGTAGCCCCTGACTCCTACAGAATTAATGATATTTCCCCAGCTTGTTGAAGCAGGGTCACAGTAGCCCGCCCTGGCCTGAGCTCATACAATCCTCCTACCTTAGTCTATAAAGTTTTGGGATTGTAGTTGTGAGCCACCATACTCAGCAAGATTCTAAATTGGTATGAATTGCAAAAAATCAAAACTTAAAAATTACAAAGATACCCGTTTGTAAGGCATGGCTTAGTGACGATGCCAGCCTCCTTTGTAGCAAGGGCAGAGCTTACTACTCATGGACCACAATTAGCCCGCAGAGTCTGCTACTACTAGAATTGTCTCACAGCAAAACTTTGGCACTCCAGGATTCTCTCACAGTCTTTTTGTTCTCTATAGTGTGTCTGTCTAAGACGGTGACTCCCAGCCCCCTTACTGACCTGTTTATTTTGGCATTTTTGAGAGTCTCACTATATAAACTACCTTGGCCGACTTTGAACTTGCTTTGTAGACCTAGCTGGCCTTGAACTTGCAGCAGTCCTGCCTCTGCTTCCTGGGTGCTTACATTACAATGTGCAGCAGCTGTCTGTACATGTGCTGATATAATGCTCCTTAGAGGGTAGCCAGCAGACCATGCTGTTAGCCCTTCAGTAATACAAACGAAGTCCTCTGAGCTCAAACAAGTAAGATCTTGGGAACCCAGTAAGTTCAGGAAGATTTCTTAGCTTCCGAGAAGAGGGAAAATAGAGCAAATCCAGGCCAAGGAGGACTCTTGCTCAGGGTCACGTCTGCTGACCAGAGAAGGGGTGACCCACCCCTCCAACATCAGCACTGTTGCTCCTGCCACCAGTGGTGCCTGAATGGCTCCTAGGTCTTACCGTGTTCTATTTTCATGGGTTTGAGTGCTGGAGTTTTTAACATGAAGGGGGGGCTGAGAACTACAATGTACCTTCACTCTGGCCCTAGCCTCAGAAAATCCTCCGCCAAGGGATTGGTTCTTCTGTATTTTGTATTAAGAGGTGGGCCAGACTCCAAAGAAAGCACTGCGGCCTCTCCTGCAGGAGGGACCCTGCATCTGGACTCTGGCTCTATCAGCTGAAAGCATGCAGACAAGGCTGGGGCCCACCATACAGGGGCTGGTTTCCAACACCAGTCTAGGAAGGTTTGCCCTTAAAGCCTGCTGCTGGGCACTTGGATCTGAATCACCATTTCATTGGCCAATTCTCTGCTTGACAGGGTCACAGTGGCTCCCTTTTTCAGATCCCACATACGGCTGGAGCTATCATTCCTAGACTACATGTGGGGATGGTATGCTGAGGGAGGAGTTCTAGTCTCAGATGAGTAAGGATAACTCTGAGCTGAAGAAGGGGGCTAGCTCTAGGATTCCAGTGTTTACTGAATTCTCCAACTTCAGCTGAGTAAATCTCTCTCAAAGCTTTAAGTTGCTCGAGTGTTCTCATAGCAACAGAGAAGAGTAACTGATACACATGCCCACGACATGTACACCCACCCACATGGGAAAAAAATACATGCAAAAAAGTAGGAAGAGAATCACCCGTGAGTTCCAGGCAAGCCATGGCTACCTTCACCCAGCTCTTTGATCCCTGACCCCTCCGTGACAGCCCAACCACTCTGCCCATACAAACCGGACAAGCACATTTTGAACTCCCTAGAATTCGTCGTTTCTCAGGCCTCTTCTGTCTACCTGCTCCTCTTTGGTGAACTGCAGTCCCCTACATGAGGGTTGGAATTAGGACTAGGCATCCCAGAATTTGTCAATAAGACACCTATTTGGGGAGTGCCAAGGCTGGACCTAGCAGGCAGTCTGAACTTGAACTGGAGCTGATATGGAGCAGAGGGGCAGAGAGACCCCCAGAGAATCTGATGGATGCTGAAGACTCTGTAGCCAAAGCCATATACACAGACCTGAGCTGGAAGAGGCAGGGAGGCAGGAATATGAAATGGAAATAGGGCTTGGCCTAGGACTCCTGAAACACCCCACTAGGGAAAAAGCCCTAGTTTTTATACATACCTCCACCCCTCCCATCCGAACCCCAAAGCTGGGTGAAAGCATGCATACCCTCAGCTGTCCTCCAGGGGGCGCTGGTGTCTAGCTTTTTTTCTTTCCCCTCCCAATCTCTCTTAAACTCACACACACATAACTTCATTCTCATGTAATTCCAGGCTGGCCTTGAACTTCTAATACTTCTGCTTCAAGTGAGTGCTGGGACAGTGCTAGGCCACCAAGCCTAGTTCGTTCATTACTAGGAATTGAATCCAGGGTTGTTGCGTGCTAAGCAAACATTCCTTACTAAGTTACGTCCCAGCCCCTAGCTTACTTTATTAGCTGAAAACTAAAAATCCTGAACACTTCTTGCTAGGAAACCTAGGATAAAAGAAGTGGGGATCAAAGGATACTGGGGAGAGGCAAAAAGTTGGCTGCATAGTAGGAACAGAACATTCTTGGGGTTCCCCAGGCCATGCTCAGAGTCCTCCCAGGTCCCTCCCCCCCAATGTTCTTATCCACATATACCATATTTGGAGAGTATTTCATGACAGTTGTTCTAATTGTCTTTAGGTTTAGCTTTTGCTCTATACAGATCTTGTAGTTTCTCTTAAAAAATATGAGAAAGGGAGAGAAAGAGAACAAACAAGTGAGAGCTAGTACCATGATGCACACAGGGCAGTTAGAGGATGACAGCTTCTTGAAAATTGGCTTGTTCCTTTCACCGCATGGGCTGTGGGATCAAACTCAGGTCATCGAGTCTGTGCTCAGGCTCCTTGGACAACTGAGCCATCTCACCAGCCCAGATCTTACAACTTCTGACCTGTGGGGCAGTAGAAACCTGGACCCAAATTACCTGGCCCCAAGGTCACCATGATAGACTTGTCCCGCATCAGGGTGTCCCCCCAGGTAGTCAGCCCCCTCAAAGCTCCCAGACTATCCTGTCCCTCCAGTTTCATCGTCCTGCTTCCTAAGCACCCGCTATACCTCATGACTGGCCAGCAGTCATGGGAGTGGGCCCCATAGTCATCCCATGCATCTTGGGGAACCTGGGACACAGAGCTATTGCTTGACTACTCAGGTCACAGAACAAAACTCAAACTCTGTTCTAGAGACTCTACAGGCCAAGCAGACCTGACATCTCTCACTCTCACACCTGGACTTCATATCCCAACACAGTGGAGCCAACCTGTCAGGAGTCAAATTTACAGCTATGCCAACTAGAATCTGTGGCCTTGGTGTTGGAGGTTAGCAATCCCCCACCTCTCTGAACTTTAGTTCCCCATTCTTGAGCCATTTGTGAAGAATAAAAGAAATACCGGCCATACCTGGTGGTACAGGACTATAATCTCAGCTATTCAAGAGGCTGAGCAGGTGGATTGAAAGTTCAAGGCTTACTTGGGCTGCAGAGCCAGTTTTAAGATCAGCTTGGGAAACTCAGCCCCTATCTCAAAGTGAAAGATAAAAAAACCGGGCTATAACAGTGCTAAAGCATTTCCCCAGAGATATAAAGCCCTGGGACTTTGAAAATAAACAAAATGTCATGCTAGAGGTAACGGCACTTTCCTAGTATCTGAGCTATTCAGGAGACATACAGGAGTCTACACAACTGGACCCAGTCTCAAAAGACAAATAAGAGGGGCTGGAGAGGTGACTCAGGGGTTAAGCCCCTGCCTTGCAGGCGGAGGTCTTGAGTTCAGATCCTAGACCCCACATATAGACGCCAGGCGGAAGCGGGGGCAGCCTGCATTTCTGGTCCTGGTAGGGTGGAGCCTGTGAATCCCGGGGCAGAGTAAATGAGAAGGTGGAGGTGGTCCATGGTGGTTCCCAAATTTGTCCATGGTTCTACACACACACACACACATACCCACACTCGCACACATGCATACACGCACAATTGAATAAATAATAATAAAAATTTTTAAAAAGACAAAGAACCAGTGAAATGGCTCAGTGGGTAAAGGTGCCAGCGTGCAAACCTGAGTTTAGTGTCTGGCATTCACATGGTGGAAGGAGAGAACTAACTTTCTAAAGTTGTGCTCTGTCCTCTATACATGCACCATGATGCGTATCCCCTTTTCTCTGTTTCTCTCTGTCTTTTTCTTTGTCTGTCTCTCTCAAAAACCCTCCCTTGTGCCTAGGTGCCATTTAAAAACAAACATCAACCATGGTGACAACAAAAATGGTCCTTGGGGACCAGTGTGATAACTGAGAGGACAAGGCACCTGCTAGTAAACCTGGGGGCCTGAGTTTGATCCACAAAGCCCACATGGTGGAAGAAAACTGACCTGTAAAGGTTCTTTGTTCTTCATCCATGCGCATGGCATGCATGTGTCCTCTCTCTCTCTCTCTCAAATGAATAAGAGGTTACAAAGAAAGGTTTTATGAAAAAATGGTACTGGGGATATAGCCTAGTTAGTAGAGTGCTTGCCTGGCAAGCACAAGGCCCTGGAAACCCAGCAGTCCAACTGCATAAAACCAGGTTTGGAGGCTGTGGAGGAGCCTCAGCAGTTAAAGTACCTGCCTCACAAACAGGACCAAAGTTCAGGTCCTTAGATCCCATCCAACATGACAAGTGGAGATGACACCTTGCCTGTAATTCCAGTCTCGGAAGGCAGAGACTAGCAGTTCCCAGGATAAGCAGGCTAGTGATACTAGCTTTACGGCAAACTGGGTTTGATTAGAGGCCCAGCCTCAAAAGAATAAGATGGAAGAGCACTGTCAACTTCAGGCCTCCACATGCACATACACTTGTGAACATGTGTGAACACATGCACCTCAGCCCCACATATACATGAAAATGAAAAACAAACACTGCCTTGGCGACACATTCCTGGTTATAGAGTTGGGATCAGAAGTTCATGGTCAGACTAAATAGACTGGGCTACAGAGCAAATCGGAGACTCTCTTAGGCTTGAGAGACCCTCTCTGAAAACAAGATTTAAAGGTTTGTGTGTGTGTGTGTCTGTGTCTGTGTGTGTCCCTGCACATGTACACGGAGGCCAGAAGAGGGTACTGGAGTTTTCTTCCATCTTATTTGGGATAAGGTCCTAAATCTGAGGCTTAAATCTTGGTTAGGCTGGAAAACAGCAAATCGCAGAGATGCTCCTATCTCTGTCCCCTCAGAGGCAGGTGTTTGCAGGGATGCTGACTTTTGTGGGCACCGGGATCCAAGCTTTGGTCCTCATAATGCAGATCAAGCTGTTCACTGAACCATATACGCAGCTGCCAGCTGCCCACAATAAATGGAAGAAGGAGATGGAGAAGAAAGAAGAGAGAAAGAAAAAGGAAAGAGGGAGGGAGGGAGGGAGGGAGGAAGGAAGGAAAAGAATGAGAAATGGTGAAGGTTGGGACTGTACTTAGTGGAAGAGTGCTTGCCTAACACTCAAGAGGCCCTAGGCGTGATCTCTGGAGCTACTATGGAAAAAAAAATATGTATAAAAAGTTACAAATTTTAGGGACTGGAGAAGTGGCTCAGGGGTTTAGCCTCTCTCTGCCTTGCAGGCAGAAGATCCTGAGTTCGGATCCTAGACCCCATGTATAGACACCAGGCAGAAGCAGGGGTGGCCTGCGTTTCTGGCCCTGGTAGGGCGGAGCCTGTGAATCCCAGGGCAGAGTAAACAAGGAGGAGGTGGAGGAGGTGGAGGCGGTCCATGGTGGTTCCCAAATTCATCCATGGTTCTATACACACACACATACACACGCACGCACGCACGCCCAATTGAATAAATAAAATTTTTAAAAAGTAAAAAAAAAGTTACAAATTTTAAATTTCTTGAAGGTGTGTGTGTGTGTGTGTGTGTGTGTGTGTGTGTGTGTGTATCAGAAGCACTATGTGTGCCTGTGGAACCCCAGAAGTGACTGTGGAAATCATCTTGGCTTGTTTTACCTCTTTTTTGCTTTTGTTCTAATGGTTCCCAGGCCCCGGCTTTCAGGGCCATAAATTCAGGCTGCCATAATTTCCGCCTGTTTTTTTTTATGTGGGATAAGGATTTGAACTTAGATCCTTCTGCTTGGCAGGCAGAGGTTTAACTCCTGAGTCATCATCTCCAGCGCCGGAGGTGGTGCTGGGGCTGCAGATCAGCAATGTGGTTGGAGACCGAGTACTTCAGGACCCAGCACAGGCATGTGTCTAATCATGGGTCTCTTCGATGACAGCTCAGCATTCACCATGGAAACCACACTCTGCCACAGAAGATTGTCTGAGTAACCATATCTGCCTTCTGAGAGACACCCACATCGCTGCCTTGAACTTGCCTCCCTCTAGCCCTGCTGGGGCTCCTGGGCACAACTCAGCCCACCAGGCCATCTTCCCATCTGTAAAATGGATCGGGCAGGGCAGAAGAGCGCTGCTTGCTCCCCCCCAGCAGAACGCTGGGTCCCATGTCTTAGAAATAACAAAAGCATCACTTTCCCTGGGATATCATTGCTTCAGTGCTAGCAGGACAAACATTAGCTGACTTCAATAGCATAGGAACGGTTTGAGGTAGATAGCAAGCAGTACAGTGAAACACCCAGAAAAAGGGGGTAATCTGGTCTGGCGGACTGTGCACGGAGGGCTTCCGGGAGAGGGAGTGCCTTGATATATGAAAATCTTCTAGGTTCTGGAATAATGGAAGGTGGGGAAAAAGTATAGCCAAATATGTGCATGGGAAGAGGGTGACATGGAGCTAGGCGACCTGGAAGGGGCTGAGGGGCATCACTTGAGTTTTCTGTCTCTGGGATATTTCACCAGAGATATCCTACCAACACCATCCCTGGAGTGCATCAGTGATTTGGAGACCAAGCCCTAGCGACACGGCTCGGGGCTGGAGGCGCAGGGCTGACCCCGACCGGGTGTGGGGCCCCCGCTTGAGCGGCCGGGTGGGGCGGGGCGGGACGGGCGCAGCGGGCTCGGGCCGCAGTGTCGCCGCAGCGCCGGCCCCGCCCCCGCCCGCTCCGCCCCGCACCCCGGCGGCAGCCCCGCTCGGATCCCGAGTGCAGGCCCGCACTGAGCCAGGTGAGCCCCCGCCGGGATTGCACCCCCAGGCCACTGCGTCAGCGCGCTCGGGGATCTTGGACTTTGCGCAGATGAGTTGGGGGTTGGGAGGGCGACTGGAGCGACCCCCCCCCCCAGCCCTTGCGATTGTTCCCCAGACTCGCGCTCGGTTCTCTCGGAGCCCTACTGTGTGTTGGTGTCCTTGCTAGCTGCTGCAGCCCGTTCCCTGTGGCAGACGCAGCAGGTAAGGCGGATGAAAAGGCTACCCAGGCAGAGGGAACTAACTGCACGTGCCAAAGGAGGGAGAGTGGACCGGAGGCTGGCTCCAAGGCCACTCGGGGGAGGGGAACCGCAAGAAGAGTCCCTAAAGGAACCCTAAGTCGAGGTGTGCCGACGCAGTAATCAGGGTGCCTGAAGCCACGGAGGGCACAGGTTGGTCTTGAGAGAGCTCTACAGGAACCGAGGGAACCCCTGTGAAGTGAAGTGGGGGCTAGTTTAGAATCTGCCTCAGATTGTTGGAGGTCTCTGGGACAAGACAATTTCTTGGTGAGTTTGCATTGGGCGATTGGAACTTTTCAGGAGCGTTCAACTCCCGGGTAACTAACAGCTCTGTGCAAATCGCAGGGGTCCCTCCCTTCTGTGCCCAAGCAACTTTGCATTTAAGTTTGGTGGTGCTGAGCTTCAAACGGGCCTGGCACACTAGAGATGGAAAGGATGGTCCTCACCAAATCTCCTGCCAGGTTTGAGGCCCCAAGAGTCTAGACTCCTGAGTGCTGGAAACAGCCTGGCCAGGTCCCCAGGATCTGTTTGTGAGATTTCAGACCCAACAGATGAGGCAGGAGACCAGGTGGGAAGGAGGTGGGCTGGATTGAGCACAGGGGACGTCAGGACCTCTGTATGGGTTCCCTAGTGCCTGGGAGGGGGCAGATAGGGCAGTTGACAGCTGAGTTTTCTAAACATGCCTTAGTGACAAAGGAGGGGGGGAGAGAACTAAGGCACACCTAAGTGGCTTTGGGTGCCTCCTCACCTGTAATGGGCAGGTAAAATTAAAGACAGGTAGTGGCTGGACCTTTCCCATTTTGCACTCTGGCCCCTGATTTTCTTCTGGAGTCTGGATTAGACCAAGCAGATTTTAGCCCCACCTCAATTTAGACTTCAGAAAGAACTTCCAGGGGACTGGCTGAGGGATGGAATGTGAGGAGGTCAACTGTAAACAGAGCAACTACACCTTTGTCCTGGACCTTCCAAAGTCCACATTTTCCATAAGACCCACCTATGGCCCTAAGGAAACCGCCACTGCTGTTAACTATTTAATAGGTGCTTGGTTTTCCAGCTGGCTATCTTATAGGGCCCCCTAGCCCGATATGGGGACCTCCTAGAGACCCTGCCAATCTTAGAACTTACTAGAATGGGGAGGGGTGGGAGACCACATGGGTGTCCTCAACCTGCTGCCCAACCTGTCTGGCCTCTCCCTCAGCCATAGGCATGACTTCAGCCTCACAGGCCCGGGGTGCGGGTTGGAGAAACTTATGGCTCCTGGGGCCTGGCTGTGGCAGAGCTGTGTGCCTGGCTTCCTTCTCCCCAACCCCATTAGTCCTGGGCCCGCTGCCGGCTCTTGTTCCCCACAAAGCTGGGTTTCCTTGGGGACCAATGGTCTGGCCTGGTCCCAGCCCCCCAGCCCCTTATGGCCACATCAAAGGAGGATTGAACCCCGGGCTACTTTCTGGACTGTGGCCCTTCCTACCTTGTTGTCCAAGGCCCAGTAGACTGAGAGCAAGGAACAGTGGCGCTGAGAGGAGGCAGGTGTTTGGTGACTGCTAGCGGACATGGAGGCCAAGGTGGGGGCGGGCCTCTTGTTACTCCCATTGTAGGAAGGAGGGCTCTGATTGCCCGGGGTTTGACCCAGGCATAGAGGACTTCCCAAGGAAATGGATGATGAGAGGTTCAAGGGCTAGGGTATAGGGGAGGGCAACAGTGGTCTGCATGAAGAATGGACAACAGTGGGTCAGACAGAGCCTTTCAACGATATATGCAAAGGTAAAATGGTTGTGAGGTGCTGAGCCCAGGGGTCTCAAAGGAAGACAGAAGCCATCCAGGGTCCTCTACACACTGTTTCTAGTTCTAGGTCTCTTACAGAACTCCATCTCCTTGGCTGTCTCTGGCTCCTACCCGTACCTTCATTAATGCCAGGCCCCGATCCCCCATCTTCCCTGCAGGTTCTGAGGCGGCTCCAGCCAGCATGGTAACTCCAGCATCTCTGAGGGCCACGGGGGGTCCAGCCCCACAGGGGACACCCTAGACCTTGGACAGTCGCCATCTGCGCTCTGGCCATCCAGGCCAGCCCTCAGGCCACTCGCCATGGGTGGCTGCTTCTCCAAACCCAAGCCAGGTACCTCCTCCTCTCTGACAGCCTTCCCCCCCCCCCCCCCGCCCTCCCTTTTTATCCTTCTTTCCCCTCCCACTTTGCACTCCGCCAGCCTCCGAAGTAGGTCAGGCTAGGCAGGAGTCCGGAATGTTAATGCGCTGTAGACGAGCAGGGGTGGAGGGTGGAGGATGAGGGCTTGGGGGGTGAGAAGGCTCTCCTGGACCCTCTAGGTGGCCAGGAACAGCAGAGGATCCCTCTTGGGAAGAGGAGGAAAGGGTTCTTCCTATGTCAGGTCGGAGAAGAAGCTGCACCCTTCAGGGCCAGAGAAAGAGCACTCCAGAGATGCCCTCAGCTGTGGTGTGACCTCTGATTCTGTTTCCCTCTCTACAAAACGGGCTGGCCCCTCTGACCTCTCCATGTTGCTACTAGGGTAAAGTGGGCAGGTCCTGCTGTCTTCACTTCTTCTGAACCTCTGTGTGATATCTGGCCATCGTCTCGGCCTCTCTGGGCCTCATCTCAGGAAATCATGGCCTTGTCTAGTCCAAGAGGCTCCCTCCAGTCAGTAGTAGGGTCATTCATTGTAAAGAACTTGGGATCTGGTCTTCCACTGGATGTCCATGCTTTGGGGTCTTTCTCCCTCTAGCCCCAACTTTTCCTTCTTCCCTGCTTACAACATCCAGAGAGTCAGGACCTGCAATTATGTCAGGAATGGAGAAAGTCAGGTCCGCAGAGGTCTTCTGACAGTGCTCTGCCTAGCTAGTGCTTGGTCCACCCCCATGCAACTTACCCTGCCAATTTGCCCTGGCCAGCTTGCCCCTGCCAGCTTGCCCAGCTCTCCTTACCTGATACCCATCGGCTCCATTACCTTGGGACTCATGAGCCTTTTTTCCCTTTCTTGTGTCTGATGTGAAACTTGAGGAAGAGACCAGAGCTGTGACCCCAGCAGAAGGTCTGCTATGCCTGTCCAGGTCTGGACCACCTCTCACCGCCCTCTGTCACCTTCAGGAAGTGGTGCCCATTGCCTTGCTCTCAGTCTCCCTCCTCAGAATGGACAGGGGTGTGCCAGCAGGTCCATGCAGGTCTCACCTGGGCATCTGTGGAACTGTTAGACTGGCAGGAGATCGTGGGAACAAAAGGTCAACTGCAGTTGCTTTTAAAGACCCCCACAGGGCTGATCTACCTGGAACTCTTGGCTCCAGCCTTTCTGATCTTGGCTATTTCCTCTGTGTCTTTATTTTGTTTTGTTGTTTGCTTTTAAATTTTTATTTACTTATTTGAGAGAGAGAGAGAGAATGTGCCATGGCATGTGTGTAGAAGTGAGAGGACAACTACTTTTGTAAGTCATTTGCTTTTCTTCCATTGTGTGGGCTCCAGGGATTGCACTCAGGTTACTTTCATTGTTGCCTATAAAATCACGACCAAATGGCTTAAGGGAATAAGGGGTTTTATTTTGGCTTACAATTCTTGGTTAATTCCTTGTCGAGTTTGGCAGGAGAGCTCATAGCAACACTAGAGGGCTGAGGAAACTGGCCACACCCTATCCATATGTCATAGGACTGCAGAGAAAGGAACAATCCTCACTCGCCAGACCAGCAATACCTGACCAACTACACCAAAGGATGCCAAAACTAGACAATCTCCTGCAGGTTTTCTTTCCACTAATTCTTTACAAATGTGTCCAGAGTTCGAACCCTCAACCGTCAAGTTAACAACTGTATCGAACTATGACATGGTTTACACTCAGACGCCTTTATCCACAGAGCCTCTTGCTGGTCTTATTTGTTTGTTTTTAAGATAGGGTCTCATGTAGCCCAGGCTGATCTCAAAGTCAGTATGTAGCCGAGGGTGATCTTGAACTTTTGATCCATCTCTACCTCCCCAGTGGGGATTATAGGCATGTTGGCCACTACGCCTAGTTTTATGTAGTACCAGGTACTCAATACAGGAGCTCTGAATCTTGGGCAAATGAAACTACCAATGAAACTATCTCCCTAGCTCCCCCACCCTCTTTTTATTTAGACTGTCTCACTATGTAGTCCTAACTAGCTTGGAAGTCAATATGTAGTACAGGTTGACCTTGAACTTGCTGTGATTATCCTGCTTCTGTCTCCCAAGTACTAGGATTGTAGGCCTGAGCTATCATTCCCACTTGGTTTATTTTTAATTTTTAAATTTTGTTTTAAGGGAGTAGAGACTTCTTTTGGCTCATGGTTTGAGTCATAAGTTACAGTCCGTTAAGGTGACCGCAGGAAGCAGTAGTGGAATGATGCTTGTTGCAGCTGGTTGTAACATGCATTATTTTTCACCCCCTCTGAGACAATCTCAATATGCCGTTCATGCTGGCCTCCCACTTTCTTGCTATTCCCACTGCCCCATGGACAGTGCTATGAACACAGACTCTTGAGTGTCAGTCTAGCTTGACTCTTGCTGGCTGTGTAGCCTTGGGCAAGTGATTGCCCTTCTCTGATCCTTCACATCCTTGCGTATGCAGTGCAGCAGTTATGCCTGGCTCCAACGCAGAAAGAGCTGAGAAGCGATTATTCCTTCCTCTCTGAACTGGACTTTGAATTGCAACTGCGTGCTCGGGCCCTAGCCCTCATGCTGAACAGGTTAGGGATGAGGCTCAGGATGTAGACACGACAGTGTCTGGGTCATGAGAGTTTAGCAGTGGACACAGAAAGACAGGGGCGAGCAGAAAGTCCTATGTAAATTCTTCCCTCCCTATGTGCTTAGCTCCGTGGTTCAGTGCATATCAGCGCCTGCTTCCTCGGCCTCCTCTGTGTCGCTGTGTTCCCTTGTGTTCTGTCTCCATGGTTGTTTATTCCTGAAGAAGAAGATTTAAAGCTAGTTGCTTGCTAAGCTCAGAACTAATAGGAAGTGGTTTGGAAAGATGGCTCAATTGGTAAATGCCTGTGCCTAAGTATAAGGACCTAAGTTAGGATCCCCAGCACCCATGCGAAAGCCGGGCATGGTGGCAGGCACCTCTAACCCCAGCACTCACTGGAGCTCACGGGCCAGCCAGTCCAGTCAATCTGTGAGCTCTGGGGGTCAGTCAGAGACTCTATCTCAAACTAAACAAGATAAAGATTGTTAGGGGAAGACACTTTTCAACCTCTGCCTTCCACATGCACACACATTCATACGTACACACATACACACACAGAATATTAAAAAGAAAAGAAAAGAAAAAAAAACTACTCTTGCCAAGACTGGTGTATGCAGCTCAGTGGTCCCTACCTTTTTGTTTGTTTGTCTGGAGGGGCTTGTGCTAGGGATGGAACACGGGGACTTGCCCATGGCTCTGTTACTGACCTCTACCCCAACCTACTCTCCTCACTTCATATCTTGAAGTCCAAGAGGAGGGCCATGGTTCCCTGGGAACACGGAGCTGGGATTGACCCTACCTTGTGGACGAGCAGAGCTCCCCTTCCCACCCACCTTTCTGTTACTGCTTTTGACTTAAGGGCTTCTCATGAGCCCATCTGTGACAGTGTCTCCAGAGAATGAGAACAGCCCGACTTGGAAGGAAACTAGCTGGCACCCTGCTAGGCGTTCCTGTGGACTCCTCCAGTTCTCATTGCTGATGTCAGCTGAGCCTGATGTATTTTTGTTTTTGATTCTTCCAAAAACATCCTAACACCATTACATAAAGCATGTACGGTGGAGTCATCTTCCTTCCCACAGGGCAGCCTCCACGGTGTGGCTATGAGCTCATGCATCCTCCCACCAATCTCTGTGAAGGAAGCGATCTTCACCTCTGTTTCCTGCAAGGCCTCAGCCTGCACAGGGGACTGGGACACTTGCAACATGCAAAGATCAAGGGCCCATGAAGGGCCGGGGGAGCCAGAGGGAGCGTGAGGAAGCATATCTGGGCAAATGTGTGTGGTTAGCCACGGCTGGGAGGCCAGGGGCTCAAGCAAGCCACATAGACAAAGGCCAGAAGGTGTGAGTCAGCAGAGCCCGGCTTGGTTTTTGAGTCCTGTGTCTGGTTTGAGAGGGGTTCAGAGGTGAAAGTGGGACAGAGAGAGGAGCCACCTGCTCTCGCATTAGCCCACGCTGTGCCAGGGCTTAGCTTCCTCCTTCTTGGCCTCCTCCCTGCTGACGCAACCCAGGAGGCCGGATTACCACTGCTCGAAATTCTGTTTATTGTTCTCTTCTAATTAGAAAAATACCCCAGGCAACGTCACAGGGAATTTGGAAAATGCGGAAAAGTTCAAAGAAGAAAATGTCAGTCTCCAGCTACCTCCATCCTAGAGTAGGCCCCACGGATACTGGGTGGCCTCTTTGTGGTGGCTGTGGGGCCTGCACCTCTGCACTACTTACACATGCCCACCGTGGCTTCACCGCCAGGGCTCTGCACCCTGTACTCAAAGACACCAGCCACCCGGGGCTTTGTAAATGCTGAATGAATCCTAAACTGGGAAGCATAGCTGGGTTAAGAAGTTGAAGTTGGGGCTGATGAAATAGCTCAGCAGGTAACACGCCTGCTCACAAACATGGAGACCTACATTTGATTCCCAGAAGCCCACATGTGGTGGAAGGAGAGAGCTGGCTTCTGAAAGTTGTCTGACCTCCACCTGTGTGCCACAGTATACATGATCGTGCATCGCCTCTGCTCTCTCTCTTTCTCTCTCTCTCTCTCTTTCTCTTTCCCCTCCCTCCTCTTTCTCTCAAATAAATAAGTAAAATTCAAAAAAAGAAGTTGAATTTTTTTTTCTTTTTTTTTGTGGTGCTGGAGATCAATCCCAGGATCTCACATATGCACATGTTCTGCCACCGCGCTACAACCCGCTTGTGTGTCCTTTTTCCCCCAGGCTATATCAGAGTCGCTATATAACTGACCTTAAGCTCCTGATCTTCCTGATCCTCCGCCATCTAAGTGTTGGGATCACAGGCATGTGCCACTATACCTTGCTTTAAGTTTTAAAAAAATTTTTAACTTAATTTGTTATTATTATTGTTTACAGTGCTGAGGATGAACTCCAAAGCCTTGTGCATGCTATACCAACACTCCACCCACTGACCGAGCAATACCTCAAACTTTTTCTTTTCTAAAATTTGGGGGAAAATATTAAGTCTAGGCTAGGTGGTTTCAACCTATGATCCTAGCACTTGATAAGTGGGACAGGAAGATCAGGAGTTCAAGGATATCTTCAGCTATATCTTGAGTTTGAGACTAGTCTGGGCTACTATTTAGTGACTCTATCTCAAAATGAACAAACAAACAAATAAACAAACAACTCAACAATAACCAAAAAGACTCAAAGCTAATGGAAAAGTTCTAAGACCAGAGCAATGAGATATCCTCTCCTCTCCTCCCTTTTCTTCCCCTCCCCTCTCTTTCCCTCCCTTCTTCTCCTCTCCTCTCTTTCTCATTCTCTCCCTTGCTTTCTCTCCCTTTCTCTTGTTATTTTTGACACAGGTTCTTAGTTTGGAACCCAGGCTGGCCTGGAACTCATTATATAATCCAAGCTGACCTGGAACTCATTCCTCTTTCCTCAGTCTCTGGAATGCTATGATGATAGGCATAAACCAACCCACCCAGTTTAGAACAGTAAACTCTGAATTCTTAACACCTGCAATCACTGGGTGTGGGTGTGGATTGAGCTGCACCCAGTTTTAGACCCCCTGTTTGCTTGCACCCAAGCATCTAATAAATCCCCAAACTACCAGATACATCATCTTTGTTCATTAGACGATGCAGGACTTGGGCATGGGGGTCCTTTCCTCCAGAGAGTCCTAGACAAAGGGGAGGCTCAGATAGAAGGAGCTGTGTTCTGTGACCACTTGCTAATTTTGCAGTTGCAAAAGAAACAGTGCTGGTTGAGGCTGTAGCTTAGTCGTAGAATGCTTGCCTAACATAACAGAAATTCTCGGTTCTTCAAAAAGAAGAAAGCATGCAGGAGTGATCTGAAGTCAACCTAGAGTGTTGCCTCACGTTGACCTCTGTTTGGCACATGGTGTGGGAGCAGATCTGGCATGGTTGGGGCTCATGGCTGGTCCTGCCTACAGTGGAACTCAAGATTGAGGTGGTGCTGCCGGAGAAGGAGCGGGGCAAAGAGGAGCTGTCAGCCAGTGGCAAGGGAAGCCCCCGGGCTTACCAAGGCAATGGCACGGCTCGCCACTTCCATGCCGAGGAGCACCTGCCCTCCCCACAACCCTACCCCAGCCCTCAGGACTGCGTGGAGGCCACCGTCTGTCATATCAAGGACCTTGAAAATGGCCAGTGGGTGCTGGACTGGGCAGGGGTAGGGGGGTGGGGGGAAGGGCAGGGTAGAAGACGGGGGGGGGGGGGGAGGCTGAGCTGGGGTGGGGGTCTGGAGGGATTGTGGTTCCTAGATGCCGTGGGTACAGCCTTCATGTTTCAGCTTCTCTGGGCTGCCTGAAAGCTGGACCCTGGGAGGAGGTACCCCCAGGAGGACGTGTCTGGCATCAGGCCTGACTTCTGAGCACAGCCCTTCCCCAGGATGCGGGAAGTGGAGCTGGGCTGGGGGAAGGTGTTGCTGGTGAAAGACAACGGGGAATTCCATGCCTTGGGCCACAAGTGTCCACATTATGGGGCACCCCTGGTGAAAGGTAAGAAAGGCTGGGGTGCACGTGGGAGAAAGGGAGGCAGAGAGAGACTGTCCGTACCCTGAAGCTGCTCCAGCAGGCCCCAGGGTTCCCATTTATTAGTGAGTTTTTCCGGGCTGTGGAGAGGACCTGCAGGAGTCAGGACACAAGGATCCTGGAGGGCAGCCCTTGGGCGTGGCTCCAGCCTAGCCCTGCCTCTTTCCAGGTGTACTGTCTCGGGGTCGTGTGCGCTGCCCCTGGCACGGTGCCTGTTTCAACATTAGTACGGGGGACCTGGAGGATTTCCCAGGCCTGGACAGTCTGCACAAATTCCAGGTGAGCCTGGGAGTGTGGGTTTGTGGAGTCGGCAACAGAACAATCTCAGAGGCAGATGCTGAACGATTCTGCCCTCGCAGGTGAAGATTGAGAAGGAGAAGGTGTATGTTCG
Source organism: Typhlomys cinereus (assembly GCA_023101885.1). NCBI lineage: Eukaryota > Metazoa > Chordata > Mammalia > Rodentia > Platacanthomyidae > Typhlomys > Typhlomys cinereus. The sequence continues at coordinate 879,104 of JALPQD010000107.1, forward strand.
GGCCAGCAAGCAGGTAACAGAGTGACTCAGGGCTCAGAGTTGGGGAAGGCATCTTGGTTCAGAGGAGGACATGAACGAAGAGGTCTTGCGGTGGGAAGGAACCTGGCATGGGAAGGAGTGAGGAAGTGCAGCGTGGAGACAAGGCTGGCATGGACCACAAGATCGTGGATTCACCTCATTTCCCACTACTCCCAGGCTTTGCAGCTGCAGCGAAGGACAAAGGTGATGGCCAAATGCATTTCTCCAAGTGCTGGGCACAGCGGCAGCACCAATGTGCTCATAGTGGGTGCAGGTTGGTATTGGGGTGATGAAAGGTAGAATGAGGGTTGGGGGGGGGGAGACCCGGTTCCTTGGTTCATGGTCCTTTCCCTCAGGTGCTGCTGGCTTGGTATGTGCAGAAACACTGAGGCAGGAGGGCTTCTCAGACCGCATCGTCCTGTGCACGCTGGATCGCCACCTGCCCTATGACCGGGCCAAACTCAGCAAGGTGGGCACGCGGAGCAGGAGAGACCAGGCTGGGGACCATCTGTGCCGGGCAGAATCTGGATCCTTATCCCTATGGATCTGGATCTGGGCAGATATGTGTGGGTTACCCCTTATTAGAGGGACAGCTACCCACATGGAGCTTTGTCTGATACTCCTTGGAGGTCTGGCCAATCATTCTTTCCACTCTTATGAGGCCCATCTGGTACCCTAAAAACATCTGGGTTTTTAGTTCTGCCTTTCAGTCTCTGTGACCCAAGGTTGGCCTTATGCTCCCTGGGCTCCGTGTCTTCTACTACAAAATGGAGCCCTGGCCATCTGGCTCTGACTCAAGTTGGCTGTGTCCCCCAGTCCCTAGATGTACAACCTGAGCAGCTGGCTCTGAGGCCCAAGGAGTTCTTCCGGGCATATGGCATCGAAGTGCTCACTGAAGCACAGGTATGAGGGGGGATGGTAGAAGCATGCGGGGCAAAGGGTTCACACAGGAAATATGAAGGGCATGAGATTGTATGGGCCCATGGAGGCAAGATAGGCATTCTTCCCTTCTGCCCCACAGTTCAGGCCTGGGGTCTAGCTGGGCCTTCTTCCTACTCACAGAGCCTCAAGGGAGATGGTCTCATCAGAGCTAGGATGGGAGAGCCTGGGGGGTCTTGGAAGTGTAAAGAGAGCTTTGTGGATTAGGTGGTACCTGAAACTTTAAGAATGGAGGCCATGGGCTGGAGAAATGGCGCAGGAGTTAAGACACTGCCTCATAAGCAGTTCTGATCCCAGGTTCCACGTAAAAAATGCCAGGCAGAAACTGTGGCAGCCTGCACTTCTGGCCCTGGTGGGCGGAGCCTAGGCAGAGCCTAGAAAACCCAGAGGAAAGCAAAAAGGAGGTAGAAGCAATCCGGGATGATTTCCAAAGTCACACTTGGTCCTCCATAGGGATACATGGTGCTCTGTGACACACATACACACACACGCACACACACACACACACACTAAAGTAAAAAAAAAAAAAAGAGTGGAGTCCACAGGGCTGGGAAGAGGTTAAAACCTTTGCCTCACAAGTAGATTCTGAGTTCAGATCGTTAGATCCCACACAAAGCTGCCAGATGTATATGGCAGGAGCAGAGTCTGGAAACCTCAGAGTAAAGCAGTAAGCTGGTAGAGCAATCCAGGATGATTACGCCTCCAGAGGAACATGCACTCAGATGCCCTTTTGTGTACACACATAAAAGTGAGAGAGAGAGAGAGAGAGAGAGAGCGAGAGAGGGCAAAAAAAATAGATGACAATAAAAAAAAAAAAAGGAGTGGTTGTGCGGCCTCCCCATGGCTGCCTTTTAGAAATCTAGCTCCGCTCTGGGAGGGTCTTGTGGGACCCAGAAGTGGGCAATAAGACCCAAGCCTGTGCCTAGGCCTCATTCTGCCCAGTGATGATTGCAGGTGGTCACAGTGGATGTGAGAAACAAGAAGGTCGTGTTCAAGGACGGCTTCAAGCTGGAGTACAGCAAGTTGCTGCTGGCTCCAGGGAGCAGGTGGGAGGATGTCCTCTAACTTCACCAGATGAGTGGGCAGGACATCAGGTAGGATGGGAGGCCCTGACTAATGCTGCTGTGCTTCAGCCCGAAGACCTTGAGCTGCAAAGGCAAAGAGGTAGAAAATGTGTTCACCATCCGCACACCTGAGGATGCCAACCGTGTGGTACGCCTGGCCCGGGGCCGCAATGCTGTCATTGTGGGCGCTGGCTTCCTAGGTGAGCTGCTGCAGGGGATGGGGTAGTGGTTAGATGCCATAACCACTCCCAGGGCATGCTGGCTCTGAGAGTTAGTGTCCGACCTGTCACCTTTTTGCCCACCACTCCAGGGATGGAAGTGGCTGCCTATCTCACCGAAAAGGCCCACTCAGTATCTGTAGTGGAACTGGAGGAGACACCCTTCCGAAAGTTCCTAGGGGAGCGGGTCGGTCGTGCTCTTATGAAGGTAAGTGTACCCCAGTGGCTAGCTTCTTAGCACCTTGTATGTCCAGCCTAGTCCCTGGCCAGGGCCTTGCCCATGGCTCACCTGCCCACATGCAGATGTATGAGAACAACCGGGTGAAGTTCTACATGCAGACAGAGGTGTCAGAGCTCCGGGCTCAGGATGGCAAGGTGGGCCTTTCTCCCTCTCTGTTGCTGTCTGTCTTTCCCTGTGTCCAGAAGCTGGGGCTACCTGTTTACCCACCTACTTCCCCCAGCTGCAGGAGGTGGTACTGAAGAGCAGCAAGGTCCTTCGGGCTGACGTCTGCGTGGTGGGCATTGGTGAGTGGGTGGGCAGATGGGCACGAGGGAGCTGATCCATCCTCACATGTTCTCAAGTGAACTCAAGCCCTCCTCTAACCTTCAATTTTCACCCGCGTATCACCACTGATACCCATTTCACAAGACTATTGGGAAACATGTACCTGGCTTAGCCCCGACCCGTCATGGAGCAGGTGCTTAGTAATTGCGCCTAAACTCCATTCTGTGTTCTGAGTAGGATGCAGGACACGAACAAGTCTCCAGTGGGTCCCTACACTGGCTGACATGGTGGTATGGAGAGAGGCAAAGCTGGGAGGTGGCAGCATAAGCCCGTGGGTCCCTGCTTTCAGGGTCCTAGAATCGTTTTTGGAGTGGACGATTCCTGAGGCCAGATGGAGAGCCCAGTGCTTTTGGGTGGGGATGGGGGGGGAGGGACACATGAAAGCCTCTGGTTGGGCAGCCTGTCTGTGATAAATCTGAGGCAGGAGTAAAGAGATGAAGAAAGAGAAGGGTGAGACTAGAGTGCGGATGTAATGGCCTCTGTCCTGTTAGGTGCGGTGCCTGCCACGGGCTTCCTGCGGCAGAGTGGCATTAGTCTGGATTCCCGAGGCTTCATCCCTGTCAACAAGGTGGGGCCGCATGAGGTGGGAGGGGTGCCCATTCAGACATGGCTGGAATTCCGAGCCAGCCCCCTGTCTCCCCCGTGAAGCCTTGAGCTCTCTCCCTGCAGATGATGCAGACTAGTGTTCCCGGCGTGTTTGCTGCCGGCGATGCCGTCACCTTTCCTCTTGTCTGGAGGAACAACCGGAAAGTAAACATCCCACACTGGCAGATGGCTCATGCCCAGGGTATGGCTAGTCCTGGGGCAAGTTGAAGGGTGGGAGGCCGTCCTCAAGCTTCAGGTTCCTCCAGTACCACAGTGCAGGTGCTGTTCTGATTCTTAGGTCTGTGTTAGGCATTCGAAGTTTGATGATGGCTTCTTTGGCCAGTCTCATCCAGGTGAGCAAGCCAATACACAGAGCAAACCCCATAGCCCACATCCAGGATACTGTTGTACACCCGTGTAGCCAGGCACAATCCCCTACGCCCCCAGCTCTCCTTTTACTATTCTCCCCTTTCTTTTGCTCTCAAGGACATATATTCGGCAGACTTTCTCCCTAACTTGTACAATCATCCTGGGAAAAGAGAGAATTAGGCTAGGGTCTGTTTCCCTTGGGCCACTAGACGATCTCTGTGAGCTCGGTTGTCTCATTCAGACCTCTGAAAGCAGCCCTCTAACCGAGGCTGAGTGGGAACATTGTGCTTTCTGTGGGATAGCTCCCCCACCATGTCTGATAGCCACCGAGTTTCCTGAGCCTCACTGAGTGCAAATTTCCGGTTGGTGCTCCTAAACTGCAGATACCAACCAGCCACCTAAGGAACTCATAGAGAACCTCCGTACTTCTAGACTTGGACAGTAGACTCCAAATGTCTGCCTTCCTTTTCTTCTGCCTTTGCTATTACCTGAAGGTCTGCTGCCTGAAACCCTATCCTTTCTTTTTTGTTCAAATTCAAGGTCTAAATAGATCGTTTGAGCATAATGACCCAAATGCCACTCCTCGGCCAAAATATAATTAAGATTTGGGCTCCATCCTGAGGAGTCTCACAAGTTTTCGGCTATGGAGTCAGGCGGGACCTTACAAGATCTGAAGTCCTTGCATTTCTGCTGCCCTGACTTTTGTGTCCAATATCATCCTTTTCTAGGTCTGCTGGGTCTGATGAATTGTCTGTGTACACAGCTGAAATCACGAAGCATCCCACCACCCCAGCAGACCTTTCAGAAGCAGGATAGGTCGTTCAAACTGAGCAGACAAAGTAGCTCCAGTGGAGCCAGATGTTCCCCTCTGTACCAGTCAGTTTCACCTGAAGGTGGACCCTAGACTGAACAATATGCCGCTCTTGGGAGTTCTGGACAGTAGCTACACCTGTCAGGAGTCCAGAGTTAGGGGGACCCAAAGTAGGAATAGCGAGGGCAAGCGCCAGGGCTCTTATCACCCTGAATCTTGCAGGGCGTGTGGCGGCCCAAAACATGCTGGCACAGGAGGCGGAGATCAACACAGTGCCATATCTGTGGACTGCTATGTTCGGCAAGAGCCTACGCTATGCTGGTAACTAGGAGACTGTCATGAGGGCAGAGCTTACAGAAGTCAGGGGTAAGGGTCTGAAGGCACTTAGGGCTTGGGTTTGGGAGTTTGCACACAGCCAGCGAACTCTTAGGAACTGGCAACTAAGAGCTGGTGGGTCCAGGTGTGGTGGTGCACCCCTATAACCGCAGCACTCTGGTGGTGGAGGCGAGAGGAGCAGGAGGTGGAGGCCAGTCTAAGCCGAATGGTGAGACCTGAGGGTGGGGATAGGACTACTTAAGCGAAGTAGGGAGCAGGGAGGGTTTCTAGTCAGGAGTTAGGAGGACACAGGGTGGGGAGACAATAAAAGTCTCCCCCTCCCTCAATTCACGTGGGTACCCCCCCACCAGGCTACGGAGAAGGCTTTGACGACGTCATCATTCAGGGGGATCTGGAGGAGCTGAAGTTTGTGGCTTTTTACACCAAGTGAGATCAATGGGGTACAGTTGGGGGGTGTGAAGCAGGGGGAGTTCTGCTGGGAAGGGATACTCAAGCCAGCCAAGCTCTTCCTGAGGAGGAGCTTAGCTGAAAGGCCAGTGACTGGCAAAGGGAGGCAGCTGGGCAGGAGACATTGCAAAGGAAAGGCGAGGAGTGAGTAGTGACAAGACTTCCTGCTACACACTAGCCGATACTTTGCCTGCAGGACAGTTCTTTTAGGTGGGCACTGACACTCCACTTTACAATGAGGAAAAAATCATGCTGGTATGGAAAGATGATGCCAGGGCTGGGGCCCAGCTCTAGGCCTGCTAAGGGCCGGAGCTTCCCTACGGCAGCCTGACATCTGTACTGGGACCAGTGGAGGGCTGGATGCTCAGGATATCCCTGCTGTCCTGGGCAAGAGCCCTCCCAGGACCCCAGGTAGACAGGAGGGTATGTGATCTTCGAGAAGGTCTGCTGCCAGTGTTCCTCAGATTCAGGTTCCTTTTCTTTACAGAGGTGACGAGGTGATCGCTGTGGCCAGCATGAACTACGATCCCATTGTATCCAAGGTGGCTGAGGTGCTGGCCTCAGGCCGGACCATTCGGAAACGGGAGGTGGAGTGAGTGTGGCTGTGGGAGGCCTTGGGGGGTGAGGGAGAAAGTCTTCTGTAGGATTGACTTAAGGTACCATGGCAGTCCCTCACTTTTAGTCCCAATCAGTCTGAGGGTTCCAGGGCTATCAGGTAGTGTGGAACATGGTTTAGTTGTTTGGAAGCAGGCTGATTAGATATACTTATTGGGGGAGAGGGACGGAAGGTAGAACAGGGCCAGTGCTGTGGGGTGGAAGTCGGGCACGCTACTTGGATGAGCCTAGGCTGGAACTCCTGTACTGATGTGTTTAGTGCTGAGCCTGGCAGAAGCTAGATGGAGGAAACACAACCGACGATGCCCCCAGAAATGCCCGACACAGAGATGGAGGGTGTCTGTGTGAGGTCTTGGCAACATTACACATTGACCATTAGTCCATTAAGACCTTTTTTCCAGCACAGTGCCGTCGATAACACCCTGCGACTTGTGCAGACAGCTTCCAGGCAATGAGGGTGGGGGCCATGATTTAGGGGATTTAAGCTGGAAACAATGGGGGTCCAAGAGTAGGCCTGATGAATGACATGTTTTCCTTGGCCTTCTGTTTTTCCCTCTTGCCTTCGCAAAGATTGTTTACGCTGCACAGCAAGTACGTGTGTCCTCTGTCCTTCTTCTTGACTGTTCTCAGTCTTTCCTACCTCAACCCAATGATCTAACCACTTCCTATCTGGCTTAAGCCCATTTTCCCTGCTGGGCACCAGGCTGTGACAAAAAGCAACCACTGCTATCCTCAAGAGTCAGCTGGTCATGGTGCCCAGAGGGGAGCATCTACTGTCTTCTGCCCTGACCCATTCTTGCCTCATTCCTGCAGAACCGGGGACATGTCTTGGCTCACAGGAAAAGGATCCTGAGTCCCCATATGGGAAGGCACGCTGGGACAACAAGCTCAGAGACCAAGATCTGGGGGCAGGTGCCAATCTTCAATTTCCCAGGATCCCCTAGGGTGGAATCTGAGCACTACCAGTGCTTGCCTTCAACTGCCTGGCTTCCCTCCAGAGAGGCCAATGCTGCCTCCAGAAGATGCTCCTCCTGCAAGGCCACAGCTGTCATCTGCAGCTGGCTTTGCCTATTTCCCTCTGTCAGGAATGTTTTCCCTGGAGGACCCTGCAACATTACCTTAAAAATTAAAATGCACACATTTGCAGATCTGTGTCCCAGTGTAATTGGGTCATTACCCAAAAGGGAGAGCCAGCACTTGGAATACCAGCACTTAAGGAAGCAGAAGGGGCAGGAGGGTCAAGGCCAGCCTGGGCTACATGAGATTTTGTTGTTGTTGTTGTTTTAGTTTCTTTAGAGGTCGGAAGCAGTTAATGTTTGACACCTCAGGGTATGTGAGCACTTAGGAACATAGGGACTGGATTTTGAGTCTGAGTCCATGCATCTCATAGCAACCAAGTTTCCTGAATCCTCATTTCACAGGTGAAGAAGACGACTCAACCGGGAGTCAAAATACAATTTTAATATGAGAGTAGTGGGCTGGAGAGATGGCTCAGGGGTTAAGACTTTGTCTCACAAGCAGAAAGTCCTGAGTTCAGATCTCAGGTCCCAGGCAGAAGAGACGGCCTGCACTTCTGGCCCTGGTGGGTGGAGCCTGGGAAATCCCAGAGCGGAGCAAGGAGGAGGTAGAAGCAATCCAGGATGATTTCCGGTCACCCTCGGTTTTCCACAGGGACACACAGTGCCCTGTGATACACACATACACGCGCGCGCTTGCGCACGCACACACACAGATAAAAGAATAAAATAAAAAGGAATAAATAAAAATAAAATTTAATTCTAAAAAAAAAAAAGTAGTGTAGCTGGGTGGTAGAGTGTTTGTCTAGTGTGAGAAGAGCCCTGGGTCCAGGAAAAACAAAAAGAGAACCCTGCTGGTAAGCAGGAAAGAGAAATCAAAGGCACCACTTCATGCAAACTTCCTAGCTAGTCAAGAGAATGAGCGGGGCAGTGAGGAATCGGATTGGAAGGAACGAACAGAAAATGAGTAGTAGTGCGGTCTGCAAGCCGGAACTCTAAATCTGGGGTTCTGGAAGCAGCGGACGATCCAGGCAGGGACCACGAGCAGGTACAAGGCATGCTGGGAACTTAGAACCTGCAGCCGTTGAGGGGTTACATTCTGGCGTCTGTCCAATGCTAGGGGACCGCGTTTACTGAAAGGCTTGGAATCCAAGTCGGTACTTTGTCAGAACTGCTTTCTGGAACGTTATTGTGCTAGCTGCAAGATCGGCCACCGGCTTGTGTGCTGGCCCCGCCGTGTCACCAAGAGAGCAAGGCTTGTCGGGAAGTGCGGGCTGCCCTCGGTGGGGCGCTGGCCGGAAGTGCCACGCCGTGGGCGCAGGGCTCTCCGGGAAATGTGGTCCCTCCGCGCGGCCCGGGGCGGTGGCCGCAAGTTCTACTGTCCCGGCGATCGATCGGGCTTGCACCGGGGATGGCTGGGCCAGGTGGCTCGGGGGTCCCCATCGGAGCCGGGGCCCTGGCAGGAGGGGCGCGCTCCAAGGTGGCTCCAAGCGTGGACTTTGATCACAGTTGCTCAGACAGTGTCGAGTATCTGACACTTAACTTCGGGCCCTTTGAAACAGTGCATCGCTGGCGGCGCCTCCCGCCCTGCGACGAATTCGTGGGTGCCCGGTATGTCGGGGTGCTAGGGATCCTGGGAGCACGGGGAGCGGGAATGAGCGCTGAGGATGCTCCAGGGTGGGCTCTAGAGGCGAGACCTGTAGTGGTGTTCTGGGATGAGAATTTTGCAATGGGCCGGTGGTTTTTAGAACTGAGAAAGGAGTTCCCAGGGTATCAGCTGTTGTCTTGGCTCATAGGGAAAGTGTACGATTTGGGTCCCTGACCTGTGAGATGGGGCAGGGAGTCTGGAGAGGCCCCATGTGTACCGTGTGTACCAGGTATCCCCTCACGCAGAGTCCCTTGAGCTATGATGGAAATTTAAGGATCTCTAGATCTTGGCAGTTGAGAGGGGTTATCCAACTTCTGTGGTAGCCACCATGCGTAGTCGTCTATTCCTTGGAAGCCTGCCATCTGGGAGGGTCCTGGACTCACTTCACCCCTTATTTCTTTCTAGGCGCAGCAAGCACACTGTGGTGGCATATAAGGATGCCATCTATGTATTTGGTGGAGACAACGGGTGAGTTTGAGGGATTTGACCAGGTCGAGAGATGCACTGTGCTTTGAAAAATGGGACCTGTACACTGCCTTTCATCATTAAGCATTTGTGAGCCGCATTCCCTATCTACAAGGTTTCTGGCGTTTGGATCCCAGGCCATGATGAGGATTAAGGATCCTGTGTTAAAGCCCCTCAGCCTGCATTCAAGCTAGTATTACATGCTCAATATGTGGAGATATCTCTCTTGTTTTGAACGAGGAGACACAGCCTTGGAAGAATCATGTGTACCTTTGCTGCCAACCTTGTCCAGCACATTTCCTTTTTTTCTGCTCTTCCCTCTGTCCACATGCTTACTTTGTAGCCAAAAGACATGGAGATCCTGGGAGCACCAGCTCCATGCTCATATGCTGCCACCAGTTAAGTTGTGACTGTTTTCCCTTGCCACAGTTGCATGTTTGTACATGACTAGTCCTGAGTCCTAGTTCCACCTCTCAGGCACAGAATCTGACCTGAAGCCCAGAAGGTATTATAACCTTGGTCTTACAGATTCCTTGAGGAAGTGATTTCAGGCAGATGGACATGCCTCATGTTTTTAAGGACATGAAAATTTGGTGATTTTTATGCACCCAGCATGTCTCTACAATCTCTTTCCTCCAAGAGTAGTGAGGAATCCATTCATAAATACAATTTAGATTGTGTTCCTTCTCAGCTCATAATTCTGTGATATCAACCCCACTCTCTAAATAAAGCCCAGTCCTCATGAAACCTTACACATTTGCGGCCCATTGTTCCTTGATTGGCCTTCTGGTCTTTTTGCTATGTATGTATTATTCCAAGCTTCCTTCTGCCCAGCTTTTTGCCGTGATTTTTCCCTACTTCTTGATTCCCTTCTGATTTTTTTTTATTATTATTTTTTAACTTTGTGTGTGTGTGTGTGTGTGTGTGTGTGTGTGTGTGTGTGTGTATCAGACAGCACTGTGTATCCTTGTGGAGGATGCAAGAGTGACTTTAGGATTGCTTCTTCATCCTTTTTGCTGAATTCTGGGATTTCCCAGCTTTTTTGCCAGGGCCAGAAGTGCAAGCTACTGATTCCACCTGGCGTTTTTTTTTTTTTTTTTTTTTTTTTTTATGTGGGATCTGGATCAGAACTCAGGACTTTCTGCTTTCGAGGCAGTCTTAACCCTTGAGCCATTTCTCTAGCCCTCCCTTCTGATTCTCATAGACAAGACTTTTCCTCTTCCCTTACCTTTTATTGCCCCCATCTATACCTGAAACATGTAAATATTATGATCTGTCTTTTCTGCTAAGACAGAACCATGATCCTTTCATTTTTGTATCCCAGAGCCCAGATGTGGATGCTCCTTTAGTGAAGGAGTGAATCTCATCAGAAATTCCCCAACCAGAAAAGACTTGGGTGTCTAGCAAACAGTGGTGGGTAAGAAATTGAGATCACTGTCCTTAAGACAACTTTTGTAGGTAGCATTTAGACAGCTGCATAGCAATAAAAAGAAATGTTTTTATAGTGCTGGAGAGATGACTCAAGAGTTAAGACTCTACCGTGCAAGCAAAAGGACCTGAATTTGGATCCCATGTAAAAACACCAAGTGGAAATGGCTGTGGCCTGCACTTCCAGCTCAGGAAGTCAGAGACTGGGAAATCCCAAAGTGAAGCAAAAGGAGGTAGAAACAATCCAAGATGATTCCTCAAGTCATTCTGTGTGTCTCCACAGTGCCTTCTGATATACTGACAGACCCCACAAAGAAATATTTTTACTACGATGTTTCAAAAGAAAATTTGAAAAAAATTTTTATGCATCTCTATGACTGTTACTTGTGACAAACCAGAGCAGTCTTCATTCAACATAATGGAATAGTAACTCCCACGGGACAATAGCAATAATGAGCTGTGTAAAATAGGAGTAAAGAAACAGAATAATAGGGGAAAAAAACCCTGATTGTTTACATTAGGTTACTTAGTACCAAGGCTACTTCTTTCTTTGGTAAAAGTTATAGCAGAATATACTTCCTTATTGCACTGACTCAGGTAGACTGGAATCTTGCTTTCAGGAAAAACTGGTGTGTCTTGGGATAGCCTGTTTTTTTAATGTTTCGGTTTATTAGATTTTTGGCCCCAGTTACTTCATTCTGGTTTGGTCTGGTCTCTGAGCCTAGTACAAAAATTCATTTCAAAACAGTGGCCTTCCATTTTTTTTTTTTTTTTTTTTTTTTTAGCAAGCACTACCAAATTTATCTAGTGACACTAAGAATCAGGATGCAAATCTGTGTCACTGGCTGCTACTTTGTAAAGATTCTCTGAGTACAAAGGAAGGTGACTTTTTGGAACATGGGTGAGAAAAGAAAAGAACTGGGCATGGCACCACCTTCTAAACTCTGACCTCCTGGCTCTGTGGCTGTGTTTCTTTTATAAAACTGAACCTGGCAGGGCACTCAGCTCTGCAGACTGGGAAGGCAGGGCAGGACAGAGCAGGGCAAGGGTACCCCATAAAGGCCTGGCCCTAGGGGAGTGCTGGCTCCTCTTGACCCACTCTTCCTCCTTCAGAACAAAAGAGCTGATTAGTAATATGATGGTTCTGTAAGACAGTCCAGTGGCCAGTGAATTTGTTTCCAAATTTTCTTTTTCTTTAGTGTGGTTGCTATATCAGTTTTGCAGAAAAGGTGGGAAGAAGATGGGAAAGGTATGGAAGGACGCATGTCCTCTGATGTGTGGGCCGATATTTTATTGAATTGGCATAACATCGTGAGGGGTTAGTGCAGAAGTGAAGATTCAGGAGGTTGGGGTGAGGTGTGAATGATGGCTTTGACCTGTGGGACATCTCATGGCCTCATATCAGCCTTGAGTGGGCTACTGGTGGTAGGACTCAGACTGGCTCTTCCTGTGTGGCAGCCCTGGTTGCCCACATCAACTGGGGGCCTCCTTGATAATAACTGCTCTTGTCCTTTGATTATTTATGGGTTCCCTGACCCTAGCCAGGTCCAGAGGTCAGCAAACCAGCTACGGATGGTTCTTTTTGGTATACCCCTCCCCACATCCTGGGTGCATTCCCTGGCCATCTACAAGATCCTGGTGAGGCAACGTCTCAAAGTGGCCTGAACAACCCTTGTTTTCACTGCCTTTCAGAAAGACGATGCTCAATGACCTCCTGCGGTTTGATGTGAAGGACTGCTCCTGGTGCAGGTAGGCAGCCTTTGTACTCCAGGACCCTACCTTTCCTCGTGGAGCACAGCAGCACTGGACTGGGCCTGCTGGTTGGAGTCAACTCATTATGAAGAGCCAGGGACAAGCACTATAAATCAGAACCCAGGGGGGCTTCCTCTTCCCGTGTTTCTTTGCTAGCCACCAGTGAACTGAGGGGGTCTGCTTGGTCTTGCTGTCAGTCTCTGCTCTGGGAAAGAGACCCTTTTAGTCATGTATCACATGTATCACAAGAGCCTTTGGGCCTATGTTCCCGTGTGAGCAAACTTCTCTCAGGCTGCAGTAGGGTCTCACATAGTGCAGGCCTCAGCTATTGGGTTGCTCAGGAATGACTGCTGGTGCGGAGTCCCAGGGTCTCCTGTCCAGGTCCTATGGCTGCTAGAGGACACCTTCAAGCAGAGAGCAGCATACAGACCCTGGCTGACCATCCTCTGGAGATGCCTTTAACTGCTGTAGCCTTGGGCAAGAGCCACCTATTCCCTTTTGGTGCCACATTATCCAGTGCAGTGTCCCCTGCCAAGGAAATTTATGGATCCCAGGGTCAGGACACACTAGGCCCTCTGAGCTCCATTGTTTGCTCCACAGGAACATAGACCCAAAGGCTCTTGTGATACATGTTCTATGAGCTACTCCATTGGTCCCAGCAGGCTTCTGGAGTAAGATCTCATTGTACCCCTTTAACAGAGAAGACTGTGGGGCTTAGGAGGTCACGTCACTGCCCAGGACACTCGAATATGGCAGAGCCGCTCCAGTTGACATCACTTGCCAATCCTCTGCCCAGGAATCACCCTGGGGCCCTCTGGTACACACACACACACACAGATACATAATGTGTACATAATCCCATTAAAAGAAAGAGACAGAGATACACATAGAGGTATGAGGGATGACCTCCAGTAACAGGATTTATGCAACAATTTTAGTACTTGTTGATTTTTTTTTCCCCCTCTTATTGGTGTTTTTAAAGTTTCTGTAATGAGGAAGTGTCAACTTTGAAATACAAAAGTAAAAGAAAGCTGGACATTCTGACATGTATCTTTTGTTCCAACTATTTGGAGACCAATGTGGAAGTATTGCTTAAATCATAAATTTGAAGCCAGCTTGGGTATTAGAGTGAGAGCCTGTCTCAAAGAACTAACAAATGACTAGTCATGGTTGAAGTAAGTATGCGATTCCAGCATTCAGGAGACTAAGATGGGAGAATTACAAATTCAAGTCTGACTTGGATTACAATAGCATAGTGTGTTATATGCCAGCCTGAGTTACTTAGCAACATCCTGTATCCAAAATGAAGAAAGAGGGCTGGAGAGGTGGCTCAGGGGTTAAGTCTCCGCCTTGCAGGCGGAAGGTCCTGAGTTCGGATCCCAGATCCCACGTAGAGACGCCAGGCGGAAGCGGGGGCGGCCTGCGTTTCTGGTCCTGGTAGGGTGGAGCCTGTGAATCCCGGGGCAGAAGGAGGTGGAGGTGTCCATGGTGGTTCGCGAATTCGTCCGTGGTTCTACACACACACAGACACATACACACACACATGCGCACAGTTGAGTAAATAATAATAATAAAAAATTAAAAAAAAAAAAAAAAAAACAAAATGAAGAAAGAGTGGGCAGAGGGAAGGAAGAAAAAAAATAAAAGGATGTGTTAGGGGACATCTTGTGGGGGCATTGGAATGCTTTGGTGACCCCTACTGATCTACTCCTGTGCCTATCCCAGAGCCTTTACTACTGGCACCCCACCGGCCCCTCGGTACCACCACTCAGCAGTTGTCTATGGGAGCAGCATGTTTGTCTTCGGTAAGCATCCTCCTCCTTCCTTGGCCCAAGATGCCCTGCTTCCACTCCCTTCCACCCGTCACAGGTCTTTTCTTGTGCCGTGCTTGGCAGTTGTTCTTTGTCCACTGGAGTTCTCAGAACATGGTTTTCTCTAACATCCTGAACTTATGGGGTTGCTCTTTAATGCCTTGGGTGGGAAACAGTGGACTGTCCACCTCTGAGTCCCTAAGACCCAGTGTAGAGGTGAACAGGTGAGCAGTCGGTGCCTGTGGGGTCATGCATGTGAATTGGGGCCAGATTCTGTCTACTTCCATGTTTAGACATTGCAGTAGAGCCTCAGATAGGACACTTTGCTTTTATTTTTCTCTACCCAGGGGGCTACACTGGTGATATTTATTCTAATTCTAACCTGAAGAATAAAAATGACCTTTTTGAATACAAGTTTGCAACTGGCCAGTGGACAGAGTGGAAAATTGAAGGACGGTAAGAGACTTTAGGAAGAGCTGCCAGAGCAAGAGGGGCTGAATGGTGGTGGCTCTGGATTGTGCCCCTGCCATATACGCATGAGGAGCCCGGAGTTGGGAGAGGCCTGAGGGAGGAAACCAGGAACTGGCTCTTGATTCCTCGCTGCCCACAGCCTGTTTCCAGCTCTAGATTCCCTTCTTTTATGAGACCTGGGTATACTGCTTTGTCAGCTCTTCCTTTGACATGTTGGTGGCAAATAGGGGAGACCTTATGCCTGTATGGACAGTTGAATCCTCCCACCCTTCCCACACCCCTCTTAGTACTGGAGATGGAACCCAGGACCTTGTGCATAATAGACAAGTGCTTTGCCACTGACTATGAGTTCAGGGATTATAGGTATGAGCCACCATACCTGGTTTTTTTGCAAAGCTGAGATTACCCATTGTCTCATGTACGTTAGGAAAGCTGTCTTCAAACTGAGTTGCATCACCTGATCATTTTGCTCTGTTTCAGGTTAGGGTCTCCTGTGATCTTGACCTGAGACTTGCCATGTAGTCAAGACTGATCTTGAAGTCTGATCTTCCTCCCTCCAAATTTGTAGTGCTGGTGTTATAGACATGCAGCGTCATGCCAGGCTTCAACATCTGAAATTTTTATGCTTCCATTGAACAGGCCTGTTGTACCGTTGCTTATTTTCAGTTGCCGCACTGCCCTCTGGGTTTCAGTGTCAGGCAAATGTGAGCTTCCCAACACATAGAGCCGTGTGCTTTTTCCTGCCTTGATGACTCTCCTTGTTATTTCCTTTGTGTTCTAGGTTGCCAGTTGCCAGGTCAGCCCATGGGGCCACAGTATACAGTGACAAGCTGTGGATCTTTGCAGGCTATGATGGTAATGCCAGGTAGGCCATAGCCAGCTATCTCTGCATGTGCTTAATAGCAGAGTAAACTCTCCTGGCACCTGATAGCTCGCACTGGGGAGGGTTACTCTGGCGACTTTTAAGCAGCACTCTGAGGGATTCTCAGGAGAGGGCATGGGGCGGGGAAACATAGCCCCCTTGATTTTTCTTAGACGAGACACAGGAGGAGGGCCATAGAGGGGTTCAGTTGAGTGGATAGGCAGGCAGCATCCTGACTGAGATTCAGCCCTGGGTTCCTACCTGGGTTAAGTCTCTTCTTTTAGAAAATCAGTTTTGTTGTATTTGACTAATGATAGTATTTATCCCAAACTTTAGCATTACAGATACACTTAATATCGTGGGCGCTATGGGTGGGTTTTATGATACAATGTGCTTTTTCTGCCCCAGGGGGCAGAGCTGAGGAAAGTGCTGGCCCTGCTTCATTGCCCTACTTCTTTCAGGACTGGGCAGCAAACCTTCACACAGAAAGTAAGGGCCATTGGAGACTGGGATGTAGTACCTTCTCTCCCTGAAATTCCTGTTCCCTCAAGATAGCAGCACTGTCCCTACCCATGTGGCAGGTAGTTTTTCCCTAGAGCCATAACTCCCATATTGACTCAGGATCAAAGGATCCTGATTCCTGTGCCCTGATACAGGTTAAATGACATGTGGACAATTGGCCTCCAAGACCGAGATCTCACGTGCTGGGAGGAGGTAAGAGATGCAGCAAGCATGATGCAGGTGGTAGATGAAGGGTGTCAGGTTGCAGTAGAAAATGGTGAAGATCATAGTTGGGGTACAAGTGAGAGGTCTGGGGGTGGAGCAGGGCAGAGGCTGTCTTTCTTTCACTAAGGCTCAGCCTCTTCCCTCCTTAAATTCCTCCTAACCTCATGGTCAATTCCAGCAGCAACTAGAGACTCCAATTGGGCTGGAGATATGGCTCGGCAGGTAACATGCTTCAGTAGCACACATGAAGCCTGGGTTTGATCCTCAGTACCACATAGACTCAGTGTAGGGTACATGCCTGTAATCTCAGAACTCAGGAGGTGGAAGCTGGAGAATCAGAGGTTCAAGGTGGGTCTTGGTTACATAGCTTAGGCTACATGAGATCCTGTCTTAAAAAAAAGAAAAAGAAAAGGAGACAAATGGTAGAACATTTGGATAGCATATGTAGGACCTAATGTTGATTCCCATCAATCATAAAGAGAAAAGAAAGACTCTGAGCCCTGAGTGGGCAGAATGCCCTGTGTGACCGATGTTATTTTGGTCCACTTCATCCTCATTTGAATATAGCAAGGATGGCATGCTGTTCGCTGGAGTCTTTCTGGAGTTTTCCTTTTCCTATAGAAATGTATATTTAACTTTTGACAAGCTCATCATTTAATGTGTTTTTTTACATTTATTTATCACATGTGTAGGGGGAGAGGATCATGCTCATGCAGGTATGGAGGTCAGAGGACAACTTGTCACAGTTGATTCTCTCCTTCTACTTTGCAGGCCTTAGGAATTGAACTTAGGTCAGGTTTGACAGCAAGTGCTTTTACTCACTGAGACATCTCGGCCCAAACTAAAATTTATAATTGTAGCCTTAGGCGGTCAAACCAACTGACTGTATGTGGATGGGTAAGATGAAGTATAGACTGTTTAGTAAAAATCAGTCTGTTAAGGCTCATTCACAAAAGAAATTTCAAGAATAAAAACTGGGGTCATGAGCCTGGGGCCTGAGGCGGCTCTAGCTGAGCTGCACCACTCCCCTCCCCTTCCCTTTTCAGGTTGCCCAGAGCGGTGAGATTCCACCGTCATGCTGCAACTTCCCTGTGGCTGTGTGCCGGGACAAGATGTTTGTGTTCTCGGGGCAGAGTGGAGCCAAGATAACAAACAATCTCTTCCAATTTGAATTCAAGGATAAGATGTGAGTGTCCTAATTTGGGAGGAGCATGAATCACACCTCTGTCTGGTTACTGCAGCAGTCTCTTTCTCCGGGAATACAATCTGGAGCGTAGATGTTTGGCTCCTCCTGCAGGCCACTTGGGGTATGGCAATAGCTCAGCAAGACAGGGCCTAACCTGGGACTCATGGTGATACGTGAAGGACACCCACTGCCTCGTGAATGACTTGGTCATTGCCACCATTGACAAACGTAACAAGTCACAAACCTCACTAACAACAGAAGATAAGCAAGGTGCCCTTGGCTGCCAGCTGGCCGTGGACCCTGCGATGGGGCTGACCTTTGACACTGGGAGTAACAGAGAAGAGGGAACAGGTCAGATGGTAGAAGGAAGGCCCAGGCATCATGGGCGGAGGGAATCTTGTTGAGTGCTGAAGTAGGTGAGAAGAGAGAGAGGATAACCAGCATCCGTTTTGGTTCTTCACTTAGCAAAGCAGGGGAACTGGTCAAATGAGAAAGCTCAGTTGGTAAGGTGCCTTCTTGCAAACCTGGTGACTTGAATTTGATCCCTGGAAACCCACATGGTGGAAGAAGAGAACTGATTTGTGGAAGTTTTCCTCTGACCTTCACCATGCACCTCAGAATGCGTGTGTGCAGCTTTCTTTCTTACGTCCTCTAATAAATATTTAAGAAGGGGGAATTGTTAGAAGATGCAGGGCAGCTCTTGGAATATGGAGTGTGGAGGAGGAACATCATCAGGATGTGGGGGCCAGAGTGCTCTAAGGGTGGGGACGTGGGGGTCTGAAGAGTGAGTGCAGCTACTAGGATTACACATCTTCTCAGTTCCCTTCACAGAGCAGATTGGCAAAGCTTAGGTATAACACTTTCTGCCCTGTCACATGGCAAGAAGAGGAGGAGGAGTTTGGGGAGAGTTCCATGGTGAAGGCTATATGAAACTCTGCAGAGCTAGTGGCAGAGTCAAACAGGGCAAAGGACACTGGACATGCAGGCCCATGTTCCCCCCATCCTGGGTACCATAGAAATTGCAGCGAGACTTGTAGGGGTACTTGTTGTGGGGAGTATATGAGAGGGCAGAGCCCACCTCCCCCAGTACTGGTTCATGATCATGCTTCAGGTGGACACGCATCCCTACTGAGCACCTGCTCCGGGGCTCCCCACCACCCCCACAGCGGCGCTATGGTCACACCATGGTGGCCTTTGACCGCCACCTCTATGTGTTTGGGGGTGCGGCAGACAACACGCTACCCAATGAACTGCACTGTTATGATGTGGACTTCCAGACCTGGGAAGTCGTCCAGCCCAGCTCTGACAGTGAGGTGAGTGCTGCTGAGGGACCCCAGGACTGTGCTCGATGGATATCAAGAGCTCCCAGGGTGTGCCCCCAGCCTCAGGGAACTCCCAGGCTCCAGACACTGAGAAGAGCAACCTGAGGACACTCAAGACCCTCAGTCCTGGACCCCTGCCTTCTGGCCGTCTAGCTCTTCAACGTGTAGCATGCTTGGGTCCCACCCTGTCTGTACCGTGCTGCTCCCTGGGCACCCTCACAGCTTCCCCCTCTGGCTTGCTCTTCCTTTGGAACCAACAGCAAGCCCTGATAGGGATGATGATTACCTGTCCACGCAACCTTCCTGCTAGGTCGGTGGGTCTGAGGTACCTGAACGTGCTTCTGCTTGTGAGGAGATGCCTGCCTTGACCGCAGAGGAGAGAGGTGGCTTCAAGAAATCCAGAGATGTGTTTGGCCTAGACTTTGGTACCACATCAGCCAAGCAGCCTGCCCAACTGGCCTCAGAGGTAAGTGCCAGAGACTCTCTATGGCTTTATTATTTGAAGCAGAATTTCTTTCTCAGATGGGGAGATCAGAGCTCTTAGGAGCACTTGCTCAGGTCACACAGCAATACATAACCTTAGGGGTCCCAGAATTTTTCCCTCTGGGGTTGGTACTACCAACACCAGGACCAAGCATTCTGTTCACCCTGGGGTCTACACGGCCTACCCTTCCCCCTCACCTTGTGCCCAGTCATACTTGGTGGCATTTAGGTAGGAAATCTCTGCTCAAGAGACGGATCTTTGACTCCTCCTTGACTTCATGGCCACACAGAACCATGTTCCACAGCTGTAGCCCGCTCCCTATAGCTCACTGCTGGAGGCCCTGTCCATCTTAACCCTTGTCTAATCTTCCCCAGCTGCCCAGCGGGAGGCTCTTCCATGCAGCTGCTGTCATCTCTGATGCCATGTACATCTTTGGGGGCACTGTGGATAACAACATCCGCAGTGGGGAGATGTACAGATTCCAGGTATGTGGCTTGTAGACTTGTGGAGCCTGATAGGGCGAACAGGTTCTAGTGAGGAAACTAGGCTTAGTAAGGGGGTGGGGGATAAGGTTGTACAACGGTGTTCTGTTGCTGGGTCATGTCTGTGGGAGGGCAGCCTCTCTGGGTAGTGTGGAAGAGAAGGTCTGGAGTTCTAGGTTAAAACACACTAAGGTTAGGAACCAGTGCAGAGTTGGATAGGCAGAGCTGAGCTTTAGAGTATGGTGGAGTGGCAGGGGTGCTCACAGAACAAGAGCGTGGGCCAAACTGGGCTCCACACGAGGGCTTCGGGAAACCCACCGTCCAAAGGCCAGGAGCAGGGCTGGCGGAATCTTCCTTGACAGCCCTTTCTTCAGGGGCATTGAGCATAGTGGAGTTCGGGACGACCTGGTTCAGTGTGGGATGGCATGGAGCCAGCATGAATACTGGGGCCTCCGTACATAGAGATAGCAAAACCTAGCCAACATCTAGGGTTCTGTTGAAGATGACAGTAATAGTGAGAGTCCCTTCTGTCCACAGTCTAGGACAGGATGGACCTCATCCAGGCTTACCTGTACCTTGGCCTGAGGATCACATGGGTGGTGGGCTTCAAGGGTGGCCTTTGGCACTTACTGGCTCACCCTCTGCAGTTTTCCTGCTACCCCAAGTGCACTCTGCATGAGGACTATGGACGCCTGTGGGAGAGCCGCCAGTTCTGCGATGTGGAGTTTGTGCTGGGTGAGGTTGGTGCTGACTTATGCCAGCCTCATATACTGTGCCTACTGAATTGAGCTTGGCTTTTGGAGGCACAGCTGATCAGACAGTGGTGCTTGCTCTGGCCTGTTGACCTCTGTACCCTGGGGCAGGTGTCCTGGGCTTTCACCTCATACCAGTTATCTCCATGCAGAAGGAGGAGTGTGTACAAGGCCATGTGGCCATTGTCACTGCTCGGAGCCGTTGGCTCCGTCGGAAGATTGTCCAGGCACGGGAGCGTCTGGCTCAGGTGAGGTCTCCCTCAGCACCCCTGACTGGAAAGCTGTGTCTGCTGTCTCTTGGGGGTGCCCTGAGCTCCCTTCTCCCCACAGAAGCTAGAAGACGAGATGGCCCCGACTCCCAAAGAGGCTTCTGGAACAGTTGGGATTAGGGCACGGCCACCCCTGCTACATGTGTCCATCCGAGAGGCTGAGGCCCGGCCCTTCGAGGTGCTCATGCAGTTCCTCTACACAGACAAGATCAAGTACCCACGGAAAGGTCTGCCTGAGGTGCAGGTGTATGGAAAAGGGTGGGGGTGGGCAGTGGCATGAGAGGCAGTGTTGCTGCATCTGCTTTCCAGATGTGACTCTGAGGCACAACGCATGGTCAGTCACCCTTCGTCATAGCAATTATCATGTGATCTAGCTGCCGTCTGGTGGCCCTGACCAGTTTCTCCTTGGAGGGAGCTCTGCGTTGTTCTAGACCCTTCTCTCTTGGGGTCCCTGAGACTCAAAGGCTCTTGGGTGCAGGCCATGTTGAAGACGTGCTGCTCATCATGGACGTGTACAAGTTGGCTCTGAGTTTCCAGCTGTGCCGCCTCGAGCAGCTGTGTCGGCAGTACATCGAAGCATCTGTGGATCTGCAGAATGTGCTGGTGGTGTGTGAGAGTGCTGCCAGGCTGCAGCTGGGCCAGCTCAAGGTGCAGGCGGGTAGCACAGCAGCTGGGGGTGCCTCCCTGTCTTGGCCCTCTGGGTGGGGGTGAGGTGAAGCATGTCCTCCCATTTCCCATTATAAGCCCCTTGAGCCTGCCTGGGGCTTGGCCTAATCCCACTTGCCCGCCGGACCTGTCTGTTCCAGGAGCACTGCCTGAACTTCGTGGTGAAGGAGTCCCACTTCAACCAGGTGATAATGATGAAGGAGTTTGAGCGCCTCTCGTCCCCACTGATTGTAGAGATCGTACGGCGAAAGCAGCAGCCGCCCCCTCGCACACCTTCAGATCAGCCTGTGGACATCGGTAGGGAGCCCCTGTTTCCATTCTGAGGTATAAGGGAGATGGTATAGGGAGACTTGGGAGCCATGAAGAGCACTTATCTTCCAGGCCTTTGGGACAAGGCAGCTCTGTTCCCCAGGGGCTCCTAGGCACCAGTATGGAGGGAAGGGACAGAGGCAGACAGGCCTTCAAAGAACTCACAGGTCTTCCACAACAGGCTGTGTGCCAGCAAGTCTGCCTTCCCAATCCCTCCAGCCCACTCCTCAGGGTAACCTGGGTCCCTCTGGCTTGAGTGTTGCTCTAAAGTCTTGGGGTCAAGTGACTGGCTGTGGAGCTCTCAGGCAGGATGAGGGTGAGGAGCTCATAGCTGCTATGCTGTGTGTCTTATTGTCCCACCCGACGTAAAAGGGGAGACACAGCTCCTTCATCCCTTCTTCGGGCTTGTGCTCATCCCAGTCACTGGCACTCAGTAACACACTGAAGCACCTAAGGCCACACAGTGGGCCTGGAGAGGAGCCTGGCTTGAGGCTGGGAGTGGTGCACATGGGTCATGCTGTAGGAAATCAGATGTCCAGGGACCGGGTCAGAGGCTGCAGCACTTCAGGTGATCTGAAGGGTGAGAGGAGGAGAGATTGAAAGCTGATGGCATTCTGGCTGGGTGGAGCTTTGAATAAGACAGCAGCATGGACAGTGCGGAGAGGCCAGTGTCTGTTGGTCCCCAGGCCAGTATACAAGGTCGCCTCATTATTCAGGTCTTGGAGGGGGTACTTTCTCAGGGTCTCTTCACATCCCCCAGGCACATCTCTGATCCAGGACATGAAGGCATACCTGGAGGGGGCAGGCTCAGAATTCTGTGATATCACACTGCTATTGGATGGTCAACCACGGCCAGCCCACAAAGCCATCTTGGCTGCCCGCTCCAGGTGAGTTGAGTGCCTGTGAGGGAGGGCAAACCATGACCCAGACGCCATCCTTCTTACTCTGTTTATCTCCTCATTTGCAGCTACTTTGAGGCTATGTTCCGGTCCTTCATGCCTGAAGACGGACAGGTGAACATCTCCATTGGGGAGATGGTACCCAGCAGGCAGGCCTTTGAATCCATGCTTCGCTATATCTACTACGGCGATGTCAACATGCCACCTGAGGATTCGCTGCATCCTTTCACCTAAGAGGTCATAACACCTCAGGCATGTTTGGGCTCAGTTGCCCTATTGGCTAGGTGATCCTATTGCCTCATTCTGGAGGAACTGCCAGTGCTGGTTCTTCTGCTCTTCAAGGGCTTCAAGCAGGTGGGGCAGCCAGGATAAGTGGGCACTTGACCCTCACAATTGCCTGAGACAAGGGGACCAGTTGTTTGTGCAACTGGTTATAGAGTAGACAGATGTAGAATGATCTCTCACACTTCATGTCAATGGGGTTTGGACGCAGGGTGCAATGATTCCTATTGGGGGCCAGTGAACCTTTGAAATTCTGTGAATGCATGGACATAGCGAGAGGATTCAACTTTCTTTGATCTTGAGTGACTCTGAGTCCCCCCAGATAGCTCAGAACTAGTTTAGAGAGCAAGACAGCATGGGTTCAGATCAGTGCTCTGGGATGCATGGGGTTCTGGCAGCATTTCCAGTGCTGGAGAGGAATAGCTGCACAGGAGTGTTGATGCATATGGACAGGTATCTTTTGACTTGGCAGCTCCTTAACTTGTGCCCAGCTACCTGTTTGCAGCCCCCTACTACTATGGCTTCTACAACAATCGGCTGCAGGCGTACTGCAAGCAAAACCTAGAGATGAATGTGACTGTGCAGAATGTACTGCAGGTAATGTCATGGTGCCCATGACACCTCCCACTGCAAGCAGGTGAGCTGGGGCAGTGCCTCACAGTTCCTTCCCCTGCAGATTCTGGAAGCAGCTGACAAGACACAGGCACTGGATATGAAACGGCACTGTCTGCACATCATTGTACACCAGTTTACCAAGGTCAGGCTCTGGCCCCCATATTCCAGCCCCCAGTCCTCCCTAGCTGGCTTGAGTGTAGGTATAGCTGGGATGGGCCCAACCAAGCCAAACCAAGTCTTCACTTGCTGGCTGCTGCCCACTCTCCTCAGAAATAGTTAGGCCTTGGGCAGACTGGACTGAGCTGACTTGGTTGTCAAAACTGGCCCTCCTATGAGTCTTGTTCCATCTAGTTTTGATCATCTGCACAGGTCTCTAAACTTCCTACACTCCGGTTGCTGAGCCAGCAGCTGCTACTGGACATCATAGACTCTCTGGCCTCCCACATCTCTGACAAGCAGTGTGCAGAGCTGGGTGCTGACATCTGAGGATCCCTATGGTACCCTACCAGTGTGGAGAATGCTGTCACCTGACTGGTTGGTCAAATCTGCGCCTTCAGTGATTGCACCTGTGGAGTCCGAGGGTGAATGGGGGCTTGCAAAGACATTTCACTGAGGAAGACACAGGCCCTACAGAGAGTGGGCAAATGAATTCAACCCCTTTCCTGCTGGCATCTCTCCTAGGTAGGAGACTAGGCCACCACCCAGCTGTATAGAAAAGCTGGGAATGTGGTTCTGGGACTAAATGTGGGCTTTGGGTCCCTTGGGAGTATGTTGTGAATCCAAGAATTGGATCCTGTTGTCAGCTGCTCCGATGTAGGAATAAGTGTGTGAACTGGGCTACAACCCACTGCCCCAACACCTATAAGGACTCCTACCCCCACCCTTACCTTCAACTTATAAATGGGAACAAAGGACAGTGGTCTGGTGTGACCCTGTAGATGAAATTTGGAGGGAAAGGCCCCAAGGTCTGCTCCCAGACCATAGGGCAACTACCCTGGGCTAGGTCTAGCTTCTAGGACTGCATGTTCCAGTCCACCTGGTATGCACACCTGGGCCAGGGAGAAATGAAATGCCTCATATATTTATTCTATTAACAGATATGCCTTCATTAAAGCTGCAGCATTACTACCAATATATACTTCACTGACCTCTGCTCTCTTGTGATACAAGATATATCTATAGCCCCATGGTTTAGTACACCACCTAGATGTATGTTCCGCCAGTCACAAGGGGTATCAGAAACCCACTTTGGGGCTGGAGAGGTGGCTCAGGGGTTAAGCCTCTGCCTTGCAGGCGGAAGGTCCCGAGTTCGAGATCCCACGTATAGACGCCAGGCGGAAGTGGGGGCGGCCTGCGCTTCTGGTCCTGGTAGGGCGGAGCCTGTGAATCCCGGGGTAGAGTAAACAAGAAGGAGGTGGAGGCGTCCATGATGGTTCCCGAATTCATCCGTGGTTCTACACGCACACATGCGCACGCACATACATACACACACATGCACAATTGAATAAAAAAAAAAAAAAGAAACCCACTTTGTCTTGTCTGCCAGGAAGCCAGAACTCACTTTGAGGAAATGCTAGATTCTTCTCCAGACCTTGGTGTGGGGCTCCAGGTATAGTAACTCTGATAGCAAGTACTTAGCCAAAGTCAGCAGATCATTGTCAGCCAGCTAGTTAGGAAGTGACCTAGTATAAGAGGGGGTTGTAGGGCATGATGGTGAAGCAGACTGAGCCAAAGGACAGTTTTAGAAGCAGTAGGGATAATGGTGGGTGCCAGCATCCAGAAAACAAGGCAGCCATGCAGGCCAGATTTGATTCACCATGTGCCATAGAGCCATATCCCAAGGGCAGCCTCACCCAAACCCTGTCTTCTTGAGCTCCATCTAGAAGCGTTAATTTGCAAACCCTGCACCATAATGATCCTTATAACTGGCTCCACAGCTATCTCCTCTACATCTATACGAAAAAGCTTATACCCCCAGGGCTCCCAAACAAGAAACTTAAGTGTGTGCCAGCTATTACCGGAAATTCAGCTGCACTAGAACCAGCCCGGGGTGGTGATGGAAAGCTTATATATCTGGTATTTGTGGACACAGTGACAGCTATGTCCAGGTTTTCTGTAGAGGACAAAAAATCCTGAAACCAGGATCTATGGGCTTGCCTCTTCTAAGATGTATCCATCTCTTCCCATACTTCCAGGGACTAAAGTATCTCTTGGTGGGGCCTTTTTATCTGTCAAGCACAGCAGTTACAGGTTGGTGAATGACACAATCCCCTATTTGAGACAGGGCCATAAATGAGCAGTGTAGAGGTTGGCCTCTCAACTGGCTAATAAGATGTGCTTATGACAGAAACCTGGTATACCTTTGTGTAAGGAGCAAGTTTGAGGCCCACATATGTGGGTATACACCTATAATTAGAAGTTCAAGGTTATACTTGACTACATACTTAAGAGACCAACCTGAGCCACATGAGATTATCTCAAAAAAAAAAAAAAAGTTTCAATCTATACAGCCTTTACGAATGGACTCAAAGGGGCTGTCTTCCTTAAGACTGTTTAGGGGGGCTGGAGAAGTGGCTCAGGGGTTAAGCCTCCACCTTGCAGGCGGAAGGTCCTGAGTTCGGATCCCAGATCCCACGTATAGACGCCAGGTGGAAGCGGGGGCGGCCTGCGCTTCTGGTCCTGGTAGGGCGGAGCCTGTGAATCCCGGGGCAGAAGGAGGTGGAGGCGTCCATGGTGGTTCGCGAATTCGTCCGTGGTTCTACACACACACACACACACACACACACACAGACACACACACAGACACACATGCGCGCGTGCGCGCGCGCACATACACACGCACATGCGCACAGTTGAATAAATAATAATAAAAAAAAAAAAAAAAAAAAAAAAAGACTGTTTAGGATTCAAGGAAAGAGTGCCAGGCACTGCCTCTTGCTTATACCATCCTGCAACTTTAGAGAACCTTGAGGATAACAGAACTAACTGCACAAGCAGAGGGATTGCAAAGACTCTTAGCTCCCCGTGGCTTGAATATTGGGATCTGAGCCTTCTGGGGACCCTAGCTGAGTCAGACAGTGGGGCTTCTTTCTAGAATCCATTTTATTATGATACCTGGCAGGTCTGGTGGATGCAGTTCAGAGCACATGCCTCTCTAGAAGCATTCTGAGGGCAAGAGCAGAGCCTCTGTGGGTGGCCTCTCCCTCATGCCATGCTGCTGCTCAGTTGCATGGCAAAGTCCTGCACGTGATCCTTCAGGGTCTGGCGGGCATCTGCCTGGGCCCGCTTCTCCCGTGCCCGCTCCTGCTGCAGTTTGGTTAGCCTCAACCGCAGCCGCTGCTCCCGCCGCTTGCAGGCCTGTAACTGGCGCTGAGCCTTGTCCAGAGCATCAAGAGCAGCTTCGGCTCTCCTCTTCCAGAGCAGGGCGCTCCCCACTTGGTAGCTGTGCTCATTCTGGATGTAGGCTCCGGCAGGTGGCGGCAGGCGTAACATGTAGGCTGATGGGGAAACAGGCCGTGGCTCAAGAGGGGAGGGTTGTCGCTCTGGTGAAGGCTGGGCACTGCAGCCTGCTTCATCTGCCTGGGCACCTAGAGGGCCCAGAAGGTCTGAGAAGGGGCTGCTGAGGCCAGGCTCCAGCCTCACAGCTGGGGATGCAGGCAGAGTAGCAGGTGCGGAGGCCTCTTCCACAGGAAAGCAGGTAACATCAGCAGGAGGTGGTGGAGAAAATGGAGTTGTGGGTCCTTGACCTTCGGGGCAGCTGAAGAGAGAGAAAGAGACTGACAGGCCAGACTAAGGGTTTACTAGGCTCTCATAAGCACACCTGATCCTCCTGATCTCAGATGTTAATCTGAGTTCCCTCCACAGGGTCAGAGCAGCAGGAACCCTGTCCAGCAAGACTGCTGGCATACACCATGAAGCCCAGGCCCTCAGCATTGGGGTGGCATGGCATCTCCCCCAATAACTGTTCACATACCGCTTCCGGTATCGCCGGAGCCGGTTGATGTCCAGCAGTCCAGGTGGGTAACCATGCCCCTTGGTCTTGGTTGTCCGGCGCAACTTGGAGAATGATTCAAATATGGTGGGGACTGCCCCTTCCTTCAGCCTGTGATACCCACTGTGGGGGAAAAGCAGCCCAGATGAGCTAGAGAAGTGCTGCCACCCCAAGCTGAACCCCATCATAGGTTCCTCAGAACTAAGGACTGAGGGAGGCTAGAAGGCACACTGCCAACAGTAAATCTGAGGAATGCCAGACTAGGCAGAGTCAAACTCATTTCTGTCCTATAAGGCTCCTCAGAGTTAAGGTGTGTGGAAATCCCTACCAACAGGGATAAGTGGACAAGACAAAAAATTTGTGGACTTGGGGGGACTGGGTGAACACACCCTTGGAAAAACTGTTTTTCTTTGTGCACGTGTGTGCTTGAATGTGGAAGCTAGATATTAAACCCAGGTGTCTTCCTCAATTACCCTACAGCTTCTTTTTGAGATAGGGTCTCTCACTGAACTGATTGAACTAGACAAGTTGGCCAAGTAGCCCAGAGATCCTCTGGTTTCTGCCTCCCAGGTCTAGTGCCAGGATTAAGGTGCAAGCCATCACTCTTGGCTTTTTACATGGGTGTGATTCAAACCCAGATGGTCATGCCTATGGTAGAAGCTCGTTACCCCTGAAAGGCCGTTTTCTCCCTGGTGTCACTGGCCCAGTGATCATGGGGGTTTCACAAAATTGGAAAGAGTAAACAGTACCTTGGCACTAGGTCTGCTTGATTTTGCCTGTGCGCATGCTTACTGCTCAATTATTTCCTTATTACGGTTGCCCTCCCCCCTGCTGGTTGGCACCAAGGCCCACCTGATTCCCACCAGCTCAAAGCAGTTCTCCTCGAAGTGTTTGGAGCAGAAGTAGATGTACTCTGAGGCCGGGTCCCACAGGCCCTGGCCGCTGGGGTCCAGCCGCTGACAGTTGGCCAACCACAAGCCACGCCTCGGATTGTCTTTCTTGGGAAGTCTGCAGAGCCACAAACCGGTGAACACCAGACAGCCTAACACCCTGTGCTCATACTGCACGAAGCTCCCCAGGCAGTTAGGGCACACCTCCCTGCGACCCTCTGGGATTAGCACCACCCGCTTGGGAACTGGGAAAACCGAGGCCTCGCGAAGGAACGGGGCGTATTCAACATCATCTAGCAGAAGAGAGTAAAGAGAGCAGCAAGTCCAGGCCTGGGACGCGTTTCTGGGCTGGACTCGAGCCTACTCGGTCCGCCCCTTTCACAAATCTCAAGCCTCACGTCGATCTGCAGAAGGCGCTGGTCTTCCGTGCGGCCTAGTGCGCGGGAACCAGCGGCGCGTGCGCATGAGCCCCGGCGTGCCAACACGCACGCGCGCTGACCTGTGGAAGGAGATGCCGCGGTTGCGCGTCTCGCGCGTATCCCGTGTGCAGCAGCCGGCGGCGGAGCAGTGTCGCGGCATCTGGGGAAGGGGTGGGAACTGGGTGGCGGGCGGCTGTCGGGGAGAGGAGTGGCCCCGCGCCCCCGGCCGCCTCTCCCGCCGGACGACCTTGGGCCGTAGGGTCTCCACCGACCCAATTTCATTCACGATCCCGCTCCCGCCCGTTCCCCGGCCTCCCCCCCGGCCACTCACGGTCTTGCCATTGCGGCGCCGCCAAAGTATCGCGAGGGGTGGGTCGCGGCGGAAGTTGGTAGCATAGAGATTCGGGAACCGACGGAGAACGCCTCAAGGGGCGGGGCCGGAAGAGACCCTAGAAGGCGGGCGCCGGAAGCGGGGGTGGCGTGTGGAGATGGGTGCGCCTGCGCAGTCTCTGTCTTCCAAGCGACTCACTCGTCCATCCGCGGAAAATGAAGACGGAAGCTGGGAGGAAGTAGTTCTGTGTGGCGCGCCAAGACCAGCGCTCAAAAGTACTCCAGGGCTGCCGAGATAGTTTAGCGGATAAGGCGCTGGCAAACTTGCAGAGTTGAATCCAACCCCTGGGAGGCCACAGGAAGGAGAGAAAGGACTTCCAAAAGTTGTCTTCTGGCCTCCACCCGCGCTCCGTGGCATGCACGCTCACACTTCTCTTTCCCATCTTTAAACAATTAAAAGAACCGCACAAACGTCCACACCGAGAACACGGGGGGCGTGAGAGACGGCGAGCAGTGAGCTGGGGACATTTGATGGGCAGGACGCTCTGCTTTACATCTGGCAGGAGTGTGGCAGAGGGAAGAAGTGAAGGATCAGAACAAGGATCTGCAGCCCCCCGGATGCAGGCCCGGGGCCTGAGCGTTCCCCCGCCCCACGAACTTCAAAACGGCGACAGCCTGTTTATTTTTAATTGTTTACCTAAATAATGTCATTCTCCTTTTACAAGACAAGCCACTTCTGTGCGAGGCAAGCATGACCTTAAAGACTTCATTGCACTTGAAATAAAGTATCTTACACCTCCCTTACCAATTAGCAATTTATAATTGAGCATACAGACATGCCCGTTAATGTTTTAGAAAAAGTCAATGTTTTTATTTCTGAAATTCACTTGGACAAGGCAAGTTAATGCCTTGATACAGAAACTTTAACCGGTAAATATATCCTGCGATGATGTTAACAGTGGGGAAGAGATAAAGGGAAGCCCGGCAGCCAGCGAGCACGTTCAGTACTCCTCCCCTTCTTCTGCCTCAGCTTCCACCGAGTCCACGCCCACCTCTTCGTAATCCTTCTCCAGGGCGGCCAGGTCTTCGCGGGCCTCGGAGAACTCTCCCTCCTCCATGCCTTCGCCTACATACCAGTGCACGAAGGCCCGCTTGGCGTACATGAGGTCAAACTTGTGGTCCAGGCGCGCCCAGGCCTCTGCAATGGCAGTGGTGTTGCTCAGCATGCACACCGCTCTCTGAACCTTGGCCAGGTCTCCCCCCGGGACCACGGTGGGGGGCTGGTAGTTAATGCCCACCTATCGAAGAAGCGAAAAATAACGGTGAAATTTACATTGGCCTTCAGAAACTAGTTTATTAAAAGTCGGGAGCTGTGGACGCAGTTTAAATTATTACACACTCAGTATAGTACAATACATGAAAAGAATGAGTCCTATCTTGTTATATAAATGTACAAGGCATACTGTATTCTTTGTGGAAAGAAAATTGAGTAAAAATGTTTGTATAGGGGAAAAAATAGGGGCTAGAGACATGTTAAGACATCTTTGTAAAGTAGGGATGACAGAGTTGGCCTCCCATAGCTTTTAAGCCCAGACTAACGCCCTTCCCAGTGGGATAGCTGCCAGCTTTCTAGGTTTCCACAGCCCTGGATTGTATTCCTAAAGTCTAAATATACAGATCCTACAATAATGAGGGTGAAAAGCCAGGTGTGCTAGTCCAGCAAGATGCAAAAGACTTCATTCTTAAATCACCCATCTCAATTCCCTTCAAATTCCGAGAAGGAGCTAAGCTTTTGCTCATGTCTGCTGGCACTGTTGCCACCAATATCACCTGTGTAACAGGAGTCAAGATATACTTGAATATGAACAGAAAACCTTTTGTTAAGAAGAAAAAAAGCTCTGAAGGAGGGGGAAAGACTTCAGCTTTTCAGTCCTCCAGTTAAAATAGTTTGCAACATGTCTTTATAATTTAAGACCCTAATTTTTTTTTTGAGACAGGGTATCATATAACTGAGGATGACTTCAAACTTACTATGTAGCAAAGTATGACCTTGAACTCCTGATCTTTCTACCTCTACCTTGCTACTGATAGGATTACAGGTACCTACCATCATTCCCAGCTAAGAACCCAAATATATTTAAACTGGAAGATTAATGTGTTGTCAAGTAAGCAGATATAAACAAAATGCATACTAAATCACACTGAGACTGGCAAAATGACTAACATGGTTCATTCCATACTGGAAGAATATTTCTGTGAGGGAGAGGGTAGACTACAACTTATACTTCCTCACAGGCTAATTCTTCACTGACTCACAGAAGCAGCTTACTTTAGAGAGAAAACCTGGGCAAGGTACAGCATTGCACCTGCCAACATCTTCACCTTCCCAGTGTCTGAGAGAAAAATTCCGTGCTAAAAGTCAGTAACTTGGTAATTAATTACCAATTAATCCCATAGAATAAGTTTCAACTCCTATTTTTTTTGAGACAAGTTCTCATTAAATAGCACAGGATAATCTCAAACTTGATCCTCTTGCCTTAACACCAATATTAGAATTATGTATGTGAACCACCTAACCCGACTCCTACCTATAAAGCTTCTTATGTTTATAATCTTCTTTGTTAGATTTAGGTTTGTTTAGATTTAGATAGAGATTTTCAGATTAGTGAAATGTTTCACTTCATTCTATGAGTTAAACCTTTCAGTTTGCTAATTTAAAAATATGCCCTTGGTGGGCACCTGCCCCTCATGGCACACATCGAGTCCTTATATATATATGCCCTTGGGTCAATAAGACAGCTTAGTGGGTTAAGGGATCACAAACCTGGTGACCTGGTGACCAGAGTTCAATTCCCGAAGCCCACATGATAAATGGAGAAAAATGACTTCATTCTATGAAGTCCTGACTTCCATCCATATATCATAGCACTCCCTATAAATGAACAAATATAAATAAAAGGTATGTGTTAAGGCATCTTTGTAAAGTAGGGTGTCAAAGTTCCAAGTTGTGCATAGTAAGGCAAACTATGGGCTGATGAGATGACTCAGCAGGTAAAGGTGTTTTCCATTCAAGCCTGAGGATCCAAGTAATCCCTGGAACCCACGTGTAAGTGGAGGGAGACCAAACTCCACAGTTGTCCTCTGACCTGTGCTGTGGCATGCGCACTGACAACACATCATATGCATACATGTATGTGTCCATACACACTAAATAAAAGAGGCAAACTGACTATTCTACATAGGAAAGAGATGACATGACTTTCTTTTCATGTGTGTATGATGTACGTATGGGCATAGGTGCACAAATGGTTACCACCTCACTCTTACTTCTTTTTACTTTCGTGAGTTTGGGTTTCTAATTAACCCAGAGCACACTATTAGGACGGTCTTGTAGCTTACTCAGGGATTCCTAGGCTCAAGATTCCAGGGCTAGCATTACAGGTGGACAGGTATACACACCTGGCATTTTTACATGAGATCTAGGGATCTTATGGGGCGAGGGCTTTAACTACTGAGCTAGGTGACAGAGCTAAGGAGGCCATCCAATTTTAAGAGTTATTTAAGAGTTATATGTGAGGCAGAGGTCCCAGGTCTGGTTTGCAGAAACAGAGGGAAACTATCCTTGGCCAAAACAGTACATGTTGTGATATATTTTTAAATTTCTATTTACAAAAGCAGAAGTGGTTTTTTTTTGCCTAAAATTCAGTGACAATAGGTAACCAAAGTCACATAAAGTTTGAAAAATTTCTACCACTCAAAATGGTAAATGAACCTCTAAAGAAGTGGATGGGGAAAGTAATGGGGAAGTGAACGAGGGCTAAAGGACTCAGCGGAGCTTTGTACTTCTACAAAGCTTGGGACCAGAGGTATGTAAGTCTCCATCTTCTGAAATATCAGATGCTCATAATAGTATCCTATAAAGTTACAGGGTGGTTGTCGTTAAGGGGTACATACTGTATTTAGAAAGCTATCAATCATTACATTTCCTTGAAACCCAACATAAAAAGGTATTCTTCTCCCCCAAAGGCATGGTCCTGGGGCAACAAGATCCTTCAGGGTCTGCTGACTGGTACAGTAACAGACCCAGCACCCAGTCCTACCTTAAATCCAGTTGGGCACCAATCCACAAACTGGATGGTACGCTTGGTCTTGATGGTGGCAATGGCTGCATTGACATCTTTTGGGACTACGTCCCCTCTGTACAACATGCAACAGGCCATGTATTTGCCATGGCGAGGGTCACACTTCACCATCTGATTGGCCGGCTCAAAGCAGGCATTAGTAATCTCTGCCACGGACAGCTGCTCATGGTAAGCCTTCTCAGCCGAGATGACGGGTGCGTAGGTGGCTAGTGGGAAGTGGATTCGAGGGTACGGTACGAGGTTGGTCTGGAACTCTGTCAAGTCCACATTCAGTGCCCCATCAAATCTCAGGGAGGCTGTGATGGAAGACACGATCTGCCCAATCAGACGATTGAGGTTAGTGTAGGTGGGACGCTCGATATCCAGGTTGCGCCGACAGATGTCATAGATGGCTTCATTGTCCACCATGAAGGCACAGTCGGAATGTTCCAGGGTAGTGTGTGTGGTCAGGATGGAGTTATAGGGCTCTACCACAGCCGTGGAAACCTGGGGAGCTGGGTAAATGGCGAATTCCAGCTTGGACTTCTTTCCATAGTCCACTGAGAGTCGCTCCATGAGCAAAGAAGCGAACCCAGAGCCAGTGCCACCCCCAAAGCTGTGAAAGATGAGGAAGCCCTGCAGTCCTGTGCACAGATCTGCCTGTAAAAAACCAGCCCATATAGTCAATGCCTCTGATGCCACATATCCAACCACCAAACCCCAGGCTCACAAGCCCACCTCCACAAGCTGATGCAGACCTGGTTCACTTAGAAGCAACAGGTTGTAAAGTATGTGAATGCATCTAGACTTTTGCAGACTCAGTCAGTACCCTGTTTCTGTTCTAATCTCCCAAAGTAGCACTCCCTCTCTCTCCACATTCATACAAGTCAAGATGAACCTCTCAACTTGGACGGCATCCATATAGCTACCCCTCTTACCAGTTTGCGGATCCGGTCTAGAACCAGGTCGACAATCTCCTTGCCAATGGTATAATGGCCTCTGGCATAATTATTAGCTGCATCTTCCTTCCCAGTGATCAGCTGTTCTGGGTGGAAAAGCTGCCTGTAGGTACCTGTGCGTACTTCGTCTATGGAAAGAACATGTCTGTCATCAATCTTCCAGGTCTACTGTAACCACCAATATGAACATACTCAGGACCGTTCGATTCTACAAAGCACAAATTATACTTGTTGTTCAACAATGTCTCCCAGAAAACATAGCCTAGGTTGACCTCAAACAATGATATTCCTGATTCAACCTCTCAAGTGCTGAGATTACAGATTTGAGCCACCACACTTGGTGCACAAAACAATTTATGGCTCTGTAAAGGTAAAGTCAACTCCAGGTAAATGTCACTAGAGCCAGCTCCCACTTAAGGGAGATTAGCTCTCTGTCATACACGTAGGTGATTCCACAAGAACATGGTCTTTTCTACCACAAAGGGAAGAATGTAAAAATTCCCTCTCAAATGGACAATCACCAGTTAATTTGACTTTGGAAGTACACTATGCGCTGGTCTCACAGGCTGTAAGGATGACACCCTATCACATCCTGGGAAGAGGGGGGATAATAAAAGGCACTTTCTCTTCCATCTCTTGTTGAAAGCTATCTCAGGCTTCTAATGTAGAGAAGCCAAACCACACTGCTCCACACTTACCTTCTCATATCTAAGAGTAGATCAAGAATCTTATGCACCAGCATACTTAAGGCACTCATATTCTACGAAAGTCACCTACCTCACCAGGACAGAGAAAGCCAGGAGGGAAATTTCTCTGCAGACTCTTTCCCCTACAGGCCAGAGATTCCTGAGTTGGGAGTTTGAGCTTCAGTCATGGCCCTTTAGTTTCTCACCCAACAGTGCCACAAACATATTCTATAGCTATCCTTACTGCAAAGGGATTCCAGAACCTTATGGGGCTTTCCTGAGGTGCTCTGGCCTTCCCAGGGAAGCCTCTGTCGGGCCCAAGCACCTACCGACCACAGTGGGCTCCAGGTCCACAAACACTGCTCTGGGCACGTGCTTGCCAGCTCCAGTTTCACTGAAAAATGTGTTGAATGAGTCGTCCCCACCACCGATGGTTTTGTCACTTGGCATTTGACCATCAGGTTGAATTCCATGTTCAAGGCAGTACAATTCCCAGCAGGCATTGCCAATCTGGACACCCGCCTGTCCCACGTGGATAGAGATACACTCACGCTGGAAACCAGAACATAAACACGAAACTCATTTAGTCTCAAGACAACTGAATCATATGACATGAAAAACATTATAATTTAGTATTTGTACAGGGGCTCTCTAGAACTTGCTCAAACTTTTATTTTCAACAAACTTTAGGCAACCCCTTTATGAAAACTGACTGTAGCTAAGTGTGGTTGCATAGACCTGAAATCCCAGTACTCAGAAGACTGAGGCAAGATAGAACATTCATGGGGCTGGGGAGGTGGCTCAGGGGTTAAGCCTCTGCCTTGCAGGCAGAGGTTCTGAATTCAGTTCCTAGATCCCACATATAGATGCCGGGCAGAAGCGGGGGCGGCCTGCGTTTCTGGTCCTGGTAGGGCAAAGCCTGTGAATCCCGGGGCAGAGTAAACAAGGAGGAGGTGGAGGCGTCCATGGTGGTTCCTGAATTCGTCCGTGGTTCTACACACACACACACACACACACACACACACACACACACACGCGCGCGCGCGCGCGCGCGCGCACGCGCACATACGAGCACAACTGAATAAATTAAAAAGAATTTAAAGATTAAAAAAAAGAACGTTCATGTTCAGCCTGTGTTACATCGTTGAGACTCTGTATAAACTATAAACAAAAACTATATAAAAAACTACCTTAATCTGTGTGCTTCCTCACTGTGGACACAAGAGTGAGCCAAATCAGATTATTTCTCCTTTAAAAAACACTTTGTCTTGCTGTAAATCAATCTCTCTCTCTCTCTCTCTCTCTCTCTCAGTAATTACTATGTAGTCCAGACTGGCCTCAAATTAGCAGCAGCCCTCTGACCTCAGCCTCCCAAGCTCTGGATTACAAGTGTAGCCACCATACCTGACTAACCACCATGATTAAGTGGTAGAGTTAATTAGCTTCAAAATATAAACATTTGTAGCTACACGAAACAAGATTATTTTAAAACCTAAAAACCATGCAATTTCAATAGTCAATCCATTCTGACGGGTTATAGTAATTCTCCGGAAAATTCCATCAGTTTTTGACTGTGGCCTGATCAAAGGACTGGGTGAACAGCAAGGAAAGATGGAATAGGTAGTAGGTCACCCAACCCAAGTCCAGGTCGTCACTGTGTCTTCTGTCTATCCATCTCGATGACCTTGTATCATCCCTTACCTCACTCTGTGCCAAGATGCACAGAATGACTTAGTTTCTTTTCTTGTTATGATAAAATACCCTGACAAAAGCATCTTAAAGGAGAAATGAGTTATTTTGGGTCACAATTCAAAGTACAGTTTAACATGGCAGAGAAGTTAAGACAGGAAGAGCTTGTCAACATTACATGCACAGTCAAAAGGAGGGAGTAATGAATGCTACCCGGGTTCAAAATAATAAGGTAGAATTTCAATCAAGAATAATTCCCCTATCACACTTGGGCATCCACAAAACATACACGTGCCCACCCATATGCAAACACACATTCATGAAAAGAAAAAAAATCAATTTCATTTAAGAATGTACCATCAAGTACTGTGATGAACGGCTTACATAAAATTCATCCACCCTTACCAAAGTACAACTGCTCTGAGAAAAAAAATAACTTGTGAACCTGGCATGATAACATCTGCTTGTAATTCTAGCACTCTGGAAAGCTGAGGCCTAATTCCAGCATTTGAAGTAAACTGAAGCAGACACTTCTTTCATAGGGTATTTTTCATTATTATTGTTGTTATTGTCATTATTTTAAATTAGGAATAAGGATGTTGCTCAGGTTGGTCCCTTTCGGTCTCAGTAATCCTCTTGCCTCAGTCTGAGTAGCTGAGACCTAGTTAGGAGGCTTATTTGAAAAAATAATGGTTTAGTCAAGAGTGGAGTATATGACTGTAATCATAGCAATTGTGAGGCTAAGGAAGGAAGGTTACAAGTTTAAGGTTAGTCTGGGTTATATGAGAAGCTATTTAGACTTAGATGCTTATTTGCTAACGTGTTTTTTTAAGTGAATACATGAATATTTTAAGTGGGTCTGTGTCTCACTTTTTTTCTTTGAGTGTGTATGGTATGTCTGTGTGTATCAGAGGCAACTGTGTATGCATGAGAAGATCCAATAGTGACTTTGGGAATCATCCTGGATTGCTCTACCTCTTTTTTGCTTTGATCCAGAGTTTCCTAGGCTCTGTCTTCCAGGGTCAGAAGTGAAGGCTAGCTATCACCCTTTCTGCCTGGCTTTTTTACATAGGATCTGGGATCTGAACTTAGGTCCTTCTGCTTGGGAGGTAGAGGTTTAACCTCTGAGCCATCTCTCCAGCCATCTGTTTCACTTTTTAAACTTTCATTCTATGGGGTATGTGTTCATACATGGGTATATGTGCATCTGTGAAGTTTGACATCATGCAAAGCTTTTGCACAGGTGTTGGGAATTGAAATTAAGTTGAGCAGCAGGCATCTTAACAACTGTCTATCTCCTAGACTGATTTTTTAAAATCTCTCTCTTCTTTCTTCTCATGGAGCCTAGGCTGTCTCAGATTCACTATGTAAGCCCAGACTGGCCACAGCCTCCCCAGTGCTGAGATTGGTTACACTTATGCACCAAGATGCTCAGTTCAGTTATACGAGTTACACGATGTTTCAAAAAACAAAAAAGCCTGAGAGTCTCAAGTCTTTTGGAATCCAAGGCAATTGGCATCCTAAAGCAAAGATTTTTCTTTTTTTATTATTGACTTATTCAATTGTGCGTGTATGCGTGTGTATGTGTGTGTGTATAGAACCACGGGCGAATTTGGGAACCACCATGGACCCCCTCCATCACCTCCTTGTTTACTCTGGCGCCCCCCCCCCCCGCCCCGGGGATTCACAGGCTCCGCCCTACCAGGACCAGAAGCGCAGGCCGCCCCCGCTTCCGTTGGCTTCTATACGTGGGGTATAGGATCTGAACTCAGGACCTTCCACCTGCAAGGCAGAGGCTTAACCCCTGAGCCACCTCTCCAGCCCCAAGCAAAGATTTTTCTTAATCTAGTTGCCACTCTCCCCTCTCGTGGTTCAATGCAATCCAGACTGGCCTCAAACTCCCAAGCTTCTTGTCTTAGCCTCCTAGGTCCAGGAAGACTACCACACCCCTATCCCCATGGATCTTTCTGGAAGATACTGACAAATGCTGCATGCTTCACCCTCAAGACTTCAATTCCGACTCCGTAGGGGGTGCCGGGGCGAAAACACGCAGGACGACCTCACAGTGCTCGCGTAGCCCGCAGGCGGGACTCCCCACAGGGCCCAGATCAGTACCCCGGGCACTGAGGGTCTCGACCTGGCTGTCTCATGCATGAACTTGGTGCGCCTGCCCTCCTGGGACTTACCATGCTGTGCTCCGCAGAGGTCTCCAACCACACCGAAAGACCCAACCGCCTTCACCGGCTCAACCGCCGAGGGCCGGGGTATTAATCCCTCGCTCAGTGGATGTTCATTGGTCCAGAGCGCCTCAGGGCGGGCCGAGGCTCCAAATCCCACTTGTGATTGGCTGTTCCTCTTCTCGGCGTGATGGCGCCTTCTGATTGGATGAGGGTTTGGCGGGAAGTCTCCAGAGTCGCTCGCTGATGGGGTGGGGCATTCTGGACGGCGTGGCCTTGCCGGGCACCGGACTTGGTGTTGATGGACCCGGGATCTTGGCGTGCGCATGTGTCAATGAGGACTTTGTGCCGCCGACCCTGCCCCGAGCACGCTCGCTTGCTCGCTTCCCCACTCTCTTTAAGCTTTGCAAACACGGTGACTCCCAAGTGGCCTTCTTGCCCTCTACCCAAAGTCATGTCCCTGACCTTCGCGCCACCCTTCTCACTACCCGAGGGCAGATAAACCATTCTCATCCAGCACCTGGCAACTGGGCAGGATTTGAGGGAGGGAAAAAAAATGGGTTTCTGGCTACCTACCATGGAGCGAACACCTGGTCCTGCAGCCGCTGGATTAAGATCCAGTGTCCATTTTGGAAGTCTTCAGGGACAATTATAGGATTGTTCCATTCTTTGAGCGGGGAGGGGTTTGAAACAAGCCAGCCTTCAGCTGTCTTTGGAAACAGGGCTCATCTAAATTTCGGACTGAGAGAGAGCTCAGTTGATAAGGCGCCTGCTCAAAAACCTGGTGCCCTAAGTCACATTCCCAGAAGTCCAATGGTGAGAGGAGAGAACTAACTTCCAAAAGTTGTCCTATGACTTTCACCCATGCGTCATTCCTCTCTCTTTCTTCCTTTCCTACAAATAATCAGATGAAATATTTTTTAAAAGTTGCAGTCATTTTGCCTCAGTGTCCTGAGTACTGACACAATCTAGGAGTGCAACTACAATTCAGTCAGTTTAGGACAACATCGGCAAGATCCCCAGGCACTTAACCAAATTGTAGTGTGTATCATGTTGTGATTTTGGTTTATGTGTACGATGTGTGCACGTCTCTGGACACTTGAGGCACTATTTTTTCTGATCATGAAATTAACAGAGTAGAAAAGATAAATAAAAAATAAATCATTAATTTACAACCTAGACAGGTGCTATTTCAACTGTTTTCTCTCTGTGTATTTCTCTGTGTGATACAATTGGAACCAATATTTTTCCAAACACTTCCTAAAATGTAAATTACATATTATATGATTATTTTCCATATTATACACTTATCTAATGTATGAATTCAGAGGGAGCTCCTGGCTCAAGACATCCTTCTGTTGTGGCCTCTTGAGTAGCTGGACACAGTCGTGCACCACTATTCCTGGCTATTTTAAATGTTTTTATTTATCTATGCAGTTATGTATTTGTTGAGACCAGGTCTCCTGTGGCCCAGGCTGACCTCAAACTCTATGGAGACAAGGATGAATTCCTGATACTCCTGCTTTAGCTTCCTGAAAGCTGGGTACTAGTATTACAGACATTTGCTACCGTGCCTAACATTTACTTTTATTTGGGGTGTGTGTGTGCACGCATGTGCAAGTGCACAGATGTGCCTACCCTGCCATCGTGTGTGAATACCAGAGACTAATATCTGGATACCTTCCTTCAATTATTTCTCTTATTCTCCAGACAGGGTTGCTCACTGAACTTGAAGCTCACTGTTTCAGCTACGCTGGCTAGCCAGGAAGCATCCAGGATCCGCTTCTCTCCATCCCACCAGTGTTAGTGTTATAGGTGTGCAACCCTGCCTTGCCCTTTATGTGGGTTCTGGGGATCCAAATTTAGGTCTTCATGCCTTTTCAGCAAATACTTTACCTACTGGGCTATCTTCCCAGCTCCACTCACTTATTAAAAATTGCCACTTTAGTAAGTAAGTGTGTATCAAGCTCATTCATATGAGTATAGGTGTTTGCATGTGGATGGGTGCACATGCATATGAGGATGACTACATGATATCAGGAATTATTCTTGATTGTTCTTCTACCTTATTTTTTTTAGGATGGTTCTTTAATTAAACCCAAAAGCTTACCTATAGGATTGACTAGATTGGCCAGCTAGCTTGCTTTAATGATTCCCAATCTCTGTCTTCTGAGGATAGAATTATAGACGAAACAACACCTCTGCCTGGCATCTTTGTGTTGTATGTGAGGATTTAAACTCTGATCCATTCGCTTACATGGTAAGTGTTTTAAACACTGAACTATCCCCACCAGTCCCACTTACTTATTTTTGATAGAATCTCACTAGGTATTCTTGTGGTCTTCCTGCCCCAGCCTTCTGAGTACAAGTATGACAAGTGTATATACCAGTCTACAGCCAGACACCAGGCTTGGGTTTATTGTAGTCATTCAATTGCATGACATCACTACAACCAAGTTTAGAACAGTTTCATGATCTCCACCAAGAAAAAAAAAATGTATTGTAGCTGTAATACTGAGTTTCCCCATGTCTCAAGTGGTTGGAAATGCATAATCATCTCTGTCTCTGTAAATTTGCCTAATCTGAATATTTCATATAAACAGAATCATGTAATATATGGTCTTTCTGACTAGTTTCTTTCCCTCAGTGTTTTCAGTTCCATCCTTATGTAGTACATATTAATGCTTTTTTCCAGAAACTTTTTAGATACCATTCACTCATTCTCTCAAAGTGCTGTATACACTTCAATTACTTTTATCATATTTATGGAATATATAACAATCACCATAAACAAGTTTACAAAATTTATTCCTCTTATTGCAAATAATATTCCAGTGTGTGAATATGTCACATTGTATATATAATATTTATCCATTGGTCCCCCATCCTGAAACTCAGGGACATCTGCGGAAGAGGGGGTGGTAAGATTGTAAGAGCAAAAGGATGGGGGGAGCAATGATTTGAAGAGTCTCCACACTAGATAGGGCTGAAGCAATCATAATAGGACTTTGCATGCCCTGCGCCATGTCCGTCACACTATTGACCTCGCAAAGTCTAACATCGGCTAAAGGCACCAAGATCCTTGGAGGCAAGGGGTTGACAGCCACAGTAGTGTTCCTATGCTTAAGGGGAACACGAGAAAGGGTTCAGGGAAATGCCACTGGGTCCTTTTATGTCATCGGAAAGGAGGACCAAGAGGAGAGTTAGGCATACACAATAAAGGACTCTCTGGGAATTGGGGGGGAGGCACTGGGAGACGGGGAGGGAGGGAGGGGGAGCAAGGGGTTCGGGGGGAGGGGGGGAGGGAACTGGTCTACCTATTAAGTTTGTATGAGCGGAAATAATAATAAAAAATGTTAAAAAATATTTATCCATTGGTGAACTCTTGAAATTTTTGGATATTGTGAGTAATGTTGCTATGAACATCCAAATACAAGTTTTTGTATGGGCATGTTTTCATTTCTCTTGAGTATATTCCTATAGGTGGAGCTGCTAGGTCATATGGCAACTCTGTGTTTAATATTTTAAGAAACCACATGATTTTGTTTTCTTTTTTTTTTTTTTAATTTTTTTATTATTATTTATTCAATTGTGAGTGTGTGTGCGTGTGTATGTATGTGTGTGTAGAATCACAGACGAATTCGGGAACCACATGGACGCCTCCACCTCCTCCTTGTTTACTCTGCCCCGGGATTCACAGGCTCCGCCCTACCAGGACCGGAAACGCAGGTCTCCCCGACTTCCGCCTGGCGTCTATACGTGGGGTCTAGGATTCGAACTCAGGACCTTCTGCCTGGAAGGCAGAGGCTTAACCCCTGAGCCACTTCTCCAGCCCCATGATTTTGTTTTCAATATTGATATTCTCATCCAGAATTAATCACATGTATATTCATGAGTTGTTCAATATTTTTTGACTATGTAGCTTTTAATATTTGTAAAGTTTCAAATCTTAGCCATTGGTCATTTAGTTTACTTCCTATTTTCA
This sequence comes from Typhlomys cinereus, assembly GCA_023101885.1. Taxonomy (NCBI): domain Eukaryota; kingdom Metazoa; phylum Chordata; class Mammalia; order Rodentia; family Platacanthomyidae; genus Typhlomys; species Typhlomys cinereus. Next base: position 921,763 of record JALPQD010000107.1, read on the forward strand.
TGGGTAGGAATTAGCATTTCAATGAACATGTTTAGGCATTGGTGCTTAAGACAGGTTTTTTTTTTTATATATAGCTCAAGCTGTTCTCAGAATCTGGTTCTCCTGCGTGTGTTTCACCATACCCTAGATTATGTAGTACTAGGAAATTTAGCACAGGATTTTGTGACTGCTAGACAAGTACTTTATCAACTAAACCATATCTCCAACTGGTAGGCAGCAATATCTCTATGCATCTCTCATTATTTCTGTAGAGCAGATTAGTCAATTGATGGGATCGAAGAGTACAGGATTGTGGAGAGCAGCTGCAGTACAGAAGGATTCCAGAAGAGACATTTGGTGTGGTCGGGAAAATAAAGGTGAACAAAGCCATGTCATAGGCAGATTCTAGACCAAAAAGCTGGAGGGAGGATGTGGCTAAGAGCAGAGTCCTGTCTGTCTTGGTTCTTCAGATAAGATTTGTTTATTCTTAATTGGCCTCCCTACAGAATACATTGTGTGCTGCAAGAAAAATCACAGCCTCTTATTCCCATGCCTAGTAAACACTGTGTTTACTAACACTGTAAATACAGTGTTATTAATAGTTTTTCTACAGACACACTTGGGCCAAGCTGCTGCTGCTGAGCATCCATCTGAGCTAGCAGACTAGCTAATCCCAGCTTTTCTGTGTGTGTTGTTGTCTTTTCTTCATTCTTGCATCACCACAACAGAACAATGCCACCTGGGTTGAAGCTCCGGATAGTTTACAGTTTGCGCATAATGGAAAATTGCCTTCCAAAATGGCTGTGACCATTTTGCCTTCTTGCAAGAAGAGTTTGGGAATGCTGACGCATACCTTCTTATTTTTTTTTTAATTTTTAAAAAAAATTTTTTTTTAAACATGGGACCTGGGATCCGAACTCAGAACCTTCTGCTTGTGAGACAGAGTCACAACCCCTGAGCCATCTCTCCAGCCCCTCTTCTTATATTTTAACTGATGAGTTCACCAGACTGTGAACATCTGGATGACAAGATATCTTTGACCCAGTGTCCAGCTCACAGTAGGGATTTTTGCCTTATGAGTGATGGCAAACGTAGACTTGAATTATTGCAGGAGCCACAGAACATAGATGAAGACACAAACACGAGGAATTGAATGTTCTGCAATGTAGAGGTTGAAGTGGCTTATTAAAGTTGAGATCCAGAGTTATTTAGAGGCAGATGCGGGTGGGGATTGTCTGAAGGCTGCAGAAAGTCTTTTTTTCTGAAAGCACCAGTCTTTATGCAAAGTCCTGGAAGAACAACTTTCATGGAACAAGCAAGGTCATCGAACTCGCTGTTTACTTGGATATCCTAAGAAGAAACCCATTAGGAGACAGTGATGATCACTTTCTGAACACCTGATTATTCTCATTTACATACCCACGTCTTTCCTGTGGATTACCATCTCATACCCCACACACCACTAAAATAGAAAAGTGAAGGTACCCAAGGGGAACTTTTAGCCACATGCTCTATTTCTCAATCTGTGTCAGTCCCATGGGTGTGTGCTGTTTGATGTTTATATTTAATCTATGTGTGCTTTTAATCCTTTCTTTGACATAGGGCTCATGGAGCTGAAGGTGGCCTTGAATTCTTGATTCTCCCTACTAGCTTTCAAGTGCTGGGATTACTACTAGTTTACAGTTGTTCCTTAATGAAGAAAAAGGTAAACAAAGGGGTTAAAGGGCTAGAGAAGTGGCTTAGCAGACAAAAGGCTTGTCATACAAACACGAGGATGGCAGTCTAAATCCCCAGATTCCAAGAATAGCCATAAAGCCAGACACAGTGGTGTAGCGTCTAGGATCCCAACCCCTTGTCAGAAATGGGAGATGGAAACCTGAGAATGTCCAGAAGCTTCCAGCAAGTCATCCTGGTTTGTGCTGCCATAGCTGTTGCAGCAGTAGCTGGTCTCATGCTGGGGCGATGGCTCAGGGGTTAAAGCCTTTGCCTCAGAAGCAAACATAAAAAACATAAAAAATTCCAGGCAGATATGGAGGCTGGTAAATCCAATCTAGGAAGGCAGAAACTGGGAAATCCCAGAGCAAAGCAGTAAGGAGGAAGAGCAATCCAGGATGATTCCAGATGTCACCCTTGGGTCTCCAGAGGCGCGCGCGCACACACACACACACACACACACACACACACACACACACATGACTCAGTCTCAAAACTAGTTGGAAAGGTGAGAAATGCCACCCAAATATTAGCTTCTGACCATCACATATACAACACAGCCTAAAGCATACGTATATCCCAAAAAACTAAACAAAAATACAAAAAACAACAATAAAACCCAAAGGAATGGAGGGGAAGAGAGCTGGCACTGGTGGAGTCTTTTTCCATGTAAACTCTTTCTATTGGGTCTATTATCTCGTCCCACTTTTTTTTTTAAAGGTTTATTTATTTATTGGTGTGTGTGTGTGTGTGTGTGTGTGTGTGTGTGTGTGTGTGTGTGTGTACTATGTGTCTGTGGAGGCCCAGGGTGACTTCGGGAATCACCCTGGATTATTTCTACCTCCTTTTTACTTTGCTTTGGAGTTTTCCAGGATTGGAAGCACAGGCCACCGCCATTTCCTCCTGGCATGTTTACGTGGTATCTGGGATCCGAATTCAGGACCTTCTGCTTGTGAGGCAGAGGCTTAACCCCTGAGCCATCTCTCTGGCCTCTTATCCCACCTTTTTAAAAGTGCTTCAGAGAAACAAATGAAACCCCACATAACCAGCAAAAGGCCTAAAAACTGCTGTAATAAGATCAGAATAATGCTAACAGTGAAGAAATAGAAAGTAGGACTTTAGGTCTAAGCCAGAGGTAATGATTCTTTAGTTCAGAATCCTGTGCATGGGCCTGTATCAGTGGACTTGGGCCTAGCTGACTTGGTGCCAGCCCAAGATATTCCATAGTGTTACAAGTCCCTGCTGATGGTCCTATGCTGTGCTGAATAAGTATATATTTGACAAAAATCTAGTGTAGATAAGCTTTCTCAGAACAGAAGAAGAAAAGGTATGTCAGGATTCTCTCCTTAAAAACAACATTTTTTTTTTGATTTTGTTTTTTTAACGTGGGACCTGGGATCCGAACTCAGAACCTTCTGCTTGTGAGACAGTGTCACAACCCCTGAAAAAACAACATTTTTAAAGTGTGTGTGTGTGTGTGTGTGTGTGTGTGTGTGTGTATAAAGACAGCTTTGGTTCTTCACCATCCATCTTGTTTGAGATACAGTCTCTTGTTCACTGCTTCATGCTCCAGACTAACTGTTCAGAGAGCTTTTGGAGATTCTTCTGTCTCTGCCTCCTATCTCCCAGTAAGAGGTCTGGGATTACAGATGCATCTGACTTTTACTGGGGATCTGAACTCAGGTCCTCATGCTTGTGCTGCAAGTACTTTACCCACTTAGGTCATCTCTTTGTCCTCATAGGTCACCCTATTCACCAGTAGGCAGGTAGTATTAGGGTATGAGATGGGGAGGAGGGGAAAACGAGAAAAGTACCCTTGCAAGTGCTGAACTTGCAGAGCAAAGTTCTTTCGGTTAAAGAGGAATCCAAGCAGGTATCCAACCCAGAGTGAAGCCCAGTTGGAGTGAAGCACAGGCCTGGGTTGAAATGCTGACCCTCCAAGGCAGGGTACTTTGGTAATGTTATTCAACCCCTACTTTATTCCTCTAACACAGAGATGATAATAGTTCTGCTAGAAGATCAGAGATGAGGCTTATGAGAAGTTCTTACAGAGAAGTCCAGTAGTTCTAGGGCAGACGATGCGTTGTCCCGGACAGACTTAAGGAGACCAAAACAGCCTTCACTTCGAAAGGGATTCCTGGACACCTAAGAAAGACACACACACACACACTAAAGCCCTGTGTAGTGGTGCACAGAGGTCTCCGTTATGCCTGAGAATGGCCAGTCCTGAACTGACCCTGACTTCCGGTACAGCAATAGAAATGCAAGGTAGATATATAAGCAGACCAAGGGAGGATTCAGTGATCTTTCGCACAGAGCTCCCTATGAAGAGGAGGAAGGGCAGTGAAGAATTGTGGGGGAGCAGCTGAAAGGAGGATGGAAGGAGGGGGCACGTGCAGCTCAGCAAGGACCAGGCCAGAGGTAGGAAATTCAATAGGGAGGTTGGAAATGCTCACAAAAAAAACAAGCCCCCCTCCCACAGATCCTATCTAGACTCTGGAGTTTCTATGTGCTGATGTCCATCTGCTACCCCTGAATAAGGGCTTTGGTGGGGAAAGAACTGTGTGAACTGATATAGGGGCAGTGAGTGGTGGGACTCCCCTGTCAGGCTTGAACTCACGACAAGAATCCTCAGTGTCTGGTTGACCTGGAGGCCTAGCCCCAGGTTCAGGGCTCCTACCATGGATATTCTGTTGTTGCTGAAATTAAAAAATAAAGTCAATAAGTAAGATATGAAATCAGCTTAGGTGTTCATTGAGACATGAATGGATAAAGAATATGCAGCATATACACAATGAAGCACTACTCAGAAATAAAGAAGGAAGTTCTGTCATTTGTTGCAAATGCATGGAACTGGAAGATATTGAATAAAATAAGCCAGACACAAAGATAAGAACAAGTTTTGTTTCATATGTGGATACCACAACCAAAATCAGCCTGAAGATAGAATAGTGTTACTAGAGATTGGGAAGGGTACAATAAGGAAGAGGAAGATGAAAAAAAAAAAAAAAGAAGGTTAGATCTGACCAGTGCACACTGCAGGCAGATATGGAACTATTGCATTGAATGCATGTTAATAAGAAAAAGACTTCACTCTTACGGCTGCCAGTTTGCTGGGCTCGGTGTCTCAGGGTTCCCTGGAGCTGCTTTTCCATCCAGCAGGTTAGGTTTCACAGTCCAGTGCCCCCCACATTTATTCCAGGGCTCCCACCAGTGTGTGAAAGATGCATTTGCTCCCTTAGTGTGGCAAGCACGTCTAGGGTGCCCTTCATGCTGGAAGAGACCAACTCTGGCACCTCGGTCCTTTAAGTTCAGCAGATGTTCCCACACATCGTGTTGTAGCTGGTAACCCGCACCGGTCACTATGACAATGTCTGCCACAGAAAATCACCCTTTCTCTGCCCATATCATATCTTTGTTCTCCTTTTACTGGACCCAAACTCCAAACTTCACCCCTGGGACACTTTGTCCTTGAGATCAGTCCTATGTTTATTTATTATTTAAAGAGATTGTCTCATATATCCTAGGCCATTCTCTAATTCCCTATGTCCCTAAGGATGACTTTGAACTTTTTTTTTGGCATGTGTGTGTGTGTGTGTGTGTGTGTGTGTGTGTGTGTGTATGTGTGTGTGTCTATGTGTACTAGAGGGAGCAATGTGTGCCTGTGGAGGCCCAACTTGGGAATTACCCTAGATTGTTCTACCTCCTCTTTGTTTTGCTCTGGAGTAACCCAAGCTCCACTTCCAAGCTATGAAATATAGGCTACCACCATTCCATATGGCGCTTTTTTTTTTTTATTCAATTGTACGTGTGTGTGTGCGTGCGTGTGTGTGTGTGTGTGTGTGTGTGTGTGTGTGTGTGTAACCACGGGCAAATTCAGGAACCTCCATGGACCACTTCTACCCCACCTCCTCCTTGTTTACTCTGCCCTGGGATTCAGAGATACAGTGGCACCCCTGCCAGGGCCAGAAAATCCGAACTCAGGAACTTCCACCTGCAAGGCAGAGGCTTAACCCCTGAGCCACCTCTCCAGCCCCCCATATGGCGCTTTTAAATGGGATTTGGGATCCGAAGTTGGAACCTTCTGCTTGTGAGGCAGAAGCTTAACCCCAGAGCCATCTCTTCAGCCCACCTTGAACTTTTGATCCTCCTGCCTCCACTTCCCAAGTGCTGGGATTACAGGCATGGGGCACTGTGCCTGGTGTATGTAGTGCTGGGAACAAAACACTGGGCCTCATGCATGTCAGGCAAGCACTCTACTAATTGTGTTCCATTTCCATTTCCTAAGCAACAGCCTTGAGAAAGGACAGAACTTGTGGTAGAAGAGTAGAGACTGGGAAAAACTGGATAAAGATTAATATGTGAAAGAAGTCACTTGGCAGAGAAAGACTGGAAGCTCTTGCTCACCCAGGCTTCATGCAACAGAAAAGTACATGATATACAAGATATGTAAACACAGGAAAGGTGGGTGCTATGTAAATGAAAGGTCTTGGATCCCATGACCCAACATTTTGGGGGTTCTTTCTCTCAGCTCACTCGCCTACTCTCAGCCCTTTATAACCATGGGTCCCTATCTAATTCTGTCATCTTCAATAGTCAGCACAAGGTCTCTCACTCTAATTCTTTGCCATGGAACTCAATAACCTCAATAGTAGCATGTGGCTTGGGGGCCCAAATTCACACTTCCAAAAAGTTGATTGAGACTGTGGCTCAAGTCACATGCTAGGTGATTGTGAATAGCAGTGAGATGACTGTCCTTGGCCCGGGAAGTGGCACCCCTGTTTCTTACCTCATATTGAGTTCCTCCAACACATTGTTGGCCTTAAGGGCTTCACCCACTGCAGAGGCTCCAGGGTCTCCAAAGCCATTATAAGAGACGTCCAGGACTTTCAAGAATACATTTGCCTAGAACACAAAGAGCAAAGCCATGTATCCATATCTGGTGAAACAGAAAGTCACGGGGTCACAACTGCAGGGCCCAGGGAAGCCTGAGCAAGGACAGAGGACAGAAGGACAGAGGTCCTGGAATGGCGAGTATTGTCTCTGAGGCCAACAGTCTGAAGCACAGCAGAAGAGGCTGGATAAGGGTGTGAATGATCCTCAGAGATACAGTAGTAGTGCTGAGATGCACACCTGTGAGGGAGTCCCCAAGGACAAGGATCCTGAGGCACAGAAAAAACTCCAGGAGCATGGGTGTCCCATGATGGGCTGCTGGCTGAAACCTACCCAAGGGACTATGAAGAGAAGAATGGATGCTAGGACATGCCACCTTCTGGGGAAGGACTTCCAGCAGTCAGCCTAAGGTGGACTCTACAAATGTAGTTGTCACTATGGACACTGAAGATGCTTCATGATACTACGCAGGGTATCAACTGTCTCTTTCCCATACCTATGCATCATAGCATGCAAAAGGACAGATGAGAGGGTGAACAGGCATACAAGGGTGCCATGTCAAGAAAGCATCTATGTCTGCCAACAGCTTCATCACCAGACTGCACAGATGTCCCCTACCAGCTTAGTGTAAGGCACTGAACATTTAGCTATGGACCCTTGGGGAAATGACAAAAGTCAGTTCAGTGCATTAAATGGGGGCAGGAAGATAAAAGTCACCTAAACAGCATCCTTAAAGCTCTGCTGAAAAGACTTAAGGTTCAGAGTTGTTAGAAGGAGAGTCGGTTTGGGAAGTTCCTGGGGAACTGGGTGAGAGTCTCATACCTCAAGTCCTCTGGCAAATGCAATGGCTCCCGAGCCTCGGAGATGATTCCAGCTCAGGTTAAGCTCCACGAGTCCTGAGTTTTCTGCAAGGGCTGGTCCAAGTGTTTCTCCTGCAAAAACACCAAGAGGCCTTATTCATTCTGCTAATTCCTTTAAAAAATGTTACTGATGCCTAACATTTGCCCGAGGCTCTGCTGAGCAAGAGTATCTCAGAATCTAGCATATGCTTGCGTGCATGCGTGCGCGCGCGTGTGTGTGTGTGTGTGTGTGTGTGTGTGTGTGTGTGTGTGATGCACCTGCATATTCTGAGACAGGATCTTACCTTGTAACACAGAAAGGTTTAGAACTCAGCCTGAGTTTGATCTTGAACTCTGGATTTTCCTGTTGTTACCTCCCTTGTGTTGGTAATGTAAGCATAAGTCACCATGTCTGGCAAAAAAATTCACATGTAATGGGAAGATATAAATTCAAATTAATGAATTTCTAGCTATTCTAAACTATAAACAGAGAGGTGTAAGAAAGAACAAAGTAGTATTGTTGGGAGGATCGGAAGTGCAGTCAGAACAGGATGCTTGAAATTGAGAAACCCACCATGTAGGCAGACCTGATGGATGGTGAATGAAAGAGCAGCTAAACTTATACTTGTAGTAACACACTCCAGCTGGGTGACAGGCTGGAGAAGCAGGTGAAGAAGACAGGGAATAAAGAGCACTTGGGATACTAAGCCAAGGGGCTAAGGGGCTACCACTGCCTGGAGGGGAGGTGGTGATGTCTAATGGGGAGGTGGTAATATAATAGCAGAGAAGTTTCAGGTGATCAGGGCTTGTATTTAGCTGAGGAGGTAATTAGAGTCACAAAGCTGGATTAGCATTTTATTAAATTCCTATTTATTGCTGAGCATCAACAAAGATATCATCTTCCAAGTCTGGCCTAACTGTTTTGGAGAGGAGTCAGGAATGAGAGGGAAATGAAGTAGATGGTACGGAGAAACCCTGACAGATATTCAACATGAAAAAATGATCGGGCCCACACCCCAAACAGCTCTTCCTTCTTATTCACCTGGTGAAGTTTCCTCCTAACCTTGTGGTCTCAGACCAGAACCCTCACCTGACTGGCCAGAGCTGGGACCCCTCAGAACCAATGTCTACTGTTGCTGTGTTAATCCAGCCTTGTAACCCCTTAGGATAAGACTGGGTTGACGAAATGCAAGAGGAGGGCTGTGGTGGCAGGCGATCGAAGTCTAAGACATGGAGGTGAAGACAGGAGGACCATGAGCTCACAGCTGGACTCAGCAGTGAACTCTAGGCTAGTCTGAGCTCTATAGTGAGATCTTTTCTCAAAAACCAAACTGAACCAAACCAAACCAAGAAATGCACAGAGGAAAAAACATCTGAAAGGACTGAAATCTCCAAGCCCCTGATAGGTCAGCACACCCAGAAGCAGACATGCTTAGCACCTTGGAGAGCTCCCCACGACCAAACAACGTTTTTTTGTTTTTTTTTTTTTTTGATTCCTCAGAGGCTTCCGGGGCTGATAGAGGACAGCATGGTTCTCAAGCTGCTTTCTAACAGCTAGAGGGTGAGGTTCTTTCTTCTGGCTGTAACGGAAAATCTCTGTGACACTTCACCATCCTAGAAGGTAGTAGCACCATTGCCGTGGATCAGGGAGAACTCAGACCCAAGCCCCTTTTCCCCTTACCAAAGTCAAGTACACCTAGAGATCTCCACTTGGAGAAACAAATGCATCTAGCTGAATCTGTCATTTCTCAGACTCCCTTATGAGCACACATGCCTTCACAGAGCCTTGTGTTGCAGCCTCTCCATTTTCGCTGCCTCTGTGTCACTTTCTTTCTACCATACTGTGAAACTTAAGTGATCCTTAAAGGTTTGTAGGATAAAGGCTTGATCCCCTGGGTGGTGCTACTGGGAAATGGTTGAGCCTAGTAAGGAGCTAGTGGTATTGTGTGTGTGTGTGTGTGTGTGTGTGTGTTGGTGAGAAGGTCTTTAGGCCACTGGGGGTGACCCTAGAAGGGGATGATGGAACCTCAGTCTCTTCTGCTTTGCTCTTTGCTCCCTGGTCAAGAGTTGAACAGTCGGCTCTAGTGCACACTCCGTCATGTTGTTCTGCCTTGCCACAGGCCCACATATCAGAACCAATCAATTATAGACTGAAATCTCTAAAGCAGTGTCCTGAATATATCTTTTCTCTTTGTAAATAGGTTAATCTCAGGTGTTTATTATAGTAAAAGCAAGCTGACAAACCCATCTTCTAGCTCTGAAGCCCCAGGGAGACATCCGCACTTAGTTTATTGAGGTCTGACAGTCTCTCAGTAATTTTCCTAGAAAGTACATTGGCTCTGGCAGTTAAACTCAAGGGCCAATTCTCACAAGTCAAGGTTGGCACCACCCTTCTTTCTCTAAGCAGGTAAAATGCCAGAACTTTCCAGATCAAACCATTCTCCTAGGGAATCCATGAGTCCTAAACTAGGGTCCCCAGTCAAACTCGTGGGTTCAAGTGGTCTTCTTGTCTTACCTTTCAAGTACTTGGGACTAAATGGAAGTTCATATTCCTTGGGAAAACATACAGCCTGGACAAAGACCCTGGGGCATGGGAGAAAGAGTTAATCAAGGAATCCCTCCTGTGTCACTTAGAATTTTTCTGTATTAGATTAAGCTTAAGACCTCACAAATACCAAAAAAAAAAAAAAAAAAAAAGACCTCACAAATACCAAGCAAGCACTCTGCTACTGAGTATGTCCCAAACCCTTTGACAAGAGCACTTGGAGGGAAATCTTCATACCTTCTAGAATAATCTGTAGTTATGTAGCCCTTGCTTTCTTTCCACACCCTACCTTGGTCAGTCTCCTCTGAATCTCTAAGCCCAACCACACTAGTGTCCATCAGTCTAGGAAACAAGCCTGCAAGCTACCGATCATCTACTTGCCAGCCGACTCCTTCCCATCCTACACACACATTTCAGCTCAAATATCACCTCCTTCAAACAAGTCTTGAGGGCCAGTTTTATTTTAGAACCATACATCGTTTCTTTTGCAGTACCAATAAAGGAGAATAAGCTTGTTTCATGAAGCCAAAGGCTTTGTTGTGTCCACAGCTAGATTCCCTATAGCAAAGGTGGTGAGGTGTTTATGGCATTAACGAGTTTGTGTGGCTGGAGTGGAAGAGGAGTAGAAGCAGAAGCCAGCATGTGGATAGTCTCCAGCAGATATGGAGTATGGTCCTGTCAACCGCACTTCCCCACCACCAGAGGGCAATAAGCGTTCACGTCCCATGTATGCCCAGCCCAGCTATTACCTGCTGTGTCATTCAGCTGATTATAGCTGAGGTCTAAGGATTTCAGGCCAGTGTGAATCAGCAGGAATTCAGCAAGGTGCTGGGCTGCTTGTTCTTCCAGACCATTGCCTGCCAGCTTCATCGTCTGCACAGTAGAGTTTAGGGCAAGGGCAGCACAGAGGACCTGGAGCCCAGCCGCTCCGAGCTGGTTCTCTGACAGGTCCACATCTAGGGATCAATATTACCGCTTGGTCATGGGATCCAAAGCCAGGCACCGCCCTTTTCCACTTCCCTCCATCCTACAAACCCAGGCCTGAGAGAAAAGAAGGGGCTTTGCAGTTAGACTGTCCTGGGACGGCAAAATGGCAGCTGTGCCACACCCGTTGATTGGTTGGGTCCCCTTGAGCCTCTCTGGCCTCCTCTTCTATGTGCTGTGGAAGTGCTGTGCTAGACAGTCTGATGCTCTGCTGACGCTGCATAACACTAGTTGAGCCTCCACTAGGTTTAATACACCCCATATGTCCCGCCCCGTGATGAGGATCCTCACTGTCTCACCTGGTTAGTGGTGGAAGAGCACCTCCCTGAGGAAAGAGGGAACTCAAGCCTTCCCACTGCCCTGACTCAGAAACTCAGCACCTACCAGAGATATTGCTGGTCTTACTCAGCACATATGCAAGAGCTTCTGCTCCCATCCCACAGAGCCCATTGTCCCGAAGATCCAGATGTCTGATATAGGGATGGGAAGCCAATGTAGAAGCCAGAGCCTGCGCACCCTAGAACAGAGCAGAGGGGACTGAGGGACAGATCCTGTAGGCTCTGGTCTTTCCCAGAGCCCAGACACAGGTGACCATTCTCAGGACTCAGTCCACTGGATGTCCTCCAGCTGGAAAGCCTTCCATTTCCCATATCCCACGGAGACTCCTGCTTAGTTGTTTAGGCACCACCTAAAATCTCATCTCCTAGAGCCTTCCCTTACTCTTCAGAGGCTTATAGTCCTTATTTCTGTCACAGTCTCTACTCTGCCTCACAAACATGGAGATGGGATGGGTCTGGCTGTTGCGTCTATGGGGTGGGTTCAAGGACACTCATGGTCACTGCTTCCCATCCTTCCTGTAGAAACCTGGTTCCAGTGTCCCTCCACAGGTACCTGGGGCCCGAGGCCACGGTGTCGCAGCTTCAATTCTGAAGCACTCCCTTGGCGCAGAAAGCAGGAAACAGGCACAACACCATGGAGCTGGCAAGACTCCAGATAGAGGGTATCCCTAGCCAGTTGTCCAAGCCCATTGCTATCTATTAGGAGAGAGGATAAAATGTTGCCCCCTGTACAGTAGTTGTCCCCTTTCCTGCCCTCCTCATTTTTTTTTATCTCTGCTTGTGGCCCAATTATGACCATAGTCTAGATGAGGCCCTCAGGCTAGAAGAAAGTAAATGCTTTCCACGAAGCCGCCAAGTTATTCAGGGCCTAAAGCAAGGCTTGTCTTTTCAGTACCAAAGTGCACACTGGCCCTGCCCCCCCCCCCACACCTATTACAGATTACATTTTTTTTTCTTCCCTGGGTTGGCTTCCAACTGGGATAGCTGAGCCTAATCTTGAACTTGTCCTGTTCCTGCCTCCACTTTCCAAGTGCTGAAATTACAAGCATGTGTATTCCAACCAAAGATTTCGGCGCATACTAGAGCTAGGCAAGCACTCTACCAACTGAATTATGCCACCAGCCCACAAAACACAAAGTCTTGGGGGGGGGGGTAAAACAATTATAAATCCAGTGGAATTATTAGCTAAGTTGTTTTGGTGGGTTGGGACAACCCAGTGTGAGTCCATTTGCAGGGCTATACTATGACTTGACAGGTATTGCATTACACGTCTCCTGGAAGCAAGTTCTAAATCCTGGGATTCCTGCTGCCTGCAGAAGCGCTTGGGCTTGCAGGTGGGGGGATTACCAGCCGCCCGGAAAGCGGTCCACAATGGGCACGCTCCTATTCCAGCCCGTCTCCCTTCACATCCTGCGGGACGCGCCCCCAAGGTGAGGAGTCCACTCTGGACCCTCTCTTCGGGGGCACCTTCCACATCCTGGTCGGAGTCTGAATCTGGGGTCCCGCTCTTCTGAGCCTTCAAGACTCCTGCCCGCCTCTCCACAGCCGTTGCCTCTTTCTCTTGCTCTTCATTATCCTCAGGCTCCTTGCAGGGACCCTTCATGGTTACCCCTATTTTGCAGTCGCACATACTGAAGGCTGAGACAGCACAGCGTACCACCTAAACCTCTCTCCAGAGATGTAGGCAGACCTTCAGCCCTACTGACCAATCGAATGTGGTGGCCAGACAACAGGCGTTCGCAGCAGCCAGTAGTGGATCCCTCTCCCGCCTCTCGCGGTCGCCCGGGCAACCGGGTGTTGTTTTTTGCTGCGGAAACTCGGTGGCCAACATTAACCAGAGCGTGCTCTCCCCCCATTTCTAGTCCGCCTTGGGGCAGACTAGAGTGCCCACAGCTGTCGTGTCCACCTTGTTCACGATCCATTATCGGTCTGGGAAACACGTTCGACTTTAGAGCTTGTGCATCAGTCGTTCCAACCAGACAGAAAGTGGCTTTAAGAGGAATACTCTGGAGCCGCTCAGCCTGGGTTCTCATTTGTCTCTCAAGATCTAACCTTTGCTATGCCAGTCCTGCAGCAGGAGCCTCTCCATTCAACTTCCCTTTGTTGCACTTCGAACCACAGAGCCCCCTTTCTGGGTCTCTGCTGCTCCGTTCTGGTCATGGGCCGCATTTCAAGGCGGTAGAGCTGCAGGGCTACACCACTCCGTATGCCTAAGGTCCAACATAGGGAATCTGGACGGCGGGGAGGCCCAGACCAGCTGAGTCTTGGGACCCAGCCAGGGGCTGGATGCTGCCCTAAGGGGAGATATCCCTTTAACGACACTGACCTGGCAAGTGTGGGTGCCTGCTCTGCCTCCGGTTCAGCTGTGGTGGCAGCTGTCTGCTGACTCATGCGCTAGCCCCCAGCAGGAGCTGGGAACATGGGCTCACTCCGGGCTGCGGCTGCAGCAGCGGCGGTGGGCTGGGGGGTTCTGGATTACAAGACAGAGAAGTATGTGATGACCAGGAACTGGAGGGTGGGCGTCTTGCACAGGCTGCTGCAGCTGGGAGTGGTAGCCTATGTGCTGGGGTAAGAGAACAGCACTTGGCCAGAGCGGTGGGTGAGAGAGATCAGGATTGGTCTTGCTGGCTGAGGGTTAAGAGTTACCTTTTTAAAAGTTTTGGTTAGTTGAGGTGGGATTGTTCATTCAGAGAACAGTAAGAATGTGGGGTTTTATCCCCAGTCCTCCCTTCCCCCATTAACTAGAAAGGCATCCGAGGAGTCTTTAAGGCTAGAGCTGGATCTTGATCGATGTGTATGTACTGGGGGGAGGGGGGAATGGCTTGTGAAAAGGGTTTGTGGTGGGTGTTTCCTTCTGAGAACTCTGGCTCTTGATGCCTGGCTGGGTTCCTGATCTGTTCAGGGGTCTGAAGTGAGAGGTGGGGTTGGGCAGGAAAAAGGGTCCTCCCATTATAAGCTGGAAGCTTCTGGTGTACGAGAAGAGGCCAGGCCGGTGTGCTGGACCCAGCCACTGCTCTGCCCACCAGGTAGGTACAACAGTCATGCCATTTTATCACCTCCTCCTCAGGTGGGCCCTTCTCATCAAAAAAGGCTATCAGGAACGGGACTTGGACCCCCAGATTTCTGTCATCACCAAACTTAAAGGGGTTTCTGTGACCCAGATTAAGGAGCTGGAGAACCGGCTGTGGGATGTAGCTGACTTCGTGAAACCACCGCAGGTGGGTCTCTCGTGCTGCTGCAGGAGCCAGAGTTCTTTGGCTGTTGACACTAGCCTTGTCTGTACATGAAAGGCATGTGGTGGCAGACGGTAACTGAGGGACTTGGGAAAGGCATCTTAGAGGTATGCTGAGCAAATTCCTTTTAGGGTTGTGTAGCTTTCCAGGTCTGGAAGCCAGGCCAGTGGAATGTGTTTTAAAGAGGTCATATCCAAAAAGCACTGAAGTGTCTGAAGCTTCAGGGTTGTGCTTGAAGTTGGAAGTCAGGGGCATAGGGGTTTAGGGATTAGGGGTCTGAGCAATCCGTCCTCTGTCCATCATGCACCATCATGCATCTTTCCTTCTCTCTGTCAAGATACAACTTCCCTCTCCTTCCACTCAGCTGGTTCAGTCCCAATTTCCAGCTGTACACGACTTCCTGGGGAGATATAAACAAGTGTCTATCCTGTCCCTTCAAAATAGGGCACCAACAACTGACCAAAGAAATGATCTCATCCAAGTCTGTCTTGGTAACTAGTGAATTAACTGGGGTTGCTTACAGGAACATGGATGACTCAAATGCAAATCTGTCATCAAAACTCCAGCCCACCCTGAGTATCAACACACAAAGCTGCATGCCTGGAGCCTCCCCCGCACAATATGCAGGCAGCTCAGCAGTCCTGACTTTTGTCTCCCCTATTATAATTGGTTATGTAACTATGGGGTTTGGCGACTTGTGAATGTTGTTAATTCCAAGAACTTCCAAGCCTAGTAAGTTTTGTTTAATTCCCGAGTATTTAGCTTTTCTGTATCCTCCCAGAGAGAGTGTTTCAGTGCCTCACACGAGACATGTTCCACTGCTGGCCACACTGTGGCTCCAGGGACCAACTATCTGAAGGAAAACTGCTTCATAAATGCATAGCTCCCTTGTCCCTCTCTCAGCACTCTGACTTCATTTAGTGAGAACTGTGACATCCACAGTGTCAAAGTCATTTTCAGGAGACAACATTGAACATCCCTTCTTCCTTTCTCTCTCATTCTTTTCCCTCCTTCCTTCTCTCCCTCTTCCACCTTTTCTTTCTTCCTTTCTCTTCCATTCTTTCTTTTTCGTGGTATTGAGGATCTCAGAAAGCCATGCAAATACTAAGTAAGTGTTCTACCACTGAATTATAATCTAAGCCCTTTTAAAATTTTTTTATTGATTGATTTGATTTTTTTGAGCTAACGTCTCATGTAAACTAGGCTGGCTTTGAGCTTACTATGTAGTTAGCAATGACCTTGAACTTCTTGATCATTCACAGCCCAAGTGCTAGGATGACAGACATGTACTACCATAACCAACTTTATTTGATTTTTTGTTTGGGTTGTACTGACTGGCCTCAAACTCACAGCGATTTCCTGCCTCCATCTACTGAGTAGCTGCGATTATATGCCTGTGCCACCAGCCTGGTGCAACATGTTTTATTACATCCCCTGGCATGCTTGAATGAGTCTGTGATCCCTCTGTAGACTCTTTGACTCTCTTGTCTCTTCCCCCTTCCCCTCAGTGCATACCACACAGAGGTCAAGTTGAGCCTTTATGCTTGTCTTCTGAACCTGCCTGCCTCTGCTCTCTGCCCTCTCAAGGCTCCTCTTTCGCACTTGTGACCAACCAAGTCCCTCAGATCTAACTGCTGCCATACCCCATCGTTCTCTGTCCAGTCATCACCTTCCCCAGATGCACAGTTGTCTCATGAGTGGTGCTTCTGAAAGTCTTCAGGCACTCTTTGACTCTTGGACAGGAAAAGTTGAGCTGACTTTCTGCTTCCCCAGCCCCTGCCTTGAATACCTGTGCATGTGTCATCAGGAGCCCAACACCTCTTCTCATTCTTCCTGGCTTCAGTGCCGAGAAGTGAGAGGCTCTTGAAAAACTCTCCTTGAGTGCATGAGAGTGGATATGAGAATTAAATTTGTATCAAAGAAATGAACAGAGGTATAAGGCTCCATAGGTTCAGAAAAGGCCAGAAATTTAGCCAAGCTCTCACTGCTTTCACTCGACTCACTAGGGGTGTCTTTCTGAGCAGGAGGAAGAATTCTTGCATGGAGCCAAGAATTCTTCCCCCCAAAGCCAGGCTATTGAGGTTCAGTGGTGAAACACTGGCCTAGCGTACACAAGATGCTGCGTTCCATCTCTAGCACCAGGAACAACAAACACTAAGCAAAACAGGCTGTCAGTATCTAGTTCCTGCAGTTGGTGGGGCCAAGCAGAGGCCACTCTTTGAGTCTAGGTTGAGCTGACTCTCTGCTTCCCCAGATCCTTGCTTAAATATTGCTTTACATGTGACTTGGAGACTTGCCTTCTAGGGGGAGAATGTGTTCTTCTTGGTGACCAATTTCCTCGTGACACCTGCTCAAGTTCAGGGCCGATGCCCGGAGGTAAGGTTGTCCACAACCTCTGTTGCAGCCCCACTTTCAATACCAGCCCAAGTCACCAGCCCTGTCTGTCTTCACCTTCACATGTCACTAAAAGATCAATCTAAGATAAATGCAGCCCAGGCACTAGACTAAATTTGTATCTATAACCTATAAATGATTTTATTGCATCTTCACATGCAACCTGTCGAATAGAAATTACTGTGATTGGCATGAAACAGATGACTGAGGCTCAGCAAGGCTGAGCCATTTGCCAAAGGTCACCCTACCTGTGGAAAACGGCAACCAGACCTTTGAGTAGCAGCAGTTTGGTTGAAATGTATAGTCTCCTCCCGACCCCCTACTCATCTGGAAAAAAGACAGAGTCAGACACACACACAGGGGGACTATGCCAGACTTTATCAAAGTGTATTGGGTCAGAAGTCATTTTATTTAATGGTGGACAAGCTAGCACACTTCTGCTTTTTCTTTCAGATCATTTATGAACCTCAAGTATGAGGTTGATTTGATTTTTTTTTTTTTTTTGAGCTAATGTCTCATGTTAACTAGGCTGGCTTTGAACTCATTATGTAGTTAGCAATGACCTTGAACTTCTTGATCATTCACAACCCAAGTGCTAGGGTTAACTCCAACAGTGTTCATGTCTGGGTGTCTTCCCTATTCTTATACATTTCCCACCAGAAATGTAGATATTCCCTTGAAATCCCACCTTTTTCCTTTGCCTGAGAATGTTTCCAAAGGTCCAATGTCTGTCAAAGATCATACTGACTCTTCCCAAATGTGTGTTTTTTTTTTTTTTTTATTTGAACGGGCAGGATCCAACATGTATAGCTCTGCTACCACCTTCAATTTCAAACTCTAATCACTGACTGGGCTTCAGGATGACTGTGTAGATGCTCGTCTCCAAGCATCAGAGAGGGCTACAGCTGTGTGAGCAGAGAGTCCTGCTGCTGCTCTATTGGACTGGAGTATAGATTTTGGCTTGGGCGGGAAAAAGCCCAAGATCTCTTGGACCCTCTGAGCCCTGCTAAGAAGCTGGACTAGGTACATGATCAGAAGGGAACCAGGACGAACACAGGCCTTCAGTCTCTCATGCAACAGGACAGACCGTGCGTCTGTTGGGTAGACGTGCTCACAGTCACACAGTGGGGTCTAGTTGAAGGAGTGGGTAGTCTGTTTAAGGTGGAGTGAAGGAGGTTATTCAGACGCAAGTGGGGACAGCAAAGTAGATAAGGTGGCTGCTCTGTCTTGTGTTCATTGATCATGGTTCCATCCCTCCCCTCAAAATCCCAAGTCTTCTACTGGTTAGTGCCTCCATCATTCTCGCTCCTATGATACTACGTTTCTTCAGCTTCCTACAAGCCACACTCCCTATAAGGGTGCTGGAGCTCAAGGTTATCTTACTCTTTCAAGTCTGGGATCCCCAAATCTTCTCTGCCTGTACTTCCATTATTCTGACATTTTACAGGCACAGTGTCCCTGTTTAGCAGTAGATCAGTTAGGGAAGAGATTTGGCCTGGTGTTGCTCAACCAAGTGTGTAGGGTCCTACTTCCCAGCATAGATTCCTGTGACCTTAGGGTCTTGCTCTGTGTTAACTCTACTTACCAGAGCACTGAGCATCACCACTCTGCCCTTGAATACAGCACTGTTCCCCTTCCCCATTGGATGGCTCTTCCTTTTCAGCTGTTTCATTTATTTGCACCAACCTTCACATGTACTTTCAAAGCCAGGGAACCCTGGGAAAGATTGAAGATGATGCTGTGGTCACGGAAGGGCGACACCCCCTGGGCTGTTGGTAACTGGAGTCTCTCACTTTTCTCAGCACCCCTCTGTGCCACTGGCTAACTGCTGGACTGACGAGGACTGCCCTGAAGGGGAGACAGGGACACATAGCCACGGTAACTGAGGGTTCTGTCTTCTCACGCCTGTACCAGGGCAGGGGAATGAGAGGGCACCCTGGGGCTCACAAACGCAGGCCCTGATATACATGTCTCTGTGTCACCCCATTCTACCAACAAGTCCCTGCCCCAGCGTCTCCACAGGCCCCCGTGTAGATTTGAACTCATTTTGTGTTTCCCAGGCATAAAAACAGGTCAGTGTGTGGTATTCAATGGGACCCACAGGACCTGTGAAGTCTGGAGTTGGTGCCCAGTGGAGAGCAGTGCTACGCCCAGGTAAGTCTCTGCTCTCTCCTAGGGCAGGATCCCAAGATAAAGAAAATATTGGCAGCATATACTCCACCTTCAGGAAGCCCTTGCTGGTTCAGGCCAAGAACTTCACGTTGTTCATCAAAAACGCTGTCACCTTCAGCAAGTTCAACTTTTCCAGGTAAGCAGGCAAGTGCTGGCTGAGCTGATTCTTCACGCCTCGTGGATCATCTGAACCCTCTCTCCCTTTCAGGACCAATGCCTTAGATACCTGGGATACCACCTACTTCAAGCACTGTCGCTACCACCCACACTCTAGCCCATATTGCCCAGTGTTCCGTATTGGGGATCTTGTGAGCGCAGCTGGAGGGGACTTCGAGGACTTGGCATTGCTGGTGGGTCCTTAAGGGACTGGATTTCTGTGGCCCAGGAAGAGGGTCTTGGACCCACTTACCAGTGGAGCAAATGTTTACTGTGTGCAGGGCGGTGCTGTGGGCATCCGGATCCACTGGGATTGTGACCTGGACATCCGGGGCTCTGACTGCTGTCCCCAGTATTCCTTCCAGCTGCAGCAGAGGGGCTACAACTTCAGGTATGACCCTTGCTGTCCTCAGTGTTTGCTTGCTGTTCTTTAGTGTCTCTATGTCCGACCACTAGGACAGAGCCCAGCCAGCCCCGCCCTGGAGACGTCCCACTGTGTGTGTAAGAGGACTCTGGGGTGTTTCCAGCCTCTTGGTCTTTACTCCATCTTTACTCACTCGCCCTGTCCAATGCAGACCCCCCCATCTCCAGACCCCAGCACAGCTCTCACCCCACCTTGATTCTCTGCCACACAGAAAGCTTTTGTTTTCACTTTCCCTGAAGGTTTTTTTGGTTAAAATTTTCCCCAACATCCTAGAGAGGCATGATCACACAGGCAGTCTTCATTTGGGATCACCAGTTGTTTTGGTTTAATTTTTGGCAGTACTAGGAGTCGAGCTTAGGGCTAGGCAAGCACTGTACTATTGAGCTGTATACCAAGTCCTGTTTTGTTTTTCTTTTAGCGACATTTTGTTTTCTTCCTCCTTGTCTAGAATCAGCTGGATTTATTCAGATCTATTCAGAGTCTTGGGTAGGGACTACATAATTCAGCGGGAAAGCAATTCTCTTCTCAACGTTGCTCTGAGAACAAGGACTGTTTCCACCATTGTCCATCGTGGTGCATTCTTACAATCCCAGAACTCCAGAGGTGGAGGAGGAGGATCGATGCACTTAAGGATGTGTGTGTGTGTGTGTGTGTGTGTGTGTGTGTGTGTATCAGAGAGCACTGTGCGTGCCTGTGGAGGCCTAAGAGTGGCTTTCATCTTGGATTGTTTTACTGCCTTTTGTCTTTGCTCTGGAGTTTCCTGGGCTCTACTTTCTAGGGCTGGAATTGCAAGCCGCTACCATTTCCGTTTGGCATTTTTACATGGGATCTGGGATCCAAACTAAGGTCCTGCTTATAAGACAGAGACTTAATCTCTGAGACATCTCTCCAGCCCCTGTTTAAAGATCTTAAATTGCATTTGTTATCATGTCTTTGAGATTTCCAGGTAGAAAATGTTGGGGTCCTCCTGCCATTTAATATTATCTGGTAACACAGCTGCACAAGGCTTAGGGACAACACGCCATGATATAACTCATTGTGCCCTGCTTGACTAGGCTCCCTTGGACTCTCCAGCCCTTCACAGTCTTATGGACCCTTAGAGGTCCACTTGTCCACAGGTCCTCGCTGGCGCTTCTTTTTCTGCCTGGACTACTTTCTTGAGCCTTGGGAAATCACCTGCATGCACCTTTTGCCTGAATTCTGGAGACTTAGGTCTGCTTCAGCTCTACCCTATCTTCCTTCTTCCCCCCTCCCCCCGCCCATGACCTGGTGTTATTTCAAGACCTTCTGTGCCCCTATCTGATTCTGAGTAGGCAGGGAGCTCCTTAAGTCAGGTGCTAGTTTGTTTTTTTCCCCCCACCATCCTTAACAACTACCCAGGGCTGAAACTCAGGACTCAGGCTTGGGCTGAGGAGTTAAGTCAACGTATAATTCAGCCTGGAATACAGTATGCAGACCACCAGAGATCTCTCTGTTGCACCTAGGACAGCCAGTCACTGGTGGGAGGCTTCAGGTGTGGAGTCCAGGAGCCTGCTCAAGCTCTATGGGATCCGCTTTGACATCCTCGTCACAGGGCAAGTAAGTCCAGGGGAGAGTGGAAGGAGAGGGGGGAGTGAAAGGAGGGGAATAAGATAGCAGTCACGGCCTGAGAGATTACGGCTCAACCCCAATCTCTCAGGCAGGGAAGTTTTCGCTCATCCCTACGGCTGTCACAGTGGGCACAGGAGCAGCTTGGCTAGGCATGGTGAGTCTGACCAGTGGGCGTTTGTTCTGACTATAGCATCTGCTGGCTGGGGTCTGCTGGAACCCCCAGGCCCTGCACATTGTCTTGAGGCTTGGTGGGAGTGGGAGGATAGGTTGGGGTGATGGGACATGGTAGACCCTGCCTCTTCTAGGTCACCTTCCTCTGTGATTTGCTGCTGCTGTATGTGGATAAAGAAGCCCATTTCTACTGGAGGACCAAGTATGAGGAAGTGAGTTTCAATCCGGTCTGTATTCCAGAGCCAAGGTCACTGCGGCTAACACCAGATGTGCCTACCACTTCATGGTGTGTTACCCTTGTTCTGTTGTGTTTGTAGGCAAAGGCCCCAAAGGCAACTACCAACACTGCAAGGACTGAGCCGGCTTTCAAACCCACGAGCCCAGCTCTTCAGATGTCTTAGTAGTTGGTCATCAGCACCTGTCCCTACATTCGCTGCTGCTGGCATCCAAACATCTGTGTGACAGTGACCTTGTCGGGGCTGTGGCATCCACCAGTCTTCCCATTCCTGAGGTCTACAGCCATTTCTTACTGGTTGGAGTTTTGGGGCTCAGAAATATGAGATCTGACTTGGGGACCTCAAGAATGAAGTTTCAGCAACATTGGACAGGGAGCTGGAGAAGAGCTCTACCCTGACTGTCCGGGTTGATCTCCTTCCGGGTTTAGCCTGAGGCAGTATGAGTAATGTGGTGATCACTGAGTCCTTTAGGATCATCTGTGTACCTTCTAGGGGACCCTTCCTGCAGCTAACCTTCCTAGAACCTGGCCACCAGAAATGACTTCGATAAAGGACACTGAATTTTCTCTGAGAGTTGGCCAAGTTCTGCTAGACCCTTCTTGGAGGGTCCAATTCCTGCCTGGTAGAGACTTTCCTCATGTCTCAGGACTCATAGTCAGGCTAGAAAAGACAGAGCTGGAGGAAGTCAGCCCTCTCTCGGTCCAAAAGTAGGGCAGAGTTTAGGAAATATGCACAACCAGGAAGTGAGAAGTCGCTTTGTCACTGTTGTGTGTAATCAGACATGAGAAGGATTGGGTCCGAAAGCTGTTCCAGTGTCTGGGATCATTTGACTCCCAGGGCCTCAGCAAAGCCTTTGGAGTCCTCAGAAAAGGGGCGTCTGTAGAGAAGTAGACCCGGAACAGCTAGAGTGAAAGGCATGGATTGCAAAGCCTGGTATTGGAGGTAATTGTCCTTGGGTATCCAGAGAAATCTGGATGCTGCCACTAGAGTAAAGCTTACCAAAACCAGCAGCTTCCTGTGTCTCCTTATAGGGAGGAATGGAAAGGGGGTAGGTGACTACAGTAGATACCTCATCATGGGGATCCCAGTAGAGGGTACACAGTGTAGACCTAGGACTCTTCTGGAAACTCCCTCCTCTCTGAACTAGGGCTCTGAGTGGGCTGAAAGATGGTGGGGCAGACCCAGGCACCTGTGCATCCATGCACATACAGTGTACCAGTCATGAGCCAATCTACACCCATTCATGGACACTGTTAGGTGCAGAGACCCCCAGACAGCAAGAGAGTGAGTTGTGGCCAGGTGACTGGACTTGGAAACAACTGTCAACTCAGTCTGTATATGAATGAATATGTAGGATAGCTGTATGGATCATACAGAAATAAGCCTGGAGGGTGGGCCCACATGGCTTGACCTCTGTGAGCTCAGGAAAACAAAAAGACCTTGGAGTCCCAATTCCTTTATGAGTAGCTACTTCCCTAAGGAACGCTTGCCTAGCATGAGCAAGATTCTGGCTTCCATCCCCAGCGTCTATCTCTCTCTCTCTTTCACACACACACACACACACACACACACACACACACACACACACACACACATCAAGGACATCTGAGGAGCCTATTCCCATTCTTGTTAGACCCTTCTTCACCTTGAACTTCAGCCCGGAAGAGGACGCCTACCTAAGAACAACTTGAACCCATCCCTGGCTGTATGCTTGTCCCAGAGCTACCTTTGCAGAGCCTCTGTGCCTTTGCTGTGGACTGGGGAAGAGTGCCTGGTTCTGGAGCAAATGAACTCAGTGCTACAAAGAATGCCACAGTGTACACATAGCTGGATATAAGACAGGTCAAGTAATTATTATAAGTCCCTGGGACTGAAACTTCTTCCCTGCTCATTCCGCCCCCACCTGCCCAGATAGCCCAAACTGGTCTTAAACAGGAAGTCACTAGACAAAAAGCCTACCACACCAGTGCTGGCAAAGGCCCATTCCCCGAAGACTGGAGTCTCAGTTCCTGGGCTAAGATCCTGGGAACATTCCCACTTCAGTCTGGGAAGGCTTTAAACCCAGATTGCCTTAGATAAACAGTTCCCCAAAATTCTGGCTTCTCAAGGAAGTGAGGGGGTGGGACCACCATGAGCAGGCCTCAGCTACTCCGTGCAGTCTAACTCCTGAGCTGGTGCCTGGCTAGAGGGCTGCACAGTCTGCACCGTCTCCTCCAGGCTGCCATCGGGGAATACCACGTAGTGCGCAGTGGTCAGCTCCAGTGGCTCCCGCTGGTTCTCTTTGCTGTGCCAGATGCCGTAGCCAAAATACACGGCAAGTCCTGCAGGGGTGGCATAAGCCTGAGGGGAAGTTCCCAACCCCACCTACCCTCTTTCTCCTCCCCCTACAGTGTACCTGGAGTTCCAAGGCCGGCCCCCACTCACCAATCAGTAGCCAGATGATGAAACGCAACCAGGTCAGATAGCTCAGCTTCAGCATGAGGCAAATGTTGAGGAGGATGCTCAGAGCTGGGGTTAGGGGCACCAGGGGGATCTGAGAGTATAAGAGCAAGGCTGAGCTGGGGTTCAGGAAAGATCTGCCAACCCGGGACCTGACCTTGGGGGAATTCTACAGAACCCCTCTTCATCTCTGGAGATTTCGAGTCAGGTGTACCCTGACCATGCAGAAACATGGAAGGGGGTAGGAATAGAACTTGCTTCCCTAACCCCACGAGACTAAAAAAAATTTTTTTTCTGAAGTAGGATAAGAGTTCATGACAAAGGGAGCGGGTTGGGCTGGAGGGGGCAGTATCGGCAGAGCTGGGGGAGGAAGTACCTGGAAAGTATCTTGCTTGCATTGCTGCTGATGAGCTCCCAAGACCAGGAGGCTGAGCAGAAACACGACACCACTTACAGTCAGCAGCAGGACGTAGCCCCACCTTGGGAGGTGCAGGTCTGAGTCCCCAAAGACCAGTACACAGCCCAGGATGATGGCTGAGGCCACCAAGATGCTTAGTGCCCAAGTCACAGCAGCTCCGGGGTTGCACCCGTCCAGGAAGCCCAGGAAAGGCCTCAGAACTGGTCTCAGCTGCCCAGGCTCAGAGACTGAGGTCTGTGCAGTATCTACCAGTTGTATGTGGTCTGAGAAGGAGTCATACTTTTTGACTGTAGGGCCAGGACTGGCCATGCCTGGGGAGCTGGGTGGAGCAGCTTTCTGGAAGCGCAGCACAATGATGCTAGTGGCCACAAAAGTATAAGCCAGTAGGGTGCCAATGGACAGGAACTGAACCAGGGCCTCCAGATCCAGCAGGAGTGCCAGGAGAGCCATGAGAATTCCAAACACCACAATGCCCACTACGGGCACCTGTGTCCGAGGGTGCACATGGGCAAACACCTGGAAGAAGAGCCCGTCGGCAGCCATGGCATAGACGATGCGTGGCAATGAGAAGAGGTTGCTGAGGAGAACGGTGTTCATGGCTGCATCAGAGCGTAGGGAACAGTCAGCATGGTAGAGAAACTGGATTCTCAGAGAGTACGACTATCGGGGTGCTGGGTTCTTTCTTACCTCTCACCCAGAAATGGGGCATCCCAGTTTAGATCACAGATCCATTAAAGAATCTATCGAGATCTTAAATTGCCCGGAAAGGACTATAAGCATGTGCCCCAAACCGATGTTCTGTGTATGATTTGTGGGAAGAAGTTCCTCTAAAAATGAGTCTTTTTGTGGGCTCATGGTTGGTAAAACTGAGGTCTGGTGTAGGTATACTCTCTGAGAGGGTCAGGGCAGGGCCCACAGCTCTGTTCCCTCCCCCCAGCCCAGAAGGGCCCCTTACCGCAGATGGAGCCTGCTGCCACGATGAAGCCCGCCCAGCTGTAGCCTCGCCTGTAGAAGGCATCAGCTAGCGCTGAGTCCGGGTCCAGACTGTGCCAAGGCACCATGAGGGTTAGGACAGCCGAGACAAGGATGTAGGCGCCAGCCGCCAGGCCGAGAGAGATGGCAATGGCCAGGGGCACAGCCCACCGTGGGTTCTGGGCCTCTTCGCTGGAGGCGGCAATGACGTCGAAGCCCACGAAGGCATAGAAACAGGTGGCTGTGCCTGCCATGATACCAGAGAAGCCAAAAGGTGCGAAACCTCCCTCCTCTGGGCTCCAGTTGTGGGGGCGGGCCAGGATGAAGCCCAGGACAATGATGAAAAGGATGACAATCAGGCTAATGGCTGAGAAAGTGTGGTTGAGCCAGGAGGAGACTCGGGCTCCACAGGATACAAAGGCGGAAGCCACAAGTAAGATGCCAGCTGCCAGGAAGTCTGGGTAGCGGGCCAGGAAGGGCACCTGCCAGACACCCACTTGAGACTCGGTGAAGTTGCGGATGCTGTGGTTGAAGATGGCGTCCAGATAGCCACTCCAGGCACGGGCTACTGCAGCACCTCCAATGAGATATTCCAGAAGCACGTTCCAGCCTATGAGGAAGGCCCACATCTCACCCATGGACACATAGGTGAACAGGTATGCAGAGCCTGTGCGGGGTACACGTGCTCCAAATTCTGCGTAACACAGGGCTGCCAACAGGGAGGCCACAGCAGCCATTACGAAAGACAAGAGCACGGCAGGACCAGCCATGTCCTTGGCCACAGTGCCCGTGAGCACGTAGAGCCCAGAGCCCACCATGCCACCCACACCCAGCAGGGTCAGGTCCAGCGTGGTCAGGCAGCGCCGCAGAGAGGTTTCCATGCTGGTCTCCTCCAGGGGCTTCAGCCGGTTCAGCTTCTGACAGAACCGTGCCAGGCTGGCAGTGCTGGGTAGTCCACGGGCCATGGCAGATGGCAGAAAGGAGTACAAGCCAGCTGCTGGGAGGGGGTGGGGAAAGAAAAGGGGGGTGTATACAGAGAAGAAATGAGTGGCTGCCCTGCTGGATTCTGGACAGCCTCCACTCTCTCCTGGACTGCCCACTCCAGTCCTTCCTGTCTCTGCCTGGAAACCCAAGACACCTGCGCTGGGCGAAGGACTTCTTGAATGGTCAGGGACCGTGGGCAGGAGATCACAGAAAGTGTGGCAGAAAGGGAAGGGCGGAGCGACTAGGGAGCGTCGGTTTAGGCGGCTCTGAAGATGAGAAAGAGGGGGGCTCAGAACATGAACCATGTATCAGCTCAGCAGTCTAGGATGGAAGGAGGCTTCCCGGGAGCTGGGCCAGGCTGCCAAGACCCGGAACAGGAGCGACTCTGCAGCCCGGGGTGTGGCCCAAAGGGACACCTGGCCTCCAGGAAAAGCGGCCGCCGCACCCCCAACCCCCTGTTGCCAGGTGGAAGGATCAACTAACCGAGGATGAGAAACAGGGCGGGGGGCGGGGGGGAGGGAGGGGCGCTACCTGGTACCTAAGTCCGGGATCTGAAGCCGAGGCCTCCGTGCACGGCGTCGCAGCGCCTCACGAGCTGCAGCCGCCTCCACCGCTGCCACCGCTGCTGGAGCTCGCGGTGTGCGCCATGACCCCGTCCCCAGACTCCCCAGCCCTCGACTGCTCCCGCGCTGGCGCTGGAGCCCGTCCCCGCTGCACTCGCTCGATGCTACCCACCTGCTGTCGCCGCAGCAGCCACCGGTTTGCACTGTGCCCGCCCCGCCAGCTTACAACGCCTGCGTGCCTGGCCCTCCCCCGCCCCCAGGCTCTGGATTCACCAAAGCCTCCGACTCCCACTCTCTGCGAGGGCTCTGCACAGGCCCCACCCGCCGTCATGCACTGGAATAAAACCTTCTTAGCAAAAATATTTTACGAGCGAGACCAGAGCTGACCAGGGTCCTAGAGTTCAGCCAGTCATTGCTACCTGCTTCCCCAGATGAGGGAGCCCGTTCCATCGGATGAGCACTGGGTCCAGGTCTGTGAGCCGAATGGAACCTGCTTTCACAGCAGGAGATACTGTCTTTTACCCCTCACTCAAACACAACTACACCCAGTGGGACACCATTCAGACCCCCCCATATGGGGTCTGCAAATTTCCAGCACAGTGAGATGAAGGCCATAACAAGCCCTGACCCCTCCAACTTTCAATGAGACAGCAGGGCACCTCCCCACACATTGGCCAGAGGGGTTTGGAGGAGTGTCTATGAATTGCCAGAACTTGCACACCAGTAAGGTGTTCCTGAACCCCTCAGATGCTAATGATAGTCTCTCTTAGTTTAGGAGCACATGACGGGCTTTGGAGAATCCTAAAGGACTCCAGCATTAGCTGTCCCCTCATGACGGTCAGGTAGTTGGATACTTTTCACTATGAGAGAAACCTTCACACTGAGGAGGAGGTCTGGTCCCAGATATCACCCTTGGGTCTATTTATGCCTCAGTCCTAGGGGTCTTTTTCCTTCTGCCCTTCTTATTTTGAAAATGAGAAAAAAAAAAAAAAAACCAGCCAGTTGTGGCAGCACGTGTTTGGACTAGAGATTCTATCTCAAAAATAAACAAATGAATAAATAATAAAATAAAAAAGTGAAAAAGCAAAAGTAATAAAAGCTGTTAACTTGTTGAAGACATGATAGCAATCCAGCCAAATCAGGCAAAAATCAAAACAGATATCTGCTCCTCTCAGAACTTTGTGGGTATTATGGTTTAATATAAAATAAAAATAAACATGTTATATAATACAGTATCTAATATATAATTATATATTTAATAAAGTATAAAAATAAAATTTTAGGTGTTTCGTGGAATTGAACTTTAGGAACACTTACAGTCTAGATGACTTGGTCAGTTGAGAACAGAGTGGTGGCCTTCCAAACATAGTGCCACTTGGGATACTTTGCTTAGCCAGTCCCCTAAATCTTCTGATATGCTACTGCTCAGTGGGCTGCTACTTCCTGTGGAGCTGTCTGTTTCCTTAGCCCCATACTGTCCAAATATAACTGAACAGATGTTCCTCCTCTCAAAAATTTTCCACAAAAATCTAGGAAAATGCACTTCAGATCAAGACTTGGGTAGTTTTATAATGAGCCCCCCCCCACACACACACATGCATATAACCTTAGAGCTATCATGAAGTGTTTTGGAACTCTTGCTTTTGAAAAGGATTCTCATCACACCTCTTATAGGCACCAACATACAATGGGCACTTGAGTGCAAGAGGAGGCTGATGCAGTGAGCTGTGAGTTATCAGTGGTGTGGCTGAGCGAGGGCTGGGACAAAACTGGGCAAGACAGTAGCAGAGAGCAAGTTCATGACAATGCAGTGAAAACTAAACATAAGCAGACAAAAGCTGTCACGAGGAAAGAAAGCTGCTGGTCAATATATCCTGTTACCATAATACACAATTCCTCAGGAAAATACTTGCAAATTGAACCCAGAAATACACATATGCACACACACATATATTAAAACATATGTATATACAAATATACCATATTCAAAAACTCAATAAATAAAGGCAATGTGTGAAAAGCTTACAGCTATCATATTAAATAGACTTTTTTCTCCCAAATCAGTAACAGCATAAAGATGTTCACTTTCAACACTTGTCTTCATACTGTACTGAAGGCTCTAGCCAAAGCGATGAAAACAGAATTAAAGAAACCCGAGGCTGGAGAGATGGTTCAGTAGCCTCACTGCTTGTTGCACAAACAAAAGGACTAAAAGTTCAGATCCCCAGATCCCATGTAGCCAGGTGGGCACAGTGGCCCACCTGTAATTCCAGAAGTAAAGCCTTGGACTCCCAGAGCAAGTGGCTTAGTCAAATTAGTTCTATAGGCAAACTCTATGTTTAAAAACCCAACCTCAAAAATGATAAGGTAAACTCGATCAAGGATGATTCTTAGTATCATCTTTGGGCCGCCATATACATGTGTGCCTATCCACATGCCAACACGCACATACACACTCACAATCCACTCACACATAAACACAGGTAAACTGGAGGGAACAATCTAGAATAAAAAGAAGAAAAAATATCGCTCATGTGTATAAAATCCTAAGGAATCTACAGTAAAAATAATTATAGAACCAATAAGTAGAGCAAAAGTACCAGATATAAGATTAGTGTACGAAAACCTTTAAGCCATACTTTAAATCTGGTTAAGCCCATTGTTGGGGAGGTCATAGGTCCTGATGGAAAAACTACTACTGTTGTTTTGCTAAAAGGACATGTGCTCACCAATTCTAAATATTTATTTTATACCCATAAAGTAGTGCTGCTGTCAGCTTTGGTCAGAGAGCTCCTTTTGCAGTAGGTGATGTGAATGGTAAACCTTAAATGGGACATCTGTATCAACCCCTACTCCCAAGACTCAGGAACATCAAGGAAGAGGGGGTGGAGCAAATATAAAAGCCAGAAGAGGTGGAGTGTTTGGAACACTTTCTCCCACGACCTACATGAGACTGGGCCTGTCAACATTCTGTCATAGATGGGAGGCTGGTGGCTCCTCTGCAGCCTGAGGGTCTACATGCAACTAATGGTTTCTGGTGAAGAGAAAGACAGCTTCTTCAGTGGTGTAGTCACTGGTGAGTTGCTCATGCTTCTGTAAATAACTGAGCACACAATTCTCGTGTAAGCAACCCGAATAAAACTCGTTGGGTCTCTCTCTACACACAGATACACAGACACAGTAACACACATACAAAATGAAAATAATTAGAAGTGGCACTAGTTAGGAAGAGGAAGGGAATTTTAGGGAGTAGAAGGGAAACAAGATTGCAATAGGAGGATGAATATGCTAAAATACATTACATACATGTTTAAAGATGTTACAATGAAACTATTATGCATAATTAATATAGACTAATGAAGAAAAACGCAATAAAAATCTTTTTTAAAAAACTCCGTTAGGGGGCTGGAGAGGTGGCTCAGGGGTTGAGCCTCCGCCTTGCAGGCAGAAGGTCCTGAGTTCGAATCGCAGATCCCATATATAGACGCCAGGCAGAAGCGGGGGCGGCCTGCGTTTCCGGTCCTGGTAGGGCGGAGCCTGTGAATCCCAGGGCAGAAGGAGATGGAGGCGTCCATGGTGGTTCGCGAGTTCGTCCGTGGTTCTACACACACACAGACACACACACCAGACACACACACGCGCGCGCACATACACACGCACATGCGCACAGTTGAATTAAAAAAAAAATTAAAAAAAAAGTTAAAAAAAAAAAAAAAAAAAACTCCGTTACGAGCTGGAGAAATGGTTCAGGGGTTAAGACTCTGCCTCAAAACCAAAAGGACCTGAATTTGGATCCCAGATCCCACATAAAAAACACCAAGCAGAGGCTGGAGAGGTGGCTCAGGGGTTAAGCCTCTGCCTTGCAGGCGGAAGGTCCTGAGTTCGGATCCTAGACCCCACGTATAGACGCCGGGCGGTAAGCAGGGGCGGCCTGCGTTTCTGGTTCTGGTAGGGCGGAGCCTGTGAATCCCGGGGCAGAGTAACAAGGAGGAGGTGGAGGCGTCCATGGTGGTTTGTGAATTCGCCTGTGGTTCTACACACACACACACACACACACACACACACACACACACACATATGAACACAAGCATACATGCACAATTGAATAAATAAAAAAAATAAAAAAAAAAACACCAAGCAGAATGGTGGTGGTCTATACTTCCAGCCCTGGTAGGCAGAGTCTAGGAAATCTCAGAGCAAAGGAAAAAAAAAACAAGGAGGAACAATCCAGGATGACTTCCACAGTTACCCTTGGTCTTCCACAGGCACACACAGTGCCCTCTGATACACACACACACACACACACACACACACACACACACACGAATTCCATTACATTTCTATATACTAGTAATAAAAATAGCATAAATTGTTTAAGACAACAATTATGTTCACATACTACCAAAAAGAATAAGATATTTAGAATAAATTTATAAAACTATTTTGAATTAATTCAACAAAAAAATGTAGGTTTCGGGGGCTGGAGAGGTGGCTCAGGGGTTAAGACTCTGCCTTGCAGGCTGAAGGTCCTGAGTTCGGATCCTAGACCCCACGTATAGACGCCAGGCAGAAGTGGGGCGGCTTGCATTTCTGGTTACGGTAGGACAGAACCTGTGAATCCCGGGACAGAGTAAACAAGGAGGAGGTGGAGGCGGTCCATGGTGGTTCCCGAATTCGTCCGTGGTTCTACACACACACACACACACACACACACACATACACACGCGCACACACGCATACACGCACAATTGAATAAATAATAATAAAATGTAGGTTTCGTGTAGCGGTGTACATCTGGAATCCCAGCCCTTGGGAGTTGAAGGCAGGAAGATCAAGTTATCACCAGCCTTCTCAGGGACTTAGAGTTAAACCTGGACCACATAAAACCCTCTCTTAGCAAACTCCTACACACAGGAAAAGTACATAAAAAACCTCCAAACACTATTAAAAATTAAAGATAATCTTAAAAATAGAAAGCTATAATGTATTCATAGACTGGAAGTTTTTTTATGTGCGTGATTCTGGGATCAAACCCGGGGGTTAAAAATGTTAGTCAAGTACTCTGTCACTGGACTATACTACCCGTCCAGTTTTCTTTCTTGCTCTTCCTCCCTTCCTCCCTCCTTCCTCTCTCCCTCCCTTTCTTCCTAAAGCATTTCTGTGCAAAGCCTTGAATTCACAGTAATTTGCTTACTTCATCTTTTCAAGTGATGTGATTGCAGTTGTGAACCATTGTACCTGTTCAAGTCCTTGTTTTTAAACAGACAACAAAGCATCATGTGTTACTGAGATATGGGTAGGCATGGATATCAGTGGACTAGAATTAAAAATCTAGTAGTAAGCCCTTAGATTTATGGCCAATTGATTTTTTAAATAGACTTTGTCCTTGAGGGAAAATTTAAGTTCACAGAAATATTGAGCAGAAAGTACAAAGAGTTCTCACATAACTCCCTGCCTCCAGATACACAGCCTCCTCCACTGCTGATATCCTGCGTCAAGGGGGCTCATTTGTTACAATGAGTGAGTCTCTGTGGACACGTTATTATCACCCACAGTTTGTGGTTTATTTTAGGTTCCACCTCTGCTGTTGCACATTCCATGAGTTCTACAAAGTACACAAGGATATGTATACATCATAGTAGAATCATACAGAGCGGTTTCACTACCCTATGTTCCAAACCACTGATTTTTCCCCCCACAGTCATTATTTCTTTCTTGTGCTCTATTACTGAACTATATTCCAGAACTTGAATTTTTATGGTTTAATTTTTTAAGAATGTTGTGTATTTGTTTATGTATGTAGGTGGCTTTGTGAAATCAGAGGGCACTGTGTGTGTCTGTGGAGGCCCAAGGGTGACTTCAGAAATCTGAGTTCAGATTCCAGATCCCATGTAAAAATGACAAGAAAAAAAATGGCAGTGACCTGAAACTTCTACCTCCTCCTTCTTTTGCTCTGGAGCCCATGCTCCATCTTCCAGCGCCAGAAATGCAGACCGCTGCTATTTCCACCTCATATTTAGGATCCAAATTCAGGACCTTCTGCTTTTGAGGCACATGCTTAGCCCTTGAGCCATCTCGCCAGTCCCTTTAAAATGTTTTTTGAGACAGAAACTCATTCTGTAGCTCAGGCTTTTCTGGAAGTCTACATAACCCACGCTGGCCATGTACCTGTGTTGATTCTTCTGCCTTAGCCTCCAAGGTGCTAGAAGTGCAGATATGAATTACTATACATAATACAGTCTGTTTCTGTGACTGTATGTGTGTGTATTCAAGAGAGCACTTGACCATGTGCGTGCATGTGAAGATCAAAGAGTGACACAGAATCATCCTAGATTCTTCTACTTTTATTGCTTTGTTCTGGGGTTTCCCAAGCTCTGGCTTCCAGGACTGGAGTTTCAGGTCACTGCCATTTTTTCCTGGCATTTTCACATGGGATCTGGAATCTGAACTCAGGTCCTTCGCTTGCAAGGCAAAGCCTTTAACTTTTGAGCCAGCGCTTCAGTCCTTGAATTCTTAAGATAGAGTCTTATTATGTAGCCTATTGACCTGGAATTCACCATCCTCTGTCATCAACCTTCTGAACGATGGGATTGATTGCAAGTGTATGATAACCACATCCAGCTTGTACCTATAGTTCTTCATCTCTCAGAATGATACATAGTCAAATTTATATGGTTCTGAGCCTTTTCAGATTGCTTTTTAAAAATTCAGTTGGGGGGTTGGAGAGGTGGCTCAGGGGTTAGGCCTCTGCCTTGCAGGTGGAAGGTCCTGAGTTCAGATCCTAGACCCCACGTATAGATGCCGGGCGGAAACCGGGCGGCCTGCGTTTCTGGTCCTGGTAGGGCGGAGCCTGTGAATCCCAGGGCAGAGTAAACAAGGAGGAAGTGGAGATGGTCCATGGTGGTTCTACACACACACACACACACACACACACACACACACACACACACAATACACACATGTGCGCACACACAATTGAATAAATAATAAAAAAATTTTTAAAAATTAAAAATTCAGTTGGAAACACACATTTAAGGTTCTTGTCCTTTTCTTGCTTTGATAGCTCATTTATTTATCCGCTCACTTATTGAGGGATATCTTTGATTGCTTCCAAGTTTTGAAAATGATGAATAATGCTCGAGTGGATTTTTTGTTTTGTTTTGTATTATTTTTGAGACAGGGTCTCATGTAGCCCAAGCTGATCTTGAGCTCATATGTAGCCGAGGGTACCCTTCGCCTCTGTCTTCCTGCCTCTACCTCTCAAGTGCTGGCTACCACATCTGCCAGTCAAGGCCTTTTTTCATCCAAAATTATTTTATTTGATTTGACTGTTTTATGCAATGAATTGTCATTTACTCCCCATAGTATCCTATCACATCCTCCCCTTCTTCTCTCCCTGAGAATCTTCTCAAGTTTCCCCTCTACTTTTATGTCTTTGTAGGTGCATGTGGCTAAGCAAATGTGTATGTGACTCTCTGAATTTAATAAGGGTCATTTGTGTGAGCGTGTGCCTGGGCACTATTGCTGCATAAGTAATAGTGGTGACACCACTGAAGCAAGTAGTTCATGTCCCCCAGCCAGCATTAACCATCAATATTCACCCAGAGACAAATGGGGCCACATGAGTTCTTGTCCATCCATTACATGTTGATGGTCCTTGTCTTGTGTAGGTCTTGTGCAGGTAAACACGCAGCAGTGAGTTTGTGGATGTAGTGGACTTACCATGTCAAGAAGAAACTATTCCTTCCCACCCTCTAGATCTTATTTCATCCCCTTTTCAGTGATGTGAACAGAGCTTCTAAATGTCCTGTGTGGGGTCAGGTACTCCACAGTACCTTTTCTCTGCACTTTGACCAGTCATGGCTCTCTATTAACCATCATCCATTGAAAAAAGAGGCTTCTTGAATGAAAGCTGACAGTTCCACCAATCTTAACCTTTTGGCTAAGATCAGTGTAAAGATCTTAACTGTAGAGAAGTTTGTCTACTTAACAAATTAATAGTAGCAGGTTCTTGCCTACGGCCTATGAACCTCACAAGTATGAGTTATTAGGCAAGTTTACAATATCAGAGATGAGTTGCCTCCTGTTGAGTGAGCCTTAAATCAAATCAGAAATTTATGACATTATTACACTTATAGACCCATATTGTCACACACTGGTTATAATTGTAGCTCACTGGATTCCTAACTGGGTAAGGTTCTTGATGATCTTTCTTTCCTGGTGGTCTGCATATTACCTTCTGGTGTAATGAAAGCTATCTTAACAGGAAGGAAGCTTCCAGGTCACTTCCAGTTTGGTCTTTCCATGTCCTGTGACTAAAGTGTGTGTGGCATCTTCAACAACAGCATAGTACCAGTCAATGATTTCTTAAATATGGTGCCAAGAATTCAGAGAACCAAAGAAAAATATAGAAATTGAACTTTGTCAAAATAGAAAGCTTTTGTGCCTCAAAGGACATCACTGAGGAAGTAATGCAATTCAGCATGTGGGGTTTCCTGAGTTCAAACTAGTACGCGCCCCCAAAGAAAGAAAGTAAAAACATAATTTATAGAATGTAAAGAAATATTTGCAAGCCTTACATCTGCTAAGGAAATTGTACCCAGCATATATAAATAGTTCTAACTGGGTATTGGGGCATTTGCTTCTAATCCCAGCACTTGGGAGCTGGAGTTGAAGGATCAGGTTGTTATCTTTGGTTGCATAATGAGCTTGAGTTCAAGGCCAGCCGGGGTTATATGAGACCTTTCTCAGTTAATCAAAACTGGGCCAAAGTAATGGCCTAGCATGTACAAGTGCTTTCTTCACTGGTCCGACAACCTGAGTTCCATCCCCAGAACCCCAATTAAAGAGGAGGCAAAGAACCAACTCCACAGAGTTATCTTCTGACTCCCACATGCAAATTGTGGCAGATGTGTGTTCACACACACACACACATGCGCACACGCACACGCACGCATACACGCTCACCCACTAACAAATAAAATGAAGCTAAAAAATGAACTTCTACAACTAAGCAACAAAAAGGCTGGGAGATGACTTGGAAGGTAAGGACACTTGATATACAGCCATGAGGACCCCTGTTTAAATCCATAACACCCACATTTACAAACAAAGCTGAATATGACCATGTGCCTGTAACCCCAGTACTGGGGAGTAAAGGGACAGAGGAGGGTCTTTGGATCTTGCTTGCTGCCAGTCTAGCTTCAGGTTCAGAGAGAAATCCTATTTCAAAGAAATAAGACAAAAAGTAACAGAGCAGGATACCTGATGTTCTTGTCTGACTTCTACACATATTCAGGCACATGTGCTTGGACACACATTATGTGTATATACTACATATACACATACTACATATACACATATGCATGCACTCATACTCATACACAAATAAAATTTAAAATAAATAAATAAATTGAAAACATCCAAATATTAAAAGCATTCCCACAGGTCCCATGCCTGTAATACTACTCGGGGCTGCAACAAAGGGATCTTGAGTTTAAAGACTTACTGGGCTAGAGAGCATGTTCAAGGCCTCTGGGCAAGTTAGTGAGACCTTGTCTCAAAATAAAAAATAGAGAGTCGAGAAGCCCACATGGTGGAAGGAGAGAAGTGACTTTTCTTTTATTTTTTTAAACTTTAATTAATTGTGTGTGTGTGTGTGTGTGTGTGTGTGTGTGTGTGTGTGTCAGAGGGCACTGTGTGTCCCTGTGAAAGACCAAGGGGGACTTCAGAAATCATCTTGGATTGCTTCTACCTCCTCTTGCTTTGTTCTGGGATTTTCCAAGCTCTGCCCACCAAGGCCACAAAGGCAGGCTGCCCCTTCCCATCCCCATTTTCACCTGGCATTTTAGCATGGGACCTGGGATCTGAACTCAGGACCTTCTGCTTGTGAGGCAGAATCTTAACTCTTGAGTCACCTCTCCATCCCAGAAGTGATTTTTCAAAAGATATCCTCTGACCTCCATATATGTACTATGGCATGTGTTGGCTTTTGGAGTCAGTCTCCAGACACACACACACACACACACACACACACACACACACACACACACACACACACACACACACACACACACACACACACACGGTAGACTGCCTAATGGGAGGCCTTTAGGTCATTGGAAGAATAGAATGACAGGAGAATAATGGGATTCTAGCTCCTCCTCATTTTTGTTTTCATTTCTTCATCATGAAATGAGTGGTTTTACTTTGCCACATATTCCTATCATAGTGTGCTGCACTATTGCAGATGCAAATGCAACATAGATGATCAATTATGGATTGGAAGCTCCAAAGCTGTGAAAATGATGATTAGTTAAAAGCACTGGAGAAAAGTGAAGGCACAGAACAGCCACCCTGGCCTTCTTGCTATTTCTTAGAAGCAGAGGATGAAATGCCCACACCAAATGCACATTTTTATCCTTAAGGTGAAGAACTTATGATGAGAGAATTCTGTATAGACTTTAAGGAAACATTCTGTTGAGACAGGGTCTCATGTGTTCCATTCTGACTTTCAATTAACTATGTATCAGAGGATGATTCTGAATGTGGCATGTGTGCATGTGTGTGTGCATGTGTGTTATTTATGTGTGTATAGCTGCGCTCATCTATGCCATCTGCCCAGCCTACTGTTCTTTGTCTAATTTAATATATAAGCAACTTCCTCTTTGCATCTTCATTTCTTTTTTTCCTTTTTGGCCATTATTCTATTTTTTTTAGTTTAAATGCACTTTATTTTTAGACAAACTACATGACATTTTTTTTTCTTAAAAACAATGCCTCCATTTCCAATAAATCATGGTCAGAATAAAAGCTCAAGATGATATCAGTCCCACATTATTTTAATTATGCTACTAAAAAGAAAATCACTTTGTTCGTATGTGACGTTTTCTTCTGTGAAAAAAATTACTTTCAGCCTCCAAATTTATGGCTATGATGAAAATGATGGTTTAATAAATTGGAAAAAAATGAGCAAATCCTGGGAACCTTCCCCCCCATACATTCGTTTCTCCCCCAGTGCACCCAGAACTTGTCCTCAGGGTTCCATAGGAGAAACAGGCCTTTGAGGTTGTGCCCAGAGGTTCTGAGGATAGGGTTCAGCCTGTGGAGGAGGTGAACAGCTGCACAGGGACCACTTGGACAGGCAGGAAGCCAGCCCCACTGACCACCTGGAGGGACTGGCCTGTGCTCTGAATCTTCGTTTCTTTACAAGGGATCCTCTACCTCATAAAACTCCCATTTGATATTCTTTCTCCTACTAATCCATGTCAATTGAATTCTCAGAGCCAGGAGGGACCTCAAGAAGAGAAGAAGAAGAGCTTCCCTGTTCCTGTGGTTTCTGGTGAAGAAGATGGAATCCCTCAATATTAGGATCCCCGTGGGGATGTAATCCTGGGAAAATGCACAAGGAACTGAAAAAGGTAGAAAAAGGTTCTTAGCAAAGTCATCACTGCTGTATTTCTGTCTGTAGCGTCTGATTGTGAAAGGATGGGAAAGTGATTCCTTACAAGAATTCTCTGAGGTTTGGCTCTTGTGACTGTTGCTCTGAGAACTCCCCGTTTACTGATCATCAGGTTTCTGGGGGTGCCCTGTGTTTCCTTGTTTCTGTCTTGTGCAGTTTGTCATAGGAATGAAAAGGTAAGATTCTCCTTTGGCTTCCTTTTATGTCTTGAAGTCTGACTTTGAGTTCCAATACAGATAGTTCTTTACCAGCTGGGAGCCGCTTGTCAGACTGGTTTCAGGCAGCTAGCCAGCTGGAATCAGAAACACAGTGTCTCTTTGTTCAAAGATACCAATTTTTGGAGGGTTTTTTTTTTCTTTATTATCTCTGCCTTGCTGGTCTTGTTAACAAGGAGACTATCAGCTTTCTTTGGATATCTTGAAAAAGACTCTTTCTTTCTTTCTTTCTTTCTTTCTTTCTTTCTTTCTTTCTTTCTTTCTTTCTTTCTTTCTTTCTTTCTTTCTCTCTCTGTCTTTTTCCTTCTCTTTTCTTCTCTTCCTCCTCTTCTCCCCCTCCCCTCCTCCTTCTCCTCCTCCTTTTGAGATAGGGTCTCGCCTATCCCAGGCTGGCCTTGAATTTGCCTTCACCGCACAATTGCTGGTGTTTGCCAGATGCCCAACTTAAGACTGATTTTGGATCTTAAAGGGATCCTCCACCCCTTTGGCAGTTCTTTGGAATATAGTTATTGTGTCCGTGGTCAATAAAGCTGAAATTCGAGCTTTGAAACAGAAGTGCTGACTTCAGCAACCCCAACAGGCTAAGCTAAGCCGCGCTATCTCAAAATGACAAAGAAACAAGGGATTCATCAGGCAAAGACTTAATCAATGCATATTGGCAATTAGGGCAGATAAAAGGGTCCAGGTAACAGGAGATGGAAAGAATACATAGGAGTTCCTTTACATTCATGTAAAGAATCTGCACAAATTGGAACTATTCTACAACATACACAATGTTGACAGTTTGTTCTGAACTAACCTTCAACCTAGATGTAATCCCAATGGCAACTGCAGAGGAATGCCAGGTAGAGAGGCTTCTTCGCTAGACAGAGAGAAACAACTATAGGGAAAGTAGAATCTGAGAGGCAAGGCTGACTATCTGACCAGAGGGGAACACGAAGCTTTAGAATGACTGGGGGTCTTTGTTTCCCCTTGTAAATAATCTGCTGGTTGAAGAAGAAATGTAATCTGCCGACTTCTCAGACTGCCACTCTCTGAAAAAAAGCACAATTTTAAGATTCAGTTCCCATCTCTGTGTACTGGCATTTGAGGTGACAGGGCAGCACAAGCTGCTCCAATATTCTGGTTACACAGTGACACCAAGTTTGCTTTGGGAGTTCTGATAATACGGGGTTCAGGTTTCAAAAGAGGAAAAATTAGGGGAAGAGAAAAGGAGACCCAAATTCTGTTACTGATGCTTGTGTGACAAGTGCCTTATTCGCTAAGTCATCTCCGGAGCTTTCAAGCTTTCCCTTTCCCTACAGGGACTTCTCGCCAAGCTTGCCTTCCTCTCCCTGAGACTTTGCTCTGGCTCTTCCTCCTTTCACCAGAACTGCTTTTCCTATGAGGACTAGTGAGTGACCTTCCCTCACCTTTGTCTCTGGCTATTGGAATCTTCCCAGATCTCTACCAAAACCTCTGTCCGTCTCACTGACCATAACCAAAAAACTCAGTGCTAGGTCTTAGCTTCTCCTGGGGCTTGCGCAGCCCTGCTGCTTTCCTGGATATCAGGAATTCACAGCTTTGCTTTCCAGTGTGGCTTTGACACATTTCCAGAAGGGAATCTGAAGTTTGTGCTTGCCATTTCCTCAAGTTTAGTTGACCCTGGAGACCTGGGTGGCCCAGCTATAGGAGGACTGTGATGCTTTTGTGAGTTCTCTATGAAGCATTTATTTGATACAAAAGGCAAAAGGGGGGCTGGGGAGATGGCTCAGGGGTTAAAGCCTTTGCCTTACAAGCAGAAGGACCTGAGTTCAGATCCCCAGAACCCACATAAAAATTCTGGGTGGAAATGGCAGAGACCTGCACTTCTGACCCCGGAGGGCAGACACACACACACACACACACACACACACACACACACACACACACACACACGAGAAAGAGAGAGAGAGAGAGAGAGAGAGAGAGAGAGAATACAAAAAAGCAGAAAAACAGAGAGAATACAAAAAAGCAGAAAAACAGGAATGCAAGAATGAGGAACTTCAGAAGTTAACTTTACAACAAAGGAGTAATTAGGGAGCGCTGCTAAACTATATGTTGATCTAATCCATATCTGCTTGAACAGAACATTGTGTTTCCCGGTGAAGCTTTTCCCAGACTCCCTGGGAGATAATCTCAGCCAACCGCACCACAGGCTTCATTGCCCACACACTCTGGTTTTTCAGGTGATCCCCTTCATCATCTTCAGAGTGGAAAACAGTCTGAAATCCTTTATATTTAGTCCCTTTTCTTTCTTTGCCTCCTGTCCCTGTTTCCCCCACCTCATGTTGGTACTTGGGGTAATGAATCAAGCATCTCTTCAAGCTAGTTTCTTTTGGCCTTTCCATAAAGGGTAAAGCACTACTTTTTCTCTTTCTGGTAGCATCCCTCATTCTGTTTTAAAAACCCTCCACTCTCCTGTCACTTCTTTTCCAGGCCCAGCAGTTGCTGCCCGTCCCCACCTCCCTCCACGATGACAGCAGGCTGTGCCGCCCCTGCACAGAGAATGTGGGGCTATGGAAAAAGTGTCTCAGAACTGCTGCATCCAGCTCCCTCCCCTCCCCCCACCCACCTCTGTTTCCACAGAGGGACCAACCAAAACCCAGGGTTGATAGTGTTTTCAGCTGCAGTTTTTCCTCCTGCCCAGACCTTATGATCTGAACAATTATCCAGGTTTTATTTCTTTCTAGGAAGGAGAGTCCTCCTCCTCATAGTTAATTTGTGGCCAATTTCAGTCTGTGAGTAGATCAAGATCTAACCTGGCCTGGCCAGCTGGACAAACTGGCTCAGGAATGAAAATGTGTTTCACCTCCATGAATCCAACAGGACCCATAATGGCTCTTCCATTCCCCAGAGCACCTTACTTGACTTCTCCCAGGATACATTCTGAAGACTGATCTCAGTTCAACCCACAGACTCTCAAATGTCTTCTCTATAGCTTTCCGGGCTGGGGAAATGGCTCAAGAGTTAAATCTTTGCCTTACAAACAAAAGAACCCAAGAAGATCCCCAAATCATACATAAAAATGTTGGATGGATGTGATATCAGCCTGTAATTCTAGCCCTGAAAGACGGAGCCTGCAAAATCTTAGAGCAAAGCAATAGGGTAGAAGAGCAATCTGGCATAATTCACAATGTCATCCTTGGGCTTCTATTGGCACAGACATACTCAAATACCTTTTGTACATATGCCTGCACACATATATACACCTACCTACGTGCAAAACACACACACACACACACAAAATAAAATAAACAAAAAATAAAAAAAATCTTTAATCAGTTTATTTGTGTGTCTTTGTGTGTGTGTGTGCGCGCGCACGCGCTTTTACACTCAAGGAGGTCAGAAAAAAATCGCTGGGCATCTTTATTGCTCCTCACCTTATCCTTTGAGATAGGATCTCTCATTGAACCAGGAGAGATTGTTTTTTGGGTATTTTAGTGGCGAGGACACCTCATCTTCCACCCTCCATCAGTGCTGGGGTTACAGGTGCTCATAATTCTACCTAGCTTTTTATGTGGTGCTGGGAATCTGAACTCAGGGCTTCATACTTGTGCAGTATGTACTTTAACCTACTGATCTATCTCCCCAGCCCCTATATATCGTTTTAAAAAATAAAACTTTATTAAACCAAATAATAGGTATGTCTGTTTCCTAAGAAGTGTGAATAGAAACGATTTAGCATCTGGGAATAAATAGCGGGTTTTTTGGCTTTTTGAGTCTTATGCTTGGAAGGGCATGTGACGGGAAACCTTTAGCCTTTTCCTTTGTGTGACTGCTGTTTGCTCCTTGTTGATGTTTCAGTTTTGAACTGATCCCTGGCCTGCCAATGGCGTCGATTATTCCAGACTCTGCCAAAAGAGGGCACCAGCCTGCACTGGTGCAGACACTCGCTCTGGGAGGAGCTTCTTCAGCTTTTGTTCTTCCTTTTCTTTAAGAAATTCTTCTTAGGAAGATCCTATTTGTAAGTTTCCAGAACTGAATCTTGAGTGGATTTTTTTTATTGTTTATTATTTATTCAGTTGTGCATGTGTGTGTGTGAGCGTGTGTGTATGTGTATGCGTGTGTAGAACCACGGGCGAATTCGGGAACCACCATGGACGCC
Organism: Typhlomys cinereus; assembly: GCA_023101885.1. Lineage (NCBI taxonomy): Eukaryota > Metazoa > Chordata > Mammalia > Rodentia > Platacanthomyidae > Typhlomys > Typhlomys cinereus. The sequence goes on from JALPQD010000107.1 coordinate 964,608, forward strand.
TCCACCTCCTCCTTGTTTACTCTGCCCCGGGATTCACAGGCTCCGCCCTACCGGGACCAGAAACGCAGGCCGCCCCCGCTTCCGCCCGGCGTCTATACGTGGGGTCTAGGATTCGAACTCAGGACCTTCCACCTGCAAGGCAGAGGCTTAACCCCTGAGCCACCTCTCCAGCCCCATCTTGAGTGGATGTTATCAACTCCAGGGTCGTCCTAGTGGCCCATGAATTTCGCAGGCTGTCCTGCCTCCAGTCTGTCAAACTCTGGAGGTGACTGCAGGTCTCAGCCTGAGAGGGTTGCTGTGGGCTAGAGGTTACTTGACTGTACTTTTCCAGTTTGCAGGTGCTGTAGGGCCCTCTTCTGGATCTAGCTGGGACTGGAGTGCTCTGAATCCTCCCAGGAAACCAACTTCTAAGACAGATCAGACTACTTTTCTTCCCGCTCTACCTTACCTCAGCGATCTGAGCTACGATTTCTTTAATCACTTCACACGTTTTTTCCTTAAAGGAATCTAAACTCTTTACCATAGATTTCTTAAATCATATAAAATCTTGGAGGATTAGAAGCTTCTCTTTTAACTGGGCTTCAGCCTTGTTCTCCCACCAGAATTTGTTGGTGGTTTTCCTGTACTATGGGCTGGGTGAAGAACCACTCCAGAGCCCCCTATTCACCTGTGGTGCTTGCAGCTGTAGATATGTCCATGACCACAGAAGATCTGATGACATCAGAGTATTCCTATCACCACTAGCGGGGTTGTCTTCCACTGCCCCTTGACTCCTGACCCCTTGGGATGGAGTCCCTATGTATCTTAACATTTACTGATCATTATTCTTGGCATATGTCTAATTTTAAGATGCATGTATGTGCATGGATTTGTATACATGGGTGCATATGCAAAATACAAACATTTAAACATGATTTTTGACTGTTATTTTCTCTTGGAAGAAGGTTCTTCAAGGTCTTTAGCCAAGTCTTGACACGCTACAATTCTTTTTTTTTTTTTTTTTTTTTTAGTACCCTGACCAGGAGACGAACCTGACAAGCTACAATTCTAAAAATATAAAACTTGGGGCTGGGGGCTGGAGAGGTGGCTCAGGGGTTAAGCCTACGCCTTGCAGGTGGAAGGTCCTGAGTTCGGATCCTAGACCCCACGTATAGACGCCAGGCAGAAGCAGGGTGGCCTGCGTTTGTGGTCCTGGTAGGGCGAAGCATGTGCATCCCAGGGCAGAGTAAACGAGGAGGTGGAGGCGTCCATGGTGGTTCCCGAATTTGTCCGTGGTTCTACACACACATACATACATACACACACACACACACACGCACACACATACATACACGCGCACAATTGAATAAATAATAAAAAAAAATTAAAACTTGGGGCTGGACAGATGGCTCAGGGGTTAAAACTTTGACTCACAAACAGAAGGTTCTGAGTTCGGATCTTAAGTTCCACATAAAAACCGACAAGCAGAAATGGTGGTTGCGTGTACTTCTGGCCTTGGTGGATGGAGCCTCGGAAATCTTAGAGCAAAGCAAAAAGGAGGTAGAAACAATCCAGGATGATTCCTGAAGTCATCCTTGGACCTCTGCAGGGACACACAGTGTTCTCTTAAATGCACATGCGCGCGCACACACACATATTAAATGAATGAATAAGGTAAAAAATTTTTAAATATAAAATTAAACCAAAAAAAGATCATTTGAAAATTGCTTAACTTATTCAACAACATTCAAAGACATCTCAAAACTTAGAGTACCCTAGTATGTTTCACTCCATCACATTACTCTTTCTGCTGTTGTGAGACAACACACGGACTCACGCAACTTAAGGGGAGAAAGGGAGATTTATTGGCTTATGGTTCCAGAGGGGAGATAGAGTTCATTATGGCAGAAAAGACATGGCGGGCAGCAGAAACTGGAGGTGGCTCAGATCGTCGAAGATGTCATAAAAGCTGAGAGAGTTAACAGCAGACTGCATTACTAGTGGAAGCAGGACAGGGTTCTCCAACTTCAGGGCCATCCCCTGTGATGCGCCTACCTCCAGCAAGACTCCACCATCCTAGAGGTGCCAAGACCTTCCCAAACATCAATGAGCCTATGGGGGACAGCTTACATCCAAACCATGACACAACATAAATGTAATTTCCTTTACACAATGAATTTGGGACAATACCTTCAGGTTTATAATGTCTTGCCTGTATATATGATTGTTAGACATTTGGAATACAATGTATGTTTTCTGTGTTTCAAATACCATTTCATTTAAAATATAAGTGTGTTTTTAACAAAAATGTGTTTTAAGGATTTTATAAAAGAGAGGAAAAACAGAGATGAGAAAAAATATGAACTTATAGATATGAAATGTACTTTAATAAAAATTTCCTTTTAAATTTAAAGAAAAAGGGAAAGGTTCTGATGAAAAATGATTTTGCATGAGAGTTTGTTTTAAAGGATTGCTCCCAATGTAAATAGATGAGGACAAAACTAGAAGGTGCAGGTATGTTATAAAGTATGTAAAGAAGTTCAGAGTTGAAACTTAAAGAAAGAAGAATTAATTAGACTGAGTTAGCTGTAATCAAAGATTATGAAAATTCTTGAGTGCCTGCTCCTCATGGCACTCCATGTCTGGAGTCCACGAGTTCCTTTCCAGCTCCATGCCCCTCATGGATTCCATGACTGGAGTCCAGGGTGCCCTTGCCCTTCATGGCACTCCAGACATGGAGTCTCCTCTAATAAACTCTGCCTTCATCTTCTACTAGTGTTCTGGTTTCTATCTTTGACTCCGAACACAAGAACCTGGATACATACACTCCTAGAAAGTGATCCCTGTAACACCTATTCTCTCTCACCTTAAGCTCTCTTCTGTTCTAATGCTCTCCCACCTTAAGGCTACACTATGGTTCTCTTGGCCATCAGGCTCCCAACTCTAATAAACTTGTATTTCTTAAGTCTAAAAAGAAAGGAAAGAAAGGAAGGAAAGAAAGAAAGGAAGGCAGGAAGGAAAGAAAGAAAGGAAGGAAGGAAGGAAGGAAGGAAGGAAGGAAGGAAGGAAGGAAGGAAGGAAGGAGGGAGGGAGGGAAGGAGAGAGGGAGGGAGGGACGGAGAGAGGGAGGGAGGGAGGGAGGGAAAGAAGGGAGGGAGGGAGGGAGGGAGGGAGGGAAGGAAGGAAGGAAGGAAGAAAGGAAGGAAGGAAGAAAGGAAGGGCTAGATTAATGGCTCAGGGGTTAAAACTCTGTCTCATAAGCAGAAGGTTCTGAGCTCGGATCCCAGGTCCCACATAAAAAAAGCCAGGCAGAACTGGCAACAGCCTGCACTTTTGGCCCTGATGGACAGAGCCTGGAAAATCCCAAAGCAAAGCAGATAGAAGCAATCCAGAATGATTCCTGAAGTCACTCACCCTTGGTCCTCCACAGGGACACATAATGCACACACACACACACACACACACACACACACACACACTAAATAAGTAGGTAGATAGATAGATAGATAGATAGATAGATAGATAGATAGATAGATAGATAGATAAAATAGTAAAAAAAGAAAATTCTTGAGGTAAAAAATTCAATGTCCTAAAATAAAACTGGTACTTGGAAATATGTTCAGTTAATTAAAATGGCTATTTCCCTCACATATTGCATTTGTTCTTGTGATAGACAGATACAAGTGTCAACTTGACGGTTGAGGGTTTGAGCTCTAGGCACATTTGTAGAGAACTGTTAGTTGAGTTAGCTCAGAGCAAACCTGTAAGAGACTGCCTAGTTGATGGGGAAGGTCCAGCCCATGGTGGATGGGGCTAGTCCCTGGGCAGATGAATTAAATGAAGGGAGCTATTTTGAGAAAGGGAACATCCTTATGTATACTTGGCTGGTCTGGCAAGTAAGGATTGTTCATCTCTTAGTTGCTCTGTGCATATTGAATAACCAGTTGCCTTAGCCCTGGTGATGGTGTGAGCTCTCCTGCTCTGCTGGACAAGGAACTGTAACCAGATTGTAAGAGAGAATAAACCCCTTGTTCCCTTGAGCTGAATTCTTGACCTATTATGTATTCTTGACTCCTATTACGTTACTAATATCTCGCCAACAAGTTACCTTTCCTAAAGACCGTCTTCCTGCCTATTCCGTCTCATCTACATCAGATCCTAGTAATAAGTCTCCCTACCGGTGGTGATGATGAAATAATATTTGGCTTTCACATACACAAAATGTGATGCTTGGACAATAGGAGAAATTATAAACTAAAGTTCCCAGAAAAAACATACAAGTGTTTTTAGAGAGTTGTTCTGGGTTGTAGTTTTTCTAGGAATACTCTTTCTTAATACTAGATCTGTGAATGACAGTATATTTCCTTCAGGGCTGGAATTATTCTTTTGTATGCAAAGGCTCACTTTAGCTAAACTTACCTATGTTGTTCAACCTAAAAACAAAACCTCAAAAATCTTTTTCACACTTCAATTCTCTTCCATATTATATTACAACTGTTAAAAAAAACTGTCTCTTGTAAATTAATCCATCAAACTGTTTCTCTTTTAAATCTCACCTACCCTTGGTAGCTATGCAGCTCCATTTAAGTTGAAGCTACATATAACAACTCAACAGTGGACTTGGCAAACACTTACAGGGAAACACAAACCAGTCTTTCCAGTTTCCTGCCAGTCAATGATTACTGACTCTGGAAAGACTTAAGACAATATTTTAAAATGTGGTCTTTTCACAAACTGACCACAAACAAGAGCTCTAGTCCTCCTTAGTAAGCCACCATTCACATATTTGACCTGAGATATAAATAACAAAGTCCTTTTCCATGTATGTAATAAAGGAGATCTGATTCCCAAATGAAAAAAAGAGTTTACTAATTCCTGCCAATTATTTTCCCAGCAAGAATTTCAAATGATTTAATCATTTAACTGAGATGAACCTTAAAGACTGTACGACAACTCTGTTACGTCTTCAATCTCTGATGCCTTCAATCACAACTTTTTTTTTAATTATTTATTCAATTGTGCGTGTATGTGTATATATGTGCGCGCGCGTGCGCGTGTGTGTATCTGTATGTGTGTAGAACCACGGACGAATTCGGGAACCACCATGGACGCCTCCACCTCCTCCTTGTTTACTCTGCTCCGGGATTCACAGGCTCGGCCCTACCAGGACCAGAAATGCAGGCCGCCCCGCTTCCGAACTCAGGACCTTCCACCTGCAAGGCAGAGGCTTAACCCCTAAGCCACCTCTCCAGCCCCTCATTGGTCTGTTCTTATTGGGATGTCCTTCAAAAACCTTCAGAGACCATCCCAGCATGGTTGCTCTAAAATGACCTGTGGTTCTTAAGCCTTTGGAACTCTACTGTGGCAAGAATGTGAAGAGTTTGGTATTTTGGGTTAGAAACACCCTAGCATGCTGGCAGCAGAGTTTAATGGGTTACCCATCATTCTGATGGAAACTTGGAAGACAATAAATGCTGAGAGAAATATGAACAGTGGAGGTCCATCTCATGAGGTTCAGGAGCGGGGATAAGGACTCTTTCAGGAATTTGGATAGAGGCTGTTCATGTGATATTTTGTCCAGAAACCCATTCTTCCTGTATTCTATAAACTCGAATGAAGTTTAATTAAAGGTGATTGTCTGATTTGTTTGGCAGAGGAAATTTCAAGATCGGCTGGAACTAAGAAAACAGCTGTAATTTTTAAACAGATCAGCACCATTGAAAAGAACCAGCAGGAATGATTCCTTTTGGCAAGGACAGAAAAAGTAATGCTTCGGGGTGGAAAGATGGCCATGCATCCTCTGCTAAGGGTGGGGGTACTCCTTTTCCAGGAAGATAAATCCATCAAACGTAAGAGTTCAAGGTCCTTAATCTTGTTAGGGTGCCTGCCATCTCCATTCCAAGTTACAGGATCCTACTCTTTTACAGTCAGTTGCCTTTTCTTTGAAGCAGAGACTTTGAACTTTGAAGCAGAGACTTCAACTTGCATTCTAAGTGGGGCTGGAGAGATGGCTCAGGGATTGTGATTCTGTCTCATAAGCAGAAGTTTCTGAGTTCGGATCCCAGGTCCCACGTTAAAAAAAAAAAAAACAAACAACTTTCATTCTAAGTCAGCCAATCGTATAATGAAGGTTTCGGTTTGGATTACAGCAACCTAAATCCTTTGACTGCTGGAGAGAATATTCTCTTCCAGGGCACACTTCGTGATAGATTCCCTTTCCTCCAACCACCTACATTCAGAGCAAAAGCTTCCTTTGCTGGTCACTTCCCTACCCTCCCTCCGAATGGCCAGCTCAAGCTCGTTGGACAGGATTAATGACTCCCTCCCCTCTATCCTTCACCCCCCACAAGCTTAGGATCCAGGGATAAAACTCCATTCCCCCTCAGATACTGCTTCTTCTCACTTCTGAGAATTAATCCGTGTTGCCATATAAGCACGTAATCAACAAACTTTTTCCATTTTTCTACCTTTGGCATGGTGTGTTCAGGCTTTTTATCTTATATTTAGAAACCTTTAAACAGTTTATGTTCACTTGGGACTAGGTAATTTTATCTCTGAGCTCATTCTTGTCCTTGCTACTTTACCCAGAGATGCTAGAATCAGCCAGGCAACATCATTATTTTCCTTACTTTTCTAGAAGTGTTCAAAAGTTTTATATACAGAGTCACCAAATGAATGCCTTATTCTTCATGGAAGGTGATTCAAGAGGATCAAATGCATTTATATTGCGTAGTTATTTAAGCAGCTCATTTGACAGTTTCTACTGTTGACTTGACACTTGTGAAATGAACCTCTGGTCACACCTATGATGGAATATTTAGTTAAGGCTGACTTCTGGACAAGTCTGGAGGAGACTGTCTTAATTACATGATGGATGTGGAAATACCCCGCCTATGGTTGGTGGAGCTATCTGCTGGGCAGAGAAATAAAGTGGATAGAGCTAGTTAGCATCTTTGGCAAGTATATAACCATTGGTCCTTGATCCCTCTGCCGTTGCTGTGGATTGACTTTGTTCCTGGGTTTGGAGTTCCTGCTATCCACCATCTTTAGCTGGGAGATGGAGACTAGTGAAGCAGACAGTTTTTATTCAAGTCCAGACTTGGAAAAATGGAGTGAAAACTACATGCCTCATGAGGAAGCGTTCCCTATTTTAAAAGAGTGGGTGGAAGAATTTCATGCTCTGAGAAGTTTTATATTTTTTTCTCCCACAGAAGTTCCTGGAGGACTCACTAGCATCCAGTATCCCAATTTATAAGGGTGTCTACTTTGAAATTCTGAGAATTAGTCTTACAAGTGAATAATGGTGCTTTGAAGTTAGAATACCTTAAAAGTTTTGCCAGGAAGGAGAGAGAGCATTCAGCCATAAGAGACTGTTATTTCCTCCATAAGGCATAGCTCCTTAAAAGATTACTACTTACTTTTCATTTGGCACAATTTTGTAACCATACGGTAAAAAATAAAGTGTTTTGGCAGTACCTTCGTCCACCAGTCTGGCTGCCGGGGCTAAGAATGGACCCTGAGAATCAAACTTTCCCCAGGGATCTCACTAAAATCAGAGAGAAGGACATGCTGAAGGAGAAATTTGTTTTCTAAAAGAAATTTGTTTTCTCACTCTAAACATCTTGTGGGAAAGACTTAGAGTTCAGAAATAACTAGAGTTGTGGGTGCAATCGTACTTTTAAACTAAGAACTGAGTAATTTTTGCTGTTGTAAAACCAACCTTACATGACCCTACATGAAAATACCAGCGAGAAACAGACTCTCTCCAATAGGGCTACGTTAAATAGATTTCCTTTTTCTGTTTTTTACCATCAATCTAAATTCTTACTTACTTAATGAGAGCAGATGGCCACACAAGAGTCATAAAGCCATCAAGGTTCCAGTAACAATTTGACCATTTCTCTTGACTCCTACTGGTATTAATGGGGATAATTTAATTTCTACTGGACAGTTAGCACAGTTAGGATGCCTGTTCCCATGGAAACCATGCTCACCACTCCTCTAGTCTTTACCTCACTTTCCCAGTAACTCCCCAGGCTGCTCCTTAGCAAGACTGTGGCCGACCCGCCACTCTCCTCTCTTCTTTCTGCTCTCCTGCCATATGGTCTCTCCTGCCATGCCGTCATCCCGTGGCAGCTCTGTCCTCTCTTAGCCACATGCTATGGTGCCTCTCTCTTTCTGTTCTTTCTCTCTTACGCTATCTCCTCTGCTCTAATACTCTCCCACCATAAGGCTAGGGCTTCTTTCTTGCCACTCTTGGATCAAGGATCCAAGAGTTTCTACCCTTTTCTCTCATCTTCAGTTAAATCCCTTCTTTAACCTCGCATCATGCTCTGGTTTCAATTTTCAGCTCTCAAACACGAGACCCCTAAAGAAAGAAACACCGTAACAGTGTGACCTCTTGCCACAATGGACGTCCATGCCGTGGACAAGGGATGAAAAAATAGTACTGATTATTACATGGCGAAACAGGCTAATTCTCAAAGGGAAAAAAAGCTGTCTGAGGACGATGTGGAATTTTATAGGCCTTGGGCTTGTGGACAGAGTGAAGGATAGAGGGGAGTGAGTCATCACCCCCTGTCCTCCCCCCACTATCAGGAATACTAATTTGGAATCATGAGTCATTAAAAATCTTGTTCCCCTAAGTTATTTGGGCCATGTTTTTATTACGACAATGAAGTACAAAACTGTTACAGGATTAATCTCTTGGCTCTGTATGTGTCCGGGCTTCTGTGTTCAGGAGTCAAAGATTGAGACCAGAACACCCGTAGAGGATTAAGGTACAGTTTATTAGAGGAGAGAAAGAGCGGAACTCGCAGACATTAATCTGTGAAGGTAAAGACAGCTCAGGAGAACTCATGGACATGAGGGGTGAGAGAAAAGTAAGGTAGGAACTCAGAGACCCCAGACATGGAGTATCATGAGGGGTAGGCCAAAAGATGGCTGCCAGGGCCAGGTATATTTATGCACTTAGGCAAGCCCAGGAAAAATGGCTTTTCCTCATTGGTTAGTTCCAGTATCTACAACCCGAATGGAACTTTTTGTCCTCTCTATCTCATTGGTTTGTTCATATTGGGGCCCAATCCAGTTGATCTTGTGCTGGAGCTCATGGTAGGGTTTAGCTACAATGAGCAGAGTGTTGGGGGAAGTTGATGGAGGGAATGTTTTGTCAGGATAATCCCAGCCCTAGGGATTGCTATAAAAAGAGGAGAGGAAGAAGAGGAATGGGAGTAGGAAGTGAGAACACAAACCCAGGCTTTATCCATGAAGACTGAAATTTATTCAGGAAGCTTGTCCAAAATTCCAGCAAGAGATGGAAATTGCTATTGACTTGGAGTCCAGGGTGCACGCTTTTAACAGCTGGAATGCAGGGAGAAGGAATTTTGGGTTGACCTGTTGGTTCTCCTTTCCCCAAAATAACTAGGACTCAGCCCACCGACCTGTTTTTCTTATCAGATTCTATTAACATTCTTGGTGGGGGTCTCTGTTAAAGATCTGTTTTATCTCAGATCTGTCAGGTGGGGTCTCTAGTTGTGAGGTCCGATTCCAGATCTATCAGAAATGACCTTCAAAGGCCTTCAGGGACTGTCTCAGCATGGCTGCTCTAAAACTGCCTAAAAATTATCACAACATGCATGTTCAGTGCTCTTCATGTTCCCAGGAGAGACTAGTACATGTAGGTGTCCTCATCTTAGACAGCCAGCTTCAGACACCACCAAACCTACTATTCTGTTTCTCTAGAACCACTTCTGGCACTGTTACAGAACAGGCTATAAAGTATAGAGAGAAAAATATAGAAAGAAGCCAGGCTTTACCAGGAAGGCCTTTTCTCTGCTGGGCTTTGATATGCAAAGTAAACAAAGCCCTGTCAAGCCCTCCCTCTGTGGTTCTCTGAATTCTAGAAAAAAAAATTCACACTTCCTCTTTTCTTTGCCTATCACCCCTTTTCACTTGTATTAGAAACCCATATGGAGTTATAAAGAAATAACACCAGACATTCAGTTGAGAATCCCAGCAATGCAAATTACTTTGGATCAAAAAGTAACAAGCCAGAGTTAGGCAGGTTTAGAACAGCCATTCTGGGATGATCTCTGAAGGTTTTGGAAAACTATCCCCCATTGGGATAACCCCTGAAGGAATACACCCTTCTCTAACTTCCCTCAACCCTTTGCTTATGAAAGGAAATGGAGATTAGTTCTTCCTTACAGATAAATCCTATCCTGAGGTGGGCACAAGATCAACTAGATTGGGCTCAATATGAGCTAACCAATGAGGAAAAGTTTCTCCCTCTTCTTCCCCCCTCCCTACCTAAGTGTATAAATATATCTGACCCTGGTCTGGAGTCCGTAGTTCTTTTGCAGCTTCATGCCCCTCATGGATTCCATGCCTGGAGTCCATGAGTTCTTCAGGGTTCCCTTGGCCCTCATGGTGCTCCACGTCTGGAATCCGTGAGGTCCATTTGTCTCTCCTCTAATAAACTCTACTTTAATCTCCTATGTGTGTTCTGGTTTCAATCTTCGACTACAAACAAGAACCTGGATGCAGGGCTGAGAGGTGGCTCAGAGGTTAAGCCTCTGCCTTGCAGGCAGAAGGTCCTGAGTTCGGATCCCAGATCCCACGTATAGACGCTAGGCGGAAGCAAGGGGGGGTGGGGAGGTGGGGGGGTTGGGGGGTGGCCTGCGCTTCTGGTTCTGGTAGGGCGGAGCCTATGAATCCTGGGCCCGAGTAAAACAAGAAGGAGGTGGAGGTTCCCGAATTCGTCCGTGGTTCTACACACACACACACACACACACACACACACACACACACACACACGTGCACGCACATACATATGCACACACGCACAATTGAATAAAAAAAAAATAAAAAAAAAAAGAACTTGGATGCATACAGACTCCTAGAGAGTGACCCTGTGACATTTGGCGAGCACAGCTAGGATATCAACTCTGCAACATTTGGCAAGCCAGCCCAAAGACAGACAGAAGTATATTATACCAGCTAAGGTAAAAGAAACTCTGGGTCTGTCTCTGCTCATCTCTCTAAGCAGGCTTTTTTGGAGGAGGAGAATGGACTTTGGAAATGGGGGGAGGGAATGTTTTAAACTCTGTGTGAATATACTGAGTGAATGCCAGCCTGAGGTGGGAGACCTGCAACACCTCAGTGCTCGAATCTGTAGCCCCACGGTAAGGTCCTTAAGATCTCTGCATAGTCAAATGGGCCAGTTCTGCCATCCTGTAATGATGGCATATGGTCTACGGTAGGATGGGATTAGAATCTGATCTCAAATCATGAACAACTGAACCAACTATGGCAAGCCACACTCAGTGGCCCTGCCCAGGGCAAGGCCAGATCTCTCCTGGAGGGATACACAATTTTTGTCTGGTTGGATGGGGGAGGGGGGTTGACTTGGGCTTCAGGTCTTGTTAGCTAAAGCAGGGAAATTCTTAGTGACCTTTGCTCTAAGGAAAAGTGTTTCATGTCTGGGGTGATGGCCATACATCCGTTTAAATAGAATGGGGAACTCAGGAAGCTTCAGTCATGGGTGGACCATGGACCCTGTACCCCTTTAGCACTGGCAGGGGGAGCCCAATCTATCAGGCATTTATGCATCAACTGACCAAACTGATCGCCCGGTTATGAAACTGACCAGGTTGTGGTCAGTCGCCGGGTTACAGCGTCAGTTGGTCAAGCTGACTGCTGGGTTTATGATGCTTGGCAAAGCCTTGTCAAGCCATGTGCCCTTCCTCAGATCCAGGCCCCCTAGACTCTAGCTAAAGAGAGGTTTCCCCATCCTAAATCCAGGAACTAACTGGAAAATGCTTAATCCTACTAACCTGAAAAAGAGCCAATTTACGGTATTCTGTTCTCAGAAATGGCCTCAGTACATCTTAGAACTAGATTTACTTTGCCAAAGGGCAAATAAATGACAGGAAGTTTGTTTTATCTAAACAAGGGACCATGGAGATCTCTGCCCAAAGTACCAGCTAGAAAGAAGTTCTGGAAAAAGCTGTCTTCTGATGGAGATGTCCTCAAAACTAAGGCAGAACAGGAATTTCATCTCACCTATCCAGAACCTTCCACCTCAGGTAAACCATCTTCCCTTGAGACTAAGCAGGACCCATGCAATCCCGCCCTAGTATTGGTCTTCTTCAAGAAGGTGCATTTGGGACAATTCAGGTTTATGTTCCCTTTTCTTTATAAGTTCTGACCAAAATTAAAAAGGATTTAGGGAGTTTCTCTGAGGACCCAGATAATTTCATAGATGTTTTTCAAACTGAAAGGGTGGAAAGAGAAAGAACCAGGAAAGAAAGAAGTCAAAGCTTGATATTAGCCTACGGGAATAGAATAATAGTACCAATTGGCACGCCCAAGCAGACAACCCCAAATCCCTTCCCATAGAGAAAGAGAAAAAAAATGCTTTAAATGTAACCAGGCCAGACACCTCCAGAGAAAACTGTCCCAAGCATAAAAAGCCTCCACATGGCCCATGTCCTGACTGTGGGAATCTCTCCTGGAGGAAGGATCGCCCCTGAGCTCCAGGGCCCAGGGGTCAAGACCCACTGAAGAGGACCAATGAAGTGGCCTAAGTCTTTTAGTGTCCCTCCACTGGAAAAAAGGAGTTTGCCGCTGATATCCATCAAAAGAAAGCCCAAATGCCAGTTGATATAGCATCTCTTGAGAATCTTGGGTTAACATGGGAGTGGGAAACCAATTTGTTCCTCTTTTCATAGATAAGGGAGCCCAGTTTCTCAGTGCTCAACTTTCTTCCTAGGCTTTGTCAACTTTTAATTTAACTAAAACTGTTGAGATCAAGAGAGTGACAGGTTTAGCAAAGTAACTATTAAAGTTCCTTGTATATTTAATGGTATTGTCTTTAAGTATTCCTTTGTTTACATGCCTGAATGTCCTAAGTTTAGACGATGGAATATTTTTGCGCTGCTATAAGTTGTCCATGTTATGGTTAATCAGGCTACTCTGGAAGAAATTTAATACAAGCTCCATCTCAGGTATGGGCCTTTCCATTACTCCCTATAAAAGAGGGAGAGAGAGAGAGACAGAGAGAAAGAGAGAGACAGAGAGACAGAGAAACAAAAAGTTTAGTACTAGGTTGCACCATCCCAGTTGGAATGTTCAGCCTCTCAGATAAAGTTTAAAAAGATAAAGAATCCCCCAGCCACTTTAACCACTGGGTAGTAGAGTAAAATGAATTTTGTATAAGGTGGGAATGCTTAAACTCTGAAGAAAAAGACATTTTTTCAGTGTCTCTAACACTAGAGTATAAATGGGTACACAGGAGGTTTGGTTTGAAGAATTTCAAAGAAAAAGAACAAATTTTTACACTACGAATCCTTAAAAGAATTTACAGAGAAGATTTAAAAACTCTCCACTTATGGGAATCAACTGTTAAGAGCGGGAATTGAGGGCTGGAGAGGTGGCTCAGGGGTTAAGCCTCTGCCTTGCAGCCGGAAGGTCCTGAGTTCGGATCCCAGATCCCACGTATAGACGCCAGACGGAAGCTGGGGCGGCCTGCGCTTCCGGTCCTGGTAGGGCGGAGCCTGTGAATCCCGGGGCAGAAGGAGGTGGAGGTGTCCATGGTGGTTCACGAATTCGTCCATGGTTCTACACATACACAGGCACACACGTGCACACACACAGACATACACACGCGAGCGCACATACACACGCACATGTGTTCAGTTGAATAAATAATAATAATAATAATAATAATAAAAAGAGTGGGAATTGGCCACCCACTGTCCCATAAAAACCTTTCCTGTGGCACACCATCCTACCCCACTTTCCCAAACCTGAGCTGAAATAAAACTATCTCCACCACCAATCTGCCTTCTGTTTTGTTTCAGAAGATATAATGGGAAGGTGAACTTATGGTCCCTAGTAACAATTTTGCCAAATCAATTAGAAGGAAGCATTCTAAAACCCCAGGTGTTATTTCTACTGGAGGGACTGATAGATCAGAACCAGATCACAAACCTGGAGAAACTAAATTACCCCACCATGAAACGTTAATAGAATCTGATAAAGAAAACAGACAACCTGACAGATACTGGGGCATTGGAAGGAAACTGACAAGAGCAAGTGAATGGACCATTCTAACTATTATAAGCCCCATTTATTCGCAACCCAAAACTGTACTGATTTCCATCCTGTGGAGCAATTGCTATTCCCACAATGGAGAGCTCTGAATAAACTTCAGTCCTTGTGGATGAAGCCTGGGTTTGTGTCTCTTTCTCTGAGTTTGCATTCTTTATCTTTTCCTCTCCTTTTTTCTAACACATGGTTCCATGAAAGGGAACGGTATATGTGGGCGTCCCTCCCTCTCCTGGGGTCATTCCCTATCCTCCCCAAACCTCTCTCACTTTCTTTCTCCTCTCTCCCTCTTTGACCATCCCCCATCATTCTGGAACCTCTCTCTCTTATCTTTCCCTCTCCAAATGCCCCCCAAACCTCTCTCCTTTCTCCCTCTCTCCTTCCAACTCACTAGAGGTCATTTGCCATTCGAATCAACTAGACATTTCTTCATCAGATAAAATAATTCTGCTAGGCAATCCCTTTTAGGGTACTCTGATTAGATTGCAGGGAACTCCAGGAGTTCCCAACACTGTCTAGGTGGAAATTATGGAATTCCAGGAATTTCCCTTCCATCTCTACAAAAATTGGAGAAACTCCGGGAGTCCCCCCTACTCAGTCATTTCATAACCAGTTATCTAAGAGGTGATGGATCACGCCCCCCCCCCTTAGAAATCAGCTCCTCCTCTGGGCTCCTCCTAAAACAGCAGAGATACCTATGGTCCTGGAAAAGTTAGTTTCCATTTCCATTTACCTTATCCTGATCCCCGACAGGGGCAGCAAATTATCTATTCCCAAAAACATGCCTTTAGCCTGTCTGAAGATGTAGCCAAGATTGAAAAAAAAAAAAAAATAGCAGGCTGCTAAGTTAGACAGGAAAAATAGTGGCTGACTGCTTCATGCACCTGCCCCTACCTGTTGCAATTCTGTGAAAAACAATTAGGGTTGAGACTCCCAGGAACATTCATTCCTGTGATCATGGTTTAATCAAAGACCCTACTTAGAAAAGTCCTGCTTACCCATAATGTTCCAAATCCAGAGCCAGATGATCTTGGGCCCATTTAAGCCCTGTTTGTCATTTGTTGCCATTCTCTGTATGCGACAGCATCCTGATGACTATTATATTGATAAACTAAATCACATAATTAACAAGCTCAATGTAACGCTTTCCCTACCTTCTTGAGTAGGGAAATGTCCCCCCTCCCCTTAATCAAACCCTCAATTTATCTTTCTTGTCAGTCTTGTTTCTGTTAGGTACCACTCTGCTCTCTATTTGTTCTGAAGGAGAGATTACACTCCCCCTCCAACAGACTGCACCCCTAACACTATTCCACGGCTCCAGGAGAGACCTGGGACTTTCAGGTCCTCTTCAGGTCTCTGAACGTCATTGTTGGCATCACCCTGGCCACGTACCTCGCTTCTACGGCTCAACTCAATTTGCTGATTTCAATCACAGAACAGACGGGCCCCTGACCTTCTCATGGGAGAGAGAGGGGCACATGCCTATCCCTATGGGATGAATGCTGCTATTATATCAACTGCACAGAAGTGGAAGAGAGGATCAACAACCTCGGGAACTTGACAGCTCAAATCCATTCCTCCAGGGACTCACTGGAAGGCTCACAGTTATGGTCCCCTTGGACAACTTGGATTCTCCTCCTCATATAGGTTGTCCTCTAGCTGCTATTCCCCTGTTGCTACTTATCGTACTTTGCCTTTTCAGATGCCTCCAGGACAGGAGCAGAGAACTTACCTTATGCTCTTTCAACCAAATGCTCCTGACCACTTATCCATCTACCTCATACCAAGAGGCTGATGACCCAGCTGGATCCAGCCCACAATGGACATCACCCTCACCAATGAGGACGCCGTCAGTCCAGCATGTAACCCGTCCAGCAGAAAGTAAGAATGAGAATGTATCACCCCTTATCACCAATAAAAGGCTGGGATAATCAGATTACCACTCCTCCATCCCTCAATACTGAGGGCAGAACCTCAGCTTGATAATCACCCCCCCCATAGTTAGTGCTTGTAAGAGCATGTGCTAGTGGGGGGCGAGGGTCAAAGACTGATCCCTGTCACACTTCTTGGGCTGGACAAAAGTCCCAGAAATCACCTCTAGACCCTGCCTCCTCAGCCCACACACCAACCTTGAGGGTATAAAACCCACCATTCCCTTCTTCCAGGTATCTTTTCTTTTTTCTGTTTCTTTCTTTTTCCTATTTCTCTTTCTACAATTGGCCCAGTTGTTCTGGAACTCCATTAAAAATTTCCATCCAGTCTGTGGTGTGATGCATTTTTGAGGTAAATACTTCACATAGCTGCCTAAGTCTAGCTTCTGTGAAAAGTCGCTTGCTTCCTACCTCTTACTTTTCTTTTTGTTTATTCAATTGTGCGTGTGTGCATGTGTACTTATGTATGTATGTATGTATGTATGTGTGTGTGTGTAGAACCACTGGCGAATTCCGGAACCACCATGGGCCGCCTCCACCTCCTCCTTGTTTACTCTGCCCTGGGATTCACAGGGTCCGCCGTACCAGGACTAGAAACGCAGGCCGCCCCCGCTTCCACCCTGCATCTATATGTGGAGTCTAGGATCCGAACTCAGGACCTTCCGCCTGCAAGCAGAGGCTTAACCCCTGACCCACCTCTCCAGCCCCCCTCCCTCTTACTTAAGATACGGTCTTTGCCTTTAAAAACTCGGTGCACCCACTTCTTAGGGCCACACACTGGGATCCCAACTCTCTGGTACATGGTTGCTGGTCAGTTTCAATAAAGACTCTTCACTTGATAAAGCCCCTTGTGTCATTGTGGTGAATCCCTGAGTGACCCCAGACCTATAACAAAAGAACCTATAACTAAAGAATTGATCAGATGAAATTTGCTTCATATGATTTGGACAAAAACAGTCGTTACCCTGAATTTGGCACTTTTGATTTTAATACTCTCTGAGACTTAAGTAACTCCCTCAAACGTGGCCATTGATATAACTCAGCAGGTAAGGAGCCTGCTCACAGGCCTGGAGATCTGAGTTCAATCCCTGGAAGCTTACATGGCTCAGGTATGCAACTCTTTCTTTTTCTTTGTCTCTTCTTAGTAAATAAAGTATTTTTAATACTTTTTAAAAAACCTTTATTTATTCATTCATTCATCCATTTAGTGTGTGTGTGTGTGTGTGTGTGTGTGTGTGTGTGTGGTGCGTTTGTGTGTGTCTCAAAGGGCACATATGTCCCTTTGGAGGACCAAGAGTGACTTCAGGAATCATTTTGGATCACTTCTACCTCTGTCTTGCTTTGCTCTGGAATTTCCGACACTGCCCACCAGGCCAGAAGTATAGGCCGCTGCCATTTCCGCCTGGAGTTTTTGTGTGGGACCTGGGTCTGAACTCAGGACCTTCTGCTTGCAAGGCAGAGTCTTAATCCCTGAGCCATCTCTCCAGCCCCTCAATAAATAAAATATTGTTAAAAAAATTTTAGAAATTGGTCCCCTGTACTCCTGCTCCACATTGGGTACCAACTGCCTGGGCCCACAAACCAGTGCAGACCCATGCTATGTGGGAAACAAGAGTGGGAGTGGTAGGACTGAAAATAAGGCTGGGTCAGAGAGACCAAGGATGTCTTTGATCCGAGCCAACTTTATTTGCAGCAAGTACAAATACTTATACCCCCAAGCCAGGGAACAGAACAGCTAAATTCTTTAAGAAATTTGTTAAACATACACACCTAAAACTTATCTAGGCTAACAAGAAAAAAAAAATGTGCCACTTAGTTACTGTATGTGGACAGACATGGTATCTCTTTTTTTTAATTTATTATTTATTCAAGTGTGTGTGTGTGTGTGTGTGTGTGTGTGTGTGTGTATGTGCGTGTGTGTAGAACCAGGGACGAATTCGGGAACCACCATGGACGCCTCCACTTCCTCGCAGGCCACCCCAGTTCCGCCCAGCGTCTGTACTTGGGGGTCTAGGATCCGAACTCAGGACCTTCTGCCTGCAAGGCAGAGGCTTAACCCCTGAGTCACCTCTCCAGCCCCCAGACATGGTATCTCTAGGCAGAGTTAATTATACACTGTGGCTTATGCCAATAGCCTTTTGATCCATAGATAACAATCCTCCTCGGTGGTCTCAAGATAAATAGGGAAGAAATTGTAGAAAGGACACCTTGGCTCCACTGGTCCCAAGCAGGACAAGACCAAGTCTGGTCTCAAAAATGAGCAAAACAAAACAGAAGGCGTTCATCTCTCGCTAGTGGGCAGAGAGCTCTATCTGCAACTGTCTGTATCAGACATATGCCAAAGGCATCTGACATGTCAAGGCAGGTCTAGGCCTTAATGCTCCCCACAACCTGGACAAGCCCTCAATATCTGAGTGGTGAGGGAACAAAGACACAGTTCCGTACTCTCAGTTGCCTGAGTAGTTCTTTAGGGACCTCAGTGCAGGTAAGCCCACTATTCATGGTTTCCATGCAGAAAAATGGCAGCATTAGCCAGTATGAAACAGAGTTTGGCGATCTTAATAAAGATATTTTAATACAAACTTAAAGCACAAGGTTAGTGTAGCAGTTTTTTATGCATTCCAACTTGAAAGTTGAAGGCTAGGCTTTTGGGCAAACCTATGAAGAATGATTTACTTAAGACAAGCCTCTGAGCAAGTCTACAGGAGATTATCTAATTGCTGTCGGAAGACTCATCCTGTTTTTTGGTTGGACCATTCTCTGAACAGGTGGACAAAAGAGTAATTTGGCTGGATTTTGGCAAAATGGCAATCTAGGAAGTAGTTTTTCTCAGTTCTTCTTGTGAATATGGTATGGCCAGTTTCCTCTGTTGCCAATATTGGTATGAATTCTCCTGTCATCATAAAGAACTATAGCCAGAAACTGTAAGCCAAGAATAAATTCCTTGTTCCCCTGTCATGTGCGTCTGTATTAATTCATCAACAGGAAATGAAACTAACAGTTAAGAAGAAAGAAAAGTGCTCAGAAAGAAAGACATGCCCAATATGGAAGTTCCAAAGAGAGAGAGAGTAACAGATATAAAACTTCTATAAGTATGAATACGGACTCTTCAAGAGAATCATTAATGCCATTTTAGTAGCTCTTAAATTACAACCCAAAAGGTTGCTAAGAAGCCTTTTTTTTCTTTTTCTTTTTCATAAGTGAGATTGGAAGGTGGCTTCAGAGATGGTTCAAATGGAATTATCAACTGATAAAGTTAAGCTAGAAGCCTCTAAGGTTGCACAAAGGGGTTTAATACATCACCTTTCCCTGTAAAGGGGATTTCTTGTTGTCATGTAACAATTTACTTTCAGAGGGAAGAGGAGGCTTTTAAGTTTCAGGAAGTAAACAACCTTACAAATATGGGGAAGCTAGAACTTGTAAGTTTCACAAGGCCCTTCCCCAGGGATATACAAGCAATAAGTAATTGTTAGGGATGGGAGTCTCTCTGGGCAACTGAGGTGTGAAACCGTTGTGCAGTGAGCTGGAGGAATGCAGTCTTTGTGAACATTGCCCAAGTCCCCAACCCTCAGTTCATGACACGATATGGAAATTGGTTCTCCTTTATAGACAAGCCCTACCGTGAAGTTAGGCAGAAGATCAACAAGGTCAATATGAACACACCAATGAGATGTACAAGACCAAAGCTCCAATCAGGTTTACAGAAACTGAAGTTAACCTGTGAGGAAAAGTCATTTTTCCCAGGCTTGCCTAAGTATACAAATATACCTGACCCTGACAGCCACATTTAGCACCCTTGACCCTCAAGGCACTCCACTTCTGGAGTCTGTGAGTTCTTTTCCAGGTCCTCACCTCTCATAGATTCCGTGCCTGGACTCCATGAGTTCTCCAGGGCTCTCTTGTCCCTCGAGGATTAACATCCATGAGTTCCATTCTTTCTCTTCTCTAATAAACTCTGCCTCAATCCTCTATGGGTGTTCTGGTTCCAATCAACTCCCAAACACAAGAATCTGGATAAATGGGGGCTGGAGAGGTGGCTCAGGGGTTGAGCCTCTGCCTTGCAGGCAGAAGGTCCCGAGTTTGGATCCCAGATCCCACGTATAGACGCCAGGCATAGACGCCAGGCAGAAGCGGGGGCGGCCTGCGCTTCTGGTCCTGGTAGGGCGGAGCCTGTGAATCCCGGGGCAGAAGGAGGTGGAGGCGTCCATGGTGGTTTGCGAATTCGTCCGTGGTTCTACACAGACACACACACACACACACACACTCACACACACACACACACGCGCGCGCGCGCGCGCGCAGGCACATACATACATGCACACACACAATTGAATAAAAAAAAAAAAAAAAAGAATCTGGATAAATAAAGAACCCAGGAGAGGATCCTGTATCACTATCAGTTAGACACAGATGTCAACTTGACAGTTGAAGACTTGAACTCTTGGCATGATAGTGAAGTGTCAGGAGATTGAGTTGAGCCCAGGACAAGCCTGGAAGAGATTCTTCCATGGTGTATAGGACTAGGTCCCGGGCAGATGAATAAAACAGAGGGAACTTCTTCTATATACTTGGCCAGACATGTTGGTCTGGCAAGTGAGGACTGTCTCTCTCACAGTGGTCCTGTGGATGTATCTTAGGCAGTGGAGCAAAGTAGTCAGACTAGGATGTCCCCAAAGGTCCCTTTCACACTAAAAGAACTAGCAAAACCCCAATGGAAGAGAAAAGATCACGGATTCCAGAAACTTGCCAAGACCCGTGTTTACTATTTACTACAAAAGGAAACTGTTCCTTGAGCTACAGAAAAAAATAGCTTAGTCACAGAGATCACAACATAGAGATCAAAAGCCCATTCAGATTTTAAAAGGCTAAAACTAACTAATAAGAAAAAGACACCTTTTTTTAATCCTGGCAAGCCCTATAAGTACCCCAACCTTGCCCACGTACATGGCTCCCTTGCTCCTTGGTGGACTTCCTGAGTGCCCACAAGTTCCTCTCTTTTCCTCATTATCAATAAACAAATCTTGCTTTATTTTCTTCATGCATTTTGGTCTCAATCTTTGGTACACAAGACCCCAACAGAAATCTAGTAACAATATGAACTTTCCTGTCAAGTTGGACAAGGAACTATAATTAAGAATGGCAAGCCAAAATAAAACCCCTTGTTACTTAAGCCATTTGGTCATGAATTTATTGACAATAGTGCAGAGTAACTGCAACATCTCCACAGGAAAAGTGAACACAACATTGGTTAAATTCCCAGAGAACTGCAGGTTTGCAGCTGGAAGAAGAAAGGGCTGAAGCAACTGTTAACTCTGTTAACTTGAGGTTTTCACAAGACTCCAGGGCGAGTCTTCTCACATCTTTATAATTTTCTATTTTCCATCTGCCTCAAGACTAACTGGCATTTGCTTAGCATCAAAAAAGCTTCCCTGAGCCTTAAAGGGGAGGTGTTTTCATATGGATGGTCCATTTAGGGACAGTCATCCAATAGTCACTTATTCTCAGCACTTTAACCAGTTATAAGTTTCTGTAGTAAACACCATATACAGAAAACAGAAGTTTCTCTGCCCAAAAGCTGACAGCAACAATAATCTATGCTATAAAAAGAAATCATTAAAAGACAATTTAATGGGCACTTGATAGCATTCAAAGACATCCTGTCCACCTGCTAAAAATGTTTCATTGTATGTGTAATGCTAATCTCTTAATGTCTTACAAATTTGGGAAATAGAAAAAAAAGTTGAAGTTTTTTTGTTGTTGCTGTTTGTTTTTTAAAAAGAAAGCTAGAGGAGGGCATATAGTCTGGCAGATAAAAAGTAACCATTTTGCAAATGGGTGATAGACCCCTCCCTCACTGTGGTTTCCCACTTTTATTCATCTACCTTTGAATGTGCTTTTATCACAAGACTCTAGTTTAACAGCTTTTTGTCTCTGGCCAGGGGGTAACATACAATGCCCACCAGGATGGAGTGAAGGGCATTGCAGGAGCAGCAAAACTGCAAAAGAAAATCAACAAACCACAATCCAGAACTTCAGAGACTCTATATCAACCACCTAGAACTAGGCCAGCTTAATCTCTCCCCATCTTGAAGCTCAGGGAAATTTGCGGAAGAGGGGGCGGTAAGAGTGTAAGAGCAAAAGGATGGGAGGAGCAATGATATGTAAGATACTCCATACTAGTTAGGGCTGAAGCAATCATAATTGGACTTTGCATGCCCTGCGCATTGTCCAACACACTGTTGACCTCACAAAGTCTAGCATCTGCTAAAGGCACCAAGAGCCTTGGAGGC
This sequence comes from Typhlomys cinereus, assembly GCA_023101885.1. NCBI lineage: Eukaryota > Metazoa > Chordata > Mammalia > Rodentia > Platacanthomyidae > Typhlomys > Typhlomys cinereus. The sequence continues at coordinate 986,917 of JALPQD010000107.1, forward strand.
AAAGGATTGGCAGCCACAGCAGTGTTCCTATACCTAAGGGGAACACGGGAAAGGGTTCAGGGAAAGGCCACTGGGTCCTTGTATGTCATCGGAGAGGAGGGCCCAGAGGAAAATCAGACATGCACAAGAAAGGACTCTCTGGGAATTGGGGCGGGAGGCACTGGGGGATGGGGAGAGAGAGAGGTGGGGGGGGAGCAGGGGGTACGGGGGGAGGAGGAGGGAGGGAGGGAACTGGTGTACCTAATAAGTTTGTATGAGCTGAAATAATAATAAAAATGTATTAATAAAAAAAATAAAAAGAAAGCTGACTTCAGTTGAATCACTGGTACGAGATGAGGAGTGACTACTGAAAGTTGTCATTTGACCTTCACAGGTAAATTGCAGCATACTCAGACATCCACAAACACAAATGAAAAAAAAAAAAAGAGTAAAAGCACAATCAGAAGCCATTTTGTTGTAAAAGAAGATGATGATGATGAAGAAGAGAGAAGAAAATAAGAGATGAGATGAGAAAAAATGAGGGAAAAAAAAAGCAAAATAACTTAGTAGTTGAAGACATTTTCTGACAAGCTGATGCCTTGAATTCAATCGCCAAAACCCATGTGGCAAAAGGACAGAACTGACTTTAGCAAGTTGTCCTCTAATCTTCACGTGCCCACTGTGCACACCCATCCACACTCACACCAAATAAGTAACATACACACGTGCATGCAGTACGCACACATATCACTTTACCATTTGAAACTCTTGTCAATACATGTTTGCTGTGACAAGATAAGAATTAGTTAGTATATATGAGATACATCCCCAAATGAATCTGATTGTAATAGCTAGCGCTGTTCCCTATGATAACTAGCACTATTTCCTAAATTTATAAAATTTTGAAAATTTTTACTTTGTTCATGTTAATAGGCTTATCTTCTTGAACCAAAGATTCTAAATTTTGTTTCAAAGGTAAAAACTAAATAACATACCGAGTACAGTGTTCTTCTATGTAATGATTCTAGTTGTTGTTGGCTCTTTTCAATGTATACATACCTCTTGTGTTACAGAAACCTTTTAAAATGCAAAGTTTAGGAGGACACTTTACTAAGCTGGTGTCCTCCAGACTAAAACTGTTAAAGATGTTAATCTTTTCCAGATTTTATGTTTGCGTATTCCTAATTGTATTATGCTCATTCTCTTTAAGCAAAGATAATACGTAGCCCTATGTACTCCAAATAAGGTTGAGGCAGGAAAGCCAGAGTCTCCACAGAAAATTGCTAAAAGTCCCTTTACTGTGAAAGGTTACAAGATGTTATCTTAAAAACAGCTGCTTGCTAAAAGGGGCACTTCCCTCCTAGGGCAGACTTATTAATTGGCCATCTGCAAAACTGTTAAGGCAGACATGACTAATCATCTACAAAGCTAACTCCCTGTTCAGCTTCTGTCCATCTGCTTCTAGTCACGAACCCTGACATAAACTTTTAGGCATGTAAGTTACAGTTTTCAAAATCTACTAGTAGCAACACAGATATAAAATGACATTGAAGTGCTTATAGATGTTATGCACAATTGTGGATTGAATTCAGAATTTGGAGTATGAACTTTTCTAAACCAGTCGGCTAATGAATGTGAGTTTTTCTGGTCCTCTCTAATCATTGCTCAGTGCTTTCCAACATATGTCTTCTTCTAGTTATTTTCCTCATTTTTCTATAATATCCTGGTGTGTTGACTGGGAAGCAACAGGTGACTGTTGGAGGACAACTGCTTAGCCCCTTGAGCCATGGGGGCGGGGCAGACACTCCACCAAAGCAGTGCTTTTGAATTGAATAGGAAGATGACACCTGGCAGTTGTAGGGTCTCCTCTGGAGACCCTTGCCTTAGGACAAGGGTCATCACCCAGACTCCTTAGAGAGTCAGACTAACTCCAGTCCAGTTATCCAGATAAAGGAACTCAGGACCCCAATCATCTACCCCAGTAGATAGAAGGAGATCTTGTTCATCTCTCAGGGCTCCTCATAAAAGGTCCATCAGGTCCAGGGTCCTGATGAAAGGGCCTTAGGTCTAAGGATGCTAGTGAGAGGGCCGTCAGGTGCAAGGATGCTAGTGAGAGGGCCGTCAGATTCAGGCTCCTAGCCTATCAGGTGCAAGCTTCTCTTGAAAGGGTCATAGGGTTCAGGGCTCCCAGTGAGCTTCAGGTTCTTCCCAAGGGCAAGGGAGAGTTTAACTCCTGTGTGAGTCTATGTGTTCAGATTTGAATTGGTGGCTCCACAACTGAGCACCCTTAAGGTCCCCAAAGGTCACAGAGTCTGGTTGTTCTGGTTGTACTTGTCTGTGATGATGTGGTAAACGTTATATGGTATGGCACTGGACTAGAGTCTGGTCATAAGTCACAAAAAACGAGTCTGCTAAGGCCAGACTTCACCTGAAAACCCCTTGGGGCATGGCCCAATCAGTGTCTGACTGAAATCTCTCACTGAGAATGGCACCCCATCTTTCTCTGTCTGTTTTGCAAAGGTCAGGAAAAGCTCATAGGAGAAAACTTAGCAGTCCCTTTTTATATCATTAAGACCCTTATCCCCCTGGCGTTTGGACAAATTTTCTTTGAGGAAATCAGTTCTCTATTCTTATCTCCTAAGACATGTAATCTGGTCTGCTACCTTACTTGTTCTGGGACCTGTTGTCTCTTCTATGCCTCTGACCCAACTAAGTGACTTTCTTTTGATGTCACATGGTCCCTTGAGCTTTTCTTATATGGTGCAGTGTAACTGTCTTGGGGGCCCACGGAGACCCTTGAGGATGGGGGTAAGCTGGCACGGAGTCAAGGGCACAGACTCAGGAAGTCAGGCAAGTGGCAAAGCAAGCTCTCAGGCTCCCAGGCTTGTTTATTGTAAATATCAGGCTGCTTATATACCCCACCCAGCATCCCATAAGTCCCAGCATGAGCTTTTGCTGAATTGCCTATCCGGGTTGGTCCTCTCAGCCAGGCGGTTTGACATTAACACCAGGCGCGGCAGCAGGTGTAGCTTGGGGAAGTTGCATTGGCGCGTGCAGCGCGTAAAGATGATCCCTGAGTGGCATGCTCCCCAGGTGGAGGTATTGTAAGTGATGGTTGATCAGAGACTTTAATACAGGCCTGCCTGCTCTGTTCCTCCTACAGTGCAGAAGCTTCAATTAGACTCAGGGATCTCCATTCGTCAGACAGACTGCTGGACCCTGGTCAAAATCAGGAAATGACCCTCATTCATCTTTTCTATCATCACCCCACATCTCACAGAATCAAGAGACTCCTTGGGATGGCCCTTGGGACAATTTTGTCTAAGCATTCCTTACACACTTTCCTGTGCTCCAGGTTGGAGGAGGAAGCCTACTCTTGGCCTGCTGGCCTTGAAGGTTTTTTGTTTTTTTTTTTTCATTAGAGACCTAAGGCTACTGGGAGCTCTTAACACGTGGAGACACCTATGGTATTTCGGTAACAAGAAATCCCCATCGACCTTGACTGAATGCTCAGAAACTTTAAAAAGAGCTATTCTGGGGGTGATGGAATTAAATTGATGAAAAATCCTCTCCAAGTTCTACAAGCCTGCGCAAGACTTCACTGTCAAGTACGTCAGAAAGGAGCTGACTAAGTGAGCCGAGGAAACAGAATGGCCGACTGGGCAGCCAAGGAAGTTGCTTGATATCAACACACTGTTCTAGAGGCAGCTCAGCCTGTTCAGAAACTATTGACTCGGAGCCTCTGGACTTCCCCAAATATACTAAAGAAGAACAGGAATGGGATGCCACGGAGGAAAGTGAGGAGACATCTGAGGGATGATAATACTGCCAGGTCATCAAGTTTTCATCCCATAGAGTCTGGGGCTTCAGATGATACTTCAACACCATAAACTGGGTCACCTGGGGAAAAATAAATTGGACTCTATATAGCTAAGTTTTCTTCTCTATTCAACCAGATCAGTCAGCCACAAGTGTGTAATCTGTGTTGAAAACAATGTCATACAACAGCCAGCCAAACCTCCAGGAGTTCAAACTGTGGACATGTCACCTTTAAAGCTTTGGACACTGACTTCACAGCAGTCAAACCCAGCAATAAGTATTACATCAGTGTTCTACAAGGAAGGGATAGAAGTGCAAGTAAGAAAAGCTGAGCTAGAAAGAACTCAATAGCCCAGGCTGGATAATTTTGCATGATGGTTTTGCAATGGAAGTCTATGAAAGGCCTGAGACAAGAAAAGTGATGTGCTAGATATCAGCAGACCAGAATCTTCAAGTAACTTTGATGCCTAAAGCAATATACGAAACTGACTTAGAATCATTTCAGTTTTCCTAGAAAAATACTTTATCCTTTGACGGTGGTGGAATTGCGAAGATTCATTAAAAAAACTGACTTTAAAAATATCTGCTCTGAACCAGCCTTCCAGCAGCGCAACTACTTTCTTGCCACTCATTCTGCATCGCCAGCCTCACCAGAATGCGAAATGGACCCCAACCGCTCCGGTGCCACTGGTGGCTCCCGCACCTGCGGGGACTCTTGCAGCTGCAAAGAATGCAAGTGCGCCTCCCGCAAGAAGAGCTGCTGCTCCTGTTGCCTTGCTCCAAATGTGTCTACAAAGGAGCAGTGGACAAGTACGACCGTCGACCGTTGCACCTGATTTGTGGACAGCCCTCCACACCACGTGCGAATTGATTGCTTTGTCCCAATGTCCCAAGTTGGATATGTTTTGCATACAATCCGGACCTATTTGCTACCTTTAAAAAAAATGAAGGATGTGAATAACAATAAAAGTCAATGACTTGAAAAAATATATCTGCTCTGTGTTTCTCCTTTATGTATAACCTTTAACCTTTGTTAAAATTGTATTTTCAATCCTTATGTAACTTGAACATTTTTCTTCAAAACATTTATACAAAGAAATATTTTTTTTTAAATGGGACTATTTCTTGACTAACAAGACATGTATTTTGTTAGGATCATTACAAGTTAACACATACTAATCATATCCCTTGGTGGTTGTTTTATTATCTCCAGTGTTCCAGAAATACGGTCCAATTCATAATTAAAATGAACTTTTGAAAGTAAGAAAAAATCCATCATCTCATTGAAGCCTATGGAGAAGTGAATTCACAAGGAATACAGGCAGTGCACATTTTTCACAGGGAAGTCAATCCCCTTTCCTGAGTATCTATCTCACATCACAGTTGCTAGAATACAACCCTTCAAGTGTGAGCAACCCAAACATACCTCTTCCCTGATTTCTTCTTGTCTGGAGCCATCTTTCTATTGTCCCAGTGCTGTTTCTGTCACAAAGGGTTCAGTACTTTGTTGGTGAGGAAAGGTATTCTACCCAGGATCCACAGGGTGTCTTCAGTTTCAGGAAAAGTAGTCACTCTTTCTATTCTTGATACAAGCTCATAAAATACTTTCTTCCTCTTTTCTAATGCACGTGGGCATTAGCCACCAGCCCCCAACCATAGTTCCTGGGAAAATCCTGACCAAAAGTGTAGCAGGTCATATGCAAACTGAGCAAATACCACATGGGCTGCCTGAATTACAGTTTGACCTCAGGTGGGCCAAACAGGCTTTTGTGTAATAGTACATGGTGGAATGATCCAGAAGGGTATTCTCTGAGGCCTGGAAAGACCTGACAGTGCTGGAAAAAGGTCGTGAAGATGTATGTGGTTGCCTTTCTCCAAACTGCAACATGAACAGCAGAGGGTCTGATACATAGGTCTAGAACAAAATAGCATGGGTTGAAGAAAAAAGGAGTGCAAGATGTCTGAGGGTCATTAGTGGTTGGGACTCTCAGATTAGTCTGGCCCTGAGCTTTCTTCATCTTGTCGGGAAGATTCCTCATGATTTTCCAAAGGCTGGGCTAAATGCTTAGGAATCCACAGAGGTAAGCCTGTTGATGGGGAAACACAAAGATACCAGCAACTCCATGGAGCCCTGGCTCTGGACCATTCCATTGACCTGTAAGAATATCCTTCCAAAGGACACGTGAATTTAAGGCTGAAGGAGCATGCCAAAGGCATTCTACCACTGTAAAGCTATCTTCTCCTATATTAAAAAAAAAAAAAAATCAGGGCTGGAGAGATGGCTCAGGAGTTATGATACTGTTTCACAAACAGAAAGTCCTGAGTTTGGCCCCCAGGGCCCATGTAAAAATGCCAGGCAGAAACTGCGTCGCCTTCACTTCTGGCCCTGGTGGGCGGAGCCTAGGAAATCCCAGAGGAAAGCAAGGAGGTAGAAGCAATCCAGGATGATTCTCGAAGTGTGTGCGCGCGCATGTGTGTGTGTAGAACCATGAGTGAATTCGGGAACCACCATGGACGCCTCCACCTCCTCCTTGTTTACTCTGCCCCGGGATTCACAGGCTCCGCCCTACCAGGACCAGAAATGCAGGCCGCCCCCGCTTCTGCCCGGCGTCTATACGTGGGGTCTAGGATCCGAACTCAGGACCTTCCACCTGCAAGGCAGAGGCTTAACCCCTGAGCCACCTCTCCAGCTCCGTGTTTGTCTTTTAAATCCACATTTTGAAAAGAAAATTTTATGTAAATTTATCTATCATTTTATATTTGTAAAAATTTTACATTCAATTATATTACTTTAAATATCTTTTAGAACCAAATGTATAAATGAGTTATAATGTATAAATGAGTTATAACATAAGTTAATATAAGTTCTTTTAACTTTTGCTATGTCTGGTTTAGAGGATGTATATCTAAGTACAGACCAAGACGCTATCAAAGATGGAATGCACAGGAGAATCTTTTAAGCTTTCTTTAGAACTCCATAGGTACATTATATAAAATAACATCTAAAATTTAGGAGAATAAGTTTACATGGCATTAGAAACATTTACATACCATTACATCTGAATTAGGCTGGCAAGGGTGTAGCAGAACACTGGAATACATATGGAGAACATGTAATTAGAAAGCAGAGTGGAGCAAAGAAGTTGTTGGTCTCCTCCCAAAAAGGGAGCCTATACATCTTAGACAAGGAGAATGAGGAAATTCCAATGAATTTCTCAGAAGACATTTGTATTTTCTCAGTTACTAGATTTGATGGGAAAAGATTCTATAAAAGAAATCAGAGGAATGAGCAAGTTTAACTAACTAATATCCATAGTGGCTTTGCTACTCTTGAAACACATGAAAAAAATCTTTAAGAACATTAAAAATCAAAAACAAGTAAGATAATTTTTCATGAAAGAAAAGTTAAAATTTATCAGGAAGAGTTGTGATCAACTTAAAATGTAAATTACATTAGAGTATTTAGGTAGTTAAGGCCTTTGATGTCACTAAAATTATTTGGTTTTTATTTCAACTATCTATTTAAATAGAGCATGCCAAAAAATAAAAAAATATTAACAAGCAATAGGAGTGGAAAAAATTGAAGTGGCCACAAATTTGTTACTTTGAAACATAAAACATGTAAACATACAGACACACGATTACCATTTGATGGATGTTTCCTACAGACAAGGTCTGATAATTCACTGGCAAAAGCTTTAAAATTAGTTATCAATTCATGACACAGTGTAAGGAAACTATACATAATTGGTAAATATTGGAAATAGACTTTGGAAAGCATCATCAAAAGCAGATAAATATTTAGGAAAACTTTATCATTGAAAACAGAATCTTGCATTAAAATTTTCTTTTCAAAAATGGGGATTTAAAAGACAAACATAGTGGAGGGAAGGAGGGGACTGGGGTACCTGTTAAGTTTATATGAGTGGGGAAAAAATAAATAAAAAAATAAAAGACAAACACAAACAGCTTGGTCTGCTTAACCTGATCAATAGTCATGTTAGGCTTTATATCCTAAATCAAAAGTCTTCTACTTTATTTATATTATAAGGGTCATGTATTTTAAAGGCACAATTTTTTTTTTCCTGTATTCAATTGCGCGTGTGTGTGCGTATGTATGTGTGTGTGTGTAGAACCATGGACGAATTTGGGAACCACCATGGACCACCTCCACTTCCTCCTTGTTTACTCTGCCTGGGGATTCACAGGCTCTGCCCTACCAGGACCAGAAATGCAGGCCGCCCCAGTTCTGCCTAGCGTCTGTACGTGGGGTCTAGGATCCAAACTCAGGACCTTCCACCTGCAAGGCAGAGGCTTAACTCCTGAGCCACCTCTCCAGCCCCAAAGGCACAAATTTTAAAAGATTGCCTAATGCAATAAATTGAGAGCTACAATATTTAATCCCAGCAATTATCTTAATCATGAAAAACATTATCCAAAGCAGATTAAACTTTTAAAACTAGTACCAAAAGCAGGTTAGTAATTAAGAAACCTTATATTTAGCAATTACTCTGATTACTGATGATGTATTACCCCTGTAATAAATAGCTGTTAGAATTTGAGAATAACTGGTGACCTGGAGAGAAACTGTTTCATTAATTCAGGTCAGAGATCATAATTTTTTTTTTTTATGTGTGAAGAGAAAGACAAGTTAGCTAGACCTTACAAGCTTAAATGTGTGAGGGTGGGGGTAGGGAGACACTAAGTCCTGACCGGCAAGGAAGCCAGAGGGGCCATGTAGGGATGTCCATGTGGTTACTCTGTGTTAGTCCTGACTGGCAATTCTAAGCAGAGCAAAGGGGCAGAGAGAGAAAAAGAAAAAGACAAGAAAACAAAATAACAATAACAAAAAAAGGGCCTAAAGGAGCTTTGGACCATCTGCCATTTTGCTTGAGAAATTTTTCTAAATCTTGGAGAAATTAATATCAAAAGTGTCAAACTGGGGCCAACAATTACCACTGTCCAATTCTTATTGGGGCCAATTTTTTGACTGAAAGACACATTAGCATCAATGGTTGAAGATCTTAAATGGAGTTCCTTTGGGTGATTTTTTAGACAGGCCAGAGCATGTTTTTGGAATAATTTATTGCCCATGTCTGGAATTGGAGACAAGATAAACACAAAAACAAAAGCTCTCTGTCCCAGGACTACGGGCGTCCCTTTGTCTCAAGAGGAGCACAAAATGCTGATGTCTAAGGCAGGGGATCCCCCAGCCGGTCAGACCATTGGTGGGAAGCAACCAAGTTAGAAAGCTCCTGGAGTCTATGTAATCTTGATCAGGAACAAGTCCCAGAGTTCCAGAAACTCAGTTGCAGTGGAATGGAGAATTCCCCTGTTGGGGTTCTTGCAACCTCAATTAGGGCGCCTCTGAAGGAGATTGCCGAACAAACAAAATTGCCTTGTTTCAAGATGTCCTGCTACCTTCCAGAGGTAGGTAGCCCTGGTGAGATCTGATATGCATTTCCTAGGGGAGCAGGCCTCAGTCAAAATCTGAGTCACAGGGTATACCCCAAATTTTGGAGGGGGCTGGGACTGGGCCTTCACCCAGTTTCTCTGTGGCAGAGGATTGTCTTCTGTATCCCTTTTTGACTTACATTCATTCACCCAATGATATCCTCCCCATATCCAGGGCACAATTCTAGCTGTCCAACAGCATCAAGCTATTGGCTCTGAGCACTAGGCCCTGTCTCTCCCTTCCATCTAAGAGCCCCCTAACATGGTCCTGACTGTCTGCAATAAAAATAAAGACCATTATTGTCCACATCGTTTTCCCCCAGTTTGAAATTCACTATTCTCTTTTACATTTACCAGCAGTTGGGGCCTGGCAGTTCCTTGAATGGCAGTAGCCACAGAAAGATCCTGAGTGGAATCAGGTCCCATATCAGCACACAGAGGAACGTATTCACTTAAATTTTCTTTCTCTCTAAAAGACCGGATATCGGTCTTGCAAGTGGCATTTATATTTCCAAAGGCCAGTTGTTCTATTAGCAACATTCCTGCTTCTGCGTCTGAGACCATCCTGCACAAACCCGCAGCAATCTAGAGACAAAATCCTGACAAGGCTCATCCGATCCCCGCCTCATCTCCAGTATAAGCTCCTCTGTGACTGGGAAAAACATAAATCCAGAAGCATCCTCTTCCTTTTCCCAGCCTGGTGCAAAGATGGCTGTAAACCGCCGCACGTGGCTGTAGCTCCTGTACAAGCGGCTCCAATGCCTTTAAACATCTCATTTAGGATGAGCAAAAGGAAAAAAAAAAATTCATACCTGAATCTTGGTCAGTTGGCTTCATAGAGGAAAGAGGCTTGAAGGGTCTTGAGGAATAAAGCGATGAAGTTATGAGGGAAGGAGAAGGAGTTGAAGGAAGCACAGGCAATGTTGGAGTGGCATCTGTTTCAAATGCATCGTCAGGAAAATCTGGAAGGATCTCAGAAACACTTTTGATTTCAGCTCTTGGACATTCAGTTTCTATATCAATCACCACTGTTTTGTTTTTATGTAATACCTTCTTTATTTCTCTCCACAGTTTAAAAGTATCAGGTGGAACATGTTCTGATCCTCTTCTAAATCTGAATGTAGCCTATGACTTACATGAACCAAGTTTTAGGATCCAAAGTTCCTTCCTCAGGAAAAGAAAGATCCAAATTTGCAACTAAATCCACAAAGCAAATGAATTGTTTCTTATCTGCTTTTAATCCTTCTGCTTTTAACATTTGTTTAAAATTTTCCACAAAAAGATTTCTCTTTGTTATTTGTCTGTCGTGTGTCTTTTTAACCTCTGATTATTCTTCCTGCAACTAAAACAAAAGAGAATCTTCCACATTAAAAACAACAGAAAACTTTATAGACCTTGGCCAGCAATGTGGCCCAAGATACCTTACTTTGTCATTTAAATTTGGTCCCCCTTACTCCTGTCTAACGTTGGGTGCCAACTGCCTGGGCCCATGCATAGACCCATGTGATACATGGGAAACATGAGTAGGAGCCAAAGGAATGAAAATCAGGCTGGGTCAGAGGGAGCAAGGGTGTCTTTGATCCAAACCATCCAAACTAACTTTATTTGCAACAAAAACAAGTATTTATATCCCCAAACTAGGGAACAACACAGCTAAATTCTTTATAGGTATTTGTTAAACATTCACATTGTAAAATTTATCTAGGCTAGCAAGAAAAAAACGGATGTGACACCTAGTTATTTTATGGGGACACACATGGTGTGTCCAGACAGAGTTAATTATACACTGTGGTTACGCCATTAGTCTTTTGATCCATAGATAACATTCTTCAGTGGTTTCAAGATAAACAGGGAAGGAACTGCAGAAAGAACACTTTAGCCCCACCAGTTCTAAGCAGGACAAGTACACCCTGGTCTCAAAAATGATCAAAACAAAACAGGAGCATTCATCTCTCACTAACGACAACTGTCTGTCTCAGACATGGGCCAAGGCATCTGACTCAAGGGAGCAAACCTAGGCCTTGGTGCACCCCCCACAATACCCACCACATTTGTTTCTAGGGCAACAATCCCATCTATTTGCTATTGTTATGGGATCACTCTCCTGGGACCTTTATGTATCCAGATCCCAGTGTTTGGGAGCCAAAGATTGAAACCAGAACATATGTAGAGGATTAAGGCAGAGTTTATTAGAGAAAGAACGGAATTCACAGACTCCAGATGTGGAGTACCATGAGGGGCAAGGGTGCCCTGAAGAACTCATTGACTTCAGACATGGAATCCACGAGTGGCATGGATCTGGAAAAGAACTCATGGACTCTAGATGTGTAGCGTCATGAGGGGCAGATGCCTAAGATGGCTGCCAGGGTCAAGTATACACTTAGGCAAGCCTGGGGAAAAAATGGCTTTTCCTCATTGGTTAGTTTATATTGGGGCCCAATCCGACTGATCTGTACCTACTTCATGGTCAGGCTGTTTCTTTTGATGGATTTAGCTTATCTGCTATGGAGAACTCATCTCCATATCCTTTCATAAGCAAAGGGTTGGAGGAAGTTGACCACCTTATCTCTGTGGAGGATTGGTGTCAGTTCCTCCCTAGCAACAGAGGGTATTCCTCCAGGGTAATTCCAGCAGCTTTGCTAGACCTTCAGTGACTGTCCCATCATAGGTGTTCTAAAACTGTCCAACCTAGATCTGGAGGCCCAGAATTTTGTTAGCACCAGAACAATCCTTGACATAATGCAAAATGCCCTCTAGGTGGTGCCCTGGGACAGGGTAAGAATGTTTCACAAGGACACACCAACCAGGCTCTGCAGGAAAGGGAGTCCTGCTGATCTGGCTCAGATAGTTGTGACCTACCCCTGGGCAGAAGACAGAAGGGACTCACTACCACTTCCAGTCCACATCCACACTCAACCATCAGTACAGCTACCCTGATTAAGGGCACGTAGGCAGAAGTGTGCAGTTGAGGTCTGAAGACATGTTTCTGTTGAAAGACACTCTTGTTCACATTTCGACACCTTCCTTATGCAGCCTGCAACACTTGGTCTTACCTTTAGAATAATGGCCTGCCGTGGTTCTGTCTCCCAACCTCAATAAATCAATGTAAGCAATCAAATTAACAATGAAAAGCAGAAAAAGGAGATTTGTTCTGCTGCAGGGAAACGGTCTTTTCGGCCGCCCCACCTGGGGTACCAAATGATGCAGGGACAGGAACCGACCGTCCCAGTGTTGTAGGATTCTTGTGTTCTGGATCAAAGATTGAAACCAGAACATGTGTAGAGGATTAAGGTAGAGTTTATTAGAGGTGAGAAAGGTTGGAACACATGGACTCCAGACGTGGAGTGCCCTGAGGGGCTAGGACACCCTGGAGAACTCCTGGAACTAGAAATGGACTCATGGCACTAATGCCATGAGGGGGTAGGGCGCCGGAGACCTCATGGACTCTAGGCATGGAATCCATGAGGAGCAGGGAACAAGAAACGGACTCATGGCTAGGGTGCCAAAGATGGCTGCCAGGGCCAGGCATATTTATACAGCTAGACAAGCCTGGGAAACTGGCTTTTTCCCATTGGTAACTCCCATTGGGCCCCAACTCAGTTGCTCTTGGGCCCTTGTGGGCTAAAGGTCAAGTTGTTTGACATGGAGAGCTCATCTCTATAATCCCTTCACAGGGAAGTTGGCCATCTTATCTCTGGGAGGACTGGAGTCAGTTCCTCAGCAGAAGTGTTCCTTCAGGGGGATTTCAGTTGTGGGGGACGACCTTCAGGAATTCCAAAGACCTTCAAAGACCTTGAGAGTCTCATCCCAGCATGGCTGCTCTAATCCTGCCTCATTTTCAATGTAACCACATTGGAAGATGGATGTAGCCAGTGATATCCCAACATCTGTTTTGAGGTTTAGGTATAAATAGAGGGCACAAATGATACATAGTTAAGCAATTCTGGACAAGGTATGGTTCACTCAATTATTATCTCAGTTCCAATGTCCCCTACAAGGTAATCTAATACTGTGAAGTTTGTTCCCTCTCTGTCATGTGAAACTTTTCCCGGGGAGCCACCACACAGAAACAAATGTTGATTGACCCCAGATAGGGATTCCATGATGGACAGAAGTAATAAATATGCCAAAATTCAATTTGATGGACCAATGAATTTATTTGGGTTCTTACTGGAGTATGAATGAGAGTTGCTTATAAGAGGAGGGATGACTCAAAGGCAGTTGTTACATCATGGAAAAATCCATCCTAGTTTAGGTGAGACCTAGGAAGCTGCAATCTGGGAACTCTCTGGATGACTTGGCTGATCAGATAGTCATCTGAAGATCAGATAGTCCTCTGAACACAACCCTGTTCAGTCTCCTCCAGATTTCTTGTTTAGCCAGAGAACCTCCTCCCCCATGCCCTGGAAGACCCTCTCTCAACCCTTCTCCACCCTAATCAGTCTCTGTTTGAGGTAGAATGATTCACTTTAGAACCTCCTTGAACACTGATGAATCTCTCCCCTAAAATTAAATGTTTCAAATTGCTACAGAACCAGCCAGCCTCCAAGTTAGACTCCTAACAAAGTTCCAAAAGAGGATCATGTTATGACTAGAGGAAAAAGGTGCCACAAAGCAGCTAAGGCTTTAGGCCTTTTGCTTACAGCATGAGATTCCTTGGAGAAATCCTAGTTCTTTGAGGTTCCTGGTTTGAATTGTCTAGATAGCCAGAGTGAGAGGGCACACACACACTACCTTAGAACACTTTTAGGTTAGCCTGTCTGGTTACAAATGGGTTCCTTCGGAGGCTGAATGTCTGACTGCCAGATTGTCCCCCTCAGAAGAGATCAGATGCTTTAGGGTGGTCTGTCATCCTGAGACACTGACTTCACATACTTGATTTGCAATTTGCTTGCTCTTGCCTTTTTTTTTTTTGGCTGAAGAAACTATCTAGAAAGATGAGCAGTTGTGTGGGTCAGAGCTTTATTTTAAAGGGGTGGCTTCTGGGTTGCGAGTACTGATGGTGTCTGCAAGACTGAAAGGACCCTACTGGGATAAGACATACTTGAGGACCAGGTTTGCTACAGGGTCATAGTCTCTCTGATGTGGATGGAAAATCCTAACTTCCTTTCAGCTGCAAGTTTCATACTGCAGATTCTGACCAGAGCTCATGTCTGCTTGGCCCATGGGGCAGGGTCCCCACTGTTCTAATTTTTTTCCTTGGGCCTTAATAGTTTATGGCATATGCTCCCCCCCAACCCAAGAGGCTTGAAAATCAATTATTTAAGGCCTAAAGTTCTGAAACATGTTGTTAATGGGTTCAAACCAGTCCCACCCACAGTCAGCTTCTGTGTAAGGCCGAATTCCTTGAACCTCATGTTACCTGATATGGTTAGTTTCAACTGTCAATATAATGCTTGGGAGGCCAGCCTCTGAGCATGCCTGTGAGAAAATTGTTCTGATTGCTTTAATTGAAAGTGGAAAGACCTGCCCAATTTGGGCAGCGCAGTTCCCTGTATTAGAAAGAGATGGCTCAGGGGTTAAGAGCCTGAGTTGGTGGCTGGAGCCTGGGAAATCTTAGAGCAAAGCAGAAAAGAAGTAGAAGTAATCCAGGATGCTTCCTGAAGTCACTCTTGGTCTTCCTCAGGAACACATAGTGCCCTCTGACACACACGCACACACACACCACAAAATAAATAAAGTTTAAAAAAAGTGAGTGGAGCAGGAATACAAGCAAGCAACTATGCATGTATTGGTCCTTACTTTCCGCTTTTGCTGTGAATGTTGGGTGACTCAGTACTCTTTGGCTGCTGCTGACGCTGTAACTCTCCTACCATGGCGGCCTGTAACCTGGAATTGTGAGCTCAAGAAAACCCTCCTTCGCTGATTTACTCTTGTCTGTTTGTTTGTTTTGTTTGTTTTTTCCAGCAATGAGATAACTAGCCAAAACAGTGATTGGTACCAGAGAAATGGGATGTTGCCGTGATAAACCTATGTGGTTTTAAACCTTTTGAACTTTTTTATGGGTGCAGTATGGAACTTTAAAATGGAAAGCCACTGAATGCTGAAAGCAGGGTTAGCAGGCTGTTTTGGTAGGAACTTGAAAGACAGTAATGTTCAGAGAAACATAGACAGTGGCGGTCCAGCTCATGAGCTAGGACCATTTGTATGATGTTTTGTTCAAAACTTTGGCTTTATTCTGAGTGTCCTCAGCCTCAACTACTGTCAGACAGCTAGAGTTGGTATGCAATTATTGCAGGGACAGGAATCGGCCGTCCCAATGTTGTAGGGTTCTTGCGTTCCACAGTGGAAGATTGAAACCAGAACACGTGCAGAGGATTAAGGGAGAGTTTACTAGAGAAAAGGCTGGAACTCATGGACTCCAGGCGTGGGGTGCCCTGAGGGGCTAGGGCGCCCGGGGGAACTCATGGATTCCAGGCATGAAATCCACGAGGGGATTGGCCTAATCAAGGAGCGCGGGAGTTATTTCCTTTCGGGTCTTTGACCCACTGTGAATGGATTCCCGCCAGGCCATGGGGCGCGGCGCCGGGCGCGGCTTGATGACCTCATTTCCCGCGGCCGCTATTTCCGCGCCGCGCGGCGGGCTCGCGGCTTCCAGGACCGAGGAGATCCGCGCTCGCTGCTCGGCAGGTGAGTGCGCGGCGGGAGCCGCTCACGCGGCGGCGCCGCGGCCCCGCGCTCCTCGAGCGCCTTCCGAGGTCGCCTCGGTTCCTCCCCGAGCCCGAGCCGGACCGGCCGCTCCGTCCGAGCCGGGCCGGCGGGGGAGCCGTGGGCCCAGGCTGCACCCTCCCGCCGCCGTCCAGGGCGATGCCTTTCCGCCACCTTCCTGCGCGGCTCGCACACCCGCTCCCGGTAGGGGCGCGGCGGACGCGTGGAGGGCGGGGGGCTTCGCGTTAACACTGAGGCTCGGCCCCACATAGCGATGTCGGCGGAAGAACCCAGTGCGGGTCCTGGCTCGACCCCTCGTTGCCAGCCTGGCCCCGCCTCTTGTGTAATTGAGCAGTACGGAGATTGACACCCGGTAAAACCTTGGTGAGCAAGGATGTAGCAGAAATCGCCCCCTTCGCGGAAGACCCAAGTTTGACATCTTCGGGCCTCATTTTTTCAGGGGCTGCCTGCACTTCTAACAGTTCTCTTATCAAAGAGTCCACAGTGTTCTGTTGCTCTGATCATTTCGGAGTAGTGCACGGTGTTCTCACTGAGTGGGAAGAACTGCAGCTTTCCAAGTTTTCCTGAACACTGAAATTGATACTTCAAGAATTAGGAGAACATCGTTTCTTTTGCCAGGTGGCAAAGATTCGTGTCTCTTGTCAGCATTCCAACTGTATATGCTTCCTGCTTATGCCCAACTTGCCTCCCTCCTCACAGACTGCCAGTTGTCTCTTGGGCACCTTTGCCCTTTGGTGGGCAAAGCTGTACCATAGCACCTTCAGTATCATATCAGTCGAATTCTGGAGGTGTCTTCTCTGTCCATCTGTTTGTGTGTGTGTGTGTGTGTGTGTGTGTGTGTTTCTGACTAGTCTGGACAGAGAGATGGGAATCTGGGAAGCTAATCCTAATTTCCTGACGCAGGTCAAAAGCTTCCTTGGTAGAACTTGCTCTTCATTCTCTTCATTCATAGGCAGCACAGGATATGTGCTTTACTCTTTCTTTATGAGAGATGTGTGAAGAAGCAGTTTATGTGAATTCTTGGCTCTGCTGTTAGTAACTGTTTATTGTGAAGATGTATTTTCTGTTCTTGTTTAATTTTGCAGCAATTATTTTGCTTTCTCATAGTTACATAGTCTGTGCAAGGCTCAGCTGAGTTATGGTTAGAGTTTCACAAAACCCAAGACAAGATGTTTGCTGTTTATCTTCAGACTCTATGGAAGAATTTCGTTCAATGTTTGTTCAGGTTGTTGGCCAAATCCAGTCCTTTGAGTTTTAAAACTACCAGTTGAACTCTGATGTATTTCTCAGGATCTGCCGTTCCGAAAGCAAAGGAATAGGTAGTCTAGGTTGTGTTCAGTTCAACAAAATGTTCTTGGTGTTGTGAAATAATATGTTGTGTGGTTATACACAGATACTGAGATTTTTTTTCTTTATTTTTTCCACAGTGGTTCCCTAAGGCAACCATTTTTGACTCTCCTCAAGAATCTGCTATGGCATTCTCTCACCCACAGCAGCCGAGTTTCCTCCTGGTAAGTGTCAGTGAACTTTGTGATTGTTGGTGATAACAGTTCTGTGGTGGAAAGACTTAGGAGTTCTTTCCACTGATTTGAAGGACTTTCTTTTTTTTTCTTTTTTTGATAGGGTCTTGCTATGTATCCATGCTGGCCTTAAATTCACAGTTCCTCTGCCTCAGTCCCCAAGTGCTGGGATTACAGACATGTGTCACCACATCCAGATAATTTCAGAAACTCTCTATAGTGATTTTTTTTAATGGAAACAACACTGGATTTTAAGTTAAAATGCTTAAACTTGACTTTGCCTTCTCTTAAGGTAGGATTAGGTTTATTAAATCTCTGAACCTGGTGTTCTTATCCACCAAGAGAGTTGATTGATCACATACTCTGGAGACTGAGACAAGAATGCCAAGAGTTTGAGGCCAGTCCGGACTACATAGTGAGTTCTAGGCCACCTTGAGCTACAGAGTGAGGACCTACCTCAAAACAGCACTTGATTCCCTACTTCTCAGAATGTGAGGAAGATCAAGTGAGAATGTACATCAGAATGTCCATGACATATCACTCTCGTGTGTGTAAAGTATGCTAATAATAACTGTCATCAGTGAAAATAAAGCAATACTGCTGTGCTAGGGACAGTTAGGGCTGCATTTTAGGGCGCAATATCAAACATGATAGAAGCTGGAGAAATGGCTCAGGGGTTAAGACCTCCTCAAAAGCAGAAGGCCCTGAGTTTGAATCACAGGTCCCACCTAAAACCACCAGGTGGAAATGGTGGCGGCCTACACTTCCAGCCCTGGTGGGCAGAGCCTGGGAAATCCCAGAGCAAAGCAAGAAGGAGATAGAAACAATCCAGGATGATTCCTGAAGTCACCCTTGGGCCTCCACAGGGACACAGTGCCCTCTGGCCCTGTAGAGGCCCAAGGGTGACTTCAGGCAGTTTTTTACATGGGACCTGGAATCCGAACTCAAGACCTTCTACTTGGGAGACAGTCTTAACCCCCCCTACCCCCCAGCCATCTCTCCAGCCCAAAACCTGTTCCTTTTAAAACAGACATCACTTCCTAATCCTAGCCTGTTTGCCCAGGCATTCTCCATGTCAGGGTGCTGTCCTCCATCTGTGTCCCCAGGTGGTTCTCTTTGGCTCCTGTGTGTAGTGTGTTGTTGGCTTTTCCAATTGTCTTGATGAATGTTGACTTCGCTGGGGCCATGTGTAATTTTAGTTTGACTCATTTGGTGAATCCAGTAGGTTACTTATCAGTAACTAGTTAGACAGAAACTTCTGTACCCTGCATTTTGTTATCAGTTTTCACTGACATCACAGTGGGACAATCATGGCTGGTTGAGGAAGTGCAGACTGACAGAGACGCCATACAGAACAGGGATTTCTGACAGTGAGGCCGATCCTGCTGCTGAACCCTTGTTATGGATCACTAGGAGTCAGTTTCACTTTGATAATGCACAGAATTCTGATGTGACAGGATGCCTCATAGAGGACACCTGGGAATTTGTAGTCTAGAGATGGTAGAATTGCAGCTTCTTTCAGTAGCATCCTGTGGGCTGTTGGCACATGCAGCTCTTGATAAATTCAGTGCCGGAGACCAGGCTAGTGGTTTTATTTCTGTTGAGTATGTTTCTGATTTGATTTGAGGTCCGAGTCTTTTCAGATATAACACAGCCAGTCTTTTTACGATTCTTTCACTTTGTCTTTTAGGCTAGCCTGAAAGCTGACTCTATAAATAAGCCCTTTGCACAGCGCTGCCAAGACTTGGTGAAAGTCATTGAGGATTTTCCAGCCAAGGTACAACTTTGCCAACATCTATTTCCCTTTGGACATCTCTTAAAATTCTTAATGCATTTACAGTAAGTAGAGGCCAGGAATGCTAGAAACATCCTGTATGCACAGGACAGTCCCCTGCAACAAAAACGTATCCAGGTTGTTCATAGTGGAGACAAGAACAGGAATTCAAGGTCACCTTGGTTACATGAGAGCTTGCCTCAAAACAACAACAAAACCAAAGCATCTAACCCAAAATATCAGTAGTGCCAAGGTTGAAAACCTTTCATGTAAATACTTTAAAATAGATTTAATACATACTTGGAATAGTTGACCCCAAGAAATTGGCCTGGATAACAAGTTAATACCAGATGGCAATTGTTCACAGTTATGTTTCAGTAGCTTGATTGAAAAAAAAAATTCCTCCTCTTTTTAATATAGAAGTTTTTAAGATCAGAATGGTTTTGTGTGTGGGAGATGTTTATGTGTCTGAAGGTATTTATGCACTTGTGTGGGTGTAGCTATGCGTTAACAGTGTCCCTCAGGAGCTGTCAACTTTTTTTGAAACAGGTTCTCTCCTTGATGTGGGCTTTTGCTGATTAGGCTAGGCTGGCTGACTAGTAGGCCCTGTCTCTGCCTCCTCAGTGCTCAAATTAGAAGTATGTCCCATGTTTTTTTATGGTTTTGTTTTTTTTTTTTAAATGTAGATACTCGGCTTCATGCTTTTGTAGTGAGCATTTTATTCACTGAGCTCTCTCCCCCATCTTCAAGTGTTCATTTGTTTGTGTTGCTAGGAATTGAACACAAGGCCTTGTACCTGCTAAGCAAGTGCTCCACTATTAAATTATAGCCCCTAGAAAGATCTTTTAGTAAGCCTTTTAGTAAGCCTTTAGTAAGTGTGATGGTATACATCTCCATTCCAGCACTTGGGAAGCTGAGACAGGAGGATTGCTATCAGTTCAGGCTATCCTGGGCAAGACCCTTTTTCAAAAAAGTAAAAATAGCAAAACAAATGAATCTTTGTGTCAAAGGCAGACTTACCTAGCCTAAATATAAAGCAGTGCTGTTTGGTATGCTATAACTTCAGTAGAACTCATAACCACTCTTCACCACTGCATCGTGGTTCATATATTTCTGTCCCAGATCCACTGCAAGTTAAGAGTGTGTAGTGTAGAGTGGAACTGAGATGGGATGGGCACTGATCTCATGAGCATTCCCAATGCCTGACTGTAAGCTGTTTCAGGAGCTACATGCTGTCTTTCCGTGGCTGGTGGAGAGCATCTTTGGCAGTCTGGATGGTATCCTCATTGGTTGGAACCTGCGCTGCCTACAGGGGCGCGTGAACCCTGTGGAGTACAGCATTGCAATGGAATTTCTAGACCCAAGGTAAGTAGGGTTGACACCTGAAAGGGCCTAAGTACTTCCTCATGGCGATCCTATTTTTCTTTCTAATTGTATTTTCAGTGGTCCAATGATGAAGCTGGTTTATAAACTTCAAGCTGAAGACTATAAATTTGACTTTCCTGTCTCCTACCTTCCTGTAAGTAAGCCATGGTGATGAGAGTACTCTTGGGGTGGAGTACCTGAAATAGTAGCTGTAGCAATGAGTGGGAAGGGGTTCGGAAGTATGATGTTTAGTGTCCTGAAGGCAGCACAAATTAGAAGTTTCAGCAGTAACATTTCTTTTAAAAAGTATTTATTTTTTGTATGTGTATCAGAAAGTACTGTGTGTCCGCGTGTAGGACCAAAGGTAACTTCAGGAATCATCCTAAATTGCTTCTTGCTTTGCTTTGGGATTTCCCAGGCTCTGCCCACCAGGGCTGCTGCCATTTCCACCAGGCGTTTTTACATGGGACCTGGGATCTGAATTCAGGACCTTCTGCTTTCGAGGCAGAGTCTTAAGCTCTGAGCCTTCTCTCCAGTCCCAGTAGTAACATTATTTAAAAGCTCATTCTAAACTGCTGATAAGACATCAGTGCTGCCTGAACAGCAGACAGGGTCATGTGATCACTTGCTTTGCTTTTCTGAGTCTCTAGCCTTTGGGTCAAATTGAAGCATGACTTGCCCAGTGGGTTTGAGAAACAAGGAGGAAAACTTCATCCAGCTCTCACCCTTGTGTTTACAAGGTTTTGTGAGGAAGATGAGAGAATAAATTCTAAACCAATCCTAGTTTTTCCAAGCACTGCCCAGAGAAGGGACATTGTCCCACAAATGGGATCCATTTGCAGATCTTTTCCTCAGCAGTCTCCCCAAGGGCTGTACCACTTGAGGGGCACTGCATTTGTGCTTAACCTATGAACCTACTTCCCTCGCTTTGCAGGGTCCTGTGAAGGCATCCATCCAGGAGCATGTCCTCCCTGATAGTCCTCTGTACCACAACAAGGTCCAGTTTCCTCCCGCTGGAGGCCTTGGCTTGAACCTAGCCCTCAGTATCCTTTGGTAGCTCAAAAAGTGGGGAACCGTGAGTCATCAACACATGTTGTTAGAGGGTTCATCTGTACGTTGGGGAAATACATGTATGTTGACATGTATGTGCAGATGCATGTATGTGTGGGTGTGCATGTGGATACTGAAGTTGATATGAATTCTTCTATTGCTGTCTTCAGCTGAGATCTCTC
This sequence comes from Typhlomys cinereus, assembly GCA_023101885.1. Lineage (NCBI taxonomy): Eukaryota > Metazoa > Chordata > Mammalia > Rodentia > Platacanthomyidae > Typhlomys > Typhlomys cinereus. The sequence continues at coordinate 1,008,729 of JALPQD010000107.1, forward strand.
AACTGAACCCAGAGCTCACCAATGACTGAGCTAGCTAGCCAGCTTGTCCTAGGAGATTCCTCTGTTTTTGCCTCCCAAGTATTAGTATTATAGGCAGCTGCCACACCTGTCTGGCTTTCACTTGGATTCCAAGGATCTAAACTCTGGTCTTCATACTTGTGGGGCAAGTACCTTATCCAGTAGCCATCTCTCCAGACCTTAAATTTGCCCTTGACACTGCCACCAGATCCATTCGAGTATTATGTGTTCTTCTTTGCTCTGAGTCTCATCTCTCAAAAGGTACAGAAAGGATACATCTGAGTGTAGTTGGTGTTACCTTTCCCACTGTGAAAGGACTGGGGCTGGGCCTGGAGGGTCCCTGTTGGTGGTACTTGAAGAATGTTGCGCAGAGCACTAATAATGATGGCTCTGGTTTTCTAGCCACTTCCTGTGTCCCTCCATGTCCGTACTTCAGACTGTGCCTATTTCATCCTGGTGGACAGGTACCTATCGTGGTTCCTGCCCACTGAAGGCAGCGTACCCCCACCACTTTCCTCTAGTCCAGGTGGAGCCAGCCCTTCACCAGCTCCCAGGTAAGGCTGCCTTGACTGTTAAGGTCTTGCCCTTCTATAGGGAATATCCTTGTTAGTGACATCATTCGATCTGGCATTGATAATAACCTTTTATCTTCAGGTTCCCAACTTTTCTTGGGGTTTATTCCTATCTCCACTTCCTCTAGCAAAGATGAGAGGATTGCCAGTCAAGCCTATGGCTTCATTGACAAGACCTGACTATGGGATTGGAAAAGCATGTTTGCAATGGCACTCATGGAGGCTGTGTCTGAGCCCTACCAAGGAGTGATTAGGGTAGAAGGTGGAAGGGTTGTCCATAAAGGAAATAGGAATTTGTAAGCTAAGGAAGACATCCTAGGGTGAAGAGCCTTTTGTATCAGGCCATGCAAGCTCAGTGTGATAGCTGCCTGAGGGTGAGTTGAAAGCTTTTCTAGCTGATTGTCCTGAAGCTTGGTGGTCCCCTAACTCCCAGAATCTCTTAGCCCTCTCTCCATAGTGCTGTCCTGAAGCTTGGTGGTCCCTTAACTTCCAGAACCTCTTAGCCTTCTGTCCAAAGCTTTTCTGCCTCAGAGAAGCTGCTTGAGCAACTCTGCTTCTTCTCCGACCTCACTAGCCCAATAACTACCTGGAAGACTTTAGGAAAGCACTGATGCAGGTGCTGGCCCATACTCCATCTGCTAGTGTGTGCATAACAGGCCATACCATCTGACACTCACCGTGTAGATTCATGTACGTCTGAGAGGAGGGGCTACTGAGGTAGTGGTTGCTGGTGACCCTGTAGCTGGAAGAAGGAATTGGAGGTCGAGTACATTCCTACCTCTCCAGAATAGAATTCAAGCGATTGGTAGTTGCCTGGGTCTGGTTTGTTGATTCATAACTTTTCACTTTAAAGTAATATTAGACTTACAGACACAGCTAGGTCTCTTTCATCATCTCTTCTTATGTATACATCCTATGTTTTGTTTGTTCTTAGTTATCAAGTTATACTTTGTTTATTTGTTTGTTTAAGACACTCTCACTACGTAATCCAGTCTGCCTTCAAACTCATGATCCTCCTCATTTCAGCTTCCTGAGTGCTGGTATTTTAAGTGTGCACTCTTATGCCTGACTTCCCCAGACCATTTAACTTTTCTTTGGTGTTTCCCAGATGTCAGCACTTTTTCCTGCAGGAGCACATTCCATCTGTCCACTTCAGGATGATAGCATTCTGTGATCACCTAGTACATTAGTCTGTTCACCACCAGCTACCCCACTCATGTCTGTTACCTGACTGGCCGTTCACTGCATGCAGTCATCTCTCTAGTGCCTTTCTGCCATTATTCCTTCTATTCTTTCTGTCCTTGGTGTCTCCAAGTATGTGGTATGGGTATGTGTAGATGCTCCCTTGGGCTTTTGATTATCTTCTTTTGACTAGGCCCAGCTTGGGCTGTGTAGGCAGGATCACTACAGTGGTAACATTAGTTTCTCCCCAGGTGCACAGTCAGGAGGTCCTTATTGTCTCTTTGCCCCATTATTGGTGATCATTGAGTTAAGCGTTTTTCTTTTTTTTTCTTTTTTTTTTTTTTTTTTGGTTTTTTTTTTTTTTTTTTTTTAACGTGGGACCTGGGATCCAAACTCAGAACCTTCTGCTTGTGAGACAGAGTCACAACCCCTGAGCCATCTCTCCAGCCCGAGTTAAGCGTTTTTCTACTGTAAAGTTAAATGTGGACTTTTTTACTTAACTTAATAACTTAGGATTTAATGGGAGAAAGTATGTCATAAGTAATATAATCATTCAATTAGTATCTGCTGTCAACTCTTGACCACATAGTGTATGCATCATTTTTAAATCAGTTGGCAAATGGTTCCTTTCTCATTTTATCCCTCCTTCATTTGTTAAGTGGACCCTCTATAATAAGGGTATCAGATATATCTATTGGGTAGAGTATTATAACTGATGTCCAGGTTGTCTATGACTGGCCAGTGGAAGTCCCCATTTCAATACCGTCTCTGTCCCTTATCAGGACCCCAGCCATGCCATTTGCCTCCTATGGCCTCCACCACACCAGCCTCTTGAAGCGACACATTTCTCATCAGACATCTGTGAATGCTGATCCTGCCTCCCATGAGATCTGGCGATCAGAAACCCTCCTGCAGGTGAGAGTAAAGGAGGCTTGTCTCTGCTTCTCTTTTAGAACAAGCTACTTAGTCATCTTCTATATGTGGGATGAAGTTCCAAGGACATCTTGTCAGTATGAGGCTGAATCTAAATGATATTTTCTTGGTGTGATATTTAGAAAACACATGAAAAGAAATCAATGTACCCTTCACCTATATCACTGTAACAGTTACTCTGCATGTTGCCAATAAATTCACAACCAAACAGCTTATAGGGAACAAAGGATTTTATTTTCTCTTAACAATTGCCCATCAATCAGATAATGTCCTTCAGGCTTGCTCGGGGCTTACCTCAACTACTAGTTTCTCACAATTGTGTCCAGAGCTCAGAACTTTCAGTTGCTAAGTTGATACCACTATCTATGACACTGACAGTATTTCTGTCCCTGGCTCCCTCGTTAAAAGGAATTTGTTTATCTCATGAGGATGTATTTCTTCAGTCTTTCAGTTTCTAATGGAGCAATCCATGTAAATGCTGTCTATCATGGTTATGTACAGGTGTCAGCTTGATGGTTGAGGGTTTGAGCTCTAGGCATATTTGTAGAGAATTCGTAGTTAAGCCCAGAGTGGACCTGAAGGAGATTGTCCAGTTGATGGGGCAGACCCAGCCATGGTGGGTAGGACTAGGCCCTGAACAGGTGAATAAAATACAGAGAGCTGGTTGAGAGAGTTGTCATCCTTCTGTACACTTGGCCAGACATCCTGGTCTGGCAAGTAAGGATCGTCCATCTCTCAGCTGTTAGGTGGTGATGGTGCAGCCAGTTCCTTTGGTCCTGGTGTTGGTGCGTGCTCTCCCATCAAGCTGGACTGAGAACTGTAACCAGTAATCGTAAGAGACAATAAACCTTTGTTCCCTTAAGCCTTTTGATGTGATTTATTTTGATGACATCCTGTTGTCTGTTTTTCTGTTTCATTGCTTTTATTTTTAGTCATTTTAAAGAATTCATGGTCACGCCCATGTTATGAAGCTCCCACACACACACTTTCTTCTGAGTTTATTCTTAGTCTTAGGTTTTATTCTCACATCTAGGGTATGCTGTCAGTTTTGGTTCCAGCGTCCTTCTTTGGCTTGTGGCTATCATGTTTTTAGCACCATATGTTGAGAAGACTCCTATCACAGAATAATAGGTTGTTGGGTTTTTTGGTTTGCTTTTTTTTTTCGTGCATGTCTCTTGTTATCTCTGTAACAGAGGACAACATGTGTGACTGTGGAGGCCCAGGAGTGACTTCGAAAATCACCCTGGATTACACTACCTCCTCTTGCTTTGCTCTGGAGTTTCCCAGGCTCTGCCTTTCAGAACTGAAAGTGCACGTCACCACCATCCAGCTGATGTTTTTACATATGATCTTGGATTCAAACTCAGGACCTTCTGCTTTCAAGGCAGAGGTTTAACCTCTTAGTCATCTCTCCAGCCCCATAGCTGTTGGTTTATTACCAGCACTTTGTTGACAATTTCATCAGCTAACGTTCTTTTGCAGGTTTTTGTCGAAATGTGGCTTCATCATTATTCCCTGGAGATGTACCAAAAGATGCAGTCCCCACATGCCAAGGTATGTCTCAGGCTTGTTCTTCCATCTCTTGTCTCATGCTTTAACTAGCTTGCTATCTCTTGTCCTCAGCCTGAGTTACTTCTCCCAGGGTGGTAGGAAGCAGAAGCCACTGCTCACTCAGAAGCACTCAGATACCAAACATAACAAGTGCCTTTGAATATAGGGACCTGTCTTTTCTGAGGTCTGTCCTTTGCATCTCCAGAGCTTTCTCCCTGATAGTGGGACTGATTCAGGCCTGGTGCTCTTGGACTGAGGTAGAGAAGCTGAGGGTGCCCCTGGGAGTCATGCCCCATTTCCCTGATGCCATCAATAGTTCTTTGGTGTTCTCAGGTGGTCATGAATAGCCCTCACTCACTATGATGAACTCAAACCTCCTTGGCCTGCCTATAATACCCTGACCGCCCTCAGAGCATCAGCAAATAGTCGTTTGTGATGTATGGACCCTAAGACCTCCTGCATGTGACCTGGCCTGCCTTCTTCCTGTCCTTATTCTCCTCTCCTCTTCCTCAGCCTTTCCCCTGCCTTCCTCCTGGACAGCACATTCATTTGTAGAGACACAGATGTGCCTGAGTTTCTGTACCCTAATGAAACTTCTTTCTACCTCACTGGACTTGTCAGGGTAAAACAGTTCTGTTTAGTAAGTGACCTGGTGGGTGTTCTGAGTCAAGGGAACATCTTGAATCATACACACAACGAAGTGTCCACTGCTACCTGTGGTTCCTTGCTCTACAAACTGATTTTTGTTATTGTTTAAAGTTCTCAAAGGCTTAAGAATGAAGAATCTGAGCAATGGAATTCAAATTGAGAAGGATGTACTATAACATCTCATATTCAGGAGCAAGGCCTGGGTTCTGCTCCTGCCATAGAGATCCTGCAGCAATTCTACAGCCCTAGTGCTCTGCTATGTGGAACATGGAATCAACCCCCCTCCCCTTTCCCCTACTGCTCTCAATGTGGAGAGTCCCCCAGATCCCCATCCTTAGTGTCACACTGGAGAAGAAGGATAGGGAAAGGCTGAAGACTCCTCTTATGCCTCTTGCACCACAGAGATTCTGCAATGCCCTACTTGCTTCTAGCTAGACTTGATCATACTTTAGAGTGGTGCATGGGAAAGGAGATGGGCTTCTTGCAGCCTGGTTCCCAGGACTTCCACAGACTCAGCATTGTGCATGTGGCTTGGCCTTGCCAAAGCAAACTTGCTCTGTTGGTAGTGTCCTGTTACACCTGCTATCTTCCTGGTAAGTGGAAGTCACATCCACTTCAAGGACCACCCGGAAAAGCCCTTCTGTGCTATCTCCTAAGAAAAATTTCTGTCTTTAAGGCCAGAAGAAAGGGTTATTGTGCTGTTCCTGTGAGAATGGAAGTGCCATCCTTTTTGTTCTCACAATTGCCTCCTCTTGGCCAGGACCTTTGTTGGGTATTTTGGGAGGATTGATACCCCTACCTTCCACTGAAGTAGAAAACAAAACCCAAGGAAAGTGAACAGCCAGGAGCCAGGAAAAACAGTTGTGGAAGTTGCCCTCATGTGGCCTGCGTCCCATTTTCCAGAAGTCCTTGCCAATTAGCACCTATGTCTGATTGCCAGGTGCAAAAATTTCAGTACCTGAGGTCCTTGTCCTCTGATCAGGCTGGGTCCAGAGTGTGGGTTTACTTTCACTGTCTGAGGCAGTGATGGCCATAGCCTGTAGAAGGCTGTAAACCTGTTAAAAAATACCTGCTCCTGATTTCTCTGAGTACTGCAGCTGGGCCTGGGATCTGGAACAGAGGAAGCCTGTGAATGGTCTTTAATACCCTGCTTTGCTCCCTTCCCTGGACTCTACTCGTGTCTGACAAGCCTGTCCTTTCCTCTCTTTTTGCAGCCCGGTGGGCACTGCTTGGGCATGGCCTTTGAAGGGCACTGATGCACTGGTGCTTTGGGCTGTGCTTGGTTGAAGGGTGCTTCCTCAGGCAATGGTTCTGCAAGGAGGTAGGGTAGAGGGTTCTGGGGTGGGAGCCAGACAGCATGCTGGTTTGGCCGTGACTGTCTTGGGCTGCCCCAACCTCAGCTTTCCTACTGCCTCTGGGTGGTGGAAGGTATGACTGTAGCCAGAGTCTTGGGGGCTTCTTCCTAGTGAAGTGGGAAAGACCTTCCCAGTTAAATCTGATGAGCCTCATCTTTAGCAATTTTTAATGTGGCCTGTGGGCATAGAGGGCCATCTGATGGGCCTGTGCCCTTGGGAATCTGCCTTGTTCCCTTAGATCTGAGAAAGCCATTTGTGGAAGGGGTGTTATAGATTTTATTATTGATTTTTTGTTTTATTATCTATTATATATACCTACCAATTTGGTAATTTTCTTTTTTTCTCTTTTTCCTTTTTTTGGGGGGGGGAAGGGTCGGGGTTAAGGATTGAACTTAGAATCTCACATATACTAGGCAAGTGCTCTACTACTAAGCTATATCTTCAATTGATTTGGTAAATTTCCTCTCAAGATAACACATAAATGTCCCTCAGTAGTATTTAGTATCTAGTGCCCCTATCCCAGGATTCCAAAATCTATGGATCTTTTGTTCCTTGTATAAAATGGCATAATATTTGCACATAACTTACTTGCTCTCTCATGTGTTTTAAGTATCTTCCAAGCACATATCTGTGAGGCTGAGCCAGGAGATACACAAATTCCAGGCCAACCTGGAATGCAGTGTGAAACCTTATCTCAAATAAACAAAATGACTTCAGGATTACTTATGACACATAATCCAATGTGATTAGCTGTATCGCTTAGGAAATAATGACAAGAAAATTAGCTTGCATGCATTCGGGATAGATATAAATTTTTTAAAATAATTTTGATCACTTGGGTTAGATCCATGAATATGGAACGCAATGTATATGGAGGAGTAATTTTCCTTTTTTTTTCTTCCTTTCTTTTCTTTTCTGTACATAGTCCTCTTTTGTACCTGGCTCCTCAAAGGTTTCTTTTATGAATCTCAAGGCCTCTGGACCTTGAGAAGCAGTAGCATATCCCCATAACAGTGATATCCTGGGTACTTGTTGTGGCCATTAGGTGTATTTACCATAGATAATGTGCTCTTAGGGCCCATGGGACAGTAGAACCCTTATGGAAAGACAAAACTAGGCAGAATTAAAGCTAGTGAAACCAGGGTCTCCTGGTGATCTCTTAAGGGATGACTGGCTGCATGGGTGATTGTGAGGGTTTGTCCATTTCAGCCTGCTACAGGGCACCCGGCTGGGGCTTGCCCGTGGGAGGCCCTGGGTTGGGTGCCTGAGGGAGCTGCTTTGCTGATTCATGGCTGCTGGGGCAGAGATTGTTTTGGATTGTCACTGACGAGCTTTTGTTCTTTTTTTTTTTTTTTTTCTCCTTTGTCCTTTCTTCTGGGCTCCTCACATTTTCTCTCTCCCCACTTTCCCTTCCTCTGCCCTATCCCGTGCCCTTTACCCCTTCCCCACCCTGTCTTGTCCTCTGATCTGTCTCTTCTCGGTTTCTCTATGTGTTGTCTCTCAGTTGGAAGTTCTACACTACCGACTCAATGTCTCCAGCGCCCTCCACAGCCCCGCCAAACCTGGCCTCCAGGCCCTGCACGCCTACCAAGTACTGACCCCTCTCTCCTTTCCTTCCCTTACCTTGTCCCAAGGTGGGAGCACAGGTTAGCTTGCACTGTAATACCAGTGCAGAACCCTGCCAAGGTCCGTTAAGAGGCTGGTCCTAAGTGGAACCAAGCTCATGTTTGGGAGCAGTGAGCATTTAGCCTTTGGCCTGGCTTTGCCTTTAGCTTCCTAGGTTTGCCTAGTTTGGAGGTGTAGCAGTGTGACTGTGTGAGGCACATGGCCTGGCTAACCACAGGATCCCAGACTAACTGAACCTCTGGCCTGCAGAACGTCTTGGCATCTCAGGTTTGTGCGGAACTGGAGGGGAGTCTTGCAGTTCAGTGAATAAGAGCTGGTCTTAAGGAAGTGACCAAGAATGTAGAAATGTGGGGACTTCTATAAGTGATATGGCCTCTGTCACATTCAGAACCATCACCCAGGGTGGAAATTGTGGCTGAACTCTGCAGTCACATGGCAAAGGGATGAGGAGAACTTAGAGCTCCCCAGAGACCACAGGACTGTCAATCCTTGATGGGCAACCAGCCTGACTTTCTATTGAGCCCCAGCCACTTACAGACTCTTCCAGAAGCAAATGAGAGTGAGCAGTTACCTCAGGGAGATTATGGTCTGCTTAAGCAGAAATGACCAATGTATGGGGTGGATTTGAGGTCAGTGGAGTTCAGACTGAACATTTTCGGGACAATGGAGTTGACTGATTTCTAAAAAACAGTGGAAACACATGTCTGTCCTAGGCTGGGTTCTGCCTGGTTTATTCTGGGAAGGAACACACCACAGTTGAATTTGAAGTTGTGCCAAAGAGGAGAAAGCACTGTTTGCCTACCGAGTGTCCCTGACAGGGAGTGGTAAACCTAGCTCACAGCAGGCTTTCAGCCTGAAGCAACAGCTGCAGTGAGGAAACAGATGGCTGTGTTTTCTGCCATAACAGGAGAGGCCGAGGGTGAGCCCTGAAAAAGCTGGAGATGGTAGGAAATGTTGTGAACTTTGGGGTCATGCATCCTTAGAAAGTAAGCAGGTAGGATGGAGGTGCTCTCTCTTTTCTAAGCTGAGGGACTATGTCACAGATCAGCATGTCAGGTCAGGAGCCAGGAATAAATAAGGCTGCATGTAGAGAAAAGAAATGCTGTTAGGGGTGAGAAGGTGAAAACAGGACAAACGGAATGGAACAACATAGAGGAAAAAATATAAACCAGATGCTCTGTAGTCTTTTAGAATTAATTAGTTCATGTGATGTATGTCGTGGTCCAGTTTTTGTTAATAATATGCTGCTACATATTTTAAGGAAAAAGGTTTATTTTGGCTCATATTTCTGGTCCATGGACGAGCAGATAGATATATCTGATGATGGCAGATGAGGTACTCAGAGCATCTCATGGAAGGAGGCAGAGTGGTTAGAGATCTACCTAGACCAATGCTAGTGATGAGAAAGGAAGATTGTTGGTTTGATGCCAGCTTGTAGTTGAGCCGTTATCTAATATGCCTAAGGCCCTGGGCTCTATCCCCAGTAGTCAGACTGGATTATTAAAAACACACAGTGAAGATGACTCATTAATCCATTAGTCACATGATTTAATTAATCCTTCCTAAAGTCAAAGCCCTAGTCACCTCTCCAGGCCTTACAGGTAATACCGCATAATGGGAATGGGAATTAAATTTCAATGTCAGTTTCAGAGGGTTTTACTTTGTAGTGGTGACTGACCTGGAATTTGTATAGACCAAGCTTGGGCTAGAATTTCCCAAGTGCTGGAATTATAGGGGTGTGCCACCATACCCAGCCATCATGGAAACATTTCATGATCAAAGTCCTGAGTAGACAATGAAATAGGCAGAGCCTATTTGCAGTTTCCTATTTTCCAGGTGCATAATAGGCCCTTTGCCCATGTTAGCCTCGCAAGTCTGTTAAGGCTTAAAGAGCAAAACTTGTGCCTAACTGGACTTGGTCCTGCCTCAGGATGTCACCCCTCTTCCCTACTACTTCAAGGCGTCCATCAGCATTCAGAGGTTGAACAACCAGAGAAACCCTTATAGCTAGTAAAAAGGCTTCCTTTTGCTTCTTGGCTTCGAAGATCTGCATTTTCAGCAAAAAAAAACAGACCCTGTCTCAAACAGTTAGAAGGTGAGGACCTGCACCTGAGGTTGTCCTCTGACCTGTGCATACACAGTAGGCTGCATTTTTCATTGTGTGCCACATTCAGCTTGCAAGTTGGAAGGTGTTCTTATCTGCGAATTTTAACTGACTTCAGGTCCATTGGTAGCAGAGTGACTCCCTGAGCTCCTCCAGAGCCGAGGCCTTTTCTAGCTGTGACTAGGAGTGGGGGGCAAGTGGGAGGTGCTGGGTTTGTTGCGGCAGAAGGAACTGGAGAGAAATGAAACATTACCTCTTCAGCAAGGTGAGCCTTGGTGACCTTTTTGCCTATGTCTGGGGGGCACGTGGGCAGCCCTGGGTCAGAGCTTGTGTGGGTTGCTAGTTTGTCTTGTTCTCATCCTCTGGCTCGCCACAAGGCAGGGACTCCTGAGTCCTTGTGCAGGCCACAGCATCTATGTGTATATGGCCATGTGTTGCCAAGGTGGGGTTTGGGGTGCATTTTTGCAGACTTGTCTGCTTTTGCCAGCAAACTCTAGGGTCAGCACAGCAGGCACTGGGCCATACATTTCAGTGCTGTGAACTGGTGGTGGTTTAGATCCAACAGCATGAGTTAGGACTGCCAAGCTCCAGGCTTTGTAGGAGCCCAATGGGTGACCCCATGCTTGGCCGGGAGCAGGATGTGGTCAGACCTGAGGCCCAAAGCACTAGGCAGTACAGCACTCCTTGGGCCCTGACACACCTCCCTCCTCTGGCTTAGGAGTCCTTCACACCCACTGAGGAGCATGTGCTGGTGGTGCGTCTGCTGCTGAAACACCTCCATGCCTTTGCCAACAGCCTAAAACCGGACCAGGCCTCACCCTCTGCACACTCCCATGCCACCAGCCCTTTGGAAGAGTTCAAAAGGTGGGTATGGGATTTGTTAGGGGTCTTGAGTCTCTGACTTCCTCTTCTATACAGTGGTGTCCACTATAGCCAACTCCTCATAAACTGTTTTACTCTAGAAAGGCTGGAACTGCCTGGCTGCTTCTACTGTTGAAGCTCTTTCTATAGATAGGCCCTCTGTAGTGGGAAGAGCCAGCTGGCTATAGACACTCCTCTTGCTACTGTCTTGTTCCAGAGTTAGACTTCCTAGGTTGACTGGATCTTATAGAACAGGGACTTGTATGGGCAAATCACTGACTCAGCCATTTGTGTACTGTGTTCTCTGGGGGGGAATGGTCCTGACCTGATTTCTTATGAACAGAACTAGAATCAATCTTACCTAGAGAGTACCCCCATGTTCCTTGTTAGCAGAGCAGACTCAGGCCAGAACTGACTCCAGTGAGCAGCTCCATTACCCTGATCAAATAACAGCTAGTGGCTCCTTTTCTCACAGGGCTGCTGTGCCACGGTTTGTCCAGCAGAAGCTTTATGTCTTCCTACAGCACTGTTTCAGCCACTGGCCTCTGGACGCATCTTTCAGAGCTGTAAGCACTGACCATTCATGCATTCTCTGTTGCCCTCGTGTCCTGACAAAGAAGGTTCTGTGGGATGGACAGATAAAGCAGGAAAGACTGTCACCACAGACCTTAGAAAGCCTGTGGGCCATACCATCCTCCCGACTCTTGGGTACAGAAAAGCTCTGCAGTGTCCACTTTTCTGTTTCAACCAACTCCCATACCCAGTGCTCATGACCTTGTGGGACTAGCATGAGAGTTCATGAGTCCCTGCAGTACCTTTCTTAGGAGGAATCTGCTCACTTATTGGCATCTGCATTGAGGATCAAGGAGAATGGGCCAGAACCCAGCAGGGCTCCTGCGATCTCCTTGTAATGCCCCAGTCCCCAGCTAGGGCAAAGATCTTCCTTCTTGCTGTCACTGCAACCAGGCTCCAAGCCCAGTGCCCCAGTCTATATACAGCCCCTGGCCTTCAGAGCACACGTGTTTCTTACCAGGTCCTGGAGATGTGGCTGAGCTACCTGCAGCCATGGAGGTATGCCCCTGAGAAGCAGTCTCAGAGCTGTGATTCCCAGCTGCGGTGTGTGTCAGAGAAATGGTGAGCCCCAGCACACTCTTCTGAGCAATTCCACTGTCCCCTTGAGCAGAATCTGCCTCAGTAGAAAGATAAGTGTGCTTTGGTGGATTGGAGTCCTTTGAGTTCTTCCGGTCCTGCAGATGGGCACCCAAGCCGGCCCTGGAATGAATTTTTCCAAAGAAACTGGCCTTATGTCTTATCTTATTGCCTTAGGCTAACTTGGTTCCTAGGAATGGTCAAGCCTAATCCCTTTTTACAATGCCAACACAGAGCAACCGCCTCCCCATCATCTTCCACTCATTCCTCATCGTCAGCCAACCCTGGTACTGGTGTTGTGGTGACTGTTCTCGACCCAGCCTTGCCCTTATTTCCCTGCTGCTTCTTCCCTCCACCTCATGGGGACATCAACAAACCTTAGGATAGTGGCCATGACCCTCTTGAAATAGCCCATATGTGTGCCTTGATTGTACAAGAGGCCAAGGTATAGCCGTCTTCTGTTTTGCCAATTGTGACTCCATCATAAAACAGCAGCCAGGGAGAATTGGGAGGAATACGGGCTGTATGAAGTGAGGACCAGTATAGCTCCTGTCTCCTGAGAAGTCTGCGCCATGGGCTTCCTTGGCTACTCTATGACCAGCAACCTGTTCTTAGGGCTCCCTTCATCCAGGAAAACCTGCTGATGTACACAAAGCTGTTTGTGGGCTTCCTGAACCGGGCACTCCGCACAGATCTGGTCAGCCCTAAGAATGCCCTCATGGTCTTTCGAGTAGCCAAGGTCTTTGCCCAACCCAACCTGGCAGAAATGATCCAGAAAGGTAAGTCTGGATTAGCCAGGCAACCCTGTCCCAGCTGAGGGGGGATAGGTACTTAGCTTTGGAAAGGATGCCATGTACATCAAGACCTTTCATGTGATAAAAGCTGAGCCTGGCAGAGCCTGCCTTTCCTTTGCTGACAGTGAGGCAGTGGCCACACTGTGCCCAAGAAGAGAAGCAGCAGAGCCATAGCTGTTGCTCTTTTTCCTTCTTGACTGGTGACAGTAGCAGGAGTGGTCCTGGGCCTTGTGCTTTTGTCTCTGCATGGTCAGACATTGACTTGTGTTGCTCTCCTTTAACTCCTGTTGTCACTGCTGGGTCTCCTGAGCAGTAGGAGCTGAGTCTTCAAGCTGCCAGCCCTACCCACATGACCACCAGCCTCGTGAGACAATCCCGGGGCAGGGTCTGGAGATACAGCATGGCTACAGCTCCATAGAAATCTCAGAAAATGTTCTAGAATCCTACAGCCACACCTAGACACTCCACCCTAAGAAGCAGATGCCAGTCTCAAATCCTGCCTTCTAGGCGAGCAGCTGTTTCTGGAGCCAGAACTCATCATTCCCCACCGCCAGCATCGGCTCTTCACAGTGACCAGCAGCTTCTTGTCGCCATGGCCCCCAGTGGTGACAGATGCCTCGTTCAAGGTGAAGAGCCATGTCTACAGCCTGGAGGGCCAAGACTACAAATACACACCGATGTTTGGTCCTGAGGTCCGGAACCTGGTGAGTGGCTGGAGGTATCACCCAGCATGGAATCCCAGAAACTACAGGGACCAGTAAAACCAGGGAAGGTGCCTGCTATTAGAAAAGAAACGACGGACGCCAGGAACTAAGTGAATGTGCTATTATCTTTTGCCCTACTAATGGCTCCTTTTTTTTCTTTTGATAATATAAACTATTGTAAATCTTAAGATTTCCTTCCTGGTCCCTTTTCCCTCTGCGTGGGCACTCCTAGGATTGGCTCCTAGGGCCCCCGGCCTAGATATCAATGATACCTGTCCTAAAGTGACCTCTCAAGCCATTTGCTCTGCCTGTCCCTCCCTCACAGGTCTTGCGCCTTGCTCAACTCATCACACAGGCCAAGCAGACTGCCAAGTCCATCTCTGACCAGTGTGCTGAGAACCCAACTGGCCGCTCCTTCCTGTCATGGCTGGGCTTCTGCTCCACAGACCCAAATGGCTGCTACTCAGCTAGTGACCTGGATGAGATGGGCCAGGATAGCGTCCGCAAGACAGATGAGTACCTGGAGAAGGCCTTGGAGTACTTGCGCCAGATATTCCGAGTATGTTCTACCCTATGTGGTCTCCTGTGAGGGATTTACTCGTGGGGCGAAGGCCAGCCTCTTCCTTTTCCTTGAACCTGAAAGCAGAATGGGCTTTTCTCTGACAGCTTAGCGAAGCCCAGCTTGCCCAGCTCACGCTTGCCCTGGGAAACACACAGGATGAAAATGGGAAGAAGCAGCTCCCAGACTGCATTGTGGGGGAAGATGGACTCATCCTTACACCCCTGGGCCGATACCAGGTAAACCTCTTGTGTTACCAAGTTTACATGACCAGTCTTTGACTTCTCCCTCACTGTAGTAAACAGATAGTCCTCTGTTTGTTTGTTTGTTTTTTTTTCAAAATCTATTTTCTATTTTCTGAACTGTTTGTATGGTCTGGGTTTGTAGATCATCAATGGGCTGAGAAGGTTTGAAATTGAATACCAGGGAGACTTAGAATTACAGCCCATCAGGAGCTACGAGAACACTAGCCTGGTTCGGGCGCTGTTCCGGCTTTCCTCCGCCATCAACCACAGAGTGAGTAGGTAGCAGGGGCAGCTGGGCTGCTTCTGGATGTGGCTTCTAGAGGGTGCTGTTCCCCAGGAACCTTGTTTGATCCTAAGGAGAGTGAGTCTGAAGGAATTACCTCGTCCCGGTGGTGGCCTACAAGGGAGGGTGTTCTGATATCTTAAGGTTTGTGGCACCCTCTGTTCCAAACCCTTCTGAGACTTTTTTTTCTGTGTGTGCTTCAGTTTGCAGGGCAGATGGCAGCTCTGTGTTCCCGGGATGACTTCCTTGGTAGTTTCTGTCGCTACCACCTCACTGAACCCACATTAGGGAACAGGCACTTGCTGAGCCCTGCAAGGCAGAGACAGATGAACAGCCCTGCTCGGAGCCCCAGACTCAGCCTGCGCTTCCTGGGCAGCTACAGGACACTGCTCTTGCTCCTGCTGGCCTTCTTCGTAGCCTCCCTGTTCTGCATTGGGCCGCTACCCTGCTCCTTGTTCCTGGTTCTAAGCTATTTCCTCTATGCCATAGCCATGACACTGCTCACCGAGCGGGGGAAGCTACACCAGCTCTGACCTAGCAGCCGTTGTCTCCATAGTGAACTAGTGAGTTTGCTGCACTGCCCCCTCCTGGGCCCAAGAGACCACTTGCAAGCCAAGCCAGGACATCTTTAGAGTGCTTTGGAATGGTTTCTTGAAAAGATGGGGTCAGAAGAGCCTGGAGCGGGAAGGAAGAGTAGTCTGGGCTCAGTATGGAAGGAACGGTGTCAGAAGGCTCATGAGCCATATTATGGGACAACCAATGCTGGCCCTGGGTCCCTCTGACCCTCAGCCTGAGGTCTGACAAGCAGCTGAGCTAGTTCTCAAAACATCTGTGACCTTCAAGATGTTGCTCTGCAGAGCTCAATGACTAATGTGCTCACCGCAGGCTTGAGGCCTGTGCTCTTGGGAGTTAACCCAGCATAGCCCTCTTTGTGAGTTGGGCAGAGTGGGTTGTGGTATCTTCTCACCAGTGAAGTACCAGAACAATAGATCAGCATCTGCTCAAGAAGTTTCTAAGAAATTCCTGAGAAAAGTAGGTTCTTGTGTCACAATTTTGAAAGTCATTTCACTACATTTGAAAAACCAAAGATCAGTCTGTTGTTCCAACTGGTCAGTCTCCGGAAGACTCAGATCACAGGCGCATGATCTGACCAGGCTTCACCTTTACTCTCTCCGCTGCTCCAGGAGCCCTGTGGTCGGTCTTCGCAGTTCCCTTGGTAGGCGGCGTTGGTCTTCAGCAGCCACGGGGATGGAACTGGATCCTACCAGGTTCTCTCCCGACTAAAGACAGCAGCAAGCAGCGTCCCTCAGTCGATCCAGGTGGCCAAGATGGTCACTTTTGATAACACTGATACAGAGCATAAGACAACTAACTGAACCCTCACAGTCAAAGCTAAACCATCAGGATCTCGGTCTTGTCACCCTAAAGATTGCACCAGCAACAGCATTTGAATGATTTTTAAACCAAGTCTTCATCTTTGGTATATATGGTGTTTGTTTAAGTTTTATAATTATAAATATTCTTTTGTATTTTGATGTAACTTCAGAATACAGCCTGGGAACCTGGCCAAAAGTCAACCCAAGACTTCTAACTGACCATGGATCTGAATAAACTATCTTGTGTCTGAGCTGAATCTTAAGCAAGTTCACCTACATGGGGTGTGGGAGCCATAGAAAGTTGCTCCTGGGTATAGTGACACCCATTCACCTGGTGTCAGAAGCTTGTCTTTCTTTTTTTTTAAATATTTTTATTATTATTATTTATTCAATTGTGCGCATGTGCATGTGTGTGTGTGCGCAGGCGTGTGTGTGTCTGTGTGTGTGTGTAGAACCACGGACGAATCTGCGAACCACCATGGACGCCTCCACCTCCTTCTGCCCCGGGATTCACAGGCTCCGCCCTACCAGGACCAGAAGCGCAGGCCGCCCCCGCTTCCACCTGGAGTCTATACATGGGATCTGGGATCCGAACTCAGGACCTTCCGCCTGCAAGGCGGAGGCTTAACCCCTGAGCCACCTCTCCAGCCCAGAAGCTTGTCTTTCTTGACATCATATTTCTGTCCAGTTAGTGGGCAGCTCCTTACTACTGTTGTTCCTGTCAACTCTGCAGCTTGTGTTGGTCTCTGAAAGCAATGGCTCCCCAGCCTCACACATGGTAGTGTGGACTATTAACAGCAACAAAACCAAGGCAGATGCTAACACTGAAGTGGGAGGCAGGCCCTGTGGTAGGGCGTGTTGGGATTTTTCTGTTCTACTCAAAACTCTTCTCAGCTGTCTGCTGGAAACACTGTTGATCTCTGGCTTCCTTTATTATTATTTGTTTTTTCATTTCTGCTTGGGTGTTTCTATCAGAGGGCATTGCATGTATGTGGAGACCCAAGGGTGACTGGGAATCACCCTAGATTGGACTATCTACTCTTTGCCTTTGCTCTAGAGTTTCTCAGGCTTTACCTTCCAGGGCTGGACAAACAGGCCACTGCCATTTCCATCTGGTGTTTTTATGTGGAATCCAGAATCCAAACTCAGGACCTTTTGTTGTGAGGCAGAGGCTTTACTCTTGAGCCATTTCTCCAGCCTCCTGCTAGAAGTTTTTTTTATTCAATTGTATGTGTGTATAGAACCACAGGCGAATTCGGGAACCACCATGGACCACCTCCACCTTGTTTACTCTGCCCAGGGATTCACAGGCTCCGCCCTACCAGGACCAGAAACGCAGGCCGTCCCCGCTTCCGCCCGGCGTCTATGTGTGGGGTCTAGGATCCGAATTCAGGACCTTCTGCCTGCAAAGCAGAGGCTTGACCCCTGAGCCACCTCTCCAGCCCCTGCTTCTAGAAGTTTTAAGTGAACAGCTAGAGCTAAAATGGCACTGACCAGTTCCAGGTACAATCTCAGGAGCACAATCCTATGGGGGCAGATAACATTTAAGTATTAAGTTTCACTTACTCTGGCCTCAGTCTCTGAATGACCAACCCTCACTGTTAACACTGATTGTACTGTAGAATATCTATTAAATTATTTTCATTTATTTTTGAGATAGGGTCTCATAAGATAACCCACAATGCTGGAGAGGTGGCTCAGGGGTTAAGCCTCTGCCTTGCAGGCAGAAGGTCCTGAGTTCGGATCCTAGACTCCACATACAGACGCCGGGCGGAAGCGGGGACGGCCTGCGTTTCTGGTCTTGGTAGGGCGGAGCCTGTGAATCCCTGGGCAGAGTAAACAAGGTGGAGGTGGAGGCGTCCATGGTGGTTCCCGAGTTCATCCATGGTTCTACACAAACATACACAGTTCAATAAATAATAAATTAAAAAAAAAAACCCACAATGGGGTTTGGACTATACTATGTAACCCAAACAGATTATAGATATGAGCCACTCTGCTGCTGTACTTGAGATGACTAACAATTTGTTTTGCTGTGTTGGGCCTGTGTATGTGCTAGGCAAGTGCCAACCACTGAGCCGCACCATGAGCCAATGAGAGGTGCCTTCTTGGGAGCCTTCCCTTAAAAATCCTCAGTGGGTATAGTGGCCTGTGTCTATAATCCCAGCACTCAGAAGTCTGGGGAAACAGGATCACAAGTTCCATGTCAAAGTTTTTACTTTAGTGGGGCTGGAGAGATGGCTCAGGGGTTGTGACTCTGTCTCACAAGCAGAAGTTTCTGAGTTCGGATCCCAGGTCCCACGTTAAAAAAAAAAAAAAAAAAGTTTTTACTTTAATATTCACGTGAGTCTTTGTGCTAACCTAAAAAGTCTGAAGAAAGCAAACCATGAGAGAAGAGGAAGAAAGTGCTTTTCAGCCCCATTAGAGAGCTGGCACTTGGTTTTGAGGTAATTTCACACTGCCATGAAGACTTAGCTCCACTCCGGGACTCAAGTAATTTTGCTGTTTTCTGGAGTGCTGAAAACCGTCAGCTTGCGTCACTACCCAGCTGAGTGAGTGAGCACTTTGGCACCTGGCAGGATGGCTCTTGGTACCTACTTGCAGATCAGTGAGCCAGGTCAGGGCCTGCGTTGGTCCCTGAGAGTGGTGGATCCCAAGCCACTTTGGCTTTCTCCTGGCCTCCCTGGAATTGTCTGCTCTGTGTGCACTTTAAGGCCAGTCAAGAACTTGTGAGGAGTTTGACTTTGACTCTTCACTGATTGGCACCAAACTCACCACTATTTCTTGCTTGTATCCCTTCAATTTTTGGAGGCAATCTACAGTCATCACCCAAACTGACTACTGGAAGATTTTTGAATCTGTAATAACTTTTTTTACAATGAAGATTTTAAAGATACTCAATTTTTTCAATATGCCATATTTTAATGAATACAAGTCCCGCAGGACTTGACTTGTCATTACATCAGCAGGCATGATTATTGATCTTTTCATTCCTTCGGGGTGACTCTGCCAAACAGGTGACAGGTTCCATCCTATTCCACTTTGTGTTGCTATATATGTCCATGTGACAGCACAGAAAATGGCACCACCTGCTAAAATAGCATTGCCATATTTATGGAATCAGGTGACCGTTTCTGATGGCTTCTTGCCATTGCTTGCTGAAAGCTTCAGACTTGGAGATGACTCGCGTTTTTGGCCAAGGGAAACCTCGATGAAGATGGAAGTGGGGTAACTGCAGCTATGGCTTTGGAGCGAACATGCCCTTGTAATGACAACTTTAAAAATTTTTTTATTATTTATTCAATTGTGCATATGCATGTGTGCGTATGTGTGTGTATATATGTGTGTGTGTAGAACCATGGACGGATTCGGGAACTACTCCGCCCTACCAGGACCAGAAAGGCAGCCACCTCCCCGCTTCCGCCTGGTGTCTATACGTGGGGTCTAGGATCCGAACTCAGGACCTTCCGCCTGCAAGGCAGAGGCTTAACCGCTGAGCCACTTCTCCAGCCCCTGTAATGACAACTTTAAAAAGTTAGTTACTGGGGGGCTGGAGAGGTGGCTCAGGGGTTAAGCCTCTGCCTTGCAGGCAGAAGGTCCTGAGTTCGGATGCTAGACCCCACGTATAGACGCCGGGAGGAAGTGGGGGCGGCCTGCATTTCCGGTCCTGGTAGGGCGGAGCCTGTGAATTCCCGGGCAGAGTAAACGAGGAGGTGGAGGCGGTCCATGGTGGTTCCTGAATTCGTCCCTGGTTCTACACACACACATACATGCACACATGCGCATACCATTACATGCACAATTGAATTAAAAAAAAAAAGTTAGTTACTGGGCCAAAGAGACGGCTCAGGGCTTAAGATTCTGCCCCACAAGCAGAAGATCTTGAGTTTGGATCTCTGGTACCACATAAAAACACCTGGCAGAAACACCTGGCCTGTACTTCCAGCCCTGGTGGGTGGAGCCTAGGAAGTCCACAATGAGACAAAAAGATAAAAGCAATCCAGGATGATTCCTAAAATCACCCTTGGTCCCCCACAGACACACAGTACCCTCTGATATATACACACACACACACACACAACGTGAAAAAATAACAAAACAGAAGATTAAGACTCCCCCATCAAAGCAGAATCAGATAGCTCTTAGTAGGGTGCCTGCTCAAAAGCCTAGTATCCTAAATTTAATCTCACAGGCCCACATAGTAACTGATTTCTGGAAGTTGTCTTTTGACTACTCATGTTCCATGGCATTCATGTGTACATCTCTCTCCCTATCTTAAAAAAAAAAAAAGCCCTCTGTGAGGGAACATGTAATCACTGCATTCACAAGGCTGAGGAAGGAGGGATATCAGGAATTTCAAGGTTAAGCTACACTGTATAGTGACTTCCAGGTTATCATGGGCTGCAATGAAGCTTTTTCAATCTATATAGGAGGAATTTGGATACTGGTGGTAGATACTAGAAATAAGAGAAACTATCTTATTTTTAAGAAGCTGATTCCAAAACCAAATAATACAATTAAGAAAACAACAAATACAACAAAAGTGTGGGGATCATCAGGCCTCAAGCCTGCTCTCTGGAGAATGACACATTAGCATCTAAAATGGACAGTTGTTAGGAGGATTCCTCCCTTTGGAAGTTCAGTTTTGCCTCTTGTCTGCATAGACAATGGCAGGCAAATTCCTCCCTCTGAGAGTTGAGTTTACCTCCTGTCTTCTTAGATCGCTTTGTTCGTCTCAGAACTGGAGGTTAAAACTTCCCCCTACAGTTCCTTCCCTAGACATCTGAGCTATGTTAATGAATGAACCTGGTAACTCTGTTTTGAGACATTCATTGCCCATACTCTTTCAGCAACCAAGTGTCATGCCTGCTTTTGACTCTACCTGGAGACATCATGTCTGGTCTCAATACAGCAAGTAGATGTCACTCTTGCCTTTTCTTGGCTAGCCCAGAATGTATACGTTTTACATAATCCTATAAAGAATTTGGTCCTGCTCTTCAATTGTTTTCCTATAAATACTCATGTATGCTACAATAAAATTGGCTTAGGCGATGGAGGACATCCTAGGCTCCCTCTGACCCAATGCCTGATCAATTCCTACCGCTTGCACTTCTGTTTCCTGTATGTAAGTCTGGGTTTATGTTGGTTTGTGGGCCCTGACACAAAAGAGTGGGGGAGATGGCCTGGGGTAGGCACTTGCTGTTGTAGAAGTATGAAGACCTAAGTTTGCACCTCAAGTATCCACCTGTAATAACAGAACTTCCAGTGGAAGGAGACTGCATACTGGGGCTCACTGACCTAGTGTCCCAGTTCAACTGCATTGTTGCTGGTAAATTACCATCAAATGGCTTAAGGGAACAAGGGGTTTATTCTTTTACGATTATTCTCATTCCAGCTTGGCAAGAGGGCATCACCAAAGGGCTGAGGGAACTGACCACACCATATCCACGGAATAGCTGAGAGAGGCACAACCCTTACTTGCCAGACTAGCATGTGTGGCCAAGTGTACAGAAGGATGCCTCCATTCTATTCGCATGCCTGGGGACTAGTGTCATTCACCATGGGCTGGGCCTTCCCCATCACTAGACAATCCCCTGCAGGTTCACTCTGGGGTTAACTACTAATTCTCTACAAATGTGCACAAAGCCCCACACCTCAACCATCAAGGTGACACCTGTACCTAACTATAACACCTAGCTAATCTGCGAACTCCTGGTTTCAGTGCAGAGGCAAAAAACGAAGGTGGAGGACTGGGAAGGCGCTTGCTTGCCTCCAGATGACGACGCGAATTCAACTCCCGGAACCCACGTGAAGGTGGCTGGAGAGAACCGATTACACACGCTCGCGCGCACGACAAAAGCTTAAGAAGGGTGGAAGCCCCTGGACGACCTCTGGCCTCGGCGCGTGCGCACACAGACAGACAGACGCCCCGCAACGAAGGCGGACCGTTCGGACCCTCAAAAGCCAGAGGTGCTTTTTTGAGTCTAGACCGAACGCGGCCGCAGGCCCCGCCCCGCCGCGCGCCCCGCCCTCTCGGGCGCGCCCGTTCCCATGGCGACACAGCACAGGCCGAGGCAGCCAGTACATCGGGGTGGCGGCGGCGACCACATGAGCGGGGCCGGGGTGGCGGCAGGGGCGCGGCCCCCCAGCGACAAGGCTCCGGGCTCCCGGGGCGCGTCCCGCCCGCGCCCGCGCCCTCCCGCCGGCCTGCAGTACACGGGGCCTCCGCCCGCGCCACTCGGCGAGGCCCACAAGCGAGTCCTGGACTTGGAGAAGAGCCTGCAGTTCCTGCAGCAGCAACACGCAGAGACTCTGGCCAAACTCCACGAGGAGATCGAGCGCCTGAAGCGCGAGAACAAGGGTGAGCGGCTGCCCGGCAGGTCTGCCAGCTCCCTGGTGCCCGGGCCCCCAGGGCGCAGCGCCCGGCCGGGAACGCAGAGCAGTCGTTGGGTGTGGGAAGGACGCGGGGCGCTTCCTTTCCCTGGATTCCGAGGGGCCCCGCTTGCCCCGGCAGAGCTCTCCCCGGGCGGGTATTATTTCAAAACGTGGCTGAAGCGTTACAGGAAACAAAACTCATCAGCGAACTGTCACATTTCTAGATCAAAGGCATCTGTCCTCAGCCCCCTAGGGCTTGGGCCACTCAAACCTAAAGTCCTTCTGTGCTAGGACTCTTCCTCGCTCAGCCTGGCACCTCAGCTTGAGCTTTCCCGCTTCCCCCAACACTGGCCCTCCCTGTCTGGCATCGTCTTTCCCATGGGTGCCAAGTATCGTCCAGTGGGCATCTATTGTATTAGGACCCCCTTTCCATGTTTTCTTGCGGATCGCCACGGTCCCTGTTGTCTGAGTGCCCAACCCCGCGTCACATACCACTTGATCATCTTAAGTGTCCACCCTCACCCATAGCCAAGGGCTTCTGAAAGGCTGGGTCATCCAGCCGCATCTGGACACCCCTAGGGTCCTGGCCTTGCCTGATGAATGGGACTCTGCCAGTGACGGCGAAGTGGTGGGGTGAAAGAGATCAACCAGAGGCATTTCTGGCTACAATGCCCGAGGTAAAAGCTTGGTGAAGAGAGCCCGCAAGACCCACGGGCAGAGCAATCCAAGCTGAGTGGTTGGCTTTGAACGACAAGGAGAATGTGTGCTTGCTTTCAGATCTCCACTACAAGCTAATCATGAACGAAAAGCCGCAGAAGAAAGGTAGGACTCAGGACCCTTGGTACTTGTCGGTTACCACTTATGCCCAGTTGGCACCCTACATGCTTACCTGGACAGGTGCCACCGTTTCCTCAGTCACGGCTGACTAACTTGTTCTCAGAACCAAGTGCATGAGTTGTGTGCAGTGGGGACAGTGGACAGGCTGTAAACCCTCCCTCTGTTGAACTAAGATGAGCGAGCGGCCCTGAACAGCCCCCACACTCTGGTGAAAGCCCACTGCTGCTGTGGGGCCCCCAACTCCCCAGCCCCGTGTCACTGGTTCATTGTATCTTGATGAGATGTCACTTGGCACACACCCTGGGGGGTTCCTGTCATCTCAGCAACTGTGGGGACCTGGGGCAAGGCAGGTTTCAGAGACTTGCCGCCACAGGTCCAAGATCCTTCCTCATCCAAAGCCAGTTCTCTTTGCCAGCCCCCAACCCAAATGAGTTCTTGGGTCCCTTCCTCCTAACTTTCTGGATATCTAGTGGCCCAACTGATGAAGACGCCTCCTTGGAAACTGGAATTGTCTCAGTCTAGACATGGCATAGACTCCTCCCCTTCCCCGAAGACAAACACAACATGTGGTAGGAGAACCCTAGTGTAGCACGTCACCATGGCCCAGCATGCTGTTCTGAACCAAGTGCACCCCGCATCAGTGACCCAAATAATGCAGGTTCTGGTTTGACCAAGAACTTGCTGCTTCTTTGATCTGCTTTCTAGACCCCTCAGGAAGCCTCAAGGTTGCTGTTCCTGTGAGGGTTCATCTGGGTCTAGAAGCCACCTCAAATTAAGTGTGGGGCAGAGCAGGGAGAATACAGCGTTGTTAGGTTTGGTGAGGACCTTGTTTGAACATGTAGGACCCCAGTGGGCTCTTGGGCTGAAGCTGCTGCTGTATCGGGTTCAGTCTGTACTTTTTCCTGCAGGCAGCATTTCTACATCAAGTATTCAGTCCAAGTCCATCTCCAATTCAACAATGTCGGGTAAGTGAACCAGCCCCTCCCATGTGTCTCACTGGGGCCCCACGCTGGGTTGTCAATGTAGGGTACTGCCTCTAGAGCTGAAGCTCCTTTGTTGAGCAGACTACTGAAGACCTGGTGAATAGAAAGGTACAGGGTGGTAGAAGGGATCCAAAGGAGGGCAGCTCCTGTCACTATGCATTGAAGTTATCAGAAGGAGGTGCATGACTCAGAGAGGGGCCTTAAAGGGAGGCTGCATAAGCAGGACAGGGCCTGTCTGTGTGGGACAGTCAGCCAATGTAATGGGCCCACCTGGGTAGGGCACCGGGTAGTGGCGTCACTAACAGCACTCCCACGTTCCTACTGGGCTCCAGTGTCGTCTTGGGAGGAGAGTATATATTTGGCCTACTGCACCCAAACAGGCAAGATGCAGAATGAGATAGAGGATGATAGCTGTGCCCACAGCCCATGACATCTGTGGAACAAGGGGAGCAGAGCCTCTTCTCCCACTCGCCTCCCATAAGAGGCTGGCCGTCCCCACAGCAGCTGCCCTAGTTCATCAGGAGGCAGTGGACTTGGGCCCAGGAGAATAACCTGTACAGGTAGATCTCAGGCCTCTACAGTTTTGTTCTATCCAAAATGGGAGCTAGCTTCCATCACTGATTTTTCTAGTGTGTCCAGTAGATATCACCCATGGGTATTACCTTCAGAACCTCATCCCCTCTGCCCCCCTCCCCAGTCCTCTTGAGGAAGACTACTTTCCTTTCCCTTTTGCAAAAAAGGAAAATGAGGCAAGGCCAGGGCTTCTTGGGCATATGTGGCCAGTCCTGGAGGATGGGTCTGTGGCTTCTGAGGCTGTCAATGACAGCCCTGTTGGTTTGTCCTGTAGCCAACTCTCAAGGCAAGACCAGGATCCCGTCCAGTTCCTTCAAGAAGCAAGAATTGAAGTCTGATGGCCTCCAGAAGACAGAACCGGAAGAGCAGTCATTTAATGCCACTTTGTACCACAGCAACAAGGACAGATTTCCTGGGGTGCAGGGGCAGGCCAAGTAAGGCCAGTCTGCACCCAAGGGCCCTAGGCTTGCCCTTAATAGGTTCCCACCCTGGGACTAGCAGATCACCTTGCCTCCTTCTCCATGAACCCAACTCCAGAGGAACACAGGCTCAAGGGAGTAGTTGACTACTAGGCTGCTGTCTGCTGGGCACTGCTTCTCCCCTCCCCTCGAAGTCCTGCAGGGCCCTAAGCTTTTCAAGAGACAAAAAGTGGGACTTTTTCTCCTAATTAGTTTGCCTCATTTTTGTTGTTTCTGAAAAGAGCATGAGTAATCAGCCTATTAGATGAGGTTAGGCCGGGGCGTCCTGACAGTTAGTTGGTGGCCTCCACACTCCATGACAAAGCAAAGGAAAGAGGGAGGCCTAGGTCACAGCTAGCTCTAGAATACCCTGGAGAGTGGAGAAGGAAACAGGCCTCTTCTACTCACATGCCACACTGTCTGATGGGCACTGCCCTGGGGGAGTGTGGGTGGATGGCTAGGTGAATCCCGAAGGTCTTCACCTCTGGGCTACTATAATGTTTCAGAAACGAAGATGTGGAGGTTTTTAATTCAGGGGCCGCCTTGACAGGGGGCAGCCAGCATCAAGGACGGCAAGCAACAGGGGCAGCTCCTTTGGTGAACTTGCCCCTACACCTGCGAAAGCCCACCACAGTGCAGCAGTGCGAGGTGGTCATCCGTCAGCTGTGGAATGCCAATCTCCTACAGGCTCAGGAGGTGAGGTCCTGGGCAGGTACTCAGCCCTGGATGCCAGCAGCCTAGTATGCTACACCCACCATGTCTCCCCCTACCTTTCAGCTACAGCACCTCAAATCACTCCTGGAAGGGAACCAGAGGCCTAAAGCTGCTGCGGAGGAGGCTGGGCTGGGTTCTCCCAAGTGAGTGCCCTGAGCCCTGCCCCAGCCCAGTGGGGCGCTGGTGTGGGCCTCACTGTTAACTTTCTTCTCCAGGGACCAGGAAGCCATGCAATTCTCCAAGGTCTCCACCAAGGGACCCTCTAAGAAATGGTGAGTTCCAGGCCTGCTTCCAGCCCTGCCTCTGCTCCAGGGTATCCATGAGCAACTGGCAGATGCTTGTCTTGACCATTCTCTCCGTACTCCGCCCCTGCAGCCTGATTCTAAGCCCAATGCCTGCAGAGCGTGCCATCTTGCCTGCACTGAAGCAAAGCTTGAAGAGCAACTTTGCTGAGCGGCAGAAGAGGTTACAGGTTGTGCAGAGCCGCCGTCTGCACCGATCTGTGCTCTTGAGCCGGCGCCCTGCAGCCCGACCACCCTCTTTTGATGGTGGCTCACACCAACCCTACTTTTCAGCCACACGAAATTCTAAGACAGACAGAACTCATGACAGATAAAGTACTTGGTCTCAGAACTGAGAAGACTGTCTATTTTCTATTTTATTTTACTATTCCTGCATTTACACAAAAGCACATTATAAAATGTTATACTATCTATTGACTGAAAATAAAACTTGTTTCTCCAGGTCCTAGATCTCCTTTTTCACAGCTCTCAGGTATCTCCTCAGCCATCTATTCTTAAACTAGTTTTCTGCTGATCTGAAAGGGACCTGCACAGGCAGTTAAGGCTGGCTTATCCCAGAGATTGGCAACTGCCTAGAAAAGAGTCAGTAGATGCAAACAGACTTCTGGGAGCCAAATGGCTTTTGTCACTTGGCAGGTTCTGCCTTTAAAGACGGATACTACTGAGAACAACATACTGTCCTGTGCTATTTGGATGCCCACTACTGGTGACATTAATTCACCAGAGCTAGCTCAAGGCTCAGAGAACCATGGCAAGGACGACAGTTCTCTCTAGATGTCTCCTCTAAACCCCTAGTCAGCACCTATGTGTCACCTATATGCCCACTTCTATCCAGTAGCACGGGCCCCTTTGCCTCATTTCCACTTTTTTTTCCCTATGAGAAACTGGTGTGTCTTTTTAATAGGTTTCAGGGAGGACACATCAAATCACAGCATTAACAAAACTCTAAATGAATTACTCCATTAATTAGCATATTACCTAATTAGGGAAACACACGGTTGAAAACCATTACATTTTAATTTCCTGTTGAGTAAACGGAGGGAACTATAAAATCTGCACTGAACAAACATGGAAATAACCAAGTGTGATGCGCCTGTGGAAAGAATGGACTTGACTTGAAGTACACGCTCACCACCCGCCTCCTGGAATCTATGTGAAGTGCATGTGCAACGCACGATACAACACAACTACTGTGATTATTACTACCATTTGCTTCTGCCTTTAGGAGAGAACCACCTGACAACTACATGCTGAGTCATTCAAGCAAAACTAAACCTTCAATTTCTTTCCCGTTTCCATTTTTTGTGTTCTCAACAGGAATTAGCCCAGGAGCCTGGGCGTGAAGCAGAATGCTGTGTCAGAGGTCAGAGACTGGCTGAAGTCCAGGGCACCCTGAATCACACTGGACACTGTTACCTCCAAGACTGACAGCATTCCTGGTATTAGGGCCAGATTTGTAGAAAGATAGACACAGTAAACTCCTGGCAAATAGAGGTATAATAAATTTATTATAAGAACACATATGATAGGTAGTGCACATATAAAAAGGGGGAACTTTTTTGTTACCAGAGGGCGACTCACTGCTGCCTAAGTGTGGCAAGTGACCCACAGAGGTGTCATACAGCAACCCTCTAAAGGAAACCAGCACTCTCTTGGGGTTGTGTGGAGAATAAGGTATTCTGAGGATTATGGGTCCCAATGACAGTGCCTGGCTGTTCACTCGTCTCAGCAGTGACACAGCCTTAGCTACACGTGCCCGGGAAGGCCAGTGACAGGCCTCTCCCAGGGCCCTGCTCCTCACAGTGCTGACCAGGAGGTCCATACCGCTGAGGTCCAGCTGGTGGCAGGGTTTGCTACTGCCTGTGGGCTGGCTTCCCATCCAAACTGGACCCTAGGCCCTGGATCCGGGAGCATTCCTGTGATGCGTCCCCCACGTCTTAGGTGGCACAGCCTAAGAACCACACGCTGACTGGAGGCATGTGTATTGTAAGGGTTTCCTGTGTCCTCCACATTCTTCTACAGGTAACAGGACAAAGTATTCTAAAACACAGATGCTTGGATGGGCCCCTGAGTTCTCATGCTGCTGAGAGGTTGAAAGAACTGCACAGCCCAAGGAGTGTGGGCCCTGACTTTTCTGGAGGAAGTTAATAGGGAACCTTCCTGGGAAGACCCCTATACTTCATGCAGTCAGTCCCAAGTCACCTGGTCAATACTGCACAAGTGTGGGGAATGTCTGGCAGGTCCCCAAGGCAGAAGGAAAAAGCAAGAAAGCTAACCTAATCCAGGCCCTCTAAGAAGCCCACACCTAGCAGTGTCCTGTAGGCGATATGGGTTCTGCACACCAGTAGGCTGCCGGCAGTCCTGAAGTTCAAGTTGGCTAGGCAGCTGAGAGGCAGGCCTGATGGATGCTCTGGGCCCATGTGTTGAGCAGCGCTGTGACCGAGTGCTTGTCGGGGAGCTGCAGTAGTCTGGAGGTCATGCATCGGTGCACTGACTGCAGAAAGGGGTTGGCGTCTGCAAACACAGCAGCAGCTGTGAGAGCCAATCCCTGGCAAGGCAGCTACCACCTGGGCCAGCCCCTGCAAACATTTCTAGAAAGGGGGTGCCATGGCTCGGTATCCTGTATTTCACTGATGATCAGGCCTTTTACAGTCACACTCTGAGTGAAAAACTGGAATCAGTAGTGGGTCTGTCTGGAGCCCCAGCTGTCCCTGTTGTATGCCAGCTGAATCTTCAATACTGTCCCACCCGAGAGGCTCTTCTGGAGCCAGATCACACGGAAGGACTGTATGAGCCCAGCTCCCACCCTCTGAAAAGCTTCAAAGGTATATCGTAGGCTTGTTTCCCCTCTCCAACTAGAGAGGTACCCTGGAACTACGGGACCAAGGTACAAGAGACACGGGACAAAGGGGTATCTGAGTCCCTTCTATCTCATGTGGCTGCTCTGCAGCCCATTCTGCTTATGCATAGGGAAGGTGGGATGAGTCCGTAGTATCCCTGATGCATAGGAAACCCTTTCCCAGTGCTGACCCCTGCCTGCCTTGCACCCCTCATGTTTCCTCTAAGTTCACCTACCGTACTGCCACTGATGGTCAATCCACAGTGGGCTCTGGGCAGGGTAGTCAGCTGGCACGCTGAGCTCCAGCGGAGGAACACTCGGGAGATCCTTGTCATCTGCAACACACAAAGCCTCATATGTGACCTGGCCTACACCACAGTGGGTGTTACTCCCCCTCCGAACCACTACCACATGCCTTGCCCTGTTTGTGAAAGAAGCTGCTACAGCCCACAAGTTTCAACAGAGTCTAGAGGCCTCTTAGGCTGTCAGTTTCTGAAATATGGAGCCAAGACAGGATCCTGCCAGGGCTACTCCAAGGACTCTAGCAAGCATAGTTACTTCTATAGGGAGAGGTTAAGCGAATGTCTTCAGGTCTGGATGGTTTAGGGAGCTGAAGTCAAGCTATATGGTAGGACACGTAAGTGCAGGGCAGGCTACAAGCGTGCACCTTGAAGCACTTCTATCTGTGCTGTGGGTAGCAAGACACACACTGCCCATCTGGACACTCACCCAGTTTGCAGATCAGGTGAACGGTGCCATTGTTGCTGCAGTGAGACGGGTCCAAGTTCACCAGAAACTTGGGGTCCAACCTGGCCACCTCACCTTGAAGTACATTAGGGATGCTCTGCCGTTCATCCTCCTCAAACTTGCGCTTCCGGGAACACAACACCGGGGCCCTTGGAGAAGAAGGAGGTCTCGATGACTTTGCAGTGACACAGTTTCTGACCTACTGCCCACCACGAGGCCCAAGGTGGCTATACGTACATGATCGGCGGACCGTGAATGGCTGTCATAGCTGGCACAAATGTGCGGTACAGGGAATGGTTGAAGACAGGTGAGCGGATATTGGCCAAGACAGCATCAAGGAGAGGCTGGCACAGGTCCTGCTGCTTGGTTGGAAGAACTGGGGGTGGTGGGGGAGTGGGCTGGGACAGGATGGAAAGGGTCAGTAACCTACACTCATGACTTCACTTGGGATTCTTCCAGATCCCAGAGCTCTCACCCATATTCACAATAGGTTCTTGAGGCTTTGCGTACAGCGTCCATCCCTGAGCAACCAGTAGCAGCTAGTTCTGGACACAATTCCCACCTCTGTGGTCTCCCTTCCACCCAAGTGCCCCACCAGACCAGGGCAGGGGCAAATGCAGCGGAACAAGGGCACCCACAGGAACCAAGAACAGAGGCCATTTCTCCCATGTCCTCATTCTCCTGGGCAGAACCCCCACCCAGGCTCATTCTAGTGAGGTGGACCCTGGGGCTCCACTCACCACCGCCATGTCATTCTTGAGTTTCTCCAGAGCAATCTCACATTTCTGCAGAGTCTTCAGAGGACACCTGAAGAGAGGGAACATGAGCTGCCCTCTGATATAGGACTGGGGCAGGTGACTCTAGGGTACTGTTCCAAAGCACTGCCCACCTGGCCTCTTGGAAACCTTCACAGGAGCACGGACCAGTCCATCAGCGGCTCCCTGAACAGACTTGAGCAGGCCTTGGTCTCATCCAGGCCAGTCCCTACCCCATCCTGGTCCAGTGGCACCAAGGAAGGATCCTACCCAAGAGAGCCTGAGGACTATGCAGTTCTAACAGCAGTGACTGGCATTTGGCCCAGGTAAACACAAATGGAAGCACCTTCCAGAAGGAAAGCAGAGAATGAGGTGAGCTGGACCATCTGCATGCACGATGCTGTGCGTTTTCCTGAATGCCAGGGCTCACAGCAGCCCATGCATGGCTAGTGGGCAGGTGGAACTGAGAGCCCAGTGGGCCACTGTCTTCCATGAGCTTCTTCCAGACCCACTTAGGTTCATCTTCACAACCGGCCCTGTCAACAGCTGTCCTTACTGACCATGGAGTAACTGGATGCAGCGACCTGCTGAGGCAGTGACGTCACTAGCAAACCAAGCAGAGGTCAAAATCAGACTTGGCTAAGCCTGCCATGGCCAGCTGGAAAGTGAGACTACCGTGAACCAAGACTTGCCAGTGTGTCAACCACAGATGGAAGCATGAAAACTACAGAGGTTGTCTGAGCGGGGTAAAGGCTGGGTGCTGGAAGTACAAGGACGGCCAAGGTCTCAGTTTATACTTAACTCATAGTCACCTAAGCCTCAGGCATGGCCCACGAAATGGCTGGACCCTTTGTTAAACCCACACAGTCACCAAGTCTTGGAGACCCCTTATGAGCTGCAGTACAGCACTGTCTTGCCCAGGGCCCTAGGGCAAAGCTTACCGCTTAGAAGGGTCAGTGAGAATGTCTAGCAAGCTCTTCATCTTACTTAGATCCTTTTTTCTGTCTAGGAAAGAGAGGAGACACTAAGAAACAGGCCCTGGCATCTTGGCCCCATCCTGATCAAGCCCGGCCTACCTTCGTTCTTGTCAATCTTATTGATCATGCGGCGCAATGGCTCAATATACTTGGACAGCTGCTTCAGTTTGTCCAGGTACTGCTGCTCCTCAGCCTGGCTGGAGCCAGCGGGGCTCATGACAGAGCTGGGGTTCACTGTAGGGGACAAGGTGGCTAGAGAGAGCTGGCTACAACCCTGGGTGTGTGGGAAAAGGCATAACAGTCCGAGGAGTCCATGAACTCATATGCCCTTTACAAGGGGCCGTGGGAGTGTTAGGTCATGGTACCTCATGAGGGTGTTCACCCACCCAGGGCCAACTTACCAGGGGTGTTTAGAGGTCCAGGGGAAGGGACGCTGAAGTTCTGTGGGGTACGTGCTGTCACTGGGCTCTGGGAGGGCTGTGGTGAGGGACTAGGCAGGAAGCTGCTGGGGGATGGGGCAGGACCGGAGCTGCAGCCAACAAAAGGAAGCATGTCTGAGCCAGGAGCACTGGACATGGCGGCCCCGCACCAGGACGGGGGCAAGGGGATGAAGTGGGACGCACTCCCAGTCAGCCTACCTGACATTGGAGTTGGGCTGCGAGCCGGGCTGTGGGGATGGTTGTGGGGGAGGAGGCATTGACTGCGGGGTCTGCACCTGCTGGCCATGGGGATGGCGAGGACAGCATGGTGAGGCTGCTCTGGCTGACCTGGAAGGAGAGAGACTCAGCCAGCTCCATACTACACACTCGACCCTGCCTCCATATCCAAGCATCCGCAAGTTCATTCTCCCCGTTTCAACCCACACTCTTCTTCAGGATGTTCCATTAATACACACATACGCACAAGCCCTGCTCATGGACACACAGAGCATGGTGTCCAGGGGCTGAAAGTAAGGTACGGTGGGCAGCCTGGCTCTTTGGTGGGGGCTACCAGATTTTAGGCTGATAGCTCAGCTATCTATGGTCATGGTCTACTTCTCCGGTGTAGAGGTGTGAATAGGGAGGCCTGGGAAGGCAATAGCCGTATGTCTTGCTATAGTCTGCTCGTCTGGGCCACTCTGATCTAAGTATCAATAAGGACTGTGCTCTGATGGCCTTTAGGGATAGCATTCTAGTGTGACTCTAGCTCCCTGGGCCGCCTGTTTCAAAGCAGGCCAGTGATACGTGCAGGAGGCTCTCTCACCGGATCACTTCACCAGGGTGAGGTGGCCAAGCAGTCACTGTACTGGCTCCACATAGCACCACTAGCTGAATGAGCAGAGCCCAGTGAAGGGGTAAGTGATTAGTATCAGAGATGCACCTGACACCTTAGAATCATGGCTTCGTCCAGGAAGTACAACTGCCCTCTGCTCCTAGCACACATTTGTACTCCAGAAACAGGGTTAACTGCCTCACTGCTGACCCTGCAACACCCGTTTGACCCTTGAACTCCATGGGCTGAAAACCATAGCACCAGCCACCAAGGACAAGATGAATGAATCTCCACCTTCTAGCAAGAAGCACAAGATATCAGTTCCAGATAGAAAGAACTGCCCGCCTGCCCCTTGCCACACTAGAACTAAATTGCAGGTCACACCTGAGAGATCCCCAAGGGTTCAATGTGACATCATTCACAACCCAGTCAAATCCAACATAAGCAATACCTATTAGCCTGCTTCCCATAGCTTGTAGGCTAACCAGTTCTGCAGACCATCTCATGGTTTTTTTTTTTTATCAGTACACTGAACACTGATGTTTTCCCTACTTTCACTGACACAATATGAGAGTGATGGGTAAAAATGAATGAGTTCTTAACTCCTCAAATTGGGAAATGATGCTTACCCTTCTGGCTCAACCACCCCCGCTGGCCAATCCAGGAAGCCTGCTCATCTCTTTCATTAAAACTAACTAAGTTCATTAGTGGAATACTGCCTCCTTCCTGCTGTGAGTATCCCTGCTATTTCCAGTATGTGCCCTGAGCAGCTCCCACATGCTAGGTGAGGCTGCCCAAATGCCATGTACAACACATACACTAGGTACATCCCCCAGGCTAGGTCAAATGTCCTAAACAAAAGCTGCTGACCTAGTGGAACGATAAGAGATAGAATGGACAAAGCTATCACCAAGATACTCCTGCATGGTGGGAGCAAGAGTGAGAGTCTTTAGTGGCTGGGCTTAGTTACCCAGTCTTTCCTCTGAGTGAAGATTCATTCGCCTTGGTGTTAAGAAGATCATAAATGGGACTAGGTTTGCTTTGTTTGTAAAATGCTGATTTCTCCTATGCCCATCCAACACTCATGTGAGCCTCTAGAAGACGCAGAACCTTGGTCTCAGCCAAAAGTATATGACCTTGGAGTGAAGGCCTCTCCCCCAAAGGAGACCTTGGATTCCGTGTCATGTTTCTTCTTTCCTTAAATACAACCTGGAAGTCTTCCTTCTTGAGGTCTTCATGGTCTAGGTCTCTTACCACACCAGTCTCCTCCTGACCCACCTGGGCAGCATGTGTTCCGCTGAGCCTTATCATCATCTTGCTAGGACTCTGGTTCCCAGAAGAGGCCCTGACATTTGAACTTGGGTCTTCACAGGACTCCCAGATATCTACCTTATAACAGGGTCCATCTGGGTTCTTCAGGTGCCCCAGGCCAAAGCAGCTAGCAGGTCCCAGAGGATGGGAGACAGGACAGAGCTTTTTTACAGGAAGGAGAACTAATCAAGAACTAATCACTTCCAAAACCAAGAAACCAGACCTGGGAGAACCTTCTGGTTGTCAGCGTTGGGGGAGCTCAGGTCTCAGTTACTACATATACACCTGGTACAAGAAGCAACTCAAAGACCATCTCAAGACAGAAGTGACCCAGGGAGGGGTATTCGGGTAGGGGGAAGCGCATACTTAAGGAGCAGAGGGACGCTTCTGGGGCTTCTACTGACAAGGAAGGAAGCCTCACAGAGGGGGAGAGGGAGGAGACACTCACTGCACTCTTGTGGTCTAAGCATAGGTCTATCACAACTGCTGGCAAAAGCCACAGAACAATACATCTCTCAGGGTAAGAAGCTTCTAAATATCTGACATAAGCCTTGTATACCATCTGTCACTTGTTACAGGTGGGAACACTGGTATTCAGAATGCAGTGACTTGCTCAAGATCACGCAACTAGAGGTTCATGGGGAAATCCAGGTACATTAACCTTCAATGCCTCAGCAATGAGAGCACAATCTGCTTTCCTAGGAAAGGACATGACAACTCAAATGGAGCCTGTGGGCAGCTGCACGGTATGCCTAGGTCAGAAGGTAGAATCAACAAGCAGGAGGACAGAAAGGCCACAGTTTGGGAGCAATAGAACAGAGAAACTAATCCATGGAGTTCATGGAGAACCTTAGGATAGACTGGCACCATGTACTATTGCCCTTCCTGATCCATCCACTCATTCCTGTTTGACATTAAAAACTTCCCCTCACTTCTGGCCCAGTCATCAACATAAACCATGGAGTAATTCTCTACAAAATAAAAGAACACAGACCTGTGTTGTGGTACTGTCTGCTTACACTCATCAAGTGTGAGTATCAGGCAGGCAATGTGCGTGCTGCTGTTACTGCCTTTGCAAAGGAAGCAAAAGAGTTCCTTATGGGAAGGGCCTATATGAATGGGCTGCAAAATGCAACTCCCAGGAGGAAGTTCTCTCCTTCTCTTAAGTATTCTTAGGGTTTCTACTCTCTCAGTGGGCAAGCATGAACCTGCTTTAAAAGTAGGACTGTAGAAATGGCTCAAGGGTTAAAACTCTGTCTCGAAAGCAGAAGGTGCTGAGTTCCGATCCCAGGTCCCATGTAAAAATGCCAGGTGGACATGGCAGCAGTCTGCACTTGAGCCATGGTGGGCAGAGCCTGGGAAATCACAGAGCAAAGCAAAAAGGAGGTAGAAACAATCCAGGATGATTCCTGAAGTCACCCTTACTCCTCCATTGGGGCATACAGTGCCCTCTGACACACACACACACACACACACACACACGCACACACTCTCTCTCAAATTAAATTAAGTTAAATTACATTAAAAATTTAAAAAACAAAAGCAAGGTTGGGGAGATGGCTCAAAAGCAGTTGCTGTTGAAGTCTGATGACCTGAGTTAGATCTCTGGAACCCACAAAAAAACAGATGTGGTGGCACACATATTTAATCCCAACAGTCCAAAAGGGAGAATGGAAGCAGAGCCAGGAAAACTTTCTGGAAGTTTGTGAGCCAGACAGTCTGAAGTACACAGAAGACACAAGAGGCTAGAAGGTAGAAGAGAGAATCAACTCCTGAAAGTTGTCCTTTGACCTCTACATCCTCACTGTCATATACACAAGTTCAAAAAAAAAAGCAGAACTTTGCCTGAGTTCTCTGTTGTCACAAATCCTTCAGTTCCAATATACTGTTAAGAATATTTTCTAAAACTGCTACACTTGTCTTTAACATACATAATCCAAAATTTTTAAGGGTATATTCTCTACCTGCTTGCACTAAGAGCACTAACTGAATAAATCTTAGTGGAGTTGGCTGTCATGCTCAGTCACTCAAGTTACAGAGTCCAGTGAGGATGACCCAAAGTTCTTCATGCATGTTTATTTCAACTTTGTTATGTTTTCTCTATCTTTCCTCCTTCCCAATAGTTTCTTTGCTTCTGGGATTGGTTTTTAACAGTAGATCATATAAAACCTACTAGGTGGGCAAGAAGAGGCCTGGACAGAACCTAGTCCACAAGGAACCTAGTGAGAAGCACATGAGGGTTCAGTCAGTCAGAAAGAACAGGTCATCAGAACAGCAATATCAGCAGGGCTGAGGTGTTTCTAGGAGAATCTTACTAAGAGGATTTGGGTCCTGATCTTCAACACACCATGTCTCATCCCACTTCCATTTGTAAAAAGGGCTAAATGCCTGAATCCCAATATACTACAGTGGGAATCAAGATCCTACACATAAAGAATCTAGCAAAAGATCTGACATATATCACACCCCCAAAATGTTGGGAACCTTTTTTTATATATATAAATAAAAATCAGTCCTCGGGACTGGAGAGATGGCACAGGGATTAAGCCTTTGCCTCACAAGCAAAAGGACTGGAGTTCAGATCCCATATCCCATGGAAGGTAGAGTCTGGAAAACCCCAGAGCAAAGCAATAAGGCAAAGCAATTCAGGATGATTCCCGGTATTACCCTTGGGCCGCCACAGACACATAGACACAGGCAGGCAGGCAGGCAGGCAGGCAGACATACACACACACACCCTTATACATGCATTAAAAAAAAAAATCAGTTCTCTATGATGCTGCTCAGGTCACCCCCACGATGACCCCACCCAACTCTGTACTCAGTAGAAATTCAGCCTGTTTCCTTCTTTGAAGGAGGCCACACAAGAGTCCACATTGGTGGGGTATGACTATGTAAGGAAGACAGTTCCCATACATGTGGGTTCACAGGCAAGGGCAAAGATTCCACTTGCTAGGATCACAGATGTACTTCCAGTAAGGAATTATAAAGATCTTTTGACAAATCTAAGGTTTTCAGAACAAACCCTCTACAACAGAAAGAAGTTTAACATATGATGAAAAAATGTTAACATTTTGTTCTCAGTGCCTAGTCCACTTAATGCTGTTAGTGAAATTAATACGTACTATGTGAAATTCATTTCTTGGAAAAATATGAAGTGCACAGAAGTTAATCTACCAAGTGTGTGGTTGTGAGTGGTCATTACTTGTTCTGCCTAGGAAACTCTTGAATATCCTGGGCCAACGTAACTTTTGCCTATGATGGGTGTGTACATACAGCTTAGCAGTTACAAGTACTTGACATATAGCTGGTATAACTGATGAACAGAATGCTTAGTTTTACTTAATTTTAATTAATTTAAATGTCAAAGATACAGGCAGTAGCTGTAGTATTACACTATTCAGTCCTAGAAAGTCAAAGTCAAACTAAATATCAGTTTTTCTTTCCTTCTTTTTTCTTGAGAATAGATCCAGGCTGACTTCAAGCTCACTTCCAGAGTGCTGGGAACAACCATGCCCGGTTCTATATAGTACTGAAGATCAAAGCCAGGGCTTTATGCATGCTGGGCAAACTCTACCAACTGAGCAAAACCACCAGCCCTTTCTCTACTGTTTTATTTTTACCATGAAAACAAAAACAGCATGACTATTTTAAACTTGATAAAAAGCCCCTCAAGAAATACCAGCTAGGTTTGGCCTCAAGTAAGTGATACTTGGTTTGGCACGCTGAAAGCCACCATGAAGGACGTCACTGATGATGAAGATGTGACTTAGAAAGGTGCTCAGAGGAACCCCGAGCTCCCGGCCAAGCCCTGTGTGCAGCCCAGTCCGTAAATACCTGTGCTGTGGGCTGTCCGCCCAAAGAGATGGAGCTTGATGGGCCAGCAGGCATGGCGGAGGTGGGCGGGAACCGGGCTCTTACGTGCATCCCGCCTTGGGCCAAGGCATCAGCAATCATCTTTGAGGACAGAGGGACAACAGATAAGGTAATTGCAACAAGAATTGCAGTGCATGGCAGGTGGAGGGATGCGCAGCTCGCACCAGTGGGCCAGAGCGAGGCACCTTCAAGTGACCAAGTCAAGGAGACTTAAAGACATGTTCAAGTCTAATGCAATTCCAGCCTTGGATAGGCATCGGGAGTCTAGAGTTGCCAAGAATGTGGCTTCCAGGTCATTTTCCAAACTTTTATAGACACACTTCTAAACTGTAGAGGGATGAGAATTCTGTGGTCCGTGGAATGTCAGAGCCAGACTTTGAGAACTGTGGCAGCAGTTCTAGGAGACTGAACTCTAGGATACACTTGGGAGGCTTGCTAAGAAAGTCAAGCACCACCGAAGCGGCAACCTGCTTAACACACAATCCCTCTCAGAAGTACACCTTCAGAGCCCAAACTCTGTTCTATCTGGCCTCTTGGGTCTTCTGGCCCTAGAGATATAAAGGAACTAGGGAAGTGGCAGAGGGCTAGCCACCCCATCCCCACCCCCCAAACTAGGTGTCTCTTCCCTATTGAGGAAGAGCTCTCCACAGGCACATCAAAGATGTCCACAGAATCAAGGGTTCCACAAACAGCCAGGCTTTCTCCTTTGACTAAATGTTGCTTCTTGATTCATAAAGAATCACAGTGGGCTGGCATAATCACATGGTTCTGGGGTCCATCTGAATCTCTGGAGGATAGAGCCCAACCCAGTCCCAACACAAAGACTACATGCATATAGAATGTCATAAACTAGAATAAATCAACATAGCCTGGTTCACACACACACACACACACACACAAAAAAAAAAACAGAACAGAACAGAGCTATAAACAAATGAAACAATGAATTGGGGGGATAACTTCAGTCCAGGAGCCCAAGATTAGCCTGGGCAACATGGTAAGATCCATCTAAAAAGAAACAACCAATCATCAAATCTTGAGCGGCTGAATTGGGCCACCAGATCAAGATAATACTGCAGATAATTCAAATTTGTACAGCAATGGGTGACAGAGACAAGACCCCGTGATATCACACAGAGATCATGTTCACACCCATACAGCACAGGCAGCAGGCACCACAAAAGATGCCAACAGAATCTCACAAAAGTCCAGCAGTGGGACAGCCATTCCTGTAGGTTGACCAACAAATCACTTTCGTGGGAGAGAGGTGTGACTCTGATAGTGCCTGCCAAAATGTGAACACCATCCCCTGAACAAGGATCTCCTCTTCCATACCCTCCCTCAAATTAGCCACTGGCAGATACAAAGAAGACTGGGTATGTGAGGGCCCCTCTGCTTACGCCAAGGGAAACACTAAA
This sequence comes from Typhlomys cinereus, assembly GCA_023101885.1. NCBI lineage: Eukaryota > Metazoa > Chordata > Mammalia > Rodentia > Platacanthomyidae > Typhlomys > Typhlomys cinereus. Next base: position 1,048,105 of record JALPQD010000107.1, read on the forward strand.
AGCAATTTATAACTTATTGATAGAATTGAAGGTAGCAATTCAGGCATTCAGAAGTATCATTTGCAGCACTACTTGCAGAAGAGAGAATATCTGGAAGAAAGTCAGAAGAGGTACAAATGTTTCTCCAGGAACAAGGAAAATAGTTAATGCTTGAGTCTACTTGACTCTGACTTATTTTCCTATGAGGGAGAACTCGTGACAAAAGAAACTCATTTTCTTTAAACCAGAAACCCCAACGGAAAGCAATATTCATAGAATTAGAAGAACTGCCGCCAACCATAACTCAACTGTCAAGTGGCACTATTTTTCAACACAGCTGTCAGAAAAGGAATTCCACGTAAGGCATAGATGCCTATACTGGCCTCAGCTGCTGGCTTGGTTCCTTGCTATGGCCACTATGCAGGCACGTTCAGAGGGATACCAGGATCCTCTGACTCGAGGTTTAGTCAAAAGAGCAACTACAACTACTAAGTTAACTTTATCAATGCGAATCTATGACAGTTTTTTTTTTTATGACAATTCTTTATCACCTGTAAATCACAGTTAAGTTTGGTAAACTATAACAAGTTAAAAGGAATTTGTAGGGACTATGGAAACACGTTCTGCTCTGGTTTTACTGTTGAGGCCTGGCAAACCCCAAAACAGGTAATGTCAGCCCTCCTAGTCAACATGAGTAACTTTAGATAAGCAAGTCAGAAAAGAGAACAGGGCTGAGCTGATGGACAGCCTTGCTACCCATCACTACACTGTTTACTACACTGATCACCCGGGCACCAGAATAAGCTACCCATGATAACACCACAATCACAGAGTTGGCAGCCTATTCGATAGTGTGCGACAGTTCATATGTACAAAGCTACATGTGGTTTTTGCATCCTGATGTCAAATGTGCAAGTATCATACGAAAAATTCCAGACAACATTTTTGAGTTCCTGGTTATATGATTGATTACTATGAGTCAAAGGCCCTCAAAACACCCCTGTGAGTCACTCGGAGAAGCAGTAGAAAAGAGACTAGAACATGACCATGTTTTGATGAAATCATCTCAAGATTCAAGAACAAAATATTTCACTTAAAACGAGGCCAGCCATGGCTTTCTATTATAGGATACTATGTTTTAAATCTAAATGTCATCCATAGGCCTATGTATTAAAAGCTTGGTCCTGAGCTGGAAAATAAACACTTGTTCATCATGTACAAGATCCAATGTGCCCAGCATTGAAAAAAAAATTAAATTTGGCCCTCAGGCTGGCATTACTGGAAGGTGATACAGACTTTAACAGGTTAAGGCCTTGACTTCGGGTCAGTGAAGGTTTGACCTTGGAGATTGGAATAGTGGTATATTCCTCATTTACTCTGTGGTTGCCATGAAGAGACAGCTGAGACCCAACAACATGCTCCCCATAATAATGTGCTACTTGACACAGGCTCCAAACAACAAGGTCAAGCAACCAGGAGCTGAAGCCTCAAAACTTGTGAGCCAAAATAAAACTTTTCTCTATACATTGATTATCTCAGGTATTTTTGTTATTGTAACAGAAAACTAGCCATCACACAGAATATTTCAGCTTTACAATAATACAGAAGACACCACATATAAAATTATATGGGGTCAGGGATGAAGCTTAGTACAATGTTGGCCTAACATGCACAAAGGCCTGGTTTGATTCTTAGTACTACATTAGACGGGGCATGGACTGTAGTACCAGCACTTGGAAGGTAGAAAGAGGATGATCAGAAGTTCACGATCATTTTCAGCTACACGGCAAATCCAAGGCCAGCCTGGGCTACATAAGACCCAGTCTCAGATAAACAAATAATGTGTATGACTAGTAGGACTTTAGTGACATGAGAGAACTAGAAAGGACACCAAATTACCTCCCACTCTTTGATGCTACTCCTGTATCTGCTCTACTTTCTCCAGCTACCATTCCTTTCTTTGTTGCGGTTCATGGATCAGAACCCCACAGCCTTTCCTAGCCACAGTGGCAAGCTAGATTTTGAAGAAGCCATGACTAAAAGCAGTCACTTAGAGAGTCTGTCATGTCTGAGTCACCTAGCCACACTCCTATCCTCAAAATAGCTAGGACAATGCAATGAAACTGGCCAGTCAACTCCACTGAATTGTGACATAGTAAGTTCAGGGACCTGATGCAGCAGAAGTGAATCGAGGTGTTACATTTGAATTGAAAAGCCAGAATTCAAGAATCTCTGAGGCTCTCTTGCCACCCATACCTGGGCATCCCACTGCTTTGGCAACTGAAGACACAAAGTGTTGCAGGCCAGATAGACTATACTTCCTAAAACATATATATTTCCTAAAAATATATATTTAAAATAAACCAAAGTGCTAGCTACTAGAAATATAATCTCCCTCATAATGAGACCTTTTCCGGAAGGCCTCTGTTGATCTGAGTTGTACTTGCCATTGACCTCCCACTGAGGAGGGAGAGGTGCTGACAATCAAAATGTGTACTTCAGAAGACTGCTCTCAACTGCCGTTATACTCCCACACCAGGAGCAAGGGTCAAGGAACTGAAGGAAGAGTTACACCTTACACAGAGGCTTGGTGTCAGGTGCTAAGCACATATCCTGCTTCTGATGGCTGATGAGATTCCCATAAAGAAAAGGGCACACACTCTTGAGCAAGGAGCTAGCAAACAAGTCAACAAGCAGGCCTATATCAATGGCATCTGCTGTTCCTCCAACAGCTACTTGCTTTCCAATGCCAAGAGGTGGGATGGAAAGGGAATACTTTCCTTTTCTACTGAGAAAAGGGCGAGAGATGTGAAGGTTTCTATAAATTCGGTCTTATGCTTGAGGAGAGAAGGTCATGAATTGGCAAGAAGAGGCTTCCACTGGCAGGACAATCACTATGTGCTACTACTGTGCCAACTTGAGCATGACACATTCTTCCTCTGCACAGGACTTCAAGAGAAAGGAGTTTCTAAGATCTGAAGACATGGGCAAGACGCAAAGATGAACCACAACACCTCACAGGGTGGTCAGTATATTCCCAAGCCACACACACGAAATCTTTGCTGTTTTCACACAAGGTTACTCTGAACATGCAAGTGACAAGGAGCCTACGCCCAGATCACTTGGTGCAACAACAAAGGAGACTGCCATTTCACTTTGGCTGCAGAATTAAATACCTCAGTCTCCCTCTACAAGCAAGCTTCTCTTCAGGCAGCATCCCAAACATGAACAATAGTGAGGGGATCAGGAAGGGCTGTCACTGAGCCCTTCTTCCCAGTATAAAGAGATGTTGACACATCCTGATCCACAGTGCTGTGCACCTGGACATTGAGCCCAGCATACTGTGGGTGAAGCAATCAGTGCAGGCTCCCAAGGACTCGAAGAACAGCTACAGCATTGCTGCAGGTAATATCCAAAGAGAGGCTTGCCACAGATCAGGACTTGCAGCATGTCTACCATTATAGGTAGGCACAGAAAGAGTTGAAGCCCTGACTAGACGTCACCCCACAATGTAGCCAGCACAAAGGTAAGGCAGGCTTTCAGACAAGTTACAGAAATCCTAGATGCCCAATCCTCCAGACATTAGGACAAACTAGCCAAGGCCTCCTGTCCACTGTCATCCCACTGACATCTGATATGTAGAGATAAGGCGTAAGATGATCAAAACCAGGGATGCAGTATATACTCCCCAGATGGCACTCAAGTCCCCGAAGGGGGGGCGAGCCCAGGATGTCCTCTCTCTGCTTCTGCTGTGGCATACAGCAGACCATGGTTTTTGAAGACAGATACCTACTACCATTCACTTATGTTTTAAAGAGCTGCCTTCCAACCCAGCCAGCCATGCTCAGAGGCACCAGTAGAAACTGAGGTAGGATAAAACTGCAAAGCACTTCTCTTTATAGAACCTCCTTAGAGTGGTATAAAGGAGGGAAGACAAGGATCCCCATGGAAAAAATAAGAATAGACACACTATGAAGCTGGTAGGTCCCAGCTATGACTAAGCAGAATCAGCCATTCTGAGGCCCTTATGGGGGAATATGGCTCAGAATGCAAAGAACTGAAGATTACTATGCTTTACCAACTCACCCCTGATCCACCAAGACCCTGAACACAGAGCTTTATACATGGTAAACATGAATCTGCTAATGACTAAAGAAGCCCGGGCTCCCAAGGCCCTCACCTGGACTCCAGGAGCTACCATCTGGGCAGCCTGTGCTGTCTGCACTGCTGCCTGCTGCTGCACCTGGGGCTGCACTTGCTGCACCTGGGGCTGCACCTGCGGCTGCTGGACCACCATCGGAGCGCGAACCTTGAGGGAGGAAGGAAAAAGCAACTTGGAACCACCTGGGGCAGAGAATAGAGCATCCCACTACTTGTGTGGACGCTTTAAGAATGGAGCCTTTCTTTGGGATGGGTATATTCTGGACTATGATGTCACCTTATTGTTTGTCCCTGATCCTGTAAGGTCATCAGAAATGTCCCATGCCAGCCTGGCTCTCAGTTGGCAAAGTCAAGTCTCATCTCTTCCTATTCTAGAAAGAAGCACAGTAGCCCTCTCATGCACACCAATAGTCTCTGTAAGCAAAACAACAGTTCCCAAAGCTGAGCACACAGCTCAGCCCACTCAATTCATGGAAGCCTCACTTAGAGCTTAGACTCTGTGAAGGATACCTTGGCTAATCGATTGGCAGCAAACTCAGCTCAAAGACACTAAGTGATGGGAACTGAGGAAGTGTACGCAACTGTTGAACAGGTCTTAGTCAGAGGGAGGTCCTCTTTAGGGGTTTCTAAGATACCAGGCCCGATCCTGGGTGACACTCCCTGCCACCAAGAAGCATACAAAGGTTCAGGTCCCAATGGGGAGATGATAACAAGTGATCTTTTGTAATTCTCCCACACTACATCCTCTTCAACTTGATAATCCACAGGTGAAATTCCTGTCCTCATGTCACTTAATGGATCACAAGTATAATGTTAGTCACAAAAACCAAGGGAACTGAAAGATGTTTAAAAAAAGATGTCTCTTTTCACAGCTACTTATTTTGGTGGCAACATTCTGTTCTTTATAAATACCACAGACAGGACTGACTTTCCATAGAGATGTACAAGACTGAAAATATTTGTATTTCATATGAGTACTCTTCTCAGAAATACAATGATGAAGCTGAAAGATCTTGGCTCAGTGCTGGGTTGGAGCTTAGTGGTACAACATGCGCTTAACTTGCACAAGGTCCCAGACTCAATCCTCAGCACCAAAACACAAACAAAAACAACCTCATAAAAACATCTTGGGTTTGGAGCAGAACTCTAAGCAGTTAGCACTGGGACAGCTGATAGATGCAGCATACCCTCCAATGTGGTGAGATTATGTGTTAAGCTAATTGTGTTTGATCTTGATATACCACAGGCAGCTGAAATCAGCCACGAAGGATGTGACACCTCTGCACAGTATGCAAAAAAACAGAACTTGGGCACACAAGTTCTCACTTGCCTATGCCTTGTTGTGCTGAATATAAGGTCTGGCATGGGGAAGGGTTGCCTAAACTCAGTTCATAAAGAAAAAGACATATTGTTTACCCTCGAGAGTTCTCAGAACTTTTGTCCACAAGGTCCATGGGCATATGCAAATACTAGAAGAGATGAATGTGCTTCACTGTGGGCCTCTAGTACTCACAAATTTCAGCTGTGGCTGGGGAGCATACAACATCTGTCCGGAGAGGGCTTGAGCTTGTGACACCAAAGGTTGACTCTGTGACTGTGGTTGGAGTTGTGGTTGGTTCGGAGCAACTGGGGCCTGCTGAGTCTGCTGTGGTGGCTGGTGATGCTGTGGATGATGCATCTGCGACAGCTGCTGTGGTAAGGCCTGGGAGGGGGGAGGCTGTGGCTGCTGCATTGGTGGCTGCTGTATTGATGGTTGGGGCTGCAAAGCCTGCTGTTGCTGCTGCTGCTGCTGCTGCTGCTGCAGCTGCAATTGTGCAATTCTCTGAAGCTGCTGTTGCTGCTGCTGTATCTGGAGACAGAAGAATAGCACTTAGTTATCACCCTTCAGTTTCTGGGGCAGTAACTTCCCCCTGTGAAAGCCTTGACCCCAGAAAGCCTGGTGGATATGAACATATCTCCAGAGGCCCTGCCTGGCTGACCTCTCAAATGGGAATAGGGACATGTCCAAAAGAAGGACTGAGATCCCAAGGCCAAAAGCAGCTGTCTTCCAGGTGATGGGGATAATCCAAACTTGTGCTTATGCCTTGGCCACTGAAAACTGGTTCATTTCTAGGATGGCCTAGAAGGAAGGCCAGGAAGGCTCAGGAAAGGACAACAAAGACTAGATAAAATGTCACAATAGGTGGGCTACAAGCATGGACAACTGCAGATGTTTGTAACTTCTCCAAAAATGCTTTTTGTTCCCTAAAGTGGTCAGCAATTTGGCGCTAATGAGGATGAGCATGAGGAACTTATGTAGGCTAAAGATTAACCATCAGTTTTTAAGGAGCCTCCAAAAGTCAGAGAGGTTTAGGAGGTGGAGGAAGCCCCTCTTGGGGCTTTCTTCCTTCAACCAACACCTACTAGGAGGATGGATGTGAACATGTCTAGATTCTGACTGCAAAGCATGATAAGACCAAACAGCTTCTGGTCAGAAGGAATTCTAATATGACTTATAACTGCCCTGCAGTCCACTAGATGGCAACTGGCTAATGCTGTACTCATAATACCAAAACAAAAGAGGAGGAGGTGTATTGCTCTAGAAACTGACAGAAATATCCAAGACGCAACACATGTGAACTACAGGAAATGGTAAAAACAAATACTGTTTTTAACTGGTCTGGAAGCTTCTTCCTTGGTGGAGAGCTTACAAAGTACCAGAGAGTACTATGGAAGCTACCGAGGGAGAAAAGCAATCAAGTCTGAAAAATCTGTGAAATCTGCAAGTTGCAATAGAGGTGGCCTTATGTGTAATAGTGGCATGGAGGCACTATCATCAAGCATCAAGGAGGCAACGGCATTTAAGGCCCACAAGAAAGAAGGGACCACATTCCTGTTACTGTAAACTAGAGTAAGAGCCTATGAAAGGAAAGGACATATGTCCCAGGGGAAGAACAGACTGTAGAAGTTTAGCTATGAAGATACCAAACTGCTATTTATTTATTTTTTATTTATTATTTATTCAATTGTGCATGTATGCATGTGTGTGCGCGCGCGCATGTGTGTGTGTGTGTGTGTGTGTGTGTGTGTGTGTGTGTAGAACCAAGGGGGGAATTTGGGAACCACCATGGACGCTTCCACCTCCTCCTTGTTTACTCTGCCCGGGGTTCACAGGCTCCGCCCTACCAGGACCAGAAATGAAGGCCGCCCCCGCTTCCGTCCGGCGTCTATACGTGGGGTCTAGGATCTGAACTCAGGACCTTCCGCCTGCAAGGCAGAGGCTTAACCCCTGAGCCACCTCTCCAGTCCCCAAACTGCTATTTCAACCTATTATTATACCCATAGATTAGAGAAACGCTCAGCACTCAACCTCGAAGTCTTCTTCCACAACAGATGTTTACCACAGAAAAACATAGCTGGCAAAAAACAAAGCTAGAAAATAAGTGATTGAAGACTCTTGGCTCTAATCAGGACATCTAAGCCACATCCACCCTTACCCAAAGGCTCACGAAAAAGAGTGCATAGTGGGGGCTGGAGAGGTGGCTCAGGGGTTAAGCCTCTGCCTTGCAGGCAGAAGGTCCTGAGTTCGGATCCTAGACCCCACATATAGACGCCAGGTGGAAGCAGGGGTGGCCTGTGTTTCTGGTTCTGGTAGGGCGGAGCCTGTGAATCCTGGGGCAGAGTAAACAAGGAGGTGGAGGTGGTCCATGGTGATTCCCGAATTCGTCCATGGTTCTACACACACACACACACACACACACACACACACACACACACACACACACACATGCACACACGCACAATTGAATGAATAATTAAAAAAAAAAAAAAGTGCATAGTGGTGGATCAGACACTATATCCTGGACATGAGAAGAACTGCATGGGAACTGTCCTATCAACATCTCACCAGGAAAGAGGAAAGACCTCAAAAAACCCACACTTCCTGGAGAGACTCATGAGAACTAATACCTAAAAGAAAAAAAGGAAGATGGTATCCTCAAAAGTATGCCCACTGATCTATGACACTTGCTGGAGCATAAATCATGTGAGGCAATCAAAGACAAATTAGATAAAGCACAGAGGACCACACAAGTGAAAAGACTTGAAAATAGGAGGGAGTGTGACAGGGAAGATAAAGGGTTGTCAGGAGAAAACAAGAGGGGATGGAATGGAGATTAAGGAGAGAAAAAAAAAGAAAAATAAATTAAAAAAGAGAGAGAAGGTATGTGTCCTCAAAGGAAGCATGCCAATAAAACAGCTCAAGTATCACTAAATCTTGGAGTGTTTGCCTCTTCTCTTGCTTTTTCTTTCATGTACGTATATGTGGGGTGCGTATGTACATGTATGTTTGCATGTGGGTAGGTATGTGTTTGTGTACATATACTCTTGGAGGCCCAAGAGTGATATTGGGAATCATCTTCCATCACCCTTCCACCTTACTGTTATAAGTCTAGCTCTCTAGTTAAATTCAGAGCACATGAGGACTAGTCTGACTAGCTAACTAGCTCTAGAGATTCCTAGGCTCTACCTTCCAGAGCTAGAATTATAGGGGTGAGCCTCGACACCCATGGGGTATTTTTTTTTTTACTCCATCTGGTACTTTTTTAAATGGGATCTGGAGAAATGAATTCAGGTCCATTTGCTTGTGAGGCCAAGGGTTTGTGGTTTTTTTTTTTTTTTTTTTTTTTTTTTAAAGTCACAGAACCATCTTCCAGTCCTCTTTTCTTACTTTGGTTAGTTTATATGTACTGCTTACAGTCCCCAAGTCACAGCGTAGGTCAGACTTTAGTGCAGCATCAGAAGCCGATCTGAGAGGGCTTCCTCTTATAGTTGTGGTCCCTTCCTCCCAAGCCAGGGGATACTTTTCCTACCTGTTGGGAAGACACAGAGCAGGGTCACCATGGCTGACATCTGTCCCAGGTCAGGGACTATAGGAGAGAGGCCCAGAATGGGAATAAGGGAGTTTGGTACCTGCTGCTGGTTTTGATGATGCAACTTAATCAGATGCTGCTGCTGCTGCTGTTGCTGCTGGATCTGCTGCTGCTGCTGCTGCACCACTGCTTGGAACTGCTGCTGCATGGCATTCTGCTGTGCTTGGAACTGCTGTTGCTGCTGCTGTTGCTGCTGCTGCTGCAGTGCAGCTTGCTGCTGCTGGAACTGCTGCTGCTGTTGCTGCTGCTGCTGTTGCAATGCCACTTGCTGGAGCTGCAGCTGAGCTGAAGAGGATATCCACAACTAGGTGAGTTACAGTGTCAGGCAAGGGAGGCAATAGCAGTCCATGTCCTACTGCCTAGGCTGCTCTGGCACCTGAATATTCCATTTACTAGAGAGTAGACAGATCAAATAGCAGGTGGCATTTATGCTGATTATGAAAGTTATTATCATGAATTATACTGTCCAACAGTCAAAGCGAAAAGAAAAGCCAATTCAATCTTTTGGATGGAAAAGCTATCCAGTAATCTACTTTTGTCTTTGGATTTACCTCTTCTGAACATTTCATACAAATAATAGTAGACAACATGTGCTATTTTGTAACTGTCTCCTTTTACATGGATAGCTTTTAGAAAGTTCACTCGGACAGGGGAGGGTTATCAGCTTTACTGGCATTTTTATTGCTAGATAATATTCTACTGTATTATATAGTAGCATCCCAGATTTTGTTTATTCATCCATCAGGTAATTTTTTTGTGTGTTATTTTCATATTTTGCCTATTGAGAACAATAGTATGAATAAATAGTCAGTGATGACTTTACAAGACTTTTTGTGGTGAGGTTTCTACTGGAGTGATGACAATATTTTAATATTGTCTGAAGTGGTATTTGAATACATCAAAAACAACTAATAGCACATTGTCAGTAAGTGATAACATGCTAGAAAGAATTAGACAGAGAGATATTTTGTATTCTTGGGCTAGTGGTAACATTCTATATAATTACAATTCATAACCAGTCCCGTGTGGATTCAGGTGTCATTAGTTCAACACACTGAACAGTTTCAGTACTATGAGCAACCCTTAGTTGGTACCTTCCTTCAACAACTTTGAAGACTTGCCAACCATCATGTTGTCTTTACTTTTAAAATTCTATTGTTTTAAAATTATATACAATGAGGTTTTTATTTCCTTTAATATTACACATAAGCAGAACCATGAAGTATGAACTATGAACCCTTTGTTATCACAATTAATTTTAGCCATTCTGGTACATGTGAGAACTCAAATTTATCTTTTTCTAACTTTACTTAATATTCAGAAAACATATGAATGACAACATAACTCTGAAAGGCTTACTTTGTGGTTCGCTTTTGAAAACATATTTGTTCCATCCTGTGCTTAGGATAAGTTGTTTGTTACATTGTTCAAGTCTCTAACAAACCATTTTTGTCTTATTAACTAGCACTTACATCAAAAACTAAGGTAACTAACTACCCCTTGTCTCTTGTTTTTCTAAGTTGCTCTTTCTTTTCTGTTTTTAACTGCACTTTTTAATTTTGGATGACCATATTGGACTTTATATGTTGTTTAGACTTTTGTTTCTTTTTTCTTATTTTACTTTTCCCTGTTGCTATATTTAGTGTAACTATAAAGTTTACCAATATTCTAACTTCTTTTGCCAAAACAAAAAAAATTTGTTTTTTTCTCCTGCAGTGCTGGGACCTTGAGTGAGCACTCTTCCATAAGCAAGCCTCTAAGTATGTGTCAAGATCTGTAACCCAAGATCTCCTTCCTAGTGACACTGGCTGAACACCTGAACCAGTCTTATCTGCACTACAGTGTTTACAGAAAGCATAGGAGGAAAATCAGGTATGCACTGACACACCTACCTCAGGTGGACCAAGAAGGCATGGTCAAGGGCAAAGAGAGGACCTCTGACAGAGAGCACAGGATGCAGAAGTAGAAAACAACTGCAACTTTCAACAGTGTCACCCGGAGACCGGTGCCTGTGGAAGCTGAACACAGGCTGTGGGCCAATGTCAGACTGGGAGGGTGTGGACAGGATACCACAGCCTCATCACTGAATCTCTGACAAATGTTTTAAAACAAGTCTTAAGAGAGGGAGTATAAGACAAATCACAGAAGCATTCAAAACGCCATTCATTTTTTAAAAATTCTCATATAAAGTAGCAAGTAACAGTCAGGAGTAATGGTGTATGCCTATAATCCCAGCAGCACTCAGGAAGCAGAAGTAGCAGGAATGCAACAAGTCCAAGGTCAATCTGGTTTACATAAAGCGAGTTCCAGGCTAGTCAGGGCTCCGTAATAAGCCCCTGCCTCAAAAATAAATTTTAAACAAATTCAAATACATACATACAAATCTGCTAGTATATACTCTTTTGCCAGGACAATTATATGCAGGAAATCAGGGCATGTCCTACAAAAAGGTGTGAAGGAGGAGAGCCTGCAGACAATGGCTACAAACCACAGACATGATTAACCAAGGAGCAAGAGCAGCAAAGATACTTCCAGTGTCAGGACAGGCTGTGGGGCATGGGGTGCTTACACAGCACGTACTCACAGGAGAAACCCCCAAATGGTTTCTACTTCAGATGAACGAAGGCTATAAATGTTTCAGACCCTTTGCCAAGGCTAGGAAGGAGGGCCGGCATCATTCGCTCTTCCTAGTAACTCAGAGAGGGCTCAGAGCTTTTCTTTGTATATGTTCCTGACTAGGACATAGCAATCTGGGGCTCCTCAATGATTTTTTCAATATCTTCTGTGGTGAACTGATTGTAAAATATTCTCCAGACTGATATACTTGAATAATTGGCCCTCAACTGGAGGCACTGCTTGGGAAGGTATGGAATCTAGGAGGCAGAGCCTCACTGGAGGAAGTATGCCACTGGGGTTGGCATACTGATAACCCCAACTCTGCTTTCTGCTCTTATTCTCTCTGCTTCTTGAATATGGTTGCAATTTAACTGCCAGTCTCCTGCTGCAGTTGCCTGATTGTCCACATGTGTTCCCTGCCAGGATGGAACTCTGTCTGCTCTGGAACCATAAGCCAAAAACAATAAACCATTCTCTCTTAAGTTGTTTAGGTCAAAATATTTTATCACAGCAATGGAAGAATGACTGGAACACCATCATGAGCAAAGGAATAAATGCAATATTGCCTACAGAGAAGTATGGTACTTACTCTGTGGAGTTGCTGTAGACACCACAGTCATGCCATGAGGGGCCATTCCAGAGGTCCCAGGGGGTGGTTGTCCAGAGAGGGGCATTGGCTGACCCATTGTGCCAAGGCCACTCATCCCACCCAAGGACTGTCCTGGGCCCCGAGGAGGCATGCCAATCCCAGCTGCTCCTGCAGCAGGTCCACCAGTAAGACTCTGCAATGCATTCATGGGGTCTGTGGAAACACAAAGAACAAGCTTGCACTAGGAAGGCTAACAGATAAGAGACTCACTGGGACACAGATCTCCTCCCCCTTTGAAGTATGATACACTCAAAATCCAAAATGGCAAAAGCAGAACCCTAAAATCTCTTAAAGAGCCAAGCATAGAATTCTGGATACTGCTAGAATATGAGTACCAGGACCAGGAAGCATACATACCCCATGCACCAGCTTGGTCTGTCTAATATGATCCCTGTGACATGCACGGCTATACTGAAAATAAGTTGAATACTTAGATCAGGCCCTTTTTCCCTGTCCTGACTTCTTAAGGGGTGAGCCCAGAGCAGGGATGTCCAAAGTATCCAGCATGACTGGCTCTTCTCCCCAGCAAGCAAGAGCACAGTGACTAGCTCAAAGCAGGAGGGGCCAGGAAGATGCTCCGCAAGAGAAGACAAGTAGATTGACCTACTAATGCTCCATTTTTAAATTATTAGTGTAAGTAGGGGAAGTAGAGGTAGGTAGGTGTGTGTGTACATACATGCCACAGTGTGTGTCTGGAGATCTAAGAACAACTTTGCGGCACTGATTCTCTCCTTCTACTTGATGTTTGAAACCAGGGAATAAACTCAGGTCGACAGGCTTGCATAGCAAACACCTTCATCTCCTGAGCCATCTCAAAAAAATGCTATTGTTGCAGCTGAGTATATGTAGGATGCCATGCCAGCACAGCGCTGTAATCAGGAGCACACCAGAGCAAGACATTTACAGCTCCCATGCCTAAGATAGGCTACACAGCCATACAAGTTTTGACAGTTTGGGGGACGGAGCGTAGAGTGCTGCATATGCTAGGCAAACACTCTCTCATGGAACCACACCCCAGACCTCATACGCTTTATGACAGGAAATCAACTGAATGAAGATCAATTAAATGCCCTTCATGGCAGCTCGGAATGCAGATCAGGATACAATTCAGATGGCACAATTCCCCTTATATGATAAACCTTAAAATTTGTTCATGTGTGGTTGTGCATTCTATGTTTACATGTTCATATATGTGAGACTACACAAGTGAACACACACATGTAAGTGTGAATATGTGCATGGGGGCCTGAAGGTGATGCCTCGTGTCTTCCTCAAACATTCTCCACATTTACTGAGGCAGGCTCTCTGAACCCAGAGCTTACTGATCAGCTAGCTGAACTAACCAGCTTCCCCCAAGGAAACCCTATCTCTTCTTCCAAGTGTTAGGATTATAGATAATAACCATGCCGGTTAGGCTTTTACACTGGTTCTGGGGCTTCAAACTCTAATCTTCACATTTGTGGGGCAAGCATCTTACTTATATACTGAGCCATCTCCTTAGCTTAAAATAATTTCAAAACTGAAGGAGGTCCTCACAGTTATTCTCTATGGAATGCTATTATAGATTATTATTCAAAATAAATCACAATAGTTCCTTTAAATGATACATTAAGGGTGGTTTCAATGTTATAATCTTTCCTGTCATGGGAAAAAGGATGGGAAGGCACTGGTGATTTTAGTCTGTAGGATGGCAAAGGGTGGAGGAGAGGCTGGAGCAAAGTTGGTCAGCTTCTGCCCCACCAACCAATAATAGATTGACTCAGGTCCTCAAGACATGCACTGTACCAAATTGGAGGCTGGGAAAAAAACTTCATTTCAAAAGGAAAAACTTACCACTGACAGAAGCTTGAGATTTCTTGTTATCTATAGAAAAACACAAACACAAAACCCCAAATAAACAACGTTTTACATAAATACATATTTCCCTGGGTCGGTCACTTCTGTAGGCATTTGAACAGAGTTGTTGGTATCAATGGACTGACCACGCATAGAGACAAAGTCTACAGAATCCAAAACTCTTAAACCCAAGGAGCCACTGGTACTCTAGTAACCAGGGAGGAGATGTCCACTCCTGGCACTGGTACCCACAAAAGGAGCCTGGGTAAGGGTAGAGAGATGCTTGGAGGTCCAAACCCTTCGGGCTCAGTCAAATGATCCAATGCTGAGGCACTCTGAACCAACAAGCACTGGATCTTCCTTTCTTCCAGGTCCAAAGTATAACTCAGATTGTGACCCACAAACAAAAGTGATACCAAACCATAATGGAGCTTAGAATAGTGCTGAGAATCTGATGGCCTTCTACTGTCAGCTCATTCTAGTCATGTATTATCTCCATTTCAACTAGTGAGGAAACCGAGATTGCTCAAGGCTGTCTGGAAGCTTTGTCTACTGACTCCAAATCCTAGGGGAGAGCACTAAGAGCTGGTAGCCCCAAATCTGCTCTGTTCGTAAGCTAGTGAGACCTGTGTATCCCACGTGACTATTCTGATGAATAAGAATGTGGAGGTAGGAGGAGCCCATGCCAGGATATCCAGCTACCTGTTCTCCTATACTTCCCAGGTTTTTTGCAACACCTCAAAGAAAGTGAGACCTGTAAAGTCTATTACTGATGACCAGTCTGGTAAAAAGTTGGTGTGGAGCAAACTTCATTGAGCTCTAAGGTTCTGAATATTCCCTTTGTCCTCTATGACTAACCTTGAAGCTGCAAATGCCTCTGCAACCTCTGGTCCCACTGTCCACAAACAATGGGGAACAGGTACAGGCCTATATTATGAAGAGGCTGTCCAGTTCTTAGATACTGGGGAGCGCAGAAGGACAATTGGCTGGAGCTCAGTGTCTACCAGCCCTGATTCTCTTCACAAACTGTGGTCATCCAGGATGTGTAAGATACAAATGCACCAAGAACCCTATTCCAAGAGGTTAGGATTGCTGACTTCTGAAGAACCAGAGAACTACCTGATAGTTCAACAACACTACAACAGAACCCTATGAATCAGAGGGGGCAGGCATAAGGCAAGGGAATCCTTAGCACACCAGAGAAGGAGTGAGAAGTTGGGAAGCAGACCTCACATATTTCCAGTCTTATAGAAACACACATTTAGATCAGGCCTCCTAGAATCAATAAAAGAGAATCAAAAGCAAAATGAAGCGTGTTTCAAGGAAAAATGCTTATTAAGAGTAGCCCAGAGGTTAAAAAAGAATGTCCTACAAAAAGGACATCAAATAAACAAGAAACAGCAACCCAGCGCAGACCATATCAAAGCCAATATTTCCATCATGTCATAATCCATAATTTTTGAGGTTGAGACCTGAGAGAGTGAAAAATCCAGAATTGAGTGCTATGCAATGAGGAACTCTACTCCTGAGATGTGACCTATCCAAAAGTCCCCACGAGACAGCCACAGAACTTTCCTCTCAGTGATCACAGCTGCCCTAAAATGTGAAGTCATACTTACGTATATCTCGAAAATGGATAATGAGTCGGGCCACAAGGGAAAGGTATTCATCCTAAAAGTAAAAACAGCAAGTAGCTTAGTCTCCAAAGGAGAAACAAGGGCATGTGACTCTACTTTCTCACCACCTTGCTTGTCCAGCTACCCAGCTGTTCTTCCTGCAAATCCTGTTTCTGGGGATGCCTGAGATGGCCAGAGCCACACACTGGTTTAACTTCCTCTAGAATCCATCTCTCAAATGATAACTATAATTCTGGACCCCCACCCCCACCCCCTGAAATGGCCAAAAGGAACAAAGTAGGAAGAGTATTAAGAGTCTTCCCAAAGGCAATTATACTCTGATGGAAAGAACTGCCTTAAGTTTGCCACAGAAGAGAGGGGGTACAAGGGAAGTGGGTTGAAGAGCTGACCTAAGGGTACAAGTCTTATCAAAAGCAACTCAGGAGGCTTATGGGGACCTGTGGTAGTCTGTCCCATGCTATGAGGCATAGCACACAAATCTGCATGTGTGCCTGTGTCTGTGCTTGGCAGGAACCCAGAAGCCTTTCATCCAGGTTACTGTCACTAAAACTCTCCAGTAGGCTTGCCTTCCATTGCCTGTTCAATGTGTACTTAAGGACACTCAATTCTGGGTTTTCCAAAGAAATCACTACCATGAGCCTGTCCTGTGGTCAACAAAGAGATGTTAAAGAGGATTTAAAAAATCTCACTTCAAGTCTGGCAAAATAGCTCAACTACCAACAATAATTTGCTGCCAAATCTGATGACCTCAGTTCAATCCCCAGAACCCAAATTGTAGAAAAGAACTAGCTTACAACTGCACACAATGGCATACCCCCCTCAAAATAAAGAAAACAATTTACTCTAGTATGTACATATACACACATCCCTCCACAGTAACACATGAGCACACACACACACACACACACACACACACACACACACACACACAATAAATATAAAAATTAAAAAAAATAAAATCTTGTTTCAGAGAAGAATCCTTCCATCCATGGAAATGCCCTCTGTCCCAGTATGGCAGCTTGGAAGGGTAAAGCCCTTGATATCTGTCTTGTTGGTATGACTATGCTTCTAAGTTACATTGGTATTATGGCTACTAAGCAGACAGAGAAGATGACAGGAGAAAAGGACAGAAAATGAACATGGACTAAATGTGTGGAAACCTAAGGACACTGTATATAGATAGTTCTGTCTCTCACTGAGCTCCACACTCCACCCACCAGTTTCCCAACTGAGAAGCACAGGGTAAGATGAAGGAAAAGGTCCAAGGGAAAAACGGTGAAAAACCATCCTCAAGATGACAGAAAAAGAAGGACAAGGAGAAAAGGAATACTGAGGAGATCTGGAACATATGTTGAATAAAGCACAATGTAGCACTAACTGGAGAGAACATGGGAGCAACGAAAGTATCATTCTAAAGTACTGGCACCACAAATCAATTTTCAATAGACTTACAACCTGCTCTGACAGAGGACTCGCCAGACTGATTCTGTGAGACCCTTTGTTAAAATTGTCCTCAGAGTTGTTCCAGTAGCTAAGAGATACTTGGGCAGCAGGAGCAATTCCACCTCTGGTATCTACTATATAATTCCCTTTATTGATGAGTGGTTTGTTTGTTGTTTGTTTGGAGAGAGAGTGGGACAGGGACAGGAGTGTGAAGAGACAAGGTGCACAGTACATTGATGAAGGTCAGCAGACAACTTTTAAAAGTCAGTTCTCTCTTCCTACCATGTGGGATTTCAGTGCTCAAACTCCAGGCCATCACAGGCTGGAGAGATGGCCCAGGGGTTAAGATTCTGCCTCCCAAGCAGAAAATTCTGAATTGGATCCCAGGTCCCATGTAAAAACACCTGGCAGAAACTGCGGTGGTGGTAGAAGCAATCCAGGATGATTCCCTTGGTCCTCCACAGGGGCACACAGTGCCCTCTGACACACACACACACACACTTACACACTCAAAAATATTTATATTCATTTGAGAGAGAAAGAGAATGAAAATGAAAATGAGTGCACAAGTAAGCAGGTGCATATTTGGAGATCAGAGTCAGAGGACAACTTTGGAAGCCAGTTCTTTCCTTTCACCACAGGGATTCCAAGGATTAAACTCAAGTAACCAGGTTTGTACAAAGGCACCATTATCTGCTGATTCTTCTTACTAGCATGTAACTTGAATACTCATTAATGGTCTCAATTCCCCATTCAAAAGACACAACTAGCAGACTGGATTAAAAGTTAGGATTTACCCTGCCCCAAGGTTTAGGGAACATCAATGAAGAGGAAATAATAGTAAGAATGTAAGAGCCTCAAGAGGGATAGAGGTGCAGAGAGATGCTATCTTTTGGACATGACAGGGCTGCTGTGTCCATGAACGCACTGTAGCTATATGTACTTTCACATGATTTGGCATACTGACATTTCACCATGGAAGGGGAAAGATCTCAAGAGGCCCTACGCTACCCTGAGAGACTGCTGAGGGTTAATACTAGATGGAGTGGGAGATGCTTTCCTCAGTGGTATATCCAGTGATATATGATTTATGCCCCAGCAAATATTCAGCCGCATGTCATCAAAGACAACTCACGTGAAACAATGCAAAATGACATGAAAATAGAAGGGAAATTGATAGGGAAGAAGGATTTTAATGGGAAAAAAGGAGGGATGGGGTTGGGGATTATAGTGTGAAGACATCATTAATTCACTGCATTCATGCCTGAAACTCAGAATAATTTTTTAAAAATTAGGGAGCTGATAAAAAAAAAAAACTCAGTGGATAAGTTGTATACTCTGTACCTGGTTATCTGAGTTTGACCCCCAGAAGCCCACACAGTGGAAGGAAAGTTGTCTTCTGATCACCTGTGTACCATGGCATGTATGTGTATACTCTCTCCCATCTCTTATTCTCAAATACATAAATAAATAAATAAAATATTTCAAAAATTAGGATCCATCTATTTCCTGCTTCCAAGAAACACATATTTTCTTCAAAGATAGACACTATCATAGAGCAAAAAAGATGGAAAAATATGCTCCAGGGCTGGTGAGATGGTTCAGCAGGTAAAGGTGCTTGTGCATAAACCTGGCAACCTGAATTCAATTCCCAAAGTCCATGTGGGAAAGGGAGAGAACCCACCCACTTCCAAAAGTTGTCCTCTAACCTCCATATATATGCAGTAGCATGCATGCAGTTGCTTGCTCGCTTGTTCTCTCACTCTTCCTCCTTTCCTCCCTCTTCTCTCTGTTTTTTAAAAGAAGGTATTCCAAACATATTGAAATAGGAAAAATTCAGATGTCACTAGTATGTGATAAAATCTCAAACCAATCTAGTTAGGAGAGATGAAGAGGTCTGATTGAGAGGAAAATCCAACAGGAGGATAATACCACTCCAAACAAAATAAGCACCAAACACAAGTGTACCAAATTTAACAAATACTACTACATATAAAGTCACAGGTTAATGCCAACACAATAATTGTTGATTTCAATACTCCAGTGTCATCATAATAAAATATAATGAAACTATCAGAGTTAAGTAACATCATAGATCACGGAACTAACAGACATCAATACAACATTCCATCCAAACACTACAGAACATACATTCTTCCTAACAGCTTACAAAACTTTCTCTAAAATAAATCAAGTATAAACAAATACAGGAAAACTGAAATAACTTCTTATTTTCTATCTGACTGTAATGGAATAAAGCTAGAAATCAGTAGGAAAAAAACCCCACAGAAAATCCATAAATTCATGAAGACTGAACAAAACAGCAATATGATAAAAAGGTCACTGAAGAACTAAAAATGAAGAAGAAAGGGGGAAAAAAATCCCTCCTAGAACTGAATGGAAAAAAAAAAAACTGAATGAAAATGAAGGTACAATATTACCTAAACTTCTGGGATACATGAAAAGCAGCCCTACTAGGACTATTATATATACATTAAAAAGGGGCTGGCAAGATGGTGTGGGTAAAGGCTCCTGCTTGCAAACCTAGCAACCCAAGTTCAACTCCCAGAAGCCCAAATGGTAAAGAAAACAACCAACCAATACCTGAAAGTTGTCTCCTAACCTCCATGTACACTGTAGCACACATGCATTTCCCACACTGCCTCACAGTAGAAGGTCCTAAATTCAGATCACAGGTCCCATATAAAAAATGCCAGGGGGGGGCTGGAGAGGTGGCTCAGGAGTTAAGCCTCTGCCTTGCAGGCGGAAGGTCCTGAGTTCGGATCGTAGACCCCACGTATAGACGCCGGGCGGAAGCAGGGGCAGCCTGCGTTTCCGGTCCCGGTAGGGCGGAGCCTGTGAATCCCGGGCGGAGTAAACAAGGAGGTGGAGGCGTCCGTCCGCGGTTCTACACACATACATACATACACACACATGCACACACGCACAATTGAATAAATAAAAATAAAAATAAAGAAAAAAATTAATCAATCAAGGAAGACATTTCTTCTAGAAAATACTCTAACATTACATTGCAATAATTGTTGATGTGACTCGGAATATCCTAGACAACAGAAGTATAAATTGGTGAGTTTTATAGTATATGAATTTCTCTTAATAACTTAGTAACTTGCCATTCAAATTTAATGAACTGAGTTCAATCCCTGGAACCTACATAGAAGGTTAGAAGACAACCAATCCCACAAATTTGTCCTTTGACCTCCATACACATATCATATGGCATGACCCCATGTCACAAACATATACATGAAACAAAAAATAAAAATAAAATGCATATCACACACTCAAAAAGCAGAGTTCACCCCTGTCCACTCAGTTCATGTACTTTTAGAACTCTTCTTTACACACATCTATGTGCACAGACACATTTTTTGCATCTCTCCTCAAATTTCACTTCATTCATTGAAGAGAAAAAGTGCTACACCCAGCTTGGACAAGAACCTGTAACGGAAATTCTTCTTCCCATCTTCACCTAGGAGGTTCTAGCCTCAGTTCCAATAATCATTGCCTGCCTCACTGAATAAAGGAAGCAGGAAGCCTTTACATCAGGTTCAGGAAAGACACAGCCAGTTTCTCCTTCACTGAAGAAATGGGATCCTGTGTAGGGCTCACAGGCCTGACCACTAACAGCACAGCCAGCAGTGAAGCCATGGTTAGGGGCGGTGCTTGCATTCTTAGAGCCACCTAGTCCTACCTGTTCCATGGACACACAGGAAGACAGTGCTGCAAGTGAAGTCAGTTGTGTGTGAGATTAGTAAACAAACACCCCTACTTCCCAGGATCACAGTAGAAGGTTCTCAGAATTAACGCTCCCCTCCTGGAGCTACTCAGGTAGGGGGTCCAATGCACAAGGTCTTACCCGAGTCTTGGCCTTCAGGAACACATGACTCTCCATATCCTTGCTTGACTTACTGTGGGCCACACCAGCTTTCCTCATGGCATCCTCACTGAAATACGAAAGAAGAAATGTTTACATACACCAACCAACAAATCTGTTTCTATAGGGGTCTTGGACAGAGGTCTTGGACAGAATAGCTATGCCTGGTAAACAGATACTGTTTACTTTCCATGGAGTTAAGTGATTGTTTGGGTAAATAAGTTAATTAAAGGTTCCTGGAGAGAAATAAAGGGAGATGGATTCAGCAGAGCAATGGGAAGCAGCTAAACATAAAGGAAAAAGGGTAGGACCACAGGGAGGAAGAACGTGAAAGGAAGAACGAGGCGGTGGGGTGTCTCTAGACATTGCTCAAAACTAGCACTGAGTCAAGCATATATGCAGCTACTATGTAGCCAGCCAGTTTCTTTTTTTAGTCCTGAGTAATCTCAGTCCCTCCTCAGCTCTGCATCTTTACCCACCTCTTCCTAAGGCAGCGTCCATGTGACAATACATGTTCTCCTAATGAGGCAAAAGGGACCAGCATTAGCATCAACAACTTACAGCTGAAGATGGCAGGAGACAATTCACACCAATGAGAGACAAAAAATTCAAAACCATTTGCTAACACAGATGTAATAAAAGGGATTATCTGATGAAAAATTGAAGTCTCTCCACTCCAAGACACACTCATAGAACAGGTGTACATTTGCTAGAAGCAAAGCACACATTAGGCCTAGGCCCTGAGCTTGGGAGACTGAGTACCCTGATCTGCTCATAGTATTGTCCTTGATTGTTTTCCCAGCAGTGAGCTTGCTGGTAAACAAGCCAATAAGTGTGTCAGGGTTCTAGGCATCACCTTTTGGTGAAATAAATAAGCCCATTCCAGTTGATATTCATAGGCAATCTGACCCCAAAACAGATTATTCTAATCTAGATACTAAAAAAAATGTGGATATGGAGCTATAGCATCACCTGTGATCCCTGAAGAAACCACAGTAAGCAGCATCAATAACAAGAAATACACTAAAACACCACACTGCTAGATCCTTCTATTTCCTGGAGCCTGATCTCTGGCAAAGAGGCAGCAACAAGCTTCTGCTTTCAAGGCATCTCAACATGAAAAAAATACACCCAAGCATCAAATTCAAAAAATTCCAGATCTGTAGAAGCTGGTACGGTCTCTCCCAATCTACCTCACAGTACTACCATGTCCTCTCCAAAAGGGAAGGCCATGACAGTACCACTTCACAAGATACTCTAAGGATGACAGTAGTTAATATTCTAAAGGCAGTAAATACACACCTGTAAACCTAGCATTGGGGTGGCTGGAATAGGATTTTGAATTAGAAGAAGTTCAGGTCAATCTGGGCTTAATAGCAAGATCCTGTCTCAAACCAGATGTGTCCTTTCTTTTCCCCCCCAAAAAAGAAAAAAAAAAATGAAAAAATGAAGTCAGGGCTGAACTGTAGCTTGGTAATAAAGCACATGTAAGGTTTTGATTACTAGCATCATTAAGAAGGGAGGGGGGCTGGAAACAACCTCAAATACCTCCACCATACAGTAATGTGTGTATAGTCTGCCCTTCCAACTAAAATAGGAGACCACAGCTTCCATGTGGAACTTTTCACCCTATGTGTTTAAAACCCAAATTACACTACAAGACACCGAAAGAAGAGTTACGCAATTATCAGATGACAAAGGTTTTCCTAGGCCTGTCATCACAAGTAGGGGGAAAAAAGGTCTACCATCATTTTACTAAAAAAGTAAGAGAAAGATCTCTGATGTGCCATATATTAAAGGGGAGATCTGTAGTCCAGTTTCTTTATCTGCTGTACTGCACCACCCTCAAACTGGTTTTCACACTGTGCAACCAACCCCAAGAACAGACCACTGGAGGCATACTCTCCGGAAAAGTTCATAAGAGCTATTCTCATCACCACATACAACCATTGTATGAAGGGCTCTAGATGGGAGGTCCTCAAAAAGAACTACATCTGAAGAGCCCCGTAGCATGAAGTCCATGCTGAAGGGCAACTAAAAGACATGGGAAAAGAAACACAAAAAACTGAGCACAGTTTTTTAAAGACCTGTTTTTCTCCCTAAGGGGAAATGAAAAAAAAAACAACTACTTATTGTAGCATAGCACTGAGCTCAGTACATCATTTGTGTAAGCTTAAAATGTATACATTCATTACTGATTTACCCAGAGAGTCAAATATTAGGAGCATGAGCAGAGATAATATGTGTAGGAGCTTTATTACCAAGCTGCAGTTCAGTCCTGACTTTCTGTAGAGGTTGTAGAGCAAAGCAGTAGAACATTTAAGTAAGACTCAAGGAAGTAGCATGTACAAGCTACTGAGAATCACATGCACATGTCAGAAGACACAGTAGGAGTCAAAGGTGGCTGCTGCCTTTCAGAAGAGCTGGGTGTGTAGGGGACAACTTCCTTCTGAAATTTATAAACATTTACACTTTAATAAAATTTTAAAGGACTAGGAAGATATCTCAGTGGATAAAGTGCTTTATGTATGTGCATGAAAATCTAAGTTTGGATTTCTAGCACCACATAAAAAGCCAGGCACAGTATTTTGTGTGTCTACACACCAACACTAGGCATGGAGAAAGGTAGATCTCAGGGACTTGCTGGCTAGTCAACTCAACCCAAATAGTGAACACCAAGATCAGTGAGAGACCCTATCTCCAAAAATAGGAGGTAGACATTTGCCATTGACCTCTGACCTCTACAAATGCAGACAAAGACTGCGAACACACACGTACACGAATACAACTATTTCATGCACACACACAAAAGTAAAATAAATTTAAGCCATCAGAATGTGATGAGCTATCAACAAGATGGCTCAGCAGGTAAAGGTACTTACCACCAAGCCTGACAACCAAAGTTTGATCCTGGTCCCCACAAGGTAGAAGGAAAGAACAAACTCATACAAGTTATCCAACCTCCATACATGAGTCACGGCACGTATAACCTCACCCACATGAACATACATACACACTTATGTACACACACAAATATACGTTAATACAGACTGATAACCTGCCTAAAATGAATAAATAATGTATATAGTTATATATAAATTTCACAACATAAATAACATAAAATGAAAAAATTTGCATAGTGTGCCACAGAGCTAGAAAACTTAGAGGTTCATAGTTGATTCCCAAAATTGGAAATTTGTTTGACTAGAGAATTAAATAAAATTCTTTGGGGGGCTGGTAAGATAGCTCAGAAGGTACACATACCACCTACTCAAAAATCTGGCCACTTGAATTCAATCTGTGAAGTTCACATGGTGGAAGGAGAGAACTGACTTCTTGTTCTCTGACCTGTGTGTCATGGCATTCATTTGTTCTCTCTCTCCTTTCTCTTTCTCATAAATAAACTATTAAAAAAAAAAAAAAAGCAGATGAAATTCAGTGCGCCACACATGCAAAAAAGACATGAAAATAGGAGGGAATTTGCCAGGGAAGAATGTGGGTTATAATGGGAAAAGGAGAGAAGGGATTGGGGATTAAAGTGTGAAAATATCAAATCACTATATTCATGTATAAAGCTCTGAAAAAAATTTTAAAAACTTACATAAATAAATAAAGGGCCTTCAAGATAGCTCTTTTTTTTTTTTTTAACAATTTCAGTTTTCTTTTTTTTTAATTTTTTTTTTTAATTATTCAACTGTGTGCATATGCGTGTGTATGTGCGCACGCGCGCGTTTATGTCTGGTGTGTGTGTGTGTGTGTGTCTGTGTATGTGTAGAACCACGGACGAATTCGCGAACCACCATGGACGCCTCCACCTCCTTCTGCCCCGGGATTCACAGGCTCCGCCCTACCAGGACCAGAAGCGCAGGCCGCCCCCGCTTCCGCCTGGCGTCTATACATGGGATCTGGGATCCGAACTCAGGACCTTCCGCCTGCAAGGCGGCGGCTTAACCCCTGAGCCACCTCTCCAGCCCCTCAAGATAGCTCTTATGCCTGCTTTCAAATCTGGCAATCTAAGTTTGATCCCCAGAATCCCACATAGTAGACAAAGAGGAATGAAAGTTGTCTTCTGACATCTATCCATGTGCCATGACATGCATGTGTGTGTGTGTATGTGTGTGTGTGTGTGTCTCCTAAAAACATTTAAAATGAAAGTTTCGTTTTTTTTATTTTATTCAATTGTGCGTGTGTGTTGTCTGTGTGTGTGTGTGTATGTATGTGTAGAACCACGGGAACGAATTCGGGAACCACCATGGACGCCTCCTCCTTGTTTACTCTGCCCTGGGATTCACAGTCTCCGCCCTACCAGGACCAGAAACACAGGCTGCCCCCCCTTCCGCCTGGCGTCTATACGTGAGGTCTAGGATCCGAACTCAGTACCCTCCGCCTGCAAGGCAGAGACTTAACCCCTGAGCCACCTCTTCAGCCCCTAAAATGAAAATTTCTTATATGCCTTTTTTTGAGATGGAGAAAGAGAGACTCTGTCTCGAAAGCAGAAAGTCCTGAGTTCAGATCCCAGGTCCCACATAAAAATGTAGGCAGCGGCCTACACTTCTGGTCCTGGTGGGTGTAGCCTGGGAAATCCCAGAGCAAAGCAAAAAGGAGAATAGAAGCAATCCAGGATGATTCCTGAAGTTGTCCTTGATCCTCTACAGAGACACACAGTGCCCTCTGACACACACACACACACACACACACACACACACACACACACTTTAAAAAAAAAACAACAAAAAAACAAAAAAACCTTTTTGTTCTTAAGAAGAAAAGTATACCACAGAAAAAATAATAAAAAATAGTCACTGTTAAGAAAGGTCCGAGGGCTGGTGAAACGGCTCAGTAATGGTAAAGGCACTCTAAACTGCAAATGTGAACACCTGAGTAAATCCCTGGAGCCCATGTGATGGAAGGAAAGAATGATTCCACAAATTGTCTTCTGATCTCCACATGTATACAGTGGAATGCATGTTCCTAATCTCTCTTCCCCCTCCCCTCAAATAAATGATTTGATACACCTATTTATTTGACTACTTTGGTGATGCTAGGGATAGAACCCAAGGCTGTGCACATGTTACGCCAGTGTTCTACCATGGGGCTACATCTACTAAATCACCTTCCAAGATACTGTATTGGCTAACATCAAAAACCCTTCCACAGTTCTCCAGGTAACAAGAGTAGTAGTTGGTAAGCACTTCAATGAAGGCACAATCAGTACATCCCTGAGAAGTGCTTTTGGGCAGCTCAATACCTCACACCATCCCAAGTGGAAAAACCTCTCCCTGTCCTCCACTAGCACAGGCCTGATTTGCATCCAGCCTTCCGACCTTCACAGGATCTTTAGAGTAGCATCCTATTATCAGTGTTGGCCTTCTAAGGATGCAGTACCAAGTTTACAGTTTTGGTGCTCAAGTGGTTTCACCACTGAGGGAGGAAATGGTGAAATACCTGGCTACCAACAATAATCAAAGCAAATACCTAGCTCCAGATCTCACAGGTAACTAGGTGCACATTTGCCAAACTATACTCCTTCTTCCTTTTCTTTTGTTAGCAAACACTACAGTTAGCAAAACATTGGCAAGTTTTCTGATTTTAAAACAAATGTTTTTTCACAAGAGAGAAATAATATATTCCAGAATGTAATTATCCACCTACATGTAGGAATGAGTATTTTGGAGTTAAAAGAAAAAGTGGATTTAAAAAAAAAGAACGGATTTGGCACATTTTCTCTTCACATTCCTCAAGGCTGATCAACTGAAGAAACTGCTCTCTTTCTGCTCCCAAGAACTCCAGTGAGGGGGATCAATGAGAACCAATCGAAGAAGAGCCTGTTGCGTGTTGCCTTTCAACCTCTTAGACAGTTCAGAAGAACACATGAGCTTCTGGCATTTCCGTTGGCTTGACCTCAAAAGAATCAGGCATTCTGCCAACCTGACACTATGGAAATGCTTATTTCATGTGGTTTTGTGTACTGGACAATGAGTCCTACCATTTAGAGGTCTGTATTCAAACACTCACTACTAAAATCATATGGTATGCTGGATATGATTTAAAATAGTCTAGAGGAAATGAGAGGGGGTGAAGCAACACACAATTTCTCAAAGACTCTGGGAAATCTTTTTTATTATTATTATCCCGATTTCTGGAAATGCTCAAAGGACCATGATGGACCTTTTCCCCAAAGGAATAGTAAGGCAAATGTTTACTCAAACTGGTAAGATGGCTAAGAGCTGTGGGTAAACAGGCACCAGTCAAAGCCAACTCCAGAAGAGAATAAGACCTGAGCAGACAGAAAACTACATACAACTCAGAACTGTACTTGTAGTATAGTTCCACTGAAAAAGTCCATGTACACATGAACCTACAAATTTCAACTGATAGTCACTAAAGTACAGACAGGACAGGAAAAAATATATCACTATGTTGTAATGGCTATATTTGGCACAAAGATTATAGAAAAGTATCTTCCTGTTTTTCAATCCCCTACAATGCTATCTGGAAGGGAATGAAGTGAACACCCACAGTTCTGGCTGTCCCTGGGAGAGACAGGGCTGAGGCTGTGTGTTGCAGCAGAGCAGCTGCTCTGAGGCCAGTTGCCTCTCACCCCACAAACCTTTCTTATATCTGCTCTGCCCATCACAACTCTCCTCTAGAAAAGGGAAAAAGAGATTCATAATGGAAGAAGAGGCAAGGATCTTCTTCATGGGGTAGTGGCTAAGAGGTGATTACGCTTTGACTATTTCATTCCCTTTTATTCTCTAGGATTGGTATTTCATTTATCTATTAAGCAGAACTACATTAAAAAGAGCCTGTACTCTGTGTTGTTGTTGTTGCTATTATTTAAAGACAGCATCTGGCTGTGTAGCAGGCCCATCCAATGCTCCTTCAGAACACTGTTCTTTCGGGCTTATTCTCTGCGTCACTGCTATTAATACCCACTCCCTGTATCACATAGTGCCCACCTCCAAAATCAGTACAAAGTCAGGGCTCTTTCTCTGCAGGGATGCATACATGTGTCTCCCTTCTCCTTTGTTCTGCAAGTTCATATATGCATCTACACACACACGCGCGCGCGCGCGCGCACACACACGTAAACTAGTCACCAAATCCTTACCCACTTCTTTCCATACAGACTTTCTCTTAAAACTATTTTTTCCAGTCCTATTGCCACTGCACCCAAGAGGTATCAAATTTGAATGTGCATTCAAAACCATAAAAAAAAAATACTGCCTATAAAGGCAGGTGCTTCAACAATGACAGGTGCTGGTGCAGATATCAAACAAGTGAAAAAAAAAATCCCCTACACTACTATCAGAATGAAGACTGGTACCACTTAGGAAACTATTCAGCACAACATGTCTACTCTTACATGCACAGCTTAGGAAATTGAGCACATTTATTCACCAGAAGAGATGAGCTCAGCCATTCTTGGGCTGTCTTCTTATGGCCAAAAACTGGAACAAACCTCAATGACCATTAAAAGAGCAAAAGGCCAGGAATGGTGACACACACCTGTAATCCCTGTACTCAACAGGCTGAGGAGGATCACAACTTTGAGGCCAGTTTGGGCTGCACAGTTAGACCCTGCCTCAAAAAACTAAAAAATTAAATAAAAAAGAAGACTGGGGCTGTAGCTCAGTTGATAATAAAATTGCTATCTCTGGGTTTATCACCACCAATAACCCAGCATTCTGGTGACGAAGGAGGATCAAGGTCATACTACTAAGGAAGTATTGAGAGAAGGGAAAAAAAATTTAAAGAGAAAGTCATATTCGTTGTTGGGGAGGGTCTCAAAGAAAAAAATCATTTAAAAAGAGATTCACTATGAAAGTTAAAGTGAGCATCTCCCTTAGGGGACAGTAATTTAAAGATAATTAAGCCTTGTCTCTCCTATTTCATTCCCTTTGTTCTCTAGGACTAGGGGCTCATTTTGTTCATCTATCAAAGATGAACTACCAAAACAGGTTAATTCCCATTTATCCTCATTGTTTTTTTAAAGTTCCCTTAAGGTTAAGATCTAGTTGCATAGCTCATGCTGATCTTGAAATCCTGGAATTACAAGTGAGTATTGTAATTATAGACATGCATATATTTTTGAGTAGGTATGGTAGAACATATATGAATTCTCAACATTGAGTAGGCAAAGACAGGAGAATACTGAGTTCTAGGTTATTCTGTGTTACATATCAAATGTTGTTTAAAAGCTTGGGGGGGGAACCTGGAGAAATAGTGCACCTGAGTTCAGATCCCGGATCCCATGTAAAAACGCCTGGCAGAAATGGCAGCGGCCTGCACTTTCAGCTCTAAAAGATAGAGCCTG
The DNA here is from genome assembly GCA_023101885.1 of Typhlomys cinereus. Taxonomy (NCBI): domain Eukaryota; kingdom Metazoa; phylum Chordata; class Mammalia; order Rodentia; family Platacanthomyidae; genus Typhlomys; species Typhlomys cinereus. The sequence goes on from JALPQD010000107.1 coordinate 1,077,551, forward strand.
GGAAATCCAAGAGCAAAGCAAAGAGAAGGTAGAAGCAATCCAGGATGACTTCGAAGTCACCCACAGGCACACACAGTGCCTTCTGAAACACTCAGACCACTCCCCACACACTAAAAAAGAGGAGGGGCAGTGAGATAATTCATCAAGTAAAGGTACTTATGCATAAACCTGATAACCCTAGTTATCCCTGGAGCTCATGGTAGAGAGAATCACTTCTGAAAATTGTCCTTTCTTGCACCATGGTATACAAACACCCTCCATATTATAAAAAGACTTAATAATTTTAAAAAATCAATGTGTGAAAGAAGAAAAAAAGATCAAAATGAGAAGTGAGTAGTTCAATTAATAGCACTGATGATTCAAACATGGATCTCCTATAAGGAGAAGCCAACACTTGTAAATGTAAAACAATATAGAACATTTAATTTGCCAAGCATGGTAACACACACCTGTGATCTCAGCACTTGAGATGTGGAGGGAGGAATATGAGTTCAAGGCCAGCCTCAGCTATACTGGAAGTTTAAAGTCAGCCATTAATCTATGACACCTCTGACAACAAACAAACAAAAAACACCTCAATCTGTGCCACATATCCTACTTAGTAGCAGGTTCTTGATAGTTACTCACAATGAAAATTTCTGTCACAGCAGCACAGTCAATCATCTGCAGTTAAAACAAGCCTTCCTGCTAGACAGTTTTGAAAGTTCCACTCCAAGATGTGGCAGTGAGTTCCCTCATCCCCACCAGAGTATGAATACTCTCAGATTACATCTTTGGAGGAAATAGACAATTTAGAGTATTGCCAGAGGTTCTTTCAGAAAAATAATTCTAATTTATGTGTCCCTGGCTCATTTAGTTAACCAACAGCTTCATGTGTTTCTGTCTTTACCTGCAAAATATCTATTAGGTAAGCCCCATCATCGCAGTAGCTAAACAAGTCCACCCACAGGAAACCAGTACCATAGAAACCCAAGACTCTTGTGTGTTCCAGGATTCATCATGAACAGACAAGAATTTATGTTGTCCCTGCCCTATGAAGTTTAGACTAGTTAAACTATCCCTTTACACGATTCAAGCAATTGTAAACATCTCTTCACTAGCATCCAAATACAGCAGTGGGTGGGCCAGAAGAAACGTTTACCTGTCAATCCTAACCACAGGAAGGATAGATCTTTTAGGTAGGGGAACAAACTACATGCAGAACAGCCATAGGCAAGAGTTCGTTAGGTTAAACTGAATATCCTCAGGCAGCTAGTGAAATGCAGTGTAGCATGGGGGAAGACCTGGAAGAAGGATGGATACTCAAGAGTTGACTCGGGCTGAGGAAGTAGCTCAACGGTAATTTAAGCATGCAAAAAGTCCAGTGTTGCCAAGGGGAAAAAAGTTCATCTAACAGGCAATAGACAACCAATAAAAATATCCCTAACATCAAAACATTAAGGAACAAAGGCAAAGTACAAGAATAAGAGTTAGCAACTGAGAGACAGTACATAGACATGGGGGTCTTTGAACTGTTCTGCTTGGTTTTAATGAAGATTTTAGTTTTGGGGGCTGGGGAGATGGTTCAGTTGTTAAAACCTCTGCCTCACAAGCAAAAGATCACTAGTTTTGGTCACTAAATCTGGTCCTGCAAATGTAGGTAGAAATGTCAACTGCTTGTAATTCCAGCTTTGAAAGGCTGAGCCTGAGAACCCTAAGAGCAAACTGGCTTGCCAGACTAAGCTAATAGAGTGCTCTGGGTTTAATTAGAGACCCAAACTCAAACAGTAAGGTGGATGATTCATTCCTAAGATCACTTTTGGGTCTCCATAGCATATACACTTAAGTGCACTTGTATGTAAGTATGTATGTATGGGTATATACACCCACTCACATGCAAACACATACACATACCATATACAGATAAAGAAAAATATTATAATTTTCCATTTTGAATTTTAGAAAAAAAGTTTGTTATTTAACTGAAATTATTAGCTTAAAGAATGCGCCTCAGGCTGGAAAACTGCTCAAGGGTTAAGCCTCTGCTTCACAAGCAGAAAATTCTGAGTTCGGATCCTGGATCTCATGTTAAATAAAAAATGCCAAATGGAAAAGGTGGCAGCCTGTACTTCTAATCCAGGAAGGCAGAGCCTGGGAAAGTTCAGAACTAAGCAGAGGAGGTAGTGAAATCCAAGATAATTCCCAAAGCATTCTTGAGCCTCCATAGGCATATATGGTACCCTCCAATACACACACAACTATAAATAAAAATTTGATTTTTAAAAATTTTATTATTATTATTTATTCAATTGTGCGTGTGTGCATGTGTGCATGTGCATGTATGTGTGTGTAGAACCACGGACGAATTCGGGAACCACCATGGACCGCCTCCACCTCCTCCTCCTCCTTGTTTACTCTGCCCTGGGACTCACAGGCTCGCCGTACCAGGACCGGAAACGCAGGTGTCCCCCGTCCCCCCCCCCCCCCCCCCCGCGCGCTTCCACCCGGTGTCTATACATGGGGCCTAGGATCTGAACTCAGGACCTTCTGCCTGCAGAGGCTTAACCCCTGAGCCACCTCCCCAGCCCCAAATAAAAATTAATTAATTAAAAAAAAAAGAATGCGGGGGAGGCACTGGGGGATGGGGAGGGAGAGGAGGAGGCTGGGGGGGGAGGAGGGAGGAGGGAGGGAACTGGTAAAAAAATTTTAAAATGTATAATTACATTTTTAATAATAATAAAAAAAAAGAATGCTTCTCCCTGATCCATGACAGCAACAGTCCTTCCCACCTCAGAATGTCCAGATGGATCCTTAAGGAGCCACAGCTATATAGTCACAGACATCGCCGGTGTAAGACCTCTAGTCAGGAGTGGATGTGTTAAGTGGTCCTCAGGAAGGCCAGTATGGTGGCTCTTATCTGTAATCACAGCACTTGCAATCACAGCACTTCTGAGGTAGAGATAGGAGGATCATGAGTTCAAGACCAGAGATTTCAAAACTAACAAAAAGATCATCAGAAGCTTATACATTGGCCCTTCCTCTGTTCTATAGAGTCAAATGGCCGATGGGAGAATACCTAAAATTATAAATTGAAAGGCTGGAGAGATGGCTCAAGGTTTAAGACTCTGCCTCACAAACAGAAGGTTGTGAGTTCGGATCCCAGGTCCCATGTAAAAAAAAAAAAAACGTCAGATGGAAATGGCAGCAGCCTGTACTTCCATCCCTCGTGGATGGAGCCTGGGAAATCCCAGAGTAAAGCAAAAAAGGAGGCAGAAGCAATCCAGGATGATTCAAATCACCCTTGGTCCTCCACAGGGACACATAGTGCCCTCTGATGCATAGCCACCCACCCACCCACCCTTCTCCCCCCCACCCACCCCTCTCCCCCCCACCCCTCCCCCCACTAAATAAAGGTTTAATAAAATAAAATAATAAATTGGAGGCCCACTAGCAGTAGCTCCTCTCAAGGGCTTTCCCAGTGCACTTAGAATTAATTTTGAGCTGCTCTTGTCCTACTCCCCAGAATGGATACAAGCTCTCTTTTTAAGATTAAAAGGTGATATGGTCCAGTCAACATTTACTTTTTAACATGAAACTTAACTACGAGCAGCACTGACCTCTCATCTAGGCTTCAGTGACAACTGGGATTAATAAATGCCATCTAGTCCTCAGGATGGTTACCATGCCTACAATCTTAGCACCTAGGAAGCCAGGGAAGGAGGATTTCGAGTTGAAGCCAGCCTGAGAGACCCAGTAACATCTATCTTAGAAGAAAAAAAAGTGCAGTTTCAATCTCTAAGGCATGAAAAGACAAGCAAAAAAAGGTAAAAGTAAAATAAGGGTGGGTATGGTAATACCACACTTGTAATCCTAGCACTTGGGAGGTGGGGAGGGGCAAGAGGAGTAGAAGAGACATTGTCTCAAAAACAGAAAAGCTAAAAATAAAATAAAATTAGAAAGAAGTCCACCAAAATGCACTGGCATCTACCCTAGAAGAACCCACAAGCAGGATCTGGATTTGCAGAAATGGCTTGGTGGGTAAAGGCATCTGTCCATGAACTTGGCCATCTGAGTTAGAGCCCCAGAGAGTTCACATTTGGAGGAGAGAACTTCTGAAAGTTGTCTTCTCACCTCCATGCACACATGCTCATGTTCCTTGTTCTTTCTCTTTCACACACACACCTCAAATAAATATGAATGTATTTACAAGTAATCAAAGATATCCCTTATCCTAATTAAGTGTCCACCTCTTTCCCCTGTGCCAGGTTCTGTGGTTTGTTTTCCTCCTTCTTTGTGTTATTCTGCTGGATCTTATTTCTGACTTTTTGTCTGTCTTGTTATGTGGTGAATCTCTGACTAAAGAGCACTTGACTTTTTTGCTTGTCCTCTAAGCCAAATTCCCTAAGTCTCCCAGGTGTCAAACCAGGAGCTCATGTCTTGCCGAAGGATTCACCAGAAGGGATGGATCCAGTCTGCATGTTCTTCTTGGTTCCACTCCTGAAACTTCACCAAAGCTTTATTTAACCAGTGCTGCCTTTCTCCACTGTGTCTCTCCCCACCGCTCTGCATTGTTTAGTCCACTGTTTATTCATTGCGCCACTACATGTGCCTAAAGGGTGGAATTGAAAAGCCTAAGAGTAGCATGACAGGCTTAGAATTCTGCCAGCAGGATATATACTGTTTGCCAATACACACACACACACACACACACACAGAGCTCCTCAACATAAAGTGTTAATATTGTATACATTCTACCAGTTTTAATGCTGTCAATAACTATTCACTTCATTAAAATTCTTGCATAGAAATTTTTTAAAAAGAATATAATAGCAGCAAAACTAGAAAGAGGGAATGGCCTGGGAAGATGATTCAGATCAGATAGTGAATGCTTGCTGTGAAGCATGAGGACTAAGTTTGATCCCCAGCACAGGCAAAAAGCCAGGGACACACTCCTGTCATATCAGCACTGTAAAGAGGACATCCTTAGGGCTTGCTAGCCAGTCAGTCTAGCCCAATTATGAGCTTCAGGTTCAATAATAAATCCTATTTCAAAAATAAGGTAGAAAGAGTTGACAAGACAGCTCGTCGAGTAAGACACATGCTTGCAAACCTGAAAACCTGAGTTTGATCTCTGGAGGCCCACATGATAGAAAGAAAGCTGCCCTTTGACCTCTACCTATGTACCATGGCATAGGTCCCTCTATCTTCAAATAAATAAAATATCAAAAGAATACAAATGTTTAAAAAAGGTGGAGAGTAATTGAGAAGACATTCAATGTTACCTCTGGTCTCCACCCACATACATACACAAAACCACCAGGGACATAACCATTGTTATGTTCATTTACTTACTGCCTACATTATTAGCTGCAAAGAGGCTTGATTAGTGTTAAGCACAGATCAAATAAGGACAGACTCAAGAGGAGAGACATGGTCACACTAACCCAACAATCCTCAAAGAAGGTCTAAGCTGCACAAAGCTCTAAAGGTAGCTCCTCTCGTGGCTTGCAGGAAGAGTGGGTTCAATGAGAAACCCATCTGAAACAATAGTTTCCTTACTACTCTCTCCCCCACAGGTTAGTTCAAATGTCACTTTGTCCCTTTTACCCACACTTGGGGAACCATCTTTACCAACCCAAGATACAGAATCTCTTATCCCTGCAGGCTGTGGAGGCACTCTACTGAGACCTCTGACTTTTAACAAGGCTTGCACGGAGTTCTCTTTACTATCTTTCCTACTATCACTGTGAGACAGACTACTGCTGCCATTTCACAAATGAGGGATAGACCTAGAAAAGTCAAGTAATGCCCAAGTTTACTCAGCTAATGAGTAAAGAAGAGGAGAGTTCAACAGCTTTACAACCCTACAATGACCACTATGATAATGAGAGGTGGCTCAGGAGACTCCTAGGAAAAACACTTCCTCCTGTACTCTTCATATTACAGAAGACTAGAATCCTCTGAGAAACTTAAAAGGGCTGAATTAAAACCTAGCAGCGGGTGACCTGCTATAGATGGGGAAGTCAGGGAAGGATCCTAAATATTTGATACTGAAGCACACCTAAGGAAAGATAAGCTGCTCATAACAACAGTGGGAAGAAATCTTCCCAGTTCTCAATACCTTAGATACTTGACAATACAGCATTTTGAAAGGCACAGCAAGGACTGGAGGTATAGCTCAGTAGCAGAGTATATGCTTAGCAAGTCCAAAGTCATGGGTTCGATCCCCAGCTTTTAAATAAAGCAAAGAAAGAAAAAAAGAAAGAGCAGGAAGAGGAGGAGGAGCTTATAATATTCAAGAAGTAAAAAGGACCAGAGAGGCTGACTTACAAAATGATAAGCCACAGCGAAACCAGGGCAGTGAAACAGCTGGTTTTGGAATATTTAGGGACTGCAAATCACCTTCATCTGTGCTGCTGGGAAGGGTACAATCTAGAAAAAACCATTAAAGTAGAAACAGTTGAAGATTAAGACTACAGATTTCCCATGGGTGTTTTCAAAACTGCTTTTTCTCAGTGGGAGCCATGAGACTTTAAGCTTGTAGTAAGTACTCCAGAGCTAAAGGGAGGCAGATAACTGATGACCAGATGCTTCCTCTTCACTGAAACTTTCCAGAACCTTCCTGGTGTTTTGCCATGCTTTTTCTTTTCTTTTCTTTTCTTTTTTTTGTGGGAGGTGGGGGACAAGAAGTGGAGAGGATGGGGAACTACTGACAACTGGGCCCACAGCTTCATGGAGGCTCTGAAAGTTCTTTACCACTGAACTACTCCCAAAGGTCTAGGCTTTCATTATTCCCGCATCTACTACAAATCAACTTGATTCAAAGAGCTTCCCAAAATGGCCAATTTTAGACAGAGGAATAAATACTGGGAGAATTCAGAACTAATTATGTTCTAACACAAATTCTCTTTAAGGCATCAGAAAAATGTATCCTAAAAAGAAAACAAGCACACCTGAAAAATGAAAACTGATCTCCTTTGAAGGCAATGTTTAAAAGTGCTCACTCAGAAGCTCAAGAGATTAAAGACACTGCACAAACATGAAGACTGACTGACTTCGGCACCCACATTAAGTCAGGTGGAGGTCTCATGAATGCCTGCATTAAGCATTAATGTAGTATTAAGGGGCGGGGATATGGAGACAGGAGGATCACTGAGGCTTGCTGGTTTCCAGCCTAGATGAAGGTTCAGGGAAGAAACTCTGCCTCAAAAGGAGTTAGGCATACAGTGGATTGAGCATAACCAATGCCCTGCTCTGGCCTTAGTACATGCACATATTCTTGTGCACACAAAGGTACACACTATACTTGTACATAGACATACATACACACAACAAATAATAATCTCATCCACAGGTTACAGGAGAATGTTGCGCCTCCACCAAAGAGTACAGACTCAAATTTCTAGAGACTGTGAATATGCTACATCATGTTAAAAAGGACTGTGATTAAGAATACAGATAGTGGGCACCCTAGCTCCTCATGGTACTCAAGGTGTCATGAGTTCCTTTTCCAGCTGCCTGCTTCTCATGGAGGCTCTCTAGCCCCTCATGGCACTCCATGTCTGGAGTCCATGAGTTCCAGCCTTTCTCTTCTCTAATAAAGTCTATCTTAATCTTCAAAAAAAAAAAAAAAAAAAAGAATACAGATAGTGGGGGCTGGAGAGGTGGCTCAGGGGTTAAGCCTCTGCCTTGCAGGCGGAAGGTCCTGAGTTCGGATCCTAGACCCCATGTATAGACGCTGGGCGGAAGCGGGGGTGGCCTGCGTTTCTGGTCCTAGTAGGGTGGAGCCTGTGAATCCTGAGGCAGAGTAAAGGAGGTGGAGGCGGTCCATGGTGGTTCCCATGGTGGTTCTACACACACGCATGCACGATGCACGTTGCACGTATGCACAATTGAATAAATAAATAATAAATTAAAAAATTTAAAAAAAGAATACAGATAGTAAGATTATCCTGATTAACAGGCCTGGGCCTAATTCTAAAATGAACTGTGAAATACAGTTCTCTACTTGTAGTCTGGGATGTTTCTGGAGAAACAGCCATTGTTAGAATGCGCCACAAAGAAAATAATAGGAACAACAACGACAACAAAAAAAGGCCCCAGACAAACAGTTAGGGAGGGGAGGACATCTCAGTCTTACAAGTGCAAAGACCAGCATCTGGTCAGCAACCTAAATGAGATTAGAGGCAGATGGTCCCCCAAAAGCCTCTACCAAGAAATGTGTATTGTCAACATCTTGATTTCAGCATTGTAACTAATACTGTCCTAAGTTTACTTGAGCCTCTGATCTAAAGAAATGACTAGCTAATAATGCAAATGCATTGTTTTAACATGCTAAATGTGTGGTAATTTGTAGCTATAGCAATAGAAAAATAATATATAACCAGCAGTATCTTGTGGAGGACCTCAGTTCCCCTACAAGCACTAGGAAGCTGAGCTATGAAGTATTATCAGTCAGCTTCAACACCCAGAAACTTTTCAATCTTCTCCTGAACTTCAGACATTTCCTCTTCCCCCCTTCTCTCCCAACACACACATCTCCTGCTTGTGATGACAAAGAGAAATCCTTGCCCTGGGGTTTTTCTACCTAGAACCCTGAGGAGAGTTATCTTTCCAGTTTTCACCTAGAGATAACAAGTGCAACAACAAACCACTTGTCTGCTGATTTTGAAATGTCTGCAAATTGTCCGGAGGTTATTCGATGATGGTACCAGGACACTCACAGTACCCACTCCTCCCACAGTACAAAGGTTTCTCAGCATTCACCCAGCTTCTTTCCTTCCACAGTTTCGCCCACAACCTCCCTCTCATTCATTACCAAAAACATTGTCCACACAGTCCCCTTTCTCTGGAATGTGTCTTACTCTTCCAGTTTCTACCACTATCTAATGCAGACCTTTACAATCTCCTGCCTACTAAGTCATTCCACAACCAACTGATGTAACAGTATGATAGGCAATGATCTAAAACTGGGACTATAAAAAGGAAAACAAGCCCCCACTCCCTAGAGTGAGAAAAAAACAAATTCCCCAATGATCTACTTGGTCACTCTTCTGTCCTTGATTCATCTCCAGAGACTCAGGGAACTTCCCAACACTGACATTTCACCACCTCAAAGCAGATCACATGTTGTTACATGTAAACATACAGGTCATTAGCACAAACCTCATCACTAACTGCCTGCATCTATTCATCTTCAGTCAGATCTCCTTATCTTTCCTGACTTCTCAGCCCAACTTTCAATGCAGTCAGCACTCACACGTCCCCAATCTTCAGCTGGAAATGGTGGTCTATCATGCTCCTATTTTTCTTTCTAGGATTCAATGTCACCTACTCTACAAGACTGCTCCTGGTCTGCGCAAGCTAATTGCCACTTTGCAAGAAGCCCCCGCAGCACCCACAACCTGACTTAGCATTGGCACGACTGTACTATCTATTTCTTTATCGACTGTGTCACAAGCAATTTTCTAAAAAAGCACAACACAACCGGAAGCTCATAAAAACTGTGAAACAAGTACTTGGTAGTAAGACGTCGGAATTCCACAGGCAAAAGGTACTAACCCAGCTACAAGATTCAGAACCGACGATCGCGCCCTCACTGGCGCTTCACACCCGCCTACAGATGAAGTCAAATGCACACTCTTGGAGGGTGGGGGGGAGTTACCCTTGGATTCGATTCCCACCGCCCACTACCCAAATACCTACTCTTCTGTCACCCACCTTCCTCCACCCTTTTTCTCTCTGTTGTTGCTTTTTGTTTTTTTCAAAGAAACCACGAAGCACCACCGACCCACCGCCGTTTCCTGTTCCGCATACGGTGCGAATCAAAGCAGGGGAAAGTCTGCACCCAAAGCACACAAATGACGAATGAGAAGGCTTAGGAAGATGACTCATTAGCTAGAGCCAAGAGTTCGCAGAGTTTGGATCTAGAAAAGCTAACAAGCAGTCCTTGTCCGCCAAGAACCCGGAGTAAGACCCAGGCAGGACTAAGCCCAGGAATTCACGCAGGTCCCCCGCGCCCCGGGACACTCCGCAGGTTCCAGCTCTGCAGAGTTCGCGCTGGGTTCAGCTCTGGCCTCGCCCTCCTCGCGGGGATCCCCCCCGCCCCGATACCGTGGTCCACCCAGCCCATACTCACATTTGACTGACCAGCTTCTGCCGAAAGGCGGCGCTACGCCAGTCGGTCTCTTGCCCCGAAACGTCCATGCCGGTAGCCCTCCTCCCACAGCCCACGTCCCTTGCCGCCGCCGCCGCCGCCAGTACCGCAGGGCCAGGCCCGAACCCGGAAACCAAACTATCCGCGGCTCTCCAGCCGCACCGGAAGTATAGGAGGAATTGTGGGAAATGTAGCCGCGCGTGCGCCTATGGGAAATGGAGTTCTGACAGAGCTGTTGGAAGGCGCAGTATCCTGATCTATCTGGTCCTTGTGCACAAGCTCTGGCAGTTTCGTTTCTGCGGAGATGAACAGGCGACCAGGGATGACTGCTAAGCGCCAGTTCCCCAGCTGGGTATTGGGCTCTCTTCCTCTTCTGTCCGTGCACGAGTCAGGATTACCAGGGCTCCTACAACCCAAGTGTCTGCCCAAAGAAACCAGGAGGCAGAGGTGGATAGAGGGAATAATTTTATTCCAGTCTGGGTTTAGGAAAATGGGATACAGAATATGCATATTTATGCGTTTATATTTTTAATTTATTGACAGAATTATTCCGTGGGGTCTGGGGAGATGGCTCAGTGGTTAAAACACTTGCTTCTAAAGCAAAAGCCCTGAAATTGGGATTTCTAGATCCCAAGTAAAATATCAGATGGATATGATGGCCACCTGTAGAAGTCAGAGACCAGGAGTCCTCAGAGCAAATTAGTTAGCCAGACTAGCTTTATCCATATGAAATGTGATAAAATATTAGTATGAAAACTGTCCTAAGTTTCCCCTTCCCTTCCCCCCAGACTAAGTGAGATAAGAGGTTCTTAAAAGGAAGCTCATAGAAGTTAAAAGTCCAAGAGCAAAAACAATGGTTTCTGCCCTTAGCAAACATCAGTCCTTATAGGCCATCCACTTAACTCAGTATAGTTCCCGCCTTCCTTCCTTAGCACACAGAGTAGGTAGCCATCTGGGAGACTGTCTCATTCCTAAAGTAGGTCATCACATTCCTTAGGTAAATAATTGACAGGCAGGGCTCCTCTTGTGGCTCCCCTTTGTTTCCCTTTTTTCTCTTTTTCTCTCTCTTCTGTTTATACAGGATGTGTATATAATGTGTGTATCCCATCTTTCGAGGCATCTGGCTTGTGGTTTTTGACCAGAGAGCTGGGGCTCTCTAGCTAGAGTAATATTAATAAACTGGCTTTTTTGTTCTATACTCTCGACCGAGGCTTCTGTTTCTGGCAGGCAGTCACCCCATAACACATAGTCTGTTTGATTAAAAACCCTCTCCCTAAAAGAATTAGGATGGAAAAGCAAGTGAGGATGATTCCCAATATATTAACATTGTCAACAGAGACTTAGGTTAACATTTACATAAGTTTAAGGCAGGATTAGAGCAGCCATGCTGGGATGGGTCTATCAAGGTCTTTGAAGGTCTTTGGAATTCCTGAAGGTCATCCCACTGGAATCACCCTGAAGGAACACTCCGGGCTGAGGAACTGACTCCAATCCTCCCAGAGATAAGATGGCAAACTTCCCTATGAAAAGATTATGGAGATGAGCTCTCCATATCAAACAAACAACTTGACCTCTAGCCCATAGGGGCCCAAGAGCAACTGGGTTGGGCCCCAAATGGAAGTGAGAAAAAGCCAGTCTGTCGGTCCACCCCCCCCAGTCCAGGTGTATAAATATGCCTAGCCCTGGCAGCCATCTTTGGCGCCCTAGCCCCTCCTGGCACTTGTGCCACGAGTTCTTTCTAGCACCTTACCTGCTCCTCATGGATTCCATGCCTAGGGTCCATGAGTTCTGGGGTGCCCTAGCCTTCATGGCATTAGTGCCATGAGTTCTGTTTCTTGCGTACTTCTCATAGAGGCACCCTTAGCCCCTCATGGTACTCAAGGTACCAGGAATTCTTTTCTAGCTATCGGCTTCTTAGGAGTTCTTCAGGGAACCTGCCCTTCATGGCACTCAGGTGCCATGAGTCGTTTCTAGCTTCAGGAGTTCTCCAGAGTCTAGCCCCTCAGGGCACTCCACGGCTGAAGTCATTGAGTTCCAACCTTTCTCTCCTCTAATAAACTCTACCTTAATCCTCTACACGTGTTCTGGTTTCAATCTTTGACTCCAGAACACAGGAACCCTACAACATTAGGATAGTCATTTCCTGTCCCAATTGTCCTGCATCATTTGGCGACCCAGATAGGACATATGAAGGGACTGTCCCTATTGTCCTGCATCAAGTTAATATCCATACACATGTGAAACTGGATCTGCTCACCAAAATGATATGGGTTCCCTCTTGATGTGTCCAAGTTCTTGTGTTCCAGAGTCAAAGATTGAAACCAGAACAGAAAGTAGAGAATTAAAGCAGAGTTTATTAGAGGAGAGAAAGAACAGAACTCACGAACATGAATCTGCAAGAGGCAAAGGAGCCGGAGAAGTCAAGAACTCCAGAGAGGCAAGGAAACTGGAAAGACACTTACATGTAAACACGCAGTTGATGATGGACCAGGGAAAGTTTGTTGATTATGTAGTTGTGAGGTATAAATATCAGGTATTTACCTCAGAGGCTGATGACATAGTTGGATCCAGTCCACAACCGTCACCATCCTCACCCTGAGGACTCAGGAATGGGACTGTGTCACTCCAACCCCTGTCCAGCAGAAAGTAGCTAAGAACGAATGCATTGCCCCTTATCACTAATGAAAGGCTGGAATGATAGAAATCCTGCTCCTCCATCTCCCCACTTTCAGGGCAGAGCTTCTGCTTGATGGCCCAATCTTCCCTTCTTCATCTCCCCCATAGCTGGCGCTTGGAAGAGCATGTGCTTGCCTGACCCTGAGTGCTAGCAGGGTCAAAGTCAAAGACTGATCCAGGCCACACTTTCTGGACTGGGCAAAGGTCTGTGAAATCACCTCCAGACCCTACCCCTCAGTCTACCCACCAACCCTGAGTGGATAAAACCCACCATTCCCTTTTCTCTCTTTTTTCTTTTTCATATTCTCCTTCTTTCTTCTCTCCCTTTTCCTATCATGGAAAAGCAACTGAGGATGATTCCCAATATATCAACATTGTCAACAGAGGCTCAGGTTAACATTTAGGTATTAGATTTCATTAAGATGCCTTTGCACCTATTCTTCAGCCATTTAATATATTGAACTGATTTTTAGATATTAAATCAGTTATGAGTACCTGGAGTAAATTCCATTTGGCCATTATATTTAATTCTTTCATACATTTCTGGATTTAATTTGTTTTATTCTTGTGTTGCTATTTCTTTTTTTTTTTTTTAACCTGTGTGTGTGTGTATCAAAGGACGACGCTGTGTGTGCCTGTGGAAGCCCAAAGGTGACTTCAAGAATCATACTGATCCTTGTTACCTGCTCTTTGCTTTGTTCTGAACTTCTTTGATTTTTTTATTATTATTCATTTAATTGTGCATGTGTGCGCATGTATATGTGTGTGTGTGTGTGTGTGTGTGTGTAGAACCATGGGCGAATCCAGGAACCACCATGGACGCCTCCACCTCCTTGTTTACTCTGCCCCGGGATTCATAGGCTCCGCCCTACCAGCACCAGAAACGCAGGCCGCCCCCACTTCCACCCAGAGTCTATACGTGGGGTCTAGGATCCAAACTCAGGACCTTCCGCCTGCAAGGCAGAGGCTTAAACCCTGAGCCTCCTCTCCAGCCCCTTGATATTTTTTTTGAGGATTAAGGTAGAATTTATTAGAGGAGAGAAAAAATGGAACTCACGGACTCCAGACGTGGAGTGCCATGAGGGGCAGGCATCCTCTTCTGTAGTTTTCCAGGCTTTACGTTACAGGGAAGAAGTGCAGGCTGCTGCCATTTCTGCCTGACTTTTTTTTTTTTTAATTTAATTGTATTTATTTATTTGTTTGTTTTGTGTAGTGTGTGTGTGTGTGTGTGTGTGTGTGTGTGTGTGTGTGTATAACAGAGGGCATTGTGTGTCCCTGTGGAGGAGAAAGGGCATCTTCCGGAATCATCTTGGATTGCTTCTACCTCCTTTTTGCCTCATTCTGGAATTTCCCAGGTTCTACCCACCAGTGAAGTGTAAGCCACTGCCAGTTCAGACTTGTGCTTTTACATGGGATGTGGGACCCAAAATCAGAGTTTAGAATCACAGGATGTAGGGGCTGGAGAGGTGGCTCAGGGGTTAAGCCTCCGCCTTGCAGGCTGAAGGTCCTGAGTTCGGATCCCAGATCCCGCGTATAGACGCCAGGCGGAAGCGGGGGCGGCCTGCGCTTCTGGTCCTGGTAGGGCGGAGCCTGTGAATCCCGGGGCAGAAGGAGGTGGAGGCGTCCATGGTGGTTCGCGAATTCGTCCGTAGTTCTACACATACACAGACACACACACACAGACGCGCGCGCACACACACACACGCATATGCACACAGTTGAATAAATAATAATAAAAAAATTAAAAAAAAAAAAAAAGAATCACAGGATGTAGAAAAACTCCAGAGGGCTAGAAAGATGGCTCAGGGGTTAAGTCTCTACCTTTCAAGCAGAAGATCCTGAGTTCAGAACCAGATTCCACATAAAAACACCAGATGGAAATAGTGGTGGCCTGTACTTCCAGCCTTGGAAGGTGGAGCCTGGGAAACTCCAGAGCAAAAGCAAAGAAGAGGTAAAACGATCCAAAGTGAGTTCCAAACTCACTCTTGAATCTACACAGGCAAACATACAGTGCCCTTTGATACACACAGACACACACACACACACACACACACACACACACACACACAAGTAAAATTAAATTAAAATTAAAATTTCTGGGCACACATGTAAGGGATTATCTAAACTAGATTAGTTTCTGAGTGTGTTTGTGCAGATTATCCACCTTGGGATAGTTGAGAAGAGAACTCCAATCTTAACTGCAGGTGATAACATTCCAAGGGCCAGAATAATGAAAATCTTTAGGCCTTCTGATATAGCTATCCTTACCCACACTTTAAGTTTATAATCTGACAGATTATAAAATGATCACATTGATATTGATAGCTAGTACTGATAAACACAAAAGAATTCAGTGGTGGGTCTGGGGAAGTGGTTCAGTGGGTAAAATACTTACTATTCAAGCGTCATAAGCTGAGTACAAATCCCAAGAACCCATGTGAAAGCGAGATACAGTAATGTACATTATACTCCCATTGCTCCTTCAGAGAATCCCCAGAAACTTATGTACTAACTAGCCTGGTGCAGGAAGCAGTAAACAATAACAAGACCCTATCAACAGGGCTGGAGAGGTGGCTCAGGGGTTAAGCCTCCGCCTTGCAGGCGGAAGGTCCCGAGTTCGGATCCCAGATCCCACGTGTAGACGCCAGGCGGAAGCGGGGGCGGCCTGCGCTTCTGGTCCTGGTAGGGCGGAGCCTATGAATCCCGGGGCAGAAGGAGGTGGAGGCGGCCATGGTGGTTCACGAATTCGTCCGTGGTTCTACACATACACAGACACACACAGACGCGCGCGCATGCACACAGTTGAATAAATAATAAAAAAATTTAAAAAAAAAAGACCCTATCAACAAGATGGAAGGGGAAGACTGACACTGGAGGTTGTCCTATGAATCCACAAACACACTATAGGACAAGCATACTTAAACACACATGAACATGAACACATGTACACACCCACCACACACACACACACACACACACACACACACACAAACACATACACCTTAGAGTGGAATAAATGAAAAGGAAGATAGTGTGAGGCTATAATAACTCAGTGTATATTATACAAATAGTCCCTAGAAGAAATATAATGAAACAAATCAAAACATAAAGTGAGGTTACAACAACTAATAAGTTTTGATATGAAACTTAACTCCATATTTAAAAAGACACCCTTTTTCTTATTTGAAGGTATTGCGATTTCCCTGCATGTCACTGGTAAATTCACAACCAAGGAATTTAGGGAACTAAGGGAATTTTATTTTCTTATGATTCTAGATTACAGTCTTAGTCCATACCAACACCAGGTGCCGAGTGAACTGACCACATCATATCCACAGGGATTAGAGGAGCAAACCTCACTTGTCAGATTGCCATCTGCCAAAGTGTGATGAAGTATGCTGAAATGTGCCAAACTACTGAACCAGCTCCCCCATCTTATCCTCCTGCCCAGAAAATCATCCCACGCACTATGGGCTGAGTCTTTGCATATCAATCAGATAATCTCCTGCAAGCTTTCTCAGGGCTAGCCTGAACTAATTCTTCATTAATGTCCCCAAAGATCAGCCTCAAATTGTCAAGTTGACACCTATATATCTAACTAGCATAGAAGAGAAGCATTAAGTTTTTTAATGATATATTTATGCATGAACTGTTGTCTTTTTAATGGTGTGTGTATAAATGGTCTTGTCAGGATATACTTGAGACTGTAGAGACTCTGGGTGAGAAATTTTATTCTGAAGGAAAATTTCCTGAGTTCTTTTTTTTTAATTATCAAATGTGTGTGTGTGTGTGTGTGTGTGTATGTGTGTGTATCAGAGGGCACTATGTATGCCTGTGGAGGACCAGGGGTGACTTTGGGAATCACCCTGGATTACTCCACCTCCTCTTTGCTTTGCTCTGGAGTTTCCCAAACTCCACCTTCCAGGTTCAGAAGTACAGGACACCACCATTTCCTCCTGGCACTATTATGTGGGGTCTGGGATCCAAACTTAGGGTCTTCTGCTTGTGAGGCAGAGGCTTAAACCCTGAGCCATCTCTCCGGCTTTCCCTGAGTTGCTTTAAATCAAATTTAGATAGACCTTTATTTATTCTAAAGAAGTGATACTTCAAACATTGGAGAACATTTATATCCTTGATAGGGAAACACTTAAGTGAAAATCTGTTAATTTTTTTTCTTGCAATATGCCTGTACTTTTTGCTAGGTTAAGAAAAGAAAGGTAGTGGATTAGTTTCCCCTCTTAGGTTCTCACAGAGCTGATGGCCCTTTAGTACTTTTCCCCCAAAGGCACAGGGACAAAAGTAGTTAATATGTCTTCCAAGATAACATTAGTCAGAAAGTCCCTTAAATTTTTACTTGTGACAACAGAATTTTATTGACTCAATTAGTCATATCTTTGTTGAGTGAGTGGCCCATTTCTTTCCTGTTTCTGTATAAAATGGGTTTCAGAGCCATGTCTGTAGCTTCAAACCATTTCTGTAAGTTGTTCATTGTTCATAAGGATCTTAGTTATATTAGCTATAGAGTCTTTTTCTTATGCTTGTGCCTCTGTGTGGAGGGGAGGGGGGAACAAGAGGGCACTTAAGCATGTGCTCCTGTAGAGGCCCAAGAGTGACTTACTGTACCCCGTTACTGCTTTGCTCTGGGGCTTCCCGGGCTCTTCCTTCCAGGGCCAGAATTCCAGGCCACTGCAGCCGTTTCTATACAACATTTTTATGTGGGATCTGAGAATCCGAACCCAGGTCCTTTTTGTTTGCAAGGCAAAGCCTTTATTTAACCCCTAAGCCATCAACCCAATCTCAGGGTCTTCCTTTTTTAAACCAAGAATTTTCTAGGCCTTATCCCCGAAATAATAAACTCTCTGGTTTCTAGGCATTTTGATCATTACTGGTCACTACAGAAGATTTTCTTAGAAGGAGATCCTGGGTTATTAATTAAAAGAAAGAGCAAAAGTCCCATATTGAAATGTTAACATTTTTACCTGCCATAGTCAAAAATTACTAGAGGTACCTAATGGTTATCTAGTTGTGCTTTCACAGAGAACTGTGGTAGTCTCTTCAAGAGCAGCCATCATTGGAGAAATGGCCCATTCTCCCTTTAGGGATAAAATATCTGGTACAGTGGTTTCCCCCTTGGTAGGGGGGCAGAGTACTATTTCACAACTTCACAGAGGACAGTTCTTTTCCAGTGCCTTGGCTCCCCAGAGCGTGTGTCAAATATTGCTCTGTCAAAATTGGTTTTGGGGGGGTGGGGGGTAGAGAGATAGTTTCAGGAGTTAAGATTCTGTCTCAGAAGCAGAAGGACCTGACTTCAGATCCCAAATCCCATGTAAAGTCAAATAGGAGGTAAAAGCAATCCAGGATGATGCCCAAAGTCACCTTTGATCTTCTTCAGGGCCACATAGCACTGTATTTAAATTTTAATTAATTAATTTAGGTGTGTGTGTGTATGTGTGTGTACTGTGTGTGTCTATGGAGGACCAAAGATGACTTCGGGAATCATCCTGGATTGCTTTGCTCTGGGATTTTGCAGACTGGAAGTGCAGACCACTACCTGGCCTTTTTACATGGGACCCTGGATCAGAATTCAGGACCTTTTGCTTTTGCGGCACATTTTTAACCCCTGAGCCATCTCTCCAGTACCACATAGTGCCTTCTGACGCGCCCGTGCACACACACACACACACACACACACACACACACACCACATGCATGTGCAAAAACTTATTTAAAAATCCATTCTTAGGCTGACAAGCAAAAAAAAAAAAAAAATCTGCGTTCAGATCCCCAGATCCCAATGTAAAAATTATCAGGCAGATATGACATCGGCTTGTAATTCCTGCTTCTGTGGTGTGTGTGTGTGTGTGTGTGTGTGTGTGTGTGTGTGTGTGTGCGCGCGCGCGCATATCAAAGGACAAAGACATAGGCTTAACCCCTGAGCTAGCTCTCCTGCCCAACAGCTGCATTTTAAACCTCTGATAAAATGAGAACACATGGAGTCTAATAAGTTCATCTATTTGGAGATTGAAAATTATAGAATCCCCTTAGTGTCAATGTTGACAGCAGCAGAAATCCTGTTACTGAGCTGGTAAATCAGACTGGTAAAACAGAACTGAGGATGAAAATATTTCTCTTTCTCCAAGACTTCAAGTGTTACAGAAAGCAGCTAAGATGGTAGCATGAAACACCTTCAAGAGCAGACAAGGGGCTGCTGAGATGACTCAGCATGTAAAGGTCATTGCTTTGCAAACTTGACAACCTGAGTTTGATTCCTAGAACTGACATAGAAGTGGGAGACAACCGACACCACAAAGTTGTTTTCTGACCCCCCCTCTCCCTACACATGCCAGGATACACACACATGTGCAGACGTATACAGATCACCTTGATTAAACCCAATGAGTCTGAAAACAAAAAGATGCATGTGTTAAAGAGACTTGTGGAAAGAAGAGGCTAGTAGGGGGGAGGAAGACAAGAAAAACTGGCTGTTTCCATAGTCAAATCACTCTATATTCATTTATGAAACTGTCAAAGAACAAATTCAACAAAAGATTTGAAAAAATATGGGCTCGAAAGGTGATTCAGGAGTTAAACCTCTGCCTCCAAAGCAGAAAGTCCTGAGTTCAGATCCCAGGCCCCACATTAAAAACAAAAAACAAAATAAAACAAAAAATGCTGGGCAGAAATGGCAGCAACCTGCACTTCTGGCCCTGGAAGGTAGAACCTGGGAAACTCCAAAGTAAAGCAAAAAGGAGGTAGAATGATTCAGGGTGATTCCTGAAGTCATCCTTGAGCCTCCACTAGTTACACAGTGCCCTCTGATACACACACATACACACACACACACACACACACACACACACACACACACAAGAGATAACACAGCGACACACATGTGAAAAAAATAAAAATAACGAAAAAAATAAAGTTTTTGGAAAAATAAAGAAACAAATAGAAAAAGTACAGAGAACACCTTTAAGATTTCAGGGTTTGTGGGGCTGAAGAGGTGGTTCAGGGGTTAAGCCTCTGCCTTGCAGGCAGAAGGTCCTGAGTTCGGATCCTAGACCCCACATATACACGCCGGGTGGAAGCGGGGCGACCTGGGTTTTCGGTCCTGGTGGGGCGGAGCCTGTGAGTCCTGGGGCAGAGTAAACAAGGAGGAGGCGGCCCATGGCGGTTCCCGAATTCGTCCGTGGTTCTACACACACATACATGCATACACGCACACATACATGCACACACACACATACACGCGTACAATTGAATTAAAAAAAAAAAAAGATTTCAGGGTTTGAGAGTATTGAGGTGGCTATTCCTAGTGTGCTTTGGATCCAGAATGCTCTGCTTTCAGGAGTAGCTCTACCATTGTGTCTTGAGCTGCTCTTAGCACCTATGATGATGTTTCTCTAGAAAAGTCATGTATTGTTCCATCTGACACAGAAACAGCATGGGGATGAGTCCATGGGATCCTGCCTTCACTGTCAGTGCCACTCATTAAACACTGAGTGTATCTCTGGAAAAACACAACAAAACAATCAAGGAGACTGAAGAAATGAGAGAAACCAAATGGACATGGCTAAGCAGATAAGCACTAGTCAAAAACAAAACAAAACAAACATCATCAATGATGCTTCAGATAAAATCTGAACAAGCCCCAAGATGCCAGTGATGAGGGACCAGAGACACAATGGCATCCTCAGCAGCGTGAAGAGTTCTCCCAATTTTAGGGACCCCAATTCAGGCCAAATCAGGATTCATGGCTTTTACACTGAAAATAAATCCAGGACAAGCCAACATGAAGCAGAGTTAGAGATTTTCTTAAAAATACTTTAATATAGGCTTGAGCATGGGGTTATATATGACAAAGAGATACTCAGAAGAAAGTAAGACACATCCCAGAGCACATGGGTGTATACTTTTCAAAGAAGAGTTGTGGAAATTAAGAGATACCTACCTAAGTGCAGGTATTGGCTTCTTAAGGAAGAGTTGCAATTAACTGTTTTAGCATTAGACATATTTATATACCATTTTAATAACTCCCAGGTTACATCTCAAAAGGTTGCCAAGAAATTTTTTTCTTTTCTGTCTCTTTTAATAAGTGAGATTATAGGGTACTGTGGTGGTTTAAATGTGAATTCCTCCTACAGGCTCGTGTTGGTGATGTTCTTTGGGAAAATTGTGGCCCACAAATATAAAAATCTACAGTCTGGGAATTAATGAGATAAAATTAATCTGGGGAGATGGTTCACTGGGTAAAGTTCTTGCCACATTAGCATGAGGACCCAAGTTTAAACCCAAAACCTGTGTAAAACCAGGTGAAGCAGCACATGTCTGTAATCCCAGTGCTTCTATGGGAAGATAGGAAGGGAAGACAGGACTATCCCAGCTAGCCTGGCACATGCAGCATAAACAACAGCAACTAAAAGAAAACCTATTTCAAACAAGATAGAAAGTGAAGACTGACATTGGAGGTTGTTCTCTGACCTTTGCATGTGTGATATGACATGAGCATGTGTATGGTCACACACATACATGTATATATACATCATATACATGCATAGCACACTCTCTCTCTCAAACACACACACACACACACACACACACACACACACACACACACACACATACTTTTCTAAAAAGTAGGACTAGAGAGATGGCTCAGGGGCTCAGAGATGCTGGACTTGCCCAGCAAGCAGAAGGACCTGAGTTTGGATCTCAAATCCCAGGTAAAAATGCCAGGCAGGCAGCAATAGTTGTGACCTGTACTTCCAGCCCCAGAAGATGGAGTCTAGGAAACCCCAGAGCAACTGGAAGCAATGAGGGGATAAAGCAATACAAGATGAATTCCAAAGTCACTCTTGGAATATCACAGGAACACACAGTGCCCTTTTCTACACATACTTACACATTCAAAATAAAATAAAATGAAAATATAAAAAAAATAGTAAGGCCTTTTCCAAATGGATCAAGGACCTTGATATCAGGCCAGAGACTTTAAAACCATAATTGAAAGGATAGGGAACTCCCTCGAGCTGATTGGGCTAGGCCAACACTTCCTAAACAGACATCCAATGGCACAATCACTGCTACCAACTCTCAACAGTTGGGATCTTGTGAAATTAAAGAGCTTCTGTTCAGATAAAGAGATTGTCACACGAGCTCAAAGGCAACCCACAGAATGGGAGAAAATCTTCACTAACCACATATCTGACAGAGCTCTACTGTCCAGAGTGCACAAAGAACTTAGAAAATTAAACTCCAAGGAAAACACTGGCCCAATTAAAAAATGGGCCCTGGAACTTAAAAGAAACTTTACCAGGGATGAAATTAAAACGTCTAACAATTATCTTAAAAAATGCTCCACTTCCTTCGCCATCAGGGAAATGCAAATCAAAACTTCCCTGAGATATCATCTCACTCCGGTCAGGAGTACTTAACAGCTTTTTGTCTCTGGCCAGGGGGTGACATACAGTGCCCAGCAGAATGGAGTGAAGGGAATTGCAGGAGTAGCAAAACTGCAAGAGAAAATCAACAAACCACAATCCAGAACTTCAGAGACTATGTCAATCACATAGAACTAGGCCAGCCTAATCTCTCCCCATCCTGGAGCTCAGGGACATTTGCGGAAGAGGGGGCAGTAAGATTGTAAGAGCAAAAGGATGGGAGGAGCAACGATCTGCAAGATTCTCAACAATAGTTGGGGCCAAAGCAATCGTAATGGGACTTTGCATGCCCTGCGCAATGTCCAGTGCGCACTGTTGACCTCATAAAGTCTAGCATCTGTTAAGGGCACCGAGACCCCTGGAGGCAAGGGATTGACAGCCATAGTAGTGATCTTATGCTTAAGGGGAACAAGAGAAAGGGCTTATGGAAATGCCACTGGGTCCTTATATGTCATCGGAGAGGAGGACCCAATGAAGAGTTAGGCGTATACAATAAAGGACTCTCTGGGAATAGTAAAAATAGTAAGGCCTTTTAAGAATATTTCATTTATTTTGTGCGTGTATGTGTGCGTGTATCAGAGGGCACTGTGTGTCCCTGTGGAAGACCATGGGTGACTTTGGGAATTATTCTGGATTGCTTCTACCTCCTCTTGCTTCGCTTTGGCATTTCCCAGGCTCTACCCACCAGGGCCAGAAATGCAGACCATTGCCATTTCTGCCTGGCATTTGTACTCAGGACCTGGGATCTGAACTCAGGACCTTCTGCTTTCTTTGAGACAAAAATCTTAACACCTGAGCCATCTCTCCAACCCAATATAAAAGGGCTTTTGAGATAGCTGAATGGATAAGTGCCTATTACAAACCTGGACACCTGAGTTTGATCCCTAGAAGTCCACATGGTAGAAGAGAACTGATTTCTGAAAGTTGTTCTCTGACTACCATCTGTGTGTCGTGGCATACTTCTTCTCTCTTTCTCTCTTTCTCTCATAAATGAATGACATTTTTAAACTTTATTTATTTGTTATGTGTGTGTGTACACGTGCGTGTGTGTATCAGAAGGCACTGCGTGTTCCTGCGGAGGACCAAGAGTGATTCCAGGAATCATCCTGGATTGCTTCTACCTCCTTTTTGCTTCGCTCTGGGATTTCCCAGGCTCCTGCCCACCAGGGTAGAAAGTGCAGGCCTCCAGGCTTCCACCTGGCATTTTTACGTGGGCGGTTTACAAACTCAGAACCTTCCGTGTGCGAGGCAGAATCTTAACCCTTGAGTCATCTCTCCAGCCCATGAATGAAATATTTAAAAATAAATAGAGAATAGAAAAAAAAAGTGGGACTGAGGAGAAGGCTCAGGGGATAAGGTACTTTCCATGCAAATATGAGAACCAGAGTTCAGATTCCACAGCACTCACATAAAAACTGAGCACGTGGAGTAGTCCACCTGCAGTCCTAGCACTCAGGTAGCACAGAGGGAGTATCCCCAGTGCAAACTGAATAGCTAGAGTAGCCAACTGGAGAGTTCAGAGTTCGGCTGAGAGGCCTGGCTGCAATAAATGCAGAGCAATCCAGGAAAAAGTCCCCACACGCACATGCATACATGTGCACAAGCATCTAATATGTACATACACTTGCAAAAAGGCAGAAGAGAGAAATACTGATGTTTTAATATAAACAAACAAATGTAAAACTAAAGCAGATTTCATCTGTTTAAAGCAACAATACTGGGCTAGACAGATGGCTCAGGAGTCAAGACACCGCCTCGCAAACAGAAGGTCCTGAGTTTGGATCCCAGGTGCCACATAAAAATGTCGGGCAGAAAGGACAGCAGCCTGTACTTCTGGCCCTAGTGGGAAGAGCCTGGGAAATCCCAGAGTAAAGCCAAAAGGAGATAGAAACAATCCAGGATGATTCCCAAAGTCACCCTTTGTCCTCCACAGGGGACATACACTGAGTGCCCTCTGATACACACACACACACACACACACACACACACACACACACACACACACACCTTTAAAAAAAGCAACAACGATTTCTTAAGAATATGATTCTGGGGGGCTGGAAAGGTGGCTCAGAGGTTAAGCCTCCGCCTTGCAGGTGGAAGGTCTTGAGTTCATATCCTAGACCCATGTTTAGACGCCAGGCAGAAATGGGCACGGACTGCGCTTCTGGTCGTGGTAGGGTGGAGCCTGTGAATCCCGGGGCAGAGTAAACAAAGAGGTGGAGGTGGTCCATGGTGGTTCCCAAATTCGTCCATGGTTCTACATATACACACACACATATATACACATACGCACACTGATGCACAATTGAATAAAAAAAAAAATGATTCTGGGGCAGGAGAGATGGCTCAGGGGTTAAGCCATTGCCTCCCAAGCAAAAGGATGGGATCCCATGTAAAAACACTGAGCAGGAATGGTGGCAACCTGCATGCACTTCTGCTCTAGAACAAAACAAAGGAAAAGCAGAGCAAAGCAAAGGATTCCTGTCCTCGTATCACCCTTGGACCTCCATAGACACATACAGAGCCCTCTGATACACACACGCACACACACACACACACACACACACACAAATTGGCCCCTACACATATGCAAAAAAAAGAAGGTTATTCCCCTCTTTTCTTTTGTAACATTTACAAAAAGAAATTGACCTGAAATACAAGATTTGGGCTGGTGAGATGGCTCAATGGTAAAAATACTTGTCATGCCAGCCTGATGAACTGAGTTCAGTCCCTGGAATCTACAATAAACTGAGTTGGGGCTGCCACTTAGTGGTAAGCTCTTGCCTAGCACTTAATAGGCCCTAGGTCCAATCCCAAGAGCTGCTAGAAAAGCAAAGCCCAGCAAGACCAAACCAAACAAAAAACTTGTCTTCCCAGCACCCAAAGAGCCCTCAACACTCCTTCCATCCAAGTATCAGCAGGTGTAACCATTGGCTTATATGTGGGTCTCTGGGACAAAGGTTCATATACTAGAATCTTGGCCCCCAGGGTAGAGGGATCTTAAGAAGAAGTACTCTCTGCTCTGCCTTAACGGTTGAACCTTCTCTCCAGCTCCCTTCCCCAGTGTGTTTTCTATAATTCGACATACACTTAAATTTGTTTTCCCCTTTATACATCCTAATTAGTATCTGTTTTGTAAATGGAATGTTTGAATGATATTTAATCTGTTATTAACATATTTTGCTTAAATGCAATATTTCATCACTCTAAAACAAACGTAGTATCTAATATTTAATCTTGATTTGTCAATTTAACAAGATTTAAAATCGCTTAGTAGAAAAAACTTCTGGGAGTGCTTTTCAGAGAGTTTCTAGAGATGTTTAACAAGACAGGAAGCACCCCCCCCATTCATGTGCTGGGGCCTTAGACTGAATGAAAAGGAGAGAGTGAACCCAGCAATCAGTATTCACCTCTGTCTTCCACATTGTACAATATAATCAGCCAGCTGGTGTTCTTCCCACCATACCTTTCTTCCATGGCAGACTGTACTGTTAAACTGTGAGCCAAAATAAGCCCTTCCTTCCTTATCACAAAACATGCAATAGCAACAAAAAGTAGTTAATATTTGGTAGAACTTGTGAACCAAAGTTGCTGGGAACAAGCTGCATCTACATTGAGCATTCTATAAAGATTGATTGACTGATTAGAACTTCAGTGAGTGGAGAGAGTTGGAATGTTGGAGGCCCAGAGCCAAATATTCTTGGGGTTCTCTTGGACTCTTTTATTTTTTTATTCAATTGTGCGTGTGTACGCGTGTGTGTATATGTGTGTAGAACCATGGGCAAATTCAGGAACGACCATGGACTGCCTCCACCTCCTCCTGTTTATTCTGCCCTGGGATTCACAGGCTCTGCCCTACCAGGACCAGAAACGCAGGCCACCCCTGCTTCGGCCCGGCGTCTATATGTGGGGTCTAGGATCCGAACTCAGGACCTTCCGCCTGCAATGCAGAGGCTTAACCCCTGAGCCACCTCTCCAGCCCCATCTCTTGGACTCTTGAATGGCCATTTATTACCCTCTTGTGTGTGTGCCCTAACATCCTGTAACTCTTAGTCTTTGGAATGTATCAGTAGCTTCCTATCTTTTACCAAGTCAAAGCTGAGAAAGTCATCAGATAGAATTTGAGGCCTGATAGCTTAGCAGGTAAGGCACCAACTTGCAAACCTGGCCATCTGAGTTTGATCCCTGGAAGCCCCCGTGGTGAAGAACTGACTTCTTGATGGCTGAAGGCTGGAGGATTCCTGGAAAGTCTTTCTACTTCCCAGTCTCCTGTTCTGTGGTTCCTTTTATCTAGTCTGCTACTAAGAGGTTCATTGAGATCTAAGAAGGTTTCAATCGGATCTAGGGGTTCCAATCCGCTCTAGGGCTGGTCTTTGTATTGTAAATGTATCGATCCAGATAATCTCTTCAGGTGGTCTCAGCTGATCTTAGTTAATGCCAGGTGTGGTTAAGTTGACACCCAGGATTAACTATAACAGTTGTCCTCTGATCTCCACATGTGCCACGGCATACATATGTGTGCTTTTTCTGTCTGCTGCTTTCTTTCTCTCTCTCTCTTTCAAACAATGCATGAAAAAAATTTAAAATAGAATTTGAGGTCTATAGCAAAGATTTTCCCACTCTAACCCATATACCTGATATATTCACTAATGTATTTTAAAAATGTTTTTTTGAAAATGTTTTGATTTATGACATTGTGCTCGTGTGTGTGTGTGTGTGTGTGTGTGTGTGTGTGTGTGTGTGTGTATCAGAGGGCATTGTGTGTCCCTGTGGAGGACCAAGGATGACTTCAGGCTTCATCCTGGACTGTTTCTATTTTCTTTTTGCTTTACTGTTTCTATTTTCTTTTTTGCTTTGCTCTGGGAATTCCCAGGCTCCACCTTTCAGAACCGAAAGTGCAGGTCATCGCTACTTCCACCTGGCATTTCTATATGGATAGCTGGCTATATGGATAGCTGGGACTCAAACTCAGGGACTCAAACTTAGGTCCTTCTGCTTTTGAGGCAGTCTTTTTTTTTTAATTTTTATTAATTATTTATTCAATTGTGTGTGTGTGTGGTGTGTGTGCATGCGCGTGTGTATGTGTGTGTGTGTAGAACCACGGACGAATTAGGGAACCACCATGGACGCCTCCACCTCTTCCTTGTTTACTCTGCCCGGGGATTCACAGGTTCCGCCCTACCAGGACCGGAAACGCAGGCCACCCCCGCTTCTGCCCGACGTCTATACGTGGGGTCTAGGATCCGAACTCAGGACCTTCTGCCTGCAAGGCAGAGGCTTAACCCCTGAGCTACCTCTCCAGCCCCTTTGAGGCAGTCTTAACTCCTGGGCCATCTCATCAGCCTTCTTTTATTATTAAGGCAGGATCTCTCAATTAAACCCAGCTTGCCATGGTAATTCCCTATTTTTGCCTCTTTAGTGCTGGAATTGCTGGCATTCACTGACCTTGCTGACCTCCCGTCCTCATACTTGCCTATCCACTGAGCCTTCCCACAAGCAGTTGGTTCTCATTCCACCTTGTGGGTTCCAAAAGTTGAACTCACATGTGTGTACACCCACATACAGGCACTCAGCCCACACCCACAAAAACATTTAGCCTTCCTGTGTATAACTCCTTTTCAAGAAAAAAAAAAAAAAAAAGGAAACACAGGGTCTGCAATTTATTTTTAAAATGCAGTCTTTTTTTTGTATAACTAATGTACTAACAAGTGTATCTTTAGATAGCCCTGTCCTTGTGGTATTTATTACAGCTACTAATTTCAACTGATATAGAGATTGTAAATAGGCATGGGAAAAATTTTAACTTTATTTATTTATTTTGTGTGTGTGTGTGTGTGTGTGTGTGTGTGTGTGTGTGTGTATCAGAGATTTCCCAGGCTCTGAGCACCAAGGCTGGAAGTGCAGGCTGCCACTGTTTCTACCTGGCATTTTTTATGTGGGACCTGGGATTCGAACTCAGGACCTTCTGTTTTTGAGTCTTAATCCTTGAGCCATCTTCAGCCCTAGGCTTGGAAATTTAAAGCAGGCTCTTATTGATGCATAGCAAACAGTAGTTATATTTTCAGATGGGAGTTTTATTTTCATTTTTCAGTTTTCTCTGATGCAACTAATATTCTTTTCACTGATTATCACTCTGTAATTGCAAGATAAATGCTTTGTTGACATTTTTGCTTTGTTCAATGTTTCTAAATAAGCACAGTTTTTGACTAGGGAAAAAAAGAAGTGGATATGCTGACTCACACCTGAATCCCAGCACTCAGAAGGTTGAAGAAGTGAGATTGCCAGAGTTGTATGTCAGGATAGACTACTACATAATGAATTTCTGGTTACCCCAGGCTACTATTGCAGTTACTCAGCACTGTTGGTCATAAAAATCATGCAAAATAGTTTAAGGGAATAAGAGGGTTTATTTCTCTCTTAGGACAGTCTGGTTACAGTTCCTTGTCGGACTTGACAGGAGAGCCCACTGTAACACCAAGGGCCAAGGAAATTGTGTACAACATATCCACGTAACAACTGAGAGAGAACTCTCCTTGCCAGACCAGCATGTCCAGCCAAGTATGCACAAGTATGCCAATTTTCTCAAACTGTTTCCTCCATTTTATTCACCTGCCTAGGTACTAGTCCCACCCATCATGAGCTAGGCCTTCCTCATTAAGTAGACAATCTCTTGCAGGTTTGTCTGTGCTTAAAGTGTGAGATCCCTGCCTCAAAAACCAAATACTGGGGCTGAAGAGATGGCTTAGGGGTTAAGCCTTTCTTCACAAAGAGAAGGTTCTGTGTTCAGATCCTGGATCCCATGTAAATAAACGCCAGGTGGAAATAGCAGAAGTCTTGCAGAGCCTGGGAAACTTCAGAGGAAGGCAAAAAAGAGGTAGAAACAATCCGGAAAGATCCCCGAAGTCACCCTTGGGCCTCCACATGCATACGTAGTGCCCTCTGACACACACATGCACACTTCTCTCAAACAAACTACAGCAAGAATTTTGTCCTTATGTATGGATTAGCACTATCACAGGAAAGGATTTGCTATAAAAGTGAGTTCAACAAATTCATTGTTTCCTTTCTTTTTCTCCTTTTTCCCCTCCCTCATTTTCATATTCTGTCATGTTGTGATGTGGTGGGACCCTCACCAGATGCAGTCCCTTCCTGGCTGTCAGAACCATAGACAAAATAAAGTCTGTTCATTATAAATTATTCAGTCTATGGTATCCTGTTATAGCAAAAAAAGGAGGGGGGGCTAGGATTCTCCCTTAGGAAGTAAACATATCACCAGAGTATCCTGTATAGTATGGATTTTAAACTTTTCCTATTCTGTAATTCTTATCTCTAGAACTTTCCAGTGGGTTAGCCTTGGACATGACTTGGAGTGTGTTTTGAAATGATCAGAGATGACAGGAGAATGTCTCCCTTCCTTCCTAACCACACCCCAACTTCAGTGTTTGTTTACCCATCCTTCATCCTGGTGCTCCCCCTCAGGTTGTGATCCAAGGTATCATTCCAAAGGCAAGGCTTATGCCTGTGGTGCTTTTTTTTTTTTTTTTTTTTTTTCCTCCGGTGCTGGGGACCGAACCCAGGGCCTCACGCTTGCTAGGCAAGCGCTCTACCACTGAGCTAAATCCCCAACCCCCTCTTTTTTTTTTTTTTTAAACATTTTTTATTATTATTTCCGCTCATAGCCTATGGTGCTTCTGTTCTCACTTCCTCTCGCATCTCCAGCCTGGGCATCTCCATCCCGGCAGGCTGGTTCCAGTCACCGAGAGGCAGGTCTTGTGAATACCATCACAAGCCTTTGTCTTAGTCTGTTCCTGGTGCAATAACAAAATGCCATCGCACCTGCCATTCTGCTTATTGCTCTCCTACTCTCCAGTTCAGCCTGTGCCACCCACACTGACATCTGTCTGCCTTGGCCGAAGGCTGCCCTCCCGGGCACATCCAGTCCCCGTGGGTAGGATCTGGTCTCTCTATTTCCTTCAGCCCCAGAAAATCCTGCTGACCTCTCAAGCACTCACTGGATCTCATGCCCACAACTTTGCTGATGCTGTGTGTGTGTGTGTGTGTGTGTGCGCGCGTGTGTGTGTGATTACTTTTTACCCTCCAAAGCCCCTTATCACACATCAGGGGACATGGTCAGAGAGCCTTCCTGGAGGTTCACTCCATTGGACGTTTCCTCTCCTGGAGGCTGGCTTCTATCCTCTGGACCCTTATCCAGCTCTCTCAGGCAGCAATTTATGTTCAGCTAGGACATATTTCTTCCTTCTCTTCCTCCCTTTTTCCTTTCCCCTTTCCTTTTAGATAATCTTGTCATGTCCCAGACTGGCCTGGAAATCAAGATCCTCCTGCTTCAGGCCCAACTCCAGCTTCCTTTTCACCAGAAGTCATTCTCAGTTGCTCTTCCTCTTGCCTCTCAAAACTGAGGTGTGGACCCTTCAACTTGATCTGCGAGAAGGTGTACAGGTCTCCCTTGCATGCTGCTATAGGGGTGTGGCTCTCTGAACAGGGTCCTCTCAGAGGTTTAGGCAGAGAAAAGTAAATGCCAAAAGTTTCCTGAGGATGGCTGGGGGGACAGGCAAGCTTTGAGATTGGGAATCAGATTTAACCTGGAATCTCAGCAAATCAAAATATCAATGCCTTTTCATCGACCCTTTGCCTGTCTTCCCTCCTTACAATCCAGCAGGGGGCGCGGAACTTTCAGATGCCTGCTCTCCAGAAAGTAAGGAGGACCAGGCAACGGGCAGGTGAGAAAAAGGATGAGGGATAGGGAGGGAGAAAAGAAGAATGGGGGAGAGAGAGAGAGAGAGAGAGAGAGAGAGAGAGAGAGAGAGAGAGAGAGAGAGAGAGAGAGAGAGAGAGCTGGTAAGTAAGGGAATGAAGGAAAGGAGGGAATGAATGAAAAGAGTAAGGGAGAGAATGAGTGATTGAAAGAGGAGCAGGGAAGAAAAAAGTGAATGGAGGAAATAAGGGGAGAGAATGAATGAGGGAACGAATGAGTGAACGAGGGCGAGAATGGAGAAAAATGTCAGCTGTGGAGGTACTGTTAGCATAAATTGAAATGAGAAATTACTGAAATCTCAAAGGCAGTCAAGTAAGGATATTTCAAGAGACACCACTCGCAAGGAAGGACTGCACCTGGTGCTGACAAGGTGGTCCGCAATCTCCCGCCTGCCTGATGACACTTGGTGACTTTTGATTTTGCTTCTGGAAGTCCACCTCTCCCTCCCCCTGCTTTAGTATAAAATGTAAATACAAGCTGAGTTCGGGGCTAATGTCTTTGGAGAGCGCTCTGGATTCCAGAGGGCCTGTGAATTAAACTCCTCTTTTTCCACCCTTAGAAATCATTCCAGAGTAACTCCTGCAACAAAATCGTGCAATGTATGAAAAATGAGGGAGGAAATGAGTGAGAAAAGGAATGAGTGAGCGATGGAGGGGATGAGTGAGGAATGTATGAGTGACGAGGAACTGAGTGAGTGAACGAGTAAGGGAATGAATGAAGGAATGAAAGAGGGTGTAGATGAGTGAAGAAAGGAATGAAGAAGTGAATAGATGAGGGGAAAAAAAGTGAGCGAATGAGGGAGGAAATGGATGTGCGAGTGAATGAAGGAGGAAGGAGGGAGGGAAGGAAGCAATGCGTGCACAGCTCCCAGCAGCGTGCATTCTGTCATTAGCTGGTTCTCGTGCTCCGCCGCTCCAGGTGCGGGCAGCGGCGGCAGGAGCCCGGGCTGCTGTGGCGCGGTGCTCCGCCAGACCGACGTCAGCCGAGAGCCGGGCCCTGCGCGCGGCCCCGCCCCCCGGCGCCCCCCGGCGTCCAGTCGCGCCTGCGCCGAGCGCCACGTGACGGCCGCGGCCCCGCCCCGCTCCCGCGAGTGCGGCCTCAGCTTGCGGCAGCACCAGGTCAGCTGTGAGGCGTGGGCCGCGTGGGCCGGCGGGGCGGCTCCGCCGAGCGCGGGCTGCACGCCGCGGAGGGCCGTGGGGCTCGGGTGGGCTGCTGGCGCGGGAGGCCGAGGGCGGGCGCCGGCCCGAGGAGCGGGGCTTGGGGCGGGGGCGGCGGCGGCGGCCCGAGGCGAGCCCGTGGCCTGACGTGGCGGGGGCGCGACCCCCGGTGCGTGCGGCCGCGGGGCCGGGGCCTCGGCGCGCGCGGCGCCGACCATCGTCCTTGTCGCCCGGCAGGCCCGGCCCCGTCGCCTGCGGCGGCTTGGAGTGTGGCCTCCCGCCCTGGCCGCGACCCCGCCGCCGGGCGAACCTGCAACAGGCGGGCGGGGCGGGGCGGGGCGGGTGCGCGGCGTGAGGCGCTGGTCTCCGCCGCTGTCCGCGGCCCGGGCCGTGGCGGCGGGCGCTCCGCGGGGCTGGCGCGCCGGGTTTCCCGAGGACGGCCGCGGAGCTTGCGCCGTCCGTGCAGAGGCTCCTGGTCTCGGAAGAACCGACCGCCGGGTCGCTCTGTTTGGAGCCTCCTGGAGCCCGGGCTGTCACCGCCACGGAACCTGGGCCAGGTGCAACGGGCGCGACCACCGCCTGCCCGGGGCTGCTTCCCGCTGCCAGGCCCGGGGCCAGGGACGCTTCTCAGCGCTCATGAAACAGAGCTAGGCGACCCCCCCATGGAAGTTAGGACCCACCCTTCGCCCCTGGTCCTTCGTGGCACATCTTTTTTTTTTTTTAATTTTTAAAAATTTGTGGGGGGGGGCATGTGCATGTGGAAGCTTATCAGTGGGATCAGTTCATCCCATCTGTATGTTGGTTTGGGGGTCCAACTTGGGTTGTCAAGGATGACAACTGCCTTTACCTGCTGAGCTATTTCGTGGGCCCTTATCGCTAAGCTCATCTTGCTACTGCCAAGGACTGGGATTCGTTGAGAACAGATGATGATTTGGGGGGCCCTTCATAGGATTGAGAATGTCTTTTCAGTAAACAAGTGAAAATTCCTCTAAAGTGAATTTCAGTGCACAGGAAAGGAGGGAGGAAACCCAAATGTCTTGACTAGGATTGGTGAAATAAAATGTTTATCCATGCAACAGACTATGGAAGGATATGGAGTTGGAAGTAAAAGCTAATAGAAAGCAAGAAGAAATATTGAAGATATATAGTTAAGAGTCTTCTGGAAGAGTAGGTAGAAAAGTGACATGTAAGTCTATTAAAACACACATGGAAATTTTATTATTCAGATTTTACACTTTAGGAAAGTAGAGAGAATAACATTTTTATCAGATCCTTTTGTTTCTTTCTGGAGATAATCATGATTCTAAATTTGGCATTTTTGCATTCAGTATAGATAAAGTGCATATTGTTTTTTACCAGTATGTCTATATGTAAGCCATATTGGATGCTATCATTTTGCCTTCTGATTTTATAAATGAAGTTGTACTCCATGATTAGTTTTATTGATGAAGAAGCTGAGGTTTGGAGATAAAAGCCAAATGTCCAGAGCATGTGGTTAGTGAATGTGACCATAGGAGCTTAAGAGGTGTTTGTAAGAACAACCCTTGAGAAAAGCTAAGTCTTGTGAGTAGAAAAGGTGGGGCATGTTTATTGAGTTCATTAATAAGGTGATAGGTAGACATTATTGAGTGGTGCAGGAACTGGACATGTACTGAGTATGGCAAAAGTTCCTTTTTGGCAGGGAGCTCTAAGAAGGAAGCAGGGAGCTAGTGTTTTGAAAGTCAGACAGCAACTCAACGAGAACATTTTGGATCCCCTATCTATCCTGGATAGAAGTTTGGAGAGGATGAGGCCAAAGTTAGAGAAACGAGGGACCAGCGAGAGGTCTCAGAGTAAACATGTTTGCCTTCAAGCCTAAAGATGTGTTTAGTTTCCAGAACTCGGATAGTGGTAGGAGAGAACAGATTCCTCTTACAGGTTGTTCTCTAACCTCCCTACATGTGCTGTGGCAGTGTGCAGCCCCCCCCCCAAGATAAATGAGAGGGAAAGAGAGAAAAAAGGAAAGTTAAGAAAGCCAGTTGGAGCAGCATTCCTGTGCCCTGAAACCCCACACAGTGACCATAGTGGACTAAGGGAGTAGCTGTTTGAGATAGAGGAGAGGAGGAGTCAAAACCAAAGGATCTAACAGCACAGGCTTGGAAAGGAAAAGAAATCATTGAGAACTGAGATTTCAGACATGAGATGTAGCACAAAATAGAACAGCTTGAAGGACTTCTGGCTGGATTAGGCACTGAGATGGAGGTGTGATTGGGAATGCACACCCTATAGAAAAGGATGGACTAGAAGAAAGAAGAGGTTGGGAAAGGAGGAATTGTCAGAGGGCAAAGTTTCCCTAGCTGGACAGATCCTAACCCAGGTGCAGTCGGTGGGGAATATATCTTGACTTCACTCATGTCTAGGACTTTGTGAGAAAGAAGTGGAGGCTGACAAGAGGTTCTGCATTCAGGAAATAGACTGAGGAGAAACTGAACATGTGTTATACGAAGTGGTAGAATGAGAATACAGAGGTTCAGGAGGAAAAGGAGGTGGTTAGTAGGGAGAGGTGTGCCCCATTCATCAGTAAAGAGGCTTTTTGATTAATTTTATATTAGCATTTATTTTTCATTTTTGCTTTTAAAGATACAGCAGGGAATTGGAGAGAGGAAAGTAAGGTAAGAGATGAGGTAGAGATAATAGATATTGAAGGTCTTTTGACTATTCACTGCTAAGAGAACATGCAGTTGACCACAAGCCATATATTACCATCCAAACTGACTCCTATCCGGCCCCATGCAGTTATTTGTGGTGTGTATATTTCTGTATGTTAATGGTGCACACACATTTTTAGTGTGTATATTGTAGTAGGCTTGCTTCTTGGTAGGATTTCTAAGGCTTTTTGAAATCAGTTTATAGTTTTTGAGCATACAGACTAAATAATTATACAGTATTTTTTTTAAAAGATAGGGTATATCCAGGATAGCCTTGAATTCCCTTTGTATCCAAGAATGACCTTGATCTCTTGATATCTGTCCTTTACCTTCCAAGAGCTGGGATTATAGATGTGCACCACCAAGCCTGGTTTAGAAAGTAATGTAGGGCTGGTGAGATAGCTCATTGGGTAAGGTGCATTTTTGCAAACCTGAGTTTGATTCCCAGAAGCTCACAAGGTGCATCTGTCTGTCTGTCTCTGTCTCTCTCAAATTAAAGAGTTACTTTAAAAAAAAAAAAAGGAAGCTATGTAGAAATTAAAATGCGATGTGAACGATTTCTTATGCACGAAGTCTAAGTCTTGGCTTAACTCAGATCTTGGCACAAGGAGGCATGTACTAGAAATGCTAATCTGGACTCCATCTTCTGTGGAGAGTTCCAACACTGGAATATTAAGTCCAAGTTTCCTATTTTTATACACCTGTTTTTACAAGGGGGACTTCTCTTTTCATTTTTTTCTTTTTCCGGTGCTAGGATTTAAACCCAGGTCCTTATGCATTTAGGCAACTGCTCTATTGCTAAGTTACACCTTTATCCCCAGGGTATGTACCTTTATTTCCTTCCTCACAGTTGAAGAAACTGAGGCTCAGGTTTGCCATGTTGTGAGTCTTTGGCAGGGCCAGCCTTGGTTCAGTGTTGTTAGTGGTAGCCTGAGGATTCATTCACTCCTCTCCCCTTTTAGGGGTCTCTCCTCAGATAGCGATCTTCACTTGCACTGCAGAAAAGAATCTTAAGACAGGTCAGTATGGAGAAGAATTAGAATTTATTAGGCAAGAGAGAAAGAGAATATGACTTAGGTTTAAGCTTGGGTAGAGAAACAAACAACACCTGTTTAAATGTCTTTTTTTTTTTTTTATTGGAACGCTTCAGGAATTTGCGCAGGTGTTTAAATGTCTTAATAGTAGCTATCTGACCTGGGAGTGATGGCACACTCCTATAATCTCAGTACGCTAGAAGTTGAGACAAGATCACTGAATTTTTTAAAAATTGTGTGTGTGTGTATCAGAGGGCACTGTGTATCCCTGTGGAGGACCAAAGGTGACTTCAGGAATGATCCTGGATTGTTTCTACCTCCTTTTTGTTTGGCTCTGGGATTTCCTGGGATATGCCCTCCAGGACCAGAAATGCCACCACAGTTTCCTTCTGGCATTTTTACATGTCTCCTGGGATCAGAACTTAGGACCTTCTGTTTGTGAGGCAGGGTCTTAATCCCTGGAGCCGTCTCTCCAACACAAGATCACTAAGTTCGAAGCCAGCTTGGGCCACATATTGATCTGCACTCTCAAATCAAATAAACCCTATGACCATATCATCCTGAATGTTCCCAATCTTGTCAAATTAAGTAAACTAACCAACAAAAACAATAGACAACTGATGATTTTGTGATTTTTGAAGTTACATTGATCAAAGGTTATGCTTTTCAGTTTTAAAGATTAAACAAAGTTTTTAAATAACTAGCTCGTTACTTACTTTTCTTTATAAGATAGAGATAATATGAGCAGGCAGGCATGTAGAAGTTAATTCTCTTCTATCATGTAGACTCTGAGGATTTAACTCAGGTTGGGTCAGGTTTGCAAACGTGCCTTTACCTAATGCTGCACCATCTCGTCAGCCCAGAAATTTCTTTCTGTAAGTGAAATTGTGAAGTGGTTTATAAGGACATTATTTAGATATGGGGAAGAGGAGGTAAAGGTAATTCAAAGGTTCATACATTTTGGTTCATTTTGCTGTCTTAGTGTTTATTTAAGAAGATATCTATCAGAAGGAGATTCTTGTTTCTATAGGCCATGTGTAGTACTTTATCATTTGTGTTGGAATTCTTAACTCTTAGCTAGTGCAAAACAAAAACATGATTCTGGGTTGAGAGGTTGAAACAGTGAGAAGCTTTTCTTCTCTGTGTTCTCTTAATTTTCCTTGTCTTTCCTGTTTCATGTCTATCTCCCCCATCCTCATCCCCAAGGTTGAGGATCCAACCTTGGACTTCACATGTGCTAGGCAAGTGCTTTACCTCAAAATCACACCCCCATTTCCTTTAAATTTTATTTTAAAACAGGATCTTTAAGTTGTCCAGACTAACATGGAACTTATGATCCTCTTGCCTCAGCCACTAAGAAACTTTGATTATAGGCACAAGAACCATACCTGTCTCAACTCTCCTGATGTACTACTACACTTGTTAGTGCACTGAGGTAGTGCAGTAGTGAAGGTGATGTGATGGGATGAAGAAGAGGGGGTGAAAGAGACTCAGGTTATGAGGAAGAGTCCCAAGAGGGACCAGGACTGGGAAGGGAAAGCAAAGGCACAGATGAGATGGAGGGAAGCACAGCAACAGGTGCCACGGGGCACAGAACTGTCCATGCGTAGCTACAGTACCACTTGCCTGCTTACTCCTAGCCCCTTTTGCCTTGCAGCTAACCAAGGTGGTCTGAGCTGGTGTGACTTGCCAGGATGGCAGAAGAGCAGGAGTTTGCCCAGCTGTGCAAGCTGCCCACACAGCCATCTCACTCACATTGTATCAGCAACACCTACCGAAGCACACAACACTCTCAGGCCCTGCTCCGTGGGCTGCTTGCGCTGCGGGACAGTGGGATCCTCTTTGATGTTGTCCTGGTGGTAGAGGGGAGACATATTGAGGCCCATCGTATCTTGCTAGCTGCATCCTGTGATTATTTCAGGTAAGCTACCTATATCTGCTTTTTTTTCCTTATTTTTTCTTCATTTTCATGTATGTTCATGCATGTTTTGAATGTGGGTGGGCACACGTGTTAGTGGGGTTCATGTGCAGGCTTGAGGGAGGTACTGGAAATTATCCTCTTTCTATCACTCTTTTATCTCACTGTTTATGACTAGGGTCTCTAAACTCAGGGCTCACTGATGGGGCTGGTCTGGCTAGCCATCTTGCTTTGGGGATTTCCAGGCTCTACCTTCTAGGATTGAAAAGATCTGGAGATCTGAAATCTGGTTCTTTTGATTGTCTTCAGACTCTTAACTGCTGAGCTGTCTCTCCAGTCCCTTTTCTTAGTGTTTTATTAATATGTATTTACTTATGCACAAATGGATTTTA
This sequence comes from Typhlomys cinereus, assembly GCA_023101885.1. Classification (NCBI taxonomy): domain Eukaryota; kingdom Metazoa; phylum Chordata; class Mammalia; order Rodentia; family Platacanthomyidae; genus Typhlomys; species Typhlomys cinereus. The sequence goes on from JALPQD010000107.1 coordinate 1,115,763, forward strand.
TTATGACATTTTTATATATTTTTACAATATATTTTGAACATATTCACACTCCAGTGTCCACTCTGGTTTTCTTCACATTCTTGCTTATCCCCATCTTCCTAACTATATCCTCCCCCTTTTTGTATGTGTGTGTGTGTGTGTGAATAGGAGAAAAATAAAGAAAGCTCATGAGTTTCATTAGTGTTACTTAAAAGAACATGAGTTTTTTTGCAGGAATATGAATACCTTGCCAGTGGCTGTATCACTGAAGAAAGTATCTCTTTCTCTCTCAGCAACCATTAACTGCCTAAAGATAGGTGGAGGGCTTATGAGCCCCTTACCTTTTATACCTGTTCTTATAAGACAGTAACACAGGAAATCTTAACCACCAGCCAGGTGGGCTGGCATAGACAGTAGCTGGAGTCTACTAATCTCTTTGGATTCTCTCCCATTGTCTGTTGTGGAGACTCTAACAAGTCTGCCATAGAAGAAGTCTTAAGAGTTTGTTCTTCAGTTTTGCTGTCTTGGGCATGCTCTTTTTTTCAACTTATAATCATTATTGACTACTTCTAGTCAGTACTCTCCTTCTACCTTTACATGGGTTTGGGGAATTGAATTCAGGTTTATAAGGCTTTGCAGCAATCATCTTTACCTATTGAGCTATCTCATCAGACCTTTTTTTTTTAGAGGATTAAGGTAGAGTTTATTAGAGAAGAGAAAGGTTGGAACTCATGGACTCCAGATGTGGAGTGCCATGAGGAGCTAGGCCGTCTCCATGAGAAGCAGGCAGCTAGAAAAGAACCCATGGCATTGGAGTGCCATGAGAGGCCAGGGAGCCCATGAGAACTCACGGTGCCTAGGCATGGAATTCATGGAATTCATGAGGAGCAAGGAACAAGAAACAGCCATGAGGGGCTAGGGAGCCTCCAAGAGAAGTAGGCAGTTGGAAACAGACTCATGGCACTAGAGGGCCATGAGGGGTTAGATCGCCCACCAGACCTTTTTTTTTTTTTTAAACATTACTTTCTTTTTTATTTTTTATTTTTTTAATTTATTCAATTGTGCAGGTATGTGTGTGTGCGCGTATCTGTATGTGTGTGTAGAATCACGGGCAAATTCGGAAACCACCATGGATGCCTCCATCTCCTCCTTGTTTATTCTGCCCCGGGATTCACAGGCTCCGCCCACCAGGACCAGAAACGCAGGCCGCCCCCGCTTCTGCCCGGCGTCTATACGTGAGGTCTAGCATCCGAACTCAGGACCTTCCACCTACAAGGCAGAGGCTTAACCCCTGAGCCACCTCTCCAGCCCCCAGACCTATTTTTTAATATATGTGTTTATACACATTTGTGTGTGATGTGTGAGTATATGAATGGGAATATGCTCATGCTTTGGTGTGTATGTAGAAGACAGTCCTATAGGTATTGTTCTTGCCTCTCTACTTTATTTGAGACAGAGTCTCTTTACCACTGCTATATAAGATAGATTGGTTGACTTCCAACTTCTGGAGATATTTAAGCCTATGCTTCTTGTTTCCTGTAGGTATGCTGGGATGTTACTTTATCTGGGTCTTAGATAGAATCTGGGGATTTGAACTCACATCATGTTTGTGCAGTAAGCACTTTACCAGTTGAGATATCTCCCCATTTTTAGGATGTTTATTTTTTGAGACAAAGTCTCAAGCTTATCTTCAAACTATTTTATTTATTTATGAAAGAGAGGAAGGCAAGAAGCAAGAAAAGAGAGGAAGAAAGAACATATGCTTGCCATGGTGCACTGGTAGAGGTCAGAGGACAACTTTTAGAAGTCAGTTCATGTGGGCTTCAAGGATTGAACTCAGGTTACCAGGTTTTGTGAACATTCATCCTGACTCTGTAAAGGGGTTGAAGGAAAAACAGCAAGCAAACTCAGGTCATCAGGTTTACATGGAAAGTTCTTTTAACTACTGAGTCATCTTTCTTTCTTTTCACAGTTATTCAATTATTTAGTGTGTGTGTGTGTTGGGGGGGTTCACATATATGTTTGTAGAGGCCAGATATCGATGTCAGATGGTATCCTGCATCACTGTCCATCTTATTTTTTGAGACAGGTTTTCTCTTTGAACTAGGAGCTTATTATCTTGGCTTGACTGGTTGGCCAGATCTAAGGTTCTGTCTTCTCTCCGTTGGCCCTGGGGTGTGCACATGTGTGTCTATATGTATGTGCGTGTGTATACACGTGTACATATATATACCCAAGGCTGATACTTGGCATCATCCACAGTTTTTCTTCCACCTTACCCTTTTTGAAAGATGGCTAACCATCTTGGTCTGGAGGTTCCAGTCTCTACCTTCTAAGAAATTACAGGCAGGCAACCATATCTAGCTGCATTTTACATGGGATCCAAACTCTAGTTTTTCTGCTTGTGCTTGCAGCAAGAGATTTAGTGCTTAGGCATTTTCCTAACCCCCCACCCTAAACATTTTTAACTGTTTATTTTAGTAGTGTTAGATATATTCACGTTGTAAAAAATCCCTGGAAAGTTTCTTATAAAATTGAAATTCTCTACCCAGTAAACCGTAGTTCCTCTATTACCTCTACATTTTTTGGGAACTACCATTTTACTTTCCGTTTCTACTAATTTTACTATTCTTGGTACTTTGTGATGGAATTACATAGTATTTGTCCTTTTATGACTGGCTTACTCAGAGTAATGTTTTCAATGTTTATTCATGCTTTAGCATACTACAGAATTTCTTTCCACATGAAAATGTCACATTTTGTTTATTCATTGTTCATGGACATGGGGTCTACGTCTACTTCTTGGTTATTGTGAGCAATGTTGCTGTCAATGTATATGTTCAAATATCTCTTTGAGACATTTTCACTTAGCTCTTTTGGTTAGATAACCAAAAGTGGAATACTCTAATTTTTGTTGAGGAACAGCCATAGCAGTTGTATTGTTTTACATTCCCATTAGCCCAGGGATTCCGGTTTCTACCACCTCCTAACTAGCACTTGTTATTATACCCATTCCCTCCCTTTCTTCCTTTTTAAATTTTTATTTATTTTATTTATTTTGTTCTTTCAATTTTTTTAAAAAACTTTATTTGTGTGTGCTTGTGTATGTGTGGGTGCGCGCGTGCGTGTACGTGCATGTGTGTGTATCAGAGGTGTGTTCCTATGGGGGACCAAGAATGATTTAAAAAATCATCCTAGATTGCTTCTACCTCCTTTTTGCATCTCTCTGGGATTTCCTAGGCTCTACCCACCAGGGCCAAAAATACAGCCCACCATCATTTCTGCTTATAATTTTTATGTGGGACCTGGGATCTGAACTTAGGATCTTCTGCTTACAAGGCAAAATCTTAACCAGTCCTATCTCTCCAGTCCCTTTCACAATTTTATATGTAAGAATAGGTCCTTTTACTTTTTTTCATGCTGAAGACTGCACCCAAGGCCTTCATATTCTAAGCAAGCATTCTGCCACTGAGTTATATCCCAAATTCAATTTAAATTTTTTTCCCATAATTTGAATTATAAGGAAGTGGTAATGTATAAGTAAAGAATTAAATGTTGGGCTGGAGAGATGGTTCAGGGGTTAAGATTGCCTCCCAAACAGAAGGACTTGAATTTGGATCTCACATCCCACAGGAAAATGCCAGACACAAAAGGCTTGAGCTTGCACTTCAGTTCTGGTGGGCAGAGCCTGGGAAATTCCAAAGTGAAACAAAAAGGAGGTAGAAACAATCCAGGATGATTCCAGAAGTCACCCTTGTCCTCCATAGGATCACATAGTGTCCTCTGATACACACACACTGTATTAGTTAGGGTTCTCTAGAGTCACAGAATTCACAGAACGAATATATATATATATAAAATATATATTGGAAATTTATTGAGTTGGCTTACAGATATGGCTGAGGTAGTCCAGCGAAGGCTGTCAGTAGCCGAGGTGGTTCCAATGATGGCTGCCAACAGCTAGTTGCTCAGTTCGGTAGTCAAGTAGGTGCTGGCTGAAGGCTGGAGAACTCCTAGAGTCTTAGTCTAGTGGAAGGTCGAAGGAACCGGCGGCGGGAAGGAAGAACGATTCCTAGCACAGCTACAAGAAGGGATTCGTTCTCCTTGGTGGCTCCTTTTTATATGATGTAGTATTGGGAGAATCCTTTGAGAGCTTTGGAGTTCTGATAGGATCTAGGGCGTGTACTATCCTTTCAAGTAGTCTCAGTTGATCCTTTCCAGAGGTGGTCTCAGCCCAGCTTAGTTAGTGTGTCAGGTTGACACCCAGGCTGAACTATCACACACACACACACATACACACACACACGCACGCACACATGCACGCACGCACAAATAGTAGTAAAACAATTTTTTTTAGGGGCTGGAGAGATGGCTCAGAGGTTAAGACTCTGTTTCGCAAGCAGAAGGTCCTGAGATTTGATCCCAGGTTCCACTTAAAAAACGTTAGGCAGAAATGGCAGGGCCTGCACTTTCATTCAGCCTTAATGGGTGGAGCCCAAGAAATCCCAGAGCAAAGCAAAAAGGAGGTAGAAGCAATGGACGATTCCCAAGATCACACCCTTGGTCCTCCAAAGGCACGCACACATATAAATAAATAAAATATTAATTTTTTTTTCAAAAAACAAAACAAATGTTCAATTCTGACTCCCTGTATATCTGTAATCTAAGTACTCAGGAGGCTGGATAAGAATAAGGAAGTAGGGTAATACAGGATGATTTGTACTCAGTAGGTATAGGCAGGAGGAGTAATGAGTTAAAGATCATCCTCAGCTACATTGAGTTTGAGCCTGCATAAGACTCTGTCTCTGAAAAACAGAGAATTTAGTTATTTCATAATTTCATCTGATATTCTAAATTCAGATTTCCTATTATCTTATAATCTCTTTTTCCCCTTCCATTCTGGTGTCATCAGGGTGCATTCGGTGTTTCCATTCTGTGATCGTTATAGTGAATATGAGGCCAACCTGAGACTACATAGAGTAAGCCTGTCTGAAAGCAAACAAAATGAATAAGTATCCATTTAAAAAGTATCCATTTTTGGTAAAAGTGAAAATAAAAAAGGATTTGTTTCCCTGTCTGGTGTTTTATCCTATGGAAGAGTTAAAAGGTAAACACAATGAAGATCTGTATCTTTAACTTGGATCCATCAATTAGAACCATTCTGTAAAATACATTTCAGAGGAACTGTATACATCATAACATTTTAGCCCTAAAATACTTCAGTGTGCTTCAGAATGTTTTCTCACGTGTCTGAAATACTATTGTAAGTCTAAAAAAATTCAGGGCTGAAGAGAGATGGCTCAAGGGTTAAGCTTCTGCCTCAAAAGCAGAAGGGCCTGGGCTGGAGAGGTAGCTCAGGGGTTAAGCCTCTGCCTTGCAGGCAGAAGGTCCTGAGTTCGGATCCCGGATCCCACGTATAGATGCCAGGCGGAAGCGGGGGGCGGCCTGCTCTTCTGGTCCTGGTAGGGCGGAGCCTGTGAATCCCGGGGTGGAGGAAGTGGAGGCGTCCATGGTGGTTCCCGAATTCATCCGTGGTTCTACACACACACACAGACACGCGCGTGCACACATACATACGCACAAACGCACAATTGAATAAAAAAAAAAGCAGAAGGGCCTGAATTCAGATCCCAGATCCCACGTTGCTAGGTGGAAGTGGCAGTGGTCTGAACTTCTGGCCCTGGAGGCAGAGATTGAGAAACCCTATAGCAAAAGAATAAGGAAGTAGGGCAATACAGGATGATTTGTACTCAGTAGGTATAGGTAGGAGGAGTAATGAGTTAAAGATCATCCTCAGCTACATTGAGTTTGAGCCTGCATAAGACTCTGTCTCTGAAAAACAGAGAATTTAGTTATTTCATAATTTCATCTGATATTCTAAATTCAGATTTCCTATTATCTTATAATCTCTTTTCCCCCCTCCATTCTGGTGTCATCAAGGTGTATTCGGTGTTTCCATTCTGTGGTTGTTAATCCTTTTATTGTTGGATTTTTGTTTTTTCTTGGGAGAAGGTCTCATATAGCTCAAACTAGCTTTGAACTCCTGATCCTTCTGTCTATATTTAGTGCTGGGATTATAGGTGTGCATCACCAATCCTAGCTTTCCTTTTTTTTTTTTTTTTTTTGAGATAAGGACTCACTTTGTAGCCCAGGCTACTCTCTAACTTGCAACAATCCTGTCTTAGCCTTCCATGTGCTGGGATTACAGGTGTCAGTTAATCTTTTTTTTTTCAGTTTTCCTGAAAAAAGGTCATGCTATATAGACATAGATGACCTGGAACTTCCTATGTAAACCAGACTGACTCAAATTTGCAGCATTTCTACAGCTTCTGCCCCCTAAGGGCAAGGATTGTAGGCATGTGTCACCAAGCTGATCCTTTCTTAAAATGGTAGTCTTTGGCAACCCAAGTACCCACATCTATTCCAGGCCAGTGCTACCAGTGCTGCCAACACTGCTGTTACCAACACCAAGCAAGTACTAGGCAGAGGAATCAGACAAGGAAGTACATGGAATAGTAGAGTTCTTAAAAGTCCAGACCACTATAGAGTGCTTGGGGAAATGCTGCAAGAGGCTGACCACATGTGGAATTAAATACCCAAGATCAAACTTACCAGATGTGTACTCAGTCTGTAGAATTCAAGATCCACTTTAAATCCTGTGGTAGGATTTAGAGCAGACTTTAAATCTAACCAGAGGCTTTCGAGCTCTCTAAAGAGACCTCAAGCACGACTGGACATTTTATTTCAATTGTTTTTTGATTCTTTCACACTTTCATACATAAATTAATTTGTGTGTTTTCACTCCTTACTACCCAATACCATCCTCCCTCCTGTCACACTTCATACTTTCTCCTTTCCAGCTAGTCTTCCTCCTACTTTCATATCTTTTTGTGTATGCGGCCCCCTGGGTTTCACCTGGAATGCTTGTTTTGGCAAATTCCGGACATGGATGACTTATCAGTGGGTAAGTCAGTGAGTAAGCTTATTTTCTCTTGTCTAGCATTAACCTTCAATAGCCTCTCAGAGAGGTGTAGTGTCTCTTAAGATTGTCCCACTTCCATGGTGAAATTTTGATAGACTTACTATTGTGTAGATCTTCTGGAAGTGGACATTGTTTCAGTGAATTCTCAGGTAAGGTAACCTGTCATGACCAGAAGATACTGTCTGCTACCAGCCCTTCCTATCCTCAGACTCTTATGTTCTTTTTTTTTTAAAAATACTTTATTTATTTATTTATTCAATTGTGCGTGTGTGTATGTGTGTGTGTGTGTGTGTGTGTGTGTGTGTGTGTGTGTGTGTGTGTAGAACCTCGGGCGAATTCGGGAATCACCATGGACGCCTCCACCTCCTCCTTGTTTACTCTGCCCCGGGGTTCACAGGCTCCGCTCTACCAGGACTGGAAACGCAGGCCACCCTTGCTTCCGCCTGGCGTCTATACGTGGGGTCTAGGATCCGAACTCAGGACCTTCGGCTTGCAAGGCAGAGGCTTAACCCCTGAGCCACCTCTCCAGCCCCGGCCCCCAGACTCTTATATTCTTACTGTCCACTCTTCTGAAAGTTTCTTTGAACTTTGGGATAGGGGGATTTCACTTGTCCTGTTTAGAGCTGAGTACTCCACAGCCACTTATTCTCTGCACTTTGGTCAGTTTTGATTCTCTGCACCTTTTTTGCAAAAGGATGCTTCTTAGTTGATTTCTGAGAGCTTCTTTAACCTATGATTATAATGATAAGTTTTAGATGGCAATTTACTAACTACTTACTGTTAAATCTTAGTGATTTGTTTCTACTTAGGACATGTAGTCTTCCTTACTTAGCTTAATTTATAGTGCCAGGCATATGTTCCCTGACAGAAAGTGGGTCTTAAATCTAATCAGAGAGTAGTTGGTTACCCCCATACTGTATATGCCATTATTACACCAGTGATCAGCTCTTGCCAGAATGGTTATTATTGTAGTTTGTAGCATTCACAGCTGGGTGAGACTCTTGATCACTTTTCTTTCCCAGTAGCCTACATCATAACTTTTGGAACTATGAAAATTGACCAGCAAGGAGAAAACTTCTAGATCCATTCCAGCTTCTTTTCTCCATGTGGATAGATAATGTAAAAGGTCACTGTGCTCTTTGTAATAAACTATTTCTCTAACCTGAATATTTCTTAAGATGGTATTTTTGAGGAGAATTGTCACAAACCAATTATAAACTTCAAAAGAAAAAAAATCTAAGGAGTATGGTCAGAAAATTATTGAAAAGAAAAGTAACAAAAGGAGACTAACCCTATCCTGTATTAGAAATACATTCGTATTTCTTTTTTTGAAATTTGTAACTGATTCTGTTGGGAAAGAGAAGGAAAGTACTCCTGGATACAAGAAAGGCGGTTCAGAAACATGATAAATGTAGCAGAATGTGATTAAAGAAATGGCATTATGAATCGGGAGTGACAGAGGGGCATCAACATTGCCCTCTGGAAGAACAAGATTGGAACCTTGATTCATACTTTAAACCAAAATTAATTCCACATGCGTCACCAGTTGTTTCTGTTTTGTAGTGCTGAGGATAAAGTGCATATGCTAGGCAGGTGCTGTTACCGAGAAACATATACAGCTTTGGGGCTTTTGTTTTATTTTGTTTTAGTGTGTAGTGTGTGTGTGTGTATGTGGTGTGTATATGTGTGTGCATGGCTGTGCACACCTATGCAAGTACATGAGAGAACAGTGTTCGACCACAGATATCTTGATATTTCTGTCTTCATCTTATTTTTTATTCTTGAAATAGAATCTCTTACTGAACTCATAGCTTATGGCTATAGTCATACTGTCTGAATGTGCCCAATCTTGTCTAAATCTGGGTCTCATTTATTGACTAGATGGGCTTCTGGCCATGATCCCCTGGGATCCTCCTGTCTCCATCTCTCAGCACTGGAATTGTAGGTATGCACTCTCAGCTTTCTTATGGATCCTGGAGATACAAACTTAAGTCCACAGAGTCATATCCTCAGCCCCCAAAGTCTGAGTCTAAGTGTTTAAACAGTAAGCTAGAAAAAAATATGAGGAAATGTTTTCTAATATAATCTTAGAAGGAAAAAACCTTCCTAAGTTTGACATTTGTAGCAATTACTCTGAAGGGGTGCCCATAAATTCACAACCAAATGGCTTAAGGGAACAAAGTGTTGCTTACGATTGTCTAGTACAGTTTTTGTCCAGTTTGGCAGGAGACCTCATACCAACACCAGGGGCCAAGGGAACTGGCCACACACCATATCCATTGGTGAGGCAGGTACAGTCTTCATTTTCCAGATCAGCATGTATACCAAAGATTGCCAACTTCCTTAACCAGGCCCCTTTTTATCTTATTCTCCTGCCTAGGGACCAGTTTTACCCACTATGGGCTGGGCCTTCCCCGTCATTTAGACTACAGATTTATTCAGAATTACTAGTAATTCTTTACAAATATGTCCAAAGTGTGAACCTTTGTCAAGTTGACACCTGCATCTAACTATGACAACATTAAACTAAATAATAAAAAATGATACATTTGACTATGTTTAAAACAAACAGCTGAGTGTGGTAATGCACATTTATAATTTCAATACTAAGAAGGATTGTAAGTTTGATGCCATTCTGAGCTACAAAGAAAGAACACATCTTATTTCTCCTAAAGAATTTCCTTTTGTAAATTAAGTTGTAACGTGTTTTTTAAAAGTTCATTATTTAGACTTTGGAACAAGAGAGGAGTGCTAATATGATAAAACTCAAAAGTTATAAATAAACATTCTGACCCTAAGAAAGCATAATTCATTTGTTATTTTTAAGTTCTTTGAGATGTCTTTAGAAAAACACAGTATAACTGGGAAATTTTGGTTTTGTCAATTGTACTGGAGTTTCTTAACTTTTGGTCAGCAGGAAAAGCAAACTAGATCCTAGGAAAAGGGGCTTGCTTCCCTTCTCATATTCCCTTAATTTTCCTATCTTTCCATCCTGTCTGAGTATTCCAGCATTTGGTAGAATTTCATTAAATATATGTTAAATGCAGTGACTCTTTCTAAACACTGGCAAGTCAGATACTGGTCTGCTCACAGAAGATTCCTGGGGCCAATGGAGAGAGAACCAGGTGATTTCTAGGATGCTGCCCAAGTTTGGTAGGCTTCTTTTGTAGGCTGATTCAGAGCATAGCACAGTCAGCCTTCCAGTGTGCAGACTGCCAATCAGCGTTGCTACCAGCACTTGGTCCCTTCTGAGTGGTATGTGTGTATGTGTAACCCACACTGGTATTCTGACTAATATAACTCCAAATGCCTGTTTCTTTGCCTTGCAGAGGAATGTTTGCTGGAGGATTGAAGGAGATGGAACAGGAAGAGGTTCTGATCCATGGTGTGTCCTACAATGCCATGTGTCAAATCATGCATTTCATATACACCTCTGAATTAGAGCTCAGCCTGAGCAATGTGCAGGAGACCTTGGTTGCTGCCTGCCAACTTCAGGTAAGGCTTGACTTGATGAGCAAAGCAAACTCATACCTCAGGGTTTTCCTTGAACATTTGTGATGCCTTCTAGGCAGTAACATTGGTATGAAGTAGTCAGGAAGGCCAGCACACCAAATGTGGGACAACATAGAAGAGGGAGAGATCTTTGTGTTGAGCCTTCAAAGTTGAAGGACAAAGATTCTCAGTGTCCCTGTCCTGTCCTTCCTTTTTCTGTACTTTACTCTTTTTTTTTTAGCATTTATTTATTTATTTGGGTGTGGGACTGTGTACATGCCACAGCACATGAGTGAAGGTCAGGAAATCAGAGAACAAATTAAAATTTATTTATTTATTTATTTATTGATTGATTGATTGATTGATTGATTGATTGTGTGTATGTGTTTGTGTGTGTGTGTGTGTGTATACCCGGGTGGGTGTGTGTGGACGATTTGGAAAGTAGAGGGTGCTACCATTTCTGAAGTTTTTTTATTTGGGATCTGGGATCTGAACTGAGGACCTTCTGCTTTCAAAGAAGAGTCTTTACCCCTGAGAGATCTCTTTAGCCCTTTTATTTATTTTTTTATTATTTATTTGTTTATTGCGTATATGCATGTTTGTGTGTGTATCAGAGGGCACTGTGTGTCCCTGTGGAAGACCAAGGGTGACTTCAGGAATCATCCTGGATTCCACTTTCTTTTTGCTTTGCTATGGGATTTTCCAGGCTCTGCCCACCAGGACCAGAAGTGCAGGCAGCCTTCATTTCCACATGGTGTTTTTACATGGGACCCGAGATCTGAACTCAGGACCTTCTGCTTGTGAGGCAGAATCATAACCCCTAGCCATCTTTCCAGCCCATCAGAGAATAATTTTGTGGATTAGATTCTGGGGACTAGACTCAAGTCATCAAGCTTGTTAGCAAGTGCCTTTACTTGCTGAAACATCTCACTAACTAACCCCACCTATTCTCTCTCTGTCTCTGTCTCTCACACACTCTCTAAGATAGGGTCTTACTCTAGCTCATTCTGTCTTGCTGACCTGTAACTCACTATGGAGGTTAAGATGGCTTGAACCCATGGTAGTCCTCCTGCCTCAGCCTCCAACGTGCCAAACCAAAGTTGTTTTTTTTTTTTTTTTACTCTTTATACTGTTTTCCTTCCTCTCGCCTAATTTCCCTGCTAGGAAAATGAGGCTTTTATTTCTGTGGACTGTGTGCTGTGATGTCTGGTGCTGTTGAGCATCCCCTGCCCCACCGCACACGCACATGTTTTCTGCCTACCAGCTATGCTTGATTCTCTTGCTTGCTCCCTCCCCTTCCCCAACCTGTGTGTGTGTGTGTGCACGTGCGTTGTTTTGTTGTATATACCAGAAGGCACTTGAGTGTGTCTGTGAAGGTCCAAGAGTGACATTGGGAATCATTCTGGATTGCTGTATTTGCTTTGCTCTGGGGTTTCTCATGTTCTACCTCCAAAGGTGGAAGTGCAGGTTACCACCATTTTCATCTGGCATTTTTACATGGGATTTGGGGATGTAAACTCAGGTCATTTTGCTTTCAGAGCAAAAGCTTTAACCTCCCCAGCCTTGCTTCTTTTAAAAGAAAGTTTTTTGAGAGAGAAGGAAAGGGGAGAGAGATGATGAGAACATGCACACATGCATAGACCACTGCTCATGATTGACTCTCACATTGTTTCCCAAAACCTGTCTTCAGTACTCAAGTCCATGATAGATGTAGTGTTTTAGTAGGGGCTAGCAGGATGACCTAGTAGATAATGTACTTTTGCATAGGCCTAACAACCTGAGTTCCATCCCCAGAGCTTACATATTAGGAGAGAACTGATTTCTGAAGATTGTCTTCTGTCTTCATGGGTGCATGTGACATATCTACATTTTTTTCTCTCTCTTTTTTTTTTTATTTATTCAATTGTGTGTGTGTGTGTGTGTGTGTGTGTGTAGAACCACGGACGAATCCCGGAGTCTATACATGGGATCTGGGATCCGAACTCAGGACCTTCTGCCTGCAAGGCAAAGGCTTAACCCCTGAGCCACCTCTCCAGCCCTTTTTTTTTTTTTTCTCTCTTAACAAGTAAATAAATGAAATTTTAAAAAAGTAAATAGTATTTTAGGAAATAGAGGCCAAGCAGAAGTGCCTACTAAAGGATAAAACTCTCAAATGAGAATGTTCAGAACATATAGAGCACCTTGGGGAATCCCATATAGGCTATATATTTTCCTGATGGATTGTAAGTGTCCGTTAATCCTTTAGTACATCATCTAACAAGTAAACAATCTAAAGAAATTTTGAGTATTTATTAGTAAGGTTCATATATTAGCAGAATTCCTTGGGAAATTAGTCCCAGGGCTCCATGTGGATACCAAAATTAAGAGTGCTCAGGTACCTTACCTTTGCATATAACCTAAGTCCATGCTTCATATATACTTTAAATCATCTCCAGAATGCTGTAATATTTAATACCAATATTATATCAACGATTGTTACATGTATATTGTATTCATGGAATATGGTGGTGCATACTTACAATTCAAGTACTGAAGAAGTGTTATGAGGCAGAAGTTCAAGGTCATATTGAGCTTCTAGTGAGTTCAAGGCCAACTGGGCTATATCAGATGTGGTCTCAAAAAATAGTTATATGGCATCACTTATTGCTTACTGATATTTATTTTTTTAAATGCTTTTTTTATTCAGATCATAGATTTTCTTTTTAAATGTAGTGCTGGGAACTGAGCTCAGGTCCCTGAACATGCTTGTAAGTGTTCTTTGTCACTGAGTTCCTGGCTGCCAGTTGTATGGTATTTTATAGGAAATAATGATGAGAAAAAAGATCTGGGAGATGACTCAGAGGTTAAAGTTTTTGCCTCATAAGCAAAAGAACCTGAGTTCGGATCCCCACATTGCACATAAAAATGCTGGATGGGGGCCTGAAATTCCAATTCCAGAAGGCAGAGCCTGGAAGACTCCAGTGCAAAGTAATGAAGAGATAAAATAATCCAACATTATTTTCAGTGTCCCCTTTGGGCCTCCATAGGCTCACAACACTCAAGTGTTTTCTTGTGTGCACACATGCATCTGTTCAATATGGGTGGGGTTGTTTATTTTAAATTGATCTGGCACTGGGCATGGTGACACATACCTTTAATCCCAACACTAGGGAGGCTGAGGCAGGAAGATTATGAGTTCAAAACCAGCCTGAACTGTATAGCAGGACCTCATCACAAACAAAAACAAGTGTGTGTGTGTGTGTGTGTGTGTGTGTGTGTGTGTGTGTAACCTAAGGTTGGTTGCATCTTCAGAAGTGGATTCTGTGTATAGACAGAACCAACTATATTCCATTTTTAGAGAAACCCTAAAAAGATGTTTTCCTAAAGAATTATTAGTATTATGTCTATTATCCAGACAGTTTTCCCTTTGTCTCTTTTTTTACCAGTTTTGCTGTAAGATTCCAGGGTGTCCTTGAATAATTTTCCGGGCTCTGTTGCCTGATTCTCAGCTTCTTCACTCCTCAGTACCATCCCTTCCCTGGTCTACCTTTCTTCACTTCAGTGATCTGTGTAGCTGGGGACAAGTAATGCCACCACCTGGGAACTCTGTACTCACTGAAGTTGAGTGGGTCTTTCAGCTTACCCGAGGGCAACAGGATGGCTTGCCATCTTTTCAAAATTCTGAATTTTGGGATGGGTGCTGGTATTTGGGAACTTGCTGACAGTTCTAACTACATGGAAGTGAGTAGCAATGAGGCCTGGCCTAGAAGGCTTGGTCTGCAGTTTTAGCTGAGATGCCTGTTACAAGAGTTCTGGCAGGAAAGAAGAGGTTACATTTTGGGTATTAGCTCTTTTGGAAAAGTAAGCTCTTCTAGAGAGTTCTGGTATAGTAGCAGGGACTGATCTTAGGCTCTTTCTAAATAAGAATGTTGGAAGTAATGACAATTTGTGTCATTTCCTACTTCTTGAGAGTACTTTTGATACTACAGGTAGGTGATGTATAGCAAGGATCCTGTCCGTGTCAAATGGTTCCTGTGCAGTTATTCTTAGGATATTCCTCCCTATTTTATTCCTGTTTTATAGATAAGGAAACAGGCTCTGAGAGGTTAATAAATTAATGTGTGTGTGTGTGTGTGTGTGTGTGTCTCTGTGTCTCTGTGTCTCTGTGTTTCTGTGTGTGTCTGTGTCTCTCTGTCTGTCTGTGTCAGAGGGCACTGTGTGTGCCTGTGGAGGCCCAAAGGTGACTTCTGGAATCACTCTGGATCGCTTCTACTTCCTATTTGTTTTGCTGTGGAGTTTCCCAGGCTCAGCCTTCCAGGATCAAAGTACAGGCTGCCACCATTTCTGTCTGGCATTTGTATGTGGGATATGGGGTCTGAACTCAGGACTTTCTGCTTGTGAGACAGAGTCTTAACCCCTGAGCCATATCTCCAGCCCTACTTAGAGTTCTTTACAAACTTGGTTTGCTTTATGTTTTGCAAGGCAGAAGCTTAATTCTTGAGCCATCTCTTCAGCCCCATAACTTTTGTTTTCATACCATGTTTCAAACTAAGTCAGATAGTCTTAGTCCTTCTCCATATCAGGAAAGGTTGGAGACAGTTGCGGGGAGTGTCTACTTTGCTTACCCTACACAAGGAGACCAGCTGAGGGGGCCAGTTGTGTAAGTTTTATTTTTGCTGTCATCCTGTCTCATCTCTACTTGTTGTTCTATAGTTCAGGCTTGAGGGATGTCCTTCTTTTTGCAGATCCCAGAAATTATTCACTTCTGCTGTGACTTCCTCATGTCCTGGGTTGATGAGGAGAATATCCTTGATGTCTACCGACTGGCAGAACTCTTTGACTTGAGTCGCCTGACCCAGCAGCTGGACACCTACATCCTCAAAAACTTTGTGGCTTTCTCAAGGACTGACAAGTACCGCCAGCTTCCCTTGGAGAAAGTCTACTCCCTCCTCAGCAGCAATCGCTTAGAGGTGTCCTGTGAGACTGAGGTGTACGAAGGGGCTCTGCTCTACCATTACCCTTTGGAGCAGGTGCAGGCTGATCAGATCTCACTGAATGAACCCCCCAAGCTCCTTGAGACTGTGCGGTTTCCCCTGATGGAAGCCGAGGTCCTTCAGCGGCTACATGACAAGCTAGGCCCTAGCCCACTGAGGGACACGGTGGCCAGTGCCCTTCTGTATCACCGGAATGAGAGCCTACAACCCAGCCTCCAGGGACCACAGACGGAGTTACGCTCAGACTTCCAGTGTGTTGTAGGCTTTGGGGGCATTTACTCCACACCATCCACAGTCCTCAGTGACCAAGCCAAGTACCTGAATCCCCTGCTGGGAGAGTGGAAACACTTCACTGCCTCCCTGGCTCCCCGCATGTCCAACCAAGGCATTGCGGTGCTCAACAACTTCGTGTACTTGATTGGAGGAGACAACAATGTCCAAGGATTCCGAGCAGAGTCCCGATGCTGGAGGTAGGAAAAAGCACTTGCCATTGCCTTGTCAGCAGGTGACACCGTGGTGCAGTTGATTACTGTGAGAACTGTTTAGGTCAAATCACTACAGACCTGATTCTTCCATATGCCTTTCATGTGAGCATTGTAGCTTCTTTGGACCCCTGTTTTATTACATGATGTCCAGATGAGGGCTAGAGAGATGGCTCAGGGCTAAACTTCGGTCTTGCAAGCAGAAGGTTCTGAGTTTGAATTCCATATCCCATGTAAAAATGCCAGACAGAAATGGCAGTGGCCTGCACTTTTATCCTTGGAAGGCAGAGCCTGAGAAACTCTAGAGCAAAGCAAAGAGGAGGTAGAATAACCCAGTGTGATTCCCAAAGTCACCCTGGCTTCCAGAGGTGCACACAGTGCTGATTCACACTAATTCTAATTGCTTTGGTGTGCATACTGCTTCTGACTTTACCAGTTAGGCTATGATCCCAGAGATCCATTTCTTTGAGCAGAATAACAGACATAGGTCAAGTTCCCAGTGAATTCCGTCACCATTGAGTTTCAAGGAACTTCTCTATTAACTTTGGTGCATGTGGAAAGTTCTTCCCACCCCCCACCCTTACAGGCTAAGGAATGATGCTGTAGAGAACATCTCTGGCTAGATGCCAACCCAGTTCATGTTTATGTTCATGTTCATGTTCACTCAAGTTCTCTCTTCTGCTGTAAGGGTAGGGGTGGGTCTAACCTGTCCTTACTATTTGGTAATTCTTGATCACAGCATGTTGATTTTAATGAGGAAGAAAAATACCATTCCTTAGGCCCTTCTGGACTCCTGCTCTCAGGAAGCAATCACCTTTGTTAAACTGGTGAGAGTCAAACCCGCCTATATCATGTTGTAGTTATACAGGAGTAATAGCAGAGTTCAGAAAACAGAAAATTACTTTCTGTTCATCATTGCTGAATACTGTCTCCAATGTGTGGGGTTTGCTTTGGCTTCCTCTGGCCAAATTTGAAAACTTTCTTTTTTAAGAGACTAGGTTTCTAGCAATGAGGCCAAAACCAAGAGAAACTCACAGAGCTACAGAGATCTTTCCAGATCTGGTCCTTGAGAGAAGGTGGAAACATATGGATGTCTACCAGAAGGGTTAGGTTTTTTTACTGGGCTGCCCTTTTTATGAATGCTAGAGCCTCTACCTACTCCTGCACTCTAGCCCTCCTGTTGTATAGTCTCTTCTCATGGACTTGTGAGAAGAGCCTAGTTACTTTTAACCACTGTAATTAATAACCACAGGCTTGAACTCCAGGCTGGAGTTGGATCACCATGACAAGTGGATTTGGCAAGATCTTCAAGGAAGCAAGAATTTTTTTTTTTAATTTCTTTCACTCATACAAAGTTGATAAGTACCCATTCCCCTCCCTCCCTCCACCCCTCCCATAACCCTCCCTTTCTCCTTTTCCCCTTTCTTTCCCCCCTCTCTCCCTTTCTTCCAGTGCTTGCACCTCCCATTCTGGAGCATTCTTTAGTGTGCATGTCAAAATTCCCTCTGGGTCCTCCTCTCTGATGAGGTGTAAGGACTCAGTGGCATTGCCTAGAGCTCTTTCTTGTGTTCCCCTTTAGTATAGGAACACTATTGTGGTTGTTAATCCCTTGCTTCTAAGGATCATAATGCTTGTGATCCATGCTAGACTATGGGGGTTCAATGATATGTTGGTCATTGTGCAGGTCATGCAAAGTCCTATTATGATTACTTTGGCCCTAACTTGTATGGAGTATTTTGCATATCATTGCTCCTTCCCATCTTTAGGCTCTTACAATCTTACTCCCCCCACTTCGCAAATTTCCCTGAGCTTAGGATAGAGAGAGATTAAGCTGGCCTGGTTCCAGGTAGTTGATGTAGAGTCTCTGATTTTCTGAATTAGGAAGCAGGAATTTATGGGTGGTGGTGTTAGGGAGGATCATGGCTTACATGCAAGCTGACCAAGGTGTATCTCTGCAGAATGAAAGCTTCACTCATCTCCCAGCCAACTCAAAATTTTCAGGACTAGGGATATAGCTCACTTTTTTTTAGAGTGCTTGCCTAGCATGTGCAAGGTCCTGGATTTCATCCCCACTTGAGTTCAAGGGCAGTCTGGAAACTTTGTGAGACCCTGTGAAAAGATGAAAAGTGCAAGAAAGGATTGGGGATGGATGTAGCTCAGTGGTAGAATGTTTGCCTAGCATACATGAAGTCCTCGTTTTAATCTCTAGTATTGCAGTGTACATGCATGCATTTCTATCCACATACTATTATCAGTTGTGGAAATGCTTATGTCATGTAAATACAGAAGAAAATTTATCAAGTTTGACAAGAATCTTCAGAATATTTTTGAAACAGCTCTAGATCTCATTTGTCTTGTAATAATTTGCCAATTCAAATATCTGAATTATCTTGGTTCTACTTAGTTTTTATTGTTACTATAACAAATATCACAGACTGAGTGACTTAAAAACAAAACACTGTTTCTCATTGTCTCTGTCCAAATATTATTTCTCATTGTTTCCATTCTGGGAACTCATCAGATTGAGTCCTGGTTAGGACTCTTTATTGCTGTGTGGAGAGAGAGTGAGCTCTAGTTTCTAACACTCAATTGTGCATGACCCATCCTAGTGTCTCCACACCCAAAACCTGATTATCTCCCTGTGTCTTAGTTATTTTTTCCTATTGCTGTGATAAAATACTCTGACAAAAGCAACTTAAGGAAGAAAGGGTTTGTTCTGGCTCGCAGGTCAAGGGTGCAGTAATCATGATAGTGAAGTCAAGTAGCAGGAGCTTGAGGCATATTACATCCCACACTCAGGAAGCAGAAAGTAATGATCATGCTCAGCTTACTTCTTCCTTTTTTATACAGTCTAGGATCCCAGAACAGGGGCTGGTTCTACCCATAGTGAGCAGGTCTTCCCATATCAGTTCCCTCTACATGTCCAGAAGCCCATCTCCTGAGTAATGCTAGATCTTATCACATTGACAATTGAGATGGCTAATCCGAAAATACTGTCACATTTAGAGTTAGGACTTGTACATGGGTATTTTGTAGGCTACAAACATTCAGTTCATAGCAGTCCTAAAGTTGATTTATTATCTTATATGTAATACAGAAGTTTGGACTGAGGAGATGGCTCAGTAAAAGCCAAGCATGGCAGCATTAGTATATAACTCCAGAGCTGGATGGAGTCAAGAGTGGTAGAGACAGGAAGATCCCAGGGACTTGTTGGCCAGTCAGGCTAGCCAACATAGCAAGTCCTGGGTCCAATGGAGACATCGTCTCATAAAACTAATATGAAGAATTATGTAAAAAGATATCCAACATTGGCACACACACATACAAAACATCAAAGCTTACTTTTAATTAAAAATAATATTAATTGAGGATCTATTCTGACAAAGTAGAAATTTAAAGGGAAATATAGTGGCTCATTCCTGTAATTCTGACATTTGGGAGGTGGAGGCAGGAGGAGCAGAATTTCAGGGTTATCCTTGGCTACATAAGGAGTTTGAGGTCAGCCTGAGCTACATAAGATCGTATCTCAAAACAAAACAAAAACCAAATAGATTTGGGGTATGGCAACTGCATACAAATCTGACAACCTGAGTTTGATCCTCAGAGCCCACATGATAGGAGAAGGGAAGAAGAGAAGAAGAGAACCAACTTTTAGAAGTTGGCACTTGCATTCTCTGCCTAACTTTCTCTCTTCCTACCTCCCTCATTTTCTACTCCCTCCCTCCCCCCCTCAAATAAATATTAAAAAAAAAAAACAGTGGCTGGAGAGATGGCTCACAAGCAGAAGGTCATTAGTTTGGATCCCAGATTCCATGTAAAAACGCCAGGCAGAAATGGTGGCAGCTTGCATTTCCAGCCCTGGAAGGCAGAACCTGGGAAACTCCAGAACAAAGCAAATAGAAGATAGAAGCAATTCAGGGTGATTCCTGAAGTCACCCTTGAGCCTCCACAGACATACACAGTGCCTTCTGATATATACAGACACAGACAGGCACGCGCGCACACACACACACACACATTTTTTTTTATTAATACATTTATTATTATTTCAGCTCATACAAACTTTTTTTTATTATTATTATTATTTATTCAACTGTGCGCATGTGCATGTGTATGTGTGCTCTCGTGTGTGCGTGTGTCTAGAACCACGGACGAATCGCAAACCACCATGGGCGCCTCCACCTCCTTCTGCCCCAGGATTCACAGGCTCCGCCCTACCAGGACCAGAAGCACAGGCAGCCCCCACTTCCGCCTGGCGTCTATACGTGGGATCCGGGATCTGAACTCAGGACCTTCTGCCTGCAAGGCAGAGGCTTAACCCCTGAGCCACCTCTCCAGCCCCTCATACAAACTTAATAGGTACACCAGTTCCCTCCCTCCCTCCTCCTCCCCCCGAACTCCCTGCTCTCCCTCCCCTCACCCCTGCCGCCCCATCCCCCCGTGCCTTCCGCCCCAATTCCCAGAGTCCTTTCTTGTGCATGCCTGACTCTCCTCTGGGTCCTCTCTCCAATGACGTACAAGGACCCAGTGACATTTCCCTGAACCCTTTCCTGTGTTCCCCTTAAGCATAGGAACACTACTGTGGCTGTCAATCCCTTGCCTCCAAGGATCTTGGTGCCTTTAGCAGATGCTAGACTTTGTGAGGTCAATAGTGTGTTGGACATTGCGCCGGGCATGCAATATCCAATTATGATTGCTTAGGCCCTAACTTGACACACACACATCTTTAAAAAAAGAAAAAGTTACTCCAATAAAGAAGAGGTCAGTTGGACATGGTGGTACACACCTATAATCTTCATTTCACATTTGGGAAGCTAAGGCAGGAGGATTGGGTATTCAAGGCTAGCTTAGTGTACATAGTAAACTCAAAATACTTTTAATAAGCAACTCTTGAGTGCTCAGTTCTAAATGAGACATCTATATCACTCCTCCAAGGCTCAGGGAACATCATGAAATGG
Source organism: Typhlomys cinereus (assembly GCA_023101885.1). NCBI lineage: Eukaryota > Metazoa > Chordata > Mammalia > Rodentia > Platacanthomyidae > Typhlomys > Typhlomys cinereus. Next base: position 1,136,629 of record JALPQD010000107.1, read on the forward strand.
AAAAAAAATAAAGAGGGTGAGAAAGAATGATGTGAAATGCTGCCTTCTAGTCATGACATGATTATTATCCCATGAATCACAGCTGTGATGGTTACCTGCATAAGACTGGGCCCAGCAATATTCCATCATCTGTAAAGTAGTAGCTCATGAGGCTTTCTGAGGAGCTATAGGCAGTTCGTAATTGTCTGAGGAGGGAGTGTGTGTGGTGTGGCCACTGTAAGTTGCTTTTGCTTAAGTATATAACTCCTTGTCCATGCTCATGCAAGCAATCCTAATTACAGTAGGGCACCCCCCCCCAAAAAAAAGACAGGAAAGTTAGAAGGGGATTTGTTGGGAAGAAGGAATTTGGTGGAAGTGGAATAAGCATAACAGGGAACACGCTCAGTGTATTTGATGTATATATGAAAATACTTTTTTTTTTTTTAAAGTAAGGTACGGACAGGACACAGGAAGGAAATAAAATCTAAAACCCTATAGTCTCAGTGAATATGTATTTCCTTAAGTCTAAAGCTGTAAGACACAAAGGAACATAGTCTATGAAACAAGAATGCGGGAATCAGAGATAAGCAGGTGGAAACATCCAAAAGGCCTTATTTAACTCTGATAGGGAAGTGGATTCTGACACAGACTGATCTGAAAATTGAGGAGGGGCATGTATATAAAGGGGCACAGTGCATAGGAAAGGCAGCAGACAGCCCATCTAACCAGTTAAGGGCCTCTGTGAGTCTGAATTGGCTGATGCGCCCATTTCCATCTCAAACACCACCTTCTCAGGAAGATTTTCTTAGTGGCTAGAAGAGAGCTCTGCTTCCTCCTCCCCACCTATCATCCCAATCTCCTGCTGACTGATAGATCATGCTCATTAATTTCCTGTCATTCATTTTTCATGGGATCTGTCATTATTATAAGCATTAATTTGTTCTATTTGGCTCCTTTCCCCTTCAGTAGAAGTAACAAGATCCTGTTCTCTAGTTTCTTCTGGTTCCTGCACTGAGTATGTGCCTCATCTATACTGGGTGGCAAGTACATATTTGTAAAGTAGACAAGTGCCTTCCTCACTGGTTGTCCTTTGTTGTCTTCACTCAGCACATAGTGCATGTCTGCTCTTAAAAGGATGCTACTTGAAATCTAGGAATGTAGTTTTTAAGGCATAAGTTAACAAGTTCACCAAGTAGTCCAGAGCAGCCTCAAACTGTTCAGCCTTTTTGTCTTAGCCTCTCAGGTACTAAAATTATAGACATTTTGGCCCTCATGACAACTTTTCTAGGCAGGCAATGTTACCACATTGGGCAAGTATAGAAACAGGTGAAAGGTAATGCCCCTAGTATGCCCAGTTGCTTGGAATAGAGTCTCTCTTTTGGTGGCTCCAAGTCATGCACCTACTTCCTATTTTCCTGTTCGGTGGGAAGGAGTCAGCCAAGGGGCAGAAACAAGAAGCAACGGCTGCAGATCATGTTTGACTAGTGCTATGGGTGAAGAAAGAAGTGTCTTCATTGTCCAGCTGTTGTGAGCAATTTCCCCTGGAGAAAAAAGGGGCAGGTTGATTTTGGATCAGTGAGATGGTTCAGCAGGCAAAGGCACCTGCACACAAACCTGATAACTTGAGTTCAATTTTTTGAGCCCACATAGAACCAACTACTGAAAGCTGTCCTTTAATCACACACATGCTTTAGTATGTGCTTGCACATTTTTTTTTGAAATTTTAATTTTTTTTTATTACTTCCGCTCATACAAACTTAACAGGTACACTGGTCCCCTCCCTCCCTCCACCTCCCCCCGAGCCCCTGCTCCCCCCCTTGTACTTGCACATTGTGTGTGTGTGTGTGTGTGTGTGTGTGTGTGTCCAGGAATCCACTTATAGATGAAACCTCTGGGGTGGTTTGTAGTCCACCCAATTGCCCTCCTCCCGCACCCCCGCACCCCGCACCCACCCCCACCCCTACCACAATACTGGGGATTAAACCCAGAACTTTTTATGTACTAGGCAAGCATTCTACTACTAAGCTACAACTCCAATCCTATAGTTACATTTTCTAAGGTATATATGTGGGCACACTTATGTTCAGGTGTATTGCACTTACTGGCATGGCTCAGGGTCATCACATCCTAGCAGATTGGAACTGCCAGGCCAGGATGGGGGATGTTCAAACTAGGCTTCAGCAAAGGGGAGGAGGGTGGAGTAGGAAGTACAGATGTGAAGGGTAATCTACTCTCTTGGTCAGTGACATACTGTCCTCATGTCCTCCAAAGGTATGACCCAAGGCACAACCGCTGGTTCCAGATCCAGTCCTTACAGCAAGAGCATGCAGACCTATGTGTATGTGTTGTGGGCAAGTATATCTACGCTGTGGCGGGCCGTGACTATCACAATGACCTGAATGCTGTGGAGCGCTATGATCCTTCTACCAACTCCTGGGCCTATGTGGCTCCCCTCAAGAGAGAGGTAAGGAAGCCCTCCAAGAGGAACCTTCCCAGTTTCCTTCCACAGACTGTGCCAAGGTCAGTACTAATCCTAGGTCAGGAAACTAGGTCTGGTAAGCAGAGCCCATGTCCATCTCAGGATCCTGATGGCATGTGCCAGTGGGCCTCTAAGGAGGTGTCACATTAAGCATTCAGACCTTAATTCCTCGGCCATTGATCCTCCTGAGTCTGCATGCTGATACTATTCACTCATATCTGTAAGTTTCTTTATTATAGACATAAAATGCTGGGCAGTGGGTCAGAAATATGGCTCAGGGATTAAGCCTCTGCCTCACAAGCAGAAGGTTCTGGGTTTGGATCCCAGATCCCACGTAAAAATGCTAGGCAGCAGCTTATACTTCCAGCTTGTACTTTCAGCTCTGGAAGGCAGAGCCTGGGAAGCATCAGAGCAAAGCAAAGAGAGGATAATGCAATCCAGGGTGATTCCTAAAGTTACCCTTAGCCCTCCATAGGCACACACAGTGTCCTCTGATACACACACAGAGAAACACATAGATACATGCACAAAAATAAAATTAAAAATACACACACACACACACACACACACACACACACACACAATACTGGGCAGATTCTAGCCCTGGGAGGCTGAGCCTGGGAAACCTCAGAGCAAAACAATAAAGAGGTAGAAAAGTCCAAAGTAGAAACAAGGAGACCCTTGGACCTACACAAGCTCACATTCAAGTTCCCTATTCTACACCACACACACACACTGCAAAAAAAATTACATTTATTATACAAAGGTGATGCTTTAAAAGGGAGGTGCTTCTCATTTGTGTTACAAAGGTGATGCTTTAAAGGGGAGGTGCTTCTCATTTGTGCCTTACAACCCAAATTCTGTTAACAGACCTATTTGCAGAAAAACACCTGCTCTAGGCTGACACTCTTAGGAATCCCCGAACACTCCTGTGCCAGAGGATGGGGTGCTTCCAGGCATGGTCTGTGCTCCCTTGGGCCTTGAAAGGAGCTCTCACCTTTAGAACTTAACACTACTTGCCATTTTTCTCCCTTCCCCAGTCGTTTGGACTGGGAACTGAGACTTTAATCTTAACCATATTGGGAATTGGATCTCCCTGATGGGCCCATTTTCCTACCCAGGTCACAGCACAACCTGGCAGATTCTTGTTTTCTTTCTGTTGGCAGCTGCATGCTCTCAACTGTGGTGAGCCACTTGCTCTTCAGCTTTTTTTAGGGAAAAGAAGTTCTGCCCTAGTCCTAGAGAAAGAAGTACATTTTTTTTGAGGATTAAGGTAGAGTTTATTGGAGAAGAGAAAGGTTGGAACTCATGGACTCCAGACGTGGAGTGCCATGAGGAGCCAGGGCGCCTCCATGAGAAGCAGACATGAAACAGAGCTCATGGCACTAGGGGCTAGGGAGCCCATGAGAATTTACAGTGCCTAGACATGGAATTCATGAGGAGCAAGGAACATGAAACAGACTCATGGCACTGGAGTGCCATGAGGGGCTAGATTGCCTCCAAGAGAAGTAGGCAGCTAGAAACGGACTCATGGCACTAAAGGGCCATGAGGGACTAGATCGCCCAAGAAGTACATTTTTTCACGGAAAAGAACTAGATTCCCATTTCAGGAGTTTGCAGAGCGTCTTTAAAGGAAAGACTTGTGCTATTAATTTGGGACTGAGTAGAAGCCGCAGTTCTTTGACTTGACCACACTGGGGCAGTCTTAGCCTTCAGTCTGCTGTACCTTCTTGAGCAGTCAACTTCCTTAATTTATGCAGTCATCCCTTCTACTAACCAGCCTTTATGTGCCAAATTATGGAGAATCAGTGGTGATAAGAATCAACAACCCCACCTCCAGTGTGGGGTTCATCCATGCAGGGGAGACTATTATTAATCACCCAACAGTGATACAACTAAATGATAACTAAAGTGAGTGGAATGACAGAAGAAATAGATCTGAAAATACTCTGAACTGTTGAGGATTTTTGCAGGTTAACCGGAGATATACTATTTGGGGAAATGTCCATCTGAGCAGATATTTGAGTAAGACCTAAGCAACAACCATTTGCAGGCGGGGACTTTGCAATCTATTTAGAAAAGGAGAAGCCTGAAGACCACTTGTAAAAATCAGGAAACCTAGAGATCCTGAGTAGAAGCAAGGAGGACCATGTTGGGACATGTGCTGTACTATGGCTGGATCAAGACTGTAGAAGTACAGCAAAGTGGGAGGACTAAGAAATGGTTTGGAGGTCCCTCAAAATGGTTCATAGATTTAAAGGTAAAATGTAAAATTAAAGCTTTTAGGAAAAAAAAATGGCATGGTGAACACACTTGTAATCGTAGTGCTGGGAGGAAGAGAGAGGAGGATCACAGCATGTTTGAAGCTGGCCAGGTCTCCACAGCCTGTTCCAGAGCAACCAGGGCTATACAGCAAGATCTTTTCTCAAAAACAAAACAATAGAAAAACAGAACAAACATTTAAGAATCTTCAGGATCTGGGACTACATGTGTTTTTAGACTTTATTTAAAATATATAAGGTATGAAAAAGAAAAACTGATAAATTGGATCTTTTCAAAATTAAAAACCCTTGTTTGCAAAAGATTTTCTTTTCTTTTTTTTAGGATTAAGGTAGAGTTGATTAGAGGAGAGTAAGGTCGGAACTCATGGATTCCAGAAGTGGAGTGCCATGAGGGGCTAGGACGCCGAAGAACTCATGGTGCCTAGGCATGGAATCCATGAGGAGCAAGGAACAAGAAATGGACTCATGGCACTGGAGTGCCATGAGGGGGTAGGGCACCTGCAAAAGATTTTCTTACGATGAAAGAGGACTGGAGAGGTGGCTCAGGGGCTAAGCCTCCACCTTGTAAGCAAAAAGTCCTGAATGCAGGTCCTGGATCTCACATAAACACATAAGGCTAGAAATGGTGGCTTGTAAGGGTCCTGAAAGGTGGAGTCTGTGAAACTCCAGAGGAAAGCAAAAAGGAAGTAGCCCAATCCAGGGTAATTCCTGAAGTCATCCTTGGGCCTCCACAAACATACACAGTGCCCTTTTATTCACACAGACAAATATTGCTAACCATACAGGGAAGTTTGATCAGTCATACTTTGCGTCTCAAAATGTAAAGTAATGGGGCTGGAGAGGTGGCTCAGGGGTTAAGCCTCTGCCTTGCAGGCAGAAGGTCCTGAGTTCGGATCCCAGATCCCATGTATACACGCCAGGCAGAAGCAGGGGTGGCCTGCGCTTCTGGTCCTGGTAGGGCGGAGCCTGTAAATCCTGGGGCAGAAGGAGGTGGAGGCGTCCATGGTGGTTCCCGAATTCGTCCGTGGTTCTACACACACACACACACACACACACACATACACACGCGCGTGCGCGCACATACATATGCACACACGCACAATTGAATAAAAAAAATTTTTTTTTAAATGTAAAGTAGGATATTTTCTGGAAAAGAGTGGCATTTTTGTCTAGTCACCAGGCAACTCAATAGTTACCATTTTGGGGCTTAGCCCAAAAAGATGAAAACTTTTTTTTTGTAAAGAGATTAATAGTGGGCTGGAGAGGTGGCTCAGGGGTTAAGCCTCCGCCTTGCAGGCGGAAGGTCCTGAGTTCGGTTCCCAGATCCCACGTATAGACGCCAGGCGGAAGCGGGGGCGGCCTGCGCTTCTGGTCCTGGTAGGGCGGAGGCGTCCATGAAGGTTCGCGAATTCGTCCGTGGTTCTACACACACACAGACACACGCACACACACAGACACACGCGTGCACATACACACGCACATGCGCACAGTTGAATAAGTAATAAAAAAAAAGAGATTAATAGTTTTATTAGTGATCATAGCAAGAAATTGAATTAACCAGGCATTAAATAAACCGTGGTAGGTACATAGCAATGAAAAGGAAACAACTAAAGGTAATGATGAATCTGTGTAGGGATACAAAGTCAGTTCTAAAAGGTTCTGTTTTGTTTTCATAACATTCTTGAAATGACAGCATAATAGAAATGGGGAAGAGCTTTCTGGTTGCCTGAGATTAAATGTAGAGGGTTGAAACAGAAGAGAAATGAATAATTATTGTCAGCTTAAATGAACAACAAAGAAACCTGACTCTACAGAACAAAGTGTTTATTCAAGAACCACAAAGATAGACAATGTGGAATACATGTGCCATAGCAGACCATGGGCAAGTATGTCCAAGGTGAATAGCAAGGGGGTAATTTTTAAAGATAGAAACCTACTCGGGGGCAAACTTTGTTGGCTGCAGGAGCTCATCGTGGGAGTTGGTGATTACTTATTGGTAAGGCTGATTGTGGTAGTTGACTTTTCTGAAGTTTTGTTTGTTTCAGATCTTATTGTTAGCATTTATTCATGAGCTTTCCTTTGTGCCTCTTAGATCCATTTGGTTTGCATTTGACATAAGTGAGTCTATTTTTCTTTTAATATTTTAAGTGTGTGTGTGTGTGTGTGTGTGTGTGTGTATGTTTATCAGAGGGCACTGTGTGTCCCTTTGGAGGCCCAAGGGTGACTTTGGGAATCATCTTGGATTACTTTTAACTCCTTTTTGCTTCACTTTGGTATTTCTCAGGCTCTGTCCTCCAGGCTGGTAGTGTAGGCTGCTTCTGTTTTCCAGCTGGCACTTAAACATGGGACCTGGGATCAGAACTCAGGACCTTCTACTTTCGAGATAAGAGTCTTAACCCCTGAGCCATCTCTCCAGCCCAATTCTACTTTTCACATACTAAAAGGGCCCTGGAAAATATTGGCAGTGATTGGAATGTTCTGGGACTATATTAATAATAGTGTCCTGATGAGGATGTTATAACATAATTACATAAACACTCTTTTTCTTTCACTTACATGTGCATCTCTGATCTTGAAAGTTTAATAGAAAACAAAAATAACTTCCCCAGACTGCCCCCAGCGATAAGGGAAGATCCAAACTTGAAGTGCATATTCTGATTACTGTTCTGTATACCTCTCCAGCTTCTTTTGTTGCCAACATTTTATTCACATTTTACCAACCCCTGTCACAGCCCCGGAAACTCCACATCCCTTAGAACTCCTTTCTCCACAAACAAACATTGCCTTCCCTTGGCTATGTGTGAATAGAGTTTAGAGGGGCAGGTTCTGGTAAAGGTACATGTGGTAGGTGGTTCACAGGGAGACCTGACAAACTGGAAGTGGAGAACCTTGTGAGCAGTGAAGACGGCAATCAAGAGCATTGGGTGTCCTTTTTTTCCTTACCATATATACCATCATGGAAATAATAGTGTTCGTTGTACATTTGTCCCATAGTGGGTTGATTTCAGGACTGTTCAAGGATAGTGAAATCCATGAGGCTGAAGTTTGAGTAAGACCTTAACATCCAAGCCTGACCTGCTGGAACAGGCCTGTAATTCCAGCTACTTGGAAGGCTGAGCTAGGAAGATCAAAAGCTCAGAGCCAACTCTAGCTACAAAATGAGTTCAAGGTCCTAACTTTTTCAACATAAAAAAATAGGGGCTAGAATATATTTCAGTAGGTAAAGTTCCTGCCTACAACATATAAATCCCTGAGTTCAGTCCTAGCACCATATAAACTTGTGGCACACATCTGTAATCTTAGCACCTGGGGGAGTAAGGATCAGAAGTTCAAAGTCATCCCCAAATGCATAGCAATAAATAGTAAAAAGAAGACTGGCAATGTACCTTGGTGGTAGGATACATGCCTTTAGATGCCTGAGTTAAAGCCCCAATACCAAAACAAAACAAAAAATGCCCTATGTATCCATCGTTTAGGTCACCTAGATTACTAGTACAATATAAATGATATGTAAATCACTTTTTTTCTAGGGAATAATGACAAGGAAATAAAATCTATACATATTCAGTACATACACAACATATTCATTTGGGCATTTTCAGCCAAATTTAGTGAAAGAGAGATGTGGGACCCATGGATATAGAGGACAAATTGTATTTGCTTTGTGTCTCTTTTTTTTTCCTCCCAACATCAAATTTCCTGTGGGTGGACACCATCTGTAGACTGTTCTGGAAAGTTTGGCCTGTGGGAACAGGGGAGGCATGGAGCCCATGTAATGTAAAGCAGGTCATTATTGCCTGTGTGCTGTGGCTTTCTCTGGTAGCTTGGAAAAAGAGGCCTGGACTTTTGGGGTTTTCCCTATCCAAATGTGTTTTTGTTTCATAACCCAGTACTGCAACAAAATACCTACACAGCTATCTTAACAGAGGAAGGAGTTTTATTCATTTTACAATCCAGGTTGTAGTCCATCGTGGCAGAAGAGTCACAGCTTCAGAAGCTGAAGAAACCAATCACATCACACCCACAGTAGAAGCAGAGAGCAAGGACCAGTGTATGCATGCTTGTTTGTCTATCAGTGAACCAGTGCTCAGATAATTTTCTTATACAGGGAATGGTATCTCCCACAATGCTTAGGTCATTCTACCTCAATAGTCAAGACAATCATCTCTAGACTTGCCCAAGGGCCTACCTCAATCTAGAAAATGTCTCTCAATTGTACTCAGATACTTAAGTCTTAGTATCAATCAACCATACTAACCATCACAGGGTGTTTTTTTAGGAGAAAAAAAAAGACAAAGATCATGTTTGTTCTCTGGGTTTATAAATGTGTCCTCTGTTGGGAAGAGGTCAGAGTCAACAAGTAGGACAGTATGTCCAGACTGGATCGGGGTAAATTCTCTCCTTAGGAGGGAAGTCAGATGTGGTGAAACTTTAATGTGTTGTCAGTCAGATGCAGGATGGTGGTAGCATCAGCAAAAACTGCCTGGTCACCCTCCTCACTGCCCTCTTGCTTACTCCCTGCCCTCCCTGGTTCTCTTTGGTGGCTCCAAACAGGTGTATGCCCATGCAGGCGCCACACTGCAGGGGAAGATGTATATTACCTGTGGTCGCAGAAGGGAGGACTACCTGAAAGAGACACATTGCTACGACCCAGGAAGCAACACATGGCAGACCCTAGCCGACGGGCCTGTGCGACGGGCCTGGCACGGCATGGCCACTCTTCTTGACAAGCTTTTTGTGATTGGAGGCAGCAACATCGATGCTGGCTACAGGAGGGATGTGCATCAGGTAAGTCTGGTCAAGGGTTGCCCACTCAGGTTATTCAGAGCAAACTTAGGTTCATGGCGAATATAGTAGAAGAACCAGGGCATTCCCATGTACCCTCTGCCTCCTTATACACAGCAAACGTGCTCCATGAATCCTCCATCAAAAGAGCACATGTGTTAGACTTAAAAAATCCAAACCAATACATTATCATCCTAACCCACAGTTTATATAAAAGCTCATACTTAGTGTTATACAGTCTATTAGTTTGGACAAATGTGTACTGACATGTACCTTCCATTATTGTATGAGACAGAGTAGTTTTATTTGTGCCTTTAGTTATTAAATGTAACAAAAGTGAACACAGCCACATTGTAGAACCTCTGAAGAAGAACAGAGATGGGTAAGGAAAAACATTTTTAACTGTACCCCTGCACCGCAGGTTTTTGTTCTTTCTGCCAATGAGTAGCTTCTGTCTATTTATAGTTAAAGGTTCCCAAACCACATGTGGGAACCTATGCATAGGCCGCTGTCATTTCCACCTGACATTTTTTACGTGGAATCCAAACTCAGGTCCTTCTGCTTTCGAGGCAGAGACTTAACTCCTGAGCTACTTCTCCAGCCCTGTTTATCTTTTATTTTGAAATAAGGTTTCTCTAAGTCAATCAAATTGACTTTGAACTCACTCTGTAGTCCATGTAGAACTCATAACTTGGCAATCTCCCTGCCTTAACCTCTTTTTTTTAATACAAAGTTTCTAATTATTTTTTTAATTTTATTTATTCATTCATTTAGTGTGTGTGTGTATCAGAAGGCATTTGTGTCTCTGTGGAGGATCAAGAGTGACTTCCAGGAATTATCCTGGATTGCTTCTACCTCCTTGCTTCGCTCTGGGATTTCCCAGGCTGGAAGTGCAGGCTGCTGCCATTTCTGCCTGGCATTTTTACATGGGACCGGGGATCTGAACTCGGAATCTTCTGCTTGAGATGCAGGGTCTTAACCCCTGAGCCATCTCTCTAACCCTCCTTAAGTTTTAAGAAAGTTCCTTTGTGTGTATGCTGTGTTTGGGTGTTGCATATGGAAGTGTGTGTTACAGATAGGTGTACATTTGCATGTGGGCGTGTATACAAGAGGGCATTTGAGTATGTGTGCCTGTGAAGAACCAAGGTAACATTGGGAATCATTCTGCACTATTCTTCCACCTTATTGCTTTGTTCTGGCATTTCCCAGGCTCCACTTTCCAGGGCTGGAATTACAGACCTCCACCACGACTGCCTAGCATTTTTTATGTGTGATCCAGGGGTCCAAACTCAGTCCTTTTGCTTGAGAGGCAAAATCTGTAACCACTGAACAATCTCCCCAGCCCTGCCTTGGTCTCCTTAAATAACTAGGATTATAGGCCTGTACCAGTGGGCCCTGTTAACAAGTCTTATAACTACTGCTTTTCCCTATCCTCAATGCTGTGCTGCATCAGTTGGATTAATCTAAACTATTCCATATCACATTGTGTATAAAAGCTTTGAAGAGTTGTCAGGTATTTTGGTTTCTCTCTTTAGGTTCGTGAAGTGATTTCCAAGGTTTTCAGTTCCCACTCCAGGGTGTTGATAAACTTTGGAGGTATTAACACTTGGCCATCTGGACTTATTTAACAGTTCTTCCCATGGTGAGAACCTTGCCAGTATATTGATCTCCCTTTGTTGCCATCACAAATCACCACCAGCCTAAATAACATAAATTTATTGAGGTTCTGTAAGTCATAAGTCCAACGGACTGACATCAAGGCGTTACTAGGGTATCCTTTCATGAATGACCTAGGGAAGAATCTGTTTTCTTACTTACTTGTGCTGTTGGCAGAATTTAATCTGTGGTGGTTACAGGACAATCTCATTGGTTGTCAGCAGAAGACCTTTCTTTGCTTCAAGATAACTGCTGTCTCTGGCCTAAGAACACTTCAGTTCAACTTGCAAGGGTGGACAAAGTCCTCTTTGCTATCCCTTCTGCTTAACTTTTTCTTAATGCGTTTCAAAAAGTGCAATTAAAGACATTCTTCTATTTATGACAGTTTAATATTATTGTCATAAATAGCAAATACTCTTTTAAAGATGGGTTCACCAACCTTAAGTTTTATGATTTCTTTCCCCCTAGCGGTTGCTGTTACCAGTTAATATTTTGGTTTTGCATTTCTTGGAGTATTCATAGGTTGTACATTTTTTTCCAAGTTTTTGTTTACTATTTCTGGTAATTTTGAAAAGAAAGTTGATGGTCATGATTAGTTAGCAAGTGACTCCTTCCTCACACAGTCTTCATTATTGAGGGGTAATGTGAAGGAGAGAAAGATGTTAAATAGAATCCATGGCCTCAGCTCTTGTCACTGGAGAAGGGAGAGACATGGAAGATCATCACGTGCGGAGAGGGAGAAGCCTGCACACTAGGGAGCACCAGGCTGTCTGTGAGAGGGAAGCTGGAGGATGGCCTGTGACCAATGAGGCTGACAGAATGGTGATGTTCCAGGTGAGTGTTCTTGAGTGGGCTTGATGCAGAATTGGACAGCTAACTCTAGGTGGGCCAGAGTGTTGTCTTGGCTCACGGACAGGATGTGCTTTCTGAGAACCTATTTCAAAGGGTGGCAGGTAACTAAGGCACCTGTGGTGAACTGGGAGCCTGTCCCAGCATCTCCCTGGGTTGACCCTGGCCTTGACTTTGCAGGTGGCCTGCTACAGCTGTACCTCTGGGCAGTGGTCATCGGTCTGCCCTCTCCCAGCTGGGCATGGTGAGCCTGGCATTGCTGTATTAGACAACAGGATATACGTGCTGGGTGGTCGCTCTCACAACCGTGGCAGCCGCACAGGCTATGTGCACATCTACGACATGGAGAAGGACTGCTGGGAGGAGGGGCCCCAGCTAGACAATTCCATCTCAGGCCTGGCAGCCTGCGTGCTCACCCTGCCTCGTTCCTTGCTCCGTGAGGCACCTCGTGGAACCCCCAACCGCAGCCCGGCAGATGCGGACTTTGCCTCTGAAGTGATGAGTGTGTCAGACTGGGAAGAGTTTGACAACTCCAGCGAGGACTAAGGCTCTGCAAGGCTCTGGTGCCTGGTGTCAGGGAGGGGTCCAGAGATAGTGAGACCAGGGGCCTAAGCCAGGAAACCTGACTTCAGGGTGGGGGCCCTTCTCTAGGCCCACTGCTTACCATCTGCCCTTTCTCCACTCAGTTCTCTTAGGCAGCCTGCTGCAAACATTTGCAGACTCCTGAGACAGTGAACTATGTGAGAGTGGGAAGTACTCAAAAGGCTGCTATTTGAGGGAATGACCAGGCTTATCCTCTGTGAACCCAGACTTCCCCTTCCTTCTTTGAGTCTGGTTCCTGTTAAACTAAGATCTCTTCTGCAAGAGGTTCTGGGAACTGGCTTTTCTGGATATCCATTGAGACCCATGGCTTTTTTTTTTTTTTTTTTTTTTTTTTCTTCTGTGAACAGGGTGGGCTGGTAAGTAGCCCCAATTGCCTGTAGCAGAATCGAGTGATAGGGGAGCTTCCAAAGGTTAAAGAAGAAAGAGAAGAGCCTAGTTATCAGGGACTGGTTCTAGGGGTTGAGGAAATTTCCCCCATTGCTGGTGTTTCTGATCCCATGTTGTTGATAAATGAAATAAAACATTATGTAAAAGATGTTGACTCTTCCTGTGGTTACATTTTTGGTTCTGTTCCATTCTAGTCAATGCTTCTTAGTGACATCCAGGGATGTGAACTTTCAGGTCCCCTTTTCCTGGGAGATGGGCTATGGCGGGGAAATTGAGGTCCCATGTTCTAAGCCAAGTGGCACCAGAAGATCACTACCCTGCCTTAAAGGGAAGAACGGTAAGATTTCCAAGCTGAAAGAGTGCTGGTTACCAGGAACTGGGACCTGCCCTAGTTGGGTGACAAGTAACCAGGGCCTCTAAAACATGTCTTAGGGTTCGCTAGTTCCTGCTGCCCTGTCTCTACCAGTCCCTCTTTAGCTGCTTCAGACTCTGGCTCTGGACTGTTATGATGGAAACTGCTTTCCAAGGATTCTGGTGCTGAAGGAATAACTTGGTCTCATCCTCCTTTAGCCCTGAACAGTTCGCTTTTCTGGCTGCCTTAGCCAGCTCCAGTTAGAAAGCTCTGAGGGCTGCGTGTGCTGCTCACGGGAGAAAATTTACCTAGCATATGTTCCATCTTCCATTTTTGCCACTAGCACTGAAAAGAAAAACTGCACACACACACACACACACACACACACACACACAGTGAGGCAGTATAACTCATTAAGCCAAGCACAGGACTGATTGTGAGATGCCTGTGGAGGACCACTCTCCACTTCCTGCTTCCCACAGGTTTCTCAGGTGATCCTTGGGTGTGTGATTTTGGGGGCTGCAGTGGGATGGCAGCTGGGACTTCCCTACCTGCCTCAATTCCCTCTCCTACCTTGGAGCTGTCAGGCTTATCATGGTCCATCACCAGTCTTGCTATTCAGCTCAGCTCTGGCCCTCACAAAGGTTTATTTCATCACAACACCTCCACTGCCTGCTTCAGACTCTGCATCTGCAGATTCCTACCACATCCCCTTCCCAAAGCGTGGTCAAATTAACAAAGGCAGTATGATGGAGGAGAGTGGGTAGTAGTGATTAACTGCTCTGGGGGTCCTATTCTGATCCTCTGAAGACTGGATTGGAAACTTTAGAGTTGATGTTTACCCTCAGAGCACATATTTTACCTCTCTGTCTTGGGACCTGAATACTCAGAGGAAGCATGACACACAGTATCTCAGGCCACATCCTTCAATGTCATCTCCCATGGGGGTAGAAGTCCCACTCTTCAATCTCAGTACTTCTGTGTCTCTGCTATAATCTAGCAGGCCAGAAAAATAGCTTCCCTGCTATAACTACACCTAACTACTCTTCATATGTCCCCAATCTGATGGCATTGTTCCCACCTAAGCCAAGCACAGCCAAAATTTACTGATGGCTTTTGGTTGCTGACGGGGTAGGAAACCCACTAAAGTCTAGAAACTACGAAGGGTGAAGAGTACTCTTGACAGAGGCCGGGTAATCACTGGCCTGCTGCTGCTGCTCCATGAGGCCCATTCAGCATACTTGGCCACTCCCTCTTTCTGTCCCTGAACTACCAATGCCCTCTACTATGCTATTCTCTCTTACTGTAAACCCCCTCCAAATCTGCCACCATAGCCACCTATGGCATGATTGGATCTAGCTGGCCACAGATCTTAGTCTGCACAGTGGTCAGTCCAGGTGTTGATGTGGCTCTGGGTCTGGCAAGGAGATAAATGGTCCTTCATTCCATCTGTACTTCTTAGTCTAACACTGGGAGAGTAGTGACAGAGACAGAATGATACTGCCTATGACACTCAAAGTTACCATCCACAATTGCCCCAAGAGTTGAACATACAAGGCCAAAATGTATCCTGTGTGTCCTGGTAGGGGCCTGACTTGGCTGGTAGAGTGGGCAAGGGGTTGCTAGGATTGAAACACTTAACTTTGGTGTGGGAGCATCAGGGACTTCTTTGTACCCTTTGGTGAGATGCTGGCAGATGTGAAACCAGAAAGGCCCATATGGATGGACATAGATGCGAAGATAAAGATGTAAAACTCCTGAGAGGCTCTGGTAAGGGGTGTGTGGTGTCAGGATATTATTCAGGTTGTGCCCTTCATAAACTTCAGGAATGGAGTCATGTCTGGAAGAAGGGGACAAATTGATTAATTTAGAGGTACTTGTTCATGAACTTGGCCTTTAAATTGATGAATTTAGAGTTCCCTGTTCATGAACTTGGCTCAGCTAAGGCAGGTATCCACTCAAACCAGTAGGCCAGTGCCTATAAAGCCAGGTACTGGTCTGGGACACAGTGGCCACAGCAACCTCTGCTGGCTTCTGTTGATTGGCAGTCTGGTGGCAGGGCAAGACTGCACAGACTTAGCTACCTAGAAGTGGTTGGCCTGTTTACTTGGTCTGATAAGTGTTTGCTTTCATGACTACATAGAAAGACTTCCTTTCTACCTACCTCAACTTTTCTCCTATACCACCAGCCTAACCAGGCTGAGGATTGTATGAGAAACCTGAAATTTTACCCTCTCCTCCAGTCTGCAAATGTCTGTCTATGACTTTGGTCCTAAGTCCTGTGAGTAAGGCCTACCTTCCACGTCACCTGTGTTTGCAGCTCAAGGAGCCTTCTGCCTGCTGCCCTGAAAGGAAATAAGGCCTTGATCCCTCCTTAAGTCAAACTTTTCCTTCCTGAGACCTGTCTGCCCACAGATACATTTCCTGCCCAGTACCTGAGGATGAGCCTGACTCCTGAGCCCTGTTCATTCTTAGACCAGAGGTTCCTGCTATAATCCTGTTCTGGACACTGCATTTCCAACCTTCTCTTTCCTCTCACCTGGGCTGTAGTATCCATAAAAGATCGGGGTCTGCTGCCAACAGATGAGGCCAGTGCTCAAGACAATGATGGAAGAATAAAGAGCTTTATTGGCAACAATAGTTAACAGAGGGTTCTGGACCTAAGTGTCCATCTTGCCTGGGGGTTTCATTGCTAAACTTTTATGTTGTGGATCACAGGCACTAGGATCCTTAGAGGCAAGGGATTAACAGCCACAATAGTGTTCCTATACTAAAGGGGAACACAAGGGTTCTAGGCAATGCTACTAAGTCCTTAAAACACCTCATTAGAGTGTAGGACCCAGAGAGAAGTTTGACATTTAAGCTAAAGGATGCTCCAGGGATGGGGGGGGCGCACTGGGAGAAAGGGGGAGGGGGGAAGGAAGGAGAAAAGGGGGAGGGAACAAGGGGGTGGGGAAGGGTGGAGGGAGGGAGGGGACCGGGGTACCTATTAAGTTTGTATGAGTGGAAAAAATAAATAAAATTGGAAGATTAAAAAAAACATGTTGGAACTTGGGAAAACAGTCACTGCAGCAACTGGCTCCCTTGACGAGCATGCTAATGTCATATTAAGGTCTCTGGTTCTTGCACATCTGAAGAAAACTTAATAGGTCTTAGGACTTTCTCGTTCCTCCTTTCTGATAAAGTTGACTGGCAGTTAATTAGGAAATGAAGTTCAGTGAACACAAAGTGAAAAGCAGATTTGATGGGGACAAATCAACCCTCTTGGTGACTTTCCCATTGCCCCACATGGCCGCTGTAGAGGTCTCATTCTCCAGCCTCAACTCTACCTTGGGGACTTTTCCTCCTAGGGAGCCATCAGACAAAGCAGAATCGTGTCCTGGGTACACCAATTCTGAACTGTCTGCCCCTTAACTAGGCGGCTGTGTTTCAGTTCTCATCTCCACGGTCCTCCCCTCTATCCACCTCCACACTGTATCAGAACCCTTGGCTGGTTCTTTCTGCCGTGTCTCTCCTGCCCCTCCCTGCGGAGAGCCTCCTTCCCCAGACCTCTGGTCCAAGCAGAGTTTACTCCATAGGTGTCAGCCTCTGCGTGAGCCACACTCCACTAGACTTTGAGGATTTCGTGGCTCAGGGCCTTGGGGGGGGAGGGGTCAAGTCCATCCGGGACCACCAGCGGTCTTCCAGCTCCTGGTCTGGCTGCTCAGGGGGTGCGCTGGGGCCGCAGTTCCTACGGCTGTCTAGGGAAGAGGAGGAAAGGAGCGGGAGTCCCGGACCCCCACGAATCTTCCCTCCCCCAACGACCGACCGACTTCCACCAAGTTCGCCCCCAAGTTTGTGAGGGGCCAGGTGGGGGCTGGGGAAGCGCAGAGGGGCAGGGGCGCGGCCAGAGGGTGGGGTCTGGCGCACGGGGCGGGCGCTGCCGCCTGGCCGGCCGCGGCTGGCTCTGGATCAGGGAGCCGATGTGGAATTTCCTGCCCGGCCCGGCGCCCCTCCTGCCGCCCCCCGCCCGGCCTCGCACTCCGCTTCCGGCCGCTCTCGCCGCGGCCGCACCCGCGCCCGCGCCCACCCGAGCCAGCCCCGCGCCGCATGGAGGGCGCAGGGCCCCGGGGGGGCGGGCCGGCGCGGCGCCAGGGAGCCGGAGGTCCGCCACCACCACTGCTGTCGCCCCTGCTGCTGCTGCTCTGGCTGCTGCCCGGCCCCACGGCGCCCCAGGAGTTGAACCCTCGAGGCCGAAATGTGTGCCGCGCGCCTGGGTAGGAGCCCGGCCTGGTTTGGGGGGGGGGGGACGTGGAGCTAGGGTGGGGGCGTTCGGAGGTACCCGCCAACATTCAAGCTCTTTGAGCTGCCCTCGCCAACTCGGGCTCTGTTCCACGCTGAGCCTGGGCCCCGGGCCACGGCGGGTGCATCCGAGGGCTGGCTGGACTAGAAATCACCCGAGGATAACGGAGTACCGTGGCGGTCCAGGGAGGTGATACGCGGTGTCAGAGATGTCAGGAAACACCCGAAGGAAGGATTCCCAGAAGCCGAGGAAGGGCATTTCGAGGGATGGGATGGCATGGGCAAAGACTCAGGCAGTCAGTGGCTTGAGTCGGAGCACGACGGTAAAAGAGCAGCCCTTCCAAAAGCTAGGAGCCAAAAAGATCTTGAGGGAGGGAAGGGCAGATTTGCCTTGGAGCGAAGCTAAGTGGCATGAGGATGGTGAGCATCAAAGCCAGTGGTCATAGTGGACCAGAAACCGAAGTTGGGAGGATGTAGGAACTCCCAGGAACAGACAGTGGGTTCGCGGAGGTGGGTCGCCGCAAGGATCCGGCCCAGGCAAAGGGGTGATGGATTCCCGAGTTTGCGCTGAGGGTAGAGAGCCAACACCCGGACGCCAGGTATGTGCACAGAAGTCCAGGGACCTGTTTGTTGGACCACGGGTGTCTCAGCACAGGCGTGACGAGCCAGCGGTGGAGCGCCTCCTCGAGTGCAGGGTGCACCCGTACCCGCGGGCAGCTAAAGAGGCTGTCTTGGGATTCTAGACTGCGTCCCTCAATGGGGGCGCGGGGGCGGAGGGGGGAGGGAAGAAGATCGCCTTGGATTGCCAGGCAGAAAGACCAAGAGCCCGTTGTGGGGATCGGAGGTCACAATAGGCAAGGGGCTGCTTGGGGAGTGCTCAAGGGTTTCGGAAATCAGGTCGCGAAGCGCGCCCACCCCTCCCGGTTGCGAGCCCCGCCTTTGAGGCGGGGGCCTGCCTGGCCCGCCATCTGCTTCGCATCGCCGCCGCCACCGCCGCCTCCCGGGCCTCCCCGGCCCCAGGAATGCAGCGGCAGAAGCAGGCGGGGCTGCGCCTGGAGAGGGGGAGGGTGCGAAGACTGCCTGGCCGCTCTGGCCTCTCCAGGCTTTCCTCTCCGACGGACCGGTCCACGAACCGGCCCACGGACCGGGAATCCAGTTGCGAAAACAGCTGTTCGAGCTGCGCTCAAACAGAAGAGCCCTTGGGCCTTCGCTCACCCGACCGGGACCGCAGGACAAACTGTTTCTCTAACCCATAATCCTGATTTGCTCTTGCGTTCAATATCCTGGCGCCAAGCTGCTCCGACTGTGCGGATCTGAGCGAATCCTTCACTTATCCGAATTTTTCTCCATCTCTGGAGAATGGAATTGTGATGGACCCTGCCTTCTGGTGCTTGGGACGGGGTGGAATGACTGTGATCACATGTGTGGAGGGTTCGTGGAAAGGACAAGTCATTGGACACTGCTCATCTCGGGTGCCAACCCTTCTACTACATACACTGCCTCCGGTTCAGGAGAAAGGGACAGTCAGGAGATCAGGCAGTACAATGCTGGGCTCCTACTGCGTATTGAGTCTGTGTTTGTGCAGAGGCCATGGTCCTAGGGCCACTCCTGCTTAACAGTTGGGCCTGGACAGAACAAGTACTGGGGAAAAGGTATAGAGCTGGAGATGATGTTTCTTCTAGAATGCAAATGGAGAGTATAGGCCGTTGCAGAGAGGAGGAGGGAATCCTGGGGATGTTGGAGCACAGTCCATTATCCAGAAGGTATATGGAAAGTCCAACAAACACTTGGGGTTATGCAGAATTCAGGAGACACTGAGATACATGAGTTCTGCCCACTGTTCCGAGGATGTTGTCTTTTCTGAAGGTGTGGGGAATCTGAGGTTTTTGCACACATGGAGAACTGACCAGGTGCAGGCAGGCTTGAGGCAGGAGGGCAGCAACAAGGTCAGCTAGGAAGTAAAAGGTAGGTAGTTCTACGAGGCTGAAGCAGAGGGAGGGAGAATGTGTCCCACCCAAAATAGAATCTGGAAAAGAAATCAGGTCTATTTCTCAGTGGATCTGGTATGGACATGTTCTCAGTTTCCCAGCATGAAAGGATAGGTGAAACCTCAGAGGGAGCAGATACTGTACTAAGAAGATCAATTTTATGATGACTGAACTCTCCCTATGATGAAATCATCTAGTGGGTGGTTGGATTGACAAGTCTGACAATGAGGAAGCACACTTACCCTGTGCCAATGCTAGTGACCTGGTGGGACCTGCTGAGCTCCTTGGCAGCGGAAGTGGAAGAATAAGCACAGGAAAGAGTATGGGGGGAACCCAAGGGGCAGGCGGCAGATAGAGAAGCATTCCAGACTGGATCTGGGACCTACCAGGGCAGACACAGATCCAGTGAACAGACTCTAAGATGGGACGAATCACCTGGTTGACATCAGGGCAGTGATAGTGACTGCTAGAAAAGCAG
Organism: Typhlomys cinereus; assembly: GCA_023101885.1. Taxonomy (NCBI): domain Eukaryota; kingdom Metazoa; phylum Chordata; class Mammalia; order Rodentia; family Platacanthomyidae; genus Typhlomys; species Typhlomys cinereus. The sequence continues at coordinate 1,156,748 of JALPQD010000107.1, forward strand.
CCTGTAGCACCACACGCTGGCTGCTGAGTTCTGCTTCCCCTGGCACCTACGCAGAGTAAGATATTGAATGAGTTGCCCACCATCCTAGAATGAATGACCTCCTCTGTCAGCCCTTGCAGGAAGGCAAGACTTGCTTCTGGGGAGCCCAGATGGGCTTGGGTCTGCTCTGTTGTAGTGAGGTCTGGATACTCATCATGCTGGGGGTGACCAGCTGGACCCAAAAGCTTCCTAAAGACAGTTCTCATGATTACCAAGGTCAGCAAGGGAGAACAGATAGTACTATAAACCACACCCACAGTAATGCCCTCAGTACATGCCAAACATGACTCTTTCCTTCTGTCAAATCCATGAACCTAAGGCCTATAGCTTAGAGGGTTAGTTCCTTCCCTGAAATCACATAGCCAATAACAGACCCAGGTAGCAAAGAGTTGACTGTAACCCTAAAACTAAACTCCTAGTCAAAGAGCCCTATACCATCAGGTCAGCCAGGGAAAAGGGTATCCGGTACTTCCGGGGTCACCCCAGCACACCCCCTTAAAAAGGCTGCTTCAGAGAGAGACAATTGTGAAGGATCTGTATCTAGAGACTGGAGTACAGAACTAGGCGGAAGTGGGGAGTGAGTAAGATGGGCTGTTGGACTTGAGTCTTCCTGAAGAAGGAATCCTTGGAGCCTCCATGGCTACAGGAAGGTGGAGACAGCCAGGGGCTGAAAAGCCCAGGTCCATTTGTGTTTTTGTGGTTTCCAGCTTTCGTTGTCGAAAATACCAGGGAATGTTCTCTTGGTTTGGTGTTTTTGTGGGTTCTGTCTCCCAAGTTGAGGGAGAGCTAAGCTCTTTGAGTGGGAAGAGGATTCTCTTGAGGCAGCTGAGCCAAATCCATAGTGTGACTATTATCCTAATCTGGTGGGTGGTTGGACACATCATTTGCAGAGCACAGTCAGGGCCTGGAACGTTCCTTTTGGCCTACCTGCCCTCCCAAGTTCCTCCTACCAACCCATCCTTGTTCCAGATTCACACGCACATTCTTTTTCCCTAAAGAATAAATAGCTGCTACATTCTTGAAGAACTGGGGCTGGAGAGATGGTTCAGGGGTTAAGCCTTTGCCTCACACAGTCTTGTGGAATGGAGGCAAAATTCTTCTGAGTCAGGAAGCTGCAACTTTTCAGTTTCTCTGACCCCAACTATTGGTATACCCCAAGCTCCATTCCTTTTGGACAGGACCTCTACATCTTGATAGTTCCACATCCCATCAACCGAGGATAAGCTGTACCACTGAAAATACCACAGTAGAAATTGTCTTCAAGAGTCTGGGGTATAGCTCAGGATTTCATTCTCAGCAGAGTCCCCTGGGGGGAAAAAAGGCATGGTGTAAGTTTCTTTATGTAATTTGTAATGCCCAATAAAATTAAACACAAGAAAAGCAATAAATGCAAGCAGACACTCCAGTCTCTCTCTCCTCTACGCCAAGTCCTCCCTGACACTGGGCTCCACTTTAACTTTCCTCTATGCCCAGGGATGACCCCATGGGTCATCTGCCCTCCAACTTGTGACACCACACTGTGAGATTGCCTTCAAGAGCTCTCTCTGTTCAGTCTCCTCTGTGTCCCCCTCAGATGCTGCTCAGCCACCCTGGGGTTTAATCCCACCTTTGGACCCTGGGATATTACTGGAGTCCATCTGGTACAGTGCCAACCTACCTAGTTATGGTATAGCTGGATACCTACACCCATCTAGTTAGGCTGCCAGGCTGAGAGCTCTGGACCTGTTTCAAAGGGACTTGGGGCCAGGTTGCTCCCTGGTCCAGATGCAACTGTTTTCCCTACTGGGTCTCACTGGGCTCCTTTTCTCAGCCTTGTGTCTGGTGGGATGACAGAGATGGGATGGAAAAGCTGGGGGAGTCCCTGTGAGTAACAATCTTGGGGATGGACTGTTTGGGAAGTGCCCTTGCTCCCTCACGATGTATGTACAGCATGAGCGGTGAAAGGTTTTCTTATTCGGTAACCAGCTCCCTATGGCAGGATCCAGGGAAGCCTCTGCATAGTAGGGTAGGGGAACGCAAGGGGGAGGCGTCCAGCTCAAGGCCTCCTCCCTCTGCTCCAAGTTCCCAGGTGCCCATATGCTGCTCTGGCTGGAGGCAGCAAGGAGACGAGTGTGGGATAGGTGAGTGGGGGTGTCCCTGGATCTTGGGCAGGTGGGGAGCAGGGCAGGGACAGGGAGAGCATGCGAGGCAGTTCCTCCCATCTTATCTGCAGCGGTGTGCGAAGGCAACTCAACATGTTCAGAAAACGAAGTGTGCGTACGACCAGGCGAGTGCCGTTGCCGACACGGCTACTTTGGTGCTAACTGCGACACTAGTAAGCCTGGCGTTAGGACCCGGGACTGGGCAAAAGGGATACGGTTTTGGGATGGGGTGAAGCATGATCCTGCTCAGGATTGGCCTGGGGGACGGACCCCTGTAGCGAAGGGTGGTGGTGGGGGGGGAGGAAGGCCGGCAAAAAAGACAGAAACTTCCATCTCCTGGTCCTTGCAGAGTGTCCACGCCAGTTTTGGGGTCCCGACTGCAAGGAGCGGTGTAGTTGCCACCCGCACGGACAGTGTGAGGACGTGACGGGCCAGTGTACGTGTCACGCACGCCGCTGGGGCGCGCGCTGCGAGCATGCGTGCCAGTGCCAGCATGGCACGTGCCATCCGCGAAGTGGCGCGTGCCGCTGCGAGCCAGGCTGGTGGGGTGCACAATGCGCTAGCGCATGTTACTGCAGCACCACGTCACGCTGCGACCCACAGACAGGAGCCTGCCTGTGCCACGCAGGCTGGTGGGGCCGCAACTGCAACAATCAGTGCGCCTGCAATTCGTCGCCCTGTGAACAGCAGAGCGGCCGCTGCCAGTGTCGCGAGCGCACTTTTGGTGCGCGATGCGACCGTTACTGCCAGTGCTTCCGCGGTCGCTGCCACCCTGTGGACGGCACGTGTGCCTGTGAGCCAGGTTACCGCGGCAAGTACTGTCGCGAGCCGTGCCCCGCCGGCTTCTACGGCCTGGGCTGTCGCCGACGGTAGGCACGGGACCCGGGCCAGGAAGGAGGAGGGAGAAGAGCGGGCACCCTTGGGGGCGGGGGGAGGCGGAGCCCCGCCCCGCCTAGCTCCTAACCCTTCCCTAGATGCGGTCAGTGTAAGGGCCAGCAGCCTTGCACCGTAGCGGAGGGTCGCTGTCTGACGTGCGAGCCTGGCTGGAATGGGACCAAATGCGACCAGCCCTGCGCCACTGGTTTCTACGGCGAGGGCTGTGGCCACCGCTGCCCGCCCTGCCGTGACGGGCATGCCTGCAACCACGTCACTGGCAAGTGTACGCGCTGTAACGCGGGCTGGATCGGCGACAGGTGAGCAGCACATGCTTGCCTGAGCCCGTACACACAGCCTCTTATCCTGCTTTCCACAAAGGTCCTTTCTGGAGGGTTCTAAGGGCTTCCGATCCATTTTCGTTGACGCCTCCTACCCTTGTTCCAAGGTGCGAGACCAAATGCAGTAATGGCACTTACGGCGAAGACTGTGCCTTCGTGTGCGCCGACTGTGGTAGCGGCCACTGTGACTTCCAGTCGGGGCGCTGCCTTTGCAGTCCTGGTGTTCACGGACTTCAGTGAGTGTCCTGGAATCCGGGAGAGGGGGGCAAGGAGGTAAGGGAGTCTATACGACACCGCAGGCTCCACATTTCAGGTATAGAGGAGGTACTGTCAGCTCGTATTGCTGCTAGGGGGTGTCAGCAAGCTCTCTAGGAACCCTGCGATGTTCTGGGGTTTGGTCAAGTGGTGACACGAACCTGTGTGGAGCGAGTTAGCGGTCTGGACTGGCACTCCCAGTTCTCACCCACAGAAAAGTCAGTCCCAGGAGAGTCCTGAGACCCAATGCGGTGCCTCTCTGCAGATAGCAAACACATTTCGTTTCCAAAGTACGGATCATCCGGCGTGTGCTCACCCGCGGGTGGGGAGGGGCTTCAGTCCCAAGGAATAGAGCTAGAGGGACCCAGTGCCAGTGGGCGGTGGCACCTGGGCAAGGGAGGGATATATCTCAGTGACCTGCCCAGATCCCGCGCCTTTGCAGCTGTAATGTAACGTGTCCTCCTGGGCTCCACGGCGTGGACTGCGCCCTGGCCTGCAGCTGCCACGAGGACTCGTGCGACCCAGTTACCGGTGCCTGCCGCCTGGGTGAGTAGGTGAAGGACGTCGGGCTAGGGAATGCGGGGCGGGAGGACATCCCTAGCTGACCAGCGCACCCCGCAGAGACCAACCAGCGCAAAGGCGTGATGGGTGCGGGCGCACTGCTCACGCTGCTCCTGGGCCTGCTGCTTTCACTGCTCGGCTGCTGTTGCGCGTGCCGCGGCAAGGATCCCGCCGGCCGGTGAGTCCCCAAACCATTCTCACCCTCTACGTGATTTTGCTCCAGGCGGTACTCCCGGACTCAGGCCCCGCCCTCTGGCCCGACCCCCGCCCTCTCTTCTCTCAGGCCCCTCCCTTTCCGTTCGCGTGGAGATCTAACCGCGGGTCCCAGAGCCTTCCCGCCCCCTTTGCTCAGGCCCCGCCCCTGCAGGGAGCTCTCGCTTGGAAGGAAGAAGGCGCCCCAACGCCTTTGCGGGCGCTTCAGCCGCATCAGCATGAAGCTGCCCCGGATCCCGCTCCGTCGGCAGAAGCTCCCCAAAGTCGTAGGTGAGGAAGAGGGGTGGAGGGGTGTATCTCAGGATAAAATATTTCCCGTTAAAGGATATGGGGGGGGGGCAGGAGAGCTCAAGGGAGGGTGCCAGAGATGTGAGGCCTTGTGAATGATTGTGTCAGGATTGTGTGAGTGATACCTGGTTCTAGCTGGCCACCTCTTTATGACTATCCTATACATTTGGATGCACTCGTGTGCATAGGAATTGTCAGCCACAAGATGACTTATCCCCCACCTCCCATGGTATCCTAAACCCTTCCCGGGACAGAGCATCTTTTGCAGTCTCTGGGGGTAGATGTTTACCTGCTTCTCTCAAGGTTGACTAGATGACACTTCCCTTTCTTTGTCTCTTGAAAACTCTTTGGTCCACACAGCAGTAGTATAACATCTGTGGATAGAGGTGTGGGAGCTGGACTCCATACCCACCTTTAGAGTGGTGAAGCCAGTTGTCCATTGTGGTCCCCCATTGTGGTGTCCATGTCCCAGAAGGTCGGGCCTGGAGATTTGGGCTTTAAAAAGCTCCAGAACTTCTTAAGTTCGACAAGGGTTCACATCTTTTCAGCTCCTGGTTGCCTACAGGCTTTCTACACTTGCCTTGCAATTGCTGGGTTTTTTTGTTTGTTTGTTTGTTTTATTTTTAAGCTGGGATCTCTTCACCTGTAGTTTTAAGGTAGAAGTTGATCTAGGTTATGTCCACATTTGGCTAATTGAGGATACTGGCTGGGGGCAAGGCAGGGCCAGTAGTACCAGCTCGCTCCTTTTCAGTGGCCCATCATGACCTGGACAACACACTCAACTGCAGCTTCCTGGAACCACCCTCAGGGCTGGAGCAACCCTCACCATCGTGGTCCTCACGGGCTTCCTTCTCCTCCTTTGACACCACTGATGAAGGCCCCGTGTACTGTGTGCCCCATGAGGGTAAGCATGACCTTCTGTGGCCATCCCTCCATCACAGCAAGTGCTCCTGCTACCTAGCTATCTGCATTGGAGGTGAAGGCAGGCGGCCATGGTGCTGAGAGCTAGGGGTTGGTCTCAGACTGTTGCTGGACAACTGGGCTCTGCTGCTCAGCGCTGGGCCTGGGGTGACTCAGGGAGAAGTGGGCTCTTCGTTAAGGAGTGGTGAGCCATGTGCAATTCTGGAAGAAACCTGGCAAAAATTTTGGGACCTGGGTAGGGAAGGGCAGAGACAGGAACAGCCTGCAACCTTGAGCCCATAGACATAGAAAAGAGTTGGTCTCTCTCTTTTCCCTTGGATGACTTTGAGTCCCTTGGGTGACCTTGGGTAGGTGACTAACCCCTCAACATCAGATACCTTAAAGAAAGATAGCAGTTCCCTTAAATTTGTCCAGGCTGCGGTGATGGTGGGGGAAGGGAATAGTTTAGCAAAGGGAGGGGGTTTAAGCCCGGAAACACATGTCTCTCACTCTAGCAGTCAGTCCACACTCTGGGTGAGTTGCACTAACTGTGGTTAGTGCTATGAATGTGTAAGGCATGCTGGGCAACAGGGCGACACAGCGAAGCTGGGCCTAGGTAGAGGAGGTCACGCCTCTAGATAGCCGCAACTATTCCTGGAGATGGTGGGTGATTGGCCTATTCTCGCCTTCCTTGTTAGAGGCGACTGCCGAGTCAGAGGCGCCTCTTGCTGAGGCCCCGGTTGCATCTCCAGCGTCTTTGACAACTCCCACGCCCGCGGAGGAGGCAGTGACTCTCCCCGCGTCCTCTGACAGTGAGCGGTCAGTGTCCAGCGTGGAGGGTCCGGGTGGAGCACTGTACGCACGCGTGGCCCGGCGCGAGGTCCGGCCGGCCCGGGCCCCAGGTGAGGTTGGGGGCTTGTCGCTGTCTCCATCGCCTGAGCGCAGGAAACCGCCGCCACCCGACCCTGCCACCAAGCCTAAGGTGTCCTGGATCCACGGCAAGCATGGAGCCACCCCGGGGGCCGGTGCACCCTCACCATCGCTTCTTGGCACGGATGCTGTGCCAAGCCCCAGCAAGAGGAAACGGACACCGAGCGATACGTCGGCGCGGCCGGAGGAGCCGGGAAGCCCCCGAACCCGCGACCCGAGACCCCCAGGGCTAGCCGAGGAGGCACCAGCTACCGCAGCGACCTCGCCACCCCGGGCCCGAGTGCGGGGCCGTGGCCAGGGTTCCTTAGAGCCCACGGACACTACTGGGCCCCCGCGTAGCGCTCCCGAGGCCGCCTCCATGCTGGCGGCGGAATTGCGCGACAAGACTCGAAGTCTGGGTCGCACCGAGGGAGCCCCGGGAACACTGGGGCCACGAGAGAAGCCGGCACCGCCGCAGAAGGCCAAGCGCTCGGCGATGCCCGCTTCCCCGGCCCGCGCATCCCCAGCTCCCGAAGTCCCGGGGCTCGAAAAGGCGGCGACCGGGGGACCCGCTCCAGAGACCCCTCGGAAGAAGACCCCCATCCAGAAGCCTCCACGTAAGAAGAGCAGGGAGGCAGCAGGCGAGCTGGGCAGGGTGGGCGCTCCCACTCTGTAGTACGGATCAGCCTGGTCGCTCCCGAAGCTTCTCTGGCTTAGCAGCATTGCTTCCACCCCCTGTTTTGCATCTCCACGTTCCCCCGCGTGGCCTGGGCACTAGAGGCCTTCCATTGGCCGAAGCTTCTAGTGCACCGAAGAAGTCTGTGTCTCATTGGCTCAGACTCCAGTGGCTGCTTCTTGGTTGGAGCATGGTTGAAAGGCGAGAAGTTCCCTACCCTGTTGACCTGACCGGTGCTCAGCTGGCGACTCCCTTTCTACCCGAGGAGTTTTGAAGCTCTCCGACCAATCTGCATCTCATTGGCTATAGCCAGAATGGTTTTGCCTGGAGACCACTTCTTATTGGCCAAGATTATGCTTGGTTGGGGCTACTCTGTCATTGGGCGAAGCCTGCAGCACCTCCTCTTGGCTATCACTTACTGGCCAGGGCCTGGTGCCTCTGGCTTGGAGGATTCCTTTCTCTGAGATAGCCAGAGGCTACTTTCACCAACCAGGCTCTGCCTCTGGTTGAGCCTGGGGAGGAGGGCTGGTCTCTGCTCCTCTAGGGGCTCTGTGCCCCTCAGCCTGTCTCCTCTCAGTTATCCTGTCCTGGTCCCTCAGCTGTCAAGCTGGTTTTGATGGCTTCCCACCATCCCACAGTTGTGGGAACTCCCAAGGGCAACTCTAGTGGTTTTAGGAGATGTATTTATAGACATCCCCCCCCCCAAAGGGCCGTTCCCATCCCACCTGGGGGGGTCCTAGGTGGGTTCCTTTTAGCAGGGGCTTGGCCAAAGCTTTCTTAATAAAATATCTCCCCCAACTTCCTGTGTGTCGATTTGTTTCCTGCCTGCAAAAAGGGGCAATTGAAGTCCCATTTAAGGAACCCACAGGTCTTCTGGATCCTTATGCGGTGTGGATCTCCAGGGACCATGTGGGAAGTGTGCCGTATCCATCTGTCCATCACTTGTGCCCTACCCTCAGCTAGTTGCCTGGGAGGAAGGATGGGTCGCAGCAAGTGGGGGAGCCCAAAGCCAGAGCCCTTCAGGGTGGGCCTGAGGCCGTGACAGGGGTCAGTGAACCTTGGGTCCAGCCTCCAGTCAGGCTTCATGTGGCACAAACAAGACAGTCAGCCACTGCCCTCAGCCTGCTGTCTGCCTCAATGGGCGCCTTGTCCTCAGCGGAAACTTCTCTCCCCCTTCCGCAGCCCTTGAGAGAGGAAGGGAGCAAGGGGCAGCCTGCCTGACTTACAGCCCAGTCTGCACCTTCTGCCAACGATCTCCGTCACTGCGGCCTCTGGCTTGGCCTCCTCCCCCTCTTCCAGTACCTTTGCCCCTTTTTGGCTGGCTCCCAAGTGACTTTTCTGAGCCAAAGACTCATGCATGCTTAGTCAGGACTTATGATCCCCCAAAGTTACAAAAACTGTCTCTTTCCCTTGGTTCCCCTCACCCCCTTTTTTTGCTTTTATATGTATGTGTATGTATGTTTCCCTTGTGGGGGTACACAGGCACATATGTGTGTGCATGTGAAAGTTCGAAGTTAGGGTTGTCTTCTATTGCTCTTCACTTTTACTATTAAGGAGGGTCTCTAGATTGAACCTAGAGCTCACCAGTCAACTAGCTCAACTAGCTAGTATGCATGAAAGCTTCCTGTCTTTGCCTCCTCAGTGTTGGAATTACAGGTGGCTACCAGTCTCTTCTGGCAAGGGTCTTTGCTCTCTGGTCAGGTACATTCTGGGGAACTGGTGGACATGATGCCTGAACTTGGCCTGGTTGGGTAGTATGTGGATATCAGAGTGCTCATCTCTGAACCAGGTTGCTTCCCTTTGGCCGGCAGGGCGCCCTTCTTGATGTGGCCTTGTGATTTGACTGGCCTCTGATCCATCCAGGCACCACACTGGGCTCAAAGTCAACCAGGGCAGGGCAGCAGAGCAGGACAGCCACTGCTGTGTGGGGGTGGGCGGCATGGTGTCTACGCCCCACTCTTAACCTAAGCTGTGCTCCCAACATGCCATCCTTCCACCGTGGTCTCTCATTCCCGAAGTCCGTGTTGTAGTCCTCCTAGTCCTCCATCCTAGACACTAGTCCAGTGTGATCTGGACAGCCCAGGATTGTCTCTGTGTTGTCCTGGGCCCCTCCTCTCACCTCAAGTCCCTCAAGCACCTAAGACTTGGCCCGCAGTAGACCCTCCTGTGGGCTAACAGCTAGTCCTGCCTTCCTCTGCCCCAGAGACCCCCTCAAGCACGTCTTTTACCACCCTGCTACTCCCCACCCCCTCCAGGCTCACAGTGATGCCAGCTCCCAGAGCAGGCGCCACAGAAAGGAACCGCAAGTGCTGGAGCCTCTGTTGCCATGGGGATGGGGACCACAGGGCCCACATCTGGTAGCGATTGAGGAAGAAAAATTATGAGTCGTGGAAAACGCAAATATTTTTTGTAGCACAGAGCACAAAGGAATGTGGGGACTGGAGAAGGGCCTGGGCACAATCTTATTTCCAGCAAGGACACAGAATGTCACATAGGCTAGACTGACACAATCAACACACACACACACATACACACACAGCCAAAACAGCAGTCACTGTGAAACACACAGGTTTGTCACTAGATGCACAGAAATAACAACACACTCAATCCAGTACACACATGTGAGTCAAACCAACAGAACCCAGAAACTGGGAGACCAGCCGACACAGCAGCATGTGCCCAAAGGAACAGAGACACCCACCCGCCAAGGCTCTGCTCTCCCATACACAAGCTCCTAGACCCAAGCCAGAAGTGTCCAACACAAACAGTGTAGCACTGCACTGCACTCAATGGCCCTACACACATCCAACTAGCCCGCAGTAGTGTAGAGGGCTGTCCACAGCAAGAAAAAAGAACATTTTGCAATACACAGCACAGATAGATACAACGAGAGTCCTGCATCATACATTCTTTAGACACAGCAAAGGTCAAACAGTATGTACCACTGATACTCTGAGACAGAAACACATTTCTTGCAGCACTCACCTAATTCATGACACATTGAAAGCCGATCCCACAAACACATCCACCACACAGAAACATATGATAACACATGAATAGACTCTGTAACACATACACATGCTGCCAGATATAAAATTTCAGCACATGCTTTGTACCTTACCACACTCACAGAACACCTCAACTTGCAACACACATACCGCCATTTGACAGAAACATCAAAAGGCATGTCTCTGCCACAACATACAGTCTCTATCAGTGACACACATCCATATGCAACCAAACAGAGACAGTGACATGACCTGCCAATGCACATGTTCCCCTGGATTCTGAGACATTCACTGCAACACACACTCAGCTTGATGAACAATGCACCACAGAGAGTGTGAAATGAACACTCATCCCATAATAAACAGAAACAAAGACAGACACCTGCAAAGGTACACACGGCACCCAACTAAGCATGAGTGGGTTCCTGCCTGAAACCATACTGTATAAAACACCCAGATGCATTGAGACACAGGAAATGCTACGGCATCACCATTACTGGAAATCATCTAAATTCTGTGCTCCCCAGAAAAGCCAGAGTTCAATTCATCTACCATATACGATGCCCTGGATTCTACCCCCAACATGAGACAGAGAAAGAGAGAGAGAGAGAGAGAGATCAGGATAAAGTCATGAATCTCCCTGGGTTTATGAAGACCTTGGACTGAATAATGGATCCTAAGACATCCATTCATCAAAGTCACAGAAACCTATGACTTCAGTCGGATGATGACCAGGAAGGATGCAGAAGTATCATTGGGATACAAAGATCCCGGAGGTTGCATATGTCACTATGGGATATATTCCAGTGACTTTTTCGGAGACAGGGTCTCCCAGGCTGGTCTCAAACTCACTATGTAGCTGATGATGGATGTCATTACACCTCTACCTCCCGAGAACTGGAATTACAGGCTTGCACCACACCTGGTTTCTGCAGTGTTGGGGACGGAACTCAAGGCTTTGTGTATACAAACTGAACTACATCTTAGCCCCTGTAGTGGTTCGTTACTGTTTGATGTGCATTACTCTGCCCTGTGTGATAGGGCGCTTTTATTTTATCACAGACAATGGACCTCTTTGAACACCAAGCAACTTGCTGGTAAGGTAGATATGCTTCGCTCGCGCCATCTAGTGTTCATCTGTGGGAACATGTGGAGCTGGAACTAATGTGGGTAACAACAGCCTGCCGTGACAGTCCAGCATTTGCACGACCAGTATGAACACTACCCTTTACAGGAAAAGTTACTTTAGAAAGTAACTTGGAGAAATGCCAAGGGCACCCCAGAAATTCAGAACCATCCCGTATCCCCCAAAAGAGGCCAATGATGCTTGAAAAAAAAATCTCAAGACCTGTTGGGCATTTAGCTAACTTCCAATTGATACCTTGGCAAATTGGGGGAGAACTGCCCAAGAGTCCTCCCATTCCAGAGGAACTAGAGAGCCCCTTCCACAAGACTTCGGGGTCTCCAGTGAGTTGCAGGACAACTCACAGGTCTTGAAATGGGTGCAGGGACCTAGGCACTGAGGTCCCCCACCAATCTGTCCTCCTGAAATACTTGGAGCCACTATACCACCACTCCACTCACACCCAGCAGGTACGCTTTGATTTCCCTCAGCACCATGGCCCTGAGCCCAGAGTCTGGCAGGCCTGACTCCATCCCAAAGTGAGGACCAATAAATCATTCAAATGTTCATGGGTCAGAATACTGAGCATTAAATAAACATAGACTTTCTTCTCTCCACCTACTGACGCACATGTGACACAGAAGCCACATGTCTCTTACCACGAGGGTCATTTCTTACAGATCCTCCTTTTCAGCTCAAGGAAGTTCCTATCCCTAGTTTGTTGAGATTTTTTTTAAAAAATATTTTGTGTGTGTGTGTGTAGCACAGGGCACTGTGTGTCCCTGTAGAGGATTGAGGGTGACTTCAGGAATCATCCTGGATTGCTTCTACCTCCTTTTTGCCTCATTCTGGGATTTCCCAGGCTCCACTCACCAGGGGAATGCAGGCCACTGCTGATTTAGCCTTGCATTTTTATTTGGGATTTGGGATCCGAACTCAGAACCTTCTCTTTGCAAGGCAGAGGCTTAACCCCTGAACCATCTCTCTCCAGCCCCCAGATTTAAATAGAAAGGAAGGAAGGAAGGAAGGAAGGAAGGAAGGTTCTTGTTCTATCTCCCTTCCCTTTCCCCACCTTCTTTCTTTCCTCGTTCTTCCTCCTCTTTTTTTCTAACATGTCATCTCTGCTCAGGGGCCATGCTCTTTCAGTGTATGTGCTGCCTATACAAGGACTGTTAATATTCTATTAAGATTTTTTTGAGAATTAAGGCAGAGTTTATTAGAGAAGAGGAAGAAGGGGACACACAGACATGAATCTCTGAGGGGCAAGAGAACTGCCAAGAACTCAAAGACTCCAAGCATGGAGTTCCACGAGGGGAAGGGAGCCAAGGTGTTATTTTGGTTTTATTTTTTTTAAATACTGGGGATTTCACCTAGGGCTTTGTGCCTAGGTGAAAACAAGGCACGTGCTCTGCCGCTGAGTTGTGGCCCCAGCTTATTGAGAATTTTGCACCTATGTTCATGAAAGCTATTGGTCTTTTCTTGTACAGTCTTAGTCTAGTGATGATAATTCTATCTTCTGAAAGAAATTGTAGAGAATTGATACACATTTTTCTGCAAGTATTCAATAGAATACTCATCAGACACCCCATCTGAATTGGATCGTATCATTGATTTATTTTTAAAAATAGGTCTACTCAAATTATCTATTTTTTCCTCCTTTCTTCTCTGTCTGTTCCTACATTATCTCTTCTCCTTATGTGATTGGGGTCTTATTCTGTCATCCAGGCTCCTCCCAAATTCCAGAGCTGAAGTGGTCCTCCAGCCTTAGTCTCCCAAGTAATGCATGCTACCACCAATTGCTTTCATCAAAGAACATCCTTAATATATGAAAATGGCAAAGCTGAGTATGGGGTTCCACTCCTATAATTACCTCTGGAGAAGCAGATACAGGAAAATAGTTTGAGACCCAATCTCCATCTATGTAGCAAGTCCAGGCCAGTCAGTACAATAAGGGAGACTGTGTCTCAACAAAGCTAAGCAGAGAACATGAAACAAAAGCTAAGCAGAGAACAAAATATAAATAAAGTTAAGCACAGCAGCTTGGAATCCAAGTGTTCAGAAGGCAGAGGCCAGAAAATTGCCACAAGTTGGAAGTTAGCCTAGTCTACACAGCAAGTACCTGGTCAGCTGGGGTGATATAGTAAGACCTTGTCTTAAAAATAAAAACAGACATAAAGGTTTAGGCTTATAACCCCAGAATTCATGAAGTAAAGGAAGGAGGATCGTGGGTTTAAGGGCAGCTTTATCTACACACTGGTTTCAATCCAGCCAGGGCTACGTGGCCAGAATAAATGCTTTGATCCCCTGATCCAGTGAAAATGCCAGTGGTGGCCTAGCTGTAATTCCAGACCCAGAAGGGGGTGGTTACAATGTTTCGGGGTTGATCTCCTGGCTGTGCTTGCCAAATGTTTCGGGGTCACTCTCTACGAGTCTATGTATCCAGGTTCTTGTGTTTGGAGTCAAAGATTGAAATCAGAACACGTGTAGAGGATTAAGGTAGAGTTTATTACAGGTGAGAAAGAATGGAACTCGCAGATTCCAGACGTGGAGTACCATGAGGGGCTAGGGCACCCTGAAGAACTCATGGACTCTAGGCATGGAATCCATGAGGAGCATGAGGCTGGAAAAGAACTCGTGGACTCCAGATGTGGAGTACCATGAGGGGCAGGTGCCAAAGATGGCTACCAGGGTCAGGTATATTTATACCCTTAGTCAAGCCCCAAGGGAGGTTCTTATGGCTCTACTCATGTTTTGGGATGATGCCCATACCTGAGATGGAGTTTGCATTAAAATTTCCTCTAGAATAGCCTGATTAGCCATAACATGGGCAACTTCATAACATCACTAAAATATTTCATTAAATTTAAACTTAGGACATTCTTAACTTAGGCATGTAAACAAAGGAATATCTAAAGACAATACCATTAAGTATACAAGGAGATTTAATAGTTATTTTGTTAAAACTGTCATTCTCCCATCTTAACAGTTTTAGTTAAATTGGAATTTGATGCATGCCAAGAATGAAGTTAAGCACTGAAAGTCGTGCTCCTGTGTCTATTAACAGAGGAACAAATTGGCTTCCCACTTGTATGTTAACCCAAGGTTCTTGAGAGGTTATATCAATCTAGTATTTGGGCTCTTCTCCCTGGATTTCAGTGGCAAGTCTCCCTTTTCCCATTGAAGAGAAGCCAAGAGCCTTGGGCCTCATGATCACTGGTTCCCATTCGGAGGGGCTTGACCCCTGGGCCCTAGGGTTCAGGGGGCAAACCTTCCTCCAGTGGCAATTCCCACAGTCAAAACATGGCTATGTGGAGGCTTTTTGTGCTTGGGATAGTTTCTTTGGAGGTGTCTGGCCTGATAGCATTTAAAGCATTTCTTTCCTCTTTTTCTATGTTGGAAGGAATATCAGGGTGTCTGCTTGTATGTGTAGCCTTGTTCCTATTATTTTCCCATTCTTTTAAAGCCAATATCAAACTTTGATTTTTTTTTCTTTCCAGGCTCTTTCTTTCCTCCTGTTCAGCTTCTTCTCTATTATAATTTTATCTTTTTTTTTTTTTTTTTTCCGGTGCTGGGGACCGAACCCAGGGCCTCGCGCTTGCTAGGCAAGCACTCTACCACTGAGCTATACCCCCAACCCCTTCTTCTCTATTATAAAAAAATATTTGTAGCTACTTTTTCTGGACTAAAAACCATCTTGTGTAATTTTCTACACATATCCGGATCTGCCTGAGTGATGAACTTGTCCTTGAGGATAATTTCCCCTTCTAGACTTTCTGGATCAACCATAGTATATTTCCTTAAAGTGTCTTTAAGCCTCTTGAGGAATATTCTAGGGGTCTCAGTTGGGCCCTGAGTTATTCCCACCAGTTTATTATAATTTATAGTTTTTTGTCTTGTTCTCTCAAGTCCATCAGTAATCATACATTGGGAATGATTCTTCCTCCAATCCCCCATTCTCAAATTCAGGCCTCCATTGTGGGTCATTTCTACAGACTGCCTCAGTTTCAGTAGGAGGAAAGGGAGGGGTTATCTCCTTCTCTTCTAAATATATTTCTTTCCCTTGGATAATATTCCTGTGCTGCCTGTTCTGTAGCATTGAGAACTGCCTCCTTTTCTGAAGGAGAAAGGACATATGTTAGAAGCAAAATTATCTCTCTACAGTCAAAGTAAATACCTGACAAATGGTGTGAAAAAGATGTATGAATTTACCTGGGTCCTCAGAGAAACTCTCTAAGTCCTTTTTAGTCTGGTGGAAGTTCCTGGATAGGTGAGATGAAATTCTCGTTTGCCTTAGTTTTGAGGGCATTTTTATTGGGAGACATTTTTTTTTTTTTTCCCGGAATTTTTAGCTGATACTTTTGGCAGAGATTTCCATGGTCCTTTTAGATAAAAGAAAATTTAAATATAGGGAAATTCCTGCCATTTGTTTGCCCTTCATCAGAATAAATCTAGCTGGAGGGTAGTATTATAACTAAAAGATCCTCTTGGAGGCCATCTTTCCTCCTCATCTAAGATGTACTGATGTACTCATGTCTGAGAAGAGAATATTACAGGTTGGCTCTTTTTCAGCTTAGTAGGATTAACATTCTCCAGTTCTTTTTAAATTTTTTATTAATATTTATTTTGTGTGTGTGTGTGTGTGTGTGTGTGTGTGTGTGTGTGTGTGTATGTGTGTGTGTGTATCACAGGGTATTGTATGTCCCTGTAGAGACCAAGGGTGGTTTTGGGAATCATCCTGGATTACTTCTACCTCCTTTGTGTTTTGCTCTGGGATTTCTCAGGCTTCACCCAGCACGGCCCGAAGTGCAGGCCATTTTCATCTGGCACTCTTACATGGGACCTGGGATCTGAACTCAGGACCTTCTGCTTGCAAGGCAGAGTCTTAACCCCTAAGTCACTCTCCAACCCCATTCTCCAATTCTTGAGGATGCATTTGAGGAATGGAATTGGAGGGTCCCATCTGAAACAAACGATATCACGCTTGTCACTAGGTTAATCCCTGGCTACAGGATGGGGAGACCTCTCCCTAGCTAGAGTCTGGGGGCTTAGATTTGGAGAGAGGTGTAAAAGGTCCCACCAAACACCATAAACCCGGCAGTCATTTGATGCCATAAATGCCTGACAGAGGGGGCTCCTCCCTGGCAGTTCTAAAGGGGTATAGGTTCCACAGCCCACCCATGACTGGAGCTTCCTGAATTTCCTATTCTATAAGGACAGATGTATGACCATCATCCCAGACATGAAATACTTTTCCTTAGAGTGAACATCACTAGGAATTTCCCTCCTTTAACTAACAAGACCTGAAGCCAGAATCGATCCCCCAACCATCCGATGCAGATAGACAAAGGTTGGGTATCCATCCAGGAGAGATGGTTCACATGCCAGTCTGGCCATGCCCTGGGCAGGGCCATGAGTGCGGCTTGGCCATAGTGGGTCCAACTGTTCATGGCCTTTGATCAGATTCTAATCCGATCCCACCCTAGAGTGTACGCCCGTCGCTATGGAACTGCAGAACTGGCCCATTGGAACCCTGTGGCTCTGAAGAGATCTTAAGGACCTTACCGTGGGGCTACAGATTCGAGCACTGAAGTGTTGCAAGTCTCCCACCTCATGCCGGTATGGTATTCACGCATACATTCACACAAAGTTTAAAACATTCCCTCCCCCCATTTCCAAAGTCCATTCTCCTCCTCCTCCCAGAGAAGCTTGCTTAGAAAGGCGAGCAGAGACAGACCCAGAGTTTCGTTTACCTTAGCTGTTGGACTCTACCTCTCCTGTCTGTCTCCTGGCTGAGTCACCAAATGTTGTGGAGTTGATCTCCTGGCTATGCTTGCCAAATGTTTTGGGGTCACTCTCTAGGAGTCTGTATGTAACCAGGTTCTTGTGTTTGGAGTCAAAGGTTGAACCCAGAACACATGTAGAGGATTGAGGTAGAGTTTATTAGAGGAGAGAAAGAATGGAACTCAGGGACTCAAGATGTAGAGTACCATGAGGGGCTAAGACACCCTGGAGGACTCATGGACTCCAGATGTGGAGTTTCATGAAGGAAAGGCACCAAAGAGGACTACCAGGGTCAGGTATATTTATTTATACCCTTGTCAAGTCTGGGAAAAATGGCTTTTTCTCATCGGTTAGTTCATATTGAGGAGCTCAACTCAGTTGATCTTGTGCTTGACCTCAATGTAAGGCTTGGTAGGGCTTATCTGCAACAGAGAACTAATCTCCATATCCTTTCATAAACAAAGCATTGGGGGAAGTTGACCACCTTATCACTGTGGAGGACTGAAGTCAGTTCCTCCCTAGAACAGGGGGTGTTCCTCTGGGGTAATCTCAGCAGTCTAAGACCTTCAGAGATTTCTCAGCATGGCTGCTGTAAAATTGCCTAAACAAGGCACCGTCAGTCAGCTATGACAGTGCAAACTTGGAGCACCGTGCTAGATTTGACCTAGTATACCAACCACCTTGCTGTGTTTGGAGCCCGTACTGGGTAACTGCGCTTCCTAGAACTTACTTAGGAAATAATGAGATAGGCACAGAGGTTTACACTCAAGAGTTATTTACAGCTATGAACAATCTTAATGTTCAACAGTGAAGAAATGGACAAATCATAATCTGGAAAACGGCACCACCGAAGAGGGGCAGTGGTTTGTCTCTGCTGGAGGTGACCCCAAGCCACCTTGACTCCAACCCTGGAGTTTTTCATTTATGAAGTCGCGAGAAATCTCTGAGAAGTTAGACTCATGGCAGGGACCTGGAAACCAGTGTCCCTGTAAGGACCTTTCTGGAACTCTTCCAGCATCAGAATCTGGGCTTGGCATAGCTCTTTGATTTCATCAGAGTCTGGAGGCTGCAAGATCCGAGGGACTCAGATGAATCGGGGCCAGGACTCACATCAAAGCAGACGGTCAAATAATAAGGAAATCCGAGTCTTTTTGTTGTTCTACCCTAGTTAGTCTGCTTGTTTATATAGCTGTAGGGAGTGGGAAGATGGCTCAGTTGGCAAAGTGCTTGTCGCACAAACGAGGACATGGATTCATTGGATGGAGCACTAGGTCCCATGTAAAAAGCCAGGTATGGTGGTGCATGCATGTAATCCCAGGGCTAAAGGAGATGGAGATAAGCATATCACTGGGGTTCACTCGTCGGTCAGTATAGTCTAAGTGGTGAGCTGCAAGTTTCAGTGTCTCCAAAAAAAAAAAAAAAAACAAACCAAGAGAGATGACATCCGAGGTTGGCTTTTGGCTTCAACATCCACGTGCACCCCTGAGCTCACTGATGACCAGACTGGCTGGCCAACAAACTCCAGGGTTCTTCCTATCTCTGCCTCTCCAGCAATGAAGTCACAGGTACATACCGCCGTGCTGGCTCTTTATGAGTTTGATGGGATCTGAACAGAGGTCCTCGCATTCCCACAACACTTTTTTTTAATGAATATCCTTTTTTTTATTATTTATTCAGTTGTGCGTGCGTGCGTGTGTGTGTGTGTGTGTGTGTGTGTGTGTGTGTGTGTAGAACCACAGACGAATTCGGGAACCACCATGGACGCCTCCACCTCCTCCTTGTTTACTCTGCCCCGGGATTCACAGGCTCCGCCCTACCAGGACCAGAAACGCAGATTGCCCCCGCTTCTGCCTGACATCTATAGGTGGGATATAGGATCTGAACTCAGGACCTTCCACCTGCACGGCAGAGGCTTAACCCCTGAGCTACCGCTCCAGCCCTGTTACCATCAATTTTTTGAAAAATAGTTCGTAATATGGAAATACTCAACACACAATGTTAGCCAAAAATGTTAAATAAATATATATATGTATTTGCTATGAATCTAGCTTTTTTTGGTTCTTTCCATTTTTATTTATTTTTTCTACTTTTACAAGCATATTGAGTATTTATTCCAGCTTCCTTCTCTCCCAAATCTGTTTGGTAACAGAGATGTAAGCCATATTGGCATCCAAGTCACTATCGAGGATGATGACTTTGAACTTCTAATCCTCCTAACTGATGGGATTATAGACATGTTCTACCATATCCAGCTTCTTATTTAATGTTGTATACACAAATGTAGTAACTTTATAATATTTTCAACCCTACTTTCAAATCCCATCCTCCCTCCTTTTCCCCTTACAACCCTTCATCTCCCTGTCAGACTCTCCTATTTTCAAATCTTTTCACTTGTGTGATCCACTGTGTTTTGTCTAGTCTGTCTTTGATTACATATACCTGACTTAATTCATGCTCCAGCAAGCATCCTAAATCAATGGATATACCATTGAGGAAAGCATCCTTCTTTACTTTCCCATCAGCATTAGTTCTTATCAGTCTCTTAGAAAGATGTGGAGCTTCTTGAGACCTTTTTGATTTCGTTGTGAGATGTTCCCATGAAATTCTTGCATAAGTGTACATATCTATCATGAAATCTATATATCATGACTACATCATGTCCAGGAGATGTTGCTTGGCCCACCATCTTCCCACTTCAGGCTCTCCTTTTGCCACAATGTTCCCTGAGTCTTGGGATGGGCATGGGTGAGGTTTATATGTCCCGTTTAGGACAAGCTGTCCACAGACATTTATTTTCTGCATTTTAATAAGTCATTCTTTTCAGTAATAGACACTTCCTGTTGTAGAAGAAGGCTTCTAGATTGAGTGCTGAGTGCTGTTTCAATCTATGGATATAATATCAGGTAATATAATATAACATCAAAGCAGTTTGGTATGCGGTCTGCCTAACTAAACATTCATAGTCTACTGTTACCCTGTGACCTATTTCCTTACTTGTCATAGGTTTTTGTTCTGGTTTACAGTTCCATTCTGACAAGTGGGCTTTAAATCCCTGAAAAAGCTGTTGGTTGTCTCCTTGATACTTATGCCACTGTTACACTGGTGGTCGCCTCTTGCCATGGTAATTTTTATTGTAACTTTCAGATTTCATAGGTTGATGAGACCTTTGATTGTTTTTATCCCCCAGTAGCTTCTATAGTACTCTGGTATTATATAAGCCATCCAGCAAGGAGAAGCTCCCAAACCAGTTCTAGCTGGTGTTTTTTTGTCCAATGTGTGTTGCATCATCAGTAATAGGGTCTTACTTGTCAATTTTTGGAGGGCAACCAAAAGCAGTGGCAAAAGCCTATACCTTTTGGGGGGACTTTGAGACCTCTCTGACTAACAGCCTCTCAGGAAGTGTCACATGACAGTTCCTTCTAGCATAGTTTTAATAGTCACTGGATTCTAAGTAGAGCAACCCAGGACATGTTTGTGTTTTGCCCTATTTTCCTGTCTCTGTGCTCCTCTGCATAGGGACTGTCTATTCTTATTCCTTTTTTTTTATTTAAAAGAAACGTTTTTTGACATATTAATAACATAGGAGGAGGTTCTTATCTGATTCCATCCCACAATTTTAGGATTTTTCTTTAAGTTTCTCAGCCCCTCAAACATCTCTTCATTTTTGTCCCCCCCCCAGGTATTTTTTTCCTATTATTCCTTCCCTCACTCTACCTGCCATGGTCATGTCCAGTTTCTAATATGTGGGTGCTGGGGATCCAAACCCAGGCCCTCATTCTTGATTGGCAAACGCTTTACCAATCAAGCTATCTCTCCCGCCCTAATTTTGTTTTTAAAGACAACGTATGTGTATAATGCAAAGAAAAAATTGAAAGGAAATAAATGCAAGTGCCTCATGCCAGTAATTCCAGCATTAGGAGATGAAGCAGGATTGTTCTGAGTTTCAGATCAATCTGGGCTAGAGTAAGGCCCTGCCCCAAACAACAACAATAACAACAACAAAAGAGAGCTTAAGGGAGAATGGTTTATACTGCCAGGCGCTGTGGTACACCTGCAATCCCAGCATTTGTGAGGCAAAGGCAGGAGGCTAGTCTAGGTTACAAAGTGAGTTCAAGGCAAATAATCCAAACAGCAAGGAGGGGAAGCCCTCCTCATTACAATGGTTCAATAGATAAAGTATTTGCTATACTTGAGTTTTAATACTCAGTATCCACTTAAGAAAAAAAAAAAAAAAAGCTGGGCAAGGAGTGGAGATAGGAAGATCCCAGGGGTTCACTAGCTTAACAATCTAGCTAAAACGCTGAGCTCTGAGTTCAGTGAGAGATCCTAGCTCAAAAAAAAGGTGTAAGGCTGGAGAGATGGCTCGGGGGTTAAGACTCAAGCAGAAGGTCCCAAGTTCGGACTCCAGGTGCCATATAAAATCACCAGGTGGAAATGGCAGTGGCTTGCACTTCCAGCCCTGGTGGGCAAAGCCTGGGAGATCCCCGAGCAAAGTAAGGAGGTAGAAGCAATCCAGGATGATTCCCGAAGTCACCCTTGGTCCTCCACAGGGACACACAGTGCCCCCTAATACAACACACACACACACACACACACACACACACACACACACACACACACACACGAATAAATAAATGAAGTTAAATAAAATATTTAAAAAAATAAAGTCCCAGGTAAAAATGCCAAGCGGAAACAGAGACCTGGACTTCCTGGTCTGATAGGTGGAGCCACGTCTCAAACATAGAAATAAACTAACCTACCAAAAAAAAAAAAAAAAACCCTAAAACTTAAATATTGGTCTGGAGGTATAGCTCAGTGATAGAGCATTTACCTAGCATATGTGAAGCCCCGGGCTCCACACCAACAATTTTAAGAAGAAATAAAAAAAAAAGAAGAAACTTGACCTGCAAGTAGCTTGGTAGATAAAGTGCTTCTACATAAGTTCGATGCTCTGAGTTCAACCCCTAGAACCTCTGTAAAGGTGGAAGTAGAGAACTGATTCCACAAAGTTGCTCTCTGACCACCATACATATGCTGTGGCACACCTGCCAACTACCCCAATTACATGCACAGATGTACCTCCCCACGAAAATAAAATAGTTTTCTTTTCATGTGTATGTGTATATGTGGTGTGTGATGTGTGTATGCTTGTTTCCAAATGCACATGGGTGGGTGCAAGAGCACATGGAAGAGTCCCAAGAGTCACACTTGGAATTATCCTCAATCGCTCTTCTACCTTATTTGTAGCCTTGGTCTCTAATAAATTCCAGAGCATGTCTTTAGAGATAGTCAGACTAGCCACAGTGCTCTCAGGAATCCCAGATCCTGCCTTCTGGGGCTGGAATTACAGATGGGTCACCATATTTGCCCTGAATACTTTATGTGGGGTCTGGGAATCTGAACTCAGGTCCTTTTACTTGCAGTGGTAAGTGCTTTAGCCACTGAGCAATCTCCCCAGGCCATTCATTTATTTTCTTTTTTTTTATTTTAAGAAAAACTTAACTATGAAAAATAACCTGCTGTTGGCTATAAGATTTAGTGATAACATAAAGCCACCATGTATCTTGCATGTCATATGTGTTACATATAGTAAAAAAAATATATGCAAGAAGTATATGTGAGAGACCTCTTTTTATTGTGACACCCAATTTAGTGGAAAGAAGTTCAGAAGGTAGCTATACTGGCCAAAAGTGGTAGAAAGTAGGCAGAAACAGTTCCAGAGGCATCAGAGTACGGTGCTAGTGTAGGATAGGATGACTACAGGGGTTATGGTTCAGAGTGGGGACTGTCTGCTGGCTAGAGGAGAATTGAGCTTGAGCCCAGCAGAAACCTGTCTGAGGGAATGTTTCTAACTCTTTGAGAGAAGCCCACATCCAATGCATTTGCCGTCTGCAGAAAAGAGAAAAACAGTCCAGGGGCTATAGGTGGGAATCAAATGGTGATGGGATTGTGAAACTAGCAGAAAGGTCAAAACAGACCGCAGGAGATCTCCCAGAAGACCAGTGAACCTGAGCCACAAATTGTGAGTGAGATCTTTGAAAGAGAATGCCAAAGCAAGAGTACTCAAAAGGAAAGGTTCTGCCAAGCATGACAGAACATGTCTGTAATTCCAAGTACTTGGAAAGATGAGGCAGGAGGATAGCAAGTTCAAGGTCAGTTTGGGCAACTTAATGAGAAAGTGTGTCAAAATATAAAAATATAGAAAAGGTGATAGAGTGTTTTCCCTGTGTGAGGCCCTGGGTTCGATCCTTACTATGGCATATGAGTGAATGGCAGAAAGAGAAAGGCAGATGAGAAAAAATATATATACATATAGAGAGGTGAACCATTTGAAGGTAAGTTGCAATATGGTGTCATTCACCCTACATTCTTCAGCTTGTAATGCTTATATAATCTCATATTGGGCTGGAGAGGTGGCTCAGGGGTTAAGCCTCCGCCTTGCAGGCGGAAGGTCCTGAGTTCGGATCCCAGATCCCACGTATAGACGCCAGGTGGAAGCGGGGGCGGCCTGCGCTTCTGGTCCTGGTAGGGCGGAGCCTGTGAATCCCAGGGCAGAAGGAGGTGGAGGCGTCCATGGTGGTTCCCGAATTCGTCCGTGGTTCTACACACACACGCGCGCACATACATACGTACACATGCACAATTGAGTAAATAATTAAATAAATAAATATACATTAAAAAAAATCTCATATTATCCAAGAATTTAATATCTGATACAATATTACCTAAGATATAGCCCATTTTCAAATGATCTTGATCTGTGACCTGACAAGTTGCACTTGACTATCATGTCTCAAGTGCTCTATAGAGTATAGAACATTCACACATCTGAAAAGCTAGCCACATTTCCCAACACAGGTGTTTGTTTGTTTGTTTGTTTTTGGGTGTGTGTGTGTGTGTGTGTGATTGGTTTTGAGCTCAAGATACTTCTGCTACAGTCTTTTTTCAATGTTGAAATAACAATTTGCATACCATTATGCCCACTTACAATACATGTTTTATAGTGCGTTTTCCATAAAATTTCTTTTTTTTTTTAACAGTAGTTGTTTAATTATACTGTGACCATCAATGCAAGTATCTGCCTTGGTAATTTCAGATAAAAAAAAAGACAGCATAATGATGTTTATAGATGTGTCAACCACAATTTAAAAGGTTATTTATCAAGAGTGTAAATAAGAGACAACTGAAAATTACTAAAAAGGTGACAGGTGTTATAGGGCACAATGTTCTGCAGTGGCTGTAAGGCTTACATCCAAGTCAGGCAGAATTCTTCATGGCACTGAAACAGTTCTTTTCTCGGTCCCAGCCTATCCACAGATGCTATGAGTCTGGAAGGGAATGGCTGTGGGTACCGCTTCTTGTCTTTAGCTGGGACTGTGCGATATCAGCAAGTGCACTTTGGATCTTTTCCAGAAGCATATCTCCCTGATAAAAAACATCCTCCAGACAAGTGGCAGCTTCGTGATTTTCTTCTTCCAGCTTATATAAGCTAGCAGCCTGTAAAGCAGCGGTAGACTCTTTGCTGAGTAAAGAATCTATCAAAACATCAATATCTTTTGCTGTCTGTGCTATGAGGACTGCAAAAAGCTGGGCATACTCTTCTGTAGGATTGGCTGGCTGGTCTTTATTAATTGCTATTTGAATGTTACTAAAAGAGGCAGGAGGGGCTGGAGAGGTGGCTCAGGGGTTAAGCCTCCGCCTTGCAAGCGGAAGGTCCTGAGTTCGGATCCCAGATCCCACGTACAGACGCCAGGCGAAAGCGGGGGCGGCCTGCGTTTGTGGTCCTGGTAGGGCGGAGCCTGTGAATCCCGGGGCGGAGGAAGTGGAGGCGTCCATGGTGGTTCCCGAGTTCATCCGTGGTTCTACACACACACACAGACACGTGCGCGCACACATACATACGCACAAACGCACAATTGAATAAATAAAAAAAAATTAAAAAAAAAAAAAGAGGCAGGAGGACCACACTGTTGCAACACTCCAATAGCACTGCAAAACTGATCTGCAAGGGAGTTCATGGCGTCCTGCAGCTGCATGAGCTGGTCCGCCATGTTGCTTGCGCACGCTTTTCCATAAAATTTCTATAAAATTTCTTTTCTGTAATAATATCTAACCTTTTTAAAGTGGAAGATTAACAGAATTATCAAACTGTAAAAAAAAAAAAAAAAAAAAAGACTCTCTCAGTCCTGAAAGCCATTCATAGCTCCATATTCTCCTTGTGAATTCTGTAAATAATGCAGGTAGGGGGGGTTTCACTGGTAGAAGAAAAACGAGGAAAAAAGTCTAAAAACCGTAAAAGGAGGAATCTGGGTCCTACTTAGCTGCAGAAGAGGCCCTGGGGCCAATTCCTAGCTAAGCCTCCAGATTCTCTAAATCTATAGTTTCACCCCCCCTTACCCCCCAAATTAAAGACCCATGAAGAGAGTGTCTGCTGCAGAGGTCTGATGCAAAGAAATGGACATAGGGATGCATCTGACCATCGCTCTGACCCTATAGTTCCCATACATCCCTATTCTGTTCACCCCTAGAAAACTGACCAGAAGAGACATTCCCAAGCATATCTGGACTCTCCCAGTGGTACGGTTCCTACTAACTAGAGTCCCTAAGGACTAAAGAGCTGGTCCCCAACTGTAGGTCCATGACTGACTGAAGATCCAGAGAAGGGAAAGGTATACACCTACTCTCTTCATAAACTCACCTCAGACCTGGCTTCCAGGAGCTCCCAACTGACTTATCTTTAGGATTCTCTGTGGAGGAAAGAACAGGGTTCTAAGCAGAAAGTGCTGGGGATGGAGAAATGGGTCAAGAAACATGTCCTCCATTCTCACAGCAGAAGTCAGAGAAAACAGGACTGTGCAGGTAAGTATAGTGGACAGGCCATAAGTAATACAAAGCAATGCAACAGCAGTGGTCAATACTGTCTCTGTGTCCCTTCAATTAATGAGGAAAACGAAGTCACCCCCACACATTCCCTGAAGCATACTTTATTAAATTTTTTTATTATTATTATTATTTATTCAACTGTGCGCATGTGCGTGTGTATGTGCGCACGCGTGTGTGTCTGTGTGTGTGTGTGTGTGTGTGTGTCTGTGTATATGTAGAACCACGGACGAATTCAGGAACCACCATGGACGCCTTCACCTCCTTCTGCCCCGGGATTCACAGGCTCCGCCCTACCAGGACTAGAAACGCAGGCCGCCCCCGCTTCCGCCTGGCGTCTATACGTGGGATCTGGGATCCGAACTCGGGACCTTCCGCCTGCAAGGCGGAGGCTTAACCCCTGAGCCACCTCTCCAGCCCTCCCTGAAGCATACTTTAAAATGGGAACAAATGGCTACGACTGGATGAGAAGCAGGGGTCCACATCCGATGCGGCTTCTGGTAGTGGGCCTGATCTCCCATAGTGTCATCCTGCTCATTGGACAGTTTTAGAGCAGCCACACTGGGGCAGTCTCTGGTGGTCTTGGAAAGTCATCCCCCACCGCTGGGATTACCATGAAGGAAAACACCCTTTACCAACTTTCCCTAAGTCTCTGTACATGAAAGGGCATGGAAATCAGTTCTCCATTGTAGCTAACCCTACCATGAGGTGGGCACAAGATCAACTGGGCTGGGCCCCTATATGAACAGACCAATGAGATATAGAGGACCAAAAACTCCACTGAGGTTTACAGAAACTAGACCTAACCAACGAGCAGAAGTCGTCTCCCCCATCCTAGGCTTGAAAGTGTACAAATATACCTGACCCTGACAGTCATCTTGGGTGCCTGCTTCCTCACGGCACTCCATGTCTGGAGTCCCTGAGTTCTTTTGCAGCTCCTTGCCCATGCATTTCATGCCTAGAGTCCAGGAGTTCTCCAGGGCTTTCTTGCCCCTCACAGATTACATACTCCGTGAGTTCTGTTCTTTCTCTCTTCTAATAAACTCTGCCTTATTCCTCTCTGCGTTCTGGTTGAATCTGGACACATAGAGACCCCGGAGAAATCCCGCATCATTCTCAGATGCGAATCCACAACGCATTGATATCAAGAAGCAATACCAGTCTGCCCGGATTCTGGAGCTAGAGTCTCCATTGGTCCCCTTCAGAGCGCCCCGGGAAGGAGCTGGCAGATTGGTGCCCTCCAGGGTTGCGGGTCAGTTCCAGAGGATCGGTCCTGCTGCCAAGACTCAGAGATCGCCGCCTGCAGGATCGCAGCTTGCTCAGCTCCGCCACCTCCGCCCACATTGGGCTCCCGCCCCGCCACACTCGCCCAGCTCCCGCCCGATCGCGGTCGAACCGAGGTCAGACCGGACGGTCGAACGCTCCGAAGGTCGGGTGAGGTGATAGACCCGACGCCGACACAGCGACTGCCCCCCACCAAGAGAGCTAGGCCAACGCCCGCGCAGGGTGGCCGCGAACTACACCTCCCAGGAGGCTTTGCTCTGCACAGGCGTCGACTCCAGCTACCTGCCCCAACCAGTCTCAAGAAGGAGCGTGTAGCATGGGCTTTCGGGAAATGTAGTTCCGAGGCTGTCAGTGCCTTGCTCCTTGCTGAGGAAGGAGTCATTTGGGAGTCAAGTGGATGGGGAATTGCCAGGGTAGTGGGTGAATGTAGGTAAGGAATAAGGAGTTGTTTGTCGTTTCTTCCAGGTCTCCAGACATAGGAGAATGGCCCACATCTGTCTACAGAAAAGACTCAGATCTAGCAGTTGGGTATGGGGACCTGTTCTCCAGAGATCCTGCCCTTGCTCTCCCTGACACTTGAGGCCAAGGGGAGAAAACTCCAGAGGGCAGATAGCCCCAGTCTGCCCTCAGGCGGGCCAGGTAGGACCACTGTCCAACTTCAGGCACTGGAAAGCAATGTCTGGGCAGGAGCCTATTCGTGGCCCAGTGTTTTAATATTAACACAGGGATGAGGTTAATAACATTAACAGTCAGGGGGCTGGAGAGGTGGCTCAGTGGTTAAGCCTCTGCCTTGCAGGCAGAAGGTCCTGAGTTCGGATCCTAGACCCCACGTATAGACGCCGGGACACACACACATACATACACACACGCGCACACACGCACACATGCACAATTGAATAAATAATAATAATAAAAAAAAAAAAAACATTAACAGTCAGAACACTGACCAAGCACACTCCCAAGCGTTTGTGTATTTTCTGATAGAATGCTTAGTAGGTTGTTAACTATTATCCCCATTGATACAAGGAATCCGCAGTGCAGGTAGGTCACTTGTCCTAAGTTGCATCTTGGAGGAGACTAACTGCAGGACTGGAGTTTATTACCAGATTCCTACTAGAATAGCTCTGGGATATGTGAGCCCTGTTAGATTCAAAATCCTTCAGACATCTACTTGACTTTAGCCTAGACTTGGTCACAAGCTCTCACTTGACACTCAACCTATCTGCCTTAGCTGTTCGTAAATCTGACCTGCCAAGTGCAGCATCAGCATCGAGTTCCAAACCCAGGGAAGTAGCCTGGGAGTATGTGGGACTGTACATCTGGTGCATCTGAAATGTCCCATGGGGTGTGTGTGTGTGTGTGTGTGTGTGTGTGTGTGTTTACTAGTCATTGTTAGTCATTGTATTTATTGGGTTATTTGTGAACCTATGTACGTGTGATTATGCTTCTCCTTCTCCTTCCTTCTCCTCCTCCTTTTCTTCCTCCTCTTCCTTCTTCGGAAGAAGTATTTATATGACTTACAGTTCCAGAGTGGATGTAGTCTAGTATGGAGGGTATTGCATGGCAGAAGACATGACTACAAGCAGAAGCATGAGGTCAGTTCAGGCCGCTCCAGTCATCAGAAGGCAGAGAAAGAAAGCTAGAAGGAGCAAGGCAGGGCCACCAAAGTCTCAAGTTCCACTCCCATGTCTTCCTCCAGCAAGGCTCTGCTGCTTCTTTTTTTTTTTATTTTTTATTATTATTTATTCAATTGTGCATGTATGGTGTGTGCATGTGTGTGCATGCATGTGTGTGTGTGTAGAACCACAGATGAATTCGGGAACCACCATGGACCGCCTCTACCTCCTCCTTGTTTACTCTGCCCCGGGATTCACAGGCTCCGCCCTACCAGGACCAGAAACGCAGGCCGTGCCCGCTTCCGCCTGGCGTCTATATGTGGGGTCTAGGATCCGAACTCAGGACCTTGTGCCTGCAAGGCAGAGGCTTAACCCCTGAGCCTACCTCTCCAGCCCCTCTGCTTCTTTTTTTAAAATTTATTTTTCTTTTTTTCTCTCCCCTTAATCCTCATTCCCTTACCCCCTCCTTTTCTCCCAACAACTGTTTATCTCCCCTGTCACACTGCCTCCTATCTTCAAGTCTTTTCATTTGTGTGGCCTACCGTGCTTCATCTAGTTTGTCTTTGATGTCAGCCTGTGTGTGTTGACATGTGTTGTTTGCCATGCAGTATATGAGTTTTTGTGTACATATGGGCTCATATATTTGTGTCTCTCTTGGTCTTATAGAGCTAGGTATTTATATTGTAAATATAATCGCTCAGTTTGTACTTATTTATATTTGAGTTTTGGAGATGGAACCATGTGTTAGACAAATGCTGTACTAAATAAGCTAAACACTCAGACCTTTGGGATTTTTTGTTTGTTTTGTTGAGATATTATCTCATAATGTAGCCAAGAATGGCCTCGAACTTGTGACAAACCTCCTACCTCTGCATCCTGAATGCTGGAATTATAAATTCATGTCTCCACATCTAGTGCCATTGGTTTTTTGAGACAAGGCTTTACTAGGTTGCTCAATCTGGCCTGGAATTCCCTATGTAACCCAAGCTGGCCTAATATTTTAGATCCCCACTTCCACATCCCAAACACTGAGATTACAGGTGTCCACCACTGACACATGGTTCACTAAGTTCATTTCTGACCCCATGCTGCTTTTGCTTCTCAATTTTTATTTATCCTGCCCTCTGTATGTGCTTCTGAGAGACAATGTGTACACGCACCTGTGTACAGGCAATCTGTTAGCTGGTTTGTGACTGTCTCTCACAGTTCTGTTCGGATGTTTATGTGAAGACATCTCTCTAGGGAAGTATAACTCATGTGCACGTGTGGGTGTACTTGTGAATCTAGTGTGATCCTCTGCATATGACTGGAGATGGCTCGTAATATCAGTTGTCTCATTACCTGAGTGTATTCTTCATGCGTGTCTGATATGGCTGAATATGGATGAGTGCCACTTAATGGAAAGTATTGTATGGAGGCCACCTGTTGAAAAGGAAATTTTATTTCTTGATAGAAAGCATGAAAAGCTAAGAGGAAGTTGAAATTATGAGTTTCCATGGAACATGGAAGTAAAGAAATGTTATTTTAACCCCTAGTGTTTTCTGGAGTCCTTAAGAATTAATGCCATAGCCTGAGATCTTAAGATTCTGTCTGTACTGGAGATGTCTTATGTACAAACTCTCTCCCTCTGGCTGACGCGCAATATCAGGAATGTGATTCTCCTGGAGCCTCAAGCTGGTTCCAACCATTCTCTGGAACTAAGGGAGTTCTCTCATTTCCATATCTCCCCTTCCAACCAATTAGAGGTCCCACATCCAGAATTTCATACTATTTCCAGTTGCCTCATTATTCTGTGTGTGTGTGTGTGTGTGTGTGTGTGTGTGTGTGTGTGTGTGTGTGTAAAATCTGGTGATTGGGTGGTGGATTCTCACTGTTCTCCATTTGGAAGGACTGTGAGTCTCTCCACCTGTTCTGGCCAACTATTCTAGTTCCATCTCTCTTGCATGTTTTTTCCCCTATTTCTTTCATATTTCTCAGTCGCAAGACAGCTTTATGGGTCACCATGCTTAGATATGGCACATTTAGAGAAGTTTAAAGAAGGTATAAGACCTGAGAGAGAACCGTTCCCCCCTAGTTCTGAATAAGTATGCATTCTTCAAGTTTGTGGGACTCTGGATCACACGAGTGACTGGGTATACTCCCGTTACTGTGTGTTGTTTCAAAAGTTCAGCAGTTACCAATAAATATGTCAGGGTGACTCTATTAGATCTGGATGTGTCTGTATACAAGCCAATATGATCCTAGGGATTCTATATTGAGAGCTATGTCCATCTGTGTTTCTGCCTGAAAGGGTATTTTTAGAATGAAAGAGTTTGGGGCAATCTAGCCCCTCATGGCCCTCCAGTGCCATTGAGCCTGTTTCTTGTTCCTTGGTCCTCATGAATTCCATGCCTAGGCACCGTGAGTTCTCATGGGCTCCCTAGCCCCTCATGGCATTCTCATGCCATAAGCTCTGTTTCATTTCTGCTTCTCATGGAGGCGCCCTAGCTCCTCATGGCACTCCATGTCTGGAGTCCGTGAGCTCCAACCTTTCTCTTTTCTAATAAACACTACCTTAATCCTCAAAAAAAAAAAAAAAAAAAAAGAATGAAAGGGTATGGATAGAAAGTTCTGCTGACTATAGGCAAACATTAATTAAGACTTTGAGCCAGATATGGTAGCACTTGGAAGACAAATGACATGAGGATCAAGGATTCAAGACCAGCTTGGGCTACATAGTGAGTTTAAACCTAGCTTGTGCTGCATTAGACCTATCTGTAAATAAATAAAATAGTTAAATGCTAAGATATATCATTTAGATAAAGGGGTTGCAGATC
Source organism: Typhlomys cinereus (assembly GCA_023101885.1). Taxonomy (NCBI): domain Eukaryota; kingdom Metazoa; phylum Chordata; class Mammalia; order Rodentia; family Platacanthomyidae; genus Typhlomys; species Typhlomys cinereus. Next base: position 1,188,452 of record JALPQD010000107.1, read on the forward strand.
ATTTTCTGACCCTCGAATTCTTCATCCATGTCTGATTTTGAGGGAGACTTGCAGGTTGATGTGGTTACGCCTTTTAAAAGGCAATATACATTTTTTTCTAATGGAAGATTCAAAACACACTGGTATCTCACTACATTAAATGTTGGATAGTCCAACATATTAGGTCACAGGTCCTCTACATGCTGCTAACCCATGGATCAGACCACACATATCCCCACATACTCAAAAAGCTGACAGACCCTGCTATAACCCTGCCACTCCTTGCCACTTGGGAATTAGAGGCAGCATGAGTGTAGTTTAGGTTACTTATTAGCCAAACCTGCTGTCTCGTGATGCTGGGCCTCCCCACTTCCTTGGAAACCTTTAAAATAGCTCGTCTTGCGGACTAAAGGTTGTCGTCAGAACTCCACCCTCCCGTCTGAGATATTAATAAATCCCTTAATGAGGCTCTCACCAACAGGACAATTTAGGTGCCTCTCTCAAATTGACCACCCCTTTTCTCCAATCCCTAAAAGGTAACAATTTAGTGCTAAAAACTGAGTGTTTGAGAGGCTGGAGAGATGCTTCAGGGGTTAAGACTCTGCTGTCTCACAAGCAGAAGGTTCTGAGTTTGGACCTGGGATCCCACATAAAAATGCCAGGTGGCAATGGTGCCGACCCTGGTGGGCGGAGCCTGGGAAACCCCAGAGCCAAGCAAAAAGAAGGCACAAGCAATCCAGGATGATTTCAGGTCACCTTTGGTCCCCCACAGAGATACACAGTGTCCTCTGACACACACGCACACATGTAAAGAAAGCCCCCCCCCCAAAAAAAAACCACCAGACCCTGAATGTTTGAGAATTACACTGACATGAATTATCTTGTGGGCAAGGGTTTCTTACCTTTACTGCTGTGTGTTTCTCCACAAAACGTATCTTCTTTGAGGCTACTAGGTAAAAAGGGGAAAAGAGAATCTAGAGCAACCCCTACCATTTAAAGGGCACCACATGGAGGTCCAAGAATAAAGAGAAACTAATACATAGGATATAGTTAAGAAATATGATTTTTATTAGTATTAAGGAGCTGGTGGTCAAGGGAACCATAGTGTATCCTTAAGGTGGGAAAACATTGGAACAGAGGAAATAGCTTAAGTTTAGAGAAGATAGGGAGAATGGAGAAGAGTTGCTGTCTGAAGCTTGGAAGAGAAGAGTATCCCAGAGAGCAGAAACCAGAGGAAGTGAGCCTCTGGTTTTCATAGTTTCTGGGGATTTGGACTCCAACTTTATGCTTGCATGGAAAACATCTTATCCTCTGATCCATTGCCTCAGTCTTGGGCTCTGCATTTTGAACTGCAAAGTAAATCAAACTGTAGCTGTATTATTGGAAGTTCTTCAGCTAATGTAACACTGTCAATGGGTTCTAAGAACAGTCACAGTAGTAGATTAGGCCTAAGAAAAAAGCCTATTGTGACACTGGGGAAGATAATTTGGATTTTTGGATGCTCCTAGGAGGAAAAAAAAAATCAGGGTAGGAGACAGATTTAGACATGGTTATTTAGTCTGCTCCAGTTGCCCAGTAACGTCGTAGCGGCCTTTTTTAATTGAATAAAGCTGGTTGCACCAATGACTGCCTTTTGGGTTTAGCTAGGTCTCCTGGCTGAACCAGGTTATAGTAAGTCCCCCAGTGAGGGGCTGGTAACATTTTATTGTGTAATATTATCAATTATTTTACTCTTTGGTTGTATTTTGGTTAGTCGGTTTTTAATGTGTTTTTTGTTTTTTTTAAGAAAAGCATACACCATAAAGCATATGTGGAAGTGACAGGACAACTTTTGAGAGTCAGTTCTCTCATTCTACCCTGTGGACTCTGGGATGGAACTCAGTCACCAGGCTTGGGCAGCAAGCACTTTGCTCACTAAGCCAACCTTGTAAGTCCAGGACAACTAATCCATGGGAGGCCTCCCATGTTGTGAATACACAGACATGGAATTCAGGAGATTGGCAGGCAGTGTGGTATGTCAGAGTACTTAATCACTCAAACGTTTACAGGTCAGAATGCTGAGTATGTAGTCTCTCTCATCTCTACTACCATCTGACATACATGTAGCATAGTAGCCACATGTGCAGTGCCTCTAAGGGCATTAAATCCTGATTTTAGTAAGAGCAAGTAAGTTTCCTAAGTAGTGAAAAAGACTTACAAACTGAGAAGGAAATAAAAGTAATTATTTTGATAGAACATAAAGTATCAAATCAATTTATTTTTTTAAACCTATTAAAAATGTTTTCATTTGTGTGTGTGTGTGTGTGTGTGTGTGTGTGTGTGTGTGTGTGTGCATGTGTGTGTGTGTATCTATGTTTATTAGAGGGCACTGTGTGTGCCTATAGGAGTCCAAAGATGACTTCAGGAATCATACTGAACTGTGCTACCTCTTCTTTGCATTTTTTCTGGGGTTCTCCAGGTTCCACCTTCCAGGGCCTGAACTATAGGATGACACCATTTCTGCCTGGCCATCTCTCCAGTCCAGAAGCCAATTTTTAAAAATATTCTAAGTAGCATATCAATATTTTTAACATTGACATTTCTTAATTCGTTCATTTACAAATACTTAATATTTTAATGAAAAACACAGGAAGCTTTATTTGAAACATTAGAAGCATTTAAAGTCTTTTGTAAATTTAAAATAATTACTTTTTTGATTTGTTTAAGTCTTGTAAATTAAAAGGAACTGGACTGCATTTACATCAGTGCTTGCTTATTATAGATCATTTTTCAATTAAGTTCTTAGGAGGGGCTTTATCATGTGACATGTTATATTTAAGATATATTTAAAGGTGAGACGAAAAAGTATCTACTACTAACAAAAATATCACATTAGAGCTGGAGATGTGGCTTGGGGGTTAAGCCTCTGCCTTTCAAGCAAAAGGTCCAGAGTTTGGAAATAGGTGGGGCCTACACTTCTGATCCTGAAAAGGGGAGCCTGGGAAACTCCAGGAGGTAGAAGTAATCTGGGGTAATTCACAAAAATCATCCCCGGGCATCCATGTATACACAGTGCCCTCTGACACACACAGACACAGAGAGACACACGCAGAGATACAATAGTAACATGCAGATGAACTGCAATAAGAAATATTAGCTCAGTCCTGTAATGCCAGAATTTGGGAGGATTGGCTGAATTCAGGGTCAGCCTGGAGTGGGGAGAGAAACAAGGTAGAAAATCTATATCTAGAAACTCAGCACTCAACCTAAACAATGAAGGCCAGTGAAGGCAGAAGTAGAATACTCCACCTGCAGCAAAGGATAAGGGGTTGATGGTTCCATGTTGGAGAAGTGGTTTTAGAGTTAAATTTTCTTTGTGTACAGTTTCCTGAGGCTCATGGGCACCATGAGAAGCACAGTCCACATTGGCTGCTGTGCGTGTAATTTCCTGTTGTCTGGAAGCCAGGATGGCATAACAGTGGCAGCCCTCCGTTATCAACATTCCTTCTGGTAAAAGGCGTCACAGGGCTCTGGGTGCGGACCTGGTGCTGCCGTGTAGGGTTATAGCGACTCAAAGCTAGCAGTTTGAGACACGTGAAGATTCCCCAATGGGAGACTGGTTCTGTTTTCCATCTCTTATTACTGGTCTTCCCTCCACATACAACCATAATGCACTCCACACACAACCCATATAACTCCACTGAATCCAAAGGGGGAACCATCAATTGGAGCTATAAACAGAGTGGAAAGTTTAGTAGAAATTAATATTAAATCTTACTATTATGTGGGTTAAATCCATCAGATTTTCCATTGGAACACCAAAGATCCCTGCCTTTTGTATAAGCACACTTTAAGACTAAAGACAAGCTAAAAAAATCATCTTATCTTCCAAAGTCAATACTGCAACTTCCACAGGATTGTGAGCAAAGGTAAACACCTGTCTACATGAAGCTGAAGACTTTGGAGGAAGTCTGCAGAATGTGGACTCTTCGTTACAGGCGTAGATGAGAGCATGGGGCATAACAGCTGAAGCTGCTGGGTCCTTGAGCTCCAGAATAATTAACTGGACCAAGGACACATGAATAGTGGTAAGTACAACTAATTTAGAAAGGAAAAAAGCATTCCCAAGAGTGGAAATGAACTAGAAAGCTAGAAAAACACACTCAAAAATCATCTTGCCACATGAATTCTGATCCCTTTTGGGTTCTTTACACAGCACTCCTTTCCTGTATCTGCATATTACAGATTTCTTTTGCATGTGTGCTATTTATTACATGTAGCCCAAATGACGGAAGGGTGTTCAGTCTTTCTCCACAGCCCTGTCATAACTCTCCAGCGATAGTTGTGATGCTTGCAATATTTTGAAGAGTGAAAGATGAAGCTTGATGTCTTGTAGCTTCTTCATATTGTAAGGGACGACTCTCTGCTTAAGAGGGACCATAAGGCTCATTTTAGTGACTGGAGAAGAGTCCTTGGATTTCCTGTAGCAGGAGTTGGCTGGAATCCCTGCATTATAGGAAGTTGAGTTTAAAACTCATATATCCCAGAGGACTCAAATTTTATAAGATTAAAATACAAGGTTTGGGGCTGGAGAGATGACTTAGGGGTTAAGACTCCCCCTTGCAAGCAGAAGATCCTGAGTTTGGATCCCAGGTCCCACATAAAATATCCAGGTGGCAAACCAGAGGCCTACACTTCCAGCTTTGGTGGGCGGAGCCTAGGAAATGCCAGAGCGAAGCAAAAAGGTAGAAGTGACCGAGGATGATTCCTGAAGTCACCCTTGGTCCTCTACGGGACACACAGTGCCCTTTGATACACACACACACACACACACACACACACACACACACACACACAGAGTAAATTAATAAAATAAAATAATACAAGGTTTAAGCAAGAGTACTATGATTGTGACTAGGGAGAAGAAAATGAGAGAGAGAAAGAGAGAGAGAGAGAGAGAGAGAGAGAGAGAGAGAGAGAGAGAGAGAGAGAGAAGAGAAGAGAGAGAGAAAGAAGGCCAGGAAAGTCATGCTATGCTTATCCCAGGAGTACCATCCTGGTGTAGTTCGTTCTTGGGAGTGTTAAAAATCCTGGTAACTATATATTAAAAGAATGTAGCAAGTTACAAAAGAATGCAATGATGGAATAGATTAAAAGGAAGAGAATGAGAGGTTATGACTAATCTATACCAACAGTGTCAAAAGAAAAATAATGAAGATACCAAAACATACAGGAAGGTTACCATGACTGACAGGAAAACAGAACTTTTAAAAAATTTTTTTTTAATTTATTTTTCTGCTCATACAAATGTAATAGGCACCCCTGTCCCCTCCCTCCCTCCATCCCTCCCTGGGCCTCCCTGCTCCCTCCCTCCTTTTCCCCTTCCTTTCCCCCTTCCCTCCCTTTCTCCCAGTGCCCCCTTCCCCCATCTTTGAAGGATCTTTTAATGTGTATATCAAATTTTCCTCTGGGTCCTCCTCTCTGATGAGGTGTAAGGACTCAGTGGCATTTCCTAGAACTCAGAAAACAGAACTTATCTTTGCATTACAACAGCAGGCTGTGATTTTCCCACCTGGCATGGCAACGTTAGATCACATACTTTCTGCATGCTGCTGCTCTATACCAATCAGCACTCCTGGTAATGTCTTTCTTCTCTATAAAAGTGCTGCTGTAGGGGACTGATAGCCACCAAGGAATCAGGCAGCCTGACTGTAAGTATCTCCTATGGACTACTTATTAACTTTGTGGTAGAGATCTCCTCACTCCCTCAGAAACCTTAACGAGGGGGAACCCCACTTTGTCTAAGTGGACTGAACTCTCTTAAGAACGCTACTATGTACTTCTGCATTGTTGACAAATCTCTTTCTCTGAAGGATTATTGGTTTCAGTGTCTTTCTCTCAAATCTATCCCTTCCCCTCACCATGACTCAGATAGAAAGATATCACTGAAATTAATGGCCCTGTGGGAGGCTTTCTATCTTGTCACTACATTCCCCACCCTACCTTCATTATAAGGGCTCCATGTCCTTCATCATTATGGACTCCACGTCCCTTATCATTAGAACCTTCTGTGCCCTATCATTAGGACTTAGTATTGTCCATTATTAAGACTTTGTGTCTTCTATTACCAGAATTTTTTGTTGTTGTTGTTGTTCTTTGCTGGACTTTTATTCTCTGGTACCAAAACCTTAGGTGAGTCGCTCCCGGATCTCTACCAAAGACTTCTTCCCATCCTGTTGATTGTATAGCAAACATTCTTACTGCAAATTCAGAAGTCCTTTGCAGTCTTTTGCCTAGAGTAGCTGGATCTCAAGCTGTTAAGAGTCCAGTTTTCCTCCCATTCTGCTTCGAACGCACTTCCAAAAGGAAACCTGAAGTTCACACACTTGTAATCCCACACTCGAAGTCTGGCAACACAAGGAGGAGCTCTGGGCCTGAGAAAGGCACAACTAGAAAAGGGAGCCGTGGCCATCAGACTTGGCTGCAGCAGGAGAAGAGGAGAAGGTTCACGCACAGCCTGAGGCACCAGAGACGAGGTCGGGCGCCCCGTGCACCTAAGGCCAGGTCCGGTTCTTCAAGGACCAAATGCGTCAGGACGCTGGGCCCCAGGACTCCTGCCCATTGCTGTCCTGTAGAGAGGCCCATCCAGGGCCGTGTACTTTGCTCCAGCTTGGAGGTCATTTCAGGTTTGGAATCCTGGCATCCTGCTCAGGAAAGACAAGAGATTTAGGTGGGCAGACAGTCCCTGTCTGGTACCCAGAGAACACCAACAACAGGACACATTCACACCGTCCATAAAGTCACTATGAGTCCCATTTCTGGGGACAGGAGACTCTGAACCTTTGAGCACCAAAATAAGGCTCCAGGAGTCAGAGGCTTTGAGGCCTCGAGATCGATGGTTGGAAGGTCAGGGAACAGCACACGGACTGCTATTTCTAGCTTCCCGGACAAAAGGGCACACAGGGCTCCCAGAAGAGCAAGGCTTACGCGCTCCGTCAAGCCCCAAACCTCTCTCCAGTGTCTGTTGCATCCACACCACTTACATGTTTGTCGGAATCTATAATATATCTAGTTTATCTAATATGAAAATAAAAACCACCAGTGACATCAGGTAAGTTCTCTTCTTCCCCGTTCAGCTATGCAGACCAAGTGGGCAGACAGCGCTGCAGCCTGGGAATGTCTGGATCCCACTGGGCCAGGCTTCTGTAGCTTTCCAGCATCACCTCAAAGTACACCGTCCTCTGAGAAGCACCCAGAAGCTGCCGCCACTGCTCCAGAGCAAATCCCACAGCTACGTGCTGGCGTGTCACTCCCTGCTCCCTTGGCAAGGTTAGCACCTGGGGATACACATGTCCCTGAACAGCGGAGCCAAAGCTGGCCTTGCAGGCCGAGAAAGAGGTTCAAGCAGCATGCATCACGCTGAGCAAACACACAAGGACATTCTGGTTCCAACAAGAGTGTTTAGTTTTGCTACTGTGACTGTGGTAGGACAACAAAGGAAGCCCCTCTTGCAAGCCAAGTTCAATCCCCATGGAGGCTGTGATTTTTTTAATTTTATTTTAACCTGGTCATTCACAAGAGATTTAATTTTTTTTGATTTTGTGTGTGTGTGTGTGAGAGAGAGAAAGAGAGAGAGAGAGAGAGAGAGAGAGAGAAAGGGGGGGCACTGTGTGTCTCTGTGGAGACCCAAAGATGACTTTGGGAATCATCCTGGATTGCTTCTATCTCCTTCTTGCTTTGCTCTGGGATTTCCCAGGCTCTGCCCACCAGGGCTGGAAGTGCAGGCCGCTGTTTTTCCCACCTGGAGTTTTTATGTGGGACCTGGGATTCAAACTCAGGACTTTCTGCTTTCAAGATAGTCTTAACCTCTGAGCCATCTCTCCAGCCCCAGAAAAGGCTTTTTGATGTAAGAATCTATAATAATACACTCAAAATGCTGTCTGGCATTCTTTGCTTTTGGACTTGTGTTCTTTAATGGAGGGTCCACTGGCCAGTGAATAAAAATAGGCTTTTTATTTGACTTAATTCGTGTCTGGAGTTCATTCCTGGCCAGTTACCTCATAACATGACATTCTCTGGAAGTTCCTAGGGATATAGGAATACATTATAACAGAGACACAAATTTTGAGAATCTCAGGTACGTGATGCCAACCTGAAAAAAGCCAGTAGATGTGGGGGGGTGGCAAGAGGGATCATAGGTAAAGGCACCAGTGCACAAAACTGGCAAACTCAATCCCCGGAGCCCATATGGTGGAAGAAGAGGGAGAGACCCAGTTTCCAAAAGTCTTCCAACCTCCACATGATGTGCTGTGACATTGTACATACCTGCTCTTTCTCTCTCTAATAAGCAAAAGAGACAACGGCAGATAAACAATGAAGCAAGTGTTTACACCATGTAACTGGACTCCACCGTGCTGCTCTCATCCCTGTATGGGACTGTAACTCCAGTGTGACTGTTGCTCCGAAACAGATTCTGACGAGAAGAACGGAGAGAAAATGGGATCATTAAGGACGGGATGTGGATCCAGTAGGATGAGTGCCTTTACAAGACGAGGACAGAATGCAAGCACTCTCATGCTCTCTCCTGCACAGAGAGGAGGTGACGTTAGGGCACAATGAGAAGCTGCTCTCATGAGCTGTAAGAGAGGACTAGGAGGAAGCCCCCGTTGATGGCATCTTCATCTAGTCTCCAGAGCTGCGAGAAGAAGAGCGTGTGTTGTTGAAGGCCTGTGGCATGTTGCAATTGTAGCCTTGGTTCTACATTCAGCAGTCAAGCACGCAAATTTCAACAATATATTATTTAAGGACACCCATAGTAAAATTATTGTCTTTGGTTACTTTCCCATTATGATAAAACATTCTGAGAAAAACAAGGAAGGAAGGGTTTATTTGGCTCATGCCTGCAGGTACAATTAATCAAAGTGGAGGAATTAAAGCAGTATGTTCATAAAAGTCAGAGGACAACTTTCAAAGGTTGGTTCTCTCCTTCTACTATATATACTCCCAGGATCAAATTTAGATTGACAGGTTTGTATGCAGGCACCTTTACCTACCAAGTCATTTCATCAGCCCTCCATATCGATTTTTTTTATTAATACATTTTTATTATTATTTCAGCTCATACAAACTTAATAGGTACACCAGTTCCCTCCCTCCCTCCTCCTCCCCTCGTACCTCTTGCTCCTCCTCCCCACCCCCCCTCCCTTCCCATCCCCCAGTGCCTCCCGCCCCCATTCCCAGAGAGTCCTTTATTGTGCATGCCTGATTTTCCTCTGGGCCCTCCTCTCCGATGACGTACAAGGACCCAGTGGCCTTTCCCTGAACCCTTTCCCGTGTTCCCCTTAGGTATAGGAACACTGCTGTGGCTGCCAATCCCTTGCCTCCAAAGATCTTGGTGCCTTTAGCAGATGCTAGACTTTGTGGGGTATCCATATCGATTTTTACTCTGACTTTTTTTGTCATCCTAGCTTCAAGTTGTAAGGTACTACTAAATTAAGCTCTCCCCAACCCCTGTATCCTAGTCATTGCTTTACATATTAATTCTAAGAAACAACCTCTCAGATACACATGTGACTTTAACTTAGTCAACTTGACAACTATCATAGTTAGATACTGGTGTCAACTTGGCCTCCTCAGCAGCTCCTGGTATTAGTGCAGACTCTCCTGCCAAGCTGGATTAAGAAACATAATGGGACTATCGTAAGAGCAAACAAAACCCTCATTCCCTTAAGCTGTTCTCTCCTGGTGGAGGGGTTCTTGCGGCTGATAGGTGGCGCCAAGGTCTGGACTCTGCTTTTTTCTCTAGAAACACCTGCCCAGGAGGATTGGAGGGAACTGAGATGGGAGTATGGTCTTACACAGGTAGAAGTCTAAATTCTATGGATATAGGGAAGATACTTCTGTTGTCTTCATGCCTGTGAATATTGCTAGGATCTTAGGCTATTGGGTAAAAGGAAACTTGGAACTCATTACTATGTCATTCTTGGGTCACGAGGTCCACACTCAGACTGCCATCTATTCCACCTTTCAGAGACTTCTCATATATTATGCATAGGGTGCTTAGATTTTTAAACTGTCCTAATGGGAGCAACGAGGGGAAACAATCTACTCCATATTCCTGGAAGTGGAAGTCCTTTAATTGAATTAATTACATCCTGTTTTTTCTTACCTGTATTTAGAGTCTAGAATTAAATTTTTTTTCTGTTTTAAAGTTAGACAAATGGATAGGACTATAAATTTGGTGGGTGAGTTAATACATTGAGATGCAGCAAACAAGAGGGTATTGGATATTTAGGATTGTGTTGGTAGAACAATACTGGGAAGCAACTAATTTGTGGCTCAGCTCCTCAACTTTGTGTTACTTCTCGTTCTTTCCAATAGCATGGCCCCGCCCTTTCCTGGCCTTCCTTCTGTTCGTTGGCGTCTCCTCATCAGATACCTGAATCCTTCTTGTTTGCCTCCTCTTTAAATTACAGGGAGTCACAAAGGTCTCCCCTGGTTCTCCCCTGGGTTTCCTTTCTTCCTCTCCGTGGACACTCTTTGGACTTACCTTCTTCCAGAGCCTTGGGATCGTCTTCTCGCCCCCAGCTCCCAGTCTTGACTTCCAACTCTGGCTCTGAGTTGTTAGAACAGCAGACAAGGAAGAAGACACAGACAGCAGGTCAGCATCATCCTCGCTTTCACTTCTGATGGATTTGCCTTCCTCTGGAGAGGTGGAAACAGAGGCTGCCTCCCTCCCAGTCAGACGCTTCCAAGTCCTGGAGCTGCGATGGACAGTGGTGCCCATTTCACCTCATCACAAGTGTGTCCTGAGCTGGGCCTGACATGTGCTAGGTCCTGGGTTTGACCAGGGACAAACAGAAAAGCACACAGCATTGTCAGATTTCTCTATGCACAGCACCGTTGTGTAAAATGCACCCCATACCTCCACATGCTGCAATACATGGTCCCACCCAGTTGCTGTTGCTATTTTGGTAGGATGTGGAACTTTTCAGCCCTGGAGGGATGCTGGAGAAAGAGGATCACTGGCGCCCACCTTGAGATTTTATAGCTGGGTCCCACTTCCTGTGCACTCTTAACTTGCTGACACAGTGTAAACAGCGGCCTTACCTTCCTGATGCCAAACCTACTCTACGATGATAGACTGCATCCTTTCTTAAATTAGGAGTCAAAATAAGCCCTTCCTCTCTCAGGTATTTGGTCATTGCAATGAGAAAAGTACAAATATAAGCAGTAAGGAATAAAATGCATGCATGCATACACTAAAAAAAAGGGAGGGGGAGAAATACCACGATCTTAAGTCCCCTTTTCAACAGATGGGGATCTGAAGAGTGGTCTCAGTACAAATGGAACCTTGTCACTACAGATGATCTGCCAATGCCTAAGGGCAGTGGATAAAGTACATACCATAGATCCTATGTGGATAGCTAGGTCTGGATGCGTTTTTAAAAAATATTTATTTGAGATTGGAGAAGAGGAGAGAGAGAAAAAGAAGAGAGAGAGAGAGGACCATCATACATATGTGACCAGATGGTAAGTTTCAGAAATCAGTTCTCTTTCTATCCTCTCCTTTTATCATGTGAATGTTTCAAGGATCAAACTTAAGTCTCTAGATTTGTGCACTATTGAGCCCCCAGATTTGGATGTATATAGACCAATGTAAGATTTAAATGGAAACAACCCAAGATTTTTTTTTTAAGAAAGAACAAAATGGGGAATTTCCCCATTAGATATTGGCTTAAAGCTAGTCATTAAACCATCGAGTTCATGTAAACTGGATGAATCCTTAACCCATGTAAAGGTGGATGGAGAACCATTCCACAAAGCTGTTTTCTTACCTCCACACATGTGTCTCAGCATGTATAACTCTTCTCATACATATCATACATGTATAAGAAAAAAATAATGTGTGTAAGCACACATGTGTTTGTGTCTGTATCAGACAGTACTTTGTGCCTGTGGAGGCCCAAAGGTGATTTTGGGAATTATGCTGGACCGCTTGTATCTTTGTTTCGACTTCCAGAGCCGAAAGTGCAGGCTGCTACCATTTCTGTCTGGCATTTTTAAGTGTGATCTGAGGTCTGAACTCAGATCTTTCTGCTTACTCCTGAGCCATCTCTCCAGCCTAAAACAAAATTAAAATAAAAATAAGAAATGAAAAGAAAACATCATGTTCATCAAAAAGAAGGTCCAATGGTCTGGAAATAGGGGACTATTTAAATACTGGCTTTTTAGACCATCAAGTAGAGATGAACCACTCAAAAATGGTATTAGGTAAAGCTCAGCATGCTTAGCATGCTCAAGCTCTGGATTCTGTTCTCTCCACACAAATAATGACATATTGAATGCTTTCACACTACCATTGCCCTTACCATGTTTATTTTTGCATTACTCTGGAGGTCATAGTGTCAGAAATACTAGAAGTGTCTTCCTTCAGTTAAGCATTCCTGACTTTAAATGGTCTTTACTTCTGAGTTAAGAGAATTCTTCGTTTTCTAACCTGGAGAGGTAAGACTTAAGTTCTCTTTGACAAGAGGTAATAAAAATTGGAGATACTAGGCAAAGTTTGACAGTAACTAGGACTAAACTCTGCAGAGATAAGAAAACAACTATTTGCTTAGGGCCTACAGAATTTGAGAGCAATAAAAATAATCTGGGTACATGGTAAATTCTGAGACAACTTTAACCTATATACTGAGATCTTGTCTTGAAAAGAAACTGCAGCCACTACTTTTGGACTCAGTGGGACACTGGACTAGTAATAAAATTTGCCTGGAAGTCTCTCAGAGCCCATAGGGACAAGATGCGGTAACAACGGGAGGGGGGGGGACGGACAACAAAATACATGGTAATTATAAACACTTAAATAAAATGTATAATAAAGCATAAACATATAATAAAACAACAACAACAAAATACTGTTCTTTTGGACTAATAAGTCAGACTTTCTTCTGGCTTTTACAATAACAATTTCCTTATCTTTACACGGTTACCATGCCTTTGAATCTATAAATGGTAGGTTTTGCCAGTTTTAACATCTGTACAAGTAGAACATTCTGTACGGATTTTATTCCTGCTTTTGTTTAATACTGCATGTTTTGTTTGTACAGTTTTCAGTTGTGTTTTCTGTACAGACTCTCATAGCAGGAAGCTTAACTTTAGGTCTCTGCAGATAATGCATCCATAGGTAGTATCTGATTGTTCAGGCCTCGGAGCCTGTGTCTCCACCAAAGGAGAGGCCACTTTGTGACCTTTAGGACACGGGATCCCGTAAAATGCACAGGTTCTGCTGCCCGGGCGCAGAGACCTCGTGCTTCAGTTATGCCTCGCAGGGTCCCACTGCGCTCACCGCGGACATCCCGAGCGTCCAAGCAAGGGTCAGGCAGGCTCCGCCCACGTCAGGCTCCCGCCCCACCGCACCCACCCGAGGACACGCCCACCCGAGCCCCGTCTCTCTGCACACTCTCCTGGTGACAACCACAGTCTGCTGGTTACTAGCGGGCGCTGAGCACCACCAACAGACGAGTCCTGGGACTGGCAAAATTAGAGCCACTGCCACAAAGAACAGATGGGCGGCCTCTGGGAAAACCAGACCAAGCTGGGCAGATGCGAACTACACTTCCCAAGAGCCTTTTCACCGAGCAGTTGTGAGACTCGTTTTCTCGGACGGTCGCACCAGGAACAATCCTGGCTCCCTAGCCCAGGAGTGTGTAGCAGGGACTCCTGGGAAATGTAGTTCTGGGTCTAACATCTCTGGTTGCCGGATTCACCAGCATAGCTCCTGATGGGGAGAAGCGCTGTGCATCTTCAAGTTCCTGTGGTCATCTGCGTGGATGTAGAATTTAGAGAGTGGGAAGAGATACCTAGGACGGTGAAATTGCCTGGCCTGCTCTCAGACAAGCGAAGCACCCCTGACTGATGCCAGCTGCTAGGAAAGACGGTCTGGGTGGCGACAGCTCCATCTCACCCCACTGTCCCAACGTATAATTTAACCACAATCATCATAACCAAGATTAGCACGACCATGGTGATAGGCCTCCCCTGCTGCGATGGCTAGCTTCCTGTGTGGCCCAGCAATTCTGATCGATTGGTGTATTGCCGCCCACAAGATTAGAGTTGGCCTCTGTAATACAATATACTGATGTATGGATCATCAAGACTGAAGCTCTTTCCTTGCTCTCTTGCTTCATCCATTCTAGGAGAGTGAGCATCGCATCTTTTAAATTTTTTTTAGATGAAACAAATATTTTATTCCTACAAACAGCAGGTACAGTGATATGGAAACAGGAAAAGTAATAAAACAGTGGCTTTCCCCTAGTATTCTTACTGGTGCATTTCCATTGTTTGCAATGTTGGAATTTAGAATAGTGATTTTTTTTAAATATTACACTGGACTTTCTGGACTTTTTTAGTGTGTGTGTATCAGAGGGCACTATGTGTCCCTGTGAAGAACCAAGAGTGTTGCAGTCCACCTGCATGGTTGCTGATAAATAACCATGAAACGGCCTAAGGGAACAAGGGGTTTATTTTCTCTTACTTACTGGTTACAGTTCTTAGTCCAGCTTGACGGGAGAGCACGCACCAACACAAGGGCCGAGGGAACTGGCCACACCATCACTGCATAACAGCTGAGAGAAGGACAATCCTTATTTGCCAGACCAGCATGTTTGGCCAAGTGTACAGAAAGATGCCAACTCTCTCAACCAGCTGTTTGTATTTTATTCTAGGGCCTAATCCCACCCACCATGGGCTGGGCCTTCCCCATCAGCTAGACAATCTCCTCCTGCACGTTTGCTCTGGGCCTAATTCAACCATTAATTCTCTACAAATGTGCCCAGAGCTCAAACCCTCAACTGTCAAGTTGACGCCTGTATTTAACTATGACAAAGGGTGACTTCAGGAATCATTCTGGAATGCTTCTACCTTTTTTTTTGTTTCATTGTGGGATTTCCCAGGCTCCACCTCCTAGAGCTGGAAGTGTAGGCGCCAGTCATTTAGGCCTAGCGAGTTTGCGGGAGATCTACTTTCGAGGCAGAGTCTTAACTCCTGAGCCATCTCTCCAGACTAGAACAATGACTTTAAAAGTATTTTAATTGGATCTGTTTCTGGCTCATAAGTGTGATTGACTCAGTGACCATGTTTGTGTATAACATGTGTCTCCCACAAATCTTGCTGTGACATTGGCACATTACCCAGCTGACATAAAAAAAAAAAAACTATTTTAATTGGACAGTTTTCAGATATTTCCTAAAGTTCTTTGGAAAAAGAAAGACTTGTTGTTGTTATTGTTAGAAATCTTACTGTTTTAAAATAGGAATCTCAGACTCTTTTTGATTTAGAGAAAACATTTTTAATAAGAATGAAAGAAAACAAGAGGGGAGGAGGGAAAGAGAGGAGGAAGGGAGAGAGGGGGAAAAGGAGAGGGAAAGGGAGGGGAAGGACTTAGAGGAAAAATTCATGACTGGAGTGACAGAAAGATTCCCCAAGTAGACCGTATGATTCTGTTTTGTGTTTTGCAGTCTTTCCAAGTTGGAAACAGTCAGTAGACAAAAGTCAAACTCAACTATGAATTTAGATTTGCATCTTCCCTAGCTTGTCCTGGAAGTGACATCCATGAGCTTTAGAAGGTGAACCCCTGAGCCAGGGGTTTTTATTTTTATTTTTTCTCTCCTCCTAGTCCCCATATTCATCCCTCTTCCTTTTCCCCTGACAACTCTTCATCTCTCCTGTCACACTTCCTCATATTTTCAAATCTTTTCACTTGCGTGGCCCATTGTGCTTTATCTAGTTTGTCTTTGATGTCATATGCCTGACATGATTCACGCTCCAGCAAGTGTCATAGATCAGTGAGTATACCACTGAGGATACCATTTTCCTTTTCTTCCCTATAAGTATTATTATTATTATTATTATTAGAGGAGAGAGAAGCTGGAAGTCAGAAGACAACTTTTCTTCCACCATGCAGGTTTCTGGGAGTTGAACTCAGAGCCCCAGGTTTGCAAACATGCACCTTATCCACTGAGCTATCTTGCCAGCTCCCTATAAGATCAGTTCTCATGAGTCTCTCAGGGAGGTGAGGCATTTCTTCAGATCTTTCCCTTTTCCTGATAGCACCATATCTTTTAAACATATTTTTACCAGGGCTGGGGAGATGGCTCAGGGGTTAAGACTCTGTCTCGCAAGCAGAAGGTCCTGAGTTCGGATCCCAGGTCCCACGTAAAAACATCAAGCTGAAACTGCAACGGCCTGTACTTGCTGTGAAGCAAGAAGGAGGTAGAAGCAATCCAAGATGATTCCCAAGGTTACCCTTGGTCCTCCACAGGGTAACACAATGCTCTCTCTCTCTCTCTCTCTCTCACACACACACACACACGCGCAAAATAAGTAAAATATTTTTAAAATTTTTGATTATTGTTCTTTTAGTATCCCACACATGAATATAGGGAATTTATAATATTTTAACACCTTAATCTCCAGTGCAGCCTCCCCACCTCTTCCCATTTCAACTCTTTTCCCCGGCCAGATTCCCTCTTGTTTTCAAGTCATTTTGAAAGTGTGGTCCACTGAGTTTCATCTAGTTTGCCTTGAACGTCATGTGCTGAGTACTTGATGGAGCAGGAATCTTTTTCCCCCTAGATTTATGAGCATATCAAGTACTCATCCTTGCTTCCCTCCATCCCCCTTCCTCCCATCTCTCCCCTTCGCTTCATTAATCCATCCCACTCCCTCCCACCTTCCTGCCTGTTTACTTCTATGGACCCCAGGGTTTCCTCTGGCTTGTCTGTTCTTGTGGGAGTTCAGGCAGTGCAGCATGAATCTTAATGTCAGCGGCTCTATCACTGAGGAAAGCGTCTCGTATTTCTCCCTGTTAGCATTACCCTCGTCATCCTCTCAGGGAGGTATGGAGTTCCTTGAGATCTTTCCCCTCCCATGATGAAATCCAACACCACATTTTAAGGATAGTAGAACAATCTGTGAAAGATCTGAACAAGAAACTGTGGCCTCTTGTCTGCGACATTCATAGCTTGCCACTCACAAGTGAAACTGATCTCAGAAGCGAATCTCACAAGAGACTCTGAGTTAAAACAGCACAGGTCACCGGATGTGGAGCAAAATAAAGTTTGTCATTTTAGCGCATTCACTTGAGGAGGGAGTAGTTTGTAGTGGAGGAGTAGATAGCAATGACAGATATAGCTAGTAGAAGACAACAAATTCCAATATAAATTTACTTTTGAAAAACTTTTGATACATACATAATGTTTCCATTTAAGATGGAAGAAAATTTTGTACGCTAATGAGAGGGATAGTCTTATTTATTTTTTTCCAGAATGAATTAAATATTAGCCGAGTATTTGATTTTGCAGGATCCAGAGCATCTTCAACATTTTTCATAGTTGACACACTACAGTTCCATACCTTAATATATTTCCCCCAAGAGACTATTGCATATGAACCCCAGAAGATGTGTATTGAAATGTCTACAGAAATTAGTAATAGACCCAGAATGTTTCAGATGTCCATTGTAGGGAGAATAAGTACATCAGTAGACATATTCTACAACCATGAACAGAAATTGTCTACAGCTACATGAACAAATGAATGAACCTTAGAAGTAGGGATGGTGAACGACACTGCCTCACATTTAAAAAAAAAAGGTAATATTAGGTGTACATGACAAGTCCCAGAAAACCATATATAGCATTAGCCATTCTTATAGCTTATAGACCAGCCAAACAGAAACTTCTGTTATTCAGAGATCTGTGCATACATAGGGAAAAATCTCTACAGGGAAACACATCAGCGAACCAGCAGGTGCCCCTGGAGGTAAAGAAGAGTGCTGTGCTGGGGTCATCCTTGGTCAAGCAGCTGGTTCACAGGGATGCCTGGTGTAATGATGTTTTGCCTAGGCAGATATTAGGTAGTATTTTATGTGTTATTCAGTTTACAGCAAACTCCTAATAAAGAGAATAATTAACCAACTTCAAGATATGAAATTAGGTAGTATTTTGTGTGTTATTACAGTTTACAGTAAACTCTTAATAAAGAGAATAATTAACCAACTTCAAGATTTCACATGTGAAGAAGAAAGACATTAATGTGGGAACACTGGCTGCAACGGTCCAAGTGTCTAAAATGGCCTGGCACAGATCTGCACAGAAGTCAGAACAGAAGGACTCAAAGGGACTCCCTGGTGCAGAGGCAATGGGAACTTAGCTTTGGCTGAGCAGGAGGTGCTGAGAGGCAGCTGGGCCTCGCTCTGAGCAGAGTCCCAAGCTAAGCTTCCAAGTACGGAAGCCAACAGAAGCCAGCATTGTTGAGTGTCTGTTGAACGCCAGTCGATGTGCAGAGCGTTTCACTCATGGATAGTGGGTGTGTGCTTAAGACATACCTGCTGCATGCTGGACACTTCTCCAGTGATGATGAAAGGAGGTGCCTGCTCTGGTGGGCATCAAAATCCAAATGGGGAAAGAGACAGGAGGAATTACAAAGAGGAGTTGGTCCAGACAGAATGGGGCAGCCCGGAGAAGGACAAGGGGTGAGAGACACCACTGAGGCTGAACAGGGGAGCTGGCTTCTGGACACACTGTGTCTAGGCCCAGAGCAGGAATGTGTTGCAGGAAAGAGGGCAAGAGAGGTCACTGTGGACGCAAAAGAGGGCTTCAGGCAGGCTGAAACTGGAGTAAGGATGGATTCTTGGGGAAGATGGGCCAGGAGGGCCTTGTCAGAGAGACAAGGTCTTAGTCTTTAGCCAAGGCTAACCTGAACCTGATATGTAGTCCAGGCTGGTCTTGAACTCACAGCAGTCAGACAGGAGCCACTCTTTGCCTGGAGTTCTGGCTAGAGCTGGAACATAGAATAAAGTTCACAGGTGGGATCAGGGGCCTGAACAAAATCTGACAAAGCAAGAGATTTGTATGTGGCAAGAGCAAAGGCACCAAGTTGGGGAGAAGCCTTTCTTACCCAGGTTAGGAACCCTAAATGGTTACACCGGGAGCTGAGGCTGGGCCCATTCCCATTCCTGTCTGAGGCAGGTTTCAGGAGTAGAGGCCCTAGGCCTAAACCGGTCAAAACCACTTGAGGCCAGATATTCCAGGGGCCAGGAAGCTGCTGACGCCAAGACCAGGCAAACAAAGTCATTAGCAGGTAATGAGTTCATTAGGAGGTCAGGCAAGGTTATTACTGGGTAATGAATTAGCCCCCTGCAGAGTCACCTGCTTTAAGACGGTTCCCAGAGGGCGCCCCCGTAGCCAGTGCCACCAGCAGTCTATAGAATAGACTTTGGACTCAGAGCCCGGGGGATTAAGGACTAGGTGTGCCCCAATTTCAGCCACCCCCTCCCACCAGAAGGAGTCCTAGACTCAGTAACACTTTCCCCTAACCCCTTCTCTGAATGAGGGTCCACTGACACTCAGGAGTCCACAAATCTCACCACTGGTTGTTGTGAGGACACACACGTGCACCCTCCCACCTTTGCCACTCTGCTGCCTTCGCCATCTAGCAGCATAGCCTCATCCAGAGCTCTGAGAAGTAGGGAAACCGAGGCAAAGTAACAGGGGTCGTATAGTCTAAAGAGAGACTAATGTGCCCCCTTTCTTTGATTGTCAGAATGTTGAAATAATGAATTAGAATCCCCCAGGAATCTCACGCAGGAGGAAGGGAAAGGTTGAAGTCTGGGGCTAAGCAGTGTGTGTGTGTGGGGGGCTTGTCTCCTAGAAAGAGATTTCTCCTCCACAGCTACTGGCCTGTAGCTGCTCTTTTGAACAGTTGTGATATTCCTCTGTGGGAAAGAAACTGTTACACAATTGAATATCCTTTTCTTAGCTGACCAGAAAGCATGTATATGCATAACAGACACAAGGTGGATTCGCTGTTTGTTTCAAAACAAATTGATATTTGACCTGGTTAAAAATACATAGCTGAGTAGCTAGTGCTATTTCTTAGCCTTTTTCAGAACCTGCAGTTGTGTCGAAGTCTTCTATCTTTTTTTTTTATTCAATTGTGTGCGCGTGTGTGTATGTACGCGTGTATGTGTATGTACGTGTGTGTGTGTGTGTGTGTGTGTGTGTGTGTGTGTGTGTGTAGAACCACAGGCGAACTCAGGAACCACAATAGACCGCCCCCACTTCCTCCTAGTTTACTCTGTCCCGGGATTCACAGGCTCTGCCCTACCAGGACCAGAAATGCAGGCCGCTCCCGCTTCCACCTGGCGTCTATACGTGGGGTCTAGGATCTGAACTCAGGACCTTCCGCCTGCAAGGTAGAGGCTTAACCCCTGAGCCACCTCTCCAGCCCCAAGTCTTCTATCTTACTGGACATGAAACCTTGGGATGACAAGACAGATACGGTGATATTACAGGAGTATGTCAGAAGCATTCAAGCAGATGGGTTGGTCTGGGGTTCTTCTAAATTGGTTCCAGTGGGATATGGAATTAAGAAACTTCAAATTCAGGGTGGGGTTGAAGATGATAAAGTCAGAGAAGACATGCTAGAGGAACGGATCACTGCTTTTGAGGACTATGTGCTGCCCATGGATGTGGCTACTTTCAACAGAATCTAAAATCCAATGAAAGCTTGAAATACATGAGAGATTTCTCACGGTTACTGACCACCTGTCAGACAGATCACCTTGCAGGGCAGAATGGAACAGAAACAATGGTGGGTGGCACCACACCTTGACTAGGCCCACTTAGTTATGTCCTCTATTTAAACCTAAACTTCCCATCGGTAGCCCAGAGGTGGTCTCTGAGGTCTCTGAACCTCTTTAATTTGTTCCTTTTCCCAATGTGGCCATATTGACAAAAATCTCCTTTCTCTGCTTTTTACTGTGACTTTTCTCTTTAATTGGCCTAATGAGGAAGAGAGGACAAGCTTGCTAGGACTGCCAGCACCCAGACTTGCACCCTGGAAACTCTTGTAACAAGGCCACCAGGGATCTATGTGTGAGTCCTCTACACCTTAACTATGAAGATGGCTGCATCTCTCAGAACGGATCAGACATCTGCAACTGTTCCCTGACCTCTGCTCCTGCCAGGTCTCCCCACTTGTTCTGGGACTCCCCCACCACCCTCTGGAGACAGGAGGCAGGATTTTGTTGTTGGTGGTGTCATTTTGTTTTGGGTATGTGTGTGTCTGTATGTCTGTGTGTCTATGTGCATCAAAGGGCATGGTGCGCACCTGTGGCGATCAAGGGGTGATTTCAGGAATCACCCTGGATCACTTCTCTCTCCTCTTTGCTTTGGTCTGGAGTTTCCCAGGCTCCACCTCCCAGGACTGGAAGTACAGGCTGCTACCATTCCAGATGCAGACGAAAGGACCTTCTGCTTGCCAGGCGGAGCCTTAACCATGAGCCATTCATGTCTCCAGCCCTGGAGGCAGTTTTAAGGTCCAGTGGTCTGCAGAGAGTACACACTCTAGCTCCCCCCTTAGGCCTGAGCTGGTGGACCTCCTTCCTACCCAGACATTTGGAGCTAGCTCAGGACCTCCTGTTCAAACAGCCTCAAGGACCCTCTGCTTGCATATACAGCCCGGCCAGCTAGGACGTGATAACACCTGAAGCAGACAGGGCTCCCGAAGCCCCGGCTTGGGAACGCTGTGTTCTGACACTGTCCTCAGGACTGTGAAGTTAGTTCCTCCCAGTGGTTCCAGTGGTGGCCTCCCCGCTAAAACCACCAGAGCCCTCCAATCCCGAGCGCCTCCGGGCTCCAGGAAATAAGTCCTCCCATCTTATCTGGGTGTCTGCCAGAGTCTAAC
The DNA here is from genome assembly GCA_023101885.1 of Typhlomys cinereus. NCBI lineage: Eukaryota > Metazoa > Chordata > Mammalia > Rodentia > Platacanthomyidae > Typhlomys > Typhlomys cinereus. The sequence continues at coordinate 1,210,160 of JALPQD010000107.1, forward strand.
AGCAACTCGGCAGCAATCGGTGACCTCGCAGGCAAGATTGCCCCCACGGTGACCTCTGCCGGGAGCTCCTGGTGTTCTCTTCCTCCCACTTCTACCTTTCTCATGAGTTAATGAGTGACATGGTCGCCAGCCGCCCATCACAGAGGTTCTGCCCGAATGCTCATAACTAGAGCCCACGAGGTCGACTCCACGCTCGGACTCCGCATGCCGCCTTGCCTGGGCCAGTTTTGGGTTGAGTCGGCCCTGGGCTAACTGGGCTCTGAGAAGCTCCTTAGAGGAAGCAGAGGCAGCCCTACCTTCTCCTCCACGCCCTCTGGGTCCGGCCCATCTTCTTGCTTCTTGCTCCATCTTTCCGTCCATGAGGACGACATCCTCTCTCTTAGCAGTAACCGAGGCAAGGACTTGCTCTTCCACCCCAGCCCCTGCCTTCAGATCTCAGCATCTGTTCTAAGCGTCCCCCATGGGTCAGGCTCCTCCCTGCTTCTTTCTTCCCCTTGTGCCAAGGATGGAACTGAGGGTCTTGTCCACGCTAGACGAGCGCTCTATCCCCGGAGGTCTGCCACATGCTTCTCCATCCTTTCTGCACTTGAGCGCTGAGGCTCGGGGTTTTGTGACCACACGGCCTATGTAGTGGTCACCGACATCTCCGAAGCCCTGTTCGGTAGCTACTGGGCCTCCCTCCCACCTACTCTCACTGTCTCCTGCACAGCCCATGCCTTCTGGGCCCGCTGCCACAGCATTGACTGTGCGTTTGCAACCTCAACAAGGCTCAGGTTGTAGTAAACCTCGGTGAAAGACAAAAATGCCAAACTAGAGGACTCTGCCTAAGTCCTCCTGCCTCTCATATTCACGTCTGCTGGTTTGCAAGCCTGGAGCCTCTGGTACCCGTTGGCGCCCTCCCTGCCTCTGTGCCAAGTTTCTGGGCTTCACAGGCGCAGATGTGGCTCAGAGAGAGCAGTGCCCCTGGACATATAATCTATCTCCAGCAGGCCTGGGGTAGGAATCTGGAGATCTTTTTTAAAAATATTTTTTATTATTATTTATTCAATTGTGCATATGTGCGCACGCGTGTGTGTGTAGAACCACGGGGGAATTCGGGAACCACCATGGACGCCTTCACCTCCTTCTTGTTTACTCTGCCCAGGAATTCACAGGCTCCACCCTACCAGAACCAGAAACGCACGCTGCCCCGCTTTAGCCCAGCATCTATACGTGGGGTCTAGGATCCGAACTCAGGACCTTCCGCCTGCAAGGCAGAGGCTTAACCCCTGAGCCACCTCTCCAGCCCCCAGAATCTGGAGATCTTTAGTCAGCAACATTTTAATTATGGTGGTGGGGAAGGGGTATGGTTAATGAGGCGCTAGGGATCAGCTGAGCCAGATGCTGGAGGTCCCAGGGGGCAGGCGACTCACAGAAATGGGGGCAGTCCGAGGGGTTGAAAGAGTGCCGTTCTTACCTCTTCCTTTCATCTAGACAGGCAGTAGTGAATGAAGTAGTGAATGAATCAAGTAGAAGGGACCCAGGTGGTCCTCCTCCAGGGTGTCATGAACACTATGCAGTATCCCCCCCCACACACGCTTGCGGATGCACAGACTCAGCTGCACAGGCCAACCTTGGTGCACCTGGGGATGGCAGATCCAGTGGCTGTGTGGCAGGCCCTCCCCCGGCCCTTCTGGATTGACGCCAAGCCCTCCCCTCCCTTCTCTTAATTTGTCGGGGAGGCTCTAGGGGCACAAGAACCCTGAATCCTAACTAGTCCCAGGAGTCCAGTGAGAACAACATGCCAGGCGGGAAGATACTGCCCTCTAGAGGGACATGCAGCCCACTAGGCCTGACCCAGCTGCAGCTCAAAGACAAGAGTGGAAGGGAATGGGGGGCAGCCCCAAGAAGCGTTGGGAAAAGTGAAAGAGTAGCCAGGTCAGCAGTAGGCAGCGGGTGAGGGTCAGCTACAGTACAGAGCAGGGGCCAGCTTGGCTCCTTCCTTCAGTCCCCCATCCATACATATGTTCCTTCATCCAACATTAGGCGTGTTGAACAACACCGAGGACCTGGCCCGGTGCCAGATTCAGTGCAGAAGACGACCCAGCCTAAGGCTCAGGAACCTCGCTGCGGGAGAACAGAGAGTCCTTTAACATCACTGTGAGCCAGGTACATGCTGCTAGAGAGATTGAGGGAAGAAGAGCATTTAGACACAGGAAGCCAAGACCAGACTGAGCAACACAAGACAACACCAAAATGGGCTGAGCTAAAGCTCGACTGGTAGAGTGCTTGGCCGACACGAAGGAAGCTGTGGACTTCATCTCCCGTCACCAGCACTGACTGCACGAACCAGGTGGTGTTGGCACGTATCTGCAATCCCAGCACCCAGAAGGTACAGGTAGGAAGATTAGGAGTTCAGTCATCCTTAGGTACCTAGCAAGTTTTGAAACCAGCCTGGACTACATAATTCTGTCTGAAACAAAATAAAATGAGAAAGTTACTTGGGGGAGGGCGAGGTCTGAGTTACTGGCTGTGGGGGCTGAATGGTCAAGGAAGGCTTCACTATCCTAGAGGGATAAGTAGGAACTACTGAGCAAGAGGAGTAGGACAAGAGGAGGAAGTCTGTGTCCAAGGGATGAAGAGGTTGTTTTGTTAGGAGAGGTCAAACAAGATGCAGCCTGGATATGGATATGAGATGGGCTGGGACTCAGTGGTTTCTGAAGGAAGGGTGCACCTTACAGCAAGAGAGCCACGCAGAAATTGAGTGGGTGGAGGGGCAGGAGCTTGGAGATTTTCCTAAGGATGGAGTCTTGTAGTTGGGTGTGAACTGTGAGAGACACAGGACATGGAGAAGTCTAGGTTGGGAATACAGATTAGGGAGAGCACTTGGCTAGCATCACACACACACACACACACACACACACACACACACACACACACACACACACCCCTGAGCGAGTAATCAAGGAAGTGGCTCAGTCCACATCTAGTCCAGCCCTGCCCCACTGTGCCAAGGACAGCAGCTTCCACCAGATGAGAAGATGAGGTTCTGACTCTGGTTGGGGTGCTCACACTCTTGCAGTCGTTGCTCTGTGTCCACGTCCTGTTGCCTCTGTCCAGAGGCCGCCTAAGTCTCAAGTGGGGACCTAATCCACAATAAGATCCCTAGGGACAAGTATCACACATCCATACCTACTGGCATTGACAACCCCCTGCCTGGGCTCCCCGGAGTCTCTGCCTCTCAGGAACTGGTCCTGCTGGGGTTCCCGTGGCCCCAGGACGGTTCACCAGGCCCTGGTTGTTCCCACAGTCGTCTCAGGGGTTCTCTCTCTGCACCGCGCGTTCCCTGGGGACCAGTGGTCGCTAGGCTGCACGATGGGACTCCCCGTCCTGCCCCGAGCCGGTGGCAGAGAGCGGAGCAGGTGGCGACGCGCATGGCAGCGGAACCGGGGCGCTCGTGGACCCAGGCGCGCAGCGCTTACGGCGCGACCGAGGCGCTGCGGCGGGGCGCAGGCCGGCGGCGGGATCCCGGTTCGCAGCCCAACGGATCGGTTACGGACGACGCCCGCGCCCCGGGCCGCCTCGCTCGCCTGCGGGGCCAGCTGCGGGCTGAGGCGGCGGCGCGGGTGGAGGCGCCGCGGCTGCTGAAGCTGGTGGAGCAGGCGGGCATCGCGGCCGGGGCCTCGGGGACCGGCGACAGGACGGACGCGCGCAGCGGCGGTTCCGTCTGCTCCGTGTGCGGGGAGCCGCGCGGCGGCGCCACGTACCCCGCGGGCGTCCTGGAGGTGAGCGAGAGGCGGCTGCAGGAGGGGCTGGCAGCCGTGCGTGCCGAGCTGGGCGCGGGGCTGGAGGCCCTGCGCGCCGAGCTGCGGGCCGAGCTGGACGCCCTGCGCGCGCTCCTGCCCCCCGCGCCGCCGCCCGCCCGCCGCGAGCCCCGCGCGCCGCCCCGCGCGGCGCCCCGCGGTCCTGCCCTGCTGCGGGCGCTGGGCACAGTGAACGCTTTGGTGGCATCGTCGAGGCCGGCGGACGAGGAGCCTGACGCCCCTGCCGACGGCGTTGCGAACCGAGCCCTGGTCCGGAAGAACCACAAGAAAACTCCGGTGCCACCTGGGGCCCCGCAAGGTGGTGGGGATTGAGGGGGGCTGCCCGGGGCGTGGGCTAGAATCCCTTTAGCCGCAGTGGCTCTGGTGTCCCCGGGAGGAGGCAAACGGACAGAGATGCTTTCTAGAGGAGCGCCAGCTGGGGGTACAGTGTTGAAAGGATAGTTGGTGGCTTCTCCGTGAGTGACCAATCACCACTGGACTACAAAGCCTTGAAGTCGGGAAATAATCTGGACCAAGGTGCGCCAGCCTCTTAGGGATCTGCAGCATCCAGGCAGACGACAGGCTTTTTTTTTTCCTTTTCGCTCTAAGTCCTGGGGAAGAGGCAGGGCTTCCATGAGCTCAAACAACGTTCCTCACACACTAGTAACAAGACTCCAGGGACAAGTATGCGGCCAAGACATATACACCTTCTGTACGTGGTGTGAACTGGACAGCGTCTTGCAAGTCAGCATCCTCTCCTGCAGTCTCGTGTTGTCAGTGTCTCTTGGTCTAAACTTTATTGCACAGCGATGTGAAGGATGCGAGGGACACTTACTCCTCTTAGCTTCCCCACAGTCACCTGGACACAGGATTCTTTCCAGATAAGATTGCCTTATACTCAAATTCCACAGCCTAAAATTCCCCAAGGGTGTCACGAAGGCAGCACGCGCCATCTGTCATCACAACAATCTAACTCAATGCAGCCAGCAGCAGAGCCTCGAGTCAGCAGCTTCTCACAGCTTGGCTTTGTGAAACCTCAGCCAGGGAAGTCACTTAAAACTGGGTACGGTGTCCCTAGATTGGTCACCCAGCTTTGTTTTTTAAATAAAATGTGTAATCTGCGGTAAAGGTGTGTTTCTAAGGCACACTGGCTTTTCTCTGTCCCTCCAACCAGGGACTTTGAGTAGTGTGTGTGTGTGTGCGTGTGTGTGTGTGGTGTGTGTTCTTTTGAGATCTGTCTGGGGGTGTCTCTAGGGTTTCTGAAAGATACTGAGATTTGGCAGAATAGGAGAGGGTTGTTCAGGGGTCTCTTGGTTCCGTGGACAATGGAAGGGTTAGGGCAACCGCCAGCTCCCAACTCATGCCAACCCACATGTATTCATAGACACATTAGGCCAAGGTTACAAGGTCATTTATTGTGGGACAGGGATCCTCCCACAGTCCTAGGGACCCTGCCAAAGCTTCATGTTCAGTCCCAAGCTCAGCAGAACCAGGTGCAAAGAGGTTAGGGTGGGGGCTGAGGGCCAGGCTGCTGCTGAGATGGAGGCTTCCAGGGAGGCTGAAATTCTGCGCCCCCCAAGAAGCTGCTGGGGACGGAAATTATCCGTGAGTGGCCTGGACTGCAAACCCGGTGGCCCAGTCTGGGGTACCATCTGGAACTGGGCTACCTGACGGGTGGCGGGAAAAGGTTGGTCAATATGGGGAACGCTAATGGTGGAGGGGGCAGCCTGAGGCTGTGGGAAGGGGGACAGTCTGTCTTGGAGTAGAGACAACGTTCCCACCTGCACACGTCCAATGGGTACGGTATTTTCAAAAATGGTCCAGAACACTACTGGCTCACAGCCCGGTGTGGTCAGAGATCCAAAGTAGCGATAGTAGCGTGAAAGCCCCGAGGGGCTGGGGAGCAGCGAGGCCAGGGAGAAGCTGGACGTTAGATTCACAGAGATCCCTGGGTGGGAAGGCGAGAGGCTGCAACCTGATCCTCCTGTTTTCACCCTGCACCCCCAGAAACCTCCAGCCTGAATTTGACCCCCAGTTCCTCACCAGGCGAAGACACATTTTGTAAGCCAGACACAATCGCAGAGAAGTTAGTATTGTCCTCATCTTGCTCCTAGGAAGTAGGATTCAGTGAAAAGGCGTGAGTGTGTGTGTGTGTGTGTGTGTGTGTGTGTGTGTGTGTTTCCCAAAGGTGGGAACTCTGGAATTCCAGCAGGAAGCTCCTGGTTGGTGGAGAAGGGGCAGGGAAGTCATTTCCCCCACCTTGCAGATCCACCATACATAATCTCCCATTGGCCCCACCTTCTCAGGATCCTGAAAGTCCCACAAGCCTTCTAGATCTGAAGGTCCACCAGCTACCCCCACTATCCCTACAAATTCCAACCCCTGCTCCACACAGTCCCAAGACCCTCTGTCTAGAAACACATACAGAGTCACATAGATTCTCCCTCACCGCCAACAGCACTGCCAGCACTGCGAGCCCATCTGGGTGGCTTCGTGCCTCCCCTATGCTCTGGTACTTCGTGTTCATATGGACCACGTGCATCTAGGGACACAGACCACGGGAGGTGCCCAGCTGCCCTTTGCCCACAAACCTCCCTCACTTGTGTGGGGCCCCACCCTTCAGCCTATTCTGAACCTACCTCCATAGAGTAGCGTTGCCCGTCCAGGCTGTGTTCTGAGCCTGTGTGCCCTGGGCTGCCCCAGTGGAAGTGCAGCTGCAGCAATTGGTACTCAGAAGATGGCAGTCCTGCCCCTTGAATCACCAGGTTTCTCTGCAAACTGGGGTTCACTCGGAGTAGCACTAAAGATGTGGGGGCACATGACACGCTTTCTCTTCAGCAGAGATCACACTAACCTGCAAGCTGTGGGAATCTCGTGCTGTGCGAACTGGTCCAGCATTGTGGTGGTGAGGGCTGGGACTTCTTTCTTTCCTGGCATCTAGGTGTGCACTGATCTTGCCATCACCAGCGGTGGGGAACCTCCCTATAATGAGCCTCCTTTCCCTCCTTCACGGAGATTTTGATCTCTTCTCTGGCCCCATTCTTAGCCCTTCCGTGGGATCCAGGAACGTACTGATGGAGGCTCCTAACCTTCTTGACAGATGTTTCACTCTCCTATGTGTGCCTAGATATCTCCTGCTCATGGGATTCCTATAGGTGTGTGGAGTTCCTGCCACAGTATGGGGGTCCTGACCCCAGGATACTGACCTGTGTGGCCATCATTTTCCAGGATCCAAAGGTTTGGAGGTGCTGAGTCATAGCCTTGAAAGATGAAGGGACCAAGAGCGGGGTCCCGATGTACCAGGTGAAGATCTATGTTGATAGGGGACTGGGATGGACCCCCACAGGCAGGGTTTAACTCCTTCCAGTGGGTAGGGCCTGAGGGAACAAGGTCTAGAGTCTGCAGGGGGGGGTGTCAAGGAGGCAGTTTGGGGATGTTTCCCCATAGACCCAAAGTATAATCCTGGCTTAGGAAAGTCTTTGCTACTCACACTTAGAGACTTGTAGCCCTCCATCCGACTGAACCATCAAGTCTGCAGGCAGACTATCCCACAGGCAGGGTGGAAGGATCTAAACATGGTTGCACACCCGCACTGAGGACCCATCACCACACGCACACACTCGGGGTGGCCACATTGACAGGTTGTCTGCCAGACCCTGACTGATTTGAGTGGGATTGTGGATCCCCGGCACACATACACAGGGAGTGATCACAACACGCCTGCTGCCTGGTGCCCAGTCCTTTGGGGCACAGGAGCCAGCAGAGACCACATAGATCCGTACAGGCTCATTCAACTGTCCTCACCACACTTTGGGTCCTGGGAGTCGTAGCACCAGGTTCCTGTAGACAGTGAGCAGGGTGCTGAGCTGAGAGAGCTACCAAGTGGTCCCACCTCAAGTTCCAAAGCCGGGGAACGGCAGGCTTGTTAACCCGGGAGAGGCAGTCCAGTGGTCGCTCCTCTATCCACCCCACATCTTCCAAGCTCACCCCATTGCCACAGGATAAATGGGTGGAGGAGGGCCAAGCCGTCGGGTAGACGGCTTCACGTGGGCAGAGCGGCTGTGCTCACCCGACGGCACCGCGGGCTGCGCGGCGAGGCGAAGCAGGAAACCCAGGACCCACGGAGCGCAGCGGGCGGCGGTCATGGCAGTGGCTCCGCAGAACTAGAGAAGTGTCGGAGGACCCGGCGACCAGGCTGTCTGGGACACTACTACATATTCATTAGTTGGGTGGACTAGGGGCGTGACTAAGCGGCTCCGCGCAGGTGCCCCAGCGAGGGCTGGAGGGCGCGGCTCCCAGGCAGGGGCACCCACGAGGAGGAGGGTTGGAGCTGGCCTTTCAGGGCTGCGGCAGGCTGTAAGCATTAGCCCTGCCCGTTCACTTATTTTCATTTACAGCAGTGGACGGAAGTGATCCAAGAGCGACATGCCAAAGTCACCATCCACGAAGTTAGTGCAAGGGCTCCCAATATTCGAGGGGCTAGGATGGGGGAAGATATATGGGAGTTTCTTGCCTCAGGCAAGCTTGGGAGCCTTATCCCCCAAACCCAGTCTTCTTTCCACTGACATCTCTTTAAGAGTCTGGGGAGAAGTTGTGGCCCTTCACATGGTGGATGAAGTTGCTGGACTCGGGCTCCAGCTTCTCGCCCTGCCTGCCTGGGAGTTCTGCATGTGGCCACGGATGCCTGTGGATGTTTGGACTTGGATCTGCTCTAGGGAAGTGTGTTGGAACTTCTGTCCCTAGCATTTCTCTCTCTCTGCCCCAAGCTGTAGGTGTAGCTCAATGGAAAAGCTCTTGCTTGGGATACAGCCGTAGGTTTATCTCCAGCATTGCAGAAAGAGAATCACTGATCGCTGCAGGATATCCTTCTCTGGATAAGGGCCGGGGAGATGGTGTTTTTCCATGATGCTGACGGCAAAGAAAGGTAGTTTCTATTCCTCGCAAAGAACGCACTGGTTCCTTCCTCATCTTGACCCCTTAGGCCAGCCTGTCATGTCATGTCACTGACTACTCCAAACTAGTAGGAGCAGCGAGTAGGAAGGTTAGCTTGAAGAATTCCCCTCAGCGATTGTCCTGAGGATCTTCTTGCCCTGTATCATGGTTGGGAATACATGAAGACAATGACAAGAGACGTCTGCTCTTGGTTTCTGCAGATGAGGACGACCACTGCGTTGCCTTCTGCAGGAACCCTCCAGTGTCCCTATTTCTCCTCTCTGTGGGCTGGTAGTGCCAAAGTAGGTGCAGCTCCCCTGGCATTTCACCAGCTGAGCCCTGGCAGGGAGCCAGTCTGTCACCGGGCCCTGTTTCTCTCTTAGATCCTCAGGCCCTGCTGAAAAGCCATGATCCATTATAACTGAGAAGGGTCCTAGAGGGCCCAATACCCTTCTCAAGCTCCCTCATTCAGGGAGCAAGAGGCACATTTCAGCCCAGCCTTGTCTGAGGCATAGGTGGGTAGCTCCTACTCTGAGTCCCTAAAATGCTTGGCTTTCACTTGGGACCGGGAAGATGATTCAATATAACCACTGAGTTTAAAGTCTTTGCCTCACAAGCAAAAGGACCTGAGAGTTATTCTCAGATCCCCTGTAAAAATGCTGGTGATAATTCTAGCCATGGGAGGAGCCTGGGAATCCCCAGAGCAAGTGGACTAGCTAGACTGACCCTAATGGCACACTCCAACTTACAACAGTAAGGTGGAAGAAAACTGAAGATGATTCTCCATGGCACCCTTTGACACATATATTTGCACACACACACACACACACACACACTCATCCACATTCAAAACAGGCACACATACGCTCCACACACACATACATAAGAGAAAAAAATAGAAAGTCAGGTGCTCTGGACTGGGGGGCTGCTTACACCATGTGAATGACCAGGGCCAAGTCCCATGCCTTTCCCTGACTAGTTCTTCTCATACTGGTATACTCACTGTCAGAGGACACAGTGGCCCTGTAAAGGATGCTGGTGTGGGTTTCAATCTGTGTCTATGTGGGTTTCAATCAATCCACCAACATTACTCAGACAGCAGTCAGGGTCCAGCACAACAGGGCTGGTGCCAGAAAAGGCCCAGGGTGACCTGGAGGGTTCAGGCTCAGCCATGTCAGGTTTTCAACCGAGTGTCAGGGCTCAGCTGGACTCCTGCAAGGACTGAAAACCCCAGTAGTCCTAGTTATGGGGGCTGGATCACACACAGACTAACCATTCCTCTTCTAGAACACAAGTTTATTTGGCATTTGGATGAAATGATTCTCATGGCATCCTAAGAAAAGGATTAGTGCCAACCCCACCAAAAATACACCCAAACTAAAACCCTTAGTGAAAGAAAAATGTAAAAACAGGCATTGAGACAATGTACAGTATCAAATTCCACTTCAAGGCAGATCACAGGGCACCTGGCCTCTCACAAACAGTGGCATGGCAGTCCTGGGAAAGGGCCTCCTGCGAGCTTGACCTGTCTCCCGAGGGTCTTGTGGGGCAAGTGGAGAAACACAAGTCTCAGCACATGTTGGCCTTGGGAGTCTTCAATCAGTTCTGGCAGATGGGCACACAATGATGGACAGACAGGCAGACCCCATCTCCTGAAGCTACTCTGAACTGCCTCACACACAGAACTTCCACCCAGCTCCGGATTCTGGTAGGCTGAGTGTCCAAAGAAAAGTAGCCAATGGGCAACCCTGAGACAAGCTTGACAGACCCTGACTAGTCCCAACAGGTGCACCTCTACAGCACCATGATCCATTTTAAGTCTCCCCTATTCCTCTGCCTCCTCCAACAGTCCTTTGGTCCCCAGAGGAAATTTTGGTTACTCACGCAGCCTTTCTGCAGCCCTGCTGGGGGAGTCCCCAGGGCTCCTCTAAGTCACCCAGCACCAAGGATTCTCCACTGCTGCTCTGGAGCAAGGCTGCCCAGCATTGGCACTGCTAGACAATGACCTTCCTGCTCTCCTGGAAGCAAGAGCCCTTTGGCAAAGGGAGGGCTGCCTATAGCAAGGTGGGTCCAGCGAAGGACAGGTTGTTCAGTAACAGAGCTCACGCCTCCAGCTAGTGTAGAAACAAGTCAGGTCTCAAAATTTTCCTTCACATGGGAGGGAAAATGGGTTTTCAGCTAGCTTGAAAATGTCCCAAGAACTGGGCTCAGTCTGACATGTTGCTGAAAAGCACCACAGAGCCACAAGCCTGTTGTGCCTCCCACCAATGTCCCCTAGTTGGACAAGGGCTGTAGTTCTACTAACAATTAGGGCAGAAACTCAAGGTGCAACTGTCTTGGAGCAGCCCAAAGTGAAATGGCTAACCTGAGACAGTGGGGCCCACCCTTTGTTTCTGTGAGCCACCACTACCTGCAAACATTTGGCCACATAAGGACACACAGACATACACACACAAAAAAAGATCCAGACAGTCACTGTAGAAAAAGATATGAATGTGCTAAAAAATCGCACAGAACCCGCTTAATCTCCAAACCTTAGAATTGTGAAAGGCCCATGTCAGGAGATAAACCCACTGTGCAGAGCTGGCAACAGAGTCCCTCAGACAAAAGGCCCCAAGTGCCCAGTAACATGGAGGGACAGAGGCAGGCATTGGACCAGCAGATGTTAGGCTCCAGTGGTGGTGATGATGTGAAAAGTGGACTCCCAGATGCCACAGCACAAGATGCTCATTTCAGCCACCTCTCTTCCTGAACACACACCCTTTATGGCACAAGGTGGGAAAGGTTAGATTCGGCCATTCACCAGGAGGCAGGGCCCAGGGATCCCAAGAAAAGCCAGCTTGACCCCAACCCCAACCCTCAGCAGATGTCCAAAGCTTTCTCCTGGAGGATCCAAACAGATCAATGCATTGCAGAACCAGGAGGATAGGGATGTGACATCCTGCAACAGAGTTGGCCTTTGCAAAGCAAAGCTGAAAACAGGATGGTTAAGTACAATTGCCCCTCAGGTCTACCTTTCCAAAGCTTTGCTACCTCCATGTTCACAGTCAGACCTGGAAGGGCTGCTCCTAGAGAGCTGGTGTCATAGTTTCAAAGGCTCTTCCTGGAAGCATACTTAGGGCCCCGATACCAATGAGTCCACAGACAGCCCTGCTGACTCTACCCACCAGCGCAACACACAGCGGTGGCCGCTGTTCTTCATTCATCTTCAGGCGTGGATGAGACATGCCAGGAGGCAAGCTCATCTAAAGATGTGTTTGGTGCAAGTGCAGCCCAATGCCTTCTGTTATTTTGAAATGTGTGGTTTCAACACCTTTGCTATTCTGCCATTTAAAAAAGG